>CM070715.1:91764296-93215546 GCA_036346275.1 Otatea glauca
AATTCACCAACCATATCCCAAATATTTCTAGCTACTATACACTCAAAGAAAAGATGATTAACAGATTCATTCTCATTACATAAGCTACAATAGACTCCTCTATCCATCCCCTTTTCAACAAATTATCTTTAGTCATTAACTTGTTATAAGAAAGAAGCCAAAGAAAGAATTGAATTTTAGGGGGAACAATCAACTTCCAAACCGCCGGAATGAAGACGGGAAAACCCCATCTAAAATTAATAATAGCATAAAGAGAGTCCACCGAATATTCTCCATTACTGCTATATTGCCAAACCAAAGCGTCATATTCATTGGAGAGCCTAACACTACTAGCCACTTCCACTAGCTCAAACCACCTAATCATCAAATCATCAGAGAAGGCCCGTCTAAAAGTGCATTTAACATTAGTTTCATCCCAAATCTCAGCAATCGTGAAGCCTTTTTCATTAACCAGCATATAAAGATCCCAAAATTGAATGGCTAAACAAGAGGTGCCAAACCAAATATCCTCCCAAAATCTTATATTAGCTCCATTGCCAACACACCATCTATAACCAAACTTAGTAGCTTGCATTGCCCAAAGAACCCCTTTCCAAAAGACCGATGCATGATCGGGATCACAAAGAAAAATGTTAGGATTGTCCGTATTATACTTGTACCTAATCAAATCTCTCCACATCTTACTCCCCCTAGCACAAAATCTTTTAATCCAAGAAGCAAGAAGACACAAATTTAAATCTCGAATGTTAGGAACCCCTAGACCACCAAATTCCTTTTTCATACACACTAGGTGCCAATTAGCCATATGGAGTTTACTATGACCTTCATAATCATTCCAAAGACAATTGGCCATATGAGAATTTATAAGATCTAAAGCCCACTTGGGGAATTTGAAGAAAGACAAAAGATAAAGCGGAATACTAGCTAAACAAGATTTAATCAGCACTAAATGGCCGCCATAAGAAAGGAGTTTACCCCTCCAACTTGCAATTCTTTTAAGCATCTTATCAATAAGAGGTTGGAAGTCCTCTCTCCTAATCTTGTCATAATGAAGAGGGATATCGAGATATTTAATGGGGAACGTGCCAACCTTACAACATAAAATATTAGCATATCTGTTTGTCTCTAAACTATCACAACCAATAGTGATCAACTCGCTTTTATGAAAATTTATCCTCATCCCAGACATTTGTTCACAACAAAGGAGGAGCCACTTGAGATGTAAAACAAACTTCTCATTTCTCTTAACAAACAACAGCGTATCGTCAGCATATTGCAAATGAGTAACTCCTCCAACACAAAAATCCTCACACAAACCATTTATTAATCCTTTATTGGCAGCCTTATAAAGAATTCTAGAAAAAACATCCGCATCCAAATTGAAAAGAATCGGGGATAGAGGGTCGCCTTGCCTCAGACCTTTACCGGTATGAAAAAACTTACTCTCAACACTATTAATCTTAACTCCCGCAGAGCCTTTAAACAAAACAGAATAAATCCAAGACTACCGTTTAACCCCAAATCCCCTTTTAGCTAAAATGTCTAGTAAAAAACTCCAATTAACCATATCATAAAGCTTTTTCATAATCAAGTTTAAGAACCAGACCCTTATCTTTATCCCTATGAATTTTATGAATAACTTCATGAGCAGTAACCACACTCTCCAGGATGTATCTATTCTTAATAAAAGCCGTTTGATTTTGCATAATGATTCTATTTCAAACGGAACTGATTATGTTGGTTAACACCTTAGTAACAATTTTATAACTGCAATTCAACAAGCTAATAGGCCTAAATTGTTTAATATTTCTAGCATTATTCTCCTTAGGGATTAACAAAAGCATAGCAAAATTGAGCTTCGACAGATCTAAATTACCCTCATCCAGACTTCTGAACAAGGCCAACAAGTCATTTTTAACAATATTCCAGAATTTTTGATAGAACATAAAAGAAAGCCCATCAGGACCAGGAGCCTCATCAGAATAAGAGTCAAAAATAGCTTTCTTTATCTCCTTCTCAGAAAAAGGAGCTTCCAATAACCTATTCTCCTCATCAGAAATTTTGTCATCTAAACTGAAAAAATTATCCCCAATGTTAACGTTGATCTTAGCTTCAAAACCAAATAAAGATTTGTAATAATCACAAGCAATGCTAAGCATATTATTAATATCGCTAGTGGGTCCATCTGGACCCTCAAGAACAGAAATAATTTTTTTCCCCTCCTCCTCTGATTAGCAACAGCATGGAATGGCCATTTCGTTTCATTTGATTTCGTTTGCAATTTAAGAGATGAATAATCTGACATAGTTTGGTGGTGTTTGTGATGTATTGACGAATTAATGGATTATAAGCAGGACCCGAGCATCAAGGAGATGGCGGAGCAGATCGCCAAGGACCCGGCGTTCAACGAGATGACGGAACAGCTGCAGAAGACGGCGCAGTCGCCGCGGCCGCAGGAGGCAGGGGCGCAGGCGCTGGACCCCCAGAAGTACGTGTCTACCATGCAGCAGCTGATGCAGAACCCGCAGTTCGTCGCCATGGCCGAGCGCCTGGGCAGCGCCCTCATGCAGGACCCCGCCATGTCCACCATGCTCGGCAGCCTCACCAACCCGGCGCACAAGGAGCAGCTCGAGGCGCGCATCGCGCGAATGAAGGAGGATCCCACACTGAAACCCATCCTCGATGAGATCGAGACCGGCGGACCAGCTGCCATGATGAAGTACGTGAGAGCACTGATCGAGCACTAGCTAGTAGTAACTGTCGACGTTCAGTTCAGCGACAATATTAATTAGTTAATGCTGCTGCTGTTTGGTTTCAGGTACTGGAACGATCCCGAAGCTCTGCAGAAGTTCGGGCGGGCGATGGGCGTCGGCCCGTCGAGCGAAGGCGCCGCCGCAGGCTCTGCCGAGCACGCCGAGCCGGAGGAAGAAGCCGGGCAGGAAGGCGACTACGAGGACGAGTCCACCATCCATCACACGGCTAGCGTCGGCGATGTCGAGGTCCGTCTGATAATTCTCATCCTCCTCCCTTCCCTGTACTGTAATCGACCATCCTTTTTCTACGATACACTGTAATTTGCCGAACACATTCTTGCTTGTCTTCAGGGCCTGAAGAAAGCTTTGGAGGATGGAGTTGACAAGGACGAAGAGGATTCGGAAGGGAGAAGAGGGCTGCATTTCGCATGCGGGTACGGCGACGTGAAATGCGCGCAGGTTCTTCTCGAGGCAGGCGCGGCGGTGGACAAGAACAAGAACACGGCGCTGCACTACGCCGCCGGCTACGGCCGAAAGGACTGCGTCGCGCTTCTGCTCGAGCACGGCGCAGCTGTGTAAGCGAAGTGCACTGCAAGTACTCTCTGCAGCCTGAACCTTGCCTGATTCATTCATCTGAAACCCGCTTGCCTGTGCCAACCATGGCAGGACCTTGCAAAACCTGGACGGCAAGACGCCCATCGACGTGGCCAAGCTCAACAACCAGGAGGACGTCCTCAAGCTGCTCGAGAAGCACGCCTTCGTATAGATACCATCACCATCTTCCATTTGCCCCTCTGCTGCTCGGCTCTCTCCCGATTCCTCTCCCTCTCCCTCTCTCTCTCTCTCTCACACACACACAGAGAGAGAGAGAGAGAGAGAAAAGCTACCTTTTCTCTTCATCTGCAATTCGCTGTATGGTATCGATCTGTATGTATTGAGTGTGGCAGGATTTTTATTTGAGTAAGGTGGGATTGGTGCCCGGATGATTGTTGGATTCCTGATGTCATTCCATACTAGTTTTGCTTAATGAATAAGGAAGAGATTTTCACTTGATAATTTATGTGCTTCACATAAATTTTTATTTCCTCCTCGCTCGATGGAGCTTCGGTGGAGGAGAGCAGGTCCCGCGTCTTTCAAATGCTTCGCCGCCTCCTCCGTCCCCTCTTCCAAAGCTCTTTCCTCCGCTTCTATGGATCCTTGGGAAATCCTCGTCCGCCGTCACGGCAACCCTCCCGCTGCGACCTCCATTCTGCCAACGACAAGCTCGCCGCCCTCGGCGCCGTGTTCGACGAAATGCCGCACTGGGACGCCACCATGGTCGGCCTCCACCTCAAGGACCGCGACCTCCCTCGCGCGGAGGCGCTCTTCCGTGCAGCGCCCGCGGTTGCTCGAGGGCCCGCTCTTCATACTGTTCTGCTCGATGGGTACCTCAGGGCTGCCCGCGAGGTGTTCGACGGAATGGCGGCGAAGAACGTGGTCGCGTGGACCTGCATGGTCTCTGGGTATTGCCGTGCCGGACGTGTTGACGAGGCGCAGCAATTGTTTGATCTGATGCCGGTTAGGATGGGATTGGGATGCTGAGGGAGATATTTGATAGTAAGATGCCAGAGAGGAACGTGGTTGGTTGCGTGGACGGTGATGGTGAAGGCCTATGCTGATAATGGTCAGATTCAGGAGGCAATGGATTCGTTTCACAGGATGCCCCAAACCCAAAGGAATTCATATTTCTGGAATGCCATGATATCTGCTTTTCTCAATGCTGGGGAAGTGGATGAAGCAGTTCGGTTGCCGCATAGTAATGTGGTCTAGATCTTGGACAACAATGGTGATCACCGATCACCGGCTTGGCAATGGCTTGTAGGGCAAGACAGTTCTTTAACCGGATGGATGCCAAACAAGGATGGATACTCCTGCATGGAATGCGATGATCGCTGCTTATGCCAACTGAATGAGGCACGCAGATTGTTCGTTTTGATGCCTGCAAAGGACCTTAGTAAGCTGGAATATCTTCCATTGATGGGTATTCCACTGACAGCCAAATGAAGCTTTCAGCTTGTTTCTTCTTATGCAGCGCTCAGCAGTATCTATCTCCTGACAGCAGCACCACACTAACTGGTACCTCATCTTAGTTAGTTATATGTGAGAGCACAATGGAAGTTACACAAATGAATTCATGGGTTGGCTACCACACTAGGACTTGTGTCAGAATTAAACTTGCTTAGGAAATGCTCTGGTCACCATGTATTCGACAAGTGGTGATCTGCACTCTGCATGGCTTGCTTTCAAGAGATTGCAAGAGAAGGATGCCATAACATGGACATCGATAATGCAAAGCTTCCAAGAACCATGGCTGCTCTCCCTATGCATTGAAGGGCTTTGCTCAGATGTTGAGGCATGGGTATAAATAAGCCCAGTTCGACTACCTTTACTGCTGTGTTGTCGGCTTGTAGCCATGTTGGGTTGGTCGACAAAGGCCGAAAGATCTTCGAATCAATTCATCATGCTTACGGAGTAGAACCGACCATTGAGGGAAGCCAAGGAAGTAGTCGACAGTATGCAGCTGGGTATGCGCGACGAGGCCATCCTGGGGACGCTGCTGGGAGCTTGCAATGATGCCCAATGAGGTAGCAAGAGAAGTGGGCGAGGATCTCGTCAAATTTGACCCCTCTGGTTCAGGAGGCTACATACACACTGTTAGGCAATGCTTTCGCATCGCGTGGGATGTGGGATGAGATGGCCAACATGTGGAGGATTATGAAGGGGAGCAAGGTGAAGAAGACGCCGGTTTTAGCCAGATCGAAGCGAACGCAAGGAGTCATGTTGTGTTCTACTCCAGGGACCAAACCAAATGCTTCCATCCACAAGGTGCAGAAATATATGAGATGCTGAACACGCTTGTCCCTCGGATGAAGGATGAAATGGTGTGAGCTGCAACTGATGAACCATCCAAGCCTAGGAGGAAGGAAGGAGTAATCAAGGGTTCCTCTGGATCTGGATGAAGTGAGCATCCTATCTCCTTGCTGACCTGATCTGACCTGACCCTCTGGACTGGAGTATTATTTTTTAATAACTAAAAAAAAGTCCCTTTTTTCCCCTCCTGGCTCCTACATCAAGTCATCAGCCTCCTCCCGGTTCGATTCCTCATAAACTCTTCGTAATCTTATCCATCTCCTCCCCTACTTTTCTCCCATGGCGGCGGCGGCCAACGAGCCGGAGGTCATCCGGGACAAGGCGGCGATGCGCGCATGGTCGCGCCGCCGCCGCGTGGAGGGCAAGGCCGTTGCTCTCGTCCCCACCATGGGCTTCCTACACGAGGGCCATCTCTCCCTCGTCTCCGCGGCCGCCGCGGCCGGGGCCGATACCGTCGCTGTCGTCGTCTCCATCTACGTCAACCCCAGCCAGTTCGCGCCCACCGAGGACCTCGCTACCTACCCCTCCGACCTCGCCAGCGACCTCCGCAAGCTCGCCTCCACGGGTGTCGTTGCCGCTGTCTTCTGCCCCCCGGACCTCTATGTCCGCGGCGGCGTTGCCATCGCCGAAGCGCCCCGGGGCGCGCTCTCCTGCTGCTTGGAGGAGGCGGCTGGGGATGGCCACGAGACGTGGATTCGGGTGGAGCGGCTGGAGAAGGGGCTGTGTGGGAGCAGCAGGCCTGTCTTCTTCCGCGGCGTGGCCACTGTGGTCGCCAAGCTGTTTAATATCGTCGAGCCGGACGTCGCCGTGTTCGGGAAGAAGGATTATCAGCAGTGGCGCGTCATCTGCCGCATGGTAACCTGTTTCACATTCTTTGTACAATTGCAGTTTGTTCTGATCGATGTACTGCCGCCACGGTCAAGTAGCTGCTGGCCTTACAAAAATTTCAATGCTGCCTGCCTGATACATATTGGGAAACGACGGAACCAAGCTGTCTATCCGTCATGATATGTTGATTACAGACGACATGGAATTTTGTGTTAATTGACAAGAAGCCTTGAAATAAAACAGATGTTTACCATGTTATCAAAAAAGCAAAAATATCTGTCTTGTTCACCACAAAGTGAATGCCTGCCAATGTGCAGCCTGGCCCTGAATATTTGCATTCCATGATAATCAGCTGTCGTCAACTTGTCATTGCACACCTCTTCTTGTGGTTTCTCGCTAAGGGCTAGCTCGATATTGCTTATCTGGCGTGATGTTTTGTGAGTCTTCTTTCAGTAAGTTTATTGCCTTATCTACCTTCAGTTTATTGCCTTATTGGACAACTTGTCAACATGATGCACAATGTTTATTTAGAGAATAGTTTTTGCTCCACCTGAGAAAAATCGTTTTGAATTGATGCTCTAATGGATGACTTGTTTGTTTTCTGTTTTGTTGCTTCAGTTACATTTTCTCAAATAAGATCCCATCAACTCAAGAGTAATTTCAGTTGCCTCTGTTCCTGAGGTATGCCCATGCTATTTTCAGGTTCGTGATCTTGATTTTGCTATAGAGATAATAGGATCAGAAATAGTGCGAGAAGCTGATGGTCTTGCTATGAGCTCTCGCAATGTGCACCTATCGCGTGAGGAAAGGGAGAAGGTTTGCCTATGACTGAAACTTGCAAAATGTTTCCATAAACTAATCTTCTGACTATTTAAGATTGCAATTACAAGAGACAAAGAAGTTTGTTACAGTGTCTTAGCATTTATTATTGCCGTACCGTGTAGTATTACCTTTCTTCTGCATCGATTTGTTATAATTGACGGCCCATCTATTGAACAAGCTTGTGATGTGGTTTCTTTGCTGCTCTGCCTAGTCATTGAAATTCTTATAACAATTTATATGCATTAATTCTTGTGCAAAATCTCTTAATTGCCCAATTGAATCTAGCTATGGAGTTGCATAGAAGTAAATTTCCAGAAGGAACTTGCAGAAGTTCAGAATGAACCTTTTTCGATTGCTTGTCTCAATACTGCTTTTGTAGACGTCTTTGTTCCTTTTCACCATAAACCTACCTTTGATTATGGTTATTTCTTTTGTAGGCACTATCCATTAGCAGATCGCTGGTAAATGCTAGAGCTGCTGCCTTGCATGGAAACAATGATTGCAAACAACTAAAAAATCAAATAGTACAGACACTGACTGAAGCTGGTGGTCAGGTTGACTACGTTGAGGTAATGTTGGGAGGCTTTATCCTTTGCTGTTCAAGTGCTCTCGGTGCTTTTTTAAGCAATCCTGTGCTTCAACCTTTCATCTATCGATTAAGTTCTCTATTATCTCATTTTTGTTTATTTCTTCTTTGTGTTGTGATACTCGTGTTTCCTGGAGAACCTTTGAAATCTACATGGTTTGTTTGTGTAGTTTGTAGCATCAGACAGCCAAAATCTGTATAATTATCCTTTTTTTTAGAACACACTGCTGACTCATAAAAGGTTCCTATTTGGTTCCTTCGAAAAAGAACAATGCTATAATGGGCATCTCTAGGGGCATTTTTATTGTTAAGTGATTAAAAAGACTTCAAATTTTTCTATTAATATCGAATGAATTGTGATGTCAATGCAGATTGTGGAGGAAGAAAGTTTGGTACCTGTGGAGATGATCGATCGTCCTGTTGTCATTTGTGTTGCCGCATGGTTTGGAAAGGTTAGATTGATCGATAATATCGAAATCCATACACGATCCTGAGGTTTTTTAGTAACTCAGTTGCTGTCTACTGTGGGCTTGGAAATGTATCTATATCTTGTTCTGTACCTATATGCATTGTTGTTTCCCTAGCCCCTACCCCCTACATGTTCATTTTATCCTAAATTATAGTCATGCTGTACACCGTAACAATCAGATACATTGGCACACGATAACCACTTGAACCGGTAGGGTTAATAAAACTGTTCTTTAGATTGAAGTCACTTCCTCAACTGTTAGTTGCCGGTAATGCCAAGAGAAATCCATTGCCACGATAACCAAATCTATTAGAACTGCTTCAAGTCAATAGCCATGTCGAGAGCATAACCGGACAGAACGATGTGAAATATATGCAACGGCACGTCTAGCTTGCTCATATCGCTTGTGTTGGTACTTACGGCTTCTCCTATATCTTATTGCTTACCGTTTAAATAATTAATAAATTTTGAGAGGTGTTTCTACGCGTCTCTTTTTAAAAGTTACGCGAATATTAAAGCACGAATAAATGTCCCCTTTGCTTTGCTTTCTTTAAGATTTATATAACTCGTACTGGGGTGACGCATAGAAGCACCTCTCTAATTTTTTTTGCTGCGTGGAGAACCGAATAGAATGGTACTAAGTACAAGGTACCGTCAAACGGATGGAGCAGACTGAGAAAGGGTGTTACGTTTTGCAACATCTACAGGGGCCTGCTGTTGCTGTCGGACGGATGAGGAATGGACATGCTGGACGCGCTCCACATACAGTGGGGTCTGCATTTCTATAAGCCGAGATATCTGCGAAACAAGAGGCATATCATATCACAGTTAAACGTAAAGGTCAATATCGACAGCATCTTAATTCAAACATGATACTAACAACGTGGGTTAGCAATTGCAAAGGAATACAGGCCCACAAAGTAATGTCAGCAACTGAAAAGAAATACAGGCCCAGAAAGCGATATCCCCCCGGGGTTCAATTTACCTAATATGTAGTCTATGCCTACATGCAGAATGTACAAAATTGCTTAACGAGTCTAACATTATTAGGAGTTATAACCCTGAATTCAGCCAACTGAACAAGAAGGTGAGCTTTCTGAACAAAATCCAACTCCACCGTGCCAATAAAACTTTATTAGTACTTTTGAATTATCCCAAGCGAGTAGGAAAGGTTAGTACGTAAAAAGGTAAAATGTTAATTACTTACCGCCCTGCGGAACGCAAACATCTCTTCGTGACCAGACAACAACGACACTAGGCCTGTAGCAGAAGGCCCTACACCAACCTTTCCCTCTGCTAAAACATCCCTCCTTAGCTTTGTCCCTTCAGCTTCAGTTTCAAACTGAAAACTGCATAACATGACCTCCCATGTGAAAAATCATTCTCAATTCCATTGCAACTCAAATGCTTTGTATTTTACAGATGGCCGAACAAGACATTCAAATTCAGGATTTTGTTTTTTCTAACATTTTGTATAAGATAATTTGCCAAGTAATAAACTCCAAAACATAGTTTGCTAAGTAACAAATTCAAAAGTTCGATCCTTGTAGACACGAAGATTTCAGAAGACCAACATGATTGTTATCATATTACCGTTGAATGTATAAAATGTTACAAGCTGCAGGTATTGGTTTGAAATTTGCATGATTACAATAAAATAGGATCAGGAAATGATCACTGAAGTTTACTAATGTTGTCATAGGATCGTGCAGGCAAGTATAAATGCACATGTTACCTCTCTAAATCAAATAGAGGTCCTTCATCAGTTCCTTGGAAAAGATCGTCAATGGATGAGGAAGCTAAACATACAAGACGGCAGTGATGATTGTACAGCTCATCAATAAGGGTGATAAATCTTCTTGCCTAAATGACACATAATATTAGCAAAAAATAAAACACTTAATTTGTCATCAAATAATTAAGTACATCTTAATAAAGTCAAAAGAATAAGGAAAAGCAACAGATGAATGAATACCTTGTCACGGATCTTCATACTCATAACTGGAATATCTGATATGAAAATTGTATGGTAGTTCCTAGCTATTGCTATATAATCTGCAGCTCCGACCTAAATATTGGAGTGAGCAATAGATTAGATAAAGAGCTGTAATATTTTACATGATCAAAGCACATCTTATTGGATTTATTCATTTTTGTATACCTCAGACTGAATCTTGTCCCATGATTACAGATATGTATATATATGGCATTATAATTCAGTTCCAAGTTCACAATGTTTAAAGAAGGATGAATACTATATCATTTCTGTCAAGCCAACAGTGCCGTGACCATGGATCACATAGTTTTTTCCCCATTCTACTTGAATTCTAGATAACATAAATTAAGAGAGTGAGATATTACCGGTCGGCTACACAGATACTCGAAGTTAAACCTTGCCACACCATTACAACTTTGAGGAATCTCAAGAGACCTGTTCACAACATTATAGTTAATCTAGTTCATGTTCATTGGTATGCAGATGCTTTATGCTATGGACACACCTCCCAAACATTACAGGAATGGTGACAGCAGTAATGTTTCCTCCTGTTTGGTTAGTTATGTCATGCCACATAGCCTCATACATACTCCTAGTGTCAGAAGTGAGAGGCCAAAGATAGTGAATCTGCAGATAAGTTATTAAATGCTTAGTTGGTACGTGTAGATAATAATGCAGATGGCATCCAAGAATAACGTAATATAAACAAGCAGCATAAGTATATCCAATTCCCAAACAAAACGAGAGTAAACCTGCATGTACTCAGAAAAGGATGTATTTAACTAGTTTAACATTGGAGTTCTTAATTTATGGGTACAACCATACAAGATCATTCCAAATATAGGGCTCACAGAATATAGCTTAATAGTATACAAGGATTTGACACATAGAAATAGATGCTTGAATTTCTGTCCTTACAGCATACTTGATAGCTAAGAACTCACTAAAAGATGAACATATGTTTTACAGGACAGGATCTGCGAAATTATTATATTCAGGGTAGCAGAGGGAGTTGATGTTATCTTACTAACACACTGCCCTGAATGGCTAGAGAGCAAAGCCCTACCACACTTCCACAACAGATTAAGTCCAGTGACCGCCATAGTACAGCACAAAAGTTTTCAAAAGGACGTCAACTAGAAGATTTTTCAAAATTAAGTTATTTAAAATCATGTAATCTGATCACTTGAACTTGTCAACCCAGTGACTGATTTCTAAACAATTTATTCATATGCATATAAAGCATCGCGAATTCGCAATATCATAGAGAAACTACTTATTTTCAGCCTGTTACCAACTAGTAAGCAGCATGTTTATCTCCAGAACATGTGAAGCAGATGTTTTATGCAGGTCATTAGATCAAGTGTCATAAATCTCGTATTAGAAGATAACCTGAGTTGAGTCTTCTGTTGGAATTAGGCGGCGATAATCCGTTTCAGTTCCGACGAGAATCTTATTGCAGTTCTCGTCCAACTTAGATAATAACTCAAGGAAGATTTCCCGCTGCATCCCATCCTACAAAACCAACAGAAAATAATGAAAAGGTCAAAAAGCAGCGCAACATTATTTTAACTTCAAATGGTTGGGCAGTAAGGATCGGGGAAGGGCAATCACTCGTTCTAAAAACCAGCACAAATGCCTTCCACGTTTTTAACCCAGCTCAAGCTGAAGAAACTTATTCGATGGTACTGCTAAGTGCTGTTGGTCCCAAATCTTTGGTGTTGCTTTTTCCAATAAGCGTTGGCTACATTTCTTTATGCTATTTGTACCCATCACCGGTTTATCGATGAGTGCTATTGGCATAGTCGGACTTCCCTGTTAGAACAGGTTGTTCAAAGGGATCTCCTGTTTTTCCATCAAATATTCTACTTTTTCCAAGGTACTCGGGTTCAGATACCCGTGAATTTTTTGTTTGTTTACCGGCTTCATATAATTTTGAAAACACAAGTTTTCTTGAAGCCTCTTGCTCATATCTCTCATCAAAGGGTGCTATTCTATAATGTTTCGTTAGCAGATCCCCTGCTAATCCAAGTGATCTTTCAAATATTTGTACCACATTCATTCGTGAGGGTACTCCTACGGGATTGAAGACCATATGAACAAGTGTTCCATCTTGCAAATAGGACATATCTTGCCTAGGAAAGTTACCTATTCAGCCATTCGGGTTGCAATTCATGCTGACATGCTTACGGTGTATCAATAGTCTAGAGCTAAGCTTCATAAATTCTAATTAGTGACTTGACATTTCTTGTAGATGGATGCGGTGTTTCAAAATAGATAAATCACAATAAGAAATCCAGGCGAAGATAGGTAGTTCATAGCCATGGCATGCTGCTTCAATGAATTTTAATCGCTCAAGTTATCATTAGCTCATCATGTATCTAGGACTAGGAGAAATAAAGATGCATTATGGTAATTCACCCACCCCTCATGGCAAACTATTCAAGTTTAGTTCCTCTACATTTCGAAAGTTGTTACTCTTCTATAACATGACAGAAACCCAGCAATCTTTACCTTCTTTGCCATCATATGGCCCCTTTGATTCGCAGGATTCTAAAAATGCATGAATAGAAAAAACATAGGATTGCAATGACATGAACTCTTGAGTCCTATAGGATTGAAAACCACAGGAATTTGCAACAAAGAGTGTTTGATTAACGAATTACACCGTAGGAGAAATGCAGGGATTTTGAGATTAAATGTTAATTGATTAGAGAGAATGGAGAGAGGAAGAGAGAACGTGCATTGAAACTATCAAATGAATTGGTAACATTAGGTTAGACCTCATGCTAGAATCACTCCAAAACTTGTAGGAAATTTTCCTATCCTATGAAATTCCTTTGAAGAAATCCCACAAACCAAACAACCCTCGTAGGAAATTTTCCTTTGGATTGAATTCCTCTGTTTTTCCTTTCAAATTCTTTTGAATCAATCCAACAATGTAACAAAGTTGCTCTTGTCTTTTAGAGAGTATCCTCATTGCCTTATATAAGAGATTGCTAGTTGTCTTGTATAAAGATTGATAGCCTTGTATAGATATCGCCTTATATAAGCTTTCCTTCTATACCCTCGTGTGTGTGTGTGTGTGTGTGTATAGACATACATATATATATATATATAGACATACATATATATATCTATATCTATAAATATACATATACTAGCACATTGGCCTCATGTTCAATACAAGTGCTATTCATAACATGGTATCAGAGCCAAAGTTTTAGGGTTAGGTTCCTCACCGGCGTTGCACTTGCGCCTTTTTCCCGACAGCTCTTCTCGTCGCCTCTTCTCTGTCGGCTCCGGTGGCCGCTCCTCCCTCCGGCCAACGCTGCCCGACGTCCCTCGGCCGATCGGAATTCCACCGGCTATTGACCGTCGCGCGAGCTGTCTCCCGTGCCTCGGCTCTGTCACCGCCCCCGACCGCCGTTGTAGCCGACACGCCGCTCACCGATGTCCCTCAGCCGACCGACACGCGGGTCGTCTCCCACGCCTCAGTTCTGTCGCCGCCCCTGCGCATCTCAGCTCCTAGCCCAGCGCTGTCAGCTGGTCTGTTGCTTGCCGACGCGACGCTCGCCGACGCCGCCGGTTCGCCCGATCGGAGTTCCGCCGGCCACTGACGCCTTCCACATAGATTCCGCGCTAGACCGGGCCCGTGCGCCGCTGAGCCCTACGTCGGCAGCTCTACTCCCATCGCGGGCTGTCTCTGATCTGTCTGGCCGATCAAATTTGAGACCGAACGTGAGGTATCTTTAAGTCTCGGTTCTAAAAAAATCATCATCTCTGGTTCTTCTTCGGGGACTGTTTCTGTTTCCCGCTACACAGTTATCTTCGATGGTCTCAATTATCGAGACTAGATTCTTCATATGCGCCTCCACATGCACGATCAGCGTCTTTGGGAGTTTCTTACCGGCGAGTTATTGTGTCCGCCTCGTCCTGCTCCCCCTGCCACGCCTGTTATTCCCAAGGAGGCCAATGATGTTGCTAAACAGAAGGCGTCTGATGACTATGATGATGTTGTGGAGTCTTTTCATACTCAGTTTATTGCATACAAGATATGGATTGATGAAGATGCTCGTGCCTCCGCTATTTTGGTTGCTAGTATGGGGGTGCATCTCACTGGTGATATTGTCACTTGCCTTCGGCACAGTTGATGGGAGCGCATCTTCGCGACCGCTATGAGCCTACTGGCGATTCTTTGTACCTTACTGTTGTGCGACAGGAGCAGTCGCTGCAGCATGGTGATTCTACTGTAGATGAGTTCTATGCACAGCTATCCTCGATGTGACGTCAGCTTGATTCTCTTGGACCAGAGGTTTGCCGCACTTGTCAGTGTTGCCAGCGTCAACACTCTCATTTGGAGCTTCGTCGCATCTACGACTTCCTGACACATCTACAGGTTGAATTTGAGTAGATTCGTGCCCAACTGCTTGCTTGTCGTCCTCGTGTGACCTTGTTGGAGGCCCTTGCAGCTATTCGTACTGAGGAGACTCGTTTTTGTGGTGCGGGCTTGCTAGTATCTCCTTCAGTCCTGGCAGTGCCTCGTGCTACTCCTCCACCAATAGCACCTACTCCAGTGATGGCTACTGGAGATGGAGGGCTCCACTGTACCTACTGCAACAAGAACAGACACGTGGAGCAGTTCTGCTACCGGAAGAAAAAAGATCTTGCTCGTCGAGGTGGACGCCCTTCTAAGGGCACTGGACTCGTAGATGCCTCCCCGCAGCAGACCTCTACTGGTTCTGACTCCACTCAAGAGATTTTTGCGCTGCTACGTCGCATGGCTGCCTCTGCACCGTCAGGTTCTGCTAGTTCTGCTACTCAGTCTTCCAGTGAGAAACCACCTTCCTCATCATCAGGTATCACACCATGTATTCTTGACTCTGGAGCTTCTTTTCATATGACATCTGATCCTACGAGTCTCCATTCCATTAGTTCTCTTGCTGCTCCTATCACTGTGCAGACCGCAGATAGTACTTATCTTTCTCCATTAGTTCTCTTGCTGCTTCTATCACTGTGCAGACCGCAGATAGTACTTATCTTTCTCCATTAGTTCTCTTGCTGCTCCTATCACTGTGCAGACCGCAGATAGTACTTATCTTTCTGTTGCAGGACGAGGCACTCTTTTATCTTCCTCTTTTCATGTTCCTGCTATTTCTCATGTTCACAAACTGACTATGTAGCTCATATCCGCTGGCCAGCTCACTAATCATGGCTATCGTGTTATCCTTGATTCTGACTCTTGCTGTGTTCAGGATCGCCGGACGGGGCCTCTGGTTGGTACTGGCCCTCGCCGTCGTAACTCTCAGTGCCTCTGGGAGCTTAACTGGCTTCGTCTTCCTTCCGTTGCCCCTGTCAGTCTCTCAGTCTCATCCACTGCTTCCACCTCTGTTGCATCTTCTACCGGGTTATTTGCTTAGTGGCATCACCGTCTAGGGCATCTTTGTGGGTCACGCCGGTCTTCTTTAGTTCGTCGTGGCCTTTTAGGATCTGTGTCAGGTGATACCTTTTTAGATTTTGCGGGTTGTAAGCTTGGTAAACAGCTACAACTCCCCTATCCTTCCAGTGAATCTGTATCCTAGCATCCCTTTGATCTCGTTCATTCTGATGTTTGGGGTCCAGCTCCTTTTGTTTCAAAATGGGCTCATAAATATTATATTATTTTTATAGATGATTTGTCTCGCCACACTTGGATATCTTTATGTCCTCTCGTAGCGAGGCTTTATCCATCTAAGAATTTTGCCACTATGATCCGTACTTAGTTTGACTCTCCCATTTGAGTTCTTCGTGTTGACTCAGCAGAGGAGTATCTATCAGGAGCACTTCGTGCTTTTCTTGCTACGCATGGCACTCTTTCTCAGTTTTCCTGTCCTGGTGCTCATACTCAGAATGGTGTGGCTGAGCGCAAGCATCGTCACCTTCTTGAGACAGCTCATGCTCTTTTACTTGCTTCAGCTGTTCCACTTCACTTCTGGGCTGATGCTGTTTCCACTGCCACTTATTTGATTAATATTCAGCATTCTTCTGCTCTTCAGGGTGGGATTCCGGTGGAGCGACTTTGTGGCATGCCTCCTGATTACTCTAGTCATCATCTCTTTGGGTGTGTGTGCTATGTCCTCTTTGCACCTCGTGAACGCACCTAGCTGACCGCTCAGTCTGTTGAGTGCGTTTTTCTGGGCTATAATGCTGAACATAAGGGATATCGTTGTTGGGATTCTGTTGACCGACGGATGCGGATATCTCGGGATGTTACTTTTGATGAGTCTCGTCCCTTCTACTCTCGTCCTTCTTCCACTCCATCATCTCTTGTCGAGCCACTTTCTTTCCTTACTTTTCATGATACTCCTGTTGTCACTTTTCCTTCTCCACGGTTGGCATCTTCTTCTTCGCCGGTCTATCCACAGGAGTCTTCACCTTCGGTGCCTCCTCCAGATGTTTCCTCTGGCATTGTTCCTTCTTATCCTCTATACTACACTCGTCGTCCACGAGTTGAGGATTCTTCTGGTGTACTTGTTGAGTCAACTTCTTCGGTGCCTCCTCACAACGCTCTTCGCGATCGTCAGTCTATTCAGCCTCCTGAGCATCCTGGCTTTGCTGGTGTAGTTCTTGCTGAGCCGACTTCTTACCGCGATGCTGTTATTCATCAGGAATGGCAGCATGCGATGGCAGAGGAGATTGCTGCCCTTGAGCGCACTGGCACGTGGGATCTTATGCCCCTTCCTCCACGTATCCGTCCTATTACCTGCAAGTGGGTCTATAAGGTTAAGACTCGTTCTGATGGTTCTCTTGAGCACTACAAGGCTCGTCTCGTGGCACGTGATTTTCAGCAAGAGTATGGTCGTGATTATGATGAGACTTTTGCTCCTGTGGCTCATATGACCACTGTTCACACTCTTCTTGATGTGGCTTATGTTCGTGAGTGGTCCATCTCTCAGCTTGATGTCAAGAATGCCTTAATGGTGAGCTATGTGAGGAGGTCTTTATGCAGCCACCACCGGGGTATTATGTTAATGAGGGCATGGTCTGTTGCCTTCGTCGCTCTTTATTGGCTCAAGCAAGCCCCTCGTGCCTAGTTTGAGCGTTTTTCTTCTGTGATCATTGCTGTTGGCTTTTCTGCTAGTGCTCATGATCATGCGCTCTTTGTTCACACCTCACCTCATTGATGGACTCTTCTTTTATATGTTGATGACATGATCATTATTGGAGATGATTCTCAGTATATTGCCTTTGTAAAGGCACGTCTCAGTGAGCAGTTTCTCATGTCTGATCTGGGTTTTCTTCGCTAGTTTCTTGGGATTAAGGTCTCTTCTACACCTGAGGGCTTCTTTCTATCCCAAGAGAAGTATATTCAGGATCTTCTTGATCTTGCTTCTCTCACTGATCAGCGCACAGCTGAGACTCCTATGGAGCTCAATGGTCACATTCGACCTACTACTGGTGAACCTCTTGAGGATCCTACTCGCTATCGCCATCTTGTTGGGAGTCTTGTTTACCTTGGTGTCACTCGTGCTGACATTTCATATCTAGTTCATATCTTGAGTCAGTTCGTTTCTGCTCCCACTCAGCTCCACTATAGTCATCTTCTTCGTGTTCTACGATATCTTCGTGGAGCTATCTTTTGCCGTCTTTTCTTTCCTCGCTCCAGCTCCTTCCAGCTTCAGGCATACTCCGATGCTACCTGGGCTAGTGATCACTCTGATCGTCGGTCTCTTTCTGCTTATTGTGTTTTTCTTGGTGGTTCTCTCATTACTTGGAAAACTAAGTAGACTGCAGTTTCTCGTTCGAGTGCTGAGGCTGAGTTGCGAGGTATGACTCTTTTGACAGCAGAGGTTACTTGGCTACGGTGGCTACTTGAGGATTTTAGTGTTTCTATTTCTACACCTACACCTCTTTTATCTGGCAGTATAGGTGCTATTAGCATTGCTCGAGATCCAGTGAAGCATGAGCTCACTAAGTGTATTGGTGTTGATACTTCCTACATGCGGTCGCAAGTACAGGATCAGGTTGTGGTTCTTCAGTATATGCATTCAGAGCTTCAGTTGACAGACTTCTTCACGAAGACACAGACTAGAGCTCAGCACAGCTTTTATCTCTCCAAACTCAGTATTGTTGATCTACCATGAGTTTGAGGGGGTGTTAGACAGTATCCTCATTGCCGTACATAAGAGATTGTTAGTTGCCTTATATAGAAATTGATAGCCTTGTATAGATATTGCCTTATATAGGCTTTCTTTCTATACCCTCATGTACATGTATATATACTGGCCCATTGGCCTCATGTTCAATAAAAGTGCTATTCATAACACTGTCTATAGGAAGTAGGAACAAAGTTCTAAGAAGGTAGTATAGTTTAACTAAACAATTTCAGCATGTCAGAATGTGGTTA
The DNA here is from genome assembly GCA_036346275.1 of Otatea glauca. Taxonomy (NCBI): domain Eukaryota; kingdom Viridiplantae; phylum Streptophyta; class Magnoliopsida; order Poales; family Poaceae; genus Otatea; species Otatea glauca. Next base: position 91,783,047 of record CM070715.1, read on the forward strand.
TGAGCGCTTATGTTGCCTTTCATTCCCATGTTATTTTTTGGTCAAAATATCAAGTGTTTAATATATCACACAAAGAAATAAAGGAAGAATAATCGCAAAAAGGACCTGCCTGATTCAGATCTTCAGGTGCTTTATTACTAGTAGCAACAAGTACTGTCCCTGTGCTTAGCAATCTGCTCAGAACACCAGACAGGGCCACAACAGCAAATACATCGATAGTCTGCATAAATCCAGTTTCTCAGTACAATTTTAAAAAATTCACAGAGTTTATTAAATTAACAGTGGCAATTAAATATTTCCTAGTGCTTACAAATTATTATTATAGACACAGAAAAGTGCATACCTCAAATTACAGCATGAAATTATATTGAATGTAAAATTTTGTCAGATATATTAACCTAATGGAATATTATTGAGAAGATGAAGTTGAGTTATGCTAACTCATGTGGGCATCACTGACGGATATTATTTACCATGAGCAATATTAAGCGACACTTGTTCAATTTGATTTCTGTACGTGTGATCACATGGTTTTTACATAGCACACCTGTTATGCAACATGTGTCTTGTAGAGTGTAAGAACTATTGAAGAGGAAACCTAGAAAAGGAAAAATTAGATTTGACAAAAATGCCCCCACAAGACTATCCTTTATCTAATCACAACAGATTACTAAATTTCGGAAGTAATCTGTTAAGCATGCTGCTAAATGCTACGAAAGAAATGCCAGTTCTCCTTAAACAGGCAGAAAAGGACACCCTCGAAATTTCAAAGTTCAGGTACCTGTATCTCGTCAAAGCACAGAATACTTGCTCCAGTTTTATTTGTTTGTCTATCAACAAGAAATTTGTCAGCAACAGCTAAAAGGATATGCTTTTGCTGTGTCTCTTGTTTGTACTTCTCTTCCCCGATCAGCCACTCCTTAATTTTTGCATCGAAAGGGAGGCTTGATATCCAACTGAAAGCACTCGAGTGAATAGACTTGTCATCATCGCGTCTCTTCCATACATCATGCATATGATCATGTATTTCAAGCATAGCCTGCATCACAAGTGGTAATTCAACATTATCAAATGCTAGACAACAGAATCCGAACCGAAATATGACCAAGTTAGTTCACAGAATTCTGTTTTTGTAAGCTTTCCACATCACACCTGTGCAAATGAGTATAGACGTACATGCTGCCCAACAAATAACAGATCCAGTTCAGATAATGTCAATACAATATTGTCACTGTGTACCATGAGCCATGAACATTTTTCTTCAATCAAGCAAATTATTCTCCAAATACAATAGCTATCTCTGGTTAAGACTGGATGAATGAACTATCATGAATAGTTCAAAATTTTACCTCATGAAAGTGAAACCTCCTCCTGTGTTTGATGACACCTTCTGTGGCCCCATAGAACATGTCCATCAACATTGTCTTCCCTATATCACAAGTTGTTCCTTAAAGTTAGTATAATAAGTGCAGCTAGAAGGACAATATTATCATGGTAAATGGCTCATGACTGTTTTTATAAGAACATAGCACAAATGCACAACGACCCAAGAGAAGCATTTATTAATCATACGTAGGCCATATTAGGATATTAATAGAAAGAAGGGATCCATTCAGACTAGAATCACTGATTCTAAGCATGCTACAAGATGAAGTTATCGATTAGCTTACCACTTCCAACATTCCCGTAAAGGTACATTCCTTTTGGAGAAATAGGTTCAACTGGCTTCTGGCCAACCAATGTATCTAGTTTCTTCTCTCGGTTCAAATATGAGACCCATTTTCCAACTCCAGGTTCTATATTTCCTCTTCTTCTCCTGGATTTAATCATCCAAAGGCAATTCAAACAACAACATTCAACGGATTATGCTTAGTTACATTATTCTTATAGACTGTTGATATTCTTAGCTACATTATTCTTGGGAAACATATAAGATATTTCTAAACAAGAAAAATTTCCACAGATTATGCATTGCAGACTACCCTTGTTTTATCTCCAATTCACTGTTACTGTTTTTGAAGGAGTTGGTGGTAATTAGTCAATAACAGAACTCGATTAATAAGGGATAATGGGACTTCATCTCTTTGCACAAACGCGTAACTAAAAATGTGACTGCAAAACTTAAATTATTTGGCAGAGGAATTACAGTTCACAGTGGCAATGAAGTGAAAAAACACGTATCTTGATATAAAGAGTTAAATGGTTATACAATGAATAAATATTACCGTGAAACCAACTTATCAAGAAATCCCCTTTTCTCATCTATCCACACCCCCTCGCGCCGCTTATCCTCAGCTTCTTCAACAAGAAGCCTCCGCCTTTCTTTCTCCCTAGTATTTTCCCACATAGATAGCCTTGTCTGCAGTTTACATAAAGGCAGAGGCAGTGAAACAATCTTACTGAACAAACATGAAAAGTGCCGAATACTTAGTAAATCCAAAGCAATGTGCAACTTACATGGTAATCCTCCATTTCCATCTCATACTGCTCAAGTCTTCTAAGTAAGTTGTCCAACTCAGATGCTACATTTTCCTGGTAAATGTCATGTTGGAGTTTCCCTTGGACTACTAGGCTCCTGTAGAGCGTAAGAGGACCTTCAGATAGAACACAAGAGGATGAGAAAAATTAAGAAGAAACATTGTATTTAAATTTGAGCAATACAAGTATCAGCCGCTCAGAAGACCAGGGGAAATACTAAAATTTGTCGTTAGTCATAAGAAAAATTTGTGCGTGTTGTGGATTGTGGTGGTGAAGAACCGCCGGCACTGATAGACTTGGCCATTTTTTTTCCGGCCTTGGATAAAATTGTGAATTAGAGGACGGTGGGGGGCAGTGGAATTAGAGGATCTTGGAATGATCGGCAGCGTACTGAACTATGAGCACGCTACGGCACGTCTCCCAGCCAAGGCAGAGATAAAAGAGATCGATCCGATCGCGCGTTACCTGGTATCCGGCCGTGATCGGAGGCGCCCGCTCCTGCCGCGTCGTGGAGGCGACGGGGGAGCACAGGGCAGGGCAGCGGATGCGGCGTCACATCGCGAGCGATGGCGGCTAGGAGAGCGGCGGAAGCGAGGGATCGGCGAGAGATGCCGCCATGTAGCCGGAGTATCATCGCCGGGGAAGGGAAGAGAGAGGCTAGACGGAGCGGTGGCTCGCTCAACTGCGCGGCCTCTCTCGTCACCGGACGCGTGGCCTCTCATCCATCGCTAGAACCATTTTGTTTGTGGCTTGGGCCGGCCCATCTGATAACAGCTAGTACACTCGCTGAGGCAGGCCATGCCATTTGGGCCCACTCATCCGATTAGTACATTACTTACACAGGACTACTTGCTAAACATTACATTAACTAATGAAATTTATGCGGGCGTCGCTGTCCACGCTAGAAAATCGACAAAACGCACGATTGACGCTCCACACATGAGTAAATCGAGAAAACGTGCGAAAAGAATATAAAAATAAGCCTATGTTTTTCGCAAAAGGGCTTAAGAGTAATGCTAGAAAAAGCGGAAAAAGTACATAAATGCAATGCATATTTTTTTTTAAAAAAAAGATATGCTTTTTTTCTTACAAAAAGGACCTGAACGTAATTTCGATTTTCCTAAAAAGGACCCGAGCGCTACTCCTAAAAACGCTAAAAGGGCATGGACGTAATTTATAATCTTTTTTTCGAAAAAAGGACCCAATCGTAATATATTTTCCCAAAAAGGATCTATCCGTAATGTTTTTTTAACAAAAGGACCCGGATGTAAAAAAAATTTGGCCGGCTCGGCTCGAGCCGCGAGCCGAGTCGGCCCCTCCCGGCTCAAAACTAGGGGTGAAAATGGATCAGATACGGACGGATAATAGCTCTACCACATTTGTTTTCATATTTTTCTCGGATGCGGATACGGATACGGATAGTCCGGATACGAATACGAATACAGATAATATCGAATACAGATACGGTTTCGAATACGAATCGAATCGGATACGGTTTCGAATATTTTATCGGAACATGATAACCCCATAGATTGTATATAAAAAGTCAATAAAAACACATAACTAGTTGATTTGATGAAAATATTATTGAAAATTGAACAAATATAAGCATTTTCATTCACTTAGACAATAAGTAGATACCATGTCGCAAATAAAATTATATAAGACTTAGTTTATCACACACATACAATTAGTTCATTATACACGTAGATCAAAACACAAAAATGAAGGTAATCTTTACTCAAAGATACAAATGGAGGCAAACACATAACACACTAAAAGTTTGATAATACTTAAATATCACGTCTCTAGAAAAAGTATATAACACTTATATGTAATGATCCAAGATTTATATTCTTTGTTGAATTATGTTAGAAATAATAAATTATGTATTTATGAGTTTTATGATTTTTAGCTACTTATTTAAATATTTTTCTAGTAAGAATAGGAATATTTGAATTTTTTGAGAAAATTTAAATCTGATAAAATCTTGAAAATAATTTTGAAAATGTTAGATTATTTCTGGAACTTTCTCAAAAAAAATCGTAATTTTTGGAGTTGGTTTGCTAATTTTAATAATTGAAACTTACTTTATGGATTAATTAAATTAAAAAACAATTCTGAAATTAAGAAACATTTTTGAGCCAGAAGAGTAGTTTTGGCCCAGTCCATATGTATATCCGGATATCCGATCCATCAATATCCGGATTATCCGAATCCGTATCCGTATCCGAAGGATAGTGAGCTACCGAATCCGTATCTGATCCGATACTATCCGACAAATATCCGATCCGACAGAATCCGTATCCGAAAATATCCGGATCGGTTGGAAACTATCCGATCCGTTTTCATCCCTACTCAAAACGCCCTGAGTGCGGGGATTCTGCAATCTATAGTATAGGGAGTATTACTACTCCACTAGCTAAAAAGGTGAGAGAAGAAGGGATAGACAGAGATACATTTTTTTTTACTGTTGTTCATCTTCATCTATGAAAAAAATCTCTGGCCGTTCTTATCCGGTACAACAACAATCATGTCGTATACTCTCTATCCAAATTTGTTTTTAAATAGTCTTGTTTATAAATATAATATGTATTTCATATTCTAATGCAAAATTAGTGTGATGGTCCCTCTACACCCCTAATAAATATTCACTTTTACTTTATATTCTATACATACATATATTAAATATAATGCTGAGTAATAATAATTAATTAGGAGTAATCTAGACATTTTCAATTTTTTTCTATGTCAGGGCCAAATCCAATAGGGAGCTGCTCGAGGCTACCCTCCGTCGGCGCCGGTATCCTCCTCGCCTGTGGTCATGGCCTCCATGGTGGTGCGCTGATGCGCCTGCCACGCTCGAACTGAATAGAGGAGCAACCGAGTAAATGAAGAAACCATTTTTGGACCTTTGATGAAGCCCACAGGATACCCCCATCGAATATTCGGTTATTCCCACCCACCAGCCTTATCGATTATCCCCATCATTTATCTAATCCATTCGGAACACCGCACTAGCATCGTAGCAACGTCTCAACCTCGGCTTCTTCTCAAGCACCCGCTGGTCGTCCCTACCGCGAGGTTCGGTGAGAACCCCGCTCCTATTGCGTCTCCGGCAAGCTCCACCCTCGTCTGCCCCCACGCCCTTTTTCTTCTTCCTCCCCGACGAGCTCCACACGTCTTCGCAGTCGCCTCCACCACAACCCACAGCCAGCGGCACCCTGGCCACCTCATCACACCGCCCCCTCTTCCCCACCGCCGGCGCCCCAACCTCCCCCAATCCAGCATCCGACAGCACCATCCCTGCCTCACCGCCGTCACCACCCATCCCCAACCCAGGGGGTCATCGTGATATTGTCGACAAGCCAGTCGCCTGGATGGGGAGCACTGGACGGAGGAGCCGAGGAGGGGCTGGCGCTGTACCACTGGGGTTTGGCCGCCTACGGGTTGCGGATTTGGGATTTTGGGCTACTGCGAGCCTACGGGCTGCGGCTCAACAGCTGGTATTCTTTACTCTTTAGCATATGCTCTTGTAGTCTTGTTAATGTTGTATTGCATGCTAATATAATTGTATTTTGTGTAGTGTTGATCGATGTATTTAGTACTTGTTAACTGGATTGGATTTGGATTGCATTGTTTCAATTTAGCTATTCTTTTGAGTCCACCCTTTTATTTTTATCCTGACTTTATCAATGATCTACGTGCTAAAAAGAAATGCAAATGTTACTGGGTGGGCGTTATATATATTCCACGTCGGCAGGCATGCACACACGCACCATCATTGTGGGTGGGTGCATGTAGGGCTGCAAAAAAAACTCGAGGCTCGCGAGCTACTCGAGTTCGGCTCGAGCTCGCGAGCTTAACGAGCCGAGCTCGAGCTCAGTTCGCGAGCCTACTCGAGCCTGGATCGAGCTTTCTTAAATCGAGCTTAATCGAGTTTGTTACTCAGCCTACCGAACTTATCAGAATTAACGAGCTTATCAAACTTACTCGAACCGAGCTCGAGCCTACTCCAGCTTAGATTGAGCCGGGCTCGAGCTCGAGCATGACAACGGTTCGAGTCCTCCATCTTGTAAGCTTAGGAGAAGCCACACACACACACGATATTCCATCATTGACCATATATTTATATGGCATCAAGGATTAGTTATATGGGATAAGATGGTTACCACCGATGTATAACCGTGTACAAAGAACTACGTGTTCTTTCCTTCTTTTTCTTTCTTTTTTGTGCGTGTATGCATCTTTCATTTATTTATTTTTCGTTTTTTATTCTTTGGTAGAGCTAGTACTAGCTAGGTAGTGACTACGAGTCTACGAGCCCATCGTACGTATGTTTGTCTTGGCCGTCGGATGTTCATAATATAGAATCCTCGAATGTTCGATTTCCAAACTTAGGCGCAAGTCGGGTGTTCATAATACATAAATCCTCGAACGTTTGATTTCCAAACTTAGGCGCAACAAACCGTTTCATGATGTAGCAAAAAGAAAGAGGGTGCACAACAAAAAATTAGCCCCTATAATCAGTGACGGATCCAGGATTTTTAGAATGGATGTTCAGACTCAAAGTTACAAAAATATTATTCAATGTAAAACATAAAAGTTCACAATAGTAAAAACACAAAGTACTAATTGTTTTTACTAGAGACAACACCTAAAATAATTTAGAGATTTGTGAATTAGGGATTTAAAATATACATGCTTCCTCTTTAATTTTTAATGATCTACATACTGCATTTCAAAAATCACGAATCACCGTTACAAACATAATGTTGATAGATTTATGAATTGGGGATTTCATATTTCGGAATCAATAATGAAATCCATCTGTGTGATTACCGATGTCAAATGCTCAGCTGTTGCCTGTTGTTTTAGCATCGCTTCCTGCCCCCGCGAGGGTGTCGCCGCCCTGACCCATTGGTCACCGCTGGGGTCGCACCTTCCATCCCTAACTCGATGCTCGCCGTGGCCACAAGACTTCCCTACAACACGTCGTGTGATGCTCTCTACCTTGCAACCACCAGATACCATCGCCTTAACCTGTCGGTTGTCGTTGGTGTCACGCCCTCCATTCTCAAATCGGTGCTCGCTAAGGCCACAAGGGCCAGTGCGGCCTTGTCGCCTCCGCCAGTTCATTGGTGCTGATAGCTGCTCAGTTGTAGGATCAAGGATAACCGACTAGAGGGGGGTGAATAGGAGGTTTCTCAATTTTTTGATTCTAATTTTGAATTTAGAAAAACACTAAACTATAGAAGCAATAATTGCAAATTTACAACTATAATCTCTAGTGACCACCAAACACTTAAGCAATTCAAGTAGAGCAAAAACAATTATAAGCATAAATAATCTACCCAATTTTGCTAGTGATGAAATTAAGCACAAGAATGAAAAAGGCAAATCACAGGAGAATGAGAGACAAGAATTTTATCCCGTGATCTCAGAGACTTGCCGGTCTATCTACTCCACGTTGAGGTAACTTGAACAATTTCAAGTCGGCTCCACCCGCTTGAGCCTTCCTCGATCACTCGTGGTAACTCTTCACCGCTCTGGTTAGGCGAGCTCCTTGCCTTCACAATCGATCGGATCTTCTCACAAGCTTCTTTGAGAAGATCACCGATGCCACACACCTCCAAGCCGTCTATGAGACGGCAACCTCTAAGAGAATAGAATGATGACGCTTGCTTGAGGATGAATCAAGTGTCTAAATGGCTCAAAAATAATATGCAACACTTGAATGCTTCTTACTTAAAGTGAGAAATAAATGCACTAGTGAGTAGAAGTAACCTTGCTAGAGCTCAAGATGTATTCAATAAGTCACACACTTGCTCTATTGTGCAGGTGGGGGTATTTATAATCCCCACCAACTATTCCTCCTGTTGGGGAGAGATCTTGAAAAAAAACTAGAATCCCGGTACTACCGACGTACAAAGTCCGGTAGTACCGCCCTTCCCTCAACGGTCGAAATTGAACATTTAATGCGGCGGGAAAGAGCTGTTGGAACTAGTCCTGTATTACCGCCACACAAAGTGCGGTAGTACCGACTTTTCTGAAGCGATTCACTTAGAAACAGCTTGTTCTGAAAAGAGAGTAATGCCATGTAAGGTCCGGTAGTACCGACGTTTAGCCTGCGGTAGTACCGACTTGGAACAAGCATTCGAAACTTCCTTTTCTGGGAACAAGCTACCGGTCATTAATCGGTACTGCCGCACATGCGGTAGTATCGCAGTTTTACCTCCGGTAGTTCCGACTTTAGAAAATAAAGAAAACCAGAAAAGGGGTTTTTTCTAGAAAATAAGTACCGCAGCGTAGATCGCAGTAGTACCGGGGTTCCGGTACTACCGAACTTTGCCTTGCGGTAGTGCCGGCAACAAAAACCGAGTTTTGAACTTGAAACGCACTTCTATGGAAAAAGAGTACCGTAGTGCAAACAGCGGTACTACTGCCCTTGCGGTACTACCGTGAAAACACTTGCGGTAGTACCGAATTTCCTGAAGTGGGTTAGATTTTGCAGCGCATGTTTTTGATGCAAGGAGATGTTTTAATCCACATATGCATTTGAGCCATATGATATTTTTTTATCACCATCAAGCTACTGATTATCATTCCCCCTTTATATTACAGTATTTAACCTATAAACCTGATCTTTTTACTCCTAGCTCCGAGATCAGCAAAATAGAAAATCCTTTAAAAAACACATTTACCTTACTCTTGATCTTTTGGGTCCCTTTATCAAAGAGTAGCCTTTTCTTGAGCGAATTTCAACCTTTATCAAGATGTCGTGGTGAGGACCAACCTATTCTTACAAACTCAACAGAAACCGTTAGTCCTTTAGCGCATTTGTCATCAATTACCAAAACTCAAGATAAATTGGGGGCTAGATGCTTCATCAGTGCTTGTTTGCTGCCCTATTCTCTGCCGGCTATGCCGCCACCACAAAGAGAGTGAGAGAGCGTAGGGCATACGGAATGGAGAAGAAGTTGGGTGTTAGGCTTGAGGAATGGAGGAATACTGGACGTTAAATGATTGGGCCACTCAGAGAAGATTAGGAGAGGGAGTAGGTGGGATGGGCTAAAATGAACTTCGAGGTTGAAATACGTACTTTTGAGCCCACTTACTAGTATATATACCTAATATACTTACTATATATTGGTTTTTTTATCAAAAATCTAGGTATACATCTGTACACCCATGTCCATATGTTGCATCCGCCTCTACCTGCAACAAAAAGCAATGAAAGCCCCTGTTTTTCTTACTTCACCACAAGCACAACAAACCAAATTCTGAGCACAACAACGCATCCAAAAAATTGCAACAAAAAACCATTGGTTTACAACAAAATCATTGGATGCTCGAGTGGTGCAACATTTGAGACGAACTTATGCTACATTTTTATTTCGTGCCCGCAACAATGATAGGCTATTGTTACAACATCAAGAATTTTATGAAAGAAATGCCCTTGTCTTAGTAAAAAAAATTAATGCAACATTGAAAGATAACAACATCAACATTTAGACAAACAAGATAACAACATCAACATTTAGATAAAGAAGAGGCAACCTTTTGGGATAGCTTCGAACAAGATCTCAATAATTGGTTATTTCATCATTCAAAAAATATAGCTTAACATCTTAAATCACCAATTGCAACAAAATGATTCCTATTGCTGCAACAAAGCCTGACTTACTGGCCTCAGCCTCAAGAGCGGTGGCGACATACTCAGCCCCAAACTCTAGGATGATTATGTAACACGCTGGGCATCAAAGGAGATGCATCATAGGGTCTGTTTGGGGAAGTTGTAGCTTTTCTGAAAAGCTGTTTTTTGGCTTTCTAGGTTAAAAAGCAGTTGTTGCTTTTTATAAGATACCGTTTGACAAATAGCTAATTTTCTTCAGCAATAAGCTGGAAAAGTAGGTCCAACCCAGCTTTCAGATTTTGACTTTTGCTAGTTATATATGGCTTCTAGCTTACGCTAAAAACCGCTTAAAAGCTGAGCTGTTTGAGAGGGCTTACTGGCTTTAAGCCCTCAAAAAAACAAAAAAAATGGGCCATAGACATGCATGGATCTGGTCATGGTGGGGGAAAAGGCAGGCCTAATGTCTCACAAACCTCGTCTGCCCATGGTGGAGCTTGTGAGCACAATGGCGTCTTGTGTGAGCACAAGTAATTTTAGCATCGAAATTGGACACCAACAATAGCCCCTCGCATGAGCAAGACAAGTGGCGCCTCGGTCGATATATGTGTGAAGCAGGGAGGAGAGGGGGGAGAGGTAGGAGAGCCCAGGTAAAATCTCCTTGAGTCCGGCGAGTAGGAGAATAGACAACATTGGTGTGCTGAGATTTGAGAGCCGAAGAGTGAAGAGGAATGCTACGGGCTACAAGGAAAGGAAAAGAACAAGGGATGTGGTATAAAGAAAGGTTTATATTGCGGTGGTCTATGACAGGTGAGCTAGGCCCTTGTCTCCAGCAGAAAGAAACCCCCAAAATCTGTCACCAAAGCCGCCTCCAAGCACAACGAATTCTGGTGTGTTCCACGAAATTTGCTTCGATTCACTTGACTTTCTTTACCTTTTCTCCCTTCCGTGTGACATTTTTTGGTTTTCTTTCTCTTTAGCTGTTAGTCTGTCCAACAGGAAATCAAGACGGAAGAGAGCCTACCTTGGCGTGCAGGGCGTGGGCTCCCTAGACGAAGAACTCAACAAGGGACCACCCGGCGACCTGATGAGCGCGAGCACAATGGAGCCCTCCTCGTGGATCAGCGCGTCACGCAGCACGGCCAGGTTCAGCTGCCAGTGGAGGTGGACGAGGAAGGGGAGACGGGGAGGAGACGGACCTGTCAAGAAATGGAAACCGACGAGTGCAAACACGATGGAGTCCTCGCGGAACAGCACGTCATGCCCAGGTTCAGCTGCCAGTGGAGGCGGACGAGGAAGGGGAGATGGGGAGGAGACGTACCTGTCGAGAAAGGGAAACCGGCGGAACGGGGCAGGCGGGGGCAGCGGAGCTGCGGAAGACGACGTCGGCCAGCACGGGGAGCTCCAGAAGGAGACCCAAGGGGGATGAACGGCGCAGAGGAAGAGCGGAGGCGGCGAGACGGGGAAGATGGAGACCAGGGAGCTGCAAGAAGAAGAGGCAGAGACTTCGGAGACGGTAAAAAAACACGTCGTGCGAGGGCAAAAAAAGCCACGAGCGGGGAGTCGAACCCGTGACCGATGGCGTCGCGCACTTAGTTGTAAAAACTAACGGTGATAAATTATATGAGCTAAAAAAGCGGGTTAGACACGTGGCTCAACGCTGAGTCAGCCGTACGCACGGACGAGCGTTTCACTGTTCACACGCGTGATGCGACGGTCGGGCGCGCGGCCATGCCACCCAAAACACGACGTGGCCACGCTGAGAAGTCCGGAACCCTTCCATCCTTAATATACAGAGTATTCAAGTTGGCGCCAGCGGTGACACGCACCTAGTCTAAAGTCGCTATATAATGCTTCATACGTCACTCAGCTCTTGCAGGATGACAAAGAAGAAGAAGAATTACACATAGTGCACAAGCACAAGTAGCACGAGCTTATAATCAATTTGCACCAATTCTACACTTTTTTTCCTAACATTGTTTCCTTCACAAATTAAACATATCTATTCCATTCTCTCAAAAAATAATTCAGAATTGTTTTCTCTGGATTTCATTCAACAACCAACCATTTTGTCACAACTAAATTGGGGTAGACTAGGAATGAAACCGAATCAAATTTAAAAGATCTCTAAACCTTCGATATTACATCATGGTTCCGGTACGTGAATCGCTAACTTTCATGCACTTCTATTCAACACCAACTCTTTAGATACATTTCAATCCATCAAGTCTCCTTTAACGGCTTCTTTTCATGTCAATTACGCACCGGTGCCCTTTAGGAGACCTCCGTTAGAGATATCCAAACCATCTCAAACAATATTATGTAAGCTTTTCTTCAATCTGTGCTACCCTAACCCTATCATCTATATCATTATTGCGGACTCGATATCGCCTTGTATGATTACAGATCTATTGTAGCATCTGCATCCCTGCTATGCTTATCTTCTGTACATATTGTCTTTTTATCACCTAACATTCCGCTCCACAGCCTTGTTTGCATATATAAAGAAAAACCAACAAATCTCCGACAGAGTTGAATTTACGAGTCATGACAATATCCTTTACCTGGCCCAGAAAAGCCCAGAACGCCCAAAAGCTGGTACCCAACACCAACGATGGCACACCAGAACGAGCTTCAACTTTGAAGCAACACTTATCACACTCAAATCCATAGCCTTGTTTGCTTAACCGTCAATAACCAAAACATGCATTGACATGCTCTTGGATTTGGGTGTTAGCGGAGAGAGGTTTTAGCGTCATAACATTCGATAAAAGCTTGCTAGATGAGAACAAAATCAGCCTTTTGAACTCTGTAGATAAAGAAATTCCAATTAAAGAAAGTAGACTTACCTATATCGACTTCATACTTGCATAGGACAAGGAGGAAATGCTTTTTTTGTGTGTAGAATCTATTAACATGCATATATACACTCAATCTGTCAATAATAAGTCACTAACAGCTAAGTGTGGTTTCATTTACAGATCATACTACTGGTTTCATGAAACCGAACATTTGACTTGCACCTCAACTTCATTCTGCTCTGCTTCAGGCAAGCACATCTCATGTGGACAGGGCCTCGCAAAGAATTTGGGGATCTTATCCCCAGGCATAATAACGGGCAAACCACACTCTTTCCCCACTTTCTCGCTCTGCAAACAAGAAAGGGACCATTCTTAGCTCAAGTTTCACAAGAAATGAATGATCTTTCAGAAAGAGGTTAAAATAAGCTGATGTGCAAAGAGCTTGCTACTACCTTGTGATCAGAAGTTGCCTTGCCCGGCGATGATCCAATAGAGATGATGGTGTGCTGGCCCTCTTGTAGTATGACGGGATGCCGAGACCGGAGGAGGGAGCGGAGCCTGTCCCAGTGGTAGCAACACGAGAAGATTCCACTGAGGGAGAAGATGACAATGAGCAGGAGTGCCGTCCCTAGGGGAAACCCCAGCGTCGGCCTTGAGGAATGCGCGATCGGAATGGTCATGGATGGAGCAGGTGTCAGATCTTCGAGCCTATTCATATGCATCAGCTGGCTTCTGCTACTTCTGCCTATTTGGTTGAGAGCCCAGACTTGCAAGGTAAGGAGACTGGGGATTTATATTCATTTGTAAGGCACCTAGAACGTACAAAGGATGATGATGAGAAGAGGACTGACTTGCACGGCCAGGAGTCCATGGTATTGGCTAGTGCTGCGGCCCACATGCATGATGCACCTGCTGGGCTGCTGGTGGCAGTGCTTGATGTTGATCTCACCGTCTGTCTTTTCCAAGAAAAAGAAGTTGTTTAAATTACATGATTATATAGCTTTAGAGGGTGGGACGAAAGGTGATGAATTCACTCTTATGGGATAAAAACTATAAGTATGTCCTCAAGCAAATGTTTATCAGGTAAAGGATGGTGAACTGATTTACCGATTACTAAAGTGCTTCAGCTTCAGAATGAAAAAAAGATAGCAGGTTGGCAATGCAACACTCCACAGATTTTCTGAGGAAAGGCATAAATTTGCTGAGTTTCAAGGGTTACAAGATCAATATATGTGTTGTTCTTGGAAGGAACTAACAAATTTAACTGAATAAAGAGTAATCACAATGGACTCAGGGACCCAAAAAGGTAGATATCTAGATCAAACTAACACAAGTCGACATACAACATACAATCCACTGTGCAAAGGGCCCAGATGAGATGAACACTCGGCACTTTATCTCAGTATGCATCATCATAAGCCTTTTGAAAAGTATATGCTTTTCAATAGGTAAAGTGCCAATAGCTTGAATCCTTGACGAAATCCACAAGTGTACGGACGGCACATTTGCAAAGTTATCAAGAAAATGTGGCTGCTAGTCTATAAAAGAAAAGTAGCTGCTAGTGCTAACAATAATCTTACTAAGCCTGGCAGCTAGGCCAAAATAAGGAAAATTGATTGAAAAAGCTGAAAGCTGTGGTATACCATAGTTTTAGCACTAGTCATTGGGGTGTCATTCACAACCTCTTCTGTCTTAAAACACCGCCATGAGCCATACGCTTCAAAGGGTTCAACAACTTTAAAACTCACACTTAACAAATTGATCAGCACGACACAATTTGTTCTTAGCTGTACCATTTCCTAACCGAAATGGTATATCAAGCATGTTTTTCATTTTTCTGAAGCGGCTTATTGGTGGTAAACTAGTGATATGTTTGCTAGCTATGTTCAACCGATGGCAAAAGACGAGCTGCATGAGCTATCTCATTCACCTGTTTCCCACTTGGAGGCTCCCACCTGCATAAATAACGATGGAGATGAACCCATTTTATGATCGCACTACCTCCTGTCGGCTAAATTTTCATGCACATCAGTCTGCTCCCTTCCTTGAATGGATGCTCATTCTTCAATGGCCCATGACCTGGTATACGGAATCAGCAAACATACGCCCCACATATCTGTAGAAGCAGAACAAGGGATTTGGTACAGAAAAAGTACTGATGGCAACGAGCAAATCTAGTGATCAAAACAAGCATACTGCATTGAGAGGGCTACGAATTACTGTCCAGTGGGAAAAAAAAAAGTGTGGACAGTGTCATTTGACATATTTCAGTCCAATTTATGGAGCAAAATATAAGAAATTCATGTGGCTAAGCTAAATATCCTTAGCAGCATCACAATTTCAGGTTTTCTAGTGCAGAACGCAAACAAGATGTGTTGGAGAAATTAGGTTGATAGAATTACTTACACATCATCCAATAAGCCATCTGTGATGGGGCCTAGCACAACTAACAATAGCGATCGATGCATGCTAGCCCACCTACAGCAGAGCAGTTTGAGAGGGACCTCTTGGGTAGGATGTTAGGTAAGTGTCCTTCCAGGTTATGACAGAACACATAGGAAAAGTACCACACACTACAAAACACTAGTATAGTGCCTTGTCTTCCGGTTTCCTTTTCCCAGCATGTAATATATGATATTTTCCTTTTCTAGAACGTTTGTTTCCTTTTCCTTAATTCCAGAATATTTATTTCCTTTTCCTTGAGATGATGCTGGAGGTGGGGGGAGATCTGTTGTGGGCCACAGGGATGAGTTAGACACATTAAACAATGGCCATCGGATGTGGGTGAGTAAAGCTGAGGAAAGATCTGAGAGGTTAATTTTGATGGAGGCAAGTTTCTGGAGACGTTTCGCTGGGTGCATGAAGGTTGGGTCATCTCTAGTGGGGTGCATTATTTAGGGTGGATGTAGAAAAGAATGCTTAGGTGCATTATAAAGGGGTATAGATGATTCAAGAAAAGGGGTATCGGATGTGTACCAGTTAGCTTCTCACACTGGATCCCAATTCCCAAATAACAGAAGACATACTGGGTAGTACATTACCCATATTAAATATTTAAAATTATAGATTTTGTTTCATATTTATAATCAGAATATAAGTTATCACTCTATCTAATGTCTTAACTGAAGAAGCCCAAACAGTTCCAACTATTGGGATTTTGCAATGGATGTAGATGTTCCTTATTTAATGCTTTAATAGCTTGTTTAGTTTGAATATGTAAGTATTCATACTTTTTAGTTTGGTGTGAGTTTTCCCAAAGCATACTAACTCATGACAAACTTCCAAGCTATAGCCAATATATTGGACAGTGAATGCAACAAAAAAACAAACTGATTGGCCCTAGAGACACTAAGACGATGGTAACCGTGATGCAGCTGAATATTTCAGATTTTGTAATTTGGTATCAGCACGAAGTAAACTGAGGCTAAATATTACCACAGTCCACAGCACAGTTTTAAAGAGCGAAAAATATTGGTACAAAAAATGACTTGCTATTTTCAAACCCCAGATATTGAACTGACTAGTCTAATGAAAGTACAATGCCAATGTATTCTACATTTCTACAATAATTTATTCTGAACACTATCTGAGGAGGATTCATTGAACTGACTGGTCTAATGAAAGTACAATGCGAATGTATTCTACATTTCTACAATAATTTATTTTGAACACTAGATGAGGTGGATTAAAGGTTAGTAGGTTACAGGAAAGATATTAAGGATTTTGGTTGATGCACCTATTTGAATAGCCTTCTTCATATAATTTTCTACCGGGACATGCTTTTGGTAAAGTTGCACCAAAGTTAGCACCACATGCACTAACAGCAAAAAAGCTAGTAGAAGTGTCATTAGAAAGTTAAAGGTAGTTCATAAGTCCATAGAAACTGACATAAAATAATATTAATTTACTTCACAATAAAGAACCACGATGAATTTACTTGGTGAATGTAAATAGTAAACTTAGTGCATTTTCTAACAATGGGCTGAATAAGGCAGTAAAGTAGAAAACAATGTCATGCGGAAAACAATGGGTCTGCACAGCAATTTAGAATTAAGTGGCTTTAGAGAATGGGAAATGCGTCTATTGTTTTGGCAGAAATAAGAAACAGTATTAGTGATGCTCCTTTTTCTCTATAGTTCTTTGGAATGGAATTCAATGTATACTGATGGGGAATGCTGTTGGCAGAATGGAAATGGTATGGTTTACCATCAACAAACAGAACTTGCTGCTGATAGCACAATGTTTATTATTCTGTTTCAAGAGTACAAATTTATGCGACGGCAGATTGAAAAATGACATTAAACTGAAAACAGAAATGTGTGAATATGATGGTAAGAAGTTCACAGCTAGGATTGGACTCTGAAATTGACACTGAACACCAGGCTCATCGGCACCTCTCCAATATCCCCAGTAGCAAATTTGATGGTTCTGCAGGGTTTACAGTTAAGCATTCACCGCAGAAATGTTTCTGCTGCATTTACAGTCAGTTCTGATTTACAAAGTCGTGTCAAATGCAGCATATAACATCGATCATTCTGATAGATGTGGAGTTAGGACCCTAGTCCAATTAAATGCTTTCCAGATGTTATTAATTAAAAAATATCAGTGTTTCAACAGAAGAGATCCCCCAAAAAAGAAGAGCATTACCTTTCCACGGAGATATATATAGGACAGCATATGGGTATCTGAATAAACTTTGTTGTGAATCTGTGATGACACTTCTCAAATCCCTTTGCAGAAAACTTCACTGCAGTAAACCAATCAGTCAGTCAGTCCATGCATGCTTTGAGTGATAGCAAAACTGTAAAAAAAATTAGCTTCAAGCTTGGCTAGTATAGACTATGAGGCAGTGAAAGAGTTTATTGGACATGGAGTTAATTAATAATAGCTGGGCTTGCGGTGTATCATCCAACTGCTCCCAGGCAATCTTTGTACACCTCGCTGCTCCATCTCCCTTCTCACCCGCTCTGCCTTCTCATGCATAGCATACCCACGCCAGAGGCCAGACCAGAACAGATGTTCGCATTCTCCGGTTCAATTTCAAACAATGCTCTCCCTGCAACCTAGAAGATCTGCCAACCCCACCTCCCCGTATTTCCTGCAACCAGCGAGAAGAGCCCCTAACCCTAACCCTAACCCTAACCCTAACCGGCATCGTCTGTATAACCTCGAAAGCTTGATATATGCAACCTTCCTGCCCAGCCCAAAACATGGACCAAGCACGAATAATGATCTCCACATGCCTCCACTCCATATCTCTTCGTTAACACGTCAAAATACTTCAATGCATCATCTGCATGGCCATGGAATGCATGCGCTGATACAGTGGAGCTCAAAACAACCACATCGCTTTCCTCCACCAGGTGAACAACCCTCGTGCGCCAACCAAAGAACCACAAGGAGGCAGCTTGCAAACATGCCATGCCATGCCGCACCGCGAATCCGTGAACCTCGCTGATCGAGCTCATCGCGCCCAACGCGGTGCACGAGGGGACGAGCGCCAGCAGAGTGATGAGGCTGGCCCTAACGCCTATCCTCCACATCCGTCGGTACAGCTCGATGGCTCTGGTCGGATGGTGCCCGGACTCTGCAACCGCGGCGATTACAGAGTGTTGAAGCAGGAGGAGGTCGGGGCGACGTCGGTCCATGCGATCAAGCGCCCCCCACCGCCGCGGCGACGTCGCCCGAGCGGATGTGGAAGGAGATCATGGCGCTCCAGACAACGGCGCTGTGGCAGCCTGCAGGGCAATTCGTCGAACAGGCGGCGGGCGAGTAGCAGGCCCCGTAGGAGGCTGTCAGACCCGTCGGGAGGTAGAAGAAGCACAGGAGAAAGTCTGCAATGAGCATACCGGTTCGCCGATTCCACTTAACGAAGCTTCAACGGTCGTGATCTGCTCTGAACATAAAACTGGCTATCCAATGGCTAAGTAAATGTAAACAGTAATTCCTAGTAGATTACCGACAAGAACTTCTGTCGTTTAGTTTGTTTTCACTGAACTCTTTCTGTCTTACCGAGTTTAAAATTCTGTTATGGTGAATCATGTAAACCCTGGGGTATAAAAGCCAAGTAATGGGAAAATGGAAGGGAACGAAGTTTTCCGCATATCTTAGTATCCTTCTTACTTTTAGTTTCAGTAGATTTGATCTCATCTTTGGTAATTCAGGATTTCTCTGTTGCGTTTTGGTTATCTGGGGTTTTGATTGTTGAAGATTTCTTTTGGGTCCTGACACGACGAGGGCGGAGGCGAGGAAGGGGCTGGAGAGGAGACCGCCGCACTTGGAAGCGAGGGCGGAGGGCGAGCGGGAAAGCGTGGGCGAAGGAAGGGTCGGGGTCGGAGAGCATGCGGGAGAAGAAGGTGAGAGCTTCTCGGTGTCGGCCGGCGTTGACGTGGGAGGTCAGCAGCTTCGTGAGCGACGCCAGGCATTGATGGCGGGAGGTCGTCGCTCCGTCTTCGTTTTTTGAGTATAAAGCTGGACGACGACGGTCGCTGACTCACTGCAGTTTTTTCGTGTGCATATCAATGCCGTTCCACTTCCAGGAGTCATTTGATATTTTTTTCCCCATCCAAGTCATTCCAAAATCTCTCTTATTTCAGCTAAATTTTGTGCCTTAAAATTTGAGCTTTTCCTGTTGCGTTTCTTCTTTTCCAATTTTTTGTGCCTCCATTTTAATTCGCATCTTGGTATCGTGTATACTATGCGGTTTTGATCAAACCGCATTCTGAAGGGAAAATGGGATGCTTCATTTGGAACCTTGCCAAATTTGGCTAGCCCCAACAGATTGGCCCTTGTTTGGATAGTTGCCAAAAATTTGATTGGTCATATCCCATGTATTTCTTGCCAATCCTTGGCCAAGCTTCAGGCAGCCAAAACATTCGGTAGCCAAATTTGGACTTGGTTGGTTTGGCACAAACCAAACACACCCACACTGCATCAACAATGTACACACTCGTGCAACACAATTCCTCCAAATCCATTACAGCATAAGTAACCATTTCTTGTACCATACACCGCAATGACAACACCACAAAGCCAGATCTTCTCGCTGCCAATAGAATTGGTGCAAAGAGTTTCCTTAGTCATAAAAAGTATAAGTAGCACGGTCAGATGTCAATCATAGCAAAGAGAAGTTTCAGAACCTAAGGCAGGCGGCCTGTCCAACCAATCGTAAATCATTTCCTTTGCCCTTGTCACGGAAAGAAACTTAGCTGCCTCAGATACTACTTATCTTTTGTTATGCACAATAAATAACTCTGATCTAGCCCATATAAATAAATACATGAGAACATTGGCTTGTACAATCTCGCAATTTGAACAGTTAAAGAAAATGCCTCTCAGATCTGTCGCATGTAATGGATGTCAATTGATCATTGGACCTGGGGATCTGGACCCATAGCACCCAACCTTGCACCCACACCAAGCGCAGCATTGGGTGGCCGTGCCACAACAACATTGTCATCAGCAAATAGCGCCTTGATGAATAAAGGAGTCTTCAGGGGGCGTCGGCCAGTCATTCGTGGGTATACATTTTCCAGGAAGTAATACACATGGCCAGCAATCATACCCTGGAAGAAACATGATGTGTGTCAGTTAGAGATATAGTCATTAACCCAGAAGAAAATAAATATACCTACAATTTATTATTTAAATAAACATTGTGCTTAAAATGGACATGACTAATAGTTTGTCCAAATATAGAGAAGGATGAAAAATGACAATCACAAGAGTATACAAGCAGAATACTCAGAGAAAAGGTGCTTATTCAATACAAACATGTCGATGTGACCAATTTTATGTTCAAATTTTAGAACACTGTAAACAATTTGAATGAATATGACAGTAACATATGAAAAGTGAGACATGTAAACTAGTCAGAGAATACAAGGTGCTATGTCAACCAGAATCAACAATCACAAAAATCCCGGGTATAAATATCTAATGGATGCTTCATAGGTTTGCTGCGTTTGTGAAACACATATAAACAGCAAACGGACCAATAGCCTTATTCTCCTAGATTCATGCTTATAGTTTCTGCATCAATAGCCTGATTCTGCTAGATTCATGCAGTCATGTGGTTTCTGGATCAATAGCCTGATTCTGCTAGATTCATGCAGTCATGTGGTTTCTGGATCAATAGCCTGATTCGGCTAGAGTCATGCTTATAGTTTCTAGACCAATAGCCTAATTTGGCTAGAGGGGATATAGTGCTCGGTTTCTATAATGTTGGGCCACGGTAACAACTTTTAAAAGTAACCAGTATCATCTGGTTGCTGGTTAAAACCCACATCAGGTTTTGGACAGCCATGGGTTAAACAAGTCAGGTAGGTAGGTAACCCAAGTTCAGCCGACAAAAACCAAGGTTGGGTACCGTTAAGGCAGAGCAGCCCAAGACAGGGAATGGATGGTTTACCACATTATGCACAGCAAAGAACCAGAAAGAGCAAACAAGATTATTCTAATAAGTTGGACCAACTCAAGGCTATGTTTTACAAAAAAATATTGGTTAGTACAAAAGTTAAGCCCACTAGCCCAGAAACATCTACTGGAAACAAGTGGTAACTGGGCAGAAAGTGCAGAGCTGAGCCCGGGACCAGGCATTCGTCAACAATTCAACATGCTTTTGGCATAGCTTCTCGCACGTTCTTCAAGTAGGCAATGCCAAAAGCAAAGGCGCATATGCGAGATTTACAATAACATCCTCAGTCAGTCAGTCTACCAAAAAAAAGAAACATCCTACCACATGCTAGTAGCTCACAGAAAACGGGACAAATAAACAATATTTCTACAAATCCATGTTAGAAGAATTATGTGCTGATAATGCTCAGTCAGTAAGCAGTTCCATGGCATACATGACTAGCAGTAATATTAACAGCATTCACACTCAAATTTCACAACTGCAATTGTTATTCTGAAAATCATCGGACCTGAGAAGAAACATACCAAAAGATCCACCCAAGTGCTGCTTCCGACCAGAATAGAGAACCCCAGAAGCACCTGCAATTTAAAGAAAACAATTTACACAGCTGTTTTCTCATCACTGGTATAAAATTTCTAAGAATAAAAAAATGCCATGCTTTCATTAATTTGGCCAGTCATGATGCAACATGATCAAGTGATACCAGCTAAGGTTCACCGGAGAACACAATCAGAGCAAAGTGTGGCAGTTTGTCAACTTTGCCATGTTTTCTGACAATGAACAGAACATCTTGTATGATGCAAAGGGTGTCCAACTGTCCAGACATCTTCCTAATGTGAAGGTTGAGAAAGCCACCACAGCATGCAGTATTTCATCACAAAAGAATCTAAGGGGAAAAACAATTGTAAGCCAGTGGTATGGATGGCTGTTTGTGAAAAAAAAATGGTTGGTTCCCACAAAAGTGCAGAAGTGTATATTTTGTTTTGCAAATAAAAAACAGACTGAAATCATTACACGTTGCCATCTTGAGATCAAGTGTAAGATAAACCATTCCACTAAGTACTGTATTTCCACTGTAACATATGTAACTTAAAATATAAATATTACAGATATCAGATCTAGTGAATCAACATTCGGGCATGAAAGAATTATCGATTTTATATGCATCACTAAAGAAGTATTTAAGATGAGAATCAAGTGGACAGATACAATGATGTGGTATTCATAAGAGGGAACAGAACACCTACCCAAGGTAAGTAGGCAGCAGTAAAGGTGAACAAGCCCAAGAAGCTCATGTGAATGAAGGGATTTTGCTTGCTCCAGACGTAAACCTGCCATGCCATATCTCAGAGGTATTACTAATGTTCTGCCACGGGCACCCAGAAAATATTATTTTCAAAGCCAAGACTTCCCCAATATGTATCCTAGCATTGGCTTTGGCAATTTTTTTATTGAAAATAGTAAACTTAGCCCCATACCATCATAAATGTCAATGAATTGCTCAGGAACAGAATTCTGGCAAATGTCTCAGAAATGTAAGGTATCATCCCACCAATCAGAACGATGCCAGTTAAGACAGTAGCGCCAAACAAGAGCATGTAGAAAAAGTCAGCAGTTCTTCCTCTGAATGAGTTCTCCTCGAGAAGCTTGCAGTATCGTGCAAGGAAAAACATGTGGAACAGAAAATCCAGATCTGGAAGAATGAATAACGGGATTCAACAATAAAAGTAAAGGGTTTGAACTATGCATAAAATTTCTTCCATAATGATAGAATAACAGTAATCAGAAGCCCCAAAGTCTAATTATGTGTGTCATATGTACATGTGCACCCAGGCAAATGTTAGCATTTCCATGGTGTTGAACGAGTGTATACAAACTAGCAACTTATCCGATGACACCAACTCTACATGTTGGATATTCAATTACAAATCAATGTTAGGTTCTTTCCACATTCATTTTTGACCTTTTATGCCATCGGATAAGTGGTCATATAAACATTATTAGTTACTGTTTTCTCAATACAACTGCATGTGGCAGGAATATGCATTTAGGGAACATACAAATTAAGCCATACAGTGAGATATATTTAATTCAATGAAGATCTATGAGGATCGTAAGTACAGAGAGCTCTCAAGCTTTATGAGTATGACATGCATCCAGATCCTAACTAAAAAGTTGCACATTGTACACCCCACTTCACAAGCTTTGATAAGGCGTGCCACCCAAAAGCAGCCTGAATGCAATTTTTCTACACCAATATCATAGGTTCAAGCTGTGATACAAGGAGCCTGAACAAAACTAACGGTTAGGCTTCTTATGGTCGACTCTTATCGCGCATTTACACAGTTAAGACCAATGACATTGGATCGGGTTCACATAAGAATGGTTGAATGCATCAGGAAAAAAACTATTCCAATTTTCAAGAAACCTGACTGACGATCACTTATTCTGAAGCATACAGCATTGGGTTTTCAAATCTAATATTTTGCTTTACTGTTGAGTTTGATACACCAGCTAATTCAACAGGACAGGTAAATAGGCTGTGTCCGTTTTTAATCCAAATTGTCATTATACACAGCTCCCCAAAACATAAGGTGCCAGCAGCCCAGAAGCATGTAAGGTACACGAGCCTTCCTCAATGGGTGTCATGTGCACAATACTTCCATTCTAACATCTCCATATGCTGCAGCCTCACACCACCCGACATGAACGATACACTTAGAATACATCAAATGAATTCCCCTTGTGGAGCTTTTGTTTTTACGAAGTGTGGCAAATGGAGTGACATTTACGCAACGAATCCTTGACTGTTTGGAAACAAGTAACCTCGATGACTTGTAGCGTCCCCATATATGGTTCAAAACGCCTTGCGCTTGCGGACTAAGATAAAGGTACGAAGCAAATACCCATCTTGCGGAAGTAGAGGAAGTTGGTGACGAGGCGCCAGATCTCATAGTGCTGCACCACCAGCTTCGGGTTCAGGTAGAGGTGGTACGGAGAAATGATCTGTGCAGGCGAGGCATTAGGTCAGCAGCACAGAGACCAGAAACACTCAAACAAGCACCAGATCACGCCATTAGAGTCCCTAGTAACGGAACGAGAGGGTAATCGCGTGAGAGAGAGATACAGAAGCCGGGAGAGACCTCGAGGGTGCAGCCGACGGTGGTGACGACGGCGGCGGTGAGGTAGGAGCGCGTGATGATGGGCATCTGCCGGTACCACTCCTCCACCGCCTGCGCCATCCCCCGCGAAACCCTAGCTCGCTCGCTCTCGTAAACCCTAAAATTGGACTAAATCGCTGGTCAAATCGAATAGCGGTACGAGGAGGAGCAAGGAACGAAGAAGGGGACGGAGATGAGGGAAGGAGGAGGCGGGTTTTCGCATTGCAGCGTGCGTGCTCCTGATCTTCTCCGATGGCTGCTGTGCGTGTCACTAACATGTGGCGGCCGCGTGGAGGAATCTGTGGGCAGGGCCGACGTGTCGGCCAAAATGACGTGTTGTCTTTATCGTAGGTGTGAAAACCGAATCTACACTCCTTTATAATACACGTAAACATTCTTTTCTATGTCCACCTCAAATAGTGCATCCCACTAGAGATGACCCAATATTCGTGTACTCAGCGAAACGTTCTCAGAAACTTGCCTCCATCAAAATTAACCTCTCAGATCTTTCCTCAGCTTTACTCACCCACATCCGATGGCCATTATTTAGTGTGTCTAATCATCCCTGTGGCCACAATGACCTCCCCACCTACATATTTGGAAGGTGACGAATACTAATAAAAGGATACCCCAACGGCCCGGCGGCGAGCGGTGACCTCAAGCATATCTCCACCAACAGTAGCGCCCGGCCATGCCGACCGAATCGCTGCGAGATCGCAGAAGACATCCGCTCCCGACCGGCCAGGGAAGCGAATCCGACCAGACAGCGCTCCCGACCCCTCTTGGCGGGCGGGATCTCCGACTCAACCGAACCAAGGTGACGGACGCCGAGTGCCGCGTGTCAGTCCTCGTCGACCTACCGCCACGTACTTCCGAATGAGGTCAATCGAGCGACTATACAAGGCGGTGGCTCCTTCCCAAGAAGATCCGGTGATCTGCAGAAGACAAAGCTTCGGCCCATCAACGATCCACGTCAAGATCTGGCGACGCTCCTCCTCCGGCGCCAGCGTCACGCACCTCGGCGTCGGCGATTCGCAAGGGTCACAGAGGGCAAGTACGCTATTTCCCGGGGAATACCTAACCTCCCTGACCACCAAGGCTACCAACCCAGCATGGGCAAGACGGGTGGCGACCGATCCACGAGCGAAGGACCGGAGCTCCTAGCGTAGGTCACCTCGCTCTTTCTCCCAACTCGATGTAACCCGCCTTCCTTCACGTATAAAAGGAGGCGGGGCTAAGCGATTCAAGGGAGCAAGAGCGAGAACGAGAGGGAGAGGGAGATATCAGAACACGAGAAGACTAAGTCATTTAGGGGCCTCGTCTGTAAAAACATAGTGCAAAAGCAATACAATACGGCCATCGAATGGAGTAGGGACTTTCACCGAACCAAGATACATCTTGGACTCACGAGTCTAACCATTCGAGGAGTGGAACGCGACCCCTAGACTTACAAATTTACTTGGCGCTCAGCGCCGATGAAGGAGAGCGAATCAAACAAGGAAATAAATAAGGAGGATCCGCATGCAAGGAAACCAGACTTGAATTTTTTACTAGCCAAAATTGTACGTACGACATATTTGGAAGGAGGGCGAATCAAACAGGGAAATAACAGGGAGGATCCGCATGCAAGGAAACAAGACTTGAATTTTTTATTGTTCTGGCATTGTGATCGTATTTTTTTTCTAAATATGACCCTTCTCGAGACTTTTGTACGGATCTAGCCCCATAGAGCCTAATTTCAGCGCACGAAGAGCGCTTAATTTTTGTTTTCATTTTTTATCTAAGGAACCAACGGTCTGTGAGTGTTGCTTAATTTTTTTCAATTTTTCTCGCGGAACCAGCTAACGGCGAGCACTATTTAATTTTTATCTTTTTTTTCCTTACAGATCCAGCGGTCGGCGAGCGTAGTTTATTTTTCCATATTTTTCCGAAATCATCCATGTGGCCCACAACAGACCTTCTCTCACCTCCAGGATCAACAAGGAAAAGGAAACAAACGTCCTGGAATCAAGGAAAAGGAAACAAACGTCCTGGAAAAGGAAAGGACCATACATTACGTGCTGGGAAAAGGAAACCGGGAGGTGGGGCAGCGCGGCCGGGAGATTGCACGCGGCGGCCGGGGTAGCGCGGCCGGGAGAACGCAGGTCTGCAATGGCTCCACGGTCGCCATCGGTGGCTTTGCAGACGCGGCGAGGTTGCTGGTCGACGACCTCGCGGCCATCGTGCCTCGGCAAATTTATAATTTAATTTTTTTTAAATAATTTTATTAAGTACAAAATAATCGAAAGTTTTTTTGAGAATTTTTCTAGAATTTTTTAACCTAATGTGCTATCTTTTCAAAAATCCTTCTATATTTAAAAAAAATGAAGGCAACTCACTTGTAGCTTCTTCTAGTCTGCTGCCTGGACTGGAAGAAGCTTCTTCTCTTCCCTCCCTCCATTAAAGCAAGAAAGAAGCTCCAAAGCTTCATCAATCCCGCACCAAATCTCCTCTTTCCATCTATGGTGTTAATTCCCCAAATTTCGTGCTCTATTGCCAAAATTTCCCCCCAATTTGATTTGATCCCAAATTATGGTTTCCATAAATATGCTTGTTTCGGGGCTATAAAAGCCGGCGAACTCTCCTCCACCCCATCGCATTGCGTAAATCCCCAAGTGCTCCCTCTTGTAAAGATCGCCGTATTTTGGAGGTAACCCAAGCCATACCGTCATCTTTCCCGGCGAAATTCACCGCAACCGTGACTCCTCCCCCGCAGGCGCCGGTGCAGGCGATCTCGTAGACCCACTGCGACCGATCGGCCACCCCTGGCCTTCCCTCCCCCTTGCGCTGGCCAAGCCCAGAGAGCACGCTGTGCTCTCTGTGGAAGCTGCAAAAAAATAATCTAAAATCAGAAAAGAAAAATTTCTTTCTCTTTCTTGATTTCAAATCTTTTGGGAGCCCGTTTTCGTCTATTCGACCTCCATTTAGTTCCGTTTTTCTTTCTAAATTAATTTAAAATTCTAAATTTCTCTTTTATTATTAAGTGTTGTATTCATACTTATCTTCTCATTTAATTGATAAGCGGGTGTACTGCCGTCGTAGCGTTAGTACAGGCACTATACTAGTATGAGTAAAGGGTGGACGTATGTCGTTTAACGGACGTACGTCTATGAAAGTAAGAGTGATATAGGGGTTTATTAGTTATGTGTCCATGCGTTGTAACGAAAACTCAATTTACGATTAAAAATTTATTTGCAAAGAACACTAACTTTAGTTATATTTCAATAGTAGGAAAAGTTTATTCCTCCGAAGAGATTTGACTATCGGGTTAAATCCTCTTCCATCTTAACCGTTCATATTAGATCCAACGAATCAAGTACTCTGAAGGAGAACGGACGATCACCACCAACTCTTACTTAGAATTAGTAAAGAGATATCAATCCTTACCATTGAAGGAGGAGAAAGTTATTGCCTTTCTTTTGCAGGAAATCTTCTTGCTTCTTGCACGCAGCTTTTCTCTTCTCTTCCTGTGTGTGTCTCCACTACTGACAGGCATGTCCTACTGGAGATGAGAGTGGGTGCTCTCTAATAGGGAGTAGATGAAAGCATAAAGCAACGTACGCGGGCGGATGGAAGCCAAGTCTCCCCGACATCTTCGTGATTGGCACGTGATTTGGTTGCATGATTCTTTCCTTTTAATCTATGCATTTCTAGATATGATGAGATAAAATTTCCATATTATGGGATATGGTGAGTATATCCTTCTATCCATGCAGGACATGATGAGAAAATCCTTTCATGCAGGAAATGAAATTTAAATTAAGTTCGATTGTCTTTCAATCAATAAAAGGACATTTCATCATGTGTTGATGGTGTTCCTTATTGATTAAAGACAAGCGAAAAGTTCTTGAGTATAATGAAGCATTAGTTGCATCAAAGTACTCAAGACAACAATTAATCATTCAAATTGATTTGGGTTGTGCACGATCGATCTTGGAGGCATCCATTATGTGTTAATGGAGTGCGGTGATGATTGAGACAACCGTATTTGTTGGACTAAAAATCTTCTACGAGTTGTGAAGTAGGTTGAGTCCAAGATACTGAAGATTCGGAAAGAAGAAGAAGTCATCATGTGTTGATGACCTTCAAAAGGTCATCCCGAAGTAAAGAGAAGAGCTAGAAGGTTCATCATGTGTTGATGACCAAGAAGAAGAAGAGGTGATCCTGGAGAGAAGATGATTGAAAATCATAAAAGCTCCAAGTGGATCGCTAGAGGCAAAGGTATAACTAGCTAGGGCTAAGGATGTGTTCCTAGTCTTTTACCGGTCTCGGTGTTTGGATGGGAGACCGGGTTGCTAATTAGGTTGCCGTACTATTAAGAGGGGTTGAGTCTTTTAGCTTGAGCTTCATCATGTGTTGATGAACTCGATCCGGTTCACTCTAGCTCACTCTCTTGGTTTGGTTTTTGCATTGAGCTAACCATTTGGCATGTGTTGCAAATGAGTGAAGCTCGTGCGTTGGATTTTGAATGAGCTAAGTATTTGCATGTGTTGCAAATAAAGAAGCTCATGTTTGCTTCTTGATTGAATCTTATTTGGTTTGATTTTTGCATGAAGCTATGGATTTGCATGTGTTGCAAAATGGGAAATAGCTTATGCAATATTGTTTATGTGGTCATTGCTTGGAGCTAAGTTTTGCATGTATTGCAAAAGGAGAGAGCTCAAGCAATTTGGTTTAAAGTGGTTGCATGGAGCTAGAGATTTGCATGTGTTGCAAATAGAGAGCTCATGCACTTGAGTTTGATTGGTTGTTTGCATGGTGCTAGAGATTTGCATGTGTTGCAAATAGAGAGGTCATGCTTTGGTGTTTTAGTTTGTGATTGGGTCATGTGTTGATCATCAGAAGGCTAAGCTTGGTTTAGTTGCAAAATTTGTTTTTGCAAAGTGTTGACTTGTTATTTGCAAATATGTTTTGTAAATAAGCTGGAAGTTATGAGGTTCGATCCTAGAGCATGTGTTGGCATTTGCAAATATGTTTTGCAAAGTGTCGGGATTATGTGTTGATCCTTACATGGCTAAGAGGATTGATCTTATAGGTTCGTGGTTTATTTGCGAATGTGTTTTGCAAATAAGTTGGAGTTGTTATTTCCAAATGTATTCTGCAAATGAACTTGAGATTATGGGTTTCGATCTTAGAGCATGTGAATAGGGTTTGCAAATGTGTTTTGCAAATTGACTTGATCATGTGTCGATCATCACATGGCTAAGAGGATTGATCTCATAAGTTCTTGGTTTATTGGCAAATGTGTTTTGCAAATAAGTTGTGCTTGATGAGATTCCTTGGAGTATGTGATTAACATGTGCAAATGTGTTTTGCATAGTGTTGTAATCATGTGTTGATCCTCACATAGCTCAAAGAATAAATCTTTAATGGTTTGGAGAAATTTTTTTGTGAAAAACAGTGTTTTCTTCCTAAGACCGGTCGTACCACCCTTGTAAGGCCGGTAGCACCGGGGTCCGGTGCTACCGCAGTTTGGTTGGTAGCACCGGGAGGCCGGTGTGAAATTTCTAGAGAGGGTGTTTTGGGGGTTCTGGCAGGCCGGTGCTACCGGTCATGGTAGCCCGGTGCTACCGGATGAGCGGTAGCACCGGATGAACCCCCGGTGTAAAATTTCCAGAGAGAGGTGTTTTGTGTTCGGCTCGGGTTCGGTGCTATCGGGGTGAAGGCCGATGCTACCGCCCGAGCGGTAGCACTGCTCCTAGTTGGCCGGTGCTACCAGATTTCCTGCAACGGCTAGTTTTGTAGCCGTTGGCGAGGAGGCCTGTGCTACCGGTCCCAGTAGGGCGGTAGCACCGGGTTTGCTGGATATTTTGCCCAATTCGTCCCCAACGGCTAGTTTTGGCTTTGAGGCTATAAAAGGAGGCCTTGGGGGACAAGGGCACAAGGGTGGCTGTATGCTAGAGCATTTGGGTGTTTGTAGGAGTTGTGTGCATGTGTTGCCCTCTTCTATTTGCTTCTTGAGCTAGTGTGAGCCTCTAATTGCATGTGTTGCAATTAGGAGAGGATTGAGAGCCTCTTGTGCATGTGTTGCACTTGAGGAGGATCCTAGTACATGTGTTGCACTTAGGAGGTCATCGGAGTGCATGTGTTGCACTAGGTGAAGTTCAAGCGGAAGGCTTGGCTTGTTACTCTTGGTGTTTGCCGACACCTAGACGGCGTAGCGACGTCGTGTGCGGGAGCTCTCAACGGAGGTTGTGAGAAGCCCCGGCAAAGTTTGTGAAGGTTAGAGCTCGCCTACCCGGGAGGGAAAAGGAGCTACCACTAGTGGATTCGAGGTGGGTGCTCAATTCGTGGAGCCGGTCCAATGTGTTTGGGCTAACCTCAACGTGGACTAGGGGAGACCGGCAAGTCTCCGAACACCACGGTAAAAAGTATTGTGTCTCTTGTGCTTGCATTGTGTTTGTTATTTATGTTCAAGCAATTTATATTCATAGAATTAAATTGATTGATTGCTTGTCTTTAGGATTGCATATTCTTGTTAGAGACATAATTAGTTAGTGCACATAGTGAGCCTAGAGAATTTAGGCCTTGATTGTCAAAACCTTAGTTTATCGCTTCCGCATTAATATTTGTTAAGGTTTTGACATTAGGGAAACTAGGGGTGAATTGCTTTGTAGAAATTAGCGAGAGAAATTTTAAAAGCCGCATATTCACCCCCCTCTAGTCGGCATCCTCGACCTTACAACGCTGTCTTACATGCCAATGGGACAAAATCTCCATTGGTGTTTGCCGACACCTAGACGGCGTAGCGACGTCGTGCGCGGGAGCTTTCAACGGAGGTTGTAAGAAGCCCCGGCAAAGTTTGTGAAGGTTGGAGCTCGCCTACCCGGGAGGGAAAAGGAGCTACCACTAGTGGATTCGAGGTGGGTGCTTAATTCGTGGAGCCGGTCCAATATGTTTGGGCTAACCTCAGCGTGGACTAGGGGAGACCAGCAAGTCTCCGAACACCACGGTAAAAAGTATTGTGTCTCTTGTGCTTGCATTGTGTTTGTTATTTATGTTCAAGCAATTTATATTCATAGAATTAAATTGATTGATTGCTTGTCTTTAGGATTGCATATTCTTGTTAGAGACATAATTAGTTAGTGCACATAGTGAGCCTAGAGAATTTAGGCCTTGATTGTCAAAACCTTAGTTTATCGCTTCCGCATTAATATTTGTTAAGGTTTTGGCATTAGGGAAACTAGGGGTGAATTACTTTGTAGAAATTAGCGAGAGAAATTTTAAAAGCCGCCTATTCACCCCCCTCTTGTCGGCATCCTCGACCTTACAACGTTGTCTTACATGTCAATGGGACAAAATCTCCATTGGGAGGCTTGTATCGTAGAAGGCTGACAAGGTCCCTTGCTAGGGATTCCTGGGGAGAAGTGGCCACCTTTGGTCCTTTGTAAGTCACCAAGATCTTGTGCGGTTCTTGTAACATCCCATTTTCGGTTCTTTTGTTAAAAATTAATTTAAATTAATTAATTCAAGGATTTGGGTTTTATTTGGAATTTTAGTTAACCTGGCATTCCTTTCCATCCAAAAATGGAATTTATTCCATTCGCGTCCGGGATTCCATTTCATCCTGAAATCCAAAATTCAAATCCAATTCTAAAATTATCTAAAATTATAAAACCGATTTTATTAGGTTACAAATATTCTAAAGTATTTTTGAGATTTTTCCCAGAATTTTTAGAACTATTTTTGGATTTTTCCCAAACCTATTTAATTTTCAGCATTATATTAATTACTGTAAGAAAAATAACAATATAATATTATCTAAAAATATTTATTCGTGCTTTATTTTCTAAAACGGTTGTCTACAAAAATTCCCAAATTTATTATGATTTAATTGCTATTTTTCCTAATTTAATCCGAATTTTAAGTGGAAAATTAAGTGTTTTTTGTATTTATTTATTTTCGCGGTTACTGTTCATTCAATCCGCTTCACTTCAGCTTCCCGCCCATCGCTACAGTGCAACCGTCAGCTACAGTGCAACGTCGCTACAGTTCCCGAC
This sequence comes from Otatea glauca, assembly GCA_036346275.1. Classification (NCBI taxonomy): domain Eukaryota; kingdom Viridiplantae; phylum Streptophyta; class Magnoliopsida; order Poales; family Poaceae; genus Otatea; species Otatea glauca. Next base: position 91,815,575 of record CM070715.1, read on the forward strand.
CCGATCCGCAATTAAAGTCCACTTTTTCTTCATTTAACTCCGGCGATCTCAGTTACTATTCCGGCGAAAACTTCGGCGAGCGTTTTCTGACGATCCGTTGGTCCGATTGTCCTATAAATTGAACACCATGTTCCACTTCTCGTTCCGCACATCCTCAGCTTGGAGTTGTTCCAATCCATCCACCAGATCTCCCTGTGCAAGCCATTCTTTCCGAATTCCGGTGAACTTTTGGTGACCTCTCCCGGCTGCTCCCGACCTCCATTTGTCCTCAAATTTTTATTGGAGCTTCCTCTGAGTGCCCTTTACATATGGTAAAAATCATATTTTCAAAATTCTCATAGGAGCTCTGTCGGCAACCATTTCTTCTCTAAGCTCGGCGAAAGGTCAAATTTTGAATTCAAAATATCCGTTCTTTGTCATCTTAAGTCCAATTGACCTCATTCTTCTTCCTAAATTCATATAAATTCATCCTCTATCTTCCAGTATTTTTATTATGATTTTTAGTTTTTATTTATTTTATTTTATTCTTTTTGTGCACCGTTTTGCGCGTAGTCGAAGAAGCGGTCGTCGTCGCCGACGAAGGAGAAGACCTTCAGAACAGCGCAGCGCACTTTGTTGATGAAGGCAAGTCTCCTTGACGCACATTGATCCCATTGTTTATAACTGTTTTATAAAAAGTTTGCAACTTGCATGGCTATTTATATAAACCGATGATGTTAAAATATAGAATGTTAGTTATGACCATTTCGAAATAACATCCTTGCTGTTTGATTACCATGCCTTTGTAACCTTAAGATTTAATCATGAAATCATGTATTATGTGATTAACCTTGTTTCGTACGATAGACTGTGCTTAGGATTGACATTGATCAAAATTAGAGGTGGCTAAACAGGTAGGCCTTGCAAGACGGAAGAGCGTGGGCGGCACGAAACACGGCATGGCCGCGAGCCGTCTTGCGTGCTTGGGCAAGACACCTGCAAGATGGGTTTAGTAAGACACACGGCTTGTGCAAGACGCACGACGACGACACGACATCACGCGACGACCCGTTTAGCCCGTTTAGTTTTAAAAATATTCGTTTTATAGCCGTTGGAGTATTAACAAATTCAAAAAAATTCAAAAATAATCTAAATACTTCGAGTTTTTTTAATTATTCTAAATTTTTCCTATTTTTTCTGATTTTTTTCCTATTTTTTTGCATTTTTTCATACTTTTCTATTTTTTCTGCTTTTTTGAATTTTTTGTGATAGCAGTTATCGGCCGACCTACCGTTAGGCCATGAAGGACCGGGCGCACGCAGACGACCCGAGAGGCTAACGGCCGTGCTCGGCCTCTATCTCGGACGTGGCGGTCGAACGCAGACGCCCGCTTAGTAGCCGGCCTAAGCGGCCGTCTTGCCATTAAACGGTAGAACCATGCCGTGCGGCCCGTTTGGCCACCTCTAATCAAAATGCCTATGGTGGGATAAATTCTAAAATGTTGTTGAAATGTATTTTATCGAATCTGTAGCATGGTGATTCTTCTGTGATTATAAAATAAAAATAAAATAAAAATGGTTTTGATTGGGCGGAATGGTTTGTCGGTAGTACGGATGGAGCATCGTTACGTTTTTGAAAGCCGCCTAATCAATTTAAGGACCGACGCTTATGATTGTCCATTTTAAGCATTACCGCAACCACAAGTCTATAATGGGTACGACTGGTGAATAATTTGTAGAAACCTAACTTAGACTCTTGATTGGTGGAATGTGGGTGCTTGGATGGAGGCAAGTCGTATTCTTCACACGCGCAAGAGGGGCTTCAGATTGGTGGATGGAACCCTAACACGGTGAAACCTCGTGGTGGGTCGGGTTAGGCGTATACATTGTAAAGGCCTTGTCATGATATCTCTGCCGGCACACCAATGGAAGTGTGTTCGTAGCGCTTGGCATTAAAGAGATGATCATGTCTTGTGGGTAAAGCTGTACATCTCTGCAGAGTAAATCTATTCGAATAGTCGTGCCTACGATCAAAGGCAAAGTGAAGAATGCTTTCATACTAGTAGACTTGGTTTTGGTTTTCAAAATAACTGATGCTTTGGGATTCGGGAGTGGTTAGAACTCTCGAATGTTTATTTGGCGGATTGATCCAATCAGGTAGATGCAACCTGTTTTGAATCATGACAGATGGAGTCATGTGATGGTTTAATAAGATCTTTCAAAATGGGCGGTTAGAGCCTGTATACTAGTGTTGGTAGTTGGAACCTTCACTAGAGTTAGAAATAATTTCAATTGTACAAATAATTGTTAAAACTGCTTTGTGAAAATTATTATTAATAATGTTTGTTAAATCTGGCTTTGTGCAAAAGAACCCTATTAAGCCTTCCTTGGAAAGCCCTTCATGATGCATTTTTCCAGACTTGCGGAGTACGTTTGTACTCACATGCTATACAAAATTTTGTCATCAGAGAATTACCAAGATGCGGTCGAAGACAATGAGTTCTATGGTGAGAAGTTCGTGGGCGATCGCCAAGATAACTAAGCGTGTGCTCCTAGTCGTCGCCTGTGGTGTCTTTTGGGTTTTATCTTGTTGTTTTTTTTGTTTCCGCTGCTGAGAACTCTGGTCATGTGACCGGGAGATGTAATAAATAGCTATGTGGCTGGTAATTTATATTTATGCTATTTTTTTCTCTTCGTTCTGTTCTGGTTATGATCATCACTGCTTCACTGTGTGTACTAGCAACTGATCTGGGACTAGTACATAAATACACAGGAGATTCCGGATGGTAAATCTGGGGTCTCACAGTTCGGCCTTTCGATTTTCCCACCCTGTGATCTCTAGTGGAAGGAAATCAGCATTTTGAATGTAGAGACACTTGATTTCGTATAACAGGCAGGCTAGTGGTAAGCCATATAGATCAGACGGTATGATGCATAACAAGCAAACATATAGTATATACGACCAAAGAAGCATCGCAGACCATCAAACAGGCAGGCTGGCAACAAGCTAATTGCGAAGCCTACATAAGATGAACATAGGCTGATGTTGGAGGAAGATAACTGGGAAAGTAATAGCAAGCTGCATAGACCAACCGGTGGCACATACAAGAAGCAAATAAACAACATAGGCTCCTAAAAAGCACCCCTTGCGCCAAGGTGAAGGATGCTAGTAAGTTTTTGACCAAACGCGCAAAAGGCAAGAATACATAAGATCAACACATTGGCTAGACACGACGTGCATACCAGAAAATAAAGAAGATAAATCCTGGATAAAAGAAAACCCAAAATAAAAAGGGGACAAAGAGAGAAGGCTCTGTCCACCGAAGGCCGACCACACAGGGCATGGTATGATGCAACACCATGCAAGAACCCAAACAGAAACTAGACACTCACACAGAGAAACAAAGAGGATAAATCCTGCATAAATCAAAGTCAGAAACAAAAGACCGCACAAGAGGGAAGAGAACAATCACATGCGGTAGCACAAAAGAAACCGAGGGACAACACTAACTAATCGTTTCCAAGACCAATTCTATTTTGCACTAATCATTTATCCTGGATATCAATACCAGCGCACAAACACCCGCAAGGCATACCAACTCATACATTACCACACACACATACATTGATCACCTATCCTCCGTAGCAAGACCAGCGCACAAACACAAAGCCTTAAAGATGGGCGGAACGAGCACACGAATAAATAACCGAAAAGGCAGGAGACAAAGATAATCCACCTCACCTGGGTGTGACAACCGGGAGGGGCCGAACTAGCAATCCCTGGTCGACGCTAACGAACGAACACCAAGTTGCATCAAAGCCCAAAAAGGAAATCAACAAACAACAGAGGGTCAGGAAACGTCACAAAAATCCAGAAACGACATAAACTAAAAGGAACACCTGATGTACCGCTAAGGAGCCGAAAGGAATGAAGCAAGCAAGGCTGAGCTGCAGGAGAGGCCATCAAATTGCATGGGCAGCAAAGATGGACAGGCACACGACAAGAAACCACGACACGAGGCAGGCCAAAACCCACGAGCCTGTAAGCGCCACAGCCCGAGCTGCAAGTCCGTAAACACAGCCCACACCGTGAAGAAACCATCGAGTGGATATGGACTGCTATGGGGCTAGCGCTGACCCCGCTAGACCGAGATACGCGTGTTTGGGCCATGCGGCCACGCGCTGAGCCTACACGAGCAGCGACACGATTGGCATGTAGAAGGGGAAGCGTACGGGAGGCTCTCGCGCTGCGCGAAATCCCTTCCGCTATAAGGAAGTAAATATGAGAGTTGGGCCAACCCAGGTAGTCTTTGGCTCGGCTGGCCCATGACCTCATATGACCCAAATCGATGAGGGAGGATGACCCAATTCTTTCCTCCCTGGCATTGGGCTTACCCACCCCATCCTTTCCTTTTTGCCTGAGCTTTATGCCAGCACATCTATTGCCTCCCGTGAATAAGTATTTAATCCTCTGAAGGCTAATGAGAATGGAGTCCTTGGAGTTGGCCGGTCTCCTGGTGAGCCCTCTTTTCCCCTTTCACTTCCCGAGTCAGAGGGCAAGTGGTTGCTGCAGGGCGTGGGGCGGCAATTGCAGGGCGCAGAGCGCTCAGGAGCATAGGAGCAGGGTGCTCGGAGCGAGGACACCAACCGACACAGGGCGCACAACGTGCAGGAGCAGGGTACGCAGGGCGAGGGCACGTGTGGTCGGGGGAGCAGTCATAGCTGCAAGGCGGCTGGCACGGGGCGTAGGCACTATTGCAGGGTGCCTGAGCGTATGGGCCTGGCCATCGCAGGGCACAGGCGTGCGGCACATGAATTGATCAGGGACATGCTCAGTGCCACACAATAGTTTTCTTCCACAACATGAACTTGACGAGAACCAATGCCTAAACTCGTAAGGGGCATGTCGTGGCCTTCATGCAATAGTGAGCATTAGCCCTTTTACCTTATAGATGGGACTTTTCTAAGGAGATCAGGAGTGCACGAGAGTGGTTAACTTTTGCCAAACAGCGGAGCAAGGCAAGAGGTGATCTGGAGGTCGTTTGGCGCGCAACCTGGGGGCTAGAAGGGGGACTAATCCTTAGCACATCCATTAATTTGGGCACTAGGGCACTAGGCCCAAGTTGTCGCTAATGTCCTGGGTCCAACAGGACATTAGCCGTCGTGGTGGGGGCGATGGACGCCTAGGCCATATTGGACTTTCGTTAGGGGAGGCCACGGGGGTCGTACACCCTACGGACCGTGATGATGAAATCCTATACAAGGAAAATGTATATGAGCCATGGTGAAGGCAATAGATGCTTAAGCCACCTTGGACTTTTGGTAGGGAAGACCACGGGGTCGTACGCCCTACGCACGTGCGAGGGTGAAATCCCATACAAGTAAAAGTATAGGAGCCATGGTGGAGACGACGAATGCCCAAGCCACATTGGACTTTTGCTAGGGGAGACTACGGGGTCGTACACTCTACGCACTGCGAGGGTGAAAATCCCATACAAGAAAAATATATAGGAGCCATGATGGAGACGGCGGACGCCCAAGCCACCTTGGACTTTCGCTAGAGCAGACCATGGGGGTCGTACGCCCTACGCACTGCGAGGGTGAAAATCCTATACAAGAAAAATGTATAGGAGCCGCCATAGTATACAATATGGTTTAGATGTAAAGCTTGTGGAGCTTGTCCATATTTTATGCGTGCTTCGGTTGCTTGTCTTCCAAAGTTGAAAAGACGGTAAGAGTCCAACCCCAGAACTAAAGAGATACAATCAGGGCCTTCCCACTTTGGATAAAATCTTCCCTAGGTTCTGCAGGAAGTATAGCCTCTGCCCCCTTAGTGTTTGGATGAGCCACTGAAGCGAAGTGCAATGTAGTACCGACGGAACTACAGAAGTCCCTAAAAGAAGATACGTCAAATTGAGTTTCATTGTCCACAGTGAGCTCCAGAAGAATTTATATGCAGAACATGACATAATGGATATCAGAGGTTCTACCTCTATCCACTTTGCGAAATAATCCACGGCTACTGCTACATGCTTATAGTCCCCTCGACCGGTGGGAATGATTCAAGCAGATCCATTTCCCATCAGGCGAAAGACCAGACAATTGGTATAGAGTGTAAGGGAGTGGTAGGAGCATAGTGATTGGATGCCATCTTTTGGCATCCTCTGCATGAATTGAGGGTGTTGACAGCGTCTTGCACCATTATAGACCAATAGAAGACTTGATATAATACTTTTGTTGTTGTTGTTTTTGGCGTGAGATAGGAGCCACAGAGGCCTTCATACACATTTACAAGGAAACGAGACAACTTCTTCTCTTATGATGTACTTGAGTAAGGAACAACTTATATTTCAAATTTGGTGGAGTACATTATTGTCTTGGTTGACGAAGTACAAACCACATTAAGTTCCTCGTTCTTTCAAAGCGCGCGCATGTGTATATATATAGAAAAATGGTTCCATACTCCTAGGAGTACGTACTCACACCTCCAGTATATCGCTTAAATGATATTATTATGCCTATTTATTCTTTTGAGTATACTCTAATACTAATTATAAGATATTCCAAAGTGAGTTTCACGAAAAATTTCATCAAAGCCCTCCCTTTATAGCACAATTTGTTTGTATATTCCTTTTACGTATGTAAAAGGGTATATAGCAAAAAAAAAGGTTCTGATGAATTTTTTTCAACCATGTTGCATTGGAGTATATTAGAATTATTATTAAAATATAGTGAAAGTGATAAAAAAGTATAACATTTTCGTTTAAGTGATATATTAGAGGTGGGAGTATGTACTCCCGAGAGTACGTACTCTCGAGAGCACGAAAAACTATATATATATATATATATATATATGTATGTATGTATGTATGTATGTATGTATGTATGTATGTATAAAGCTGGTATCAATTAAAGGTACGGTTGAACGCTGACTGACACCGCCTTGACATAGTAACATCTTCTAGAATTGGTTGCTTCTGGAGTCCATAGAGCTTGATGTTTGAGCAATGACATCTGTCGTTTCCTTTTTATCTTTGACAAATCGTAGCACAAATTTGTGAGAATGAGTAGTAGTATTTATTAACTAGGACAGATTCACCCAAGCTACAGAGAATCAGTGGCACACCTTCGCTCTCCGACAGAATCTAATCAAGATTATTTTTTTGAGGCAAACAACCAGTCAAGATCTCTGAAATGGGCCAAGATTTGTCCGTAGGGCTTTTGATATTTCTCTACGTGTTTCCCGAAGCGTCCGCGCTGTCTCGGAAAATTTTGAACTCCTCTCGCTTTGCCCGCACCGCCGCACTTTTTAGAGCTCGCGGCGAGGGTTCGAGCTGTGGCGGCCGGCCGGAGGAGACATGGTCGGGAAGAAGCACACCGTGATAAGCCCCGCCCATCCCTCCGCCCAGCGCAACGTCGGCGCCACCTCCTCTAACCCCAAGCTCCAGCCTAAGATGGCCTCCGCCTCAGCCGCCGGCGCCATGGAGCGCTCAGCTCCGAAACCCCGCAAAAGCTCCCGAGAGAAGGGGAAGCCGGCGACCGCGAAGAAGAAGCGTGACAAGACGGAACCACAAGGGGGAACCAAGCGCAAGAAACCGCAGGTGTCAGGCGAAGCGGCGACGCCCACGAAGAAGAAGAAGAAGAAGCGCGAAACCAAACTCCAGAAGCAGAAGGGAGCCAAGCGCGAGAAGTCCGGTGAAACGAAGAAGCCCGCGCCCGCGCCCACGAAGAAGCAACAAGCGTCCTGCGGAGCGGAGAAGCCCACGCCCACCAAGAGGAAGCGCGGCGACACGGAGCCCCAAAAGGAGGGAAAGAGCGACAAGAGGTCGTCCGGCGAAGGGGGGACACGCACACCCACGCCCGCGAAGAAGCGGAAGGACAAGGCAGCGACGGCGGCGGCAGGTGCCGACCAGGGCGCGTGCAGCTTCCCTATGGCGCGGGTGCGGCTGCTAATGCGGGCCGAGGACGCCAGCCTCCGCCCTTCCAATGAGGCTGTCTTCCTCATCAACAAGGCCTCCGTATGATCCCCTCCTGATATATCTTCATTTTTACTCTAATTCGATGATTCTTGTTAGCAACTAGAAATTAGATAATTGAGGCCTGGTGCCATTTTATCTGGATGCGACGATTTAGGGTGAAATCTAGTTTAGCTACTGAGATTTTGTTGGGTGATGCCATCAGCTGAACAACATGTTCGATGAGATGTTCTCACTATACACCCTCAGTTTGTATACTTACTAGTATAAGTTGTCTGATATGTCCAAAGCTTGCTGTGGGGTTCAGCTAGCCAGATTTCAACACCACATGTTCTGCTGCTATCAAACTGTTGTTAGGGGATCTGCGAGGGCATTTTTCCTAACGCGTTTTGCATTGACCTCATTGTTAGCCTAGTACTAATTCTTATATAAGAGTTTATTTAAGGATCTATGGTGTTATCCAGAGATAATACTGTTAGTCCCATAGTTTATTTCCAGTTTTTTTTAATAGCACTTGACTTGTACTCAATTGTTAGTTATCATGGTAACGAATCATCTACAGTTGATTGGTATCATCAGAGAATGAACACTAATCTAAATTCTAATCTTACCTCTCATGTTTTCCTTACACATATACTTTCTTGTTACAAGAGATGGAGGGGGTCCATGAGCAAAATTAACTAATAGATCTCTTGCTTTAAAATTTCATTGAGATGTATGTGGAATTCCAATAAAATTATGTAACATTTAGTTAGCACTTATTACCCAAAGAATTTGAGTTTGGCCATTGATAATTTACATGTATAGTGTGTTTGGTTGACAAGATGTATAAGCTTGTCTAGCTGATCTGATCAAATGACTGAGAAACTTTTTATATTAGAAAACATCATTTGATGAGAATTTTAGTGTGGAATTTTTGGATAACCTAACGTGAGCTATCCCTCCTAAGTGATGCTCAGTTAGGAAATTTTGTGAGATCATGATTTTAAATGCTTTGTCTTTATGGAGGTATCAGGTAGGCAGTAGGCAGGGAATAAATGAGGCCTGTATGTGACAAGAAAAGCGACACAAAGCAAGAATAGGATTACTGGAGAGGACCTCCTTCCAGCATAGAATCTGAAAAAGAAATTGCTTCTTTTTCTCTCTCTATATTAACATTTGAATTTTCTTGTGGGGAAAATTGGCTGGTTATCTGTGTCACAACCTGCATTTCGGAATGCCTGTGAGTTTGTGGTGTTGCACCATCTTATTAAATCTGAACTGGATAGTCTTTTTATATTACTCATGTTACACCTGTAACTGCAGGAGTTATTCTTGGAGACATTTGCGGAGGGTGCTTATCACAATGCACTGAAGGAGCACAAAAAGTCAATTATTTATGACAACCTCTGTAAGTTGGTCCTTCCCTCCTAGTCACTTTTTATTGACATTGCTGAAAAGGGAATTTATATAGAAATGCAAAATGAGACTGTTTTTAGAAATGCAAAAGCATTAAAGTATTACACAGAAATCTCAGCTTGGTAAAGCAGACATGGCCTACTGACATTAGTGCATGATATGCAAAGTTGCATCCAATAACAGAAGTTGTGGAAAATCGCTTGGTTCCTCAACCCTGAAATGTTGATGGCTTCTCATATCTTCTGTTGTGTTGAAACTCTGAAGGGCCTCCATAAAGCATACAGTTGTGTTCCTCAACCCTGAAATGTTGATGGCTTCTCATATCTTCTGTTGTGTTGAAACTCTGAAGGGCCTCCATAAAGCATACAGTTGTTGCATTTGGTACTCATAAATTTAAAAAGTTACTACAATTTCTATATCCCTTTGCTCCGGATTTTATTTTGCTGCCCTTGGTTGGATAGGCCATATGACATTCCCTAGTGCATTTGTGTGTGTGTTAACTTTTCCATAGTTTAAAATTTTCCAATATTTGTGGCTAAGTTAAAAGGTATTACTGTGTTGAACTGTTAGTACATTGTACATTGTGTTACCAAATTTTGTTTCTAATAGTTTTTTCCAAAGAACCAGATATGTTTGCACTGAACTTTGCTCTACGCACAATCTTATTTTCCAATGATTCAGAGGTTCTTTCTTAAATTCTTGGTTATCACTTCTCAGTAACCTAAAGTTGTGCTCATGACTGCTTGTACACTATTTCCCTTTTCTCTCAGTGTTCGTCATAAGATTGAGCCTTTTTTGTATTAATTCCTAACGAATTTAATCCCCCAAAACCAGCTCTGGGGGAAAAAATAATCCCATAAATCATGATTATGTATGTTCCGGATCTTCAGGCAGTAAATAGTTATTTGAGATAAATGTGGATTTTTTTAGACTCTTGTGTCAGTCATCCTAAGTCCTAGACATATGTATATACCCCCCTCATGGATGTACCCATTTCAGAATTACAACTGAAGTCCATTTTTCCCATTTTCCTCATTTGTGCAACCAATAACTTCAGCTTTTGCTGTCTGTCTTTTTGTTCTCGCCGTATCTCACAGCATCCCCTCTCTCATTTTTCAGCAACAGCAGTGTGCAACCAGAAAAGCTACAAGTTTCTCTCAGGTCTAAGTTAATCCTTTTTTTTTTTGTTTAAATCTGTGGAAGCCTCTGTTGATTGGCAAACACTCTCCACAGTATTAATTTGTTGCATACAAGATAACTACTGACGTCGATTCATTCCTGCACCCCACACACACAGATTTTGTTCCACAGAAAGTTGCAGCCGGAGATGCTTTCAAGGCAACGGCTCTCAAGCAATCGTAACCAGATACTAGTACTCCATGAGGTCTGCTAGTGCTAGGCTTTTTCTCTAGCCTGTGTAAGGAAATCTGTACTGCTGAAGTCGGTGAATGTATAATTGTCTGTAGCTTGGCATGACAGATGAGATGATGGCGCGCAGCTTTGGCTTTCTGTCCCATTAGGAGATTTTTCAGCCATTATATCCTGGGATCTTTACAAGGTTCTGTAATTGTGACACCAGTCATGTTTCTCTCCTATAAAGAATCCACCTGGGCGCCTTCTGATTCTGCAAGCCATATCTAGCTTATAGAAAGAGTGTTATACGGACTACCTGGATCTTCTGTTCTGAAATACTTGACACTTGTTGTAAATTGTCCAAAATGCACTAAAATTTGTCGCTCCGATTTTCAGAAAAAGAAATGGAAAAATTGATGATTTGCCCTATTTTTCTTTTGTCATTGATCATTTGTCCCGTGATGTCCTACTAATATGTGGATATAGGGGTTATATATCAGTGAGATATACAGGACAAATGATTAATTGCATCTAAAAAATAGGGCATATCATTCAATCTCCCAAAAAGAAATAGAACGGGCTTGAGCACTGAAAAGCTGTGTTGGTTAAACTGGGCAGTTGGTACAGCAAAGTCTACGAGGTAAGGTACCTTTTGGAGTTGAGAAGCAGCGGACGAGTAACGAATCAACAAATGAACTCCCGGAATTTAAGCCTTGTTTGAATGCATGCGTCGTCCTCTCGGTTTCGGCGTTTCTGCTTTACTTGCAAGTCAGAACCTCAAAACAGTGTTACTTTTATGGGAATAACTAGCGATACGTCCGATCACTGTTTATTTCTCGGACGTGTCGGTGCAGTATTTTTTCTTAACGTCTGCAGGAAAATGTTGCACGTGTAGAAAGAAAATATTGCAGGAGTGGAAAAAGATGTTGCAAGCGTCCGAAAAAAACTGACGTTCTAACACAAGTCATTCCGTACTTTTATATACTTCTCTTGTTTTCCGAATATATATCATTTTACAACTTTGAGATTTTTGTACTCGGCTCCTTTTTAAGATATTTCTAATATTATTTATTACAATCAAAATGAGCTTACAATCTAAGGAAAGAGGGATAAATTATGATACGTTTTTTTTAGATGTGAATCGGTAGAAGTGAGTGAATATAAAATAACATCTATTAAGCGACCGAGGAGACTCTAATCACCTTGGCCTTGCAGCTTCGGGTAGATATCACGATCAGTCCATTGCTTAAGATAAGTGCTCTTTACACTTGCTAGTGCAATGCACTGCGCTCCTGGTCATAGCTATGCTTGCATTCGAATCTGAGATGTTACGTTGCGTCTTTCTATCCGATTCTCCTCGTTTGATGTGGGGAGTGCCCGCGCGCCCAACCCAAGCTAGCTTCTGTCAACGCTTCGATGCAGGCGAGGCGATTCCTTGGAAAGAGATCCGGACGTGCGTCGTGCAGTGTTTACGCGTGTTCGGCTTCCATTCGCTGCAGACACACGGGGACGGGGCAACCCACACCACACCGCACCACATGGTTTCGTTTTAGATAAAATATCACTCCGGATTGGAATCCGAAATTTCGTCGGAATTTGCATATTTCGAAAAAATCTCATTCGAAATTTTAAAAAAAATCAAATCCGGTTTATTTTCTACCGAGAAAAACGAAATTTCGCCAAAAAATCCCGAAATTTCGGCGTTTTTGCAACAGTAGAAAAGTTGGTTAAACGATGTTAAAAAATTTTGAATTTTTTTTCGAGAGTCCTAACACATAGTTGATATTTTCATAAAAATTTTAGATAATGCTGAAGTCTTTGGATTTTTTTAAAATTCAAACATTGCTACTGTCCTATTAAAACGCTGACAGGCAATTTTGAACCGAATGCAAAATGGTTCAAACTATGTTATAAACTTTTGAATTTTTTTTTGCATGGTTATGATGCATCTCTAATGTTCTCATAAAATTTTCAGATGATGATCAAACTTCATGAATTTTTTAAAATTCGAACAGTACAACTGCCCCGTTAAAAGACTTACTGGCAAACTTGAACAAAATAAAAAAATTATCTAAACCACGTTAAAAATTTTGTGATGGTCCTGACGTAACATTAATGTTTCTTTAAAATTTTTAGACGATAATCATTCTCAAATAATGTTTAGAAATTCAGATAGCGTTACGTCCTCATAAAAGCGTGATGATCAATACATAGATTTGATTTAGCAAAAAAAAAATAGTTTAAAATTTTTACAAAAGGGTGATAAGGAAGTGCTTCATATCTCATAAATATTTTGAATTATGATCACACTCCAGTGAATTTATAAAATTCTTACAAGGCACCGTACCATTTATGTTCTTCTCTTTTTTATTTTTGAAATATAATATAACAAACGGAGTTCAATGCTTACATAGATTTGATTAACCAAACAAACAAAGTTGAATTTTTTTGAAAATTTTATATAATAGTACTGAGTCAATTATTAATCTCTCACAAAAATTTTAGATCATAATCACACTCAAGAAAATTTATAAAATTCTGATAATGTAATTGTCCCAATTATGTTCATTCTGTTTTTGATTTTTTAGGGATAACAAATGAAGTTATATTATTTTGAAATTTTTTATGTATGATCCTAGCTACTAAAGATAGTACCATAAAATTTTTAGATCATTATGAATCTTGTACAATTTTATAAAAATCTGACAGTGTTTCTGGCAAAATTTTAAAATGTCTCAAAAATTCGGTTTTTCAACAAATTTTCATAGGAGATGACTTTCCTAAGGGTTATTGGACCAAATTCGGCCCTAAAAGTTCAAAAATCGGCAAAAAAAACTCGAAATTTCGCTGAAAAACCTTATTACTATAGCATTATATTTTTTTTTATCGGCTAGTAGTCTAGATTTCATGGAGGCCCGAATCCGAAATTTCGCCGAAATTCGGCGAGATTTGAAACCGTGGTCCTGACTGACTCGTTCACGCAGCGAAACGCTTGCAACACCTGTAAATACAAATCGTTGAAACTAACCAAGGGAAGCAAGTGGCTTCAGAATCCGGATCCCGCCTAACAACCAAAAGGCGATAGTTAAAGCACAGGAATTTCGCGTGAAAACAGTTCCAATCACCGTAGGAATCGGATGGAAATTCCAACCTTTCAAAAGGGGCATAAGTTGGCGAGCTTGTTCGTCTGTGGCCTCCGGTCCGGGTATGTTTTCCCCTGAAAATTTAGCTTAATGCAACCCCCAGAATGTTCAAATCTTTACTAGTACGGTGCGATCAGGAAAGTCAAAACTGTTTTTTCAGCACGTACAACATGGGATCTGGATGTGGTACTATATCTTACATTTGATCTTGGACACTGATTAACTTGTTTCTGGAGCAGATGGCTACCGTACGTTTGATGTGCGTAAGAACTAGGGGTGAAAACGGGACGGATAGTTTCCGCTCGATCCGAAGCCGTATCCGATCTGATCCGGATCCGGGAAGTAAATCGGATATCGGGTCGGATTCGGATTCGGATCCGGATAGTTGAAAACGGATATCGGATCGGATTCGGGACGTATACTATCCGAAAAATATGGGTCGGAAACCGGATACGGGGAAATCGGGTATTCGGATATCCAACTTTGACTCAGTCTCGTGCGTCCTCCGTTTGGACCGTTCCCCAACCCCAAATCCCCAAGGCCTCCTACTCTCCTTAGTCTCCTAGTCCCTTCCCATGTGCATCAGACTCCAGAGTTCATCTGAATATCCGATTCATTCTTCATTTCTCCCGAAGCTTCGGTCCGGCCGTCCCCAGCCCCGGCGGCCACGTCCCCCACCTCCCAGTCGACGCTCCGGTCCGGTCGTCCCCAGCCCCGGCGACCACGTCCTCCGCCTGGGCCGATCGCCTCGGTCCGACCATCCCGGCCCGGGGCCAAGCCGCTTGATCGGCGCTCGGTCGCCGTCCCCGGCCGGTGGTCACATCCTGCCACCTCCCAGTCGACGCTCCGGTCCGACCGTCCCCAACCCCGGCGGCCACGTTCTCCGCCTCGATCGACGCCTTGATCCGGCCGTCCCCCTTCGCAGCGGCGACTCCGCTTCCCCCAAGCCCGGCGGCATCTCCCTCCCTTCTGGCCCATACCCCAGCAGTGGCGACTCCTCACCCTCACGCTGACTGGTGCTTCCCCTCCCACGGCCAGCAGCCCAACGCTTCCCCTCCCCCAGCGGTGAGTCTCTTCTCTCCCGTAATTTCTTCAGTCTTTATAAGCGATTAAGCCGCCAACTCGTCTCAGAATGAACAACAATGTGATGCTTATACAAAATATTAGATTCAAATTCATCTCAGCACCTATTTTGTTTTTAGAAATAGAAGTTTTAATTGAGATTTAGGCTTTTTGAATAGCTAACACACTGAGAAAACTTTGCTAGGCATGTATGCATAGAGAAACTTTGTAGAACTAGAAGTTTTAATTGATGTGTTTATGTGGGAGAGGGAGTAGGGGAGTGGTGACTAGCAAAGATTTATTTTCTTTTTTGGGTCTTACCGAACAGTCATGCAAGAGAACCACACAATTAAAATCTGTGAGCATGTAATGTACATGTGTGTTGTGTGATATATGATCTCTCTAGCTCATCAGAATACTTTTTAAGTGTGTTTGATCAGAATTTAGAACTAATGCCGTAGCACACTAGCACTCCAGTAGCAATCAGTGGTCTCAAGTACCAGCAAATGCTAGCTACGACTTGCTGTAGTTCATTTCAAATTTCGTTTTGTTTCTTATAAAACATTGCAGCATGCAGCAGAAAAATCCAGATGCATAGAAATGTGTTTTGTGTTCATTTTCTCTTATGTCTATTACTGCAGCAAAACAAATGAAAATAACCGCTTTCATGTACTACTAGGAAGTAGGAACAGAAGCTAGTATCTATTCTGTGTCATTGGAAAACTGATCGGTTTAGAGACGCGCACAGAGTTGGTTAATTTGTTGGTTTAATGCAGCACCTTTTCTTCAAAGTAATGCTAATTTGGTTTAGAATACAGTTCTTTTTGTTGAACAAACTTCAAGTGAACTTTGATCATTATGTAATGACTAATGACTGCATTTTGTTTCATGAATTGGTGCTTGAACTGTGGTATATTGTGGCTTTTATTACTTCATCAAGATTTAGTTTGGGCTACCAATATGAAGTGTCGACTGCTTTTGTTGATATGTATTTATTTATGTGATTTTATTCACCATATATTACTCAATGTATGCGTGTGTTATCCGTATATCTCTATCCGTTTTCGATCCGAATCCGTCACATATCCGACCCATATCCGTATCCCGAATTATCCGGATTCGTATCCGGATCCGGTTAGCCCGTATCCGGTTCCGAATCCGGAAAAAAAATATGGGTTAGGATACGGGAAAACCAATATCCGCCCGTATCCGACCCGTTTTCACCCCTAGTAAGAACCAAACTCAGAAACAAACACACGTCAAATTAATTTTTCTGAACTACGGAATTAGTTCAGAAAAATCGGTCAGGCACAACACTATTTATTATATTTATTAAGTTTTCAATGAATCTCCATCCTATGCGATAATATAGTGCGTTGCAACACTGCAACGTTCTCTCATACGATGCAACAAAAATCCTATCGGTGAGGACATTCTCAAATTAGCAATTTAAAAAAGAAGAAGATGCATTTGCGTACAAAAAAAAATACCCGACCTGTTTCTAAATACATGTCATTATAGATTTCAATTTTTGTTTCTAAATACATGTTATTCTATCATGTCATTATAGATTTCAATTTTTGTTTCTAAATACATGTTATTCTATAATTTTAAGGTGACTAGCTTTTTACTATTTTTTCCCCTTATATACCCTTTCTCCTTAATCATTTTCAATGTCATTTCCTATATTAGAGTAAAATACACCGTCCAAAGATATAATGAACATAGGTAATATAGTCTTTTACAGCTGTAATTTGGTGAAAATGCATGAACCTTAAATTACATATATTCAATAACCGAGGGAGTATAAAAGAGATCTTCTCTTGTTAACCTGCATCTATATCTCAAGCTCTAACAACCATGCAGTTTGTGCGCTTAGACTATTGGATCAAAAAAACGTCCGTTTAGATCTTTTGAAAATGCTGTAGCAAAAATATTGTGCAGTAGCAGTTCGATCGCACCATCACACGTAGGGACTGCACTTGGACCCTTTCAAGAGAGAGATGGATCTGGATACTGTTCATAGCAATGCACTCATCGCCGATCTCATTTGAATCCAATCAAATCCAGGAGAAAAAATGACTGTATATCGTAGTACCAGTATAACAAATGTTTACAAGAAAAAAACTTATGGTCATCGCCATATAAATATCGTCGTTATTCCTGTCAACAACACCAAGAATTCATGAAGAATCATCTAATTAGCACCGATCGATCAAGAAGGAACACGGACACATCACAGAACCATGGCCATGGAATGGATGCGTCTTCTTCTCTTGCACGTCAGTCGTATGATGGCTGCTGTACCATCTCCGATCCCCCATGACTGGAGAGAGCGAGCATCGATCAGACCAGCTCGAGGCGCGCGGAGTAGTCGGGGTACCTGCAGCGCCGGATGTTGGCCTGGCGCTTCCTCCAGACGACGGCGACCAGACCCACCACCGCGGCGGCCGTGAACGCGCCGACCACCACGCCGGTCTTCTTGCCGCCATTCATCTCGCTCTCGTGCCTCTCCGACCCCTCCGCGTCCACAGTCTGCTCGGCAGGGGCAGGGGCAGGGGCAGGGGCAGGGGACGGGTGGTCCTTCTCATCGTCGTTCGTATCGTCATCGTTCTCGTCGGCAGCAGGGGCCGGCGCGGGAGCGGTGGAATGCAGAAACGGCGGCAGGTGGGCCGGTGCTGGCGACTCGGAGGGGGACGGGAACGGGGGGGTTTCGGGAGGAGCGGGAGGGGAGAGGGCGGTGTCGTCGGCGGTTCCGGCGGAAGGCGGCTTGGAGGGCTCTCGAGAGTCGGGGGCGGAGGAGGGGGCAGGGAGATGGGTGACTGCGCGGACGAGAGGAGCGGCGAGAGGAGGAGGAGGAGGAGCAGCAGCAGGGCAGCCATGGAGAGAGCGGAAGCAGATCTGCGGCGAGGTGCGCGCGGGGAGGGAAGAGAAGCGAATCAGAGTAGTATGGTTTTGGTTGGGTTGGGTTGGTGGCGCGGCGAAGCGGGGATGTATATATATACAGGAGTATTTATATAGGTGGGTGGGGACGGGCGGCTTGGTGAAACAAGAGGCCGTTTTCTACTCTCGGACTAACTGTATAAGGATGAAAACGGATCGGATACGGACGGGTAATAGTTCTACCATATTTATTTTTATATTTTTTTCTCGGATACAGATACGGATACGGATAGTCCGGATACGAATACGGATAATATCGAATACAGATACGAATCGAATACGAATCGAATCGGATACGGTTTCGAATATTTATCGGAACATAATAACCCCTTAGATTGTACATAAAAAATCAACGAAAACACATAACTAATTGATTTGATCAAAACAATATTAAAAATTAAACAAATATAAGCATTTTCATTCACTTAGACAATAGTTAGATACCATGTCACAAACAAAATTATATAAGACTTAATTTATCACACACATATGATTAGTTCATCATATACGAGATTAAAATACAAAATGAAGGTAATCCTTGCTCAGATATACAAATATAAGCAAACACATAACACACTAAAAGTTTGATAATACTTAGATATCATGTCTCTAGGAAAAATATATAACACTTATATGTAATGACCCAAGATTTATATTCTTCGTTGAATTATGTTTAAAATAATAAATTATGTATTTATGAGTTTTTATGTATTTTTAGCTATTTATTTAAAATATTTTCCTATTAAGAATAGAAGTTTTTTGAATTTTTTTGAGAAAATTTAAAATATGAGAAAATATTAAAAATAATTTTTAAATGTTAGATTGTTTCTTTAACTTTCTCAACAAAAATTTGTAATTTTTGAAGTTGGTTTGCTAATTTTAATAATTGAAACTTGCTTGAGGGGTTAGTTAAATTAGAAAATAATTCTGAAATTTAGAAACCTTTTTAGGCCAAAAGAGTAGTCTTGGCCCAGCCCACATGTATATCCAAATATGCGACCCATCAATATCCGGATTATCCGAATCCGTATTCGTATCCGACAGATAGTGAGCTACCGAATCCGTATCCGACAAAAAAAATCCGAATCCTTATCCGATCCAATACTATCCAACAAATATCCGATCCGATAGAATCCATATCCAAAAATATCCAGATCAGTCAAAAAATATTCGATCCGTTTTCATCCTACGAGAGTCTCGAAATACTTTAAATCTGGTTCACCTCGTCTTGACTGAAAGAACAAAAGGAAATAGAGCACCTTATTTTTGCACGATAAGATAAAAGGGCCAGAGCGTCGGGCCGCCAGATGGCCCAAGCAGGATGTGCACGCTTAGCTTATCACCAAGTAATCCAATCTTAACCCGAAAAACAAAAATGTAATCCAATCTTAGCATTGCAACCAACCAACCAACACCCTGCAATCAAATTACAATGTACTCCAGTAATCTTGAGGATGATTATTGGCTGTTCTAGCTCATGAATCCTTTGTCAGCGTTCAACGCACCATCTCTACCCGCATCAGTGCACAAGGTTCATCACAATTTTGGATGACAACATCTCAACAGACCAAGATAAACTCTCTCTGCTCAAACAAACCAACAGCAAAATCCCAAAAGCACAACACGAGGATGTCATGTCCTGCCCTGGAGAGTGGCAATCAGTGTAAAGCTGCAGCCTGCTTCTTGGGTCGTCCTCTTGTATGTTTCCCGCCCTGGGCAGAAGCCTCCTTCGGCTCCAGCGATGGTTCCTCAGATGTCTCGAAATTGTCAGAGAATGGGGAATACAGAAACTTTTTTGCCTTGCCGTCATGCACACAGGACAGCTTGACAGCCCTTCTCCCCGTCATCCATTTCAGCAAGATCTTCATGTGAGTCTTGCTGTTCAGGCCGTTAATGCCAGCACCCTGTCGTAAAATATGCCACATGAGTGCAAGCTATTGAGAAGCAATAGACAGTGGTATATGACCTAAAAATCGTATGTTACTTTTGTGCAATTTAACTGCGCTAAATTCACAGAAGGGTGAGTTTAAATCGAGAAATAAGCAAGTCCTAAACTTCCATTGGGACAATAAAAAGTACCACTATGCAGCATGGGAGAACAGATAAACAGATTGCTAATGTTCCCAAGTGCAAAGAAATGAGCAAGCAAGCAGTCAGAATTCTAGGCCATATTAGCTACCAAGAGAGATTCAGGATTTCAGACCGGCTGTTTGTTGTTTGTGCTGCGAGCTGCCTAGAAGGGCAAGGGGAATTTAACAAACATTTCCGGATGCTTTGAATAATAGAGACACATAAGTAAACTGACATACAAAACCACAAAAAGCACCTAAACGTAAGTATCAAGGCTCAATAATCAATTGCATGCCTCACCAAGTGTTTTGATCATCTATGGCACCATCGGGCTTGTTCAAGGGGAGTAGCATCTACTACTCCCTCCGTCTACTTTTATAAGTCTCATTTTTTGAACGGTCTTGTACAGAAATATAAGGCTTGCATGTAGATTTAATAAGACATTTTCTTCTATACCCCTATTTATTCTCTTTCAACCATATGCGTTTATTCATTACCACCCGCACAAAGTATATCTTTCATCTTCCAAGACAATTAAGTGCGGGCATCTAAATCATTTTCTCTTATACATTTCTCAATTTCAACGCAAACTTAATCCTTGTGCAAAGTCAAAATACGCCTTATAAAAATGAAGGGATGGAGTACTTTACTGCTGCTTTTTTTTTTTTCTTAATGCTTCCCCAAATGCAGGAGGTTGAGTTACCAAAAGGAAAAAGAAACTGTCAATGTAACGGTGTAAGGATCATTGGGTGAAAGAAGAAGTAGAGGCAAAGGTTTGCCACTTAGCTTTCGGGCGTCAGTTTCTACATGCTCTTACCGCAGCTTGTGGCTTGGAAAGAACAAGTTGCCCTCTTTTGTCGCAGAATGTGCGCATAGCTAGCGAGTTCCACTGATTTGAAGTTACATATATACAGCTAACGCGTAGCGCAGGTATTGTACCTTGGCGTGGTTCCAGGTGTTGCCGACGGTGAGTGGCCCGTGGTCGGTGAGGATCTGGAGGAGGCGCCCAGAGATGGCGACGGCCTCCTCCTTGGGCACCTTGGGATTGATCCGCCGCACGTCCACCGCCCGCTTCCGCGAGAAGTGCCTCCGCGCCACCTCCCACGCCATCCCTCCTGCCCCGCCGCCGCCTCGGAGGAACTGCATATCGCCGCCGCCTCGGTCGCTGGGTTTCAGTTTCGCTCAAGCCCTCCTCCTCTTCCTTTCCGGCCGGGCGGAAGAAAGAAGAAGCCCAAGATCGATTAGAATTAGGCCCATTTGTTTATGGGCCCGGCCCAACACGTGCTGCCACGGGCTCGGTTTCCTTCCCCGTCTCGTCTCGGCTCGGCGGCTCCCGTCCATCCAACCGAGCCAACCATCTCATCTCTCTCTCCGCCGCGATGGCGACTGCGTCCGCCGGACCGGCCGCGAGCTCCGGTGGTGACCGGTGAGGCCTCCGCCGATTGATGAATAGTCTCGCTCGAGGTCAGCAACCTGCGACTCCACTCTTCTTCCTTTGTACGCTTCTCCTGGCTTGTCTATTGGGTTGCCTAGATGGGCGCGAGCTCAGGGGGTGGGGGTGGCCATGAGAGGCTCAGACCACTGGGAAACGCGACGAAATTTAGCTCAGTTTGGTCCGATTCGACTTCGATCGGCTTAGTTACGGCGGCCGCGGATGAAATGGTTTGGAAATTTCGTGGAATCCTGTGTTTGCAGTGCACATGCTACTTGGTTCTTAGCCGCCGGCCGCATATGTCAGCTCTTCGTTTACGCAAGGGAACCATCGAGTCGCCGTGCTGGTCACAATGCTCGAGATCGAAGAAGCTTGTTGTTGCTGCATCCTGCGCTCCGAGGGGTACAGCTGCGTGTCTCCAAGAGAAGAAGCCAGGGGCCTTTCACTTGCTATGCGCATCTCCTTCCTTCCGCAGAAACTCTAGGTAGTATTACTGTTACCACATCACAGTTGTTCCATCACAATACTGAAACAAGTAGGTACAAGATGTGTAATGTGCTAATTTCGCCAATGAAGATTGTAGTCACTAGGTAGTATTCAGGCAATTTTACGCCAAAATGAGCATTTCGCATTGCGTTTTCTGGAGACCATGGCTAGAGATTGTTAAAGCACTTTGTTAGTTCGGATCGGATGCAACAGCTTTTCATTGCAAATCCTGGTGACTAGTCTCTCAGTTCAGCAAATTTATAGTTGTAGACCATAATGTACCGTTAAGTTAAAAAAAATAGTTATGGTAGCCTAACCATTCCAGAGTTAATCTGTTCACAGAAGGATGCATCAAATATCAACTTGGAAGGAATGTGTGATTTATTTATTATTCGGTACTTGCACGATTCGACCTATCATAGAAGATGCATACTTCAGAAATTTTGTAAGTAGAGAAACCTGAATGTGTGCCAGCTCAGTCACTGCATCGTAACTGGTATGGGTTGAGAACTCACCCTTAATTAAGTGCTCTCATATATTTTTTTGGTGACATCATATGTTGAAAATAGATACCTTCACTGCAACAGGAGATCATCTATTGCATTTTTTCTATTTATCTTCTGTGTATGTTTCTTTGCTTTCCTTCTTCCAGCTATTGATCTGTATCTTAAAAGCTAGCCTTCTTTTCTTCCAACAATGCCCAAGTACATTATAATAGGAATTATTTCGTTCTTTATGTAGGGGGATGCAATGGGCCATCAAGACTATGGTGGACGACAGTACTGACCAATCTGGCAATAGCACTCGCCTGTTTAGTGCAATTCAATCTTTTTGGAGCAAGTTATCTGGCAAACTGAAGAAGCTAAGGAAAGGGCTGCCAGTGAAGATCCTATTTTTTCTGATCGGATTTTATTGTGCTACAGCATTTGCTACCGTCATTGGCCAAACAGGTGACTGGGACATACTGTCTGCTGGCCTTGCTGTTGCAATTGTGGAAGTTATTGGGGCTCTGATGTACAGGGCTTCGTTTGCATTTCTTGGTAGGATGAAGAATATGGTTACCATTTTCAATTACTGGAAAGCGGGGCTCACACTAGGATTGTTCTTGGATTCGTTTAAATATGAAGTGGATGCATTTCTTGAATCATGTATTCCATTCAACTTTGAAATTAATATATTTACTAGGTTTTGGTGAATTTTTGCTCTAGGTTTGAATATTTTACGTGCCAATCGCATATTGCTTTTACCAGCCTTCCTCCCCAACACACACACATACACACACATCTTCCTTCTTTATCATTTCATCTCTTTTATTTCTAGGAATGAATTATAAAATTCCCTGATGAGCAGGTGCAAGGTTTTCAGTGCCTGAAGAATCAGGTAAGGCTGCAGCGAGCCATAAATCAAAGCATTTGATTAGGTGGATACAATCCGAGTAATTTTTATCTTACAAGTAAAAATGCAGTACACACAATTTTGTCTACCATGGAACATGATTTTGTGCCTGATACTGTACAGCGGTGTACAAACATTTGCACAGTTGAATCTGAATTGGGGATAACACTAGTCGCAGAGTCAAATTGGACCCAAAATCACCACCCTTGTCAGCAAAGCAGATGCTGAAATGTCACTCAGATGTCCACCATGTCGCGAGGACTCCATAGTCCTTGCGGTGTGCAGAGATTATAGCATTCCAAGACACAAGATCCCTCACCATCGTTGACTCCCAACACCCACAGCCACAGGGCATAGTCCACCTCGGTTCTTGTTGGAGTACATTCCTATCGGAGGATTTGCTACTGACAGCTCCGTCTCGACTCTCAAGCCCATGGCGACTCACCCAGGCACGAATCGGGGAAGACTCCAAGCTACAACCACTTTGATGCCGATTCATCCGTCAAACTACTTGACGTGTCAATGGTAATGCAGCATCAATGATCAACCTGTAGTGTGTAGTATTAGTCTGAAAATTCGTCAAGGAGGTCTACGAGGCGCTCCGCTCCGGCCCCCAGTGGGAGGAGATGCTCCTCGTCCTCACCTACGACGGCTTCTACGACCATGTCCCCACTCCGGTCGGCGTCCCCAGCCCCGCTCCATTCTTCTTCAAGTTCGACCGCCTCGGCGTCCGAGTCCCGACACTCATTCATCTCCCCCTTGATATAAATGACCTAACAATTCCCCAGGTGCAATTTAGTTTATTTACTCAAGAAGATTGCATAGGATAGGACATCACTAACTACATCACCAAAGGCAGAAACGCATGAAAAAACTGGCAGTGGAAATCTGAGTGGAAACGAAAAACAAAAAGGAGCAGCTCAACTCGATTTTGCTGAAAGTGAGTGAATTGCACGTAACTGCTAGAAATGACTAAAATGTTACAGCTGATGTTTCGGAGGCAGCAAACAGGACCACCAGGACAGTAATCATCTAGAACAACACGCAGTATTACGCATTTGACAGAAAAGTAAAAGTCCTGCTCACCGATTGCAGGCGGATAAAGCTACTTTGTTTGCCTGTGAAATGCTGAACAAGATTTAAGCATAATCCTATGCCTTCAGCTCAAGACGCTGAAAGCGGGATTGGCCTCACGGCACCCTGTATGCGGCGGAAAGCAGTCTTAATCCTTTCTTTCAATGTGGCATTTTCACATTCAACATCACCACTCCTCCCATCCAAGTGTGCCACATCTCCATCCACAGATATAACAAGTTTCCCTTCCTCTGCAACTTTAACATCACCAAAAACTGACGCCATAAGAGCATACACTACCTTTTGCGCCACCCTTTGTGTGTCTTCCTGTGTCTTCACTGCTTCTTCAACCGGAACAACCTTTGGACCTTCACGGCCTATGTTCAAGATCATAGCCACCACAGAATCAGACACCATATCACTTAAGGGATCGGATGACCACTGCAGTGTAACATAGCTTTCTGATTCCAGGCGAATGGTCACTCTCTCGTGTACAATCAATGTTGGAACATCAGGTTCTTCAGTTGGTGACTCCACGCTCTCGTATATCTGCTTCAGCCTGTACTTTATGACTTCAAAAGAACCGGAATACGGAATAGCAATTCGTTGGGTAATGTTAGCTGTAGATAACTGTGTGTACACACGGAGATCCTCTGGAGCCATAATCTGATACGTGAATCCCTTCTTTACAAGTAAGCCATTAACTGATTCTCCAACTTCTGGCACCTTTTCTGCCAACCTGCCAATTGTCTTGGCCATTTTCTCAGAACTGAAATACATCTCCACCGATTGGCAGTTCTTGGGATTAACAACTTTTATATTTGTTCCATCAAACTGAGATATAAGTTTATGTTTAAGCCTTGACATCTCATTTGCTTCTCCATGTACAAGAACAATGTTGGGTGGCCGGAGCTCATCCAAGAAGGTGCTTGTCTGAGGGAAATCAGCATGGGCTGAAAAGGAGATATAGAATACCTGCATATGAAGAGGAGCAGTGAGCCCATTCGCTAGTGTCACTTCTCTTGGCTCGTTGATAATGGTCTTTGCAAGGGTGCCTTCCACAACATAACCTGGAATAACACAGGCATTCTTCTTATCTGTGCACCACTTGTCAAAGAGCTGCCTAGAGAGACCACTCTGGAGACCACCTGGACTTGCCATCACCACTGACGGACCCACATCATGAAAGTTATCAATGCTATTCAAAGGTTCAATATGCTTAAAATGGAAGGGGTTGGATTGTGCAAACTGGTTCCTGATCCTTTCATTCATGGAGTTTATGTATGTCTGGTAGACAGCCATGCACTTCTTGGCAAGAGGGGAAGCATAATAGATTGGAATCTTATGGAGCTCTGGGTGGTTGGACCAATACTCATCCAGGATAAGTAACAATTCTTGAGCTCTACCAAGAGCAAATGCCGGGATAAGAACACGACCCCCTTGTGAAACGGTTGAGTGAATGACATCAGTGAAGCGCTTCTCTCGTATATGGCGGGGTTGGTGTTGCTGCACACCATAAGTTGACTCGATAATGCAAATATCAGGGGAGAACTGGGGGAGTTCAGCAGCTCGCAGGTGGCGGTCTTCTTCACGGGAGTAGTCACCAGTGTAAAGAATGCGGACACCAGCAATATCCACCATGAACATGGCAGCACCAAGTACATGGCCAGCGGTATAGCACCAGAAGCGTATCCCATTAACTTCCAATGTCTGGTGGAAATCTATGACCTGCATGACAATTTTATGTCAACAAAATGTTCATTCCCAGTGGAAAAAAGAAATTTTCAATTATCACAAGTAGAATCATGCATTTTCTGTAGAGAAGGAAATTGCCGGTGTTTGGAAAGCAACAACCAGATATTATAGGGTGCATAATTAATTATAACCAGAAGTCAAATACCATTTAAAGGATTTTTCACCATTCAGAATTGTATAAGCATTTGAAAGGGGGCAGGCAGGTTCTAGCAAGATGGGGAAAATGGATAAGTGAAATCTAACTTTACTTTAAATTATGAATCAGGCATTACTTCAGCATCTTAAAGCACACAACAGTAGCATTTTTTTTGTGCCCAATTGTGTGCATGTCCTAATTAGTCCTTGAAAGAGTACATTTTTTTGTCAACTGGTCATTAAAAAGCTCAAGAATTCTAATTGGTCCTGAGTCGAACAAAGATATTCATATCGTGCCCGGGGTACTTATTAACTCCTGTTCGAGTAATCTCTCTATATACATGCTATCCTTTTTCATGGCGCCAAAAGTCTTGCATATAATTGTTTTTTTATAGATCTTGTTCTTATGGCAAGAAGCTGAGGTAAAAAAAGATATCTTGTGAAATGGAAAGTGGTATGCTGACCCAAGGACCAAGGAAGCCCTGGTATTTTTTTTATTATTTCTTTAAAGAAAGGCCTTGTATTTTAGACCTTGAAAAGATGAACTAGAGCTTACTTTGCAAATGGCTCATGAGATTGTCTAATGAGGAAGGTCCCTGGCAACAACTTCTGAAAAATAAATATCTTCATTCACAAACCTTGTCTCAAGTTAATCATAAGCCTGGAGGCCCTCAATTTCGGAGTGGGCTAACAAAAGTTCAAAACATATTCTTCTGCTGTACCATGGTGGTTAGAAATGGGGAAAGTACCAGGTTTTGGGAGGGTCCCTGGATAGAGATGTTATTCTTTCCCAAAAATACCATGTGCAGTCTACCATAGCCCACGAGAAAATTTTGACTGTGGCCGATGTTTATGAAAAGCGTATTGAGAATATGCAATTCAGAAGAACCTTAATCAATGAGAAAATGAGTGCATGACAGCATTTGTTGCTAAGGTTGGCTGATGGTTGCTTATCTGATGAAAATGATATGGTGAAATGGTAACTAAGCCGGAATGGCTTATTTCTCAGTTCACTCTACGTATGCTGCTTTAATCAACTCTGGCATCTTCTTTTCTCATATGTTTATCTGGAAGGTTTCTTTGTGTTCTCGAAAAGAATAAGGTTTTTCTCTGGTATCTTTCCAAGAGAGTTATTCTAACCAAGGATAACCTTTGTAAAAGAAAATGGAGGAAACAGGACAAGCGATGTTGTTTCTGTCCTGAGTTTCTATTGATCACCTCCTTTTCAGGTGTCCACTTGCTAGATATGTGTGGCAGGTTGTTTCCTGTGCTTTTCAGATTTCTACACCAGCAAGTGTACATCATATATTGGTTTCCTGGTTGCTGAGTTTTGCTAAACCAGTGAGAAGAATAGTTTGTATGGGGAATGCAGCTGTGTGCTGGTCTATTTGGAAATAAAGAAATGCTGCTTGCTTTGACAACAAGTAGCCAAATCATCCTAATCAGGTCAGGTGATTTTTTCGGCCTGTCATGGGACACCATTATGGACAATCTTGCAGGGACAGGACAAGTGCGAGGAGGTAGTCCAAGGTGTGAGGCTGTTAGCATTCTTCGCCAGTGAGGTGCTGAATTGAGCGCGTGGTTGGGAGAATCTGACTGGTTTCCTGGAACAATGGCAAGGAGTTGTCTGAAGAAGTCGCACTGGCTGTTTCCTAAAATCTTTAGTTGTAGTTTTGTGTTGGATGTTGGTACTTCTGTAATATGTCCAGTAATCAGTTCTGTACTGAACTTTGGTTATTTGCTATCTGCGGGGGGTAAGCAGAGGCTGGAGATTGTAAGGTTTGATCACCATAATCCAAAAAAAAACTTATTATTTAACATCATCAACCAGAAACAAATATTTCGTATCAAATGAAATGGATTAAATCATTGACATTCATTCCATTTAGATCTGCGGAAAAGAAAGAGATGGGTGATAAAGAGAGATTGGGATACCTCTATTTTGTCCATGGAACGGAGAATGTCTTGCTCATCATACAACATGTCCTCCACTGAAACTTTGCTCACTTTGACATAATCCGAAAGCAGCAGCCTGTAAATGGCCTTCGTGGCGTGGGTCATGAACACCCTGCCCTTGAACGTTGTCTGCAAACCAGAACAAATTCGGATATCAAATAGCATCATAACCATCTCACCGCACCGTTGAAGCAAAAATAGTAGGCATTACCTTCTCCAAAAAGTACGGCAGCGAAGCGGCGTGGTCCAAGTGAAAGCTGCGATTTCAGGTCCAGAAATTAAGCAGGAGAAATGCAGAGAGGAAGGGTGAAAGGGGTCAAATCTCAAGAGAGGAGCAATTACTGGGTGACGAGGAGGACGTCGATGGTGGAGGGATCGATCTCGTCGAAGTAGGGCAGCGCCGCCATGCCGGAGTACGCCGGGTGGATGCCGCAGTCGAACTATCCGCGCACCACATCAAAACCAAAGCAAAAGTCAACAACTATAGCAAGGAATCAAAGCCCCAGCTAAGCGGGGAGGGCGAGGGAAGGCAACATGTAGGGAGTAGGGTTTGCAGGGGGAGGGCGAATGGTGCTCACGAGGACGGTGCGGCCCTTGAAGGACATGTAGACGCAGGAGCGCCCGACCTCATTGCCGGCGCCCAGCGGCGTGATCACCAGCTGGTCGCCCTCCCGGCCGCCGGAAGCCTGCCGCTTCCCCGCCGGCGCCGCCGCGACGGATGCCATTTCCCCCCTTCCTGAATCCGAGAGAGGGGTTTAGGGTTTTGAAACGGCTCAGCTCAGCTCAGCTCGACGGGCTCGTAGATTAGCTAGTTGGTGCCTTGGTGGTCACTTGGTCCGACCGGACCAGGCTTCGACTACGAACCAGCCGGTTTGGGGTAAATGAATTTGAAATTTCTCGGAGACATCGCCGCGGAGCAACCGCTGTTCCAGTCCCCGTCGAGTCGGCGACCGGCTCCGCTCCGGGCGCCACTCGTCGCCTTCTTCCCTCCTCTCTCCGCACCCCAAACGCGTCGCTTGGTCGCCGAGCGCTCTACTGCCAGGGTTAGGGCTCCGCACCAGCCCAACGCGGCGGCGCCTTTCCTACCCATGGATCGCGAGGTGAGGTGCTTGTGATTTCCTCTGTCATGGCGGTGCTGCTAGATTTGGAGTGATGAATTGATCTCTGCTTGCTGTTAACAAGTTTTGGCTGCAGTTCACGGAATTAGACTTGCATGTCACGGCTGGTTTAAAGCTTACGAGTTTTGGAGTACATATGCCATGTTATAGCCTACTGGATTTGACTTGTTTAGGTTAATTTTAGGATAACGATATTTCGAGCAAATTTACCACACTTAAAGCACATTGAAGTTGACTCTGTTGATTAATCTTGGTGTGACAAGTTCTCTATCAGATTTGATGTGCTAGCCCATGAAACTAGACTTGTTTTGGTCACAGTTTCGACCTAACGAATTTTGGAGCGGATTTGCCATGCTATAATCCAGAGAATTTGACTTCTCTCGATCATTTACAAAGCAAAGGAGTCTAGGATGCTATACCTCAAAGCAAAGGAGTATTTGACTTAGTCTCGATTAGTTTGAATTCGACATGTTTCTCCTAGTTCTGAGCTAATGAGTTTCGGAGCAGACTTTTTCAATGGTTTCTGTTGTAGCTACGAAATTAAACAGTAGTAGTGGGGATACAAACAGAGTTTTGAATAACAAACCACTTAGAGTGAGCGAGAAAAAAATAAGTGTGTCTGCCCTCATATGCCCTCTTGGGGCTCTTTATATAGAGATGGGGAATCACTATTTCCCATCTTGCCCTCTAATATTTAAAAAAAGGTGATGACAAGATTAGTATATTCCCTTATGTGTACAATAGTTTATCCATGGACTTGCCCTAAGACACATCAGTCATTCCTGATGGCCCAAAAGGTTGAGCATTGGAGAGATATCAGCTGAAAATGACATCTCTTGTGAAAATAGTGTAAATTTCACTAAAATAAAATGCACAAGTTTTAAAAAATTCTTAAAGAATTGTCATCTATATGTAAGTATTTTGTCTATATCCATACAAAATTTCAAGAATGAACTCAATCTCGTTTGTGAGATAAAAAAGAAGAAGACAAAACCGACATGTAGGGATGAAAACGGAACGAAAACGGTCGGTAAATGGTCGTTTCGTTTCCGTTTCCACATCTTTTACCGGTAACGAAAACGGAATCGAAAACCCCGGAAACGGATACGAAAACGAATAATGATCGAAACGGATACGGAACGGAGCGGATACGGAAACGAAAGTAGAAAATTCCACAAGAACGTAATACATGATCACAATATATATGACCACAAAAACAATGTAACTCATTACATCACAAAGGTGGATACAAGAACAATGTTATGTTCACCGGTATCACTAGAAAGTTTTTTCTCAAGTTTGTCAGTTGAAAGCTCACAATTTGTCCCCCAGATCAAACCATCATATCCTCCTCCGTATCATTATCGTTGACATTCTCTTGCTCCTCCAACTATAAAAATGTAATGCCCTAAAATTTGCATATTATTGTTCAATGTTCATTTATGATTTTCTGAGATTTATCCTGGATTTTTTGGAGTTTATAAATGCCATTTTACTATTTTTCAGATTTATATAATTAATTTATTCATGAAAAATGAAGCCAAAAATATGCTAGAAATAATTTTCCTAGGTTCACAATGTTCCAAAGTATTTCTGAGAATTTTTTGGAAATCTTGAACTCTATTTGGTATTTTCTATAAAGCCATTTGTATTTCTAAAATTATTTTAATTCGAAAATAAATGTAAATTCTCCATTCTCCTTTTTGGGCCAAATGGGCCAAGTTTCCGACGGAATTTCCGGTTTCACTTATACGGAATTTTCGATTCCGTTTCCGTACCGACATTTTCCGTTTCTGAAAGTGCATCTAGGCACTTATGTTATTCTGGTGATTAATGACAAACACTCATAATGACAATCTATGCAATTAAGTAAATGCTTAACTTAGTGCTTAGCAAATGACAAACCTCTAATATGATTATATTGCTATGAGACTAACTTGTTATTGCCTAGTTGAGTATCAGTCTCATCTATTTAGAGGAAAATCAAATGGGATGGTTAAGCAAAGATAAGGTATGCAATTTTGGTATCTATTCTATATTTGTTATTGCATTCCTTTTGTGCAAATGCATAGTGAACTCCAAGTAGCATATTGATTATATATATGCACATTGGTTCATGTCATATTTATTTGTGCATATATATTCATTTGAGTTCATTATGTGCTTTGTTTTTAGTATGCATGTATTAACTAGAGTTAAACTTCAGATTGCTATAGATTGACTTGGTGCATGCATGTCTTAGTTGTGTATCTTCTCATGCACTTCTCTTGGTGAAGTTTAATCTAGAGTTGGATCACATATTTACTCTTATTCCAAATATTATTTGCACATGTACAATTCGTGTACATTCTATCATGTGCTTCATTTAAGTAAAGTCTGTGATCCTTGCCATGATTTAATTGATTCATCATATTGGCAATTATCTCTCTAGTGCATATAGATCAATTACATATTCATCATGATGTACTTAGTAGAGAACATTTCTTATGTCAAGTGTTTCCATTTTGTGTTGTGCTTCTTTATATGAAACACTTGTAGTAATCAACTGCTCACAAATATCAATTTGTTCATATCTATTGAGCTTTTGGGATAATGTCTTTCATGAGTAGTTTGGAAAGAATTAGGTCCGTCTGTATGATGACCAAGGTATCTTGGAGGATGATCATTGTCGAGGTCAACAAGAGGCGGTGTCACCAAGAGTTGAGGACTAAGTCAAGAGCGACTTGGCGTGGAGATCGTCAGAGAGGATGATCAAGTCAAGGTTGATAGGACGAGAGTCTCATGAGGTGAATCGAGTCGAGTTGGACAAGACGAAGATGTCATCAATTATTTGGTGAAAGTCTTCATGCATCGACATCAAGAAAGAAGACGGCAAGTGACTAGTTCTAGACTTATATTATCTTTGATTTAATTTGAGTCTAAGGATTGCCGTACTATTAAGAGGGATGCGATGTCGAATGACTTCTAGATGTGTCAAGTGCTCAAGTGATCCATCCTTGTGAATCTTAGAAAGAGAATGGTGTTGGTAGTGTCGGAAA
Organism: Otatea glauca; assembly: GCA_036346275.1. Classification (NCBI taxonomy): domain Eukaryota; kingdom Viridiplantae; phylum Streptophyta; class Magnoliopsida; order Poales; family Poaceae; genus Otatea; species Otatea glauca. Next base: position 91,847,887 of record CM070715.1, read on the forward strand.
GTGAGGGTTGTAGGTCTCTCTTGATTTCTTTGTGAAATCTGTGTTTATCCTTTGAGTTTTGGGTAGTGAGACCTTGTTAGTTGTGTAGCCCTCGTTCTTAGCTTTTGGTAGAGTCTAAGATCTCTGAAATCGGAGTCTGGAGTGAAAAGTTATGCTCGTTTTCGTCGGGCTGCTCAGTGCAATCCGGAGTATCCGGTGTTTAGTCCGGGGTGCTCTCAGTTGGTCCGGAGTATCCGGTGTTAAGTCCGGACACTCCGGGTTGTCCAGGGTATTTATCCGGAGTCTCCGGGTTGTGCGCAGCCTGCCCCCAACGGCTAGTTTTTGGGGAGTTCTATTTATAGCCCCATCCTCCCTCTTTTTGGAGAGGCTTTTTGGTGTGGATTTTTGAGAGGCTGTGTGGGGGGCTTTGAGGAAGCTTTTACCCTTAGATCTAAGTGATCCCCTTATGAGAAGGGTTGGGAAGAGTTTGGGGAGTGAGTGATTTGAGTTGATTGAGCACTTGATTTCATCTCCAAGCTTGTTCTTCGTGAGCATTTGTTACTCTTGGAGGTTGAGGACTCCTAGACGGCTAGGAGGTCGCCACGAGCCACCGAGCTTTGTGTGGTTGGCGTGGGAAGTTTGTGAAGGCCGGTTCCGCCTCCGTAAGGGAAGGAATCAAAGGAGTGAAGACCGACGAGTGCATTTGTGCAACACCGGAGGAAGAGGGTTGAAAGAGACCCGGCTCAAGTGTGACTGAGCCGCCTCAACGGAGACGTAGGATCCCTCAAGGATCCGAACTGGATGAAAAATCATCGTCTCCAAGTTTGCTTCTTACTCATGCTTTAGTATTTGATTTTGAATCTTGAAATTGCCCGATCTACTCTTTTGTTGTGTTTGGCTCCAGATCTACAATTTCCCCAGGTACCTGATAGCTTTTAGATCTTTTGTATTCAAGTAGATTGTTGAAAAAATTGCAGGGATTTAAAATCTCATTTCGAGGTCTTAAATTCGGAGTATCCGGACTCCTCAACCCGGATAGTCCAGACATTTCGGAGTATCCGGAGATAAGTCCCGGACACTCCGGCCTGAGTCCCTCGGATCCAATCCGGAGTATCCGGACTCCAGAACCCGGATAGTCCGGATATTTGAGTATCCGGATAAAAATCCTGACACTCGGACTTAGATCATCGGGAGATTTTATTTAGCTGCAATATTTTTTATTCCGCTGCATTTAGTTACAAAGTTTTTAATTCGCCTATTCACCCCCCCTCTAGGCGACATCCCCTGTCCTTTCAGTTTTCGTTTCTGAAAAAAGGCTTCCGTTTCCGTTTTTCTCCGGAACGGTCGGAAATTCCGTTTCTGTTTTCACCCCTACTGACATGTAACTGGTGCAACAGTGTTTAACAGTAATTGACACTGTTACACAATGGATTTGTCTTTTTTTTGTATCTCATGACTGGGTTGAGTTTGCTCTTGAAATTTTGCATAGATATAGATCCACCATATACTTATCTATGGCTGACATTTTCTTTTTAGAATTTTTAAAAACTTGTACGAGCACTTTTAGTGAAATTTGCACTATTTTCACAAAAGATGTCATTCTCACCTGATATCTCCCTAGGGTTGGGCACCTCACAACAGGTTTAATCGGTTTTCCTGAAAAGATCCTGGTCAGGTTCTTGTTTTGCCCCCCCTTTTTGATTTTTTGAAATTCTAATGTTTAGACCATATATACCAAGTAATAATTTGTGAATTCCACCTAAACATGTTTTCAACCGGTTTCGCCTAATTTCCCAAACCATGATATAGCAACACATCGAATTTGACTTGTTTTCGTTAGCTTTGAGTTAAAAACTTAGGAGCAAATTTGGCATGCTATTACTCATGGAATTGAACTTATGTCAGTTCATTCTGAGTTAACAAGTTTTGGTGCATTTTCTCTCCTACTATAGCCCATGGAATTTTACTTGTTCAGGTCAATTCTGTGCTGATGAGTGTTGGTGTGGATTTGCCATGCTGAGCACATGAGATTTAACCATATCAATCAATTTTGTGCTAAAGAGTTTTCAAGTAGCAGATTCTAATTCTAGTCCACAAAATTTTGCTTCTTTGGGTCAATTTTGAGCAGACAAGTTTTGGACGAAATTTACCATGGTATATAGCCCATGGAAACGTACTTTTTAGCTCAAGAGTAAATTTCGGAAAACCACACTAGTTTTAACACAAAATCACACTTTTAAGCATCAGTTTCATAGAACCACACTACTTCTGTATAGTGTTTCACAAACCACACTTTTAAGAAATACCGTCATATGCAACGGGGCTGGCATCCTAGGCCCGCTCATCAGACTAACAAGGCCATCCCATTTCTGTTTACTGACGTGGAGGTAATTGCCACGATTGATAACAACCGACTCATCAGCATGATTGTGTGTCATGGTGGGGCTAACCAAAGGGCTTGGACTCCTTCTCTTGGAAGCCATCGACTAAGTCAAGGAGGTGCACAAGGAGTTAGGCGAGAGGCGCACATTGGTAGAGAGGCGAGAGGCAGGCACATAAAAGTGGCGTGAAGCGGGATGCGTCATGCAGAAGTGACCTTGAACAAGATGGCCTGGTTAGGCTGATGAGTGGTCTCAAGATGTCAAGCCCGTTGCATATGAAGACAAGTTGGAATAGTCCCACATTGGTTGTAGAAGGGCAAATGATCTAACTTAAAAGTGGGGGAGTCCCTCATCTTACAAATTACCTTTTGAGAATGAGAAGGCTCTTACGATCCTAAAAGTGGTATTAGAGCCCGGTTCTAACATCTTTGGTCCAATGGACACTAGTGTATGAAAGTCCGATGGACCGTGGCTCTAAGGGATCGTCGTTGTACTATGAAGAGGGCGGTGAACAGTTGAGGGATAACAATGTGCAAAGGGGGGAGATTGTTGGAATAGCCCTGTATCGGTTGTGGAATGGCAAGGGATCTAACTTAAAAGTTGGGGAGTCCACCTTACAAGCAGCTTTTGGGACAAGAAGGCCCTTACGATCCTACACAAGTGCGGTTTTGTGTAATGTTATGCAGAATTAAGTGTGGTTCAGTGAAACTGATGTTTAAAAGTGTGGTTCTGTGATAGTTTTGTCAAAGCTAGTGCATTTTTGTGAAATTTACTCTTAGCTCAATATTGAACTAGAGGGTTTTGGTGTGCATTTTTTCATGCTGCCTTGTGGAATTTAACTTGTTTCTAAGCTAGCGCATTTTGGAGATATTTGCTATGCTATTAATTTGTTTTGGTTATTTCTGAGTTAAGGAATATTTCTAGTGTATTTGCCAATCTATAGCTCCATAAGATCTAACTTGTTTTGGTCAGAGCTAGCAAGTTTTGGAGCATATTGTCTATGCTATAACCTACTGGCTTTCACTTATCTCAGTCAATTTTGAGTTAATGAGTTGTGAATGGATTTGCCATGCTATAACTCATAGACTTTGACTAGTTCTGACCAGTTTTGAGCTAATGGGTTTCGAAACAGATTTAACATTGCTATAACCCATATAATTTCGTTTATTTAGTCAATTCTGAGTTAAAAAGTTTTGGAGTGGTTTTGCCATGGTTTAGTTGATGATATTTGAATTGTTTCAATTAATTATGTTAGTGATTTTTCTAGCAGATTTGACAGGATATAGCTTACAAAATTCGGTTGTTTTGCTTAATTCTGTGCTATGGAGCTTTAGGGTGAATTTTTCATGCTATGGCCCACAGAATTTGTCTTGTTTCGATCAAATTTTCAAAACTGGAATATTTCAGTCAATTTGGATCTGATCTGTTTCAAGTAGTTCTAAGCTAACGGATTTAGGACTATATTTACCGCTCTATAGCCCGCAATACTTGTCTTGTTTTGGTAAATTCCAAGCTAAAGAGCTTTCAAGTGGATTTGTCATGTTATATCTTATGGAATTTTACCTACTTCACTTAGATCCAAGCCAATGAGTTCTAGAACAGATATGCTTTGGTACAACCCACGAAATTTAATTTGTACCATGGAATTACGAAATAACAGTTTAAAGTGGATCTGCCATGCTATACTTATGGAATTTGACTTGCTTCAGTTAGTTATGAGCTATTCCATGTTCTTCGAGCAGAATTGACATACGATAGCCCGATGAATTTAAAATGTTCTGATCAGCTGTGACAGGCTTTGGACCAAATTTGACATGCTATATCTCACATAATTTGATTTGTTTGAGTCATTTGTAAACTAAAGGGTTTTGGGTTTTGGTGTAGATTTGTCATGCTATAACCTACATAATTTCACTTGTTTCGGTCTATAGTATTGTAAGCAGATTAGGAGTAGAGATGCAATACATGTTGTTAAGAACTTGTGCTTCTGTTAACAACTTATGCTTTGTTTCCATGTCTCGAGTGTTCATCCTTTTAAGTTTTAAGCCATTATGAATAAAATAGGACAAAATTACCGTTCTTGGCTTTTTAGTTACCTCTATCTACAGCCCTTGCAGGTCAATAGAAAGATTTTCCAAATTGACCTCCTGCAACTACAGAATGCTTGTGTCAAGGCAATTTTTAAGTCAGATTCTATCAACATTGGTGGTGAGCTGGCGGATTGTTTGCGACCTAGACCCACAAGGGCAGTATGTATATCTCTGCATCTGGAGCAAATCTAAGCCCTCAACGCTACCACCAATGCCTTCTTAGCATGCGCCGATGGCAATCCAGGTCTCCAAGCAATGACTTCAATTAAGGTGCCATCGCGGAGTAATCTCAGTTCATTAAGGGTGTGTTATGTTTGAGATGGTTCAAGAAAAAAATCATCCATGTGTTTGGTTGTTTGAATGGAATCATCCCGTCATGAATAATGGGATACAATTTTAAGGAATATTTTCTATAGATGCTGAACCATTCCATTCATCCAAAACAATGGAACAAAATAGTACAAGACCGTCATATCACATTCAACCTCATCCCACCAACCAAACAAACCCTAATTTGGCTCCAACAGATGCATCGCTTCTGTTTTTTTTCAGCATTCTTCGTTGAAATCTTTAAGTTCCATACACATATACAGTTAGTTCTTGCCTACAAGGTCACTAGTGTTCCGAGCGATGCTTGTTGGCCCCATGTCAGAAGGCAGACTCTCATCCATTGAAATCACCACTACCCAATCTGTAAAGTAAAATGCTAATTATCACCCGTAAGGGGAGTTTGTGGAACCCTATGGGAAAAACAAGTTGCTGGCAAGCTCCATTAAATAACTCAATCTCATACGACATCTTATATTTAGATTGCATTTTTTATGAGTTTACAACATGTCTAAAATATATAAATAAAGGTATGAGTGTGTATTATTGTATATAGGCCTCACAAAGGCTAGAAGCTAGGAGATCTAAAATATGAGTGTGTATTGTTGTATTTAACAACTTAAGACCTAAGTTCACATCATCAACCTTACCATGCTTGAGCAACCAGATTTACAATAGGGACACCGGAAAGACAAACACAGCGAGATGCAATTATGCACGAAATCGAGGGAGTAGTGCTTGAGCGTAGTTAGGGCCTGATTGGTTTATACGCTAATGTTGCTAAGTTTGCCATAATTTTTTTTTGCCAAACTTGGCTAAGATTAGGTCATCGAAATTGGAGCTATACTTTGGCTAATAAAAACTAATCTTGCCACACTTTTTTTAGTCACTGATGTGTGGTGCCAGTGGTAAAAAGGGAATATTACATAGGTATGGCTACGAACTAAATAGACGTTTAACTCAGTTAAAATTGTCTAACTTACAGTGTGGCAATGTGAGCACGAGGGTGGTGTAGGTGACGACGAAGATCTCTACTCCTGCAGCTCTATGACTATGTGATACCACCAAAAAAATTTCCTAACAGCACCACCACGTCCCTTTGGAGGGTGCTTCTTGGCAGCGTATACGATGTGCCAAGTGATTTTTCAGCGAATTGGCAAAGTTGTCGATAGATAACTTGGACAAAAACTAATCTTGAGCGAAACAATGATGCAAAGCAATATCGAACAGGAGCAACTCTAGAAACAGGGTAGGTATAACTCAAAGATTGATAAACACGTTGATGTGAAGTAATAATTATTGATCAAAATCGAATTATAGAGCTAAGATTTTACTAGCTATAGACTATTACTAAGGTACAGCAGATGCAGGCTGTTCTATCAACCGGTACAGGTTATTTATAGACTAAAATAGTCGACTCAATCTTTAGATTGTGCTTTAAGTCTATCTCTTCGTGTCAATCGGTTCTATATTTCCTTTGATAAAATCCATGTCTATCCTCAAGGCTTCTATTGTTCGATCTCCCGTTGACGTTTCGTTTTTCCGTACTAATATATCCTTAATTGGCTTTTCTAGATGTGTTTCTAGCACGGAGGATCTTGACTTCCAAATCTGACTTTATCCTGGCTCTTTTGACCATGCCTAATCCCGTATTAACCTGCTATCAAAATCTAGCGGTAACCCTGTGTATGGCCCATGTGACCAAAATAGCCCTGGTATAGTACAGGTCAACGAAACCACCGTAGATTGTTAAGTGACCAGTTTCTTAGTTGTTGTTTTGGATGTGTTAAATAGATTTTTTTTCTTCTCTTTTTTATGGTTGGAAGCTGTAGAACAGACTTATTCCAAAGTACTGTCATCCATTCCAAGTATATAACTACTACATGAACGGCAAATTAAAGAAGACGAAAATAAGAACTGTATGAGTCAGTTTTGCGGGTCCCACAACTATTTATACTAGGAAAATTTTGTTCCTTCCTCTCAAAATATGTGTAATGTCATTTTTGCCATTCAAAACCTACTCATTTCGTTGTTATCATCCTTCCATCGATGCGTATTTCCTTGTTGCCACTGCATCCAATTTTATGTAAGTCAATAGGGTTTGAGCATTCAGAAATATACAGAAATATTAGTAAAATAAAAATCTGTATGCATGCAACAGCAAGCAAGGAGGACGGACGGCCATGGCGTGCGTACATGCACGACCGAATCCTTCCTACTCATTTCGCTTCCGGGCGCGCGCGCACGAATGAAAGCAAACGCGAAGGAAGGAACCGTACATAGGCTGCGAGTACGTAAACATGCCATTAAATTAACTATCCGGCACGCATGTATTCTTCTTCTTCGTCGTCGTCGTCCTCCTCCTCCGGCCGGGCCCAAAAACGAGCTTTTGGAATTAGGTCCACCACGGCACCACTTCATCGATCCATCCATGTGTTGATGGATGCGTTGCGTGCGAGCCTGCTTGTTTGTTCATCGTCATCATGCACTGCAGCGCATGCATGCCTTGGGTATTCGTGCGTGCAAGCCGCAGCAGGCAGCTACCGAGCATAGCTTCTGGCTAATCCTATAGCGGGTGGGTACTGGCCGGGCATTATTACACTGTACCTGTGCCGGCCGAGAGAGCCAGGGCCCAGGAGGCAGGAGCTCTCACTGAGGCAGTGGAGAGAGACGATCGATCGCCCTACAAGAGCCAGCCAGCCAGCCCAAGATTCTTGAGCATCATTATGTCGGAGCTCGGCTGCCCGTGGGGCCCACCTCCCATTGTCTGCCTATCTATCATCGGCCGGCGCGCCCGATGTTCTGCTGCGGCTGCATATATAGGGAACCTACGCGGCCCGGCCGGCCGGATATATGAGATTGGCCGGCCGTCGGTAGCTTGCCTGCGTCATCTGCCTCTGCCTCTGTCTGTACTAGCTATCTACTCACCTATTGCATGCGATCGGCTGCCTTGTTAGTTGCACCACAAGAAAAACACCATGCGGCCATACTTTTTTAAGACGCGATTTTAACATGTCCATAAAATTAGCTACGCCCTCCCCCTGTCGTAAATATTTATCCTTTTAGATGTACATACATCTCCAAAACACAGTTTTAATCATTGATTTTTATTATAATATATTTATAGAACCCATTAAAATTATAATATTATGAAAGTATTTTTCGAGACAAATGTACGCATATGATTTTCATGCACCCAATTTAAATATTTAAAAGATATTGACATTCAAAGGTTTAAAAGCTTGATTATGCCTATATCTAAAATAACAACTATTTGTGACGGGTGGGAGCAGTCTAGAGGCGCTTTTAGAGGCACTATAAACTTTCCTCAAAATTTTGCACTGTAGAGACGGTTTCTAGATGTTTAAGAACAAAGCATCCACATTTCTCGTTTCACTCGCACATGAGGATGCCATGTGGGCTCACGCTGTCAGACCCGTTATAAGAAACGTTCAATTCTAAAGCCTGTAATTTGATGATACAAGTTCTCCTAAAATTTGTAGTTTTGTGAAATAGAAACTAAAACATGTAGTTTTCTTATAGTTTGTACAAAAAGGTAGTAGTTTTATAAAAATTACTCTTTAATTTTTATTCCAAATGTCAGCTATGTATGGGTTTTAATTTGAAGTTTGTATGAAAATCAAATTGCTGTTTTTCCTTTAGTTTTTATTCCGAATTTATGTTTTCATTGTATTTGACATGTACTCTTTATATTAATCTAAACTCAGGTCCACTAAATAGATCGGTAGATATTTGTCTTTAAATAATAACATCTAATGTCTAGTTCAACTTAATTAGAATGCACCAGATAAAAGGCCATGTAGTTTGCTATTTTAAGAATCTCTAGCATATTTCTCTTTTTTATTACTAGTAGAATACCTATGCTTTGCTACAGATAAAAAAATATCATATTATTGTCGGATGTCGAGTTGACATCATCGGGATCGATCTGTCCAGCCCACGTCGTTGATCGTGTTGCGCCTTCGCATGCTCGGCTCCGTCGTGAGCCCGGTAGAGGTTTCTTGTTTTTTTTCTTTTTTTTTTGTTAGAGAGGTTATATTTTTTGTTCATATATTGCTTTTTTAGTTAGATATTTTTTAGAAAGTCAAGACGATGAGAAAAGAGAGGCAGATGAACCACCAACAATATCTTCTTTTTAAGCATTAAAGATATTGCCTGTAGTAGATGTGCCTGATGTAAAACGATGATGACCTTCGTAGATCAAACATAATGCACTGATCGAATAGCAAGAACAATCACGAGCACACATAATATAGAAAGGCAACACACTCTCTCTTTATTAGATCGATTCCCTTGTACAATGGAATGCCATATTTATAGTAGAAACCCATAAAAGATAGATTCGAATTTGTCAATAACGAGATAGAGTCCAAACATATTTGAACAACCAGGACCGAGAGTTCTATCATATCTCAACAGTCCCCTTTGGGTGAATACAATGTAATGTACATGTCTCATAAAAAATCCTCCCAAGAACCTAGTGGAAAAAAGATGAAGAAAAGAGTACATTGCACTCGCACGCTGTGTCATATTAGTTGCCTCATTAAAAACCTTCGTGTGAGAAAACTTCAGGAAAAACCCACTAAGGGAAAAAAAGTGCAAATTATAATTTTTTTTTGGATTAAAGTAGTATCTTCAGGATCATACCAAGGGTTATGGTTTAGGAATTTACTCCCTCGAACTCTGCATATCTCTAAGTCATCTCATTCCAATGCCACGTTCACATCTTTCCAAACTAGATGTTGGCAAAGACTTAGTGAATAAATCTGCTAGATTTTCACATGACTTAGTTTGTAGAATCTTTACTTAACTATTCTTCTGGAGTTCGTGAAAATAGAAAAGTTTAGCGGCAATAAGATTCGCGATATTGCTCTTTATATAACCCATATGCATTTGTACAACATAAGCAACCGTATCTTCTAGATAATTATGAGGGTATCAGCGGTGTTAATGCCATATGACTTCTAGATATGGCTAGCAACACATCTCAACCAAACACACTCACGTGAGGCTTCATATAATGCTATAATCTTTGAGTAGTTGGTAGAAGTACCTACTAAAGTCTGCTTAAAAGACCACCAAGAAACGACTGTATCATCACAAAGAAACATAAACCCAGTCTGAGATTTGACATTGTGAGGATCAGATAGATAGCCAGCATCCGTACATCCCACTATGATCAAATCTTGGTTCTTCTGGTAAAATAACCCAAGATCTTGAGTACTTGGAGTTATGTGAGCAAAGTTTTGACACCAGCCCAATGTCTTCTGGTTGGAGCTGCATTGTATCTAGCTAGTCAATTTTTTGCAAATGCAATATCAGACCTGGTGCAATTCGTAAGATACATAAGTGCTTCAATAGCACTTAAATATGGGACTTCATGTCCTAAGTCTTCCTCATTTTCCATCCTCGGTCTAAAAGGATATTTATCCACTTCAAATGATCTTATTACCATAGGGGTCTTCAAAGGATGATATTATCCATATTAAATTTTTCCAATACCTTCTTGGTATAGGTAGATTGGTATAAAAAAATTCTTCTGGGAAATGATCTAAATTCAAGCTTAAGCAATATCTGGTTTTACCCAAATCTTAGGAAGTGTAGAGCCACATATTTCATGGATTCAGGAAGGGCAGGGGTGTCAGCTTCAAACTGAGTAAAATTAGCTATAAGAGATAGTGCTGTCAGGTTAATCTTGGCATCAATTGCTCAGGTCAGGTAATTGCTGCCATTAAAGGAAAGCTCGATAAATTCCCTCTTTGTGATGTCCAACATATCATATTTTATATTCATGCAAAAATTGAATTTTACTATTGATAAAATCAATATATTTCATGCTTACTCATAAAATAGTAAAGCTTGGTCTATATGTATTTAGTAGATAATTATATAATTTTTTTTGAGAATTTTACTAGTATTTTTCATAATTTTCTGCTAATTTTCAAATAATTTTTAGAATTACCGAATAATAGAAAAATAAATTCACCATAAATAAATATGGAATTGTGCCAGGAAAAATAAACCCAAAGATGTGAAGCCTCTAATGTGTGCTAAGTCTAAGGTTCAACAAATTTATAGAAGAACATATACCTAAAAATTTAATTTTAAGGATTTAATATAAATTTTTAGAATTTATGAACTACTTTATGGAATTACTAGAAACTTTGGTTTCCAGAGTGTAAATTTCCATGGTCGACCGTTATTAACCATAATTTCGGGGGTTAAATCGCTAAATTGCCTTTCTTATTTTTTTTGTAAAAATAATGGTCATCTGCCATGGTCGCCACTCAGCCACCACTATGGCCTACTTTTGCAGTGGCTAGGTGAAAGGACAGGGGATGTCGCCTAGAGGGGGGGTGAATAGGCGAATTAAAAACTTTGTAACTAAATGCAGCGGAATAAAAAATTTGTAGCTAAATAAAATCTCCGAGGGTCTAAGTCCGAGTGTCCGGATTTTATCCGGATACTCAAATGTCCGGACGGTCCGGGTTCAGGAGTCCGGATACTCCGGATTGGATCCGAGGGACTCAGACCGGAGTGTCTGGGACTTATCTCCGGATACTCCGAAATGTCCGGACTATCCGGGTTCAGGAGTCCGGATACTCCGAATTTAAGACCTCAAATGAGATTTTAAATCCTGCAATTTTTCAACAATCTACTTGAATAAAAAGATCTAAATGCTATCAGTACACTGGGATGATGTAGATCCGAGCCAAACACAACAAAAGAGTAGATCGGGCAATTTCAAGATTCAAAATCAAATACTAAAGCAAGAGTAAGAAGCAAACTTGGAGACAATGATTTTTCACCCGAAGTTCGGATCCTTGAGGGGATCCTACGTCTCCGTTGAGGCGGCTCGGTCACACTTGAGCCGGGGTCTCTTTCAACCCTCTTCCTCCCAGTGTTGCATAAATGCACTCGCTGGTCTTCACTCCTTTGATTCCTTCCCTTACGGAGGCGAAACCGGCCTTCACAAACTTCCCACGGCCAACCACACAAAGCTCCAGTGGCTCGTAGGTGACCTCCTAGCCGTCTAGGAGTCCTCAACCTCCAAGAGTAACAAATGCTCACGAAGAACAAGCTTGGAGATGAAATCAAGTGCTCAATCAACTCAAATCTCACTCAACCTAGCACCTCACTTCTCAAACTCTTCTCAACCCTTCTCACCAAGGGGATCACTTAGATCTAAGGGTAAAGAGGTGTTTTGGGGGCTCAAGAACAAGGGTATAGCACCTCTAATCAACAGGGTAAAAAGCCTCTTCAAAATGAGGGAGGATGGGGCTATAAATAGAGCTCCCCAAAAACTAGCCGTTGGAGACACCTGCGCACAACTCGGAGACTCCGGATAAATACCCCAGACACTCCGGACTAATTCAACCCGGAGTGTCCGGACTTAACACCGGATACTCCGGATTGTCAACGACAGGACATACCGAAGGGGTGAACCCGGACACTCCGGACTCAACCCGGAGTGTTCGGACTAAACACCGGATACTCTGGATTGTCCGAACAGCACTGAGCTGCTCGACGAAAACGAGCATAACTTTTGACTCCGGACTCCGATTTCAGAGATCTTGGACTCTACCGAAAGCTAAGAACGAGGGATACACAACTAACAAGGTCTAACTACCCAAAACTCAAAGGATAAACACAGATTTTACAAAGAAACCAAGGGAGACCTACAACCCTCACTTTCCGGTACCACCAACACCACTCTCTTTCTAAGATTCACAAGGATAGATCACTTGAGCACTTGACACATCTAAAAGTCATTCGACATCGCATCCCTCTTAATAGTACGGCAATCCTTAGACTCAAATTAAATCAAAGATAATATAAGTCTAGAAATAGTCACTTGCCGTCTTCTTTCTTAATGTCGATGCATGAAGACTTTCACCATATAATTGATGACATCTTCGCCTTGTCCAACTCGACTCGATTCACCTCATGAGACTCTCGTCCTATCAACCTTGACTTGATCATCCTCTCTGACGATCTCCACGCCAAGTCGATCTTGACTTAGTCCTCAACTCTTGGTGACACCGTCGTCTTGTTGATCTCGGCTTAACGATCATCCTCCAAGATACCTTGGTCATCATACACATACGGGACCTAATTCTTTCCAAACTACTCATGAAAGACATTAGTCCCAAAAGCTCAATAGATATGAACAAGTTGATATTTGTGAACAATTGATAACAAGTGTTTCATATAAGGAAGCACAACATAAATGGAAACACTTGACATAAGAAATGTTCTCTACTAAGTACATCATGATGAATATGTAATTGATCTATATGCACTAGAGAGATAATTGCCAATATGATGAATCAATTAAATCATGGCAAGGATCACAGTCTTTACTTAAATGAAGCACATGATAGAATGTACACGAATTGTACATGTGCAAATAATATTTGGAATAAGAGTAAATATGTGATCCAACACTAGATTAAACTTCACTAAGAGAATTGCATGAGAAGATATACAACTAAAACATGCATGCACCAAGTCAATCTATAGCAATATAAAGTTTAACTCTAGTTAATACATGCATACTTAAAACAAAGCACATAATGAACTCAAATGAATATATATGCACAAATAAATATGACATGAACCAATGTGCATATATATAATCAACATTCTACTTGGAGTTCACTATGCATTTGCACGAAAGGAATGCAATAACAAATATAGAATAGATACCAAAATTGCATACCTTATCTTTGCTTAACCATCCCACTTGATTTTCCTCTAAATAGATGAGACTGATACTCAACTAGGCAATAACAAGTTAGTCTCATGCCAATATAATCATATTAGAGGTTTGTCATTTGTTAAGCACTAAGTTAAGCATTTACTCAATTTCATAGATTATCATTATATGTGTCTGTCATTAATCACCAAAATAACATACGTGTCTAGATGCACTTTCACTAGGGTTAAAACCCTAGCGCGCCATTACCCTTTGCTTCGGCGGTGTGGCGGAGGGGCGCTCGGCGCGTTGAGCGGTGCGGGCGGGCGGGTGTCAACGCCGACTCAGTTGTGGGCGGGCGGGCATGGTGACAAGCACACGGGCGCGAGGCGACATTGGGCCATATGCGCGCAACGGGCGGTGACGGTGAACGCAGCGTGCAACAGAGTAGGGCGACGGGCGCAGGCATCGATGGTTGGCGTGACGTGCAGCAAGGAAGGGCGCGACGGGTGTGCACAGCAGTAGGCTAGCGGGCGCGACCGGCATGTAATGCAGGTGCGCCCAGGCGCTGGCGTGGCGAGCGTGGCACGACAAGCGATAGCGCGGCGGCAGGCGCATAACACATGTGCGTCGGCGCTGGGGCTAGTGTGTAGGGCGCAAGCGCGCGGGGCGACGGTCGCGGTGTGGACGAATGTTGGCGCGGGGGCCAAAATGATAGGCATCGACATCGTGCGGCGCAGGCACAGCGGAACTGTTGGCTGTTGCCAGCGCGGCCAGCATGGCGAAGCGACGCGCCACGTCCACTTACACATCGAACAGCAGCACAGTCGGGCAGTGACACAGCAAGCGCAACCGGCATTATTTTTTATTGTTAAATTTCCGATGAATAGCAACAACAAAAACCCTAGGAATTTCAATCAGATTAAATAAGTAATCCAGAAAATTAGAGAAATTAATATGCAGGATCAAAGGGATATTTGGTTGGGATTTACTTACGTGTTTCGAACTTACGTACGGCTCGTAGTAGATATAATCGCTTGATGCCGCTCGAATTCGTTGCAATGTGGATTGATGTGGGCACACGATCTTGGTCGGCCTCGGCAGAGGTTCGTGTTGATAATGTGTTGTAAAACGATGATGACCGCTGTAGATTAAATACAATGTACTGATCGAATAGCAAGAACAATCACAAGGAGCACACACAATATAGGAAGGAAAATTATCTCTTTATTAGATTGATTCTTTTGTACAATTGGATGCTTTATTTATAGGAGAAATTCATAAGAGATAGATTTGAATTCGTTCGCAACAAAATAGAGTTGAAGCATATTTGAACAACTAGGTTCTAGAATTCTATCATATCTCAACAGAACCATCAATTTTAGTATATAATAATAGATACCGCATGCGCCGCGGTGTCCACGTCTTCCATGTATACGTGGTTAATTGGGCCGGGCCAAGCATGGCATGGCATGATGGCTACTTAGGCGCAATCCATGACTAGCGGAGGGAAAAAAAAATAAAATATCGGCAAAGCTAGCTACCGCACACGCACGAATAATAAGCGGTACTCTCCCTTATTTCTAAGTGACACTTCGAAAACCTATCTCAATCTTTGTAAAGTTTTGACCGCTACTAATACGGTTAAAATCAATCTACATTGGCTAAACGAAAACTGTGTAGTTAGATTTATCGTTAAAAAATATACTTTTGTAATATTTGTAATTTTGTCAATATATGGTAAGATAAAGTTAAAAAAAGTGAGAATGACGTCTCATAGAGCGTAAAAATTTAAAAACGTTAGTTAGAAATGAACGGATGGATGGAGTGGAGTAGCGACTAGCGAGCAGGGTTCACAAAACCGAAATTCGAAATTCGCGTCGAAATTCGCGGTACGAAAACCGCAAAAACCGCTCGGAAAACCGCCTAAAAACCGTAAAAAACCGAAGGGTTAATAAATCAAATTTTTCTGAAAAATTAAAAAAAAATAGAAAAACTGCTCGGTTTTTGCGAAAAACCGCTGCCAACTAGATGTTCATCGCAAAACGGTTTTTGTGAGCGGTTTTTGACGAAAACCGCGGTTTTTGGCGAAAAACCGAGCGCATAAATTTTTTCAAAATTTGTAATTTTTTTAAATTTTTTTTTTGAATGGACCGGTTTACCGAACGGTTTTTGATTTCGAACCTCAGCGGTACGCTAAAAAACCGCGATTTTCGAGCGGTTTTCGTCGGTTTTGTGAACCCTGTTAGCGAGTACCAAACCAACCGGCCGGCTAATTTGTGTGTGCATGCGAATGGATGGAGATGGAATGGGATTCATCGTGATGACAAGGCCCACGGCCACCTCCACCTGCTAATGAATGGCGTTACTGGCGTGACGTGATGATGCATCTAGCTACGTTGTACTCGTAAAAGTTTTCATAGCTTATCATAGTAAAGAGTATGATAATTAACAGGCATGATCGGTCGCCTTCGCCTAGCTCCTGTTCTGTTCTGGATCACCTTGTTCAGTTCATTCATGTGGTTTGAAACTGTGGAGCACGAGTCGACAAAAACTAGAGATCCCAAAAGAAGTAACGATAGCGTGAGTGCCACAGTGGAGAGACAAAGAGAAAAGAAGCTAGGGACCGGCCGGCCGGCCGGCCTGCGACGGCACACAGCTAGCGGCCGACCGGCACAAATGAAAGCAGGAGCAGCAGCAGCAGAGCAGGGGATCAGAGAGAGCTCATCGATCGATCGATCCTACATTAGCTGTTGCCTAGCTTGGGCTGTAGCAGTCGCTCGCTTCATCCGCTGCAGCAGCATTGAGGCACGCATCGATGGTCGATCGATCGATCGATCTAAGGAAAGGATGGCCGCGCCGCGCGTCTGGCAGCCACGAAACACAAAAGTACAGTCGCTGCAGAAGAGGCAGAGGCAGAGCCGCAGAGGTATCCTTTTACCAGCGGCTGCTGTTTCTTTCCTTTTACCGCAACAGTTACCACCACCACCTCCATCAGACCACTATTTCGTTCTGCAATTTATTTCGGTGCGTAACTCGAGGGGCGTCGGTCAAATGGCTCGAATCAAATTTAAATTCTAAACTTTAAATCCGAAATTTAACCTTCATAATTCAAATTAAAACAAAATAATCTGATCAAGTTGAATTTTTTTTGTTGCATAAGAGAGGAACGAAATTTCACCGAAATGGTGAAACCTGACCAGCACTACTAAAGGACAGTACTCGCAGCTACTACTCCTTCCATTTTCGAATACATATTATTCTAACTTTCAAATTGTGTATGTAAATACATATCATTCTATAATTTCGTAGTGACTTTTTACCTTCTTTTCCTTCTATATCCTTCCCTTTTATCTATTTTCAATATCATTTATTACCATGAACTAGAGTACGACATCATGCAAAAATATAACAAAGAGAGGTAATATAATTTTTTGTAGATATATCTCGACGAAAGCACAAGAATATATAATAACATCTGCTGCATTTCTCAGGCTCTGTTTGTTTCTGCTTTTTCACCAGCTTAAAAGCAAAAAACCAAAGCCGAAACAAACGACAGACTTTTCAGCTGGACTTGAAAAAAATCCTGAAGCCTCTATATAACTATAAGTCAAAAGTCAGGTGAGATGTGCTTTTTAGGCTTTTTTGAAATGATATAACCCTTTGCCACTAAAAATTTCTAAAATTACCTATCAAATGCTATCATATATAAACTCAGAAATCCCTCCCAATCTCCTCCTCCTTCCTCTCTCTCTCTCCCCCGTGCAACATGCCTACTCCTTCCTCTCTCTCTCCCCCGTGCAACATGCCTCCTTACTCCACCCCTCCTGTCTCCTCCCTCTATTAATGAACACATAGCAATCATTAAAACGGCCCGGTGGAATTGGGGCTGGTTTTAGGCAATAAGTTATGCCAAAGTTCTCAACTAGGGATTCGAGTAGTTACATGAACATCGTTGGTACTATTGTGGTAGCAAGGAGATTTGAGTTGTAAACTAATTATGGAGGTACAGTTCTACTGGTTATGAATTGGGTAAAAAAACCACAAGGAGATCTCGAGGAGCAATACTATTGGGAATTCTTCCCCTTTTGGTTGGTTGAATACTTGAGGAAGGCTCCACGCCTGTTGTTGTACTTCTGAATCAACCTCAGAAATTAGAAGCGGTATTACTTTGACAGTCCAATAATGTCCTGGTGTTAATTATATTCAGATCTGGCTTGGTCATTTAGGTTCAGGATTGGTTTCCTAGTGTTAAATAGATGTTTCGAGCTTACTTTGATGTTTAATTTCTAGCTCCCTGTCTCACTGAACTTAATAGGTGACATTGATATCTTCAGGTAGTAGACGCTAGCATTACCATATCGTTTTGGCTAAATCCGTAATGGCATAACGTGGTCTTGCATCAGGGATAAGACAGAAGAGAAGAGAATAGCTCGAATTTCAGTCACTTGGAGAGGCAGACAACTTGATGTCGATGCAGATCCAAGCTGCACGGTGAAAGAATTTGGGCAACTGCTATAGAACTTGACTAGTGTTAAACCAGAGATGCTGAAGCTCATAGTTCCCCACAATCTATTCAAGCAATTCTAATTTTTGCTATGTTTTTGTTTAGAAATTTGATCAAAGATGATTGTTTATATGAACAATTCTAATATTTGTATGAATTGCGAATTTTGATATCCAGTTTTAATGATTGCTATGTGTTCATTGACATCATGTTCACTTAAAAACGAAATTATACAATAAGGGTATTTTAGATATTTCGTGTTTCAGAATAATAAACCAATCCAACAAAAATCAGATTCTCAAACAGGTTGGCTAAACTTAAAAACATACCGCTTTTAAAAAAAACTTTAAGCTAAAAAGACTAAACCGAAACGAATGGCTCAGTCCACCGGAGCGCGCACTGCTGCACGCCATCCTTCGAGATACCACTCCTATATCAGTACTACCTTTCCATATATCCATATAAATATGGATACAATGCATTACTCCTCTCTCTACATATAGCTACTTGGCTAGCGAATGCACATTTGCTCGACCGGGGAGTTGCAGTAGATTAACAAGGAGTGGTGGCCTGATCAGTACCATACCATTATCCCAGGATCAACCGGAAGCTAGCCATCTTAATTCGACTCAACACTGTTTCGGTTCCTGCTGTCGGAAGATCCATAAAAGCTAGCTAGCTGCATCTGCATGCTAGTGGCCGTGATCCAGCAGCGGATAGAGGAAGGGTGCGTTAAGGCAGAGGGACAAGATGCTGGCCTGCATCGCTTGCGTGAAAGAAGAAGGTGGCGGCAGGGAGGACGCCGCGCGCTCAGCCAACGGCGGCGGCGGCGGCGGCGATACCCCGACTTGCAGGGACCCCGTCAAGTCGCTCACCTCCCAGGTTGGTTGCTCTACTTAATTACTCCTGCCGTATATGGCTGAACTATCTATCTATTTCCCTTCTCATCTCTAGGAGGAGCCGGTAAATTTTAGTTACATGTCTTGTTGTTACTTACTAGTTCCTTCCCAGCCGGCCCCCGGCTTCTTTCCTGTTCTTGTCCTCTGTTTCTTTCTTTGCACCGATTCGATCGATGCTATTGCTAGCTGCCTGAAAATTTATTTACTTCAGAGACGCAGCTTATTAATTACTAGCTAGCAGAGCAGATCACTGTAGGTCGTATATATAGTAGCTAGGACTGATTAGATTTTGATCCATCTTGAGATTCATTCCTAGGACGATTACGTTTACAATGACGGTGTACTGCTTCGTAGAATACAACTGTAGAAATTCCGCCTCACGTTGACGGGACGATCCACTAATCACGATCAAGTGCATATATATCCCAACTATATAATAGCTTGCTTAGCTAGTTTATGTAAGACTGATGTGCCAATTCGCATGCATTTTTTTGGGGGGGTTGGGAGTTTTATTATGGATAACACTAAGCAACTAAAACTAAACTATGAGAGCCGTGATGATGATGATAGTAACAAGCAAAGCAATGGCAGACAGCCAGTAGTAATTAGTGAAGCGTGGGCGTGGCGTCGCTTTCCATCGCATGCAGCCCCGAAACCAGCGACATGTCCTCCTCCTTGCTTTGCTTTAGGCGCCTGAATTCTTCTTCCAAGCTGGAACAACGTACACGGCCGGCTGGCCATCACCATGAGCTAGCAGAGATGGAGACCGACCATTGAACAGAGCTCCCGTCACGACTACCGAGGCGGCCGGGAGCAAGGGGGGCCAACGGCCATCCATGTACGGCGGATACGTGGCACCCAGACAGAATCATGGCAGGCCGTGTGCTTCTCTTTTCTTCCCTGCCCCACTGCATGAGACTGTAGGCGCCAATCCCGATCAGTCCTCTTCTACGGTGCACTGCACACGCACACGCACACGCACACGCAGACGCAGCTAGCAGCAACCGGTGTGTGTTCGTCGCCGCCCGTGGGCTCCATCCATCCTCTTGTTAATTTCTAGATAGAGTACGTCTCCTAGACCTTGTGTCCGATGCAGACTTGACTAGCTAGCAGCTGCTTGCTCTATTAACTGTCCTTGTTCCCACACCTACACAAGCTCAAGAGCATCGACGGATCGGACTAGAACTCTACAAGCGTGTGCCTCTCTCTCTCTCTCCCCCCTTTTAACCGGCTTTAATCGGATCAATTATCCTGCCAGGCTCAGCCAAAAAGAAGACACGTCTATCGAGAGTTTTTACCATCCTTTCAAATTACTCTCAAACTCCTGGTTTCCCTTGGTATCTCTGTACTTTAAATTTTTGATACTTTTTTAGTAGATAGGTTGATGCCTCTCAAGGATGGTAAATAGTATCAAGGTCTATCGGGTATTTCTCTCTTTCGGCAAAGCGAAGAACAAGTACCTGGCTTACCGGCCACCGCATGCCAAAGCTTCTGCTCATACTATATTGCTGCTTTTCTTTCTTTTCTCTTTTTGTTAATATATGCTTGTGGACATAGAATACTAGAATCTGATCATCAACCTTTAAGTTCAAAGGGCATAGCACGCCTTTTCCCTGTTCTCGAACGTTTGATTGTGATTTGAATAGAGACGCTCAGGTTTCTCAGTCTCAACTCAAGAATTGATCAGGCTGTGGGGTTCAATTGCCAACAATTTGAAATGCAGTTTGGGAATTTAATGGCCAGTAAAAATTCAGTAGTAAAAGGCATTTCCACATTCTAATCAGAAGCCACATATATTGGACTTTTTTTGGATTCGGATTGGACTTTCATCCCCAACACAGCATGTTATTTTTCGTACTCCATTGGGACTTCCTGTAAGGAAAATGCTAGTACTACACCGTATGAAAATCTGAAGCTCAATCAAATAGTAGTAGAAACAGGTTGTACTCCACATTTAAGCTAGCCCAACAACTATTGAACCACACACTAATTCCTGCTCGTTTAAGTGGGATTGCCTACAGTAAGATGATCTTCAAACAAGTTAAAGACGGTCAAAATGAGGGGACAGATAGTGTAGGCTGTGGCTCCCTGGTGGATATCACCTTTCACTTTGTGTCATTTCCTTTCTTCCTCCTCCTTGCTTTGGGGAGATATCCTGAAATAAAGCAAAGCACAGATGCATCATGTATTTACATGGTGTGTTCTTGTGGTGTTCCTTAGCTTCCTCCACAAAGAGTGGCCATGGACTATTCCCTTGTTCTATTGTGATAAAGAAGCTTTGAGCTCCAACTTCCTATGGCTACGTGTCTCTGTCTTTGTTTTCTTATTTTCTTTCTTTTTGGACAGTAAAGTATGCAGATATGTTCAGATGAGATTGATATATGGATGGGTTGCTAGCTGCTTTCTCAAAAGGAGAGATTGGTGGTGCAATGCAAATTGAAAAGAGATCCCCTGGATGGGGATGTTGCATTGCTGCTTGCATCCAGCAGCACGGCAAGAATCCAAGTGTGAGGATCCTCAATTTGTTTGAACTTCATAAAAGAGGTCAGGCCTAAAAAGATGAGTGATATCATTGAAGGGGAAAATTAACTGTAGATGAAACATACAACTGAGTGAACTGACTCGGTAAACAACACGTACAGAATTATGTGGTTAAAGAGGAAAAAGTAAATGTAGTCAGATAATCCATCTCCATCCTTGTTTCAAGTGGCCCTAACTGAAGAGGAAAACAACATGGTAGTTCAAGTGAATTGATTCTGGAGTTCTTACCTCATGGTAGAATAGGAATTTACCACATAGTATCAAGTGCGAAAACAGCCATTCAAGTTCTTCACTCCTGTGTGAGCAACATGACATTGTGCAGTCTGAACCGAATAAAGATTGCTAATTGATTGGCTATAGGTCAAGTAGTCGATCCTAGAGTGTAACATAATCTTTGAAAATGTCATTGTCTGACCCCTAAAGGGACAGCAGCTGCATTATCTAGCATTCATATTTGACTGGAGCCATCAATAGATACACTAGCTCCACTGGTACTAGTACTGCAATATAAAATGCCCTGTTGAATGTTGAGACAGATTTGCCTAGACCTAATGGCTAATGCAGATAGTTGCAAGATGATAGGTTAAGCAACAAACTAGCTAGATCAAATTTCCTGAAATTCTTAGAACCGAAGACTGTTAGGCAGCACTAACCGGTCCAAAATTGCTTACTGCTGCAGTATGAGTTGGAAACCAAACGGTTCTGTCTGTTCCAGAGAAATTCAGACTTATTCAGAAAATTATGACATTTTGTATCCAAAAGTAACACGTATATTGATATGGAAGTTTAGGGTGTGTTTGTTAGAGATAGAGCTCTACCAGATCCGTAGAGCTAGAGCTGTAAGTACATTAAGAGTGTTTAGATGAATCATCTTGTTTACATTTTAGACTAAAAATATAAACTTAATTCACTTTATTTTAGCCTACAAGTTTCAGATCTGAGGTGAAGCTAAGATCTGAAGCTCTACCAAATAGGCTCTTAATGTACCCCAAATAAGCGCATACCATCCAATATCTCTGCCTAAATAGCTCAGACGCACCAATTACTAGGTGGGTTTCCATTGAAGCCACATACTGGCTTGGGAACACGGATATATCATCCTTGGAAACGGTTGCGATACCTTCGACTGGTTTGCTTGCGCCTTTGCTGAGAGATGCAATCATGCAAATGCTACAATATGGGAGTAAGTATCCCATATCAATCAAGTCACCCGGGCTGACCCTGCAACATTTTTCTGCATGAATACAGTCATCGAAATCTGTTGCATTCAAATTGGTACCGGCACTACTTAGCTTATAGCTAATTTCCCTTTAATGCAGCATGACCAAGAGTAGTAGCTAGTTCCTTTTTTCCCCCATAATGCATTGTAGTACGTGTGCTGATTGCACATTATTCGATCGATCGTGCAGCTCAAGGACATGGTGTTGAAGCTGTCCGGGACGCACCGGCAGGGCCACAAGCGCGGCGGCTCGCCGCCGCCGAGGAGCCGGACGACCTCCCTCTACCGCAGCGGGTACTACCGACCGGGCGTGGTGCAGGACGACATGGCGGTGCCCCCGACGACGTACCTGGGCGGCGGCACCGGCGCGTCGAGCTCGAGCTCGACCCCGGCGAGACCCGAGGGCGAGACGAGGGAGTGGGTGGCGCAGGTGGAGCCGGGCGTGCAGATCACCTTCGTGTCCCTCCCCGGCGGCACCGGCAACGACCTCAAGCGGATCCGTTTCAGGTGCGTGACGTTGTCCATGGACACGGAAACAGACATGCACACACGGACAACATCTTATCACCATGGCCCATGCATTGACGAGACGGTATATATATACACACACATGTGTGTATGGTTGCAGCCGGGAGATGTACGACAAGTGGCAGGCGCAGAAGTGGTGGGGCGAGAACAACGAGCGGATCATGGAGCTCTACAACGTCCGCCGATTCAGCCGGCAGGTGCTCCCGACGCCGCCGCGCTCCGACGACGGCGAGGTCAGTCACTCACCGCTCGCTCTCGCAAATGCCACAGGCCTGGCTAGTCTAGCCACCCACCGTCTTGGACCACAACCGCTTTAATGTGGTCCCCCTCCATGCATGATGTGATACGGTGATGCTGACATGGCGACAACGTTACTGACACAATTCATCCTAGTGTAGCTGGTGTTCCGGCTTTTGTCGCGTTCTGTTTGAAACGGCAAGGCAAGAATGGACTAGTCCTGATACGGACAAACATTCCTGCATGACGAGACGATGCTTAACTGATGATAAATTTTAACATAGGTAACCAGTAAGTAATGACAGTAAAAATCAAATCTAACCGTTAATTCCATTCCTTAAGGGTAATTTAGGTTTTTACTATCATTTTAGACTTTTTCTAATTTGTTCACAGTTTTGAATTCACCAAATACCTGATGGTGATCTTCAGATGCCTCTTATCCATTCATATGTCACTAGTATAGTGCCCTATCTTCCGATTTCCTTTTCTCAGCATGTAATATATGGTCTTTTCCTTTTCTAGAACGTTTGTTTCCTTATCCTTGAGATGATGCTGGAGGTGGGGAGAGATCTGTTGTAGGCCACAGGGATGAGTTAAACACGTTAAACAATGGCCATCGGATGTGGGTGAGTAAAGCTGAGGAAAGATCTGAGAGGTTAATTTTGATGGAGGCAAGTTTCTGAGGACGTTTCGTTGGGTGCATGAAGGTTGGGCCATCTCTAATGGGGGTGCATTATTTAGGATGGACGTAGAAAAGAATGCTTAGGTGCATTATAAAGGGGTATAGATTCATCAAGATGATAAGATGTGTTTTACTGTAGATGACAAATAATATAATAGAATTATTTTTTACCCTTTTACCTCTTTCTCTCTAAATTTTACTACTAATACTATATACGATAGTATAACTAGAACTAAATTGATTTCAACGGACGACTTATATCGATTTTAATCCACGTAAAAGAGCTCTTTAAGATGCAGCTAGTAGCGCACTAGTACAGTTAGTTTCACAACAACAACAACAACATCATCATCATCATGTTGTTACGCCCGCGACGATTAAAGCTGACCGATTCTTCTCTCTGGTTTCGTCCGCGGTGGAGCAGAGGGAATCGTTTTATTCGCAAGTGGGCTCTGCCAGCAGGGGGAGCCCTGCCGCCACCCCGTCGCCGGCTCCCCTCACCCCGGACAGCAGCAGCATCACGTGGGGCGCCGCCTCGCGCCAGCACAGCTTCCGCCCGCTGTCGCCGCCGCCGCCGTCCTCGTCCAACCCGTCGGAGCGGGCCTGGCAGCAGCGCCACAACGGCGCCGGCAAGAGCCCCGTCTCCGACGCCGTCGATGCGGCGAGGACGACCACCTCCTCCAGGGACGAGGTCTCCGTCAGCAACGCCAGCGAGCTGGAGGTCACCGAGTGGGTCATACAGGACGAGGCCGGCGTCTACATCACCGTCAGGGAGCTCGCGGACGGCACCAGGGAGCTCCGCCGCGTCCGCTTCAGGTCATCATGTGGCTTGGTTAAGAAAGGAAACTAGATTACATCACTGATCCCCTACTGCAGCAGCTAATGATAGTTAATGCCTGATTTTGCAGCCGCGAGAAGTTCGCAGAGCTGAACGCGAAGCTGTGGTGGGAGGAGAACAAGGAGAGGATACAGGCACAGTACCTCTAGAGTTTGCATTGCTAAATCTGAGACTTGGGTTCAGGAAGTTGGTGCTTGTGCAAGGAGGAGGAAAATATATTTATTTTACAAGGGTACATACAGAGTTATTAATTTGTGTTTCAAGTTGGAGCTGGGAAAGATATGGAAGAGGGAGATCAAGGACAAGAAATGTTTAGGGCACTAGCTGCCCAGGTAATCTGTGACTGCAGGCGTATCATGTTAAAGTTGCACACATCACATCCTGAGTATGTTTAACCCTCATTTTCCATATTCTTTTATGAGCAGTGCTTCAATGCTTTCCCTTCTAATACAAGTTGTACAAATCTTGAAGCAAGTGAAGGGGTAAGTAAATCTACTCTTCATTCATGCTTTAATATTTGTGCAACTGTAAAAAAAAAAAAGAAAAACATTGAAGCACCTCTCTTCCTTTATTCATCCCACTTCTCTGTAGATGCATGCAACACAGAGCTAATGAACTCGGTCACCACTAGTAATCATACGATACGACAAACAAAGCAACCTACTAGCATTGCCATGTGGCATGTTGGTTCAACAATTACCAATGTACATAGACCAGTAATTGTAAACTAACAAGATCAATACAGTTCAGTGCACATGCGCTAGCTAGATGCAATATTCTGAATCCATCAGAACGATAAGCAAGAATCCACTTGTACAGCTACTGACCAAATGAACTACGGAAAGTCACATAAGCACTGCAAGCTGATCATGCAACGTCTATGTGCAAACTAACAGATGCCAACCGAATGTGCAGTATACACTGCAAACTCTCAGTTTCATGCAAGCTCGTGCACCCTTGTCTTAGAATTCTTAACAGAGGTCCTCATAAATGTGAAGAGAAGTGATCTAGAACAAGTTCAAATTCTGTGTCAAAACTTTGACACACAGAATAATTGGAGACAATCTTTCATTCTGCTTCTCCTATGATCAAAATTGGATGTAAAATTTGGCATGGTCTTTAGATCACTTCTCCTCATATTTGTAAAAGCTTGCAAGAATACTAAGTAAGGCCAAGGGGCTCCATGACTTCACATGTTGAAACTTGCACACGGCATTTTACCTGATGAAGGTGTACCGATGTGCTGCGCACAGTGACGATGCAGTCACTATAATAGTTGTGAGATAGACGAAGGCCACCATTCCATACCAGCAGTGCTCATCGAACAGCAGAAGCATAGGGAGACAGAAAGTACTCCCTTATGCGGGATGCCCCATCTCTTGCCAACATGCCCTCAAGGTCTCCCTGAATTCTTGCCAACCATATCTCAAGGCTTCGCTGGATTTCCTTGAAGTTGTTCCTAATTGAACCTAGTGCTCTTCTTGTGCTCATTTTGGCTTCTGCTGTCAGCTCATCACCAAAGCTGCTTTTTCCGATCTCGGCTTGCAGTGTACTGAGCTTCTGCCTTGTCTCAGTTGCTCTGTGCTGAAGGTGGAATGCTTCCAACAAGTACTCTGTTTGCCGCTGTTTTCTGAACTCTGAGCTGAGTGTTGAATCACAGGGGTCACTTGTTTGCTGCCCAAATACATATAGGTTAGTTCTCTTCCTGCTGCAGTGAGATAAAGATGTGAGCGGTACCAATAATAGCAATCCTAAGTGGGAACAGCAACAGATTTACAAAATACGAGCATGCTTGCAATAGGAAACACAAAATAGAGCCAGGAAAATGGCACTTCAATGAAACGCAATTTCCACTAGTAGAGCAAACTATTGCTGCTACTACTATGGACCAAAGACGAACAAGTTTTACAGTCAGAAAGGCGGAAACCATCGCCCTCTTTGGACCAATATAATACCCTGATGATCCCAAGCATGTCTTTATAAATGCAACCATAGTCAGATGTCACATGAATGTTATGGTATAGTACGAATAAGGTATGCAGTACTATCAGCATAGCCAGGTTATAGACTAGATACAACATAGCTAAGTAATCAGATGCCATGTTAGATGAAAAGACCTACCATTCGTTTGCAAAGGTCATCAATCTTTGCAGCAAGAGTTTGGTATCTTTTCACTTGCTTTCTCATCACTAATGGGATCTTGGATAAATCTCCATTTCCAACCTTTTCCAGATTAATTAATTCTTGCTCAAGCAGCCGAAGCTTTACAGGAACCCCTGATGATTCCACATCCACCTTCCAAGGTGATTCTCTCCTGTTAAAGAAAGATGGCTTTAGCAAAGGTAAATGACAAGTAGCATTTATTCCATTGCTAATTCACAAAGCTTCAGTTAAGTAGTTACCGTGGTACAGCATGCTTTGTGTTGTACATTGGTTCAACTGTTTCATACTTCATGTCCTACAAGATTCAATTTTTTAAAAAATGAGCCATACACATAAAAAGATGAACAAAAAAGTCCCAATCTAACAATACTCTAACTGAGCCAACCATTAAACATTCTTGAACATTAACTGGACAACAGCTTTCCAGATTTTTTTCCATTGTTTTTGCAATGATTGTTTTAGGTATTAATGACATGAGCATAACTACACACACTCAGAAAATAAAACAAATCATGCCTTTTGTTTTATGTGTTACATTGTGTGCAAAGAGAGATAATTGTATTCAATTTGAGCAAGACATGAAGACCGCAGTTTACACTACCAACAACATTAGCTTACATAGGGTACATAAAAAACACAGGATAAAAGCACCATTTGGTGCTTGTCGACAGGCTGTAATACAGATTGACAGCGATTAGATTGTATGAATTCACCCCAAAGCTTTGAATTATGAGGAAATCATCAGAAATTTTATTATTTTAATCATCCAAAATTCCAAACTCCCTAGAGACATGCAAGCAAGCAAAATTTAAGTTAATTGTTGAGATAATAAACTTCACATAAGAGGGTAGAAATGCGTCAACTTTTAATGAGTCCACCATCAAAGACAACAAGTAGAAGGCCACCCCAACTTGTCATATCTAAAGGGAAGAAATAAATGTTCACATCAACTAAACAGTCACCTCAACTGAAACAGCATCAGCTGGCGACTCGTCCTTTTAACTGAGTTGACTGACTGTATTCAAGTCAAGTGAGTTGGTAGTTTAGCCTAAACTCTAGCTTATATGTTACTGCCGTACTGGATAATTGAGAATCAAGAACTGAGGTTAATGCTGAATAGCAAACTCCAATTCTAATGCTGTAGTTGGGACCAGTAAACCAGAGCATTAGTATGGGCAGACAGGTGGTTGTATAACTTCATATACCCTCCCTCCCTCACTCACCTGAGTAAAGTTCAATTCAAAATAGCAAGTATAAATTCACTTAAATGTGAGTTAAGTCAGAAGCTGATGTTGTTTTTAGTACAGGTGTCTGTTAAGTTGATGTGAATTAGTTTCTTCCTTTTAGTATCATGTGACTTACTACTGTGGAGGGAAGTTTGAGGTAGTCACGGAGTCATCTACACTTGCTAATTGCTATTGACTATTGCTGAATATGAACGGACCTCCTCAAGTAGGCAAATAACTTGAAAATGGAGGTGGAACCTATGATTTTAACACTTTTTAAGTTGCATAGATATTAAATGTATCTAAGGAGTTTGTATGAACAGAACTATTTTGGGGCTTTTGAGTTATGCAATCTCCAGACCGACAAGCCTATTAAGCTTTCCAACATGGTACTAAGTGTTATGAATAGCACTTGTATTCAACATGAGGCCAATGGACCAATATATATACATGTACAAGAGGGTATAGAAGGAAAGCCTATATAAGGCAATATCTATACAAGGCAAACAATCTCTATACAAGGCAATTAGCAATCTCTTATATAAGGTAACAAGGATACTGTCTAACACCCCCTCTCAAACTCATGGTGGATCAACAACACTGAGTTTGGAGAGATAAAAGTTGTGCTGAGCTCTAGTCTGTGTCTTAGTGAAGAAATCTGCTAACTGAAGCTCTGAAGTCACATACTGAATAGCCACAACCTGACCCTGTACCTGTGTCCGCATGTAGGAAGCATCAACACCAATATGCTTAGTGAGCTCATGCTTCACTAGATCGCGAGCAATGCTAATAGCACCTGTACTGTCAGATAAAAGAGGAGTTGGTGTAGAAACAGAAACACCAAAATCCTCAAGTAGCCACTGTAGCCAAGTAACCTCTGCTGTCAAAAGAGCCATCGCCCGCAACTCAGCCTCAGCACTGGAACAAGAAACTGTTGTCGTTGTCTGCTTCTTAGTCTTCAAAGTAATGAGAGAACCACCAAGAAAAACACAATAAGCAGAAAGAGACCGGCGATCGAAGAGATCACTAGCCCAGGTAGCATCGGAGTATGTCTGAAGCTAGAGGGAGCTGGAACGAGGAAAGAAAAGACGGCGAGAGATAGTTCCACGAAGATATCGTAGAACACAAAGAAGATGACTATAGTGAAGTTGGGTGGGAGCAGAAACGAACTGACTCAAGATATGAATTGGATATGAAATGTCAGGACGAGTGACACCAAGGTAAACAAGACTCCCAACAAGATGGCGATAGCGAGTAGGATCCTCAAGAGGTTCACCATCAGTAGGGCGAAGGTGAACATTGAGCTCCATAGGAGTCACAACGGTGCGCTGATCAGTGAGAGAAGCACGATCAAGAAGATCCTGGATATAATTCTCTTGGGATAGAAAGAAACCCTCAGGTGTAGAAGAGACTTCAATCCCAAGAAAGTAGCGAAGAGGACCCAGATCATACATGAGAAACTGCTCACTGAGACGTGCCTTCACAAAGGCAATATACTGAGAGTCATCGCCAGTAATGATCATGTCATCAACATAGAGAAGAAGAGTCCGTCCACGAGGTGAAGTGTGAACAAAGAGCGCAGGATCATGAGCACTAGTAGAAAAGCCAGCAGCAGTGACCACAGAAGAAAAATGCTCAAACCAGGCATGAGGGGCTTGCTTGAGCCCATAAAGAGAGTGACGAAGCCGACAAACCATGCCCTTAGGAACAAAATACCCCGGTGGTGGCTGCATAAAGACCTCCTCACGTAGCTCACCATTAAGAAAGGCATTCTTGACATCAAGCTGAGAGATAGACCACTGACGAACAGATGCCACAGCAAAAAGAGTGCGAACAGTGGTCATATGAGCCACAGGAGCAAAAATCTCATCATAATCACGACCATGCTCCTGCTGAAAACCACGTGCCACAAGACAAGCCCTTGTAGCGCTCAAGAGAACCATCAGAGCGAGTCTTAACCTTATAGACCCACTTGCATGTAATGGGACGGACACGTGGAGGAAGGGACACAAGATCCCACGTGCCAGTGCGCTCAAGGGCAGCAAGCTCTCTCGCCATCGCATCTCGCCATTCACGATGAATAACGGCCAGCAGAAGAAGTCGGCTCGGAAGAACAAAGACCAAGAAAGCCAAGGCGCTCAGGAGGCCGAATAGACTGACGATCACGAAGAGCATAGCGAGGAGAAGGCACGGAATAAGAGGACTCAATAGGGGAAGATGACATAGCAGAAGAATCCTCAACACGCGGACGACGAGTGTAGTATAAAGGATAAGAAGGAACAATGTCCCCGAAGAACCAGAAGATGACGACATTCCCCCCTCTCTCTCTGTTTTTTTTTACCGAACCTTAACTCTAACTTAAAAACCAACTCACAGTCACTCGGTCAACCGAGCCAGAGCCAACCACGACAGCCGGACTTGAATACAGAAAATAAAACCAAAGCTCGATCAGGTTTTAAATCCGATCGAGCAACATCACCTCGGTCCTCAGATGGAGGCGGCTGATCGGCGACGCGGGCAGACGATCGGCCAAGGCGACTGCGGCTCGGAGGAAGTCACAGACAAGTCTGGCCGTGGCTCGGCGACAGTGAAGAAGCGTCGGCGAGCTCGGCGTCAGCGTTTAGCGGCGTCGGCCGAGCTCGGGCTCGGCCGGCCGAATGGGCCGGCGCGCATGGAAGACGAACCGTGCACAGCAGCAGATCTGGCGACAACAGTTAAGCGGGCTCGAAGCGGATCGACGAGAGAGCGGCTGCGGCAAAGATCAGGAGCGACCGGAGGGAGGAGGCCACCGAGCGAAGCGCCGGGCTACAACCGGGTCAGCGGAGGAGCCGGTGCTACAGACGTCGGCCGGAGGTGAGGCAGAGGGCGGCGGAAAAGCAGTAGCGACGAGAAGAGCTGCCGGGGAGAGAAAAAAATGCGCAAGTGCAACCACGGTGATGACCCTAACCCTAAAACCATGGCTCTTATACCATGTTATGAATAGCACTTGTATTCAACATGAGGCCAATGGGACAATATATATACATGTATAAGAGGGTATAGAAGGAAAGCCTATATAAGGCAATATCTATACAAGACAAACAATCTCTATACAAGGCAACTAGCAATCTCTTATATAAGATAACAAGGATACTGTCTAACACTAAGGAGTGATGCTCCCAACGCGGTTGCTAGCCTTGCTGACTACTTTGCTAGTTGTGCGATGCAGATCGAGTAACCAAATAATAAAATAGGTTCAAAGTTCAAACAGAACAGTTTATAATGCTTTAATTCAAATTGTTATATACTTAATCCAGGCCAGTTTTTCTTTCAATTCTTGGGCTCTTTGAGGCAATAAAGCATAAAGGTTAATGATAAGAAATCGTCTCTGAGTATGGTGTGAAGCAGCATTGAGATACAACAAATAGAAGAAAAGAGAGAAGAAAATAGTTGTAATTGTATGTGCACATAACCAAATGAATTCGCAATGGAACAATGGATTCAAATAAGAAGCTAAATGGGCAAAGCAGTTACAGTTAGGGTATAGTTTAGCTAGATATGGACATGGATTCATTTGATCGATCCAGTTACATTATTTAGTAGCTTAAATACACATTTAGTCATAAAAAGCATAAGCTCTTCATAAAAAAGAAACATAGGGCTAAAATATATGACATCATTACAAGAGAAGCACAGGGCAAAAAGAACGGATGGGGTTTCTTCTTATACAGTAACTAAGGCCAGCCCGTGATGACTGGTGTAGAACTCATTTTCCAGGGCCACTGATTGCTTGAGCAACAACAGGAAGCCGTAAGCGTAGGTCTTGAAATAGCCAGATGTGATTCAGGTCAGGTTGCTTTGTTCGATGCAGGGTTACCCCGCAAATATAGTATCGGGATTCTAATTGATCCCAGAGGCTATCAAAGTTGTTGTTTGTCCGTTCTATTCTACAACAGGCATGGCATTGTGCCTGAGGTTCAGGCCTTCAGAATATCACTCCTGGAAAAATGTGTATGCAGAGCTACCACAGGATGCTACATCGATCTAGCCCCAAAATAATAAGTGGAGACAACCAAAGAAAATCGATGGGGTAATAATAATAAGTGGAGACAACATGAAGTAAAAACAAAATCCCACTGCTACTAAACTCTACTGAAGCCCTTTAAATTCTATTTAATTTTTACTACATATGTTGGTGGATTTGATTTGGCATTGTTCAACAAGAAAAAAAGATAAATTTGGACAACCGAAATGTTTCCCAAAAAAAAAAAAAGGTAGGCATACGGCGTACAAAAAGCTCGAGAAGAGACAGAACTAGAAGCGTAATAAATTGAAGTGTTTTGGAGAATTCTATGACAAGACCACCGAGTTTACGTTGTGATCTAAGTTTGTGATCCAGTAGAACCTTTTGCCATCAATCAGCTAATAGGTAGTACATGCTTTTGTACTTTTGGGCAAAAACTTAGTAGAGTCGTTACTTGTAGTACTTTAGTAGTAGTAGTAGTAATTTCAGAACGATCTATGATGTTTAACAGTAGCATTAATTTTCCCAAATGTGAGCCTGGTTAAGTAGTAGTAGTACACGTTAAACTGAAAAGCGATCTCCATTATATTTGCGTCCTTGAAAGTTAGAAAGACGAGCAGTTGGATGGAGTAACAAACAATGAGAGAAAGGGCCTGTGTTGCAACTTTTTGTCGTCTCACCTGCCACCCTTTTGATCGCTCCATCCAAGGCGGCATTCCCGACGCCGCGGAAGCCGCCGTCGTGCTCGTGTACAAGTCGTCCACAAAACCGTCCTGGTCCTGCTGCTGAGCGTAGAGAACCGCGGCTGCAGCCAGGGCCTCCGCGTCGGTCTCACCACTGCACGTGTCGGTTGGATCCAAGGGCGCGGCCACCGGCTGCTGCTCCGCCTCCCGCGCGTCGGCTTCCTCCTCGCTGCCGCGGAGGTCGGCGTGGGAGAGGAGCTCGTCGCGCTCGGCGGCCTCGAGCTCGACCCGCTCGACACGGGCCCGCAGCGCGGTGGCCTCGGCCTCCGCCTCGGCGAGCCGCGCGCGGAGGAAGGCGGCCTCGTCGCTGGCCGCCGCGGCGCGCGCCAGGAGGCGGCGCTCGGCCTCCATCCAGGCGGCGCGGTGGCCAGCGAAGATCTCGGCCGCGCGGGCGTTGGCCCGGGCGTCCTCGCGGCGGCGCGCGCGCAGCTGGCGGAGCTGGTCCTCGGCTGCGAGGAGGCGCGTGGCGAGCACACGCCCGCGCGACTGGAGCGAGGCGAGGTGGCGGGCGCCGGGGCAGCCGGCGGGGAGGGAGGCGAGGAAGAGCGCGAAGCTGAGGCCGAGGTAGGCGGCCAGGACCTCGCCGGCGGCAGCAGGCTCCTGCCGCGTCGAGGGGTTGGACATCGGCGTAGC
Organism: Otatea glauca; assembly: GCA_036346275.1. Taxonomy (NCBI): domain Eukaryota; kingdom Viridiplantae; phylum Streptophyta; class Magnoliopsida; order Poales; family Poaceae; genus Otatea; species Otatea glauca. The sequence continues at coordinate 91,881,602 of CM070715.1, forward strand.
GGCCGCCTCGGCGGCCATTTGGGAGAGCTCAAAGCTAGCTAGAGAGCAGAGAGAGGGGAGGGAGAGTGGGTGGGTGTGCCTGGGGAGTTGGGGGCTTGGGTTGGGGCCATGTATAAGGGTTTTGAATGGGTCGGTAAGGAAGAAGAAGGAGGAGGTGGCTTTTGTTGACGGAAATGCCCTCCCGTGCGCGATTACGTGCGTTCGTCTTGCCTTTTGTCCGTCTACCACACAAAAATACTTAACACCTCAAAGTATATACACTGATCCCTAAGTGTGTGTTTGGTTACTGCGATGAGGTTAAATGTGATGTAATAGTTCTATATCATTTGGTTTTATTGTTTTAGATGAATAGAATGATTCAGTATCTATAGAGAATATTTCTTAAAATTATATCCCACCATCCATAACGAGATGGTTCCATTCAATCAAACAAAAATATGGATAACTTCTTTCTTAAACCATCTCATACATATACCACTTGGTACAAGCAACCAAACACACCATAACACGACAAGTTTAAAGGTACTTAGGGTGTGTTTGGTTGGTGGGATAGGATTGAATAGGATGGGATGGTCATGTATTATTTGGTTCTATTGTTTTGGTGAATGAAATTATTCAATATCTATATAGAATATTTCTCAAATTCGTATCCCACTATTCAGGATGGGATGATTCTATTTAAGCAACCAAACATCTATATAGAATATTCCTCAAATCTCTTGCTTGTACAAGGGAAAATCAAGGCAAGTTGCTGGATGTATTGAGTTATTTCAGGTTCTACAGCAATATTTAGACAGCAATGATTTGGATCATATGGAAGGTGCTATGGATGCTATATATAAGGTACTACATATCACTCCTCACTCCTGTTATATTTGAGCTTGAATTATGATTTTGTATTATAGAAAACTTGAACTATATTTAAGCTTGAAATCTATTGATTTAGATCGCCTAGACGTCTAGGTGCCCTAAGGTGACTCGCTTTGTCGGGCGCCGTGATAAGCATGATGTAGATTTTTCTTCCATTTTGTGGAGGGTGATAGTTTGTAAATGAGTCGCTTTCTTCTGTTTTGTGGAGGGTGATAGTTTGTAAATAAGTCGAGCTTGCACGAGCCTGGTTGGCCAAGTACATTGAGATTAAGTGATCAAAAGGTCAAATATTTTAATATCAGCCTATCATTAGCAGTCTCCGATCGACTCGAAGCTGAGTTTTACATTGGTTCGCATGCAAGGCCGACTTAATGAGTCATCTTTAGGATAGAAACGAACCACTAGAACTAGTACCAGTACGTGACAACATGGCTGGCTATTGATGACATCTTGTATCTTCGCAATTCAATATGACCCCTGTTCTTCTCTTTTCCTGAAGTAGCCCCACCCACAGTCAGGCTCAGACTAGGACTGAATCGTAGTCCTTGGCCATGACGGCATTGTCGGCTACGACCCAACGGCGCAATCAAATACCATGCCATGCCTCAATGTCCGTGACTTGTGAAGCTTTCATGAGTTTTTTTTCTTTCTTTCAAATTTCGTCAAAAATCCGAGCACAATTATAAAACTAGTTTTCTTCTCCACGTTCCCATGCTACGAATACGACAGGGTTACCAGACAGCAGGTGCTAAAAAAAGGAGCACCTACCAACCAATGGACCTCGGTAGCATGAATGCACCTATTTAATTAAGCAAAAGTCAACAATTAAATGGTTAATCAAGTAATTAATTAATCAAATGATTAACTAATTAAAGTGAATGATTAATAACACAATTGCTTGCCGAGCCATAGAACTTCACCGTCAAAGATGCAACTATTTTTTGTAATTACATACTGAACAGTTGTAATTTCGTTAGAAAAGTGACACGACTTCGTGACTTGTTGACTCGAGTGGCACACCACAGCTAGAGGCGTGTCATCGACATGGGTGTCGTCCAGTGTAACTATCGTGCCTGGTCGATACGGTAACCAATCTCCAAGACTGCAATTATCTCAACCTCAACATGCATGCTATTTAACCTACAGTGCTAGCATACCTGGCTGGAAGACGACCAAAACTTCAGCTCAAGCTACTTCCATGCTGACCATTCATCAAATCATACACCCATGCAGGTAATAGTTATTATGAATAACACTTGTATTGAACATGAGGTTAATGGGCTAGTATATATACATGTACATGAGAGTACAAAAGAAAAGCCTATATAAGACAATATCTACACAATCTCTATATAGGGCAATTAACAATCTCTATATAAGACAACAAAAATACTGTCTAACACCCCCAAACTCATGGTGAATCAACAACACTGAGTTTGGAGAGATAAAAGCTATGATGAACTCTAGTCTGTGTCTTCATGAAGAAATCTGCCAACTGAAACTCTGAAAACATATACTGAAGAGCCACAATCTGATCCTATACTTGTGAGGCTGTGACTGCATGTAGTAAGCATCAACACCGATATGTTTGGTGAGCTCATGCTTCACTGGATCTCGAGCAATACTAATAGCACCTGTACTGTCAGGTAAAAGAGGAGTCGGTGTAGAAACAGAAACACCAAAATCTTCAAATAACCACTGTAGCCAAGCAACCTCTGCTGTTAAAAGAGCCATAGCCCGCAACTCAGCCTCAACAATCGAACGAGAAACTATTGTCTGCTTCTTAGTCTTCCAAGCAATGAGAGAACCACCAAGAAAAACACAGTAAGCAAAAAGAGACCGACGATCAGAGTGATCACTAGCCCAGGTAGCATAAGAGTATGCCTGGAGCGTGGAAAAAAAAAGACGGTGAGAGATAGTTCCACGAAGATATCGCAGAATATGAAGAAGATGACTATAGTGGAACTGAGTGGGAGCAGAAACGAACTGACTCAAGATATGAACTGAATACGAAATGTCAAGACGAGTGACAACAAGGTAAACAAAACTCCCAACAAGATAGTGATAGCGAGTAGGATCCTCAAGAGGTTCACCATCAGTAGATTGAAGGTGAACATTGAGCTCTATAGGAGTCTTGGCTGTGCGCTGATCAGTTAGGGAAGCATGATCAAGAAGATCATTAAGGAAAGCATGTTGTTGACCTGAACACAACAAAAGTCAAAATCAAGGATAACACAACAGCCATGATCAGTAAACTGTCAAGCGGATATGAGCTGCGTGGTCAGTTTGGGAACACGAGAAACAACAAGAACATGAAAAGAGAAAGAAAAAATAGTGCCTCGTCCTGCAACAGAGAAAGAAGTACCATCTGTGGTCTGCGCAGTGATAGGAGTAACAAGAGAACTAATGGAATGGAGACTCGTGGGATTAGATATCATATGAAAAGAATCTCCAAAGTCAAGAATCTATGATGTGATACCTGATGAGGAGAAATGTGATCTCTCATTAGAAGACTGAGTAGCAGAACATGTTTGTGTAGAGGCAGCCATGAGATATAGCACCGTAAGAATCTCTTGAGTGGAGTCAGAACTAGCAGAGATCCACTGAGGGGAGCCGCCCAAGAGTCTAATGCCCTTAGAAGGGTGTCCACCTCAACGAGCAAGATCCTTCTTTTTTCGGTAACAGAACTGCTCCACATGTCCGTTCTTATCGCAGTAGGTGCAGTGAAACTCTCCACCCCTAGTAGCCGACACTGGAGTAAACGCCACTGATGGAGGAGTAGTACGAGGCACAAACAGGACTGAAGGAGATACTAGCGGGCTCGCACCACGAAGACGAGTCTCCTCAGTACGAATAGCTGCAAGAGCCTCCAGCAAAGTCACACGAGTATGGCAAGCAAGCAGCTGGGCACGAATCTGCTCAAACTCAGCCCGAAGACGTGTCAAGATGTCGTAGATGCGATGAAGCTCCAAATGAGAGTGTTAACGCTGACAGCACTGGCAAGTGTGGCAAACCTCTGGTCTAAGATAATCAAGCTGACGCCACACCGAGGACAGCTGCGCATAAAACTCATCCACGGTATAATCACCCTGTTGCAGCGACTGCTTTTGTCGCACAACAGCAAGGTATAAAAAATCATCAGCAGACTCATAGCGATCGCGAAGATGCACCCACATCAACTGTGCCGAAGACAAAGCGACAATATCACCAGTGAGATGCACCTCCATACTAGTAAGCAAAATAGCGGAGGCATGAGCATGTTCATCAATCCATATCTTGTATGCAGCAAATTGAGTCTGAAAAGACTCCACAACATCAGCATAGCCATCAAAGGCCTTCTGTTGAGCAGCATCATTGATCTCCTTAAGAATAACAGGCGTGGCAGGGGGAGCAGGACGAGGCGAACATGATAGCTCGCCAGTAAGAAACTCCCACAGACGCTGACCACGCATATAGAGAACCCAGTCTCGATAATTGAGACCATCAAGATGATCGGGCAACGAGGAACAGAAATGGTGCCTGAGGAAGAACCAGAAGCTGACGACTTTTTTTTTACGGTCGGATCCGAACGGGATTTAAACTGAGTCGATCGGATTGAAATCCGATCGTCCCTCACACAGGCGGGGGCGTCGGATCAGGGCCGAGCGACCAGGCGACCGGTTCGACCAGCCAAGACGCGACGGGGCCGGCGAGAGGAGGCCGGGGGCGAGCATCATCGAGCGTCAGCAGGGTCAACCTCGGTGGGCGACGGTCGGGAAGGGACACCACATCAGATGGCCGACGAAAGCGGAGGCGATTGGGCCGGCGACACCGAGGTGGTCTCCCCTGACGTGCTCACGGGCTGGCGTCACAGGTGTCGGCCACGAACACGAGGGGTGCGCCTTTGGCAATGACCCAAGCCGACCTAAGCGAAGCAGAGAAGGCGACAAATCGGAGGCGACCGACCCGAGCGAAGGTGGCGGCAAATCGAAAGTGGTGGCGGACGGCCTCTCCTTCAGTGGCGGTGAGACAGTCGCCCGGGACAAACCGCGTCGCGTTCGGAGGGTGGGGACGGTGTTTGTGAAGGCTGAGCAGAGCAGCCGGCCTGAAATGCTACCGGTGAGCAGTGAATGGAGGAGCCGTCGGTGGACGAAGGGTCGCTATCAGAAAATGATGTGTTGGATGACGCAATGATGTGTTGGATGAAGGTTGTGGATCAAGCAAGCAATGATGTGTTGGATGACGCAAATGCAACGTCAGTAAAACCCTAACCCTTGCTCTGATACCATGTTATGAATAACACTTGTATTTAACATAAGGCCAATAGGCCAATATATATACGTGTACATGAGAGTACAATAGAAAAACCTATATAAGACAATATTTATACAAGGCTAGTAATATCTATATATAAGACAACAAGGATACTATCTAATAGATATATCCCCAACCTAGGCAGGCGGCGTTCAGAATATCAGGAAAATTTATCAGAGAATTCGTACCAATGCACTAACATAAAGCATATGATGCTCAACTCGCAACTTCTGAAATACCGACCTGAAACTCGTCGATCATGCTGAAAAACCCCCCACACACAAAAGTTGCCATACATCATAAAGGTCGTACATAACAAACAGTTGAGTGAGCTAGATTTTTCCATCTCCATTCAAACAATCACAGTTATCAGAAACAGTAACAGATATCAAGTTTAGCAATGCATACCGTTCACGTATGGAACCACATATTTCCTTTTTCTAACCCCAATCAAATGAACTTATGATCCAAAAGTTTAATCAAAAGTCCCTGTGCATTTTCTGAGCTTGAACCGCAGAAAGATGTAAGAAGTCTACATAAGGAATTTCATGTTGTCAATTTCAGAAAAAGAATTCCATGTTGCAGAACGAAAAGTCCGCAAGGATTCGACAAAGATAAAATCATGAAAACTATTAGAGCATTAGCGATGGAAATACGTTGAAGAAAAGTAGTAAAATACAGTTACATTTGAGTCCTTGAGATGATTCAATACTGGCAGAAGTCAAAGGTGGAGGATCAGTGACACATGCAGTTGGAGGAGATGGATCTACTGGGGCTGCATTCAGAGGACACAGAACAAGCGGAGAAGAGCTTCGGGCAGTATACGAAAAGCAAAACAAGTGGTCCATCAACAAGGTGAGGAAGGAGTAGATAATGAGGCAGAAGTACTATGGTGAGGGAGGTAGACAGTGGTGGTGCCTGATGAGCAGAGGTAAAAAGGCTGGAGGAGGAAATTAGGGGAGGACAGAGCCGATAGTCACAATTGTTCATTAAGGATGAAGCACAAGTCCAAACAATCAGAGCAGATAATATTACTGTAGAATCTTATAGTACGGAACAAAATAAATGAAAATTCAAAATTTTATTTAGTAATAATAAGGTAACATATTTACATTGCTTTCTTGGTATTTACTGCAGCATAAATATGGAGAACTAACCACCAACATATCTATAGCAGAGAATACCAATCAAAAAGTGCTAAACAGAACAGGGATGGAAATCTTCTTCAAAAGATTTCAGGTCAGGCAAATAGAAAAAAAGTATGCAACACCTTTGGTTTAGCATTGGAAGAATGATCTACTAAAAAAGACCTCCTGCAGGAAGACCTTAAGTGCTGTTTCCAGTAAACTAGGACAAAATATTCAATGATCAAAGGATACATCCATCTCAACATGTAAATGCATGAACATACTATGCTAAATCATAAGATCTCTTTAACAGCGATCCTTAAATATACAGCAAGCAACATTAATTATCATCTGAATTACAACAAAAAGGTGTCTCCAGATGGTAACAAAGTTGAATAATAAGTGAGATTTCCAAAACACGGTACTTAGACATGTTGATTATTCCAAGCTAAGAATGACAAAAGATCAAAGTAAAAGGAGTCTCCATGAGTATCACTATAAAGTATCAACCATAATAAGAAAGGTCCTATAGTTGATTTAGGTATGTTATGTCAAGGGCGTCAGGCCCTTGACTGGCCGGACCTCGGCTACGTAACTCGTAGCCGCCGTCCGTCTTCTCCGGTGAGGTTAGACCCCTCTACCGCAGGCTTGAGGAAGAAGAAGAGATTAGGAAATAGTTTTCTTGCTTGCCCCACTTCCTGTGTGGTTACCAGAATATATGGCCAGCAGCCCCCTAATTTAGGAACTAATAAAAGGAAGAAAATACTAATAAATAGAAAGGGCTAGCAGCCCCCTAATTTAGGACTAATAAAAGGAAGGAAATACTAATAAATGGAAAGCTATCTCTACTTTCCATTTTACTAATAATAGAAAGCTATCTCTACTTTTCATCTTAGCCACTTGTCGTGATTTCACGCGCGCACCATTGTGCGTGTTGCGTTCGTTCATTGCAAGGTCGCACATCCGTGTCCGACGACGCCTAGTGTATGTAAGGCCAGAACGCCGGACATGACATCTCTCCCCTCTCGAGAGGCGGCTCGTCCTCGGCCGAAATGTCGATACCGACGCGAACGGCTCGACATCTTCCTGTGGCCGATGCGCGAGGATCGACCTTCCATTGGACCAGACTGCTGGACTCCACGAGCGACGCACGACGGACAAGGTTCGGCCTGGGCAATGGCGCGTGGTGGACCGGCGAAGTGGCGGAGGAGCCGTGGCGAGCGCCATGGAACTTCTCAGAGGCCGACATGGAACACGTCGTGCAAAGCGAGCTCGAGGTGGGAGAGCGAGGCGGACAAAGAACCTCGTTGATCATCTCGGTGATGCGGTAGGGCCCGGCAGCGCGGCTTAAGCTTGCCGGAGAAGGCCGGAGGAAGCGACGCGAGGCCGGCGCCGACGAAGTCGGAGCAAAGACCCAATCATCGACTTTGTACGAAACATCGCGATGGGCCTTGTCGTAGTGATGCTTCGAACCGCTGGGCTTGCTCGAGACGCAGCGCGATGTCCGCGAGGAATTCTGGCGTTCTTCCATGTTCTTGGCAACGCCGCCACCGTGTCCCCGGCCATAGGAGCGGATGGTTGGTGGGTCGCGCCAGACGACCGAACGGGTGTTCGGCGAGGTTTGGTACGCCGATTGAAGACGAACTCCGCCCATGGGAGCCATCGCAGCCGATGGACGCGTCGATCGCCCGTGAGGCAGCGAAGGTACATGATGATGACTCTGTTAGCCGCCTCGGACTGCCCATCCGACTGCGGGTGGAAGGCAGTCGTCATGTGTAACTTGGTACCCACCAAGCGCATAAGCTCGCGCCAGAAGGTCGACGTGAAGATCGGGTCGCGGTCTGACACAATGGACTGCGGCACCCCATGAAGACGGACGATGTCGGCGAAGAAAGCTTGGGCGACGGACTCGGCGGAGTACGGGTGAGCGAGCGGGATGAAGTGGGAATATTTGCTGAACCGGTCGACCACGGTGAGGATGACCGACTTGCCCCGCACGCGAGGGAGCGCCTCGATGAAGTCGATGGTGATGTCCGACCACACACCCTGCGGTACTGGCAGAGGGAGAAGGAGACCGGCAGGATGCACGAGTGCTCGACTTGTAAGGCCGCACGTGACACACTCGCGAACAAAGTCTTGGACTACCTGCTTCATGTTAGGGAAATGAAAATCGCGCCGGAGCCGGTGGAGAGTGCGCTGCACCCCTTCATGGCCCTCTTCATGCACGGCCCTCAGGATCTCTTGCAGGAGGGAGGACGCAGGCGAGATGTAGAGGCGGCCTGCGTACTGCACCATGCCGTCGACCACCGCCCATGGAGCCCCACGAGCCCGCGCGCACTTCATCATGGATGGCGGCGAGGGCCGGTCGGTGAGTGTGCTTGCCAAGACGCGCAATGAAGTCGGCTTGGGCCGACAGACCAAGACGGTCCCTTCCTCCGGTGTCGCGGCGGGAGAGCGCGTCGGCCACCACGTTCGCCGCCCGGCCTTGTACTCGACGGTGAAGTCGAAGCGTAAGCTTGCCCACCCAATGATGTTGAGGATCGTCGCGAGGCGCCGATCGAAAGTACTTCAGTCGTAGTGATCGGTCTTGACGAGGAAGCGACGCCCAGAGGTACGGCCGCCAATTGCGGACGGTTTGGACAAGGCCGATGAGCTCGCGCTCATAGCGGCGAGGCGCGGTGGCGTGGCGCTACGGCTCTTCAAGAACGCCACCGGTGGCCGTCTTAGACGAGGACCGCGCCGGCCGGCGACGGCCGCCACATTCGACGATGAATGGCTTGGTGAAGTCCGGCATGGCAAGGATCGGTGCGGAGGAGACGGCCGCCTTGAGGGCGTCGAAGGCCGCGGTCGCCGCTTCGGACCACTCGAAACCATCCTTCTTGAGAAGGGCAGTCAGGGGCGCTGCGATGGTCCTGTAATTGTGGACGAACTTGCGATAGTACCCCGCCAAGCCGAGGAAACCCCGGACCGCCCGAGCTGACCGTGGAGCCGGCCACTCATGGATGGCCTGCACCTTGGCCGGATCCATGGCGACGCCTGCCGCGGAGATGACGTGGCCGAGGTACGCGACCGAGATGGCACCGAAAGCACACTTGGTGCGCTTGACGAAGAGTTGATGGTGCCGAAGCTCGGAGAAGACGGCGCGGAGGTGGCGCAGGTGGTCGGCCCATGTCGTGCTGTAAATTAAAATGTCATCAAAGAAGACGAGAACAAACCGGCGGAGGAACGGGCGGAGAACATCGTTCATGAGCGCCTGGAATGTGGCCGGAGCGTTGCAGAGGCCGAACGCCATCACCAGGAACTCGTACAGGCCATCATGAGTACGGAATGCGGTCTTGTGCACATCCTCGGCCGCATCCGCGACTTGATGGTAACCCGACCGTAAGTCGAGCTTGGTGAAGAAGCGCGCGCGTGGAGCTCGCCAACCACCGGAATAGGAAAAGCGCCCTGACGGCGAAGCGATTCGTGGCGGTAATCCACGCAGAATCGCCACGACCCGTCCGGTCTCTTGACGAGGAGGACCGCGAAGAGAACGATGAGTTGCTACGGCGACGATGCCCCGCCGATCATGGCGGCACACCGCCGCCGAGTTCGTTCTTGTGGCGATCGGGTACCAGACGGGCGTCATCGCCACCGGGAAGCATCGGGCTTGAGGATGATGCGGTGGTCATGACCCCGGTGGTGGTAGACCGGTCGGCTCAAGCAAAGATGTCAAAGCGCCAACACCGCCGAGGAGTGCGTCGCGGCCACGGCCCTCGTTGCTGTCAGAGGCGCGGCGCAGCCGGCGACGCAGACGCCTTGCCGATGAGCGGTGTGGCCTCGTCTTTGAACGACATGCGCCGGCGGCGAGGTCCCGACGATGGGTCCCGCGCGCCGAGCCACTTGGTGCCGAGGACGACGCCGCATCGCCGATGGCATAACGAAGAGGTCCGCCGAACAGGCACCGGCCGATGAGGAGGCGCGTCGCGGATGACGCCGCAGTGATCCGCCGCCATTGGCGACCATGGCGTGAGACGGGCCGCTGTCAGAAGCGGCAAGCCGAGCGCCGCCGCCTCCTCCGAGATGAAGTTGTGCGTCTTTGCCGGAATCGAGGAGCGTGGACGAGGATGTGGCCCCAGCGCCACAATGATTCGCATGGTGTCCGCCATGGGCACCGGCCGGCTCGCAGAGAGAAGCAAGGTGCCTCGTTGTCACCCCGCCGCGGCGTCATCGTTGTCATCGATCTCCACCCCGTCAACGAAGAAAATGCGCCGCAAAATCTGCTGTAGGCCACGAGTATTTTTCGTCACGCTTAAAACAGAGCCCAAGACGACGCCGCCCGCTGGTCCGCCGGGTCGGCCGCCTCGTTGCCGCGCCAGGGCGTGGCAACGCCACCGAGGCGCCGGAGCTTGAAGGCCGAGGGACGCGGCGAAGGCCGGGCGTGGCGCCGAGTCGGGAGAAGACCGCGGGGCGAGCAGTGGAGCCGCGGCTACTGTCGAACTCCATCAATTCAACTGGCGCGCCAGCTCATCGCCGCCGCGAGCGCCTCCGGTTGTGGATGCGACCGCGTGGCTCGGGCCGAAGAAGCATCACCGGCATACCGACGCTACCGGAGCTCATCAAGTCGACCCGCGCGAGGAGAGGAGGGCACGAAGCGGTTCGAGTACTCTTCCACGGCCCCCGATCGCGGCACTCGGCGAGCTCAAACAACGGCGCCACATGAGGGGCGGCCCAAACCGCAAGTTGAGGAGGTCCTTGAAGCGGCCCGGTAGCGGTGTTCTTCGTCCTCCCGCACCGGATGTACCACACCGGGCCACGCCCTCGAGGTTGTAGGAGGCCATCCGGACCTTCTCCTCCGCCATGGTTCATTGTTGATGGAAATAGGACTCACAACGGTTGAGGAAGATCGTGGTCGACTTGCCATCGAGCGAGGAAATCCATCTTCCGGAACACAGGCGGGCGATCGTTGTGGTGCTCGCCATCGGTTGGCGGTGGCTCGCGGATGACGCATCGATCGGTGGACAAGGCTTGATTGCCTTGGCGTTAGCCTCGGCGGTGGCTTGGAGGGCTTGTACGGCTTTGGCGAGGTTCTCGACGGTGGTCTTGAGGTCGCCCCCATGGCAGCAAAGCGCAGAAGTGGCGGAGCGCGGTGATGAAGGAAGGGTGGTACCGTGATGACGAAGGATTCGAGTAGGCGAGGATCGCCGGATCGTGATACTGAGTTGTCAAGGCGTCGGGCCCTTGATGGCCGGATTCTCGGCCACGTAACTCGTAGCCGCCGTCCGCCTTCTCCGGTGAGGTTAGACCCCTCTACCGCAGGCTTGAGGAAGAAGAAGAGATTAGGAAATAGTTTTCTTGCTTGCCCCACTTCCTGTGTGGTTACCAGAATATATGGCCAGCAGCCCCCTAATTTAGGAACTAATAAAAGGAAGGAAATACTAATAAATAGAAAAGGCCAGCAGCCCCCTAATTTAGGACTAATAAAAGGAAGGAAATACTAATGAATGGAAAGCTATCTCTACTTTTCATCTTAGCCACTTGTCGTGATTTCACGCTACGCCATTGTGCGTGCGTGTGCTGCGTTCATTGCAAGCGTCGCACATCCCGTGCCCGACGACGCCTAGTGTATGTAAGGCCGTAACGCCCGGACATGACATGTTAGGATCTACCATTGCCCCTAAGGGCCTATCAAACTCCTATTTGGCAAGCTTATAAACCCAAACCACTCAATGTGATGCACATCTTATATAAAATGAGCCTAACAAAAGACAACAAATTTATGTTGTTCAGATCTCAAGAAATCAGGGATTGGATGATAACCTCAACATCTTTGTATTTTGCATTTTTCACACATCTGATTGACCATAACTCAGTGTTTAAAGTTCAGAAAAGTCATATGTTCTGGTATGTAAAAGATTATTTCAAAATTTCATTTTATGCTTCTTACGTAATGATTGTAACAAGGCAGTTTCCTCTGGATAATACAGAAACAGGTGACAACTGTATTGCACATTGGAACTTATTGCATTAATCAAAGTCTAAGGAAATGAAACTCATATAACTTGGATTTGCAGCAGGCAGTTTATTGAACCAAACTTAGCACGTTACAATTTCCATTGCACATAAATCCAGAAGTTATAAAGCCTTCATGATAATATCATACTTCGTTCATATTCACAAGGCTTGGCTTGGGTGTCCTGGTATCATTTGCTTTGCTCATTGTGAAACCTTTACCACCTAAATATAATGAATCCCAGTTGTTAAAATATGTTCCAACCATTCATTAAATGCAAAGCTTCACCCCGTAACTTGTGCCTGGAAGTCGAATCTACTTTCCCAAGCTGACCTATCAACTATCAAGGAATGCAAGTTGTAACTTGACTAACTTCCCTGTTTCCCTGCGGTTTTCCTCAAATGCCCATGCTCACTGCACCACCCAAAGTTAAGGGGGTAGATAAGCATATGAACAAAGTTAAGAGGCTTAAGTGGCACCCTAGGGTGGACTTCATGCTCAACTTGATCTAGAATAGAAGTGCTCACATGCTGTTCATATACCTTGCATCTTTCAAGTAATATATTTTCAGGCAGCTAAATGTCGAAAAGGAGTTGATAATGCAAACACGAATAGTTAGTGGTTTAGCTCAAAGCCTCAAACTCCATTAGAATTGGCCACTTAATACATAAAAGATGTATAATGCAGGAAAGTGCTGAACAGAGATATCTTTTAAATCGGTTAATTACCATTGGTGGTTATCCATTCCTGGAATCTAGAAGGACCATACAATTTTACTCGGATAGCATCATGCAGGATTGAACTAGGAACTCATGATCATTTGATATACAGATAATCAGAAGTTACATTTCCATAAATTGAAGTGATTTAGAACCTGTCGCTGTCAAAACTGGAATTCTTGTATTACGTCGAGGAACAGCTAAAGAGCTTCTCTGAGCTGAAAGGTCTTCAAAATAGCTCTAGCTTTATCGTATTCGTTCAGTGCTACCAATATGTTCTTCAAACGACAAGCCAGCCCACACGTCTCTTCCTCACTTATGCCTGACGTGTGTCTCCTCTCCAGCTTGTTTGCTAGCTCTACCATAAGATCTATGAATGGCTGCAGCTTTCGACTTGGTGAAGACCAAACACCTGAAAGTGATGCAGCTATTCGCTCAGCCCTAGTGATTGCATCATGGACATCCAGAATGATACTCTTCATATGAGGAAGGATCTTCCCCCTCAATAGTTCTTCAAGGGCAAGCTTTTCCAGAACAGGTTTTGCAAGGATGTCTTTCCATAGACACACATTTTTAAGAAGACGTGTAGCAACTCCGAATCTATATGCAGCATACTGTGCGGCACCTGGTACAGCCCTTGTCACCATTGATCCCCAAGCTGGTACTGAAAGATCAGCAATAGCCTCAGTCAGACGACTATTCACAGCAGCCAGTAGTTGATGCAAAGCCCTGCTTGAGGTTGGTAAATAGCTAATCACCATATTAATTGCATCTACGGCGTTTTTAGTTCTTTGAGTGCTCAACATGTCCCAGCAATGCATAATACGGTGGTGCAAAATACGAAGAGCCACCTTTTCTACTAGAACTGGAAGGAGGTCCGCATCTGCATCATTAGGGTCAGTAGCATTTTCTTTATCTTGCACACCATAATCGAAAAGAATCTTGTGCCACTCCATGTCAAAGAAATCAGTTGTTTCGTGGAGCGGATCCCACTTCAGAAGCTCCAGTCTCACATAAGGGGTGAACACAGATGGTGCACTCAGAGCTACATGTGCATCTCGGTAGGCCTTAGGATACTGGGCTTTCCAACCTTCAAACTTGTCCTTGACAATTATAAGGCTTGAGTATTCCTCTGCAGCATCACTGAATACAAGGTCAGCAGTCTTGACCAACTCATCACGGCTGGACAGATAAGCACTGTTCTCACTATCACTCTCATCAGTGCTTAGCTCTCCTTCAATCTGCTCACTGTTATCACTCTTCCCTGCAGATGACAATCTTTTGGATTCTGATCGAGCTTTTCTTCGCCTCCTGTTCTCTTCCCTACGCTTAAGATCCATACTCTTCTGGAGATTGATATCTCTACCAAACTCATCCAGTTCTGGTGGTAGGTTTGAACTTTCCCTCACAGCTGCAGCTGCTGCCTGTGCAGCATTTGATGCACTAGACAGGTAAGCTGAGCTTGATCCTTTGCTAAGAACAGATATTGCTGCATTCACAGCAGCTTCGATCACACTTGATTCATCAGCTAGGTCGGCTGCCCGCCTTTCTGAAAAAGCCAACACTCGATTTTCATGCAGTTTCTGCATGTGCTCCTCCAACTCTTCTATAAAGAATGCCTTATCATTCAAGAAATCACACATGACAGAAATATAATTTCGGAGCTCCTGCATGTAGACAAACTTCTTTTCTGCATCCTGTAAACTGCTCTCCAGGTTAGATATCTCTGAAAGAGCTTCGTTAAGATGTGTGTCGGTCTTGACTAAAGCACCGACTGTTGTCTTGTGGGTCTCCTTAAGCTTTCTGATGTTCTCCTGCAGGGCGTTGCTTGCTACATCAGCTTGTTGAGCGATGGACGAGAACTCCACACTCCCCGATGCAAAAATAGATGCTCCAGGCACAACCCCGCTTAAGGAGGGCTGATAAAGGGAATCCATCGAGTATCCAGATGGCTGCAGCTGAACCTGCACAGGAGCTGGTGAACCATTCACTGCTCTATGAGCGGATGCATCGTCCATCCTCCTACCAAGCCCCTTCCTGAACTGCTCCTCCTCCCATTTCCTCTCTTCCTCATCATCATCGTCGTCGTCGTCATCCCTATCATGCTCAACCTCCCTGAACCCATCGTTGATAACCCCCAAACTGGCAGCAGGGCCCCTATTATCGATCCCACCAAATACACCTTTTGTGCTCCTTTGGCCATCGTTTGACTTCTCAGCGTACATTGCAATCCGACCCTGCGTCTCATTGTCCTCCTCGTCACTGGATCCACCAGCAGCATCCCGGCTGCTGAGCACGCCACCACCGTCAAATGAGATGTAATCCGGCGCAGGGTGCCTCGGCTGTTGCAGTTGCTGCCGCTTCACCCGGATAGCTTCAATCGTTGCCCGGTCGGGTATCACTGGCCCATTCTCCTCGTTGTCTCCTTCGTCCTCTTCCTCGGACTCATCATCATACTCTACGTCCTCGTTCTGCAATGGTTTCCTTGGTCCAATGCTCGCCTGTGCCATAGGTTTCACCAGACCTTTGAGAACAACCACTGGCTCTGCAGCAGCTGCAGTGGTGGTCGAAGCAGTAGCCGGACTGGCGGTAGCTCCAGCCAACCGCTGTTGCCGGGACTCGGTCGCCGGAGGAGGCGGTGGTGCACGCATCAGGCTCCCAGGGAGCGGGCGCGCGTTCTTCTGGAGCTCCCGGAGGCGTTCCGGGGTGTACTCACCAGCATGCGACTGGAAGTTGGACGGCTTGGACGCGGGCACCACCGCTGAGACGGCCGGCGAGCTCTTCAGCCGGTCCTTGGCGTACGTGAGGCGATGGAGGGGCGCGGCAGCTGGCGAGGCCGTGCGGGCCGACCGGACCGAAGCAGTCGGGCGGCGGCGCTGCGAGAATGGGCCCTCCTCAGCGTCATCTTCGTCCTCGTCTTCCGCGAAGCTGAGGCGGCTCGCGCCCTGGCGTTTCGGCGACCTGGGCTTGGGCACGGCTGGGGTCTTGGTGGCGGCGAGCCTAGGGTGGCTGGCATCATCCCCGTTGGCGTCATCGGTTCGGCGGCGGAAATTTTTCCGGTGGCTGCTCATCCCGGCCGCTCGGCTTGCCGGAGCGGCGACAAGAGGAAATATCTGAGAAGTTGAGGGAACTAGTTTAAGGTGTGCGAATAGAGGGTCTCGCCGGCAACTAGGGTTCCGGCGAGGGAGAAGAGAAGGCGGCACACTAGCGCAAGGCAAGTCCAAGAGGTTGGTGGGTTCGGATCCGATAAGGAACCGCTACTGCTTGTCATAACCAGCCCACGTGTTAAGGCCCACTTGGCCCCGGCCCGTTCGTCTTATCGTCTTCACGCCGCGCGGCGCAAAAACCCTAGCTAAATTCCCTTCCCCTCCTCGATCGGAGACCATGGCGACGGCGAGGCTCCGATCCGCCTCCTCCCTCCGCGGGATCCTCCTCCGCCACTGCTCCGTGGGACCCGCCTCGCCCCCGCACGCCGTCCCCCGCGTCTCAGGTTCCTCCCAGCCTTCTAATCGCACTCCCCTAGTCGTCTCTCTCCTGTGTTAACTTTGATCCACATGGTGCTGCCTAGCTATGAGAGCTCAAATCTTTATAAGAACAATGGAACAGTTCCATGGATTAATAATAGTCTATTTTTCTAGTTTAATTAGGTCTGGAAGTTCTCTCTTTGATTGCTGCTGTTATCTGACTTATTGGATGTGAAGCCTGTGTTGTGGTGTATAAACTGAGAAATTGCTAAGGTAGATGGTTAAACCGTAGATCAGAGCATGTGACCTAATCTAGGTAACAAGAATCCCATTTCATTCATTCTAGGGAGAATTGCACCATGCCCTCATTATTAATGTTATGTTTCCGGCGGCAGATTCCTGGTCGTCCCTAAAAAATTTGTGATTCGTCTTACGACCTGTACAATTTGTGCTCATGAGCTACACTACCTCTTCCTCATTGTATGTGATTTCTGTTTTGTTTTGCCAATTTTACAGATAGAAGTACGTGTGGTTAAAGTGAATTTTCCCATTATGTACTGCCGTCAAATTTCTAGTGTTCTGAATTTGATTTCCGAGGATAATATGCACATGTTGGATGACAGAAGTGATCCGTTTGCATGTTTGTTGTGTGTATCACTGTAAATTTAGATACAAGTCAGCTCACTGTCCTTTTCTTTACCAGATCTTCAGGTTCCTGGATGTATTGTATGGAGGCATTTCTCCACATGCAAGCATAGTTCTCTTGCAAAACTTGACAACTTTGGTTCAGTTGCCTGTTTGTACGGTCAAACAAGATGGGCTTCTCAAGCCGCTGCTCTGAAAGAAACTGAAGCCAGGGGCAGCAAGATAAGCATTGGGCCCAAACCCAAGCAGATCAAGGAGGATGACAAAGATGATGCACTAGTTTATCAGGGCCCGATATCATCGACCATAAAGAAAGTGAAGCTCCTCTCTCTATCCACCTGCTGCCTCTCTGTGTCGCTGGGACCGGTGATTACATTCATGACTTCACCTGAGATGAATGTGATCCTCAAGGGAGCAGTTGCATCCACCGTGATTTTCCTCAGTGCCACTACAACCGCAGCCTTGCACTGGTTTGTGAGCCCGTACATTCACAAGCTCAGGTGGCGACCAGGTTCAGATAGCTTTGAGGCAGAGATGATGACATGGCTTGCTACACCCCTCAAAAGGACTGTCAAGTTTGCTGACATCAGGCCTCCGGAGACTAACCGACCCTTTGTCACTTTTAGGGCTGAGGGGGACTTCTATTTTGTGGATGCTGAGCACTTCTCAAACAAGGCTTTGTTGGCGAGGCTTACGCCGAGGCACCCTAATGAATCTGCGTTCAAGAACTTATGACGAAAGTTTGTTTGATGGCTGCACTTGATGTTGGGCGTTTGAAATTTTCTCTGTGATACCCTCCAGCTCATACTTTCGAGAAGATGTGGTATATGTTAGTACCCGTTGTTTTTATTCCATGTGGAGATTTGCAAACTGATGGTGTGAAGTCGTTCTTAGTTAGGTGACAAGAGACACCGTGAGATGTGGTTGTTGTTCACGGACCATTTTGAATAAGGAGCAGTAACGTATCTGCTGCTTAGGACAGAATTTCTGAAATTGCATTACTCGTCCCATCTCTGTGCGATTGACAGTTTAAAGCTGATAGCATGCTCAATTGATGGACAGTAGCATGAAATGGGACATCGAACGTTTGGTCGCTGGTTGCTTTTGTTTACCCAGGACCAGCACCCATGTTTCCAGAAACTACTTGCGGTCGGTCGGGGTCTGATTTCAGTGTAACCATGAAATACAACCCGACCCGCCACGGGCAACAACGCGCCCTGGTTACTTCTCTTCAGTATCACTTTTACGGAGGCATTGCAACTTTGCTAGCCTCAGCCTGTCTCGATGCCGGATTAGCACACGACTTGGACGACAACCACAGCACTAACGCACCATGTAAAACTGTTGCCTATGCTAAGTGCAGCTACCTTTGTTAAGACTTGCTGCTGTTACAAGCAGCTTCTTACCATCCAGAACACGTTTCTGCTTGTACTTGTTCACTTGTTTGGCTCAGTACCATGAAAGACACGCTTAAAACGTATCTTTTGTTGACAAGATCATTTCCGTAGTAACATGGCAAAGAACTGATGTTAAATCAAACGCTCTACGATGTATCGATGGAATAGAATCCCCGCACCCAGCTAAATTTTGGTGCCTTTGGATTGAAAAAAATAAAAGGAATCGTGTCTTAAAGCAACCAAACACAACCCTCAAAATCTCCTGGTGTCAGGAATAGGTTGGAATACTTCATAGATGATTCCTTCTTGCAGATCATCCTCGCTTCTATGGCAACGCTAGTACTTCCATTTGCACTTGGCAGTCACAAACCCCCGGTCACGCTTACTGGAAAACTAACAGCAAGAAAAATGTGTGTGTTCTACTTCTAACACCATGTGGACAGCAGTAAATTTCCGCCTTCGCCTGCTATGCGCAAAGAGACTACTGTTCAGATACCGGCTCCTCCAACTTCTTGCGGAACTTCGGAATTGCTTCAGCTTTAACGGCCATGACTAAGCCCATTTCCTCGTAATTCTTCATCTGCAAGGGCAGCCACAAAAATCCATTTAGGAACGAGTTCCAATTTCACATATAGATAGGTACATACAACATCAGATTTGGAAAACATGCAGGCAAGGATACTGTAAGATCATCATCAGATTAAAACTATAATCAAGACACACTGTAAGATCATCATCCGAAGAAAACTATAATCAAGACACAATGTAAAGGAACAAAAGTTCCTAGTTGACATGCTTGGTTTTGGCTAACTATTATTTTCATAGAACACACGAGCAGGTTACGCAATCCAAACACTTTAAAAAAGAACAAAAAGCATCTATAGTGGCACACACACACAAGTGAACCAGTTGACAGTTACACATGATGCAGAAGCATGATAAAAGGAATTAAAAGATCATCACATTTCAAGACATAATATAAAGCATTAAAAAAATTAGACTCAACTGACCTCATGCTGAGCTGACTGTTCAGCATGTATTGGGAAAGTGAAAGACCATGAACTAAGCTGAGGAAGAAAGACAACTTGTCAGCACCTATGACAGAAATAGACAAACTACCAATATCTCGACAACATGTTTTGATACCTCACGAAAAATGTCATCCTCTAATTTTGGATAGGTAACAGGTTCATCCTCATCTTTGCTGTTCTTTGCTTTATGCTTTGCAGGAGTTTTTCTCTGCACAGAGTGATAGAGACAAGTGCGTTAGTATGATTGAACGATTACCAAAAGACTAGGGGTGCTTTAATATTCGGCGTAATTACTCTTGGACCTTGATCGACGCAACATTTTACATGGTTCTACTGAGCCACAAAACATGCCACTTCAATTATCCGAGAACAGCGATTAGCAGCAAAAAAGCACGAAAACAAATTACATTGCACACCTCAAAAATTCTGACAACTAACAGGTACTGCTTGAATCGGAAGGAGTCCCGGAGTTCTTGTGTTGGCTTCAGACATGCAGAGAGTTGCAAACTCGTTACCTGAGTAAACATGAAAGAAAATATGGTGCTTGACAACAGGAAATCCACCTCATCTTCTGTTGCCCACGAAACCTCGTCAAAGAGCGCGTCATACAGCTTAGGCACCAGTTCATATGGGAAATTCAGAAAGCGCCGACACACCAACAGGCCCACACCAGACGCTTTCTCTTCCAGCAGGGACTTGAGCTTTTTCTTGGTATCCTTGTCGCCGCAAACAGCAAGCAGATACTGCTTAAGATCCTCGATGCAGCGGTGCTCCTGCAAGGCATCAGCAGCAAGGTGTTCAATCAGATGCCACCTGGGCTTGTAACATCTTGTTTATAGAGTGAGTAGGTTGTGCATACACCGTATCTTCCCAAATTAAGCACGCTGATAAAACCAAACAGGTCATCATCGTCGCCACCATTTCCTTGTCCCTCCTCGTCCTCATCGTCGGCCATCTTGACAACAGTGCCCACCGTGGTCTGTGCCAGGATGAGGTCGACAAAGCCTGTGAGATCCCACGGCTTGGAGTCGAGGTAGGTCTTGAGCAGCATCTTGACGCCGTGGAAATCGCTGGGCTTGGGGTCGAAGAAGGCGAAGTCCGCCTGCACCACCGTCTGGAGCTAGGAGCGCCAATCCGAAGAGCAAAGCATCAATCAATCTGCGAGTGAAAATTCCTAAGACGCTAGGCTACGACCCAGGTAGGTAGGTAAAGGTAGTCACCTCCTCTGAAGAGTCGCCGTCGCTGCCGTAGCTATCTAGAGGGCTGTCGCTGCTGTAGCGTTCCTCGTCGCTGGAGGTTTCGGGCCCCTTCGCGCGCTTGGGCGGCGGCGGCATGTCGCGAGCGGAGGTGGCGTTTTCTGGTGAGCAAATGAGGCATGAGAGGCGCCCGTTCCACAAGGGTTAGGGGTTTCGGAATGTGCAGAAGAAGCGTGCGTACCTTGAGGGGGTTTGGCGGCGGCGGAGGAGGCGGAAGGGGGTGGTGATCGTTTGGAGTAGCCAGAGGCGGAGAAGAGGAGGGAGCGGGCGAAGGGGGAGAAGCCGGCGAACGGGGCTGGACGCTTTCGGCCGCCGGACATGTCTCGACACGGAGGAGGTTAGCGGCGGCGCAGGGCAGCAGCTTTGGCTTTTTTAGGCCCCCGGAGACTGCCATCTTTGGAGGCTGGGTTTGCTCTTACTCGTGCTGTTTGTTCAAATATATTTAGAATCTATCTTATTATAGATAAATCTGATTTTATTTTTAACGAGCTCTTACTGTAAACTTGTATAGTGCCCTGTCTTCTGGTTTCCTTTTCTCAGCACGTAATATATGGTCTTTTCCTTTTCTAGAACGTTTATTTCCTTTTTCTTAATTCCAGGATATTTGTTTCATTTTCCTTGAGATGATCTTTGGAGGTGGGGAGATCATTGTGGGCTTCTGAGGATGAGTTAGACACATTAAATAATGGCCATCGGATGTGGGTGAGTAAAGCGAGGAAAGATCTGAGAGGTTAATTTTGATGGAGGCAAGTTTCTGGGGACGTTTCGCTGGGTGCATGAAAGTTGGGTCATCTCTAGTGGGGTCCATTATTTAGGGTGGACGTAGAAAAAAATGCTTAGGTGCATTATAAAGGGGTATAGATATGACACGCTGTTATATAAAAAAATCAATCTAATAAAGATACGAGAGTTTTTGCCTTCCTATATCGTTGGTATTTATCGTGATTGTTGTGGTTATTCGATCGATGCATTGTGTTTAACCTACGTGGTTGTTATCTGTTTTTCAGGTTTTTCTTTAAATTTTGAGCAATTAAAACAGATTCAGTGACATCCCCCTCACTTCACTTCGCTAGGACTCGTCATCTTTTTTTGCCGGTCTACAACCTCGATTCATTCATATGGATAGATCAGGATTTTAATTTAAATTACCAATCCACATATGGATCCTGACGAGGAATAGATCTTCACCATACCACGGGATCCTCCTCCGCCACCGCCTCTGGCGCTAGAGACGATAAATATACGAAGGAAGAAGAGAACGGCGAGCACGCTGGTGTTGACGCCTGTGTCTAGCTGTCTGCTGCTCCAGATCGCCTATCAGTTATAGGTATTGTCGTATGTACCTAGTACCAAATTGGCGTATGTATGTAGTAATCGTGTTCCTTCATGATAGCCCAATGTGACTGCTGTGATCTTTTTGGCTGTTATCCTACGATAATTGTCTCTTCATCGGCCCTGGTTTATTACTAGAGCTCTTCTACGGTACAATAAATTTAATACAGATTGTTTAATTTTTTCGATCTAATTAATTAAATTAGTTAGTATATTTTTATACTTTATATTTTCTCTGTTAGTAGAGTAGTAGAAATATCTTTCATAAATCAATGACTATATTTGATTTCTACTACCTACTATTACTAACAGTATAATCCGCCGTAAAATTTCTCTTCTCTGTTCCATTATTACTATTATTCTAGATCAAGATCATGAGACACGTTTACACGCCGGTCAAAACCGTACATCATTTTTTACAGCTCGTGGACTGAGAAACCGTTACTACTAGCCTAGCAACAGAAGAAACTTGCTACTAGCAAGGTTGCTAGGTTATGTCGTGAATCAAGACTATCCTGATGCCGACATGTACGAAATAGTGTGGCCTAGATCTTATAACAATCCCTATAACCACAGTTTTCCAGCTAAGTTTCCAATCTGTAAACACTAAAATGAAGACCACAACGATCCTAGCAACCTTGCTTTTCTGCTTTGTAACTATAGTTTGGTCCATCTTTCCCTCAGCCATTGCATTCAAACCTTGTAGTGTTTCACCAGCAATCAATCCAATCAGGTTCACAAAATCGACGAAAAACACATAAATGGAGTGTATTGAACCGGTTAGTGTCGGCGTTTCGAGCACCGGCAAGTAAATTTGTAAGTCTAAGGGGTCGCGCGTTCCACTCCCTGAATGGTTAGACTCAGAAGTCCAAGATGTATACTGGTTCGGGCAGAAGATCCCTACTCCAGTTCGTGTGGTGGCGTTGTATTCTATTTAGCACAGATGACTGCACAAGGTTTACAAGCGAGAGTGCCAACGACTTAGCGAGATGGATTCGATGGCGCTCCCGGTCCTGTTGTTTTTTTCTCTCCCTCTCCTCTTGTTCTACGGGAGCTCCTGCCTCCTTTTATACGAAAGGAAGGGGCAGGTTACATCGAAAATTGGGAGAGGACGAGACGACCTACACTAGGAGCTTCGGTCCTTCGTTCTGCTGACTGATCAGCGCTCAGTTTTGCCCATATCGGGTCGGTAGCTTAGTTGGTCAGGGCGGTTAGGTATTTCTCCGGGAAACGGCGTACCTGCCCTCTGCGAACCTTACGGTGTTAGCGTTTGTTGCGCTGACGTGGGCGCCTCGGGAGAGGCGTGTCTTCGCATCTTGTATGTGGCCGGTGATGGGATGGGAGCATGACTTGATCGACCATGTAAACCTTTCGGGAAGGAGCCACCGCCTCGTATAGTCACTTTGATTGACCCGTTAGTAAGTGTACGTGGCGGTCGTCTGGTAAAGGCTTCGACACGTGACCCTTGGCAGGAGTGATCTTGGCACGATCGGAGTCAGGGGATTCCGACCTGCTGCGAGGGTCAGGAGCCCTGCTTGGTTGGAGCCGGGGGGCCGTCTCGCTGAGGAGGTCGGGAGCTTAGCTCGGTCGGAGACATTCCCCTTGGTCGGGAAGGGAAGGGAATTCCCGTGTAGCTTTGCAGGTACTTCGGTCGGTAGTGGGATGAAAACGACCTGTTGGGCTTGAGCTGTGTTTGAGGTCGCTGGCTGGTCACCTTGGGCCGTTGGGTACCCCTTTTATTAGTATTCGTCAGTTAGATTTCTAAAGTCACTCGGTAAATCGGTGAAGTTTAAATGTAAATTCAAAAAATTTAGAAAAATTAAAAAATTACCAAAAGCATTGATTTTTTTTAAAAAAAATTGTGAAGTCCTGAGGAAATTCTAATGATTTCTATAAAATTTTCAGATCAGTGTATTTTTTTAAAAAATTTGATAGTGCTACTGTCTTTTTATATACTTTTCTGTTTTGATTTTCTAGGAGAACTAAATGAAGTCTAATATTTCTGAATTTTTTTGTTAGGTACATAAGAAATGCTAATGATTATTTAAAAATTTTAGATCATTATTAGTCCTGTGTAATTTTTTAAAAAATCTAACAGTGCTACTATCTTTATATATGCTCTTCTGTTTTTTATTTTCTAGGGGCACTAAATGAAGTCTAATATTTTTGAAAAGTTTACTACATGATCCTTGAGAACTCTTTATGATAAAATTAAAATTTTATAGCATGATCAAGCATTTAATTTTTTTATAAAGATCTGATAGTGTCTCTATTCCTTTTCATTAAATGTTGTTATTTATTTTTAGAAGCACTAAATGATTTCAAAATTTTATTTAAAATTCTCTGATATGTTTTATATATTAATAGGGATTTTTTGAATTTTTTTAAAATTTAAAAAAATTAAATTTTCCTTCCGTGTGCCGAAAACCGAATAAAATCGCTCAAAAATTGAAAATAGGTCGAAATTCAGTTGAAAATCGATAAAAATCTCTCGATTTTATTTTTTTCACTGTTGTTTGACCGCCGAATTCAAAAATTTTAAACTCAAACTTCTTTGGTTTCTACCGGGTTTTCTTCTTCAGATTTTCGAAAATCGCATTTATTTTTTAACCCTGAATCCAACAATATCCTATATGCTTAAGTGACACAAAGCGGTGCCATTTAGAGGACCATACTAACTTAAACCTCACTTTGTAAAAAATCAACGTAGCACAGAATCTTCCGCAATAATTTGATGTGTGCAATACGTCTGCTTTGAATTTTTCAGAATTGCCTTGAATCTTTCAGACCATCCACAAGAGTTGACTTAGACATGCGTAATACAATATTATTACGAAGGTTAATGAACCATACAAGGCCCAGCAATTATAGTAAGACGAATCTTGCGTCGGATTGCAATTGGCATGGACCTAGAAGAAAGAAGAGAATTTGCTTTGTGCAAGATTCTTCAAAGGTTACTAGTAGAATCTGTTGCTGTCGACCACTCGACTCGACCCTTCCATTGCACGCCGGCCGACGACGAACTGACCACAAGAGTTGCCTCCAACGTTGAGATTAAAAAAAATGAAAAGGGAAGTGAGAAAGCAAGAATCACAATTTATTATCGATCAAAATAATGTCTCTTGCACGGAGTCTATTGTTGGTGATATACCCTTGAGCCGATCATAGAGATAATTGTATCACGCTTTATGTTTATGGAACAATATAATAGTTTTTCCTTTCAATAAGTATCGATTGGATTAATCAACAAGTAAGTGACTTGTTCGTGCAACTTTTTTCATATATTGATATTATTCAAGTTATTCCTGATCGGTTATCATAATATAGGACGATTATATTTCATAGATCAGCACATGTTTTGGTTGATGATCATGTTTCACGGGTCATAGAGATATGGAGATATCTAATCCATAATGTGGACACATGTTAGAGAACATGCGTTGGATAGACCTATATGAGACACTGCGAAAATTGTTATATATATTCTTATGTGTCATCAGTTGATCTCATGCATAGTGTATGTATGTTCCTTAGACATGAGATCATCATTGGTTTTCTAGATGTGTAATAATTTACTTAGGAGCTACCAAACGCTACTCTTTAACTAGTTAGTTATAAAGGAAGTTTTCGGATTTACTATGAAACATGCTGAGGTACATGAATGATCAAGATGGAATTTGCTCCTCCTATATAACGGAGAGATATCTCTAGGCCCCTCGAGGTAGATGGATTAAGTAAGTGCATGACCATACCGGATGTGATTGAGAGTCAATCCAGATAAATTATCCCACTACGGTATGAGTGAAGAGATCGAGCTATCATAGGATGACACGACTCTCGCCTTGAGCTTGATCTGATATCGTGAAGCAAAGGGAACATGACATTATCACATTATAATAGGTTCGTCCGATGCTTTATAGATATTTGGGAATCGATATGTACTGTTAGGTACCGCTATCGATTATCGATCGGAAAGATATTTGAGTCGTGTCCAAATATACATGAACCTACAAAGTCACACACTTAAGGGGTTGGAATATAGTGGTATGGATTGGATCCGTCACTAATGGGCCAAATAGGCTTTGTCCTTCAGTTGGGCTCTAATGTAGGGTTTCACCGCAGGAGAGGGGACGGTTATATAATGGGAGTTCGTAGTTGCAATTGTAACGAGAGAGGGCGTAGCCACCAAAACCCAGCCGTCTCTACTTAAGCCTTCCCGTGTGCGCTGGTGCTGGCACACCGACGCACGGCGTTCTTTTCCCGAACGTGTGGACGCCAGTAGAGGTGTTGCTGCTACTGCGACACTGATCGGGATGATCGACCACCGCGCGAGGAGGATCGGCCACCGCACGAGGAAGATTGACCACTGTAACTGGACGCGCACTTCGTTGATCTGGGCTGCATCAACTTCCTTCCGTTGCACTGCGCGTCTAGTAGTAACGATCCATGATTATTTACTTGCGTGGTTTTCTAGTTTACGAGATAGAAATTTTAATTGTGTGCTAATGTAGCTTACCCGTATCCCTTCATCTATGTTAGTCGGCATGGCTCTGTAGTGTTGCCGGGCAAATGTGCCTCACCAATTTTACACCTCTTGTCCATTTCTGATGACCGACATGAGAACAAGCAATTACATGGATGGCGATGGTTTACCAGAGCTAGCCGCCCGTTTTTGGTCAGCTTTCTAGTACTGTTGGCCGAATCTTTGCCTTCACAAAAGCTTTCATTTTACGAGAATGGTATTTTTCGTCACTGACAAGCAGGTCGACAGGACCCAGAAGTCACGCACGGTTTCTAACAATTCATAGGAAAATTTGACTGGCACAGGCACACAGCACACTGAAAAATGTCCAGATTGGCTTCATTTAACACAGGCACATCACAGTAAAGAATTTCTTCCAAGATACAAGCAACTAGCATGGATACGATCATATGTTTCAATGTTGTCATGGAACGAATGATGATATCTTCACGCGGGCATGGTCGGAACAACGGCAAAAATACAAATGCATAATAAGAATATTCTACTATCCTCTACAAAGCTGTGCAAGAAATGTTTGGAATGGTCGGAGATGCCCACAGTTGGAACTTTGAAGCAGTATTCTGTGCAGGTTGGGGGGAAATGCTGACAGCCTCGGCCCAGCAACCGCTCACAGGATTCTGTCGAGGTCGCTGATGAAATTGGAGGCTATAGATGTCAGCTTCTTTCCGGTCTCTCCAGCCATGTTCTTGAGGGAAGACAGATCCTGAGTAGCCTGCAGAATAATTCCAGGAAACGAGGGAAGTTAGTTGTGCAAATTACATGGATCATCTCTGCATGCAGTCTTTGAATTGTCTTCAGTGTAATAAAGAGTATGCAATCGCGGTTGCCAGAATCTAAATAGGATAACAAATTGTGGCCACCATTTGCAAAAGACTACCTGGAAAGATATTCTGTTCATGATATCTGCAGCGCTTACGTCCAGGTTAGAATCGTCTACATCGCGTCCAAAAAGATCAGCACTTGAAATGGATGAAGAACCCTGTATTAAAGCAACAGATGATCTATAAGGAAAAAAGAAAAGTTCTCCTGGATATTCAAAAGAAGTTTACAAACACATGAATGCAAGCCCTAGACAAATTACTCCACTTCTGGAACATGAATACTTCAAAGGGGAGAGTAGCTTAAACAGAGGTTGAATATATATAACAGAGTGACGATAAAGTAATACACACCGCAAACTTTTGAAGGGATAGTTGAGCTTCCTTCTCTTCTCTGCTTTGATTACCAAAAAATTGAGATGATGAAATTGCCTTTGCATTAGAGAATTTTTTCCTTGCTTCGTCACTTTCTTGTATCTGAAAGGTATTTCATCCAGAGTCAGAACGGATAATAGTATAACTAGAATCTACCAGAGGAAAACATATTTCAGCATAAACAACCACATCATGTACAAGCTACTTGCCACGAAAGTTTCCAGTGTTCAAAGGTTGAAGTGGCAAAGCCAATTTCAAAATCCAACCTCGTCAAATACTAAAACAAACACATAGAAAAAGTCTAAATTACTGCGCAGTAACTTTGCAGAGAAAAATAGCACACTGCTTATTGCATGTTAAAGAAGCAAGCGGCATAAAAAGGTACTATTCTAGATGTTAGACAATGTCATGAACCTTACTTCATAACGGGGTAAACACCACCGGGAGAAAGGCCGGGCGGCGTCGGCTTGGTGGGATGAGAGATTAGACTATAGATGGGGGTGAAAAACCTTGGGAGAGAGACTAGATTAATTCATCTTCATTCCTTGGTAAATAACGATACAATGACTCCTTTATATAGAGCCGACTCCAACCAACTCAATCTGCATATCTTATCATTATCCTAACTAACTTTACCTCAATCCTAGCCAATCTAATCCTGCCTTGCGCGTTGCTACAGTACAGCTGGTACTGTTCACACTCATGCGCATAGGCGCAAACAGTAACTCCAGCACATGGCATTAGTTGTCGCGTGTCTTGTACCTGACGAGGGTAACTACCGTTGGAAGAGGCCACACGGTATGGCTTGAAGGATAAAGTGCTAAGAGAACAAGAGCGCTCCGTAAAGAGGAGAGGATCCAGGAGAGACATTGGGCTAGAGGGGAACTTCTTAATTCATTCTTGTTTTCTGTGCCCGGAGGATGCCACATGCTCTTATAGGAGCCGGCTTTAACAAATCAGTTAACCAACTAACTAATTGATAAAATCCTCTTAAACTAACTGATAACAACTAAGATAAGATAATACCATGCCTCCTTGTTCGCATGGACATGCTGGGTGGCCGCATGAGCCGCAAGGTGTCTTGTCGTACTGCACCTAGAGACTGGGCAAGCCCACGTCCATGACACTAAGCTATTTAAAACTAAGCCACTGAATACAGTCAAGCGTGCGTGAAAAGAAAAGTAATACCATTTGTAACAAAAAGAACATGCTAGCAAATGTTTGCAGGGATCTGAATTCCTCTAAGTTAACAAGCGATGTCAGAACTTTATGTGGAAATTACAGACCAGAGAACAACAATTCATAGAGGAAAAAGGTGTCCTATGCAAGGAAGACACACAGAAGAAAAAGACAAATGCTATGAAAGTCAAAACAAGAGAAGCTATAGGAAGCAACAAGATATTGTGTAGCAGTTTGTATAGTAACTCTTACAGAATTAAATTCCGCAAACTTTTACATTAATCAGAAAAATTCAATCAATGTGACATTTCTCTTACTGATGTAGCAGTAACATCAACGCATCATTTACCTGAGTCTTTGAGGCAGCTGTGCTTGATTTTCTTTGGAACCCATTATCCATTCCATAATCTTGAAAGAAGTTTGATGATTTTGGTGGTGCTACATGGCCAGTCACCTGAGCTCCTCCAGTTCTTGAATCAGCTGATGATTCATTCTCCACATATTCGAAACGTGAATGTAAGGATGGGCCACTTTTTGCAGCTGAGGTAGTCAATGATGGCAAAGCAGGTTTTGGCTCTTCAGGTTTCTGGTCATACAGACTCTCATTTGGCTGCCGTAGGAAATAAAAGATGGCAAAGGTCAGTCCTTAATTCCCACAACATATAGCAATCAGAGTAGAAGTATACTGCTTGGGCTGTGCATTAATCTGGAGAGGCTTAAAGCTGCCTAAATTGAGAAACAAGAATAGCTCCTTTGGTCTGCAGCATTACCTTTGTAGTGAGCTTTCGCACACCAAGCCCTCCAGTCTTGCCTCCAACCTTCTTTGCACCAATGGGCTTCTTTACAGAAGTGACAAAAGTGGGGTGAGTAGGGGCTTTTGGTGAATGGGTAGGTGCTTTTGGCGAGTTAGTGACATCATTTTCCTGCTTCCCATTGGTATTCTCTTCTGGTACATCCGAGGGCTTGAATTCAGGGAAGTCATTGGATGGATTCGGTGGGTGAGACGCAGCAACAGGTGATGACGGCAAGCCATTATTGGCAGTCAAACTCTTAGCAACTTCCTTTTGCAGTATCTGCTTGTACAATTCAGCAGCCCTTGATGTATACTTTGCCTCGACTTTGCCACCGTCTGTCCACCCGTGCTGTTTGAAGAAAGCATGTGCACGATTGTTGCCTCCAAAAGCCATCATCTTTAGTTGATCCGGGGTCCATGAATCTAGGTTCGTTGACCTACATAAGATATAGACACGGTTTGCATAAGAGAGACTGAAAATAACATGACACTGCTGTAACCCAATCTCTTCAGTGGGTAGGTAGAATAGTACGAATGAAAAACTTCACTTATGGATCATTCTGCAAAAGTTTATGAAAATAGTGCATTTACTGCAAATGCACTTATGGATCTGTTAGACGACCAATGTGCCACCTGTGGATGACAGAGGTTTGAAGTCTGCCATTGTCTAAAAAGGTCAAGCAAGGTCTAAATTGTTAGGTATAATCTTGACTTTATCTAGATTGAGTTTGTTAGTTTGTTGCTTGATTAGTTAGCTGCAGGCGTGTTCCATGAAGGATAAGGGGTTAGTTTAGATAAAGTTGTTAGCTTATCTTGTCATCAGGTTGCTATTTAAGTTGAAGAAAAATAGAAAATGCATGAGGTTGTGTGCGGCAAAACAAAAGAACTCCTTGCATACGCACAGTACTCCTCCCATTCCGACGTCCGCTCGTGTACGCTCCTGTAGCCGGCCGTATGCATGCATCTACGCTGTATAGGAGAGCAGCTTAGTTTATCCGTTCCTTCTGTCCACAGGACGCAGTACATGCGAGTCCGTAGCTCTCCGAGTCCAACGTCGCCGTGAGGTGGCGCTCTCCCTCGCACGGCTGACATACGGGCACGGTAGCAGGAGGGCACGGCAGCAGGAGCCTTGATCCAGTTCCAACATAAATATCGTATTGGCCTTAATGGCCCAAGAACCGACATCTCCATATGTGTTTGTTCCGGTTGGCTGTGGCAGTGGCTGAGGGCCGAAAGCCTCAGATCCACCCATCAAGCACAGCTTGTTTTATATATATATATATATATATATATATATATATATATATATATATATATATATATATATATGAATCGATTAGCTTGTGTTGGTTGTAAGATTAAAACACAGACAAATAAGGAAAATGCATTGCTGATCCTGAAGCAAGCAGGAAAGCATTAAAGATTGCAGCGCGGCATTCTCTTTCTATCCCGTCCCCCGGGGCGGGAGATCTATTCTCGGGGGGAGGCGCAGATCTAGTAAACTAGAGAAGATCTGAATGAAGTGAAGCAAAGCAAGCAAAGCTATGGTGGAAGGGGCGTGAGTGAGATTCATGTTGTTGTTGTTACCTAACGAAGGTGACGTGGACGCCGAGGCTGCGGTGGACGGCGGAGCAGTCGAGGCAGAGGAAGATGCCGTAGGTGACGGAGGCCCAGGTGGGGTTCTTGGCGCTGCAGTCGAAGCACATCTGCGGCAGGAATCGAGCAAGCACGAATTAGAGCACGTGATGAGATGAGATCTGCGGAACGTACAGCGGGCTTGCAGAGATCTGGGTGGCGACGAGGCAGGTGGGTAGGTAGGTGGGCGGGCGAAGAAGAGGAGGAGGAATACTACCTTGTTCTCTAGCTTGGCCTTGAGGCGGCGGAAGACGGCGTTCTTGTCGGCGAAGGCATCAGACGCCATGGCTGGGCTGCCGGTCGGCGGGATGGACGAGATCGATGTGTTATGGTGCGTCGGAACGGAGATCTGGGAGGGAGGGAGGGAGGTTAGGACGAGACAAGAGGAAGAGCGAGGTTAGCTGCAGGATCTGGGGGGGAGGCGGGAAGGTGGGAGGGAGGAGTATACACTATACAGCAAGCAAGGCAACGCTTACGCAAGGGTGGTGGTGGTGGTGGTGGTGGTGGTGGTTTGGCGGAGGGAGGGAGATGACAGACAGACACCAATAGCGCGGGGCGGGCTGTCCAGCTCCAGCTCCAGCCTTTCTTCGCCTTGTCTTGCTCTTGCAATTGCTCGTCCGACCCGACTGACAGCACACGACACGGCTTCCAAGTTCCAACCACCCTGGCTTCTCCACGGCCACCAGTCTCACCATACCTTAGTCACCTAATACAAGAATACTCTTAGCTTTTCTATTTAGAATCCTCTCTGCTAAATTTAGAGCCTTTTTAATCCGTAGGATTCTAAAAACTAGAAAATTAATTGTATGTCGTCAAATAACTCATTCTTCACAATATATCATCATGTTCTAAGTTTTCTTCACAACATCGTCACCTTGCCGTTCAAGCCTATACGTTAAACTTGTCGAACCCCTACCTTCTATCCCCAATCTTTTTTCTTTCCTTCTCTCTTCCCTAGCCAGCGAATCCTGCCTAGGGCCACACTCATCGAAATGGCATTTGGGGGAGGCGGCGAGGAGTTCAAGGCAAAGGATACGGTGCTTCTTTCCTGGTAGGGATAGGAGAGGCCAGAGTCGACACGTCGTTATTGTTGCCCCCCAAGTCGCAATCTTCTCTGATTCGTCGTCGTGTCTCAATCTCTCTCCAAATTAACTATCCTAACAGCTAGTAGACCTTTGTGCGAAGCTCCTATACAAGGTCCACCCTCCTAAGTTGACACCGGGTGTCGCAACACCGGTAGGCCATCACTACTCACCATGGATAGCATCCCACCGATCTAGGCCGAGTTCGACCTCATCGTGCGTGTCAATGTGGTCTCTGCACCTCCCTAAGTGCGACCAACTCTTTGTCAAGCCCTCTCCGCCACCGGAGCCTTGCCATCAACAAGGACCTTCGCCATACCGTATTTGATGTCGTCGGCGGCTCAGCCTCTGTTGTTTTTTCCCAAGCCGTTGCTATTACTGTGTCCCTTATGTCAAGGCAACACTCATGCACGCGTCACTTTGCCCTTCTTGTCACCAAACCCTACCAGCCACTGTGAGACAATGCCGCCCGCTAAGTGCTCGACTGTTGTCGCCGCGCACCGTGTAGCCGCTTGGACAACATACCTTGGTGCATGCATGAGAGAGAAGAGAAAAGAGAGGATAGAGACCATGGATTTGCTCAGATCTATGTATAGGGAACAAAGAAAATGGAGGAAGATGATTATATAGGCTCCATTCGGGATAGCTTTTGCTTAAAAGAAAATTGGATTATTTGCCGAATTGGGGGATTTTAGACAGCTTCTCCTACAATCAGAAACTATCCTCTACATAGGCCCCGTTTGAGACAGCTTCTGATTATGCAAATTATGGATTCTCCAAGAATTTGATAGATGATAACTTCCGATTTTATGTACAAATCTGCTTCTGATTGTGGGAGAAACTTCTTAAAGAATCTAGAATATGGATTCTTGAAGAACCATAAGCTATCACCTATCGAATTCTTAGAGAATACAGAATATGCACAATCAAAAATTGTCCCAAATAGAGCCATAGAATCAGAATCCGGGGTGCGAACCAACCTGGTCCTCTACCTCCACACGCAGCCGACCCGACCCGATTCTCCTACAATTAGAAACAGCTTCTTCCATAATTTAGAATCTACATAATCAAAAACTGTCCCTAAGGGCCTTATGACTTGCGGACCTCACAAGCAGACAGAGAGAAAGATGAGGGTGGCATGTAGGGATTGGCTAGTACTCACATTTCATGGGGGCAAAATGGTCCTTTGCAGGGTTTAATGGAGGGATTGTGAGTTTGTGACAGACTGCTCACGGTGATGCCATATTGTGAGAAAAATTAGAACTGGATGGCATATTGTGAAGAAATAGTTATTCAAGATAATATCATAAAATTGTAAGTTATTGGATGGCATACATTAATTTTGTAAAAGGAAAAAAACGGCGATTACATCTTGCGATTACTGCAAGCGCATGACCAACCGCGAATTACATGACTTCCATCTGTTGTTTTCGTCCCGTACGAGGTCATTACAATTCACAAGAGTCTTTCTTTGCGAGGAGGATGCCGATGATTCCTGTAAGGCTGTAACTCTCCAACTGGAGTCATTCACACATAGCCCCAATTCAAACAACCCCAACCATCCGTTTTTTTAACTGCCTGGATCCAGTTAATTAGTAAGCCCTACACCAGTTCCTTACTACTATTCAACAGTTCAATCATTCATTCCCTCAAAAAAGGAAAAAAAAAGAAGAAGAAAGAAACATTCCTGTGCCATGTTGCACACTTGCATGCCAACGCAAAGATAGACCGTGTCCAAGCGTCCTTGTGAATTTGTTTCTTCCGTGACTAAATCTTCGCAACATGGTCTGCCACTAAATTGCACTGGACAACAGAGCACACTTACGATGCATCTCAATCATCTTCATTCTTCAGGTGCCTGCTTCCGCAAGGTCATCCTCATAAAATCTGAGATTCGCGAGGATGCAGCAAGACCCCTCTCTACACAGTTGAAATAATCGTCCTCTGAACACAAAACACAAGGGATAAGAATTAGGATGGTGAATCCTGCATCTCTGGTAGTGTCTAAAAACTAAAAAGAACACACCAATCTGAGGCACGAGATAGAACCGTACCAGACATGACTCCATGGGTGACAGAAGTTATCAATCCACGCTCAGAATGCTCATCTTTCTGGTTTGATTCTTTTGAATCAACAGGCTTGCGTGAATTGGGAAACACCAAATGGGCAAATGATTTCAATTCCTGCAGGTTGTGACAAACAGCAACTATTAATTCCTGTTGTACTGAAAATAATCTCCTCGAAAAGTTTACTTTGATCTTGAAGGACAATTCTTAAAACAAAACAATTGACATAACATTTCAGATACTAATGTCAACTACACTCAACTAGAAATTAAGTCTTGGTTTGCTTAGGTACTTGGAAGAACTTCAAAGACCATCAAAGAGTAAAAATCACGCCATCTAAAAAGATGTTACTGCTGCGAGTTGGGCCCAACTTGCCAGTTACCATTGGACTTCATAGATTAACGATTTTTTTATGCAAGTGGTCAATATGGGTACCTGCCCTCAGAGTTCAGGGATAAAAAAAAAGTATACTAAAAAAGAAAACAGCATATACTTGGTGTTCAGGAGTTTGATGAGCACACTATCAACCAGCAGTGCAAAAATGCTTTCCGGAGGGAAATATCATGATTTGTGCTTTCCTCCTAGAGTGAAATTCAGCAAAATGAACAATTTCTACCTGTTCTTCTTTATTGCTTGTGTCCAAAATCACTGCACCATCCTCCAACACACCACAGCCAATTGCAACTGCAGAAAAATAAGCATGTAAGCGGCAGAGTTCCAACAGAGAATATACCCCCCAAAAAAACTTTTGAACTTACCAGCAAGATGTTTCAAAGGGATGCCAGCAAATACAAGGGCAGCACAGGAAGCATTAATTGCATATGGAAGAAGCTAGGCATTGTCAAGGACTATTCTTGATTGAAAACAGGAAGACACGTATATTTAGAATTTATGAATCTTACAATGCACAAACAACATTTCAATATTTACTGAAATAGCTCATGCATAAAGCATGAAAAATAGGAATTTGTGGACAATATGTTGGCTGGAAGAGTATTCGGCGGAAGCTTGGAACTTCCATCAGTTCTTGCACATATTTTCATCACCCATCAATTCAAATACAAGGTAATTCATGGCAAAACAAATGCTTTGCAAGGCAAGGATTTAGACCTAAGACAGAGAAGTTGAGATTATCAATTACCTGGACAACTAACTGGGATTATAAATTAGCTAAGAAGTTACTGACAAATAAATGAAAAATTCAATTAAAACACCAATACTCTAAGCCACTAGAGCAACACCTCCTTTCTTGTGAGCACAAGCTAAAAATTGTAATACTCATGAAACAACCACTATACAGTACTACTAAATTAAGGTGGAAAGATACAGAACCATCGTTGCCCACAACCTGCAAAAGTAGGGATAACCAGGGACAAGATAAAACTGTAAACTCATTGGCCCAATGCATTAAATAAAAGGCTCAACTAACTTAAGGTAGCTTGCTGTCATGCGCTAGTGCGCTATGAAGGAAGTTGACAAGAAATTTTTGAAAGAGCAAGCAAACTTGTCCCAAAAATGGTAGCAGGAAAAAAATTCTACATAGTGCACATAGTCATTTCCTATAGTTAAGCATGTGTGTTTTTTTAGTGTATACAGGGATTTCAAAGTATTTATGTTGTAAGCACCGTGCTAGTGAGCGTGCTAGTTAGATTTTGCATGCTTTGCCAGCACTGCCATTTTATCATTAGTCATCAACTCATCATCATGCACATGATTTGGCTCTCTCACAGAGACACAGTCACACACACACACACACACGTATTGATATGCACTCAGACGGACACTTGAGGGTTGAATATAGCAACACTCCAATACTTAAGGAATTAAGGGTTCATTCCATACAGGCTTTGTTGAATAACATGGAAGATGATCATTGATTACCAGTAGGATTTTTAGCCCGATTGATTGCATTGAGTACACAGAAAAAAGTCCCTTTTAAAAAATTGGTAGCTAAATGTTCATAATCAATCCTAAATGGGCGATAATAGAATGCACAACAGCAAGAAGCACGGGAGAGAGAAGCTTCACCTGAAGTATGACAGAGGTGGTGGTGTTTGGATGGACAGTGAGCAAGCAGATGCTCTGCAAAGTCCTCTTGAGTGTCATCTCATACTCCTTTTCTTGCTTCCCTGTAAGCAAAAAAATAGCGGTTTCAGTGAGACATATCTTCGATTGCCCACGCGAGGCGGCAGCAAATGCAGGTGAATGGATTAGAGGGACGGGAAGGTACGGACCGATCTGGCCGGTCTTGGGCCTCCAGACGACCACGATGGAGGCCTTCTCGGGGTTCTCCCCCTTCCTGGTTCCCGGCTTGGGGCCGTACACGGCGGCCAGCACGATAGTGTCACCTGTATAGACAAACAGGGATGAGCAACCGAGCAGAGCAGCCGTGTAAGGCAGCGCAGTGTATAAAGCAGCCACCTTGAGCCCAGCGCGCGGAGCCGTGGGCGCGGTCGAGGGGGTTGCGGGTGCAGGAGAATGGCCGGAGCTGGTTCGGGTTCCGCCCGTCCGCGCGGCTCCCCTCCATCCTCCTCTCCGTGACGAGACTGACTGATGCGTAGGCGACGGCGGCGCGGCGGTTCCCTCGCACACGCCGCCGCGGCTATGTCCTGGATACATATACCACATGTTTGCTTGAATACAAGGATTCAAATTTCGTTACCGCGCAGGATTGGAATCCGAAATTTCGGTGAAATTCGAGTATTTCAGACAAATCTCATCCGAAATTCAAAAACTAAAATTCAAATCCGGTTTGTTTTGTATCGAGAAAAAACGAAATTCGCCGAAAAATAGCGAAAATTCGGGCGAAATACCTGAAATTTTTGTCTTTTTGCAACGGAAAAAAGTGGGTCAAACGATGTTGAAAAATTTTGAAATTGTTTTTGGAGAATCCTAACATATTGATGATATTGTCATAAAAATTTCAGATTATTCTGAAGTATGTGAAATTTTTAAAAATTCAAACATTGCTACTATCCTAATAAAACGCTGACTCGATATTTTGAACCGAATGTAAAATGGTTCAAACCACGTTATAAAATTTTGATTTTTTTTGCATGGTTATGATGCATCACTAATGTTCTCATAAAATTTTCAGATGATGATCAAGCTTCATAAATTTTTAAAAATTCAAACAGTACTACTGCCCTGTTAAAAGACTTACCGACAAACTTGAACAAAATGAAAAATTATCTAAACCACGTTAATTTTTTTTAAAAAATTTGGATGGTACTAATGTAACATTAGTGTTTCTTTAAAAGTTTTAGATGATGACCATTCTTAAATAATTTTTAAGAATTCAGACAGTGCTACGTCCTAATAAAAGCCTGATGATCAATACATAGATTTGCTTTAGCAATAAAAAGAGGTTTAAATTTTTTGAAAATTTTACATAATGGTGATAAGGAAATGCTTAATATCTCACAAAAATTTTGAATCATTATCACACTCCAGTGAATTTATAAAATTCTTACGAGGCACAATACTATTTATGTTCTTTCTCTTTTTGATTTTTGAAATATAATATAACAAACGAAGTTCAATGCTTACATAGATTTGATTGACCAAAAAACAAAGTTTAATTTTTTTAAAAAAATTATATAATGGTACTGAGTCAATTATTAATCACTCACAAAAATTTTAGATCATAATCACATTCAAGAAAATTTATAAAATTCTGACAATGTAACTGTCTCAATTATGTTCATTCTATTTTTGATTTTTTAAAGATAACAAATGAAGTTAAATTATTTTGAAATTTTTTATGTTTGATTCTAAACTACTAAGGATAGTACCATGAAATTTCGAGACACTGTAGCAATTTCGATTTTTTTAAAAAAAATTCCGGCCGGTACTTTAGATTTCGGGGTGGTCCGAAATCCAAAATTTCGCCGAAATTCGACGAGATTTGGAACCCTGGTTGAATGTACGCCTTCTCAAGGATGCAGGTTCGCGCGATACAACTGTGCGTGGCTCGGTGGATGCACCACCACCGGCTCACTCGTGTTACGGATACCCTCGCGAGATCATTTGCGTCGCTCACCTTGCGTTAGGGTTGCCGCGATCTCCCCTCTTTGGATCTCCCCGGATCTCACGCTCCTCTCTCCAGATCTTTTCGCTCTGGTGAGAACCGCGGTAAGACAGACGCTCTGCAAGGTATCCTCTCTTCCTGTGCTCCATTTGTAGTTTCTTCTCCCCTCCTTCTCCTCCCTTGTTTAGTCTTTGCTCCTCTCCCCTCCTAGATCTGCTCCATTTGTGGCTTCTTCTTCTCCTCCCCCGTTCTCTGGTTCTTGGCTAGATCTGCTCCATGTTTTTGTTTTTTGAATTAAGATTGATGTAAGACAGATCTAGGCAGGATGAGTAGTCATACTATTGTGGTTTGGGAACTTGATCTGTTCATCTATTCTATTTTGCACTGAGCTAGGAAACTTGATCTGTTCTCTGGATTGAAACTTGAACCCTTGTATAAGTATGCCATTTTAGAAAGCACAACAATGGAAATGGGTAGTCAGTAATCATGTTCATATGTTGATCTGTTCTATTTTGCACTGAGCTAGGGAACTTGATCTGTTCATCTCTATTCATCATGTTCATATGTTCTATTTTGCACTGAGCTAGGGAACTTGATATGTTCATCTCTATTCATCATGTTCATATGTTCTATTTTGCACTGAGCTAGGGAACTTGATCTGTTCATCTATTCATCATGTTCATATGTTGATCTGTTCATCATGATTATCTGTTCTGATCACATGATGCAACCACTTAAGTTGGCATGATTGATGTTATGAGCAACCACTTGTGATTGATCTGAGCATTGTTTGAGGAGCATCCCTTGAGTGCAGCAGCCGTGGCATACATGCATGTGGGTGCTTATTATAGATATGAATGCATAGCGTATATATTATAGATATGAATGCATAGCTAGTGACAACACCATCATGTATACTGATACTTTGGTATTATGTTTTGTACATAGATGAATCAATTAGCACGTAAGCGTCGTATGTTATCGTTAGAGGTGCTGGTCTAGTGGCTGTCATGTATGCCTACATGCTTTGCATCCTACGAAGAGCTAGGGAACGTAGTAGCGCACGCATCACCTATGGTCCTATGCTAGAAAGGGACATAGCTAGGCAATCCAACCTAAGATGGATATACTATTCAGATGACACCCATTGCTTGGAGCAGCTTAAGATGAGGAGAGCCCTCTTTTTTGAGTTATGTAGTTTATTTTGTGAAAGGCATATGCTACGAGATACCATTCATTGCTATGTTGAGGAATAAGTCGTCATGTTTCTCCTAGTTGTTGGCCACAACCATAGGTTTAGGGCTCTGCAGCCTATCTTCAGGAGATTAATTGAAACCATCAGCCGCTACTTTCATGAGGTTTTGTATGTTGTTGGTGAGTTACGCAACGAGATGATTTGGCCACCCTCAAATGATGTGCACCCTAAAATCCTTAACAGTAGAAGGTGGTACCCTTGCTTCAAGATAAAATGATTGTCATCTTAGATTTAGTTAATACTCAAAATTTGGAAACTTAATTGCAACAATTAATCAAACTATTTTCTATCTTTATTAAGATTGCATTGGGGCAATTGATGGGACCCATGTGCTTGCAAGAGTCCCATGATCAATGTCTGCGGCCTTTAGAGGTAGGAAGGGCACTGCTACCCAAAATGTCATGGCTACCGTTGACTTCGACCATAGGTTTACCTATGTACTTATCGGGTGGTAGGGGTCAGCACACGATGCTCTAATACTTGCAGATGCATTGGAGAGGGATGATGGCCTTGTGATCTCACCGGGTAAATAGATATCGACCTAGAGCATATTGTTACTTGGGTTTTTGGTAGACAAATTTTAGCTCATCAATGCTGGATATTCTATTCGTCCAGGGTTCCTTCCACCATACCGAGCCACTCGATACCACTTGAGGGAATATGGTGGAAGGAATTACCCTCAAAACAAGAAAGAGTTGTTCAACCTACGTCACTCCAGTCTTAGGCATTCGATTCGTTCAAGAACCGGTTCAAGATTGTGTACATCAAACCTTTCCACCCATACGTGAATCAAGTGAAGCTAGTCCTCGCATGTGCTATCTTGCATAATTGGATCCTGGGTTATGGAATGGGTGAGTGTATCCCATCGGAGTCCACATGGATTGCAAAATCTGTTGAGGCGAAAGCCCACAATGAAGTTGCACAAGATAATGGAGCATGGGCTCTAAGAGGGATAAATGGGCTAATCTTATGTGGTAGAATAGGGGATCCTCCCATGTGTGATGTATGGTGTTATATATTTCTATGATGGTGTTGCACTAGTTAAATTGCATCATGAACATTTGAATTATGCATCCTGAGTTGAGACTAATGGTTGCTTGCAATGATAATCAAATTTCTACAATCTCTTACTTTTGATTTTCATGACTTACTTGGTTGACTTTATACTTGCTCTTATTTATGCATTAGGGGGATGGCTGACGGGTGATGAGGTAGGAGGTAGGCAAGTGCTGCGCTAGATTAGCCATATGTCTAGTTTCATGCTTCATCGATTGGTCGAGATCATCGGGCAAGGGGTTAGGATTGACAAAGGATTCAAAGAAGTTCATCTTAATCAAGTTGCTAGGGCCATAACCGAACACACTAGTGTTGATGCTACTGGCAGCTAGGTGTACAACCACCTATGCAAGTGGCGTGCTAGGTGGGTGAAAGTTTGCAGGCTCAAGAATCTTAGTGGTGCTCTTTGGGATGAGAATCTCAACATGATAGTGCTCAATGATGAGCACTACAAGGGCCACATCAAGGTTTTTTCTGAACCTGTTGATAACTAAACACTATTATTTTCTTATACTAACAGTTCACAACCTTCTTTCCATTATTTAGGATCACCCTAAGGATGTTGACTTCCTCAATGTACCCATACAGAACTTTTTGAGATGACCACAATCTTTGGTAGTGGATAGGCCGCAAAGAGGTATGCTATGGCTTCCAATAAGGCCTTAGGTGTTCCATCTGAGGTGGCTGATAGCTCTGGCAAGACTGGTACATCTGTTAGTGCTGATGGTGTTAGCACTGCTGCTGATGGGATGGATTGGCATGATGGTGTTACTTCTGGTGCTGATGCTGATGCCTTTGGTAGTGGTGGTGCTGCTGGTGCTAGCACTTCAGAAGGAGGTAGCAAGGATAACTCTAGCACAATTGGGAAGAGGACTCCTCGTGACCGAGGGTGAAGCAATGCTGCTAACCACGATGTCTAATGTAGTCAGCGAGATGGCTGTCGCCACAAAGGAGACTGTGCAGGGAGAGGCACATCCTGAGTTGTATAGTGCAATCATAGACCTACATGGGTTCAGTGAGGAGTCCCTAATGGCTGTCCTAACTTACCTTACTGCGCACAAGGCCATGAGTTTGGTATTTCTGCAGATGTCTGAGGCTAGGCGTGTGTTGTGGGTTACATCTTTCTTACAGTCCAACCCCTCTCACTAATTGCTAATAATTTGAGCGTATTTTTGTACTAAGGTGTTCGATGCTGTGGAATATATGGACCCCGGGTATCTGCATGGCGGGCCGTGAGGACCACCCAGGAGGGGATGGGCCAAGCTGATTGCATGAAGACGAACATTACCTAGGTTGCTCCAGTCGTACGCAACAAGGGAACCCTGAAGACAGCAGCCAACCTTGATTAGGTAGGCTGCAATCGGATGATCCAAGCCTAGAGCAATCAAGCGA
Source organism: Otatea glauca (assembly GCA_036346275.1). Lineage (NCBI taxonomy): Eukaryota > Viridiplantae > Streptophyta > Magnoliopsida > Poales > Poaceae > Otatea > Otatea glauca. Next base: position 91,923,953 of record CM070715.1, read on the forward strand.
TAGAGCATAGCACACCACATATCGCCCAGAGCATATTGCGCTTTGAGCAACTCCAGATCCAAGAGATCCGCATAATTCTAGCACACAGGATTAGGGTATTACCTCCATTGCTGAGGGCCTGAACCTGTCTAAAATCCCTGTCTTGTGTGACCTTCGAGTTTGAGATCTAGCGCCTACCCCATAAGTTCATTGCCGACTACAAAAGTCAACAGATGCTCACTTAAAACCCCCTAAACATCTAACTATTAATGCACTGTGGTGGTCTATGATAACCCCTCATGAGGTGGTAGTGGGACACCATTTTTGTCATGTAATATGAATGGCTGCACAGTTACTGGGGTGCATAGCCAATAGGTTGTGGTACTTTGGCAACCTTTGTTAGAAATGTTGGATATTTGACTTAGTCATGTTGGATGCTTGGATTTTATCATGCTGAATTGTAGCATTGTTTCTTTTTTAGGGCAATGTTGCTTCAGTTTTGGTTTGATGCAAAATGTTAAACTTGATGCTTCAGTTATGCTGCTAATAGTAGGTGAATTAAATGAGGTTTACAGATTGTAAATTAGCTCTATTGAAAATTTTAGCTCTATTGAAGATTTGTACAAAACAAGCTGTATGGGTCGGGTCAAGAGTAACAAGATGAAAATGGTTGAAAGAGGCACACAAGAAACAACAGCTTCCTCTTCTGCAAAATGAAAGGTGAGGCAATAGGTCTAAATAACATTTTTTTGTTGAATTGGGCATTGATTTGAACCGATGCCTTTCCTTTGTTTGAGATGAATGTTCTTTTGTTCAGGGGATGGGAGTTGGGAATTTATGATCTCTTGAAAGATAAGCAAAGTAAAAAATTTATGATCAGATATGAGAGATGCATCATTTCTTGTGACTTCATTCGCTCTCCCTTGCATTTGGTTTATTGGAATTGTTATACCAAAAAGTGGAATATAGATATCTGACATGGCCTTAGTTTACTCCTTATCTCTGCAGTACCACAAGTAATGGTTTCATTATCTAAAGTGAAGGTCCTAGCAACAAAATCTTTTGTATACTGATTAACTTTTGTTTCTGGTCTTGTAAGCTTAAGTCCTACATGCCACATATACATAGAAAATGTTCCTTGTTCATTTGCATATTATGACTTATGATTGCTATTAAAAAAATCCTTATTTGACACTTGAACCCTTTTATGCGAGATGCTTGATTGGTTGGCGTCATGCTATTTTCCCAATGTTAGTAGATCCATTTAAGTGTAGTTTGTTCAAACTGGTGAGATGCCCTTCAATGACTTCCAAAAGAGGAGTTGCAGTTAAAAACCTTCAGCATGCCTGCTCTCATGGTGATCTTGCTGCAATAGAGTAATCAATCAATCAGGTATGCTCAAAGAAAGGTAAACTCATGTTCACTATTCAAAAACTGATGCATGATGTCAGGTTGTTGAATGAAGGGGCTAAATAGTGCTGAAAACCTGCAGGAACAAGACATGGAAAGCGCCTAAAGGTAACTAGTCTTTTTTTATTTTTTTATCCCTTTTGTTGATGCCTAGATAACTAAATAATGCTCATTCCAAGTAGGTTATTAGTGTTGACAAGAATGCCAGATAATATGATATTCAAAAAACCTTTCCTTGCTTCAAATTTATTTGTTCCGAGAACTTGATTGTAATCTGGTTCTACTATTTTGTCCAACCTTTTTCTTAGGGAATGTCCAGCAGACCGAAAAGAAGGTAATCTGTAGTTTGATATTTGCAGCTCCAAGGTGCTCAGAACTCCTAGAACTCAGTCTGTTGCAGTTGACCTTTGCCCAAATGCTGGTGTCAATAACCTTGTAAGTGTGGAATGTCTTTTGGTCAAATTCGGCTATTGCATGTGTGTCCTGAACACCAAGAACTTAATGTCCTTCTGAACTTGCATGTGTGGATTGTTTGCCAGATAAGAAGCCTTTTGGATGTGTGGTTTCTCAAACCTTGAAGATCTTGCTTGCATGTGTGGATTCTCAAACCTCCTAAAGATCTGTATCGACCCCAGTTTTACTTGTATCTTTTGTTAGGAATTATAGTTTATTTTGTTCTACATGATTGGTGGTGTGATTCCACAGATGGATAGACCTCAGACTGAAAATTGTATCCCTATTCTAGTTTCCCTGCAGATTTTATAGCTTGAGTGTTTGTTGTTTATTCCAATCAGCAAAATTGGAATAAACAACACAATTGTTCCATCAACAAAATTGATGTGTGACATTAGTATTGAGCTCAGCAATTGGAAGTGTTGCTGGTGATCCTATTTTCTGTTTATTCCTTGTTAAACTTGTTATAGAAACCTAATGCTATAGTGAGTTACCTCCTGCTCATTTTGTTGTTGGATAATTGTTCCTGGTTTTTGCACGAGAGACGAATGTGGTTTTGAGCCCCTATTTTCGTGTCTTACGTTGCCAGAAGTACTTGGCTTATTTGGTTGAATTGATCTTGGAAATACATGGCAAAATACCAATTGTAGCTATAAATACCTTGATTCTACATAGTAACAAACAGTGATTAAAATGAAGCACAAAAGATTCATCCCCATCAACTGTATCAACTTCACCAGAAGAAGGATGAGATGCTGAGAGATTTCATCCGGCGTTTCATGCAGAAGAAGAACACCATCAGGGATGTATCTGATGCAGTGGTGGTGGCAGCCTTTCAGAAAGGGGTAAGTGATCCTGATCTAATCAAGAAAATATCTAGGAAACCACCGGCCTCTGTAAAGGAGATGTTCGCATTGGCTGACCGCTATGCCACGGCCTCCGACGCCCTGGCCGAGCGCCAAGAAGATCATCCGCAACAGAAGAACAAAGGCGATAGGGCCGAGTCCTCCAAGCACAAAGACAAAAAGCGGAAAGGCGAGGAGCTAGTTGTGGTAGCAGAACGCAACTGGCCCTGAGTCGCGCGAAGAGAGACACCCGACTACAATACCGTCATGGAGGAGATATGTCCTTTCCACCCTAAAGGTAAACACGCCGCTAAAGACTGCTTTACTCTGAAGCGTTTTGACCGCGCGAAAGCAACAAGCAGCCGGCTCCAGCGAAGGAGGAGGCAGCCAAGAAGAAGGACATTCCTGGCGAGGACGATTACCAAGAGCCCGAGCACGAGCTGAACTGCATATACGGGGGCTCCACCGAATACGAGTCTAAGCGAAAGCAAAAACTTACCGCTCGGGAGATCAATGCGGTGGAACCGGCAATCCCCCAGTATCTAAAGTGGTCTGAAGTCCCGATCACCTTCGATCGCTTGGATCACCCCAACTGAGTTCTACATCCGGGTAAGTACCCTCTAGTGCTCGACCCTGTCATTCGCAGTGTAAAGCTCAAGAAGGTCTTGATTGATAGAGGGAGTGGACTCAACGTCTTGTTCGCCAAAACCCTCGACGACATGAACATCCCCCGCTTCGAGCTAAGGCCGAGCTCACAGCCGTTCCACGGGGTGATCCCTGAGGCGTCTTCGTTTCCTCTCGGGCAGATTTCTTTGCCTGTCACCTTCGGTACCAAAAGCCACTATCGGACCGAGTATTTAATTTTGAGGTAGTGGATTTCGAAACAGCGTATCACCCTATCTTGGGAAGACCCGGTCTGGCTCGATTCATGGCTATCCCGCACTACACCTATTTGATGATGAAGATGCCGGGACCCGAAGGCGTCATCACGATTCGCAGCGACATCAAGCGATCTCTGGAAAGCGACCGAGAGAATTGTGAACTTGCCGAGCTGCAGGAGGCAACCGCTGAGGGGAAGAATATCCAAGCAGAGGCAGCCACGTTGCAAGAAGAAGACGACGTCCCATCCAAGAAGCAGGCCACGTCAGGGATAAAGCCTAGCGAAGGAACCAAGAGAATTACCCTCGACCCATCCGACTCGTCCAAAACGACTCTGATCGGGATAGGGCTCGGGGATAAATAGGAAGACGTGCTCGTCAACTTCCTCCGGGCTAACAAGGACATCTTTGCCTAGAAACCATCCGACATGTCGGGTGTTCCTAAGGAGGTGATCGAGCATTCTCTACACGTCGACGAAAATGCAAAGCCAGTCAAGCAGAGACTCCGGCGGTTCGCTCCAGATCGTCGGGACGCCATTTTGTCGTTGGATAATTGTTCCTGGTTTTTGCACGAGAGACGAATGTGGTTTTGAGCCCCTATTTCCATGTCTTACGTTGCCAGAAGTACTTGGCTTATTTGGTTGAATTGATCTTGGAAATACATGGCAAAATACCAGTTGTAGCTGTAAATACCTTGATTCTACATAGTAACAAATGGTGATTAACATGAAGCACAAAAGATTCATCCCCATCAACTGTATCAACCGTATTTAGTGCAGCATACACTTAGAACGGAAGATACTTAACCATATTGATACTGCACTTACAAAATGGTTGTAAGGACTTGACCATATTCATCACCTAGAAGTGACGAGCAGATTCAACCTACATGCAACTATCCAAACATCATCTCTTGTATCCAGACAACTATCTACTCTTCTAATGCAATCAACCAAACAGTTGCTTAGCACATCTAGCTTCAGCATAAATAGGCAATCAAACAACCCAACTTGCATCCACTCAGCCAGGCTAAGGCTAGCCTGAATGGCTCGTACGGGACAGGCTAGGGTGGTGTTGTCAACCAAACACACCCATACAGACTAATCTGAGTCATTAATGCTCCATCGGACGACTGTGATTGCTTGAGCCTTTCCCAACACGATGTCTATTCTAAGCGGGTGAAAACAGGTCAGATATGAATGGATATTACTCATTTTAATATTCTAACCCATATTTTTTTCTTTAGATTCGGAGTCGGATACATGCAAGTCTGATACAGATACGAATTCGAAGTATTCAGAAGAAAGATATGGGATAGATACATGACGGGTTTGGATCAGAAACAGATAAAATATACGAATAGTATATACATGTACGAAAAATATATATTTTGAACTCGTACTATCATCGATTTAACACGAGTACTTGATATAAGCCCTATAAATTAAAATTTTATGGGCTGAGACCAGGACAAATTTTAAGGGTGCAAAGGAATTATAGTAATTCTTCTAATTATTTTTTAATAATAATCATTTTCATAATATTAGAAAGAGATAAGCGGTCAATTCGGTGCATATTCTCCGTACTAGCTTCAATTTGTAGTTTTGTATGTGTGTACGTACATTCTATACTATCTGTAGATAACAAGCCCAATCTAAAATGATCTTTCTCAGCTCAATCCAAAACGAACATTCAGATAGAATTTGACCTGATGTCCATGTCCCAATCCGAATTCAGATATCATGTCATCTAAATCCGAATTCATCTATTCGGATCCGGTCGCAGAGACCCTCCGCAAGCACCCCAACCCCGCGGAGCCGTCCGCGAAGAAGCGCAAGGAGGGGCCGCGGCGCAAGCTGAAGCTGGACGAAGTAGAGGCTGGCTACGAGCGGCGGAGGTTCGGCGCACCCCCGGAGGAGCCTGTGCCGCCGCCGGCCGTTGGAGAGAAGACGAAGGCGCCCAACGAGGCTGCGGCGGCGGTCGGGGCAGGGGAGGATGAGGAGGAGGCGTTCGATGACGAGAGCAAGCTGCTCCGGACGGTGTTCGTGGGGAACCTGCCGCTGCGGACCAAGCGGAAGGTGCTCACCAAGGAGTTCGCGGCCTTCGGCGAGGTCGAGTCCGTCAGGATCCGCTCCGTGCCCCTCGCGGACGTGAGTACCGTTCGTTGGCTTACTTCTTCTTCATGTTGGTTTATCAAGGCTTCGAGGTGGAAGGGAAAACCTTTGTGCGCTAATTTGTGCTTGCTGCAGACCAAGATTCCGAGAAAAGGAGCCGTCATAAAAGGGAAGATTAACGAGTCAGTCCACAAGTGAGTGCTTTCTTACCTATGAATTTTTATACGATCGTTGGGATATGCTTCTTTGGTCATCATTAGATGCATTTGTTCCTCTGCTTTGTGATTGCTGCAGTAAAATTTCAAATAAAACATCTCAATAAAAAAAAACATCTGATTGCAATAAGAATTGCAGCATATACCAATCAAAACGAGGCTAGTGCTGCGTTCATACTTTGTCTTTATTCTATATGTTCCCCAATCGCTAGAGCTTGACATTTCACTGCTATGCCTTCAATGTCTAGTTAAATTCTCTGTATTTCGATGTACATGGTTAAATGCCCTGTTTTTCAATTTGTGTGCTACATGAATTGATTCTTTTAACAGCGCTGTCAATGTACGCAAGTTGTTCCATCCTACTTAATTTGCTGTTGATGCTTGGAAGGTTCTAGTATATCTGAGTATTGTTCAGCTGGATAGGCATGCTTTCATGAAATTATTGCAGAGTTCTTATTTACTCACATGTGTAACTCCTCCTTTGTGCACAAAATACTTGTTGGGTAATCTCGTTGTTTTTGGTAATTAGCTGTTGGTTACCCTGTTTAGATTTGTATCTTTGTCAAGTGCAAATGATTGGCTCCGAGGATGGCATGGGGAGCTGACCGTGACACTGATTATTTCTTTCCTGATTATTTCTTTCCTTTGTTTAGCTCTTAGCTCTTGAATAAAAGGAATAGAGATGGAATAGAATAGCTGTATCTTTACAGCACCAAAAAAGAACATTCTTGTGTGTGTGTTAACTCAATCACATGAGTTTGATTGTTAGGGAGAACAAGTGGTATCAGAGCCTGTTTATCGCGTCTTTCGGCACCTTTGTGATGTCTAGCACAAAGGGCAAGGATGGCGACGGCGAGAAATCATTGCACGATTCAGCGGCAAGCAATCATGAGCGCGAGCTTGCGCTACCGCGGGTGATGAGGGAGCCGATCGGGACAACTACCTACCCCACTCTGACACGATCAAACTACGGCGATTGGGTCCTCTTGATGAGGGTCATCCTGCAGGCGAGAGGCCTGTGGCGGGCTGTTGAGGGTACCGAGTACGTCACGGACGACGTCGGGTACTGCAACGACCGCATGGCGCTAGAGGCGATCCTCCGTGCCGTGCCGCCGGAGATGCTTGCAACTCTGGCGGTGAAGCCTACGGCGAAGGATGCGTGGGAGACGATCAGGACACTACGCATGGGTTCTAAACATGTCCGCGATGCTAAAGCACAAACTCTCAGGACCGAGTTTGATGAGTTCAAGCACAAATCCGGTGAGATGATCGACTAGTTGTCCATTCGTCTAACCGGCATTGTCACCAAACTCTCCATGCTCGGTGATGAGATCATGGAAAAACGCGTGATGGAAAAATTCCTGCGTGTCATTCCCAAGCGCTACTCCCAGCTAGCCATGTCCGTCGAGAGTCTGCTTGATCTGAGCACCCTCTCGATGGAAGATTTAACCGATCGTTTCAAAGCGGTCGAGGAGCGGTTTGAGCAGGAGGCAGTAGAGGAGGGAGCTGGCAAGCTCTTGTTGTCGAAGGAAGAATGGCTCGCGCGCATGCAGCGACGTGAGCAGGACGGTTCCTCCGACAGTGGTGGAAGCGGCTACACCCAGAACAAGCGCCGCGCAAGTCACGAGACATGCGCGGCAAGGAGGGCGACGCGATGGCGTGGCAAGGCACCCGTGCGAGCCAAAATGTAAAAAGGACAGTCTTTGCATCGTGATAAACCGGCACTGGGCTCACGATTGCAGGAAGAAGAAGAGGGACGAGGCGGCTAATCTCACGCAGGTGGAGGACGAGGAGCCGGCCCTGCTCATGGCTCAGGTCGCGGCGCTTACCACAGCGCATGACGAGCCTGTTGGTGGCGGCGGCTTCGTCTTCATGAATGAGGAGCACGCCGAAGTACACCTCGGCAAGGAACATGACATGAAGGACGCAGTGTGGTACCTTGACACCGGAGCTTCAAACCACATGACCGGCGACAGAGCAACGTCCACCGAGTTGGACGGCGACGTCTCTGGGTCTGTTCGCTTTGGCGATGGCTCATTGGTGGAAATCAGGGGGTGTGGCTCAGTCCTGTTCACAACGGTCGACGGACGGCATCGGGTCCTCACCAATGTGTACTTCATCCCCAAGTCGCATGAAGAACATCATCTCGCCGGGACACTCGACGAGCGGTGCGAAGTGCTCATCAAGAACGGCGTCATGTGTGTGCGAGACCGGCGGCAGCAACTTCTTGCCAAGGTAACACGGACAGCAAACCGATTGTACGTGATCTCACTCAACGTCACAAAATCGGTGTGTATGTCTGCAACAACCGGCGATGACGCATGGCTATGGCATGGTCGGTTTGGGCACCTAAACTTCAACTCACTCAGGCAGATGGCGCGCGCCGGCTTGGTGCGCGGTCTCCCTCAGATTGAGCACGTTGAGCAATTGTGCGATGCGTGCTTGGTTGGGAAGCAGCGTCGAGCTCCGTTCCCATAAGCCTCAAGCTACCGCGCCAAGGATCGTCTCGATCTTGTGCACGGTGACCTCTGCGGCCCCATTACACCAACAACACACAGCGGGAGGAAGTACTTCTTGCTTCTCGTCGATGACATGTCGCGGTACATGTGGGTTGTCCTGCTGGCAAGCAAGGATGAAGCGCCGGCGGCGATCAAGAAGTTCCAGGCCAGCGTGGAAGTGGAGACTGGCCGCAAGCTTTGCACGTTGTGGACAGACTGCGGCGACGAGTTTACGTCGGTGGAGTTTGGCGAGTATTGTGCAGATCAAGGCATGCACAGACAACTCACGGCGCCATATTCACCACAGCAAAACAGCGTCGTGGAACGTCGCAACCAGACTATGGTCTCCATGGTGAGGTGTCTACTCAAGGCGTGCAAGATGCCAAGTGCGTTCTGGGGGGAGGCAGTGAGCACGGCGGTATTCATACTAAACTGCTCACCAACCCAGAGCGTGCAAGGCATGACGCCGTACGAGGCATGGCATGGTAAGGAGCCGGCGGTGCATTTCTTTCGTACTTTTGGGTGAGTCGCGACGCAGCGCGACGCGGTCGAACCTAAAGAAGCTCGACGTACGCAACTTCCCATCGTCTTCATCGGCTTTGAGCACGGCTCCAAGGCGTCTGAGTCTACGACCGGCCAAGAGGCGCAGACACGCGACGGCGGACGCCGCTGACGAAAGTGCCGATTGGGCTCGCACGACATCGATGGCGATCCGAGACTTTCGTGGAGTACTCGGATCTCACCGTGGTCGGCGGTGGCGCATCACCACAGAATGGGGGAGCGGTTTCACCAGCCGTGTTCGAGCCGCCTACGCCACATGTTCATGCATCGGAGCCAGCGACACCGACGACCATCAGCGCTCCTCCGACACCTAAGCCCGACGGCGTGGAGTTCGTGTCTCCACTCGTGGACGCAACGCCCGCGTCTGCACTCGGTGACGACGAAGGGCCATGGCGGTACCGCGCCGTGCAGAACCTGTACAACACCACCGTGCAAGTCGAGCTAGACCTATAGGAGCTCCTGCTGGTTTTCAGTGAGGAACCGGCAACATTTGAGGAGGCTAAGCCACATGCATGCTGGCGCAGAGCAATGCTCGATGAGCTAAGTTCGATCGTGGACAATGGGACATGGACTCTAATTGAATTGCCTGCAGGAAAGCGTCCGATTGGCCTCAAGTGGGTGTTTAAGTTGAAGAAAAACAGCGCTGGCGAGGTGATCATGCACAAGGCCAGGCTGGTTGCAAAAGGCTATGTTCAGCGTGCCGACATCGACTTCAACGAGGTATTCGCGCTGGTGGCACGGCTGGACTCGGTTCGGCTGCTCCTAGCCATCGCCGCCCATGCCGGGTGGGACGTTCACCACCTCGACGTCAAGTCTGTGTTCTTGAACGGAGACCTTGAGGAGGAAGTTTATGTGGCGCAACCGCCTGGCTTCGTCCGCGACGGCAATGAGGACAAAGTACTTGACGAATACTCATACCAGGGGTACCCCAACGGCCCAGGATAACGAGCAGGCTACTTCAAGCCCATTATCGACCAAAGGACCCGTGGGACCACAAAGGACGCCCCTCCCCGACCGATCAGGACTAGCGTCCCCGACCAAGTAAGGCTCCCGACCCCCGCGGCGGGTCGGGATCCTCCGACTCCGACCAAATTAAGGCAACCTCCGCCAAGGGCCACGTGTCAAAGCCTCCGCTATCCACGCCACGTGCCTCGCGGACGGGACAATCGAAGTGATTGTACGGAGCGGTGGCTCTTTCCCAAGATGGCATAAATGGTGCGAAGTCAAGCTCCCATCCCATCAACCACCACGTACAATATGAAGGCACGCCCTCCCAAGGCGTACCAACGTTACGCGACCGCAACGCCAACCATCGCGAGTTCACGAAGGCAGTGCGCCATTTCCGACGCAGCACCTGAATCGCCTCGCCACCAGACTACCGACCAGCGCTGGCAAACTGGACGACGACCCATCACCGAAGCAATTTCCCTCTCCTAACTTCCCATGTAACCTGCCCCCTCTAGTTATATAAAGGGAGGCAGGGGCCTCTGGGAGGGGGGCGCCAGAGAGATCTGCTCTTCTCGCTAGGCCTTTGCGAATACTCTTGTGTTCAAACTCTCTGCTCTCATTTGTAAAACGTTGTGCAGCCATCTGCACCTAAGGCAATACAACACCACCGAACGAACTGGAGTAGGGACATTCGGCCCGAACCAGTATACACCTTGGGCTCTCGAGTCTAACCATTCAGGGACAGGGAACGCGTGGCCCCTTTGACTTACAAATTTACTTGCCGGTGCTCGAAACGCCGACAGTACTGCGCTTGCACAAGGCATTGTACGGGCTGCGGCAGGCTCCTCGTGCGTGGAACGCCAAGCTCGACAACACTCTGTTGTCACTTGGGTTTCACAAGAACGAGACAGAGCACGCCGTATATACTCGAGGCACCGGCGAAATGAGACTACTCCTGGGTGTGTACGTCGATGATCTCATCGTGACGGGAGCACATGCCAAGGCCATCGATCTGTTCAAAAAGGAGATGAAGTCCAAATTCCAGATGAGTAATCTTGGCAAGCTCGCCATTACCTAAGATAGAGGTTCACCAGTATACGATGAAATTACGTTGCGGCAGAGCGCAGACGCTGAAAGGTACTTGAGAAGGCCGGCATGACTGCCGCAACCTTGCTCATGTGTGAGATGAGCCACGTCGTGGTTCCAAATTTCACGAATTTTGGCAAAATTTCGCCGAAATTTTGGATTTCTGACCACCCCGAAATCTAAACTACCGGCCGGATAATTTTTTTTATTTTTTTTTGAAATTGCTACAGTCACTCGAAATTTCATTTTTCTCATCGAAATTTTGCTGAAAATTCATGTTTTTTGCTCAGTTTTGAAATTTTTAGGGCTAGATTTGACCGGATTTGGTCCAATAACCCTTAGGAAAGTCATCTCCTATGAAAATTTGTTGAAAAACCGATTTTTTGAGACATTTTAAAATTTTGGCAGAAACATTGTTAGATTTTTATAAAATTGTACAAGCTTGATAATAAGATAAAACTTTTATGGTACTATATTTAGTAGTTTAGGATCATACATAAAAAATTTAAAAATAATTTAACTTCATTTGTTATCCTTAAAAAATCAAAAATAGAATGAACATAATTGGGACAGTTACATTGTCAGAATTTTATAAATTTTATTGATTGTGATTATGATCTAAAATTTTTGTGAGAGGTTAATAATTTCATCAATACCATTATATAAATTTTTCAAAAAATTTCAACTTTTTTGTTTTGTCAATCAAATCTATGTATGCATTGAACTTCGTTTGTTATATTATATTTCAAAAATAAAAAAAGAAGAACATAAATGGTACTGTGCCTTGTAAGAATTTTATAAACTCACTGGTGTGCGATCATGATTCAAAATTTTTATGAGATATTAATAACTTCCTTATCAACCTTCTGTAAAATTTGTAAAATTTCTAAACTTTTTTTTATTGCTAAAGCAAATCTATGTATTGATCATCAGCTTTTATCAGGACGTAGCACTGTCTGAATTTTTAAAAATTATTTGAGAATGATCATCATCTAAACATTTTAGAGAAACATTAATGTTACATCAGTAACATGTAAAAAAAATTTGAAAAGTTTTTAACGTGGTTTAGATAATTTTTCATTTTGTTCAAGTTTGCCGGTAAGCCTTTTAACAGGGCAGTAGTACTGTTCGAATTTTTAAAAATTCTTGAAGTTTGATCATCATCTGAAAATTTTATGAGAATATTAGAGATGCATCATAAACATGCAAATTTTTTTTAAAAGTTTATAACGTGGTTTGAACCATTTTGCATTCGGTTCGAAATTGCCAATCATCATTTTATCAGGACAATAGCAATATTTGAATTTTTAAAAATTCCACAGACTTTAGAATTATCTGAAATTTTTATAGAAATATCATATATGTATCATAACTCTCCAAAAACAATTTCAATTTTTTTACATCGTTTTACCCACTTTTCTGCCGTTGCAAAAAAGCCGAAATTTCGGGTATTTCGCCCGAAATTTCGGGATTTTTCGGAAAAATTTTGTTTTTCTCGGTAGAAAACAAACCGGATTTGATTTTTTGTTTTTGAATTTCAAACGAGATTTATCCGAAATATTCGAATTTCGGCGAAATTTTGGATTCCGGTCCGGGGCGATATTTTATCCAAAACGAAATTTGAATCCTTGGCCACGGTTGAAACTGAGCAAACAAAGTTCAAAACCTCCGGTGGACAAGACGCTCTATCGAAGCATCATCGTGAGCCTTCGTTACTTGGTGCATATGCGGCCCGACATATTATTCACGGTTGGCTATGTCAGTAGCTTCATGGAGTCGCCCACATTCGAGCACTGGAGCGCCGTCAAGCACATTCTCAGGTACATAGCAGGCACTCTAGGATATGGGTGTCGCTACGCCAAGGACACCGCAGAAAAAAGGCTTATTGGATACAGCGATGCCATGGCCGGCGACGTCAACGACAGGAAGAGCACTACTGGTGTGGTGTTCGTTCTCGGGGGGAGTCCCGTGAGTTGGCAATCACAAAAACAAAAGGTGGTTGCATTATCATCGTGCGAGGCGGAGTACATCGCCGCGACCACTGCGGCGTGCCAAGGTGTTTGGATCGTGCAGCTGCTTGGAATCCTACATGACAAGGAGATCGGCGCTGTTACTCTACTCGTGGACAACAAATCTGCAATCCAATTGTGCAAGAATCCGGTACTTCACGACCGGAGCAAGCACATTGAGACGCGCTACCACTTCATCAGGTAGTGCGTCGAAGATAGCAAGGTTGTCGTCGAGCACGTTCACACTGACAATCAGCTGGCGGACATTATGACAAAATCACTCGGGCGGGTCAAGTTTCAGGACCTGCGCGCGAAGCTCGGCGTCGTCAACATCCAGAACAACTAGATTAGGGGGAGTTTGTTGGGTAATCTCGTTGTTTTTGGTAATTAGCTGTTGGTTACCTTGTTTAGATTCGTATTTTTGTCAAGTGCAAAATGATTGGCTCCGAGGATGGCATGGAGAGCTGATCGTGGCACTGATTATTTCTTTCCTTTGTTTAGCTCTTAGCTCTTGAATAAAAGGAATAGAGATGGAATAGAATAGCTATATCTTTACAGCACCAAAAAAGAACATTCTTGTGTGTGTATTAACAGCAATCACGTGAGTTTGATTGTTAGGGAGAACAATACTTTCCATAATAAAGAAAAATCACTGCACCTTTACTTTGTCATTTTGGTTTGTCTGCTCTGCTGTTTTGAAGCCAAAACTGGAGATAACTGAGCTGAATGCCCAAATATCTAATAGCACAGCGAGGCCAGAAAGACACATTCTTCATACAGTTCCCTTTTCAGAAGCATATGATATAGATCTGTCATATTTTTCATGTTCTCGGTATTATTAGTTCTGCTACTCAATATATGTCCAAGTTAACAGCCCATTCTATGTGGTAAAACGATGATGAAACACATATGAAATAGAGTTGCTTTTGGTTAGCTGCTGTATAACCCAAACGTACTGTATGCCTTTTTTTCTTTTTCTTTCAAACTCATGTTTGCTGATATCCTTTGCAGCATACATGCCTACATCGTCTTCAAAGATGAGTAGTGCGCGCACACTGCTTTATCTCATAACTAGTATAGTGCCTGTGCTAACGCTACGACAGCAGTACACCCGCTTATCAATTAAATGAGAAGATAAGTATGAATACAACACTTAATAATAAAAGAGAAATTTAGAATTTTAAATGAATTTAGAAAGAAAACGGAACTAAATGGAGGTCGAATGGGTAAAACGGGCTCCCAAAAGATTTTAAATCAAGAAAGAGAAAGAAAAAGAATTTTCGATTTTAGATTATTTTTTTGTAGCTTCCACAGAGAGACAACAGGTTCTCTCGAGCTTGGCAGCGCAAGGAGGAAGGCCAGGAGTGGCCACCGATCAGAGTGGGTCAAGACTGAGTGCGGCGAGATTGCCGCAACCGGCGCATGAGGAGGAATCACGATTATGTGAATTTCGTCGGGAAGATGACGGTGATGGCTTGGGTTACCTCCAAAATCCGCGATCTTTACAAGAGGAGCACTGGGATTTACGCAATGCGATGGGGTGGAGGAGAGCTCACACTTTTATAGCCTCAAACAAGCATATTTATGGAAACCATAATTTGGGATCAAATTAGATTGGGAGGAAATTTTGGCAATAGAGCACTAAATTTGGGGAATTAACACCATAGATGGAAAGAGGAGATTTAGTGCGGGATTGATGGAGCTTTGGAGCTTCTTTCTTACTTTAATGGAGGAGGAAGAGAAGAAGCTTCTTCAGTCCGAATGCAGACTAGAAGAAGCTACATGTGAGTTGCCTTCATTTTTTAAATATATAAGGATTTTTGAAAAGATAGCACATTAGGTTAAAAATTCTAGAAAAATTCTCAAAAAACTTTCGATTATTTTGTACTTACTAAAATTATTTTCAAAAAATTTAAATTATAAATTTGCCGAGGCACTACGCCATGAGGTCATCGACAAAGAACCTCGCCGCGTCGGCAAAGCCACCGATGGCATCAGTAGAGCCATTGCAGACTGCGTTCTCCCGACCGCTACGCCCCATCTCTCGCTTCCTTTTCCAAAGACGTAATGTATGGTCCTTTCCTTTTCCAGACGCTTGTTTCCTTTTCCTTGATTCCAAAATGTTTGTTTCTTTTCCTTGTTGATGTTGGAGGTGAGGAAGGTCATTGTGGGTCACAGGATGATTTCAAAAATATAGAAAAATAAATCTGCGCACATCATTTGGATCCGCAAGGAAAAAAGATAAAAATTAAGCAGTGTCACGTCATTGGTTCAAGAAGAAAAAATTGAAAAAATTAAATAGCACTCACAGCCGTTGGTTCCTTAGATAAAAATAAAACAAAAATTCAAAGACTCTCCGTATACCAAATTAGGTTTTACGGGCTAGATCCGTAAAAAGTCTCGAGAAGGGTCATATTCGGAAAAAAATACGATCACAATGCCGTGACAATAAAAATTCAAGTCTTGTTTCATTGCATGCGGATCCTCCTGCTTATTTCCTTGTTTGATTCACCCTCCTTCCAAATATGTAGTACATACAATTTTGGCTAGTAAAAATTCAAGTCTGTTTCCTTGCATGCGGATCCTCCTTATTTATTTCCTTGTTTGATTCGCTCTCCTTCCAAATATGTAGGTGGGGGAGGTCTGTTGTGGGCCACAGAGATGATTAGACACATTAAATAATGGCCATCGGATGTAGGTGAGTAAAACTGAGGAAAGATCTGAGACGTTCATTTTGATGAATGCAAGTTTCTGGGGACGTTTTGCTGGGTGCACGAACATTGGGCCATCTCTAATGAGGTGCATTATTTAGGGTGGACGTAGGAAAAATTGCTTAGGTGCATTATAAGGGGTATAGATATGGCACTGGTGTTTTGACTGTCTTACAACTGAGTGCATGATTAGTTCATATAACTGAAGTGCATTTTAAAATCTTCTATGTCATGCCTAGTAAGATACATCTTTTTGAATTTCGAAATCTTATAGTTCGGTGGCAACCACATCCGTGTTGATATGGCATGTCCGCCTCATAAGAAACTTGAAGGAGAAGGACCTCTTTATGACAGAAAGTGGACAGTGTTTGTCGGTAACCTTCCATTTGATATAAAGGTGTATGTTGTGTTCAATCCTGTATGGCACTTTGTAGTTCTTTTAAAGGAAATGGAAGCACCATATTATCCATGCATTTTAAGTAACCAAGGTCAACTTTGTTTCTTGCTGGTTCATCAGGATGAAGAGCTCTACCAATTGTTCTGTGGTTCCAGTGGATCACAAGGTGATGTTGAAGCTGTAGGTGTTATTACTGATCCAGATTCAAGTCTAGGAAAGGTTATCGCCTATATTTTGTTCAAAACAAGGGTATAATTCTTATCCTTCGTCTTCCATTTGGTTTAATTTGATATTGTGACCCATGCCGTCAGTCAAAAGTCCAGCAAATGTGAATAACTGGATTTGTTATGCGCTATGTCCTTATGTGAATTTGCACATCATTTCTTGAGGATAGTAACATTAGTCATGTCATACAATCAAATACTATTATTAGAGATTAAAAAAGGATAACATGAAGACCTTGTCGCTAAACTGTATATTTACGACCAAAATATCAATTATAAGCAGGGATGTTGAAAACCAATTTGACGACTCAATCCCCTTCTTTTATACCAACTATGTTTTCTTGTATCATCCATGCTGCAGCTTGCAATGTTGGGTACCGAAGAATGTCTCTACAGTTCAAGGCTGATTCACTTATGAGCAATTCTTCTGTTTCTTTAGCTACTGGAAAAACGAAAGGGTTTTGTTATTACAAGTCTGCAAATTGTTGTCCAGAAAGGGTTTGTTCTGATAAATTGAATGATGGGTTAGCTAGCTGTGCCAGAATAGTTCAGTTAATGCATGGGTGTCTTACTAAGGAAATTCTATTTTCTGAGGAGGAACATAACATTTTAGAATGAATGAATGAAATTTTGATATCGTCTTATGAATGTTTTAGACAATTTTTCCACATATTCTCTGCAAACAGTGTTATCTTACCGTTTGGATATCTATTATGTAGGAGGCTGCTAACTCTATTGTCAGAAAACGGGATCTCATCTCAAGATTAGAGACCGCCTTTTGAGGCTCGCCCATGCAAAATCAGCTGATGTGAGACCAAAGAAGATGGATGCTGGCAAAGCAAATGGAGGCTAAAACAGAAGAAAGTATTGACGCCAGGGCCAGGCAGCAAGCCTCATGAAGGCAGTGACAGCACCAAACGAAAGACATCAACTTTGTCTTACCAAGGCCTGAGGTCAAGCAAACCGGGTGTCGTGAAGAAGGCGAAAGTGATCCAGCGTCCCAGCAACCAAGGGAAGCAGCAACGCAAGTTGGATGCTGCAACTCCCGCAAACACGCACCGGAACAAAAAGACAAGGCAGTAGCCGTCCATCGTTAGGGGGTGAAAACCTACTTAATACGGATGGATAATGACTTGGCTATATTTATTTTCATAATTTTACTCGGACGCCGATATAGATACGGATAACCCGGATATGAATATAAATACGAATAATATCGAATACAAATACGGAATGAATATAAATTGAGTGGAATATTGTCACGGATATTCCCGGAACATGAAAACCCTTCAAATTGTATGCATAAAATCAATACAAATATAACTAGTTTATTTGATCCAAACATTCATGAAGAACATCCCACGGATCAAGGTTTACATTGTCTGTTGAATTATATTTAAAATAATAACTTATGCATTTATGATTTTTTCTGCATTTTTGGCTACTTATATAAAATATTTCCTATTAAAGACAGCGGTGTTTGAATTTTTGAGAAAATTTAAAATATGGGAAAATCTTGAAAGTAATTTCGTTAAATGCTAGACTGCATTAGGTGTGTTCTCAAAATTTTTGGAGCTATTTTGCCAATTTTAAAAATTAAAACTTGATTTCTTGATTTAGAAACTTTTTGGGCTGAAACAGTAACCTTGGCCTAGCCCGTGTGTGTGAATATTTGGATAGTTCGGATCAGACCCATAATCCGGATTCGTATTTGTGCCTGATGAAAAAAATCCATATTTGTTTTCGATCCAATATTATTTGATAAACCCACAAAAATCGAGATAAAATATCTAATATTAGAAAATCATCTTGATCAGTCGTAAACTATCAAATCCGTTTTCATCCTCCGTTCGTAGTGATATTATCCTCCTCACTTTGTAACTGGAGTTGGACGCAGTCAGATTTTGGACAAATTGAGGTCTTGATATTGTTACGATAAAATATTTGATTAAAGATTTAAGTTGGTGCTCCTGCACTGCACTAACTAATACTAATACTAATAATATATAAAGTGCGGCGGCCCACCGCCCACGCCTCTTCTATCTTGTCGCCCATTCCCCTTTCCTTTCCTCCCCTGCAATTTGTAAACCCGCAGCGCAAACGCCAACAAAATCCCAATTCCCAGAAGCACCAAACCCCCATCCTCAAATCGGTCGCGATCCCCATCCGCCCCACGCCTCCGAACCCTAGCAACCCGCATGGTGGCGCGGCTCTGAGCGGCCGTACGGATCCAATGGAGGGCGGTGTTGATGCGGCGGCGGCGGCCCCTCCGGCGGCGGCGCACACGGGGGTGAGCAACGGCGTTGGGGCCGCGGCCGTGCCGCCGCCGTTCCTGGTGAAGACGTACGACATGGTGGACGACCCGGCGACCGACGCGGTGGTCTCGTGGGGCCCCGGGAACAACAGCTTCGTGGTGTGGAACACGCCCGAGTTCGCGCGTGACCTCCTCCCCAAGTACTTCAAGCACAACAACTTCTCCTCCTTCGTCCGCCAGCTCAACACCTACGTACGTGCCTCAATTCCTTCTCGCAGTTTTTTTTTTTGGGGTTTTTTTGATTCCTGGACGACGAAAGTTTGCTCCATAAGGGTTGGAACTTGGGAGGATCTTGTGCGCTCGTACTGTGCCCGTATGCTTGAGCTGATCTCAGCGCCATCGTCTACGAACCGGTAGTTCTGGGGTTCTCAGCCGATTTGGAGCGTAAACCGAATCGAGACTTTAGAAAGGCAGTGTTCTGGTTCTCCCAATCCTGCGGGGAGGCTGTCAGGGAGACCATAAACAATACTGTTACCGTGATGAGATTCTATCACTGGAAATACTGCTTTCCTAAATCCTGACTTAAGAACATAGCACTTCCTTAGACAGAAGTCTACTTGAGATATTGAAATCATCCATGTACGATAGCCTTACAATATAGTGTTGCATTTGTTGGTTGTGGTCTTATTTTTTCTCGGCATATGCCAAAGTACCATCCTACCAATAAACCTTTCTAGGTTTAAAAAAGGGCTTTCTTGAGTTTACTTGTTAAGAGTCCGAAATTTAGGCCGTGAGCCTATGTTGCAAAGTGTGCTTGACCACTCTAAAATTTTTGGATCGTTAAGTGCTTTGATTCGTGTACTACCTGGCCCACTAGGGTCACCGCACGGCGACTGGCTAGATCAGCTATTTCTAGTAGTCACCTAGAGGATACATAACTCCGATTCATCATAGTTTTAATGTGTCTCTAATACTAGAATACTAGATGCATCATAGTTTGGTTGGGTGCATGTTTCTTATACCGATAGTATTTTAATTAACTTCTAAGGTTTCATCCCAAACCACAACGAGAAACTGTAATTAAATATCCATACGTTTTTACTTTAGAACCAATTTGAGCCCTTAGTGGCATCTGAAGAAGTGTATTTCTGAGGTGCCGAAGCTCAAAAGCCTGGAAATATTTGACTGTTTCTCTTGTATAATAATAATATGTTCACCTTTGAAATGTTTGCTAGTATTTTATTTAATAAGAGAGAACAACTTCGGTTTGTTTTAGTAGATGGAGAACTGTCAAGGTCCTCTGGTAAAGTACATAATAAATGCTAACCAAATGCTTATGGCTTCACATACATATAATAATATTGTTGTGTAATGTCCCCAACCTTCTGATCTTAGAATGAAACATGAAGCTGTGTGCTTTTTAAATTGATATTTGGATTGTTAATTTCTGAGGTATTTAATCCGAACATATGGTTACTGGTGTAACATGTTATAATAAGTCATTTCGCAGTAACAAGCTGCCTGCACTTCATAACTCTGTGGAGTTGTAGGAAGTACCCAAAAAGTAGCTCTGTAAGAACATACACTTGATTTGTTCTTTCTGTTTACTTGTTATTTTTGAGCTTGATATCTGAATTAGATTTTGTTGGACTGCGCCCTGCTTCAGGTTAAAGCAATTAACATTTACGATATATCCAGTGAAGCATTATTTGTTTCAGGTAGACTATCTTATACCAGATTGTCTATAGTTCCGTACCTGTACAATGATTGTTGAACTTCAATATGCTGTGATTACACACTCCTTAATTGATTAACCGTTGTGAGATTTCCATTAAGATTTAATATGGAACTGTAGTAACTAGTAACAGTTGAGAGACAATTTCCTCAGCCATTGACTCTTGGTCATTTGTAAGTTGAATTAAGATTTACAAAAATGAAACATAGCAACACTTTTTTGGCCTCTTGAACAACGGAACTTAATAACTGCCACTTTATACTTGAAGCTTTACTTTTCTTCAGTTGGCCTGAGCCCTTATGGTTTTTTTACCTATATACTCCCTCCAGTCACCAAAAAAATGTCGTTTTGGGCATCAACACGGTACCCAAAACACAACTTTGACCAGCAATTTCTATTGTAATAGATTTATAAAACCAGACAAAAGTATGCTATTATTATGAAAGTCCTTTTGTCGAGACCGGTCTATACATATCATTTTCATGCGTTCAGTCTAAATATTTGAAAGAGATACTGATAGCCAAAGTTTAGAAAGTTTGACTGCACATATCCAAATCGACATTCTTTTGTGACTGGAGGGTGTAATTCTTACACACACCACTACTAATGCAAACTGTGGTAGTTTCTTTTCCTTTCATAATGTAGTCAATTAGCTAGCTCCCTGTGAATCACAGATGTTTTTAGGGGAATCATAGACAGTTTGATTGTTTGGATTGCTTGGTTAGTCTGTTTCTTACCCACTTCCCTTTTTCTGATGCTGTAAATTTCGTAACATTCAAAGAAGATGCACTGCGATATGCATTGGTCCTCCCTAATGATCTCATTGATCCATATTTGAGCAGGGATTTAGAAAAGTTGATCCGGATAGGTGGGAATTTGCAAATGAGGGTTTTTTGAGAGGACAAAAACATCTACTGAAGACCATCAACAGAAGGAAACCATTGCATGGAAGCAGCCAAGTGCAACAGCAGCAGCCCCAGTTGCAGAATACCCCGTTACCTGCTTGCGTAGAGGTGGGGAAGTTTGGGATGGAGGAAGAGATCGAGATGCTAAAAAGGGATAAAAATGTTCTAATGCAGGAGCTTGTCAGGCTGAGACAGCAACAGCAGACAACTGACCATCAGCTGCAGACTTTGGGCAAGCATCTTCAAGGAATGGAGCAACGGCAACAACAAATGATGTCTTTCCTGGCTAAAGCAATGCAGAGTCCTGGCTTCCTAGCACAGTTTGTACAGCAAAACGAAAACAGCAGAAGACGAATAGTCGCTGCGAACAAAAAAAGGAGGCTACCTAAACAAGATGGTGACCTAGACTCTGAAAGTGCTTCAATGGACGGCCAAATAATCAAGTATCAGCCTATGATCAATGAAGCAGCCAAAGCAATGCTAAGGAAGATCCTAAAGCTAGATTCTTCACATAGATTTGAATCCATGGGCAATTCAGATAATTTTCTACTGGAGAATTATATGCCAACTGCCCAAGGTTTTGACAGCTCTTCATCAACTCAGAATTCTGGGGTCACCCTCGCAGAGGTACCAGCTAACTCAGGTATGCAATATATGGCTACGAGCTCTGGGCTTTCAACTATTTGTTCATCTTCAACTCCTCCTGGTATCCAGTGTCCAGTTGTTTTGGATAACAACTCATCCAAAGAACTTCCCAACATGAGTGATGTGCCTTCTGTCTCAAAGGCTTTGGCGTCAGGTCCAAGTGACATCAATATTCCGGGATTCCTAGATTTACAAGATATAGTAACCGAAGATGCTGTTAATATTTCCGGAGGGAGCTTTGAAATGCCTGGTCCTGAGGGTGCATTCCCCCTACTTGACGAGGGCGGTGACACTGTCCCCATTGAGACTGATGAAATTTTGTTCAATGATGACACCCAGAAACTTCCAGCCATCATTGATTCCTTCTGGGAGCAGTTCCTGGTTGCTAGCCCCCTCTCTATTGATAATGATGAAGTTGATTCAGGTATACTGGACACAAGGGAAACACAACAGGAGAATGGATGGGTCAAAGCTGAGAACATGGCTAATCTTACGGAACAAATGGGCCTCCTGTCATCAAACCGTAGAGGGTGAGATACGATACTGCGCTGGTAGCGACCCTTTCTCAAGGTACCCTGGGATTCCAGTAATAAGCTCCCATAGCATCGTCTACTCTTTCATTTATGTTAAGCCACCCTTTTGCTCAAAGCATACTGAAATGTCAACCTATATGCGGGGGGATTCCTATCTTCCACCTATGAAACTTGGGTTTAACTCCAGGGAAATTACCTGTTTGCTTGTATCTAGGTTTGGCAGGTGTTAGAATGGATCGATGGTAACTTGTCAAATCTGTATGATAATTACTACGTTACTGTTGTAGCTGCTGATAGTTTTTTTTTATTTCTGCTATGCTATTTGGTTGCAACTAACGTCTGGTAGTATTGGCAGTCTGGCACAGTGTATTTTAAATGAAAGCCAAGTGCTTTTGAGTGTTGACAGATTCTGGCATGGGTCGATTCCTGCCGCTGTATCCAAACGGGGAAGTGAGGGCAATTTTCATGATTTCACTATACTCCGTGACTAGCCTGATTGCTTAACAAGACATTCTCAATCAGTGAAAGTCTTTGCATTGCGACACTTTATCTTTAAAAAACTTACTATTTTCTTTGTTGCTTCTTGTATTTTTCCAGCCAGCGCAATATATCTTTATGGTTTTTCTTCTTCTTATTAAGTTACTGTCCAGTTTCTTTGCAAGTGATGATGTCATAAGTATAGCATGTCATTCGTCTATGCAATGACCTGGTCTTATGTATCTGCTCGGTTCTGGTCATTGGGCATGGCTGCTGGACCACAGGATTTTCGGAACAGGGAATGGATGATAGTAGTCTTTTGTTTGTCTAGTTTTGAGGCTAGTTTGGAGGGTCAAGGATAACCGGTCTAGTGCTTGCTGTGTAAAATACTACTGTGCACAAGTGCAAATCGACCAGTAGGTCCAGTAATATCGGCCGGTATTTGGCTGTTTTTCAGCAGTAATATCTAATCCCTGCAACTTGTGAACCTTCTTTTGACAGTTTTCAAACAATTGCTTAGTGAATTGTTCACTCATCTGGTACTCTCTTTTTTTCTTTTTTGCAAAAATAGCTCCCTCTTGAATTTATTTTTGCAAAAATAGCTCCCTCTTGAATTTATTTTTGCGAAAGTCCTCCTTGTACAAGGTACCTTTCATGCTACAGTACTCACTACAGTATCACGGGAGCTGCCCTCCCGCGCGCAACGTGGCATCTTTCGTGCACAGAACGCCTCTTCCTGCGCCTCCACAGAATGGCACCTCGCTTTTCGCGCCTGCAGTCTGCGGCAAGTCATTAGCTCATACGCTTAGTGCACACTTGCTTCCCACGGTCCTTTGGTGTAGCTTCTTGGGCTCCTACGGTTCCCTAGCGTAGAAGGTGTCAGGTGTCACTAGGGTTGGCTATCGAGTTGGCTCGGCTCGTTAAGCTAACGAGTTGAAAGCTCGGCTCGGTTTGATAAAAAGCTTGAGCGGCTCGTGAGCAGCTCGCGAGCCACGCAAGTTAAGATAAACTAAGTTAATTTAAGCCACGTAAGCTAAGGTAATTAGTTATGAGCTAAGCTAAGTTACGTCGTGAGCACATTAACACATATATGCAACAGGATGACTACATAAATGAAACCGTAACTAATTATCTAACATACAAGTAAAACATAGATAATTAGTGAGGAGCCAATTAACAATCCTAACAATTATATTCCAACCTGGTTATATGGACATACATAATTTAAATATTCATCTAATAAAACTCTTTTACATCAAAAATCATCACGGTGAATATTCAGTTACTGAGCCTTAAAAAGCTAACGAGCGGCTCGTGAGTTAACTCAGGCTCGGCTCGTTAAGATAACGAGCTAGGAAGTCGGCTCGGCTTTTATTTTACGAGCCGATCTCAAGCTACTCATGAGCTTCGAGCTTTTCTGCCAGCCCTAGGTGTCGCCCCTAGTTATTTCGCGGTGGGAAAAATGACTAGTTTTATAAAAAATTTAGGGAGGAAGCTATTTTTGTAAATAAAAAAAAACAATGAAGGAGGAGGTCATATGGGTGAACAGTTCTAGCTTATTAAGTTGTGTTCTGCAAGAATATTTCACGGATGGTTATCAAATGCTGGGCTGTGTTTGCCACGGATGCTCTGTGCGTGCAAATCTAAGCTAGCACACATGATGACGCACTCGTTCCTTCATCTTTGAAGTCATCTAAGTAGCAGCACTACATATTGGATATAATACGGCGGTTGTACTAATTGATTGTTATTCGTCTTTAATCAATGGCCATGCAAAATTAGCTTTCGCTGCGCAAAAGTAGCAGCACCGCGAACGAAATAGGAAATGGAAGACAACACAGCACCAGACCAGCCGAGAAGAAGCTAGCTAGGAAGGTTAACGATAATAGATTATTAATAATGGCGTCCTTTACAGCTCTACGACAATCGCACCAGCTAACAATCATAGTACGCACAAAGCCGACTCCATGGACGAACCAAACAACCAATCCAGCTCAGCCCTCCCTTGATTTTGTGGTGGGGATCGATGTCCCAACTGAACTAATTCCCACCTCAAATAAGACCAAAAATCTTGTGACCCCATCATCCTGCTCAGCCTTCCCATAGTTACATTATTAAAAAAATAATAATTTACCACCAGCTAAGCGAGCGGTGTGTTGCCATCGGAAAATTCATGACAACAACATCGTGTCCCCTGTAGATGGTGCTCTCCAGCGACGTATTCGACGTGTTAACCGATTTTCTAGCAAATTAGTAAAGTTGACGATAGGTAAATCTAAATGAGAGTAGATATTAGACAAAACGTCGATACAAAGCAATAACGAACACGTTGACTTAATAAAATCTCAGCTTGCGCTATCCACTTCATCCCGAGACCGACACGGATCATATATTTGTATGAGAACAGACTAAGGGCCTGTTTAGGGGGGGGGGCTGCGGCTGGTGCTTTTGGTTTGTTAGCCAGAAAGAATTGTAGAATGACGTGTGGCTTTTCTTGTTATGCCGTTTGCAGGCCAGCTCTTCTGTGCCTGTAGCTTTTAGGGGGCACCCGAGCAGGGAGGCAGTAACCTAGCGAAGCACAGCGGTAGACGAGTGGAGAGGTGACGTGGAGGTGGCGAGGCAGGGTGGCGGAGGTCGGGGAGGCGGAGTGAGCGAGATGGGAGACGGTCAAACAAAGCCACAACTGAAAAGCTCAGGATGCTTCTGCTGTGGTTTAGCTTCCCAACTGCTTTGCAGTCATGCTGTTTGGAGAGCTTTTGGCCCAAAGCTGAAGCATAGTCCCCCAAACAGGCCCTAACAGTAGTCTTTGAGCAACTACCTATATATATGCACGTACACGATGTCCGTCCGATAAAAAAAAATCAATGGTTAAATCATTTGTTGTACATAATATAGTAACGGACAAATTAGTATGATCGATCAATCGATCTGACCGGGCAGACTGCAAGCAGACAGGTACGTAGTTACTCATCAACTACTGGTATATGAATAATGGATGGATCATGGATCAGTCGGGTTGCTGCATGGAGACCAATGGGGGGCCGGGCGGGGGCTTGAGCGGCCGAGGACGCGCGGGTGGATGACCTTGGACTCGCCCCACTCCCAGAACTTCTCTGGCGGTCCGCCATGTTGACGTCGCACTCCGGGACGGTGAAGGGTAGCGGTTGGTGTCGTAGCACACGGTGTAGATCGAGCATCTGCCTCTGCCGGATTAACTGCCGCATGGCCATGTGCTTCCGCGGCGTCATGATAGCGAAGTTGGCGGTCATCAGCTCGAACTCGGCGTGGGCCCAGCGGTGCATCGACTGCTAATAGAGGTGCAGCTGGCCGCGGATGCATGTCTGCGTCGGCGCGGCAGCAGCGGAGGACCAGGTCGGAGAACTCGACGCGGGCCCAGCGGTGCATCGACTGCTGATGGAGGTGCAGCTGGTGGATGCATGTCTGCGTCGGCGCGGCAGCAGCGGAGGACCAGGTCGGAGAACTCGGTGGTGAAGCCGTGAAGGGCCCGCGCTTGTAGTTGGCCTTGTACTTGCCGTTGTCGGTGGCCAAGGTGCAGCCGTCCCATTCCCATATGGTGACGTAGAGCGCCATGGGCTTGGACGGGTAGTCGAGCCCCATGGCGGCGCTGCGGGGCACCTTGCTGATGGGCGTGCCATCGACATAGAAGATGATGACCCTGGAGGACCAGAGGATGGAGAAGCGGTGCGCCTCGGCGGTGGGGTCGAGGGGCATGAGGTAGCGCTCCTCGCGGCCGCGGTCGGTGCTGCCGTTGCCGTACACGTTGGTCTACATCTTCCACTCGTGCCGCTGCCGGTTCCCTAGGAACTCGAAGTCCATCTCGTCGTGGTTCTTCTCGAACACGTCGCCGTTCGATAGCTGCATCCATTGGCCATTCGATCGATCATGCATTTATGTCCTAGATAAGTGATCATTAACAAGCGCTTGATTAATGGAGCAGATAGTGAATTTAGGTGCAACCCATGCACGCATTGACCGTAGCAGATGCCGTGCCCACGCATTGGAACAACCTCTGCACGCGCGGCGCGGACAAACGAAACGCGCGGGCAGCATGCAGCTACCTGCTGCTACTAGGCAGCTTGTGCGCGCTAGCTGATGGACAAATCAACACGGCCGGTGAGGAACCAGCATACATACTAGATCGTGCAGTTCGATCGTATCGTATGTATGATCGATGCAGCTAAAACATGCAAGTTAATCGGCTTAATTAATTAATTAGTTGACGATGATCGAATTCGAATCGATTACGTAGTGGTAGTAGTCGGAGGAGATGAAGACGGAGCCGGAGCCGGAGCCGGAGCCGGAGTAGCGGTTGAGGGTGATGCGGACGGTGCGGCCGTCGGGCGAACGCTCCATGTTGGCCTCGCCGAAGAGCGGGGAGAAGCCCTCGTGGAAGGCCACGGCGGGCATAGATGGAGCAAGCCGAGAGCAGCAACAACGTACCGCAATCGGCGATCGAGCTGCTAGTCTGCTACTGCGTCTACAGCTTTGATTAAGCAAGACGGATGAGCTAGCAGAGCTTAGAGTGAGAGAGAGGGGGACCGGAGGCGGAGGAGTGGAAGCAAGTGAATGGAAATGGTTGTTGATACATACAAGTATGCAATCAACTGGCTAAAGCTAACAGAGGAGAGGATACGACTGCTATGCATGGCTTTTCCCAATTTAATTTAATTTAATGATAGGGAGGTTACGATTAGTAACAGCTGGCTGGAACTCTCTTTAAGTACTAGTCATGTGCCCGTGCGTTGCAACGAAAACTCAATTTGCGATAAAAAATTTATTTACAAAGAACACTAACTTTAGTTATGTTTCAATAATAGAAAAAATTTGTTCCTCCGAAGAGATTTGACTATCGAGTTACTTTCTTTGATGGCCACCTACGTATCTAGTTACTTTCTTTGATGGCCACTACGTATACGTAGACCTAATTAATTTCTTTGCAAATACGTACATACGCGCGCAGTTACTTTCTTTGATGGCCACCCACGTATCTAGTTAGAATTGAAGGCCGGGATAGCTAATTTACGGACGTCCTCACCGAACTTAACTCATAGATCACGCACCCCACCACAAGCCACGTGGAACCCCTCTCCTCCTTATCTTCTTCCTCGAGTCGAGACCAACTGAACCTCCTCCACTTCTATCCTCTTGCTCAGGACCAAGATATACAGGAGCTAGAGGCAATGCCATCCACGAGGCTCTGCGTCTGTCCACGAGCACCGCAGCCGCGCCGTGTGTCCTTTCGGGCGTCGCGCGGTGCATCTGTCCACGAGAGGGCCAGGCCATCGCCTATGCGAGCACCTCTACAACATCGTCGTCCCGTCAGGCGTTGTTCGTATGGTTTGTTTTTTCGATTTAAAAGTTTCTGATTTTAATTTCAAATTTGAATCATGTTGAAAATTTTCAAAATTGAGTTGAATTTTCACCGATCGATGATTTTCGAAAAATCAAGTTGAAACTTCCTCAACATAAATTTTTGATTTCTAGTTGAAACTTTCCAAGTACAAGTTTTAAACTCGAGTTGAAATATACTCGAATAAAAGTTTTTAATCCGAGTTAAAATTTTCCCAAACAAAAGTGTAGTTATACTCTGATACCATGTCTTATGCGCAGCAGCTCCCGAATCAGATAAGACTTTTGTGACATAAGACATGAGCATACACGATCTTAAGAACGAAGAAGATGAATCTCGTAGAGAGAACCAAAATGACGTCATCGAAGAAACCACAACGAAAGAGAAAAGATTTAACAAACTCACCGCAAATTCTTTAAGCATAACCTCAAAAGAGTACAAATGATTGTTCCTCTCTCACAATTTCTAGAACCTTTAGATCCTTGCTATATACAACAATCTTGTGCTAAAGAATAACCTAGTCTCTAATCCTCTTAGGCATCACTTGCTTTAGATGAGTTGATTTATAGTTTCTTGGTTGCTTAGGTTCTCTATGACTACCTCCTAGGTTTATATAGTATTTCTAGTTCTCTTCCAAATTAAATAGCTATCATGTCAAACATGAGAAATGAAGGCGGCACAACAGGCCCAGGGCGAATTCTATTCTGCACTCAAATGCATATTTATAAATGGACTTACGGTATTTTGCTTTTTTTTAGATAATGAAAAAATACATCTCCCGGCCTCTGCATCATGAGATGCACATAGCCAACTATTTATTACAAAAGGGAAAAAAAATCAAAAAGAAATCCCATTACATTAAAGTTTAAACAAGCTAATACAAACGTGAAACCAAAAGCCTCAATCCGCGCATAACCTGTTATTAAAACGCCATCCATGACTGATGAAGAGATCTCTAACCACGATCTCCAACATTCTGCATGCCGATAGCACTCCATCTCTGACTTCTTGTCGATGCAGCACGGACCATGATCGTAACCAGTTGGTGCAAATATAAATAACCTGCAACGGATTAGAGATTTTTTCCCATTAAAAATCACATCATTCCGATATAGCCAAAGTGACCAACATAAAGCAGCAGCCCCGACCAAACAGTGAACTTACGGTATTTTGCTAGTTCAGAGGATCTCAGTAGCCGTATAATTGATTGTATCATGCATTTGCCTCGACTGAAAGCTAAAGCATGGCTTCAATTAAAATTTCAGCAATTCTTATATGTTTTTTCCCACTCTGTTCTTTTCCCTCTTCTTCCTTCTTTCCTTTTGCGAATTGAAGACGGTGCTCGATCTATGATCTAATAATACGGGTGGTGTACTATATATCTAGCTGGTTTCTTTGTGTCCATTAGTGGCAGATGAAACAAAAAAACATATAATTATTAAAACGGTTCGGTAGATTAGCCCGTAAGCTAGGCATCCATGAATGGTAGTATAGTACAAGGTGATCAACTGCCAATGAGAGATATAAGCAGGGGTAGAGCATACGGTGGCGGTATAGCGTAGTACAATTACGGATGTGATGGTGCAACTACTTTAATTTGGTTAGGGTAGGCCTACCTGAAGCTAGCCTTGTAAGCAATAGGTTGTTATGGGACCAAGCATGGATGCATTAATTGAAGGGCCGGCTGGTTAGCTGAGCCTGATAATTCAGGCAAAACCAGCCCTAGTCTGCTCACTAAAATGGCAGGGAATAAGAAGCTGATTTGCATAGTGTTGACGTCAAAAACTTGAAATAGGGTTTCTGACAATAGCACACCAGACGAATACCTGGTTCAGAGTGTGCCAGTCGATTTGACCTGTAATCGACAAGGTAAAGATATAAAATTCACTCAAAGCCAATCGTGAAGATCAATCGGCTTAGATTCAATCAGCTCAAATCCGATTAAACCAAGATAAAAGGGTAAGTCTAACTATCCGATTAAGGCTAATCAGAGGATAAAGGTAGATCGATTCTGAAGAAGGCGACGCGCAGCAAAAAATTAGAATAAATCGAACCTGGATGTAATTGAAGGAGATCAACAATCGGCGATGCGCAACTTTATTGATCAAGATCGAATTACAAAGACTAAATTACGAGAACTACTCCTAGTCGACAGGAAAAAGAGAACTAAGTAAATTTGTGAGTTTGATTGTGTTGTTCTTTTTGTTGGAAAAAATAGACTCCGCGTGAAGTCTAAACTTCAATTTTGAAGTCAGTTTTTCCTTCTGTTCTTGTCGCGGTTCTGCTTCCACGGAAAACAGAAACTCTTTCTTCAGACAAAAGCACAGGAACTACAGAGACTCTGATTTTGGTGCTGCGCTATTACAGCATTTTTTGATTTTGTCTATTACTTATAAAGCAAATATATAAGCAGTTACAGAATAGAATCCGGACTCCTTTCACATGTCGAACTCAAACAAAACCTACAGACTCTTACCCGGATAAGATACTATACCTCATCCGGCAACAATCAAAAACTAACTCAAACTCTGACTCTGATGCCGATACGTATCAGCCCCTGATTCAAAACCAGAAATGGAAAAAACAGATTATCTAGCACTCAAACAAACTGAAACAAATCTAGACTTTAAAATATGCACAAGATTATTTCCAACAAATCACCCCCCTAATCTTGTTGCATCCGGCTAGACCTCGATCATTCCGATCTTCTTCCGCAACTCCAATAACTTAACATGACCAAGTGGTTTCGTTAATATATCAGCAAGCTGGTTATCCGAACTGGCATACTCTACCACAATCTTGCCTCCCTCAACACAATCCTTTATGAAGTGATATCGCGTATCGATATGCTTACTTCGATCATGTAAAACAGGATTTTTGCATAGGGAGATCGCAGATTTATTATCCACCTTCAGAATTGCGCGACTCGGTTCCTTGCCGATCAAATCACTGAGTAAACGCTCGAACCAAATTCCCTGGCACGCTGCTGTTGTGGCAGCTACAAACTCAGCTTCACAGGATGACAATGCCACAATTTTTTGTTTTTGAGATTGCCAACTAATCAAGCTCTCTCCAAACAAAAACAGTACACCGGTTGTACTTTTGCGATCATCGACGTCGCCCGCCATATCGTTATCACCGTACCTAATCAATTGCGGCTGCTCCTCTTTTTTTCTTAGATAAAGGCAACCCAGATTTCGTGTGCTTTTAATGTAGCGCAAGATATGCTTCACGGCTGCTAAGTGTTCGGTCGTTGGAGCCTCCATGAAACGGCTCACATAACCAACTGAGTACGCAATGTCAGGTCTTGTATGAACTAGATATCTCAAGCTCCCAACTACACTCCTGTAGAAAGTAGCGTCAACAGGAGGAGCATTGCTAACCTTACTCATCTTGAGCCTTGCATCCATGGGGATTTTGCATGGATTGCAGTCAACCATATTGGACTTCTCTAAAATCTTCAGGGCATAACCCGATTGGCTTAATGAGATGCCTTCATGAGTCTGATTTACCTGAATTCCTAGGTAATAACTTAGCAATCCCAAACCGCTCATGCTGAACAACTTCTTCATCTCCTCCTTAAACCTATCAATTTCTTGTGGAAGTGTTCCTGTGATAATCAAATCATCGACATACAATCCTACTAGCAGAATTGATGAGCCTTTTCCTCTTCTGTATATAGCATGCTCCGAAGGACTCCTCATAAAACCAAGTGAGGCTTTTATCAAGTTCTGAGTTCCACGCCCTTGGAGCTTGGCGCAAATCGTAAAGAGCCTTCTTAAGCCTCAAGACCTTCTGTTTGTTATCCTCATCCTCAAAACCAGGTGGTTGAGCCACATAGACCTCTTTCTCAAGATCACCATTGAGAAACGCATATTTTACGTCCATGTGACGCACTTGCCATCCCTCATGAACTGCCAAAGCGATGAGTAACCGCACTCATTCCATACGTGCGACGGGTGCAAACACCTCTTCAAAGTCCACCCCTGTTTTTGCACGTATCCTTTTGCCACAAGACGAGCCTTGTGTTTAATTACTGCGCCATGTAAGTCCTTTTTGATCTTATAAACCCACTTCAAACCAATGGGACGATGCCCGCTCGGCAAGTCCGTAATTTGCCAAGTTGCATTATCTTCTATTGATTTCATCTCCTCTGCCATTGCTTGGCGCCAGCACATTTCTTTTTGTGCTTCAAAATAGCTTCCAGGTTCTTCAGTTACCAGGAAGCTCGCCTCATCGAGAAACACATCAGTTCCTGCCGTCTGATCATAGAGGTCAGTAAGCATTCGGAAATGCTGCGGGGCCCCATCCGAGTTGGGCGTGACGTTGGCTGGTGGAGACACAAAAACTGCATCATCAAGTGCTGGCAATATTGCCGATGGAGTAGACACTGGCGTATGCATATTAGCCGGAATAGTGCCCGTATGCATGTCGGCCGGAGTTGAAGGAGCCGGCGAGCTTGCATTTGCCGAAGCATCTTCCTGTCCTGCAATACATGAAGAGAAATACTCCACGGTAAAATGTCATCCGGAGCTTCTTGATCTCCAGCAGGTGCTGTCCAATTCCACTTTGCTTCTTCATCAAAAACGACGTCGCGTGTTACATGAACACGCTTTCTGTCCGGATCATACACACGGTACGCTTTGGAGCCGGGCTCGTAACCAATGAATACCATTGGCTTGCTTCTGTCGTCAAAATTTTTAAGATTTGGCTTCACCTCTTTAACATATGCCACACATCCAAATGTGGGGAAGTGATGCACAATTGGACGTCTCCCGTGCCATGCTTCAAACGGTGTCTTCCCATCGACGCTTCGGGTTGGTGCCCGGTTGAGTATATAAACAGCCGTTGTCACTGCCTCACTCCAAAATTCGCCGGGCATCCTTTTTGCCTTCATAAGGCTTCTCACCATTGCGACCACAGTTTGATTTCGACGTTCAACAACACCGTTTTGCTGAGGGGAGTAAGGTGCTGTAAGTTGTCGCTTGACGCCACGATCCGCACAATAATCAGCAAATTCAGTGGATGTGAATTCACCGCCACGGTCCGTGCGGAGAGTTCTCAACTTACACCCTGCTTCTGTCGCGGCGATCACCTTGAATCTCTTGATAGCTTCTGCTGCCTCATCCTTAGATGCTAGAAGCATCAACCACATAAAGCGACTGTGATCATCAACCAAAAGAAGGAAATATTTCTTACCACCTGGTGTTGTTGGCGAAATCGGACCGCAAAGATCACTGTGTACCAATTCCAGGAGGTCCTCAGCTCGGTAGAGAGCCTTCTGTGGAAACGGAGTTCGCCGTTGTTTGCCCACAAGACAAATGTCGCATATTTGCTCGACATGATCAATGGGTAGTAGTCCTCTCACCGTCCCTTGCTGTGATAACTTGCGAAGCGCCCGAAAGTTCAAATGCCCATAGCGAGCATGCCAGAGCCACGCATCTTCGCTGCACTTCGCCGCCAAGCAAACAGGACGTGCATGTGTAATATTGAGGGTATACAAACGATTCCTCAATCTTTTTACCCTCGCTAGCAGCCTCCTTTGCCGGTCACGGATCATTAGTATCCCATCTTCAATAAGCACCTGGCAGCCTCGCTCATAGAGTTGGCCGAGACTCAGTATATTGCGTCGTACAGCTGGGATGTAATAAACATCCGTCAATTGCAGGTGCTCGCCGTTGTTGCATTCAAGCAGCACTGTTCCACATCCCGAAATATCAACCGAAGAGCCATCTCCAAATTTTACTGAACCAGTAATGTTTGAATCCATCTCGGCAAAGCTTGATCTACATCCGGTCATGTGGTTTGTCGCTCCCGTGTCCAAGTACCAGAGGTTCTGGTGAAGCTCTTCATTGCGGCCGGAAAGCTCTACTTGCTGTACTTGTGCTTCACCGAACACATAATCAGCAACTAATTTTTCTGAAGCTTCCTCGGCGAGATAAGCAACGTGCGCATCTATTGCTTTCTTGCCGTAACCAACATTCGGCGCTACAGAAGCCTGTTTCTCGTCACCAGCCGCTGCTAGATATTCTTCGGGCATGCTTCCGTGCGTGATAAGCCGGGTCACCTCTGCATCGGCGTCAGCCTCCTCTCCAGGAGTTTTTCGGGGCAAGCAAATTTTCGCCATGAGCAGGGTCGGCTCTGCTCTGTATCTTGCGCCTTGATCAGGTTGGCCTGCTCTACTCGCTCCCGCCGGGGTTTGCGACACTCTCTGGAAAAGTGTCCGCGGATTCCGCAATTGAAGCATTTGAGTTTGGATTTGTCCTGGCTTGTATTAGCTTTAATGCCCTCCTTGCTGACACGATTTCCAGCTGCATGCCCACCACGGCCACGACCTCTGCTCGTATGAGTATTGCCTCTTGTGCTCTGGCTGCCGGCAGAAGTGGTTTCCTGCTCCTTCTGCTTTTTCCGAGCCAACCACTCCTCCTCGGTGAGAAGCAACCGATCGCCTTTACTGATGCTATCTGTGACTTCATAACACTCCTCTACGGCCATGAGACGGCCGGTGAGCTCTTCAATGGACAGCGTTTCGTAAATCGATTAATTGTTCAATAGATATAGCCACCTGCATATATCTTCGTGGTACAACTCGCAAGAACTTCCTGACCACCTTCTCATCTTCCAGCGTGTACCCCAGTGCACGGATGTTGTTGACTGATGGAAATAATTCTTGCGTGTTTCAATTAGCTGATATGCTTTCCTTAAGTTGATTAGCCAAGTTTAGTAATTTATCTTTGTTTGGCAAATAGCCCTTAGTTTTAGCAAGTAGTCTAAAAATAGGCGTGTGATTAGATCAGACTGATTGAGAGACTTTGATTTGTTTCCATGTAATTCTCTTTATAAGCAAGGCAATGAGACACCAGAAAGCAGTCAACTTGGCAGCACAAAAACAAGATCGTATACATTGTCCTTCGTGAGTTTTTGTGTCCTGTTGGTCGTGATCTCGCCGGCAACCTAGGCGTTGTCTCTCCGGCGAAGTCTAACATTTGGTATCAGAGCGCGTCCGATTAGGGACCTGTGGCCGAGGAGATGGCGCCAGAAAGGACCGAGGCCAGCGGCGTTGTGATCCAGAGGGTGATCCGTGAGGTGGGCGGCGGAGTAGCTACCCGTCCTCACCAAGACCACCATCCGACCGGGCGCCCCGATGAAGGTAAAGCTGCAGCACGGGCTCTGAACGCGTCATCAAGGACGGCGCGCCGATTCTCGGGAGGAGATGATGGCCCTCGATGCCTTATGCAGTGCAGTACCACCGGAGATGGTGCCGATGATCGCAAAGATGGAGACGGCCAAAATGGCCTGGGACGCGATCGCGACCATGAGGGTCGGGGACGATCGCGTGAATAAGTCGACAGCGCAGCAGGTAAGGCGGAAGTTCGATCTTGCCTCGTTCAACGACGGCGAGACCGTCGAGGACTTCGTGCCGCGGTGAACAATATGGCGGCACATCTTGCCACCTTGGGTGAGGAGGTCAAGGATGCCGAAATCGTCGCCAAGATACTTCGAAGCCTGCCATCCCGTTTCAGGCAGATCGCAATTGCGATCAAGACCTTGTTGGATGTGTCGACCATGACGGTCGCCGATCTGACGGGGCGGTTGAAGGAGGCGGAGGAGGCGTTCGAAGAAGTGCCGGCATCGCTACAACACGAGGGAAGGCTATACCTCACGGAGGAGGAGTAGGACGCGCGTCGGAAGAAGCGCGAGGTGGAGAACCACTCCGGCGGCGGCTCAAGTGGTGGACGAGGCGGAACAGGACGTCGGGGAGGAGGACGAAGAGGACGCGGGCGCGCGCGCGGCAACATGTCACCGGGTGGGCCGTCGAATTCAAATAAGCCCACCGGCGACGAGTGCCGGCGTTGTGGGAAGATGGGCCACTGGGCCCGTGAATGCCGATCTCGGCCCAAGCGGGAGCAAGCCCACACCGTTCAAGAGGAGGCGGAAGCCACACTTCTGCTCGCAAAGCTGTCGTCCATTCCCCGTCTCGACGAAATCCGCGCGCCCTCACCGACAGGGCTCCGCGAACTCACCATCGACAGGTGCTCTTTTCTCGCAGAACACTTTGGTGTGGCAGGACAAGGAGCACAAGCATGGCGACCCGGCGGCGGCGGCGTCGAGCACCCGTGATCGAGATCCGGGAGCGAGAAGGTGTTCGCCCAACTCGGAGAAGAGGAGGACCGGAGGCGAAACACAGGTCCCGACACCGCGCCACAAACCATATGTCCGGATCCGTGGCCGCGTTCTCGGGATGGACACGGCGGTACTCGCACCGTCGGTTCGGCCGACTCAGAGCACGGATCGAAGGGCGCGCACCGTCACCTTCGTTTGCAAGAATGGCGAGCTCCGGTCGTTCTCTGGAGTCTACTTCATCCCCCGACTGACGACGAACATAGTCAGCGTCGGGCAGCTCGACGAAGGGGATTACAAAATCAACATCGAAGCTGGGGTGATGAAGATCCGAGAGCCCGACGGGAGGCTATTGGTGAGGGTGAGTCGGGCAGCCAACCGGCTATACACGCTCCACGTCAAAATTGCGGAGACAAGATGCTTGGCGGTGCGCAGCCGAGGCGATGAGGTGGCGTGGCCCTGGCACGAGCGGTTCGGGCACGTCAACATGGCGGCGCTCCGGAAGCTAGCTCGGGAGGAGCTGGTGCGCGGCTTGCCCCTGCTCGGGCAACTTGAGCAGCTGTGCGAGGCATGCCAGGCTGGCAAGCAACGTCGCACCTCGTTCTCGACTCAGGCGGAGTTCCGAGCAAAGAAGTGCCTCGAGCTGGTGCACGGCGACCTGTGCGGCCCAATTGCGCCGACGACACCGAGAGGTAACAAGTTTTTTTTGCTCCTGGTGGATGATTTCAGCAGATACATGTGGGTAGCCGCGATCCCGTCCAAGGAACGTGCCGCGGCTGCCATTAAAGAAATCACACCGCGCCATACAGTCCGCAACAGAACGACGTCGTCGAGCGTCGAAATGGCACGGTGGTGGCGACAGCGAGAAGTATGCTCAAGGCGAAAGGATTGCCCGGCTGGCTCTGAGATGAAGCGGTAAGCACGGCCGTGTATGTGTTGAACCGGTGCCCGACGAAGAGCGTGGATGGCATGACGCCATTCGAGGCATGGCACGGCAAGAAGCCGGCCGTGCACCACCTTAAGACTTTCGGGTGCATCATGTATGTACGGAACACGTCGCCGCATCTGAAGAAGCTCGAGGATCGTGGGCGCAAGATGGTCTTCATCGGCTACGAGCGCGACTCAAGGCGCATCGCGCGTTCGACCCCATCACGGCGTCTCCATGTGACACGCGACGTGGTGTTCGACGAACGCCAGTGGGGCCGGGGGAAGGCGGCGACATCGGCGAGCCGAGCGGTGGCGGCGACATCTTCGCAATCGAGCACGCGACCACAACCCGAGCAAAGACCGGCGGATCGACATGGCGGAGGCAAGACCGAACATCGAGCTCGGTCGGGGCCGACGACGTCGCGAACCAGACGCCGAGATCGACGACGCGAACTCGGATGCGGACCACGACGACGACGCGCCTCCGGTTCCGCAAAGATCAACGACATAATCGGGCGACCACCGCGCTGGTTCGCACCGCACGCTCGTGATCGAGGGCTACACGTGGTGAGCTACGACGAGCCGGCGTCGTTCTTGTCGGGCGTAACGTAGCCCGAGCTGGAGGAAGGCTATGATGGAGGAAATGGAAGCCATCGAGGAGAACAGTACTTGGTACCTCGCCGACCTCCCACCTGGACGCAAGCCGATCGGAGTCAAATGGGTGTTCAAGGTCAAGCGCGACGAACACGGTGCAGTGGCCAAGCATAAGGTGCGCCTTGTGGTGAAAGGCTACGCGCAGCGGCACGACATCGACTACGACGAAGTCTTCACGCCGGTGGCCAGGCTGGATTCGGTGCGCCTCCTCATCGCTCTCGCAGCGCATGAAGGGTGGGAGGTGCACCACATGGACGTCAAATCGGCGTTCTTGAACGGCGACTTACAGGAGGAGGTCTACGTCGAGCAGCCGGTGGGGTTCATCGTCTCCGGCCAAGAGCACAAGGTGCTTAGGCTACGGAAGGCGTTGTACGGATTGCATCAGGCGCCGCGCGCATGGAACGCGAAGCTCGACGACACTCTGTTGTCTCTTGGCTTCCGTCGGAGCGCGTCAGAACACGCCATCTACATCGGCGAGCGCGCGCGCGATTGGTGATTGGGGTCTATGTCGATGACCTTGTCATCACCGAGTCAGACTCCGACGAGCTCGCGGCGTTCAAGAAGGAGATGGCGGCCGTGTTCAAGATGAGCGACCTCGGCCTGCTTCATTACTACCTCGGGATCGAGGTAAAGCAGAGCGCGAGCGGCATCAGTCTCAGCCAAGGCGCATACGCCCTGAAGATCTTGGAGAAAAATGGCATGGCGGGGTGCAACCCGTGCCAGGCACCGATGGAGGCGAGATTGAAGTCGAGCAAGCACAACGGCAACGGCCGGTGGACGCCACGACATACCAAGCATCGTCGGGAGCTTGAGGTACCTCGTGAACACTCGCCCGACTTGGCATTTTCGCTGGATTCGTGAGCCGTTTTCGGAGGAGCCAAGGAGGATCACCTTGCGTGAGAAAGCGAATTCTTCGTTATGTGGCGGGCACAATCAACTGGGACTCGGTTTGGCGGAAGAAGGGAGAACAGCGGCGCTGTTATGGCGGGTTCGCGATGCTGATTTCGCAGTGACATCGATGCAAGGAAGAGCACAACCGGGTCATCTTCTTCTGGCAGAGCCCGATCTCTGGCGATCCAAGAAGCAGAGGATAGTAGCTCATCCGATTGTGAATCGGAGTACATTGCTGCTGCAAATGGAGCTTGTCAGGCATTGTGGCTTGCCCAAATTCTTGCTGAGGTACAGGGGTCCGAGCCAGTCGCACCCTTTCTCAATGTGGACAACAAATCAGCCATTGCTCTGATCAAGAACCCTGTTCTTCATGGGCAGAGCAAACACATTGAGGTGAAGTATCATCTAGTCCGGGAATGCGAAGATAAAGGCTTGATCAAAGTGAAATTCATCAGAAGTGAAGAGCAGCTCAGTGACATACTGACGAAGCCTCTGGGAAGAGCAACATTTCAGGTTTTTCGCTCTAGGATCGGCATGATCAATGTAGATGGTGCAGCACGGCAAGTCTTAGGAGGAGATTGATGGAAATAATTCTTGCGTGCTTCAATTAGCTGATATGCTTTCCTTAAGTTGATTAGCCAAGTTTAGTAATTTATCTTTGTTTGGCAAATAGCCCTTAGTTTTAGCAAGTAGTCTAAAAATAGGCGTGTGATTAGATCAGACTGATTGAGAGACTTTGATTTGTTTCCATGTAATTCTCTTTATAAGCAAGGCAATGAGACACGTAGCGATCAACTTGGCAAAGACAAAAACAAGATCGTATACATTGTCCTTCGTGAGTTTTTGTGTCCTGTTGGCCGTGATCTCGCCGGCAACCTAGGCGTTGTCTCTCCGGCGAAGTCTAACATTGACGAGACCTTGCAATCGCATAGCAAAGTCATTCACGGACTCGCTGTCCTTCATGCGAATTGACTCAAATTCATTTAGTAGTGTTTGCTCTTTCGCCTCGCAAACTCGCTCAACACCCATGCGCATGATCTTCACGGTCTCCCACGCTTCCTTGGCGGAGTCCTTCACTGCCAGCGTGGAGAGCATCTCCTGTGGAACGGCTTGTAGGATGGCTGCTAATGCTATTCTATCCTCCCTGAACGACGCATCGCCAGGCTCGATTGCACTCCAGACTCCCTGAGCCTGTAGATTGACTCTCATCAGGAGAGCCCAATCTGCGTAGTTTGTCCGCGTGAGCACCGGATAGCGCAAAGTCATCCCCATCTCCTTTGACGCCCTTTGCGTCAATGCTTCATGGCCGCCGCCGCTGCCAGAAGGATCCCAGCGATCGCCATTGTCGCCGAGATTGATCTCACGACGGCCGCTGCCGTCGGAGTTCCTCCGTGAAGTGGGTGATGCCGATCTTGCTCCTCGCGATATCATTGCAGGATTCGCTGAGGCTCTGATACCAATTGTTGGAAAAACCACTCCGCGTGAAGTCTAAACTTCAATTTTGAAGTCAGTTTTTCCTTCTGTTCTTGTCGCGGTTCTGCTTTCACGGAAAACAGAAACTCTTTCTTGACGGCAAGTTTCAGACAAAAGCACAGGAACTACAGAGGCTTTGATTTTGGTGCTGCGCTATTGCAGCGTTTTCTAATTTTGTCTATTACTTATAAAACAAATACATAAGCCGTTACAGAATAGAATCCGGACTCCTTTCACCTGTCGGATTCAAACAAATCCTACAGACTCTTACTCGGATAAGATACTATACCTCATCCGGCAACAATCAAAAACTAACTCAAACTCTGACTCTGCTACCGATACGTATCAGCCCCTAATTCAAAACCATAAACGGAAAAAATAGATTATCTAGCACTCAAACAAACTGAAACAAATCTAGACTTTAAAATATGCACAAAATTATTTCCAACACTTTTGCAGCTCGCCCTTGTCCTCCTTTTATATCCATCGGTCGATCGTGTCCTATTACAACACGCTACAAAGCATGATCCGTATCGGCCTTAATCCGGATAGTTTTTTCTTTAAAATCTTTACCGCTACCAAATATCTTCAAATCCTTCCAAATCATCTGT
Source organism: Otatea glauca (assembly GCA_036346275.1). Lineage (NCBI taxonomy): Eukaryota > Viridiplantae > Streptophyta > Magnoliopsida > Poales > Poaceae > Otatea > Otatea glauca. The sequence goes on from CM070715.1 coordinate 91,964,878, forward strand.
TGGTTACCATATGTTGATTTCATCTTGCTGATTTTGACCACACCTGCTAAATTTTGATGCAAACACATCGTAAAGCCACCAAAGTACGTCGTCGGCCCCTAACACACCAAGCAAAGCAAGTGGATGGTTTTTTCTTTCTATCTTTCTGCTGCTAATGTGTTTAACGGGCCTGCTTGAGCAATTAATTAATTAGCAATTTCTTGGTCAAAGGTTATTCCAAGAGTAGTGTTGTTATCAACACTGAAGTCTAAACACATGAACTTAGCTTATCCAAATGCACGCCCTACTCTACTGACCACCCATCACTGAGCTTACCCGGCTGGGTTCCATGGCATCCATCCCGTTGCACGAGAATGCAATGGCAATGGCAATGGCGACCAAGAGCCAGCTTAGCTCACGTGCGACGACCGACTCTACTGTACTGACCACCCATCACGGCCTTCTTTCCAAACCGTATGGCGTACGACAACTCGAGGAAAAACAAGACCCTACCAGACCAGCGAATTTGTCAAAATTTTGTGGCGGTAGCTACGAGCATGACGGCCAACTAAAACTGCTGGCATTTCTTGCTACATCCTCCTCCTCCTCATTCCTGATGAACAAGGCTAGCTGCAAAGTATCTACACTACACTGCAAAGCATCTGTATCATCCTTCAAGTACAGTAGGCACTACGATCACAAGCAAAGCAGCACTGCACAGCGCATACATACAAGCTGGAAGAAAACTTGCACCGGAAATGGATTCATGCACCAGTTACAGAGTTAACTTTTGACGGCAAAAATAACAACAACAACGGCACAGGTAGACGAAACTAACGAGCAAGGTTAACAACCAGCAGGGTACGCACAAAGATTGCTGCATTTCACAGACCAACCAGCCTACCGCAATACCTCAGAGTTTGACTGGTTTTGTTTTTGTCAAGAACTAACTTACTTTGAGTTTGGGTACTACAACGAACGATACCATTTGATTTGATTTGATTTGATTTGATTTAACAGGCTTCCTTGAGCTCCCTCCCCTCTACTCGACTCCATTCGTTGTTATGTCGACAAACTTTTGTTTCTGGAGCTACCTAAGGACTAGTACTCCCTCCCCTACTAGGTTCTCTTGGTACTCGTTCAGCCGCTGCCATCGGTGGTACTCGTTCAGCCCCTGCCATCGGTGGTAACTGCAACAGTCACCAATAATAGAACGTTAGCAAACATTCAAAACCAATAGTAGAATAGTACTAAGAAACAAAACTGCTGACTCCTTGCTGCATATATAATTGAAGTATGATATGTGGTCCTTCGAAATAAATCGATGTATCTGATTATGCAATTAATGGTTTCAGTTCATATATTATGGTCCTCAATTACGCAGAACAGGCTTCATTGAAGATGAGAAAGGCTTCAAACAGTAAGTGCCATATATATGAAGCGTTAGCGCAACCAGAAAGAAGTTCCTTGTGCTGAAGCCTCGCTACTGTAGAGACCAATAGCTTGTCACCAACTGTCTGTCTCAGCCGTTTCACTTAAGTCACTCATACTTATCATACTGTAGAAACCAATAGCTTGTGCACAGTCCGGCACAAAGTGACTCACACAGTTCTACGTACGTATGAATTCATTTGGACATTTCTATTTCGTTTTGCATTTTCGCTATCGTACGAACCATTATATTTTGCAGCCGGAGAGGATAACAGACGGAGCGAGGGACTACATCATGCGTCGTCAATTCGAAGTGTACCTGCTATGGTTCTTCGAGGCGGGGGACTACATCAGTGCTACTGTTTTTTTTTCATAAGGCAGTACAGATCACCATTAATAGTAAGTTGCCAAATGGCGAAGAGGTGTGAGCTTCTTAAGGAGAAAATTTACCAATAATATGCTAATATTGCATGGACATGTTAGATACTATTGAAATGAATTATCAATTTTGCTCTGTTTCGCTGAAAAACAAGCATCCTGGTTGAGTATCCTCAACATTAACCGTGGAAACAATTTTTTGAAAGAAAAATCCCCATGGATTATATGCATCAAGTTGAATTACATATGCTATAGGATGGCATCTAGGGGAAGAATTAAACACTATTGTACATAGATTTTTAAAACCCTGTCCTAGATGGTTACAAATGCTATATAGGGTGGCGTCTAGGGGAAGATGCATTCTTGCCTGTAGTACTCTTATCTCTAACAAAGCAAATAAAAGGTTTTTTGCCTTGCTCATATGGCCTCGTATATAAAAGTAGGTACTAGTATGTCTGGCTTTCTGGAGTACGATATTTTATTCAGTCTAGGGAATTTTCTTTTTGTTGAATAATACCGTGTGCAAGTTAAAAACAACTCTGCCATTGTGATTCTTTACCCCACCCAGGGCAAAATTGTGCTTCGCATCATCACTTGGACGACTGCCGCTGCTGGTGTAGCTGGTGACAAGTGCGACCACATAAGAAAGCAGCAGCAGACAATGATGGAGTCGAGAGAAGCTAATTAACGCTGTTGCTGCAACAACAAATTAGCATCGCGTCCAGTCCTGGTAGTAAAAGGCCGCCATTCCTGTCCTCGGCTCCTCCCCATGGGCATTGCGATTGGAAGACACCAAGATCAAGGCCGTCGTATAATTAATTCCATGGCAATACAAGCACCTTATCGCGTCCCCACATGAGTCCCGAATATGGATGGATGATGACCCCCTGGCCCTGCTGCACAAAACTCGTTATGCCTGTTAGGCAACATTCAATAAATCAACCTTCCAACACTAGTTTAGCAAGCATGCATTACTCTACTTTGTTATGTAGCTATCGGACACACGCTAACACTACTGCGGTAGTACTACCACTGAAGGAAAAAAAAAAAAAAAAGGAGCGCAAATCTAATGTTTACTCAATTTCTAATCATTTGTGCATTTGAACATTATACATCACGTAAGGTTGTTCGCAAACTATCTAAACATCTAATAGTTAGATCACATATAATAAATAACTTGATGTGCAATGCATGCGCGATGGGGAAAAGCATCAAATAGAAGTAGCACAGACCAGCTCAGGTACAAAAGGGTGAACTTTGAGCATAGTAATTAAGATGGCAACACAAGACGAAGGATGAACAACAAGAGCACAATCGAGACTAGTCTTTGAGATCATTATCTTTGACAAATCAAAACCCTTTTTTCCCTCCCTTTTGCATCACACCTGATCCTACCATCACACAACAAACGCATGACAAAGAAATATATGCGCTTGTGGCTACACTAAGCTATAGCTAGACATGCCGCCACAACTACTCCCTGAAGTCTAAAGCTAGCCCAAGTAATTCGATTGATAACATAATTAACATAGACTAAAATCCAGCCCCGAACTATAGAGAACATGAAGAATAACAGACCAAGCTGAATCACAGCACAAGCACCAAAGTAAACTGTTAGAGATAACTCAAATATCTCTATTTTCATATCTTTTGGTTTTATCTAAATAGGTTGTTACTTAAGTCTTCAACAATTTGGACTCTTTTGGCTATATAAGCCACACTCCTGTACATGTAATCTTGAAACATTATAGTGGATTGTTTTTCGTGGTTTTTCCCGTAAGAGTTTTTCCACGTTAAATCTTGTCTCCAGTTATTTTACCGTGCTTCAAACCAGACGGGCACAGGAAGTGCATTGGAAACTTGCTTTAGCCAGCTTATCCCAGAGTTGCAATGCAACAAGCCTCCTCGATCATACTCCCTCTGAATCCAGATATAAGTCGTTCTGGGTATGGAAATATATTTATTTTTTATAAAATAATTATACATTATAAAAGTATATTTCACGATAGATCTAATAATACTAATTTCATTATGTTAATCTTAGGCCAGTATTGTAATACCATGGCCCGTTAACGTGAAGGCTCATGTGGCACATGTGATGTTGAGCGGTGGTAGGATTAATCCCACATTACTTGCATAAAATGAGTTGTAGTAGTATATAATGCATATTGGGTCTAAACATAATACCTCCGGGTTAACCATTTTATACGAAACAAGGACGAAAGTGTAAGCGAGGTGCTATGTGTGCGTGGATCTATCTATGGTGGGCTGAGTATTGAGCGAAATTTAGACCAGAGTGTTATAAGTATAGATTCTAAAACGGCTTCCAATTGAAATTAGATGTAGTATATAAAATCTGTCACATTGAGCGCTCCATTAACATTGAAAGTTGGGGGGGGGGATAAGGGAGGGGGATATGAAACTACAACCATCAAGAGCGTCGGAGAAGAGGAGGGAAGCGGCGACGAGGGATGATCGGACTCTGGTGGGTGAGGTTGAAGATAAGGAAGGAAAAGAAATACTCACTCCGTCCAAGTTTATAAGACGTATTTCTTCTTGGCACATAGACTAAAAAGATATTGAAAATGACTAGATTATTCATAATTATTATCGTTGAGCACTATAATGAATTCATGCATGTTGAGAATATGAGATAAAGTTGAATATTTATTAGAGGTATATAAGGAACATCTCACACTAATTTTGCATTGAAATATAAAATACATTATATATTTATGAATAAGATCATTAAAAAAATACGTCTTATAAATATAGAGGAAGGGAGTACAACTGTACGTAGGGTTTTCATTTAGACAGGATGCTTTTATCTTTAATTATTTTCATAGAGAAGGGAACTTAATACTTGCCGCTTGTTTTTGCTAGTGTTGTAAAAAAGTATATAGCAGATTAGCCAAGTGTATACAATGCACATTTTCGAGGAAGAGATTTGTTGATTTTCCGGGCAAGAAACAATTTATTTTGGATTGATTGGCCCACAGAAAAGAAGAGGATTGAATGGGCCAGCGAGAGCCCATGAACGAACGGGGTTGCTCCGTCGTCTCCCACTCGCTTCATTCCTGCGTGTTTGTCTACGTCGATCTCTTCGTCCGCCGGCCAGCTTTGATGTTAGTACTGCAATTACTTTATGCGAGCACACTATTATGGAATTTCTCCAGAAATACCCTCCGCGGCTCAGGTACACTGCAGAAATACCATATTTTCTTACCCATCAACATACTTTGTACCAGCAATGTCATTTGAGGTCTAGTTCAACTTTACTAGTTCTTCTCTGAGGTTAATTGCTTACAAAAAAGAGAGAGAACGTAGTGATTAGTTTCTTTCTTTTTCATGCTAATTAATCCTTCATTTCAGAGACAAGAGCTCCACAAATTAATAACAGCTAAACAAAACTTTTTGGTGCAAACTTGCGTTCAGAAACCTTAGTAGTAAAGTACTTCTAATTGGATGCTGAATGTCTTCTCTCTTTACAGCTTACAGCTGTTGGAATAGTTTGAAAATTTTGTTGGTCTACGCAACTGCTTAGTTTTTTTGGTTTTTCATTGCTATTTATACTAGAGATTACATGCTAACTTGGATAGCAATTCGAACTCCTAATCTTAATAGACTCAAACAAAACTTGCAGAGTTTGAACATTTTAAAACTAAAAAACTAAATCTTATCTCTTAACTAATGCATACAAGATTATCTCTAACATTTTCCCTTTAATCTTAACACATCGACTCTTACTCATTGAGACAATTGGTCTTAACTACGACGATTTTCCCAACTTTTACTCGACACAGGATGGAGAACACATCTTCTCAACATCCCGGACTCATTTTCAACGAACTTGACTTTGGACGGCAAACACATCTTCTCAACGCCCTCAAATCAACTTTGACGGACTTAACTTAAGACTGTGAACACACCTCTTTAACGTCCTGGACACATCTTAGCACACGCAGCGACTTCCTTTTGATATTCTAGTGTAGCATGATCTCTTCTAATGTGCACAATATCTCTGAAGGAACTCGCATATGTTTATCTTGTGTACACAACTCACACAAGAATACGTAGCTTTGACCGTTTTCTCGACAAGACACGCAGATGGCCACTAATGCCATCTTGTCACGCCGGTGACACACCTCTGTCAATAGCAAATTTTTGGAGAGACACATCTGTTAGATATAATCTTGTAATCGGTTTTAAAAGTCAGGATAAGTTTATTTAGGAAGATAAGATTTAGTTGGTTAGTTTGTTGAGTTAGTTTGTAATCTAGCTTGACTATATAAACCAAGGAATAAAACAGAAAAGACGGAGCAGTTGCGAAGGCCAACAAAAAGTTTTCTAGTTGTTCCAACAATTGGTATCAGAGCTTAAGGTTTTTGATCAATCCGTTGCCCCGAGAGGAGGAGACTCGGGGCGGCACCCAAGGGAGGAGGCTACCGGGAGAAGATGCGGCCCGTGACGCTAAACGTGACATCGGCAAACTCGGCTCCGGTCAGGCACTTGGTCGGTGTCCGTTTCAACACTGACGGCCTAGAGATCGAGGAGCTGACAGCCGCCGAGGGCGTGACGCTCAGCGAGGTGGAGGAGCGAAACGGCAAGCTGTGGCTGGGTTCCATTGAACTCGATTACATCGGTGTGACGCGAAAGATTTGCTCCGTGCGGCAGTACAGAGGAAATAGCGGCGTGGCATCCGGGCACGAGGGGCGCGCTGGTCAAGCTGGCTGTGGACGTGCAAGTAAGCATAAGAAGCAATGTCACGTTTGTTGGCGGTTGAGTGTGGAGTCTCTTGTTGGCTGCTGTGGACAGAAGGCAACAACAGGAAAGTGACATGGTGAAGCTCATGCCGTGACTTCCTGAGGCGTGACCCAAGTCCGAGACAGCCAGCGCAAGAAACGAAGAAAATAGAGAATGAAATAAAGGGTTGGCAGTACAGTGCAATGCAGAAAAAAGAAGAAGCTAAATGTGAGTTCTTGTGTGAGTTGTGTCCACAAGATAAACGTGTACAAGTTCCTCAGAGATGTCGTGCACATCAGAAGAGATCGTGCTGCACGAGAAGATCAAAGGAAGCTGATGCGTGTGCTAAATCCAGTCTGTCGAAGTTGAGTCCAGGGCGTTGAAGAGGTGTGTTCGCCGTCCTATGTCGAGTCCGTCAAAGCTGACTCCAGGGCGTTGAAGAGGTGTGTTCGCCGTCCAAAGTCAAGTCCGTTGAAGACGAGTCCGAGACATTGAGGAAATGTGTTCGCCGTCGAAAGAAGTTCGTCGATGATAAGTCAGCGATGTTGAGTAGATGCATTCTCCATCCTGTGTCGAATTCTGTGTCGAGCAAATCGTAGTTGAGCCTGATTGTCTCAACAAGTTAGAGTTGTGTCAGAAATTTGATATTACAAGATTAAAGGGGTGAATGTTAGATATAATCTTGTAATCAGTTTTAAAAGTCAGGATAAGTTTATTTAGGAAGATAAGATTTAGGTCCTGTTTGTTTCGGCTTAGGTTTTTTGGCTTTTGGCTTAAAGCTAGCGTTTTGGCTTAACGAGCTTTTAAGCCGTCTGCTTTTAAGCCAAGACATGTTGTTTGGTATCCTAGCTTTTTGATGGGTTTGATGGTGTAGCCAGGGTTCACAAAACCAACGAAAACTGCGGTTTTCGAGTGTACCACTGTGGTTCGATATCTAAAACCGCTTGGTAAACCGTTTTAATTTAAAATTTAAAAAAATTGAAAAAATTTATACGTTGAAAACCGCTCGAAAACCGTTGAAAAACCGTGGTTTTTGCTCGAAACCCGTTTCTTAAAAACCGAGTGGGTTCTTGCGAAAAACCGAATGGTTTTCGATTTTTTCGATTTTTTAAAATTTTTTATTTCTTAACTCTTCGGTTTCTGACGGTTTTCTAGCTATTTTTGCGGTTTTTGAATTCCGAACGATTTTTCAAAATTCGGTTTTGTGAACCCTGGGTGTAGCTTATTGCTAGAAAGTTTGAAATACCCTTTAAGGTTGTAAGGACTTTTCTTATGTACTGATTTATCTAATACCAATGTTTTATACTTTTTTCACCGAATGTCGTATTGAAAAACATAGATTAATCTTGAGATCAAACTTCATTCTGAGCATAATTATTTATCAACTTGATCCGGGTCGGTGGAGGAGAAAGGAGGCTGAGGACGGCGGAGGAGGGAGGAGGTCGAGGACGGCAGAGACCAGAGCGGCGGAGGAAGAAGGCATGTCGCACAGGGGAGCGAGAGAAGATGAGGAGAAATGAGGAGATAGGAGAAGGATTTTTGAGTTTATATATGATGGTATTTGGTGGGTAATTTTGGAGACTTCCAGTGGCAAATGGTTATTTCATCCTAAAAAAGCCCAAAGCAGCACCTTTCACCTGGCTTTTGGCTTATAGTTATATAGAGGCTTTTGGCTATTTTTAAGCCTGGCTTAAAAGTCAGTCGTTTGTTTCGGCTTTGACTTTTCTGCTTTTAAGCCAGTGAAAAAGCCAAAACAAACAGGGCCTTAGTTGGTTAGTTTGTTGAGTTAGTTTGTAATCTAGTTTGACTATATAAATCAAGGAATAAAACAGAAAAGACGGAGTAATTGCGAAGGCCAACAAAAAGTTTTTTAGTTGTTCCAACGACATCTTCTACGCACTTAGTTTTTTTGTATTGCGCTGGACAGATTCTTCTCTTTCTGTTGCTCTTCTTTTCCTGTTTTCTTGCTGCTGTTCTGTTTTTTCACAGCCGTCAACAGGAGACGTCTTCACAGTTGCTACCTGGTAAGCTTCACGGCTGTACGCTTCTCCTCCGATTCCTTTAGCGCCCGATCCATCTGCTTCAGCTCGGCTGAGATATGCTCATGCACTTCTTGACGTTGGCCTTCGCCTCCACGAGTTCCTGGATGGTGTACTTCTTGTGAGCCTTGTGGTTCTTGGAGATGTCTTTGTGGATCTTGCTAAGGGCGGTGGCCTGGGACTCGAGGCCCCGCAACATCTCACGGACATATGAGACCCTCGCGTGGGACTGATGCTAATGCTGGTACCATGTGGAAGTGAAAATGTTGTAACCACTTCCCGTGCTAGTTCTCGTTGTAAATGAACATGTTGATGTTTCATTAATAAAGCCATTTGGCAGCGATGCTGATGTGATAACCCGGGGTTATCAGTTTAATTAAAAGATTAATTAAACAATAAAAGTGATTAGGCAGGATAATAAAATGTAAGGATTAGAGAGTGCCATCGGTTCCGCAATGAAAGGTATCGCTCATCGAGGTACCCGATCTGTTTGAAACCCAGACAGGCACCTCTCGCTAGTTTCGGGGTTCATCATTCGGTGCTTAGAACTTACCTAGTGCGGTATACGGGTACCGTTAGTAAAAATAGTGGCTAATGACCATAATGCCCATAAAGTCAATAGAGGGCAGTAAAAGCCCAGGGGCAAGATGGTCATTATGCAGGCAAGAGATGTAAATAAAGCCAGCTTTCACCAGCCAATAGACAGCCAGAACCAGCTCATTCGGCCAGAGCTTCCACACACAAATCGAGACCATCTAGCAACACAGCCAGCCTCCATTTTTCCTCACCCAAGCCACCAGCATCCGTGCCCTTGTTCATCCAAGAACACAAGAACTAGCATCCAACAAAAGAAGAAGGAAGCTAGAAGGAGGAGGCCATCCAGAAGAGGTGGTCCAGGGAGCATCCAAAAGAGGAGGGAGAGATCACCAGAAGAGAAGGAGCAACCAGAGGGTAGCCGACCAAGAAGGAGAGGCCAAGCAAGCCATTGCAGCACCCTCATCACCACCCTCAGTTTATCCACCCCATTGCTTAGCTTCAATCATCCTAGGTGCATTTTTCCCTCATCCCAACAGTAGCTACAGTATCTATTCTTATATGCAGAGGGTAGATCAAGGGCTTAGCTAGCCAATGGGGTAGCATAGTGGGTTAGATCGGGTCTTTTCCTTGGGGTTCTCAGGAGTTGGAACAGCTCTTAAGGCTATTGTAGTATATGTCCTTCATGTGTAGATCAAAATCCCAACGTCTATCATAGAACCATCACTCTTTAGCAGCATCAATAAAGCAAGAAAGCAAAATGCATAAAAACCGAAATGGGTAGAACCCTAGCTCCAGTAGAGGGGCTCGGCCCAAGCCTTGCCAAGGCCGACACCGAGCCGTAGAGGAAGAGGCGTGGGCATGCGGGAGTCGACCGTGGCAGGGAGGAGCCACAGGCCTGCGGGCCAAGTCGGGTGAGCTAAGCCGCAGGGTGGAGGCGGCCAGCCGAGTAGAGAGGGAGGCGGGCTGAGGAGAAGTCGATGCCAAAGGGAGGAGGCGCGGTCAGGCTCGCCTAGCCAGAGTGTGGCCAGGAGAAGCCGCCGGCGGTAGGGAGAAGAAGAGAAGGAAGGTGGCGCCGTGGAAAGCCAGTAGGTGCGAGAGGAAGAGAAGAGGGGAGATCGGCAGGGGAATGGAGAGAAGAAGGAATGGAAAGTACTATGATCTCCACATTGGGTAGCGTGTTAAAGCCTGGCTGGAAAATACCGGTATATCCCAGTTTGACGGTGTATGGAAAGTATTAGGAGTGAGAAGTTGTGAATGAAATGGTTGAGGGCGGTATATTTCAAGCCCGGAGGAGTACTGCTGGGTACCGGAGTACAACTGTAATTGTGAGTGGCGGGAGGAAATCACCCTCGAATACAAGGTTGGAGATCTAGTATTGGATTAGAGATAAACGTTTTGAAGCCTCATATATTTTGGGGCCGTTATGGGTAAAGTGATACAAATCTGTACAGGGTCAAAATCTTGAATTCAAGCCTGTTTCCTGGATTAGAGACTACGGAAGTTAATTCTGCCTCATATACGGGTGTTAGTAGTGAATTTCAATAATTAAAATTTGCCAACCTTTAAAGAAAACCAAAACTCTAATTTGTGTAAAAATGGATTTGGAGGGCAGGAATTGTTATTGGTAGAGAGAAAAACTCATATTACATCTTGTGATATAATGCTTGCTGAGTACTCTGTAGTCACTCTTGTATTTCCCCCTTGTTCTAGAAGGTGAGCTCGATGGATCGACGTTTGAGGCCAGCGAGGAGGCCTATTCACAGGATCAATTTCAGGGTTATTAGGAGGATCCCTCCGAGGGCTATTACTACTCCAACTACTAACAGGAGGGCTAGGAGCTTTTACAGGCCTTATTACTCGGTGCTGTAGGGCCAACATAGAAGCTTAAGCAACTTGCTAAAGATCATTGGGGGCCTATATATGAATTTATAATGCATTCTTGTTGCCTTCTTGCGCAAAGGAAGGTAACTAGTTATTAGCTTTGTATATGTTAACTGTTCTGTGAAGTGTGCATTTAACAAAGTGAAAATTCTAATGTATCATATAGTTATCAGATAATGTTGTTAATTTTTTGCGTGACCTTAGAATCAATCGATGAGCATAGAAAAAATCAATGGGCATATGTAAATGTCCATGCTTCTCAGAATCCTCCCCCTTGTTTCTTCGTTGTCACTGATAAACACTACTAAGATCATGTTTTACGACAGCATAAAATTTTCATCATCCATGGAAACAGATATCAATCTTGGCAACTTTGCTTTTAAATGGGCTGTATCTCGGTATTCCCAAAAGGTTACTATTGTTAGCCTCTGTTACATGATTAGAAATCCATACATTTGGTACCCGTTTTGCATTCTGACTATTAGCTTAATTTCTACCGTTTGCTCTTGGAAAAAATCGCAGTGCTCCATGCTAATTATGTTGACGTCAGTGGGTGGAGGTGGCTACTGATCCGCACCAAGAACTGATAGCCAAATCATTATTGGCTGTAAGAGATGTTCTTGTCCAAATAAGTCCTCATAATTCATATGCGACAGATAGGCATTTCAGCTTTTGTTCCAGACTTCCAGTGAGGCTTCCCTTCATGAAAGTGCAACAGTTGTATATTTTGCACACTATGTTTGTTAAAAAAGAAGAAGTGTTCCTCCAATGTATTAATGGGCATGATTACACCTAGTTTGATATTTTTTATTTACTATTACAGGCTTGCTAACTTATAGCAAGTTGGCAGCATATATTCATAAAATCCTTGTTTTATGTGTTCTAAACGTATTTTGCAGATTGAGCTGTAGTCACAAACTCAACTTCTGGATGCACTATATGAACATGAATGGAGGCTGTTCTACTAGCTGGAGTTCCTGGAGCTGGTGGCTTCGATGAATTCTTGGATCAAGTGATGCTCTTGCATGAGCTTGCTCACCTGCTATTCTTCCACTACTTGTTGGTGATCCGAGAACAAGGTTAGTGTCAGTCTCTTTATCATCCATAAACTAGTCCCTAAACTTGTAGTTCTTATTCTCTGTTTTTTATGGCATACATATAGCATCTAGTTTATGTGCAGCTGCCAAATATGATAATGCAATCAATTACATGGCGAACGAGTGTAGCATGATGGAGCACGGTAGCATTTTGTTGGCAGGACAACGTCTGAAATAAGAAATGAGGAACTCTAGTTACTTTCGAGGAAGTAGCGCTCATCAACATTGGGCTATGCATAATTAAATAGTTGACTTTAGTACTCTAAGAAGCTCAGTGCGTTAGCCCTTTATAAAAAAAAGACTCTTGTAGAACACTTTCTATGCTTTCTATTATCATTAGCATTGGAGACTTTTGTGTTGACCCTCCTAGGATAAGCTTACAATTTAGCTAGGAAATTAAGACTTGGAAGTGGGATATTGTTGTGAATTTTTTTAGGTGGAGAGGATATCTAGTTACCTGAGCATTTTCATTGATCATCAAAGCGAAGATAGTGCAATGCTAAAGATATATGAAATCTGAATGCCCTTGTGCTTCTTAAGTAGCATTTGGCCTTGCCAGAGAGTCTGTTTTCCAGTTTTGATGTTTCCTTACAAATGTTGCTCTTTGTAAGGTATTATTCCGCTTATGGCTTCGGAATTAGAGGATGTGTTTCACTCAATGGAACTTCTATACGTCTAATATACCCCTCTCCAACAAGCTTTAGAAATTGATGGCAAAATTGATGACAGTAGAGTTTCACTTAGCTTCTGATCGAACTCTTGAGGGCGCGAAGATGGTCCCTAACAGTCTTTAGACAGGTCCTCACTGAATATGCTTTGAAATTAAAGCTAGGTCCACATTCTTTAGTGGAACTATTGTTACCTGGCCCATTTGTCTTGGTGGCTAGCTAGCTACTGAGCCCTGGTACCTGGAAGGGAGGCTCCTCCAATCTACAGCCAAGCCATACTGTAGATGCAGATATGCAAAGCAACACAATTTGCTTGGTGCCTCAGTTTTACAGTAGTATGACCGCCTCTAATAATGACCATACCCGGTTGTTCTCACTCATTATTTATTAGACATAAAGTCGATCGGTAAACCAGCCACAGAGAAAAGTGCTAGTTAGAAAACCACCAACAATACTCTTCAGCTAAGCAGTACGTAGTAACATCACACCAAGAGGACTGAAAGTCCTATCGATTTGCTTCAGCAAACATGTACAGCTATCCCACCACTTTTCATGGCTTCCGTATGTTTGAGAAGGATAATTCCACTTGATAGCTTTTTAGGTTTTTGCAGAAACCTCTATGCATGTATCCTCGAAACGAATTAACAGCCATTGCACAAATCGAGAATGTGGATCGATACTGCCACTTGCCCGATGAGAGGGCCACAGTTGGATGCTTTGGGATTTTGTTTGTTTTCGGGGAAATCCGTCAAAAGCTGCTTGCCTGCTGCCTCTGCTGAGTGCTGGCCCCCCCAGCAAGGGGATGAACCAATGGACCGGAGACCACTGGTGATAGGCTACAACGTACGTACGCTCTCCTACCGCCCCAAGTTTCTTTGTCGCTTGATCGATCACATCAGCTCAGTGACTTTGCTGCCCCGCATGCATGTGCATCATCTCCTATCCTCCGTATATCTCCGACTCCCTTGCTAGAATATTTGTTTGCGCATACATGGAACGTAGTACACCTTAATTTACCCCGTTGATTGATCGAGATTAATTTGCTTATGTAACGACCAACAAGATGCATTAACCGTCAAATCAATCAACTAACCTCGTTCATAGAAATAAAAAAATCAATTCCATATGAATATGGGTTGTTTGAGGCTACTTATTTTCAGTTGCAACACCAAGCTATAAAATCTGAAACATTGTAGTTAAAAGCGCGGAATCTAGTTAATTAGTTATTACAACCATCTTAAATAATTCCACTAAGATTTTCCTATTACAACTAAATGAAGATGCACACAACTAATTATTATATCCAAAAGTAAAAAAGAGTAGTAGTGCTTCTATTCATTCCATCCCAATACAAACTGTATAAATCTTGAAGTAAGAGAGAAGAGAGGCAAGTAATCAGCATACATCCTTCATTCATGTTTTAATATTTGTGCAACTCTAAAATAGTGATGTATAGAAGTTCCTCCCAAGTAAAAATTATTTTGATAAGCCACATGTCAAACAGAACTCCAAAAGGATGAGTTGAGCTAAATAAGTAGATCAATGGGATGTTATGTCTGTTGAATTGGTTAGTCATAAATAAATACATGCATTCCTCTTCTTGTTTCAATTTGTATGAGGAATGTAATAACATGGTCCACCACCACGCATGCAGTTATTTCTTTGTTACCACAAGGACGAACGGGTCGTACTAGAATGCACAAGACGTCCATCCTAGCTACTATCTCTCTCTGTATATAACATGCACACAATCCTCTTCCACTTGTTCATATACATAGGCAAACATCCAATTCATCAGCACATGTGCGATAACGCATCTCTTAGGGTCTTTTTGTTTTAGCTTTTGATTCTAGATTCTGGTCCCAAAAGCAGAATCAGAAACAAACAGCCTGATTTTAGAATCCGATTCTCACAATCCACCCCACCCATATACATTAGAATCCACAATCCACTTCATATGTGCTTTTGGATTCTAGCTTTTAGAGAATCAGCTTCTCAAAAACCACAATCCAGAATCAGCTTTTAGAGAATCTAAAGCTGAAACAAACAGGCCCTTAGAAAGATTCGGAACCACCTTCAATTATGCTTGTTTAATTAGTCACAGACTGAAATATATACGTACAGATCTTGTTAATTTGGAAGAGATGTTTTCCCTATTTTCTGTGTCCATTTATGTTCTCTTCCTTTATACTTATGTGTGTTTTTGATAACATTTCTATTTTATTAACTGTATACTCATTTCATTCCTGAATACTAGATGTTATTCTAGGTTCTTTCACTTACACCAAGACACGTAATCCATCTATTCCTAAATACATGTCATTCTAGGTTTCAATTTTTTTTCTACATGTCATTCTACAATTTCGATGCGACTTTTCACTATTTTTTCCTTCTATACCCCCTCTCCTTTAGCTATTTTCAATGTTATTTACTACTATAGACTAGATAATGGTACATCATCTAAAGATATAATAAAGAGTGGTAATACAGTATTTTGTAGATGTGACTTAGTGGAAATGTAAAAACCTAAAATGATATCTATTAAGAATGGAGAGGTACATCTATTCATCAAATATTATATGTACATACGTACTACTGATTTTAGTTACAACTTACATGTATGCAAATACTGAGGTTCCATTTTGAAGTACAAAGTTTGCTTTCGATCGATTGCACTCTATGTACTATATATAAGACGGTTATGAAAATATCTATATATCATTTACCAGAAAATATTTTTGGTGTGTGCAGTGAAAATCTCTCAATCAATTAATGGTCATAGAAATTTCTGTTTATCCGAAGGGGCACAGTTGGTTAACACAACTATCCTTGCGGCTCGACTAATAATCCTCGACTTTTTCTTATGTGTTACATTTGTACAGGGATTGATGAGTTGTAAGATTGGATGTTGATCCAAGAGATAAAAAATGTGAATTATGCTTATGAAAATTTCAGTCACCCTTACAGTGGAAAACCACTAGCATGCATGTACCATTCACTTATTGGATAATACATGTGACGAGGGTTTGAAAAATCGACGAAAATCATGATTTTTGATCGTATCGGTTTTCCTCGAGATTTGAAACTAGTCAGTAAATCGGTTCAATTCAAATTCAAATTCAAAAAACTCAGGAAATTTGGAGAAATTTATCCAAAATTTCCCTAAAATTAGTATTAATAGCTTTTTGACATCTAGCATGAATTTTTTTTGAAAAAACAAATTTGGGAGACGTTTATTTGAGCAAATACGAATATAGATAATAAAAAATATTAAGGAAAAAATAAAAAGTTTCATGTATATGGATACATATACATTCTAATTGTATATTTCAGATGCAATAATATAATTTTTGCTTCATAGTATTGATCTGGGATGTTTTTACGGAATCAGAATTATGTCTTTGTTTCTAAGAAATGAACGGAGATAAAATAGCTAGGTTATTTTTTAATATAAATGTGGTACCAGATGTGATGAAAGAAACGATTGTTATTAATACTATAAAGTGGTCATTAATACTCAACAATATCAAGCAGAGCAGTGAAAAAAAGTGGTTATTAATACTACAAAAGTGGTCTTTGTTTCTTCATAATTAATGATAGCACACTATATATCTCATTGTTAAAAAAGTTGTATATGGTCGTTAGTTATTAACCGTGGAGCGTTTAACAACAGCTAACGACCATAACTTTGTGTTTGTTAGTGACTTTTAATGACTACATTTCGCGTCATTAATAATTGTTTTCCTAGTAGTGCTAATCATTCATCGAATATCCTTTATTGTCCTACAAATACCCTAACCTTTTATCATGTCATCACAAAACAGAGCTTTAGTATAAAAGGTCATTGTTTTGAGTTCTCACATTACTTTTGCTTGAATATCCAACATTTTCTGCAATTTTTTTTCCAATTTTCCTCATTTCCAATTTTCACCGCGTGTGCTGATTTTCGATGTAAACCGGTGGAAAATCAGTAAAACCGGTTGGTTTTTTATTTATTTCGAGTGCTGTTTGACCATCGAGTTTGAAAAGTTTGACTTTGCAATTTGTTCTTTTTCTACCGATTTTCGACGAAAATCGATATTGACCTGGGGAAAGCGATTTCCGAGCCCGGCTCGGTAATGTAAACCCTGCGTGTGACTAATGCTTAAGAAAATTTCAGTCACCTCAGAAATAGAAAATATTTGCATTATTTGCTTATAAGGTGGCATAAGCCGTAAGGGGTGGGATACAATGACCATGCACTTGCACTCTTTTAGAGTAGGAAGAATTCCACTTTACTCTTTGAACTTATGCACCGAATCCGAATTACATCATAAACTATGAAACCGTTCACTTTCCAACCTCCCCCCCCCCAAAAAAATTATTAAAACCAGAGTAAATTACCCCTCACCCTAAACCACCCCGGTTTTGGATGACATGGTGTCCACTCGTATAAGTTTCACTGATGTGGCAACCACGTAGATAGGAATTGCTGATGTGGCATTCTCTCTCTCTCTCTCTCTCTTCCTTTGTCCCACCTCCTCAATCCCAACCACCTTAGCTTCCTCTCCATCTTCCAAAATCTCTCTCTCCAAGCCTACAACATCTCTCCACCGCCACTGTTGGACCCCACCAACGCTGCTCAGCCCCATCGACACTTGTCTTTGCCAGATTTGCTGCTCTGCCACCGCCACTCTACCTCCACCCTTGGCCATGGGGGCCTCCGTGGCTCCCATCTCTTTGCTCTAACTTGATGCCTCCACGGCTGTGGGGGTTGAGGATTGATGACACTTGTCTCCACCCGGATCTGCCTACTCTAGCTCTTGACGCCTCCACGGCCACAGGGGTTGAGGATCGCTGATATTTGTCTCCACCGGATCTGGCTGCTTTGGCGTCGCCACCGTCCTTGGCCATGGTGGCCTCCGTGGCTCCCCTCTCTTTACTCTGACTTGATGCCTCCATGGTCGTGGGGGTTAAGGATGGAGGCCTCGGTGGCATGGTAGATTACGACGTTGCCACTTTAGTGGCAGGGTGGTGAAGGCGGAGGCAAAGGAGTGCTGGTATTGTAGCCACCGAGGTTGAGGATGGATCCCGTGTGCTTACTACTGAGCTGTAGAGGGGAAGCGGGAGAAATGCCTTGAATCAACACCCTCGTCTACTGCTTTGGGGAAGAGCTACAGGGTTGGGGTTGGGCATTGTGACGAAGGCCATTGTAGTGGAGGGGTCGCACTGCCATGGTAGGATGGAATAGCTGATGGCATGGCGTCCTTCTTCTCATCAGGCAATGGTGGGAGAAAGAGGGGGAAGGGATATGCGACTGCAGGGAGAGAAAGAGAGATAATGAGAGGGAGAGAGAAGGGGAGGGATGGTGATGTGGCTACCACATCAACGAAAAATAGGCCACGTCAACACAAAAGCAGACGACGTGGTAAACACCACCTATGGAACCAGTTGCATGGGATAATCTACACTAGTTTTGATAGTTGAGGGTGGAAAGTGAACAATTTTGTAATTGATGGTATAATTTGAACTCGGGGCATAAATTCAGGGGTGTAAAGTGGACTTCTTCCTTTAGAGTATTGCTATGCGGTATTGAATAGCTTGTACCTATGATTCTTTCAAATAAATTCTCCAATAACTAGGAGAAGCTTTCTGTCGGCGTTTCGAGCACCGGCAAGTAAATTTATAAGTCTAAGGGACCGCGCGTTCCCACTCCCTGAATGGTTAGACTCGAGAGCCCAAGGTGTATACTGGTTCGGGCCGAATGTCCCTACTCCAGTTCGTGTGGTGACGTTGTATTGCCTTAGGTGCAGACGGCTGCACAACGTTTTACAAAGTGAGGGAAAAGAGTTTGAGCACAAGTGTGTTCGCAAAAGCCTAGCGAGAAGAGGAGATCTCTCCGGTTGCCCCTCTCCTAGAGGCTCCTGCCTCCCTTTATACAACTGGAGGGGGCAGGTTACATGGGATGTTGGGAGAGGGCAATCGCCTCGGTGATGGGTCGTCGCCTGGTTTGCCCACGCTGGGTCGATCGCATACGATGGGCGGGCGATTAGGCCGCTGCGTAGGGAAGCTGGCGCACTGTCTTCTCGTGAATCGGCGATGGTTGGCGTTGCGGTCGCGCGTAACGTTGGTACCGCCTCGGGAGGAGCGTGCCTTCGTATTATGCGTGGATGGTTGATGGGATGGAAGCTTGACTTCGCAGACCATTTATGCCATCTTGGGAAAGAGCCACCTACTCCGTACAATCACTTCGATTGACCCGTCAGTGGGGCACGTGGTCGCCGGTGGCGAAGGCTTCAACACGCGCCCTTGGCGGAGGTTGCCCGCAGTCGGGTCGGGGACCCGACCCGCTGCGGAGGTCGGGAGCCCCGCTTGGTCGGAGTCGGGGGACCCCGACCCGCTGCGGAGGTCGGGAGCCCCGCTTGGTCGGGGATGCCTACCTCAATCGGTCGGGAATGGGCGCCTTGTGTGGCCCCGCAGGTACTTTGGTCGGTAGCGGGCCCGGAGCGGCTTGTTAGACTTGAGCTATGCTTGAGGCAGCCTGCTCGTCACCCTGGGCCGTTGGGGTACCCCTGGTATGAGTATTCGTCAGTAGCCCCCGAACCCCCGAGCAAGTTCGGCAGATTCGGTTGGGGGTTGAGCTTGAAAGTGAGTGGCGACTGGGCCCGATTTGGTCGGTCCGCCCGACTAGGTCGGCTGGTTTCCACCAGGTGTACCCCAACGCATTCGACGGCTGCCCTAGGACTTGGTCGGGGCCATTCGAACCGCCGGGGGCTTTTAATCGCTTCGTTGCACGCGCCGCGCATGGCTTGGTGCGCCTTGCCCGCCCGTCTTCTTGACTGCTTCGGTTTCTGGTGAAGGGCGTTTCGTTTTCCTACGCTTGCATTTATTTTTGGAGACGTTCGACCTCCCTCCGTCTGGGTATATAAGGGCGCTTTCGCTCGTTTGATTGATTGATCCCTAAGCCAGAGTCCTCTTTTTCAATCCTTGAAATGGCTTCGAGGCACCCGCTAATCTTCAGCTTTGGCGATGATATCTTGGTGGAAGAAGAAGATCCTCTGGCCGAGCTCGGGGCTGAGTGCGACCAGGCGATGGCTGAACTCAGGGAGGAGGAAGAAACCGCAGCTCGCGATACTGCTGCCGTTGACGCGTTGCTCGAGGCCGTTCCGAGGCTCAAGGTGGTAAGAGGGGCCCTCTTGAGGCGATGGCGCTTGAGCTACCGGTAGCCGCCAGTCAGTGGGTGGCAGGCCGACGCTCTTTGTTCTTTGTCGCAGATGGTGGCGGCGGCCGCTGGGCTCAGGAGGTGCGTCGCCGTGCGAGGGCACCGTCGCATTGATGCTCAAGATATGATACTTGGTGCTAAAAATAGCTCCGCCATATCTTGTAGCTGCGTAGTTTTTGAGCTGCGCGGGCACCTTATGTAGCATTGTAAAGCTCGAGCCTATTGGCCTATAATGAAATCTCCTTTTTCTTTATGAATGTCTTTGCAATGAGCTTGTTTCGATTATTTCCCAACTTGGCCCTCGAGAATCGGTAATCGGCCGGTGATCGCTTCTTTGCGGTGCGGCAATCGGACGTGCGAACTCTTCGCGAGGTTCGGGTGTCCGAGTGCTCGTTTAGCGTCGTAGCCGAACCGTGCCTTGGTCGGCAGGGACGACCGGATGCCTCTTCGTGAGGTGCGAGTGTCCAAGTGCTCGTTTTAACGTCGTAGATAGACCGTGCCTTGGTCGGCAGGGACGACCGGATGCCTCTTCGTGAGGTTCGGGTGTCCGAGTGCTCGTTTAGCGTCGTAGCTGGACCGTGCCTTGGTCGGCAGGGACGACCGGATGCCTCTTCGTGAGGTTCGGGTGTCCGAGTGCTCGTTTAACGTCGTAGCTAGACCGTGCCTTGGTCGGCAGGGACGACCGGATGCCTCTTCGTGAGGTTCGGATGTTCGAGTGCTCGTTTAACGTCGTAGCTAGACCGTGCCTTGGTCGGCAGGGACGACCGGATGCCTCTTCGTGAGGTTCGGGTGTCCGAGTGCTCGTTTAACGTCGTAGCTAGACCGTGCCTTGGTCGGCAGGGACGACCGGATGCCTCTTCGTGAGGTTCGGGTGTCCGAGTGCTCGTTTAGCGTCGTAGCTGGACCGTGCCTTGGTCGGCAGAGACGACCGGATGCCTCTTCGTGAGGTTCGGGTGTCCGAGTGCTCGTTTTAACGTCGTAGCTAGACCGTGCCTTGGTCGGCAGGGACGACCGGATGCCTCTTCGTGAGGTTCAGGTGTTCGAGTGCTCGTTTAACGTCGTAGCTAGACCGTGCCTTTGTCGGCAGGGACGGCCGGATGCCTGTTCGTGAGGTTCGGGTGTCCGAGTGCTCGTTTAACGTCGTAGCTAGACCGTGCCTTGTTCGGCAGGGACGACTGTATTCCTCTTCATGAGGTTCGGGTGTCCGAGTGCTCGTTTAACGTCGTAGCTAGACCGTGCCTTGGTCGGCAGGGACGGCCGGATGCCTGTTCGTGAGGTTCGGGTGTCCGAGTGCTCGTTTAACATCGTAGCTCGACCGTGCCTTGGTCGGCAGGGACGACCGGATGCCTCTTCGTGAGGTTCGGGTGTCCGAGTGCTCGTTTAACGTCGTAGCTAGACCGTGCCTTGGTCGGCAGGGACGACCGGATGCCTCTTCGTGAGGTTCGGGTGTCCGAGTGCTCGTTTTACGTCGTAGCTGGACGTGGCTCGTTTTACGTCGTAGCTGGATGTGGCTCGTTTTACGTCGTAGCTGGACGTGGGGCATCCATCCCGAGTCCTCGTCCGGCGAGGGTAGCTGCGAGAGGAGTGGCCGCCGTCTATCCCACACGTGTACCCCGTCCGCAGGTGTGGGACCTGGAGGGGGTGAGCGACGCGCGTTTACCCGCGTTGGTTCGAACGCCGTGCTCGTGGAGCTAATAACAGGTAGTCCTAGTGGGTCCTAGGAGGTCCCTCCCAAGGGGGACCCTTCCGAGTGGACGGTCCCAGAGTAGGGTGTCCTGGCCCTGCCGTGAGGCGACCCATAAGAAACCTTTCTTTACTCGATCCCGTATCGGACCCTGGGTCGTCCGCCGACCCAGGGCACAGCTGGCTGTCGCCCATCGATGAGCTCCCGGGAGAGTGTGAAGTATGGTCTCGGACACGAGTAGAGTCGATTGGGTCGTCAGCCGACCCAACGTGGGGACCACTGGGGGCTCGCCTCATACCCGTCCTTTGCTCAGTTTTCGATGGGGCGGCCTTATGTCCATCTGGTGGAATAGGCCTTTAGAACCCACAGCTCTCTGCTGGGCCCCTGGCGCGAGATGCCGAGCTCTCGCCGTTCTGGGGCCGCAGCGGCCCGATGGGCCTCGTGACGCGTGCTCGGCAACCGTCACAGCCTAAAGCGGAGACCGAGAGGTCACAGGACGCACTGCTCGAGGCGGTGTCTTTACGGCTTGCGCAGCCTTGCCAGGATTAAAACGCAGGGAGAAATTGGAAACCGGGAGTTACCAGGCGTCCGGCGCGAGAGACGAGGGTGTACGCGACGATTCGCTCGAGGGGGTGTCTTTTCGATTGGCGCGCACTCGTCTTCTATAAATACATCGCTGGGACGTTTTCGGGCAGTCACGCGCTCTTGCCTTCCTCATCTTCCAGCCCTTTGCCTAAGACAAGAAAAAACAACAAAGAGCCTTCTCCCTTCCTCACCTTTCCGCCGTCTTTTCGCGAGGATGTCGTGGCCGGAGTGCTCTGCCCGAGCCGGCCGGCGCTCGGCAGTGAAGAAAGGCTTTCTCCTTGCGCAGGATCTCTCTCACTGGAGGGTGCCGACGGGGGTCGCCGCCCCTTCACCGAGGGACGACGAGGTCGTAGTGCCCGCTTCGTTCTTCGAGCGCGGCTTCGGCCTGCCGTTGCACCCGTTCGTCCGAGGGCTGCTCTTCCACTACAAGGCAGAGGTACATCATCTCAACCCCAACGGGGTCCTCCACATCGCGATTTTCATCACGCTTTGTGAGGCCTTCTTGGGGATTGAGCCGCACTGGGCGCTGTGGAGGTACTTTTTCCACGCAAGGCTCTGGAAGGACAAGCCAGCGGACGCCACGGCGCCCATCGGTGGCCTGGCCCTCCAGCTTCGATCCGGCCGGAGCTCGGAGTATCTCGATGTCAAGCTACCATCGTCCAACAGGGGATGGCGTTCTGAATGGTTTTACATTCGGAATGTCGGAGACAGCGCCCCGCCTTTCACCGGCGAGCTTCTTGTGGTGGGGAAAGAATGGACCTGGGGTGTTGACAAGAAGGAGAAGAAGAAGGTGGCCCTCATCGTGGAGCAGGTCAGGACTCTTAAGGAGCAGAGGCTCACCGGGGACGTCGTCGTGCGTGCCTTCATGGGGATGCGCGTGCAACCCCTCATGGACAGGCCGCGCCCCCTGTTCCGGTATGAGGGGGCGTCCGACAAAATGAGGATGGCGGAGCCCGAGCTTGCTGCGACCGAGGTCGGCCGGGTGCCGCCGTTCACGAGCGAAGCGCCATCGAAGGCTGCGGCGGCCATCCGGAGCCATTCTCGATGGCCCACCCCTCAAATTTGGTAGGTTGAGCGGACTTCTTCTCGCCTCTCTCTTCCCTTTGCCTTTGGCGCCCGGTCTGACCAGTGTTTTCGTATCTTCTAGGGGCTCTTGGGAATGGTCTCCCGGGCGTTGCTCCCGGGGGAGAAGGCGTTGAGGGCAGCGGCCCGTGCGGAGGCCGCACAGCTCGACTCCTCCCGCAAGAAGCGGAAGGAGGAGAAGAGGAAGAAGAAGGAGGAGCTTGCAGCGAGGGCCGCGCGTGGTGAGGATGAGTCTGAGACCACCGTTGTGGGGACGACCTCCGCCGACAGCAGCGGAGGCAGCCCCGGTCACCCATACCGTGGGTTCTTCTCTGACTCGTCGACCGGCGATGGCCCGGCGGGGCCCGTCGGAGGGCGATGCAGCAGCACCGCGGCCGGGGGCCAGCGGGGCGACCATGCGGTCGACGTCGTCGTCGTGCCTCCAGTGGAGGCGGTTTCGGGGAAGCGGCCGACGGATCTACCCCTTGGAGGGGGACCGGCAAAGAGGGCGCGCTTGCCGCGCGCCCGCTCGGCTCAGTAAGTACCCCTTTTCCTCGTTTGAACATTGTTGCCACAAAGCCGCCCGAACAGCTCCTAAGTGCTTGCGATGTGCAGCGCCTATCTTGTAAGGCCCCATTTTGATAAATTAATACCAAAAATGGATACCATGTGCATCTGATACTAGTCCCATGATCGATAGCTAATACGCACAAATACAAATTGTTATCACGATCATACACAAACTTTATTACACAATGAAGTAAGATTACATATTATTTTACAATACCAAAAGTAAAGCTGCAGTGGAGACAACATCCTGTAGTGTGCCTTTTAACCCATTGTCCCACGAGCAACCGACAAGGAAAATCCTTAGAAATAGTCATCGTTAAATTCCCGTATCCTGCATCAACGTAAGATTCGTCGGGAAGTCATTTCTTCACCTAAAAATATCAACGATGGCAAGTTGAGTACTTACGTACTCATAAGACTTATGCAAAACCTAAAATACATGCAGGCCATTTCAAAGAAAGGCTATTAAGGTTAATTTGCATAAAGTGGTTTGAAATGTAAATCTGAGAATAATAGATTGCAAAATGAAATTTAAATAAAAGCAATTTAATATTAAAAGTGATAGAATGTAAGCATCAATAAATTACGAATGTTTGGGTATCTTGATCATACTTAAAATCATTTCTTTCCGCACACAATGAAATGACCAACACGTGGTAGAAACCACTTTTTAGGAAAATAAGCAAAACAACTAACTATGTGATGACTTTACCAAGTGTCCATGACATGACGCGCTAATCGATTAGTTTTACACTCTGCAGAGGTATACTGACTTTCCCACAAGACATGACTAACTCTTTGAGCAATCGATATTTGCACACTTCCTTTGGTGTGCCGCAGAGAGTCATGTTATAAGCATTACATTATTTAAACCTAACTTTGCACCAAAGACGATGACGACAAACCCATTTTGTGGAGTAAGAACTCGAGCATAGAAATGATGGAACTACCCACAATATGGCGTACATCGTTATATTGGTAGACGTTTAATCCATGATCACCTCGGTGTGGACGTCCCGTCGAGCAATTCATTAAGAAACAGCTCGTACTACTCTGGCCTTCCAAGTGCAAAGCTAGTTTTAAATAACTTAATAAGTTAGAGCTGTTCCATACCAGCACTTGTGGTTGTATGAATATTCTTGGCCTGAAAACAACTCATAGTTCGGTCCTTAATCCGACACGGGCAATAATCTCCACCCTATTCTACGTGCAAAACATGCACATACGGCTATTGCCAATAATTGCCCGCATCTAAACCATAGTTTTATTTTCATTTTCCAACCAAATACCAACCACAAAAATGGTCATACCCATTTAAATGTCATAACCAAGGTCTTTAATCATTTCACAGTTTTAACTCATTTAGCTTTGGCTAAGCATTTCACTAAATGTGAGTAACCCAGATTGACATTAAATATTGTCTAAGCTAATCTAGGGTTTTCAAGGTTCTCAATTTCCTACTTATCAAGGAAGTTCTATAAGTCTCTTGGTATAATTACCATTACGAAATATAGCAGACTTTTAAAAAAAAAAAAATAAGTATGCATAAAACACTTAATGAAAACATTTATAAAACTGGGATCAATATGATCAAAGGGTTTTGCTTGCCTTGCTGATTTTCCTCGACTTGAACTCACCGGTCGTCGAATGTACGGGTTAAATCGGGTTCTACACGTCGAAGGCGACATAGAATAAATACCAAATTTCAATAAGGCCAAAAGAAATCAGATGGAAATATTCAAATAAAATGATTTCATAATTTCAGGAATGGTTACATGAGTTATTTGTTTTCTTTTGCAATTTAAAGATTTGATCTATTTAAACCATTATTGCATTATTTTCTACTCATTTTGTAACTTAGATTTTTCTTACAACACACCTAAGTATTTTTACAGATTCTGGTTCCCGAGATTACAAGGATTCTAATAAAATTTATTTTACTAAATTTGGAGGTTATTTGCAAAATTTCCATGAATGGCATATTTCTAACCTTTACTTTGAATTTAAATTCAATTTCAAATAAAATTCAATTCTGAAATATTTTTGCATATTCTGAATCTACTGGATTTTAGATGAATTTAGAATTTTATTTCATCAAATTTGGTTAAATGATTTGAAAGATATGGCTAAATGAATATCTAGGTTTTGATTAAATACTAAAAATCAGAAAATTGCGAAAATGGAAAATGCGCTTTGCGCGAAAACGCGCTTTCCATTTCAGGAACAGCGCTTGAGGCGCCGACAAGCGGGCCCATCGGTCGGCCGACCGATCTGTATTCTGTGGTACGTTGTGAGCCCATGTTCACATGTGATCGCTGCGCCCTGCTGGTGACGGCGAGGTCCGCATGTCGTGGGCTTGACCAACAAGACGCTGTGGTGACAGTGGGCCCGCAGCGGTGACCGAGCGGGGAGCGGCAAGGCGAGCTCGCCGGTGTGGCACGGCCGGAATCACGGAATGGGTTCGGATTCATGCTCAGACACTTGTGCGCATCTTTGGGTGGTGGCGCTTGGTAGGAGATGGCGGAGGCGGCTTTGCCACCGGAGAGGAGGCGGCGGATCTCACGGCTCACCGGCGTTCTCGCAAAAGCGAGACCTTCCGAGCTTGAAGATCACTACCAAAAGCATCGGTGGACTTCAGGATCCCATTTATGGGTTTAGTTCAAAGAATGGCGGCGGAATAGAGGTCTCACCGTGCTTGTGGTGGTGGGAAGAAAAGCGCGCGAGGAGCTCGCCGGGAAGAATGGGTTTCGGTAGGGGCTCGGGATGGACTTGAGGAGGCTCTAGGATGCTTGGTAGAAGGAATTGGGACGAAATGGCTTTGCGAAGATTTGGGGTTTTGCCCTCTTTCGGGTTTCGCGGAATTGAGACGATGACCAAAGCAACGCGGAATGGCTTGCACTTGGGAGCTAGCTGGGTCGTGGCGAAGAGAGGAGGGGCTTTATAAGGGCTAAGAGGCGGTTGGAGCGAGTGGCGCGAGAAAGACCAAGAGCGGCGTCTCGCGAGAGAGCGGCGGGAGAGAGGAGAAGAAGACGCCATTGAGTCGCTGACGCGTGGGGCGAGGTGGCAGCGACTGTCGGCCGAGCTGGCTCACCGACAGCCCGGGCCCACATGTCGCGACAATGAGAAAAGAACTCTGGAGAAGCCTCACGACCGAACGGGATTTCAACGGAAATTTCAACGTTCAAACGGGCACGAAAATTTATGAAATTTTTACCATAGGTCGGCAAGGATATTACCAGCCTCCTGAAAAATTTTCGCCATTTTATGATGCATGATTATTTTTATAAAATTCTGACATTGCAACAGTTGCTACATTGCCCATTCTGTTTTTATTTTAATTTGCGATTTAAATGAAGTTATTATTTTACAAAACTTTTTATAATGGTTTGAATTGTCATTCTACACCTTCTGTAAAAATTACAGATTTTAATTATTAATATTTAAATTTTATAAATTCTGACATTACTGTTTTCCAGATTATTTATTCACTGTTTTTGAATTTTTAAAATTATAAAATGAATTAATAAATTGTTGATATTTTTACTGAAGATTGATACTGTTTTTATGTCGGCAAGATAAACATTTTGGGTCAGGATGATCTACAGATATTTTTACCAAATTGTTTTACCATTTTACCCTGAGATATTTACTCATGATTATCTTTGATTAATTAATATTTTTATAAATTCAGCTTACCCACCGACTTAAGCAAGCTGAGGAGAGCCCTCAGATATTTTTAGAAACTTTGGTAAATTTTTGTTGAATTAACATTTTTACTTTTTACCATTTTCTATTTACTATATTCTTCATTTCACATTTTTGCATTAAAGAAAAGCCAAAAGAATATTCAGAAAATCCAGGAATTTCAGAAATTTCGAAAATAATGCACAAAATATTTTTATTTCATTTTCTTTATTTTATGATTTTTGAGGTCATTACATATCTGGTGTGTAGTGGCGCTGGGCTGTGCATACTGTGGTGGCTCATGAGGCAGCGTCGTTCTGCTCCGCCCGAAGAGTCGCTGACAATGTGTGGCGCTGCAGATTGGTGACGGAGACGCCAACCGGGTTAGCGATGGTCGTGGGCGCAGCGCCGAGGCCGAGGCGCGCCGAGGCGCTGCCATCGGAGGACGGGGCCTCGCTCGAGGCCGAGGTCGGTGAGCTCCGCCACCTCGCCGGGACGCCGCCGGGTGGCGCGATCGTCGTTACGGAGGGGAATCGACAGCGCTACCCGCGAGCTCATTGGCGAGACGGCCGCCCGTCTTTGGAGGCGTTCGACCCTATGCCTCGAGGGAGGTATCGGTCGAGGCCCCACAAGCCTTGGTCGCCGAGGATTCCCAGAGGCCAATTCCACCACCCTTGCCCGTGGTGGCTGGGTTGGCGGCGTCCCATCCGAGCAGGCGACCGAGGACTGTGCGGGTGTGGCCCATAGGTCGGGGACCATAGACGAAGCGGAGGAGAGCGAGTGGGCCGCTCTCGACAAGCGCTCGGGGCGCTAAAGGCGAGATAGACCGAACCGAAAGTCGGCTCTCGCTCTCGAATCCTCGGTGAGGCGTTGGGCGCAATGGTCGGGAGTCCGCCGATTAGCATGGTAAGTTGATCGAAAGCCCTACTTCTCGTAACTTCTGATGAATTCGCGGCGAGACTAACGGAGTGTCTACATTTTGCAACATCTGCGGGTCCGCTCTGAGGGCAAGGCCGAGCTCCTCTACAGCTCGGCGGCCCGGGGTGGTAGGCTGTGGAGGAATGTCGGTGTGCCTCGAGCTACGCATGGCTCAAGAGGCTCTGACCGTCAGGCGGGCGGAAGCGGCGGAGACCCGCCAAGAGCTGGATCAGGCCACGAAGGCCCTCTTCGAAGAGCGTCTGGGGGCCAAGTCCCTGAGGGCGAGGGTGGCGGAACTCGAGTCCCTCCTGACGGAGGCTGCCAGCGCCAAGGATGCCGCCGTCACTACAGAGGGGGCCGCGCGAGCGCAGGCGACCCGTTTGCGAGACGAGCGGGACCAGGCCCGGAAATACGCCTACCGAGTACGTTTTGAGTGGGAGACCGCTCGGAAGGAGCTGGCTTCCTTGAGGACCTCATACAAGGTAGTCAGGGAAGAAACCAGCAACTTGGCGAGCTCTACAGTCGGTAAGTGTCTCAACTCCTCGGTCGATTCTGCCAGCGCGACTCATAAGGCGTGCTCATCTGGAGATGTTGTAATCCGCAGAGCTGCAGAAGCATCTGAGCGCCGCTATTGAGGCGCAGAAGGCGGCGGTGGACGCTCGCGACGTGGCGACCGCGGCCCGGGACGTAGCTCTGGCGTCGCAGAAGTTGGCGGAGGAGGAGCGGTCCGAGCTATCTGCCGAGTCGGCCCTCGAAAGGCCGCCAAGAGGTGTCTGACGAAGTTCTCGGGGTCGTGCCGGGCCCAAGCTCGCTCGCCGCCGCCGGAGTGCCGCGCCGTCCTCGGCTTGGTGGCGAGGGACCGTGCTTGAGCATCGTCGGCCCTTGTCAACGCCATTTCTTATTATGATGGAATCGACTTTGCTTTGTTGGGAGCGGGATCACGGGAACCGAACCGAGGAGGAGGTCGACCGGTTCGAACTCCAAGTCGAGTATGACGCCGGGAGATTCTTGACCGGATCTTCCCCGTAGCGTCCTCCACAGGAAATAGGAAGGAGTCAGAACATGTCTTACTTTGCTGTAAAAGACTTATCATATGTGAATAAACTTAAAAATTTAGCAAGTTCCATACGCCTCTTGCCCTCTTTTATGTTTTGGTGGGTGCTCGACCGGCCATAGCTTTAAGGACCACCGGGGTCACTTATGCGTAGGTCGGGTCGTTTCGGGAGGGGCAAAGAGAATAGGAACTTTTGGCTACGCAGCAGTTACACGCACTTGTGAGGGATAGAAATATTCCCAACCGGCCAAAGATCGTTCCGCTCGGGCACTTCCTTCTTCCGCTAAGTGCTACTTCGCAACCGTAGCCGCCGGGGCGTAGGCCGTAGCACTTGGGTCGAGAGGGTTACCGCTTGGGAAGGACCTCGTGACCAGTCGGGTCACCGACCCGCATAAGCGCGTGAGTTAGCCGTGTTTGCACGGGAGAGGAGTGTTCCCGACCGACCAAAGGTCACTCCACTCGGGTACTTCCTTCTTCCGCAAAGTGCTACTCAGCAACCATAGCCGCTGGGGCGTAGGCCGTAGCACTCGGGTCGAGAGGGTGGCCGTTTGGGAAAGACCTCGTGACCGGCCGGGTTACCGACCCGATAAGCGCCGACCAGAAGCAGCCTGAATGGGGGCACCAACGGGCAGCCCCCGAGCGTCGCACGGTGACCAGGTGCTCGGAAGGAGAAGTAAAGATGACGCAAGGAAAAAGAAAAGGACTTAGGGATAGAAATGCCTTAACTTTTCTATGTTCCATGCGTTGGGGAGGACGCGGCCATCTGTGTCCCTGAGTCGAAAGGTGCCAGGCCGAAGAACCTCTACGACGGTAAAGGGCCTTCCTGTGGCGGCGAGCTTGTGCTTGTCTTTGCTGGTCTGGACCCGACGTAGGACCAGGTCGCCAGCGCTGAAGGATCGCCCTCGAACCTGGCGGCTGTGGTAGCGCCGCAGAGCTTGTTGATACTTGGCCGATCGTAGAATGGCCACATCGCGCGCCTCGCCAAGCTGGTCGATGGCGTCTTGTTGCGAGGCGAGCCCCCGAGCCTCGTCGAAGGCTTGTAATCTTGGGGCGCCATATTCCAGGTCGGTTGGTAAGACAGCTTCAGCGCCGAATACCATAAAGAACGGTGTAAACCCGGTTGCCCGAGTCGGTGTGGTCCGCAGGCTCCAGAGGACGGAGGGTAGCTCGGCCACCCATCGCCCCGCGAAATGCTTCAGTCGACTGAAGATCCGCGGCTTGAGTCCTTGGAGGATCATGCCGTTTGCGCGTTCGACCTGACCGTTAGTCCGCGTATGGGCCACGGCTGCCCAATCGACGCGGATGTTGAAGTCGTCGCAGAACTTGAGGAACTCCTTCCCCGTGAACTGCGTCCCGTTGTCGGTGATGATAGAGTTCGGGACTCCAAACCGAAAGACGATGTCGCGGAAGAAGGTGGCCGCTTGTACCGGCGTGGCGCTCACGGCCGGCAGCCTCTATCCACTTGGTGAACTTGTCCACCGCGACGAAGAGATGAGTAAAGCCCCCGGGCGCTTTCTTGAAGGGCCCGACCAGATCGAGTCCCCATACTGCAAACGGCCAGGTGATGTGAATCGTCTGTAAGGCCTGAGCTAGCAGATGTGTCTGCCGGGCGAAGAATTGGCATCCTTCACAGGTGCGTACAATCTACTCGGCATCGGACACGACGGTCGGCCAGTAGAAACCTTGTCGAAAGGCTTTTCCTACCAGGGACCGGGGCGCGGCATGGTGACCGCAGACTCCGCCATGGATATCGACCAGCAGTTGGTTTCCTTGGTCGGCCAGATACACTACGGAGGACTCGGAGGACTCCTTTGTAAAGGTTTGGCCCGACCGGGGATTTAAAGATTTCGCCGTCGAGCGGAGGCGCCGAGCCTCGGTCGGGTCGATGGAAGCGATCCGTCGTCAAGCGATCGATGAAGGGCTTCCTCGGTCGGACTCGATCGTTAGTACTGCGCGGCCCGACCGGCGGATTACGCTCGGCCGCCCGTGATCGGAGCGGCCAGCGCTTCGGCAGTCGGGTGGCGCTCGCCACCGGGTTCAAGCGGGCGGAAGGAAGCGTAAGGTCATGACGAAGATCCAGTGGGGCGGCTCTCTACTGGAGGCAAGATTGGCTAGGTAATCGGCCTCACTGTTGTAGCGTCTATAGCTATGGTGGAGCTCGAAACCCTTGAACCGCTCCTCGAGCTTGCGCACTTCTCGACAATACGCGGCCATGCGGGCGTCTCGGGGCTCATTGCTTTCATGACACAGTCGACGACAAGCTTGGAGTCCCGTGGGCGAGTCAACGAGCGCCGAGGTCGGCGGCGATCCGAGACCGTTGGCGAGCCTCGTACTCGGCGACATTGTTGGTCGCATCGAAGAGCAACGATGGCATATTGAAGTCTGTTCTCGGCGAGAAGCGATGACAACTCCGCGCCGCGCGCTCTTGGTGTAGGACCCATCAAGTACATCGCCGATGCTCGGGGTCTTGGCGCCGGTGGCGCTGGGCTTCAGTCCACTCGGCGGCGAAGTCGGCGAGGAGAACTGTGACTTGATCGCCGTTCGAGGCGTATGTTATCTGCGTGACCACTAAGCTCGGCGCCCACTTGGCTATCCTTCACGGCGTCGCGGTTGTGGGCGATCTCGCCGAGTGGCGACGTGATTACCACGGTGATGGCGTCTTTGGTGAAGTAATGGGCGAGCTTTCTTTTGGCGATGAGCACTGCGTAAAGCAGCTTCTGCACCTGCGGGTACCGAGCCTTGGACTCGAAAAGCACCTCGCTGATGAAGTAGACTGGCCGTTGTACTTTGAGTTCTCGACCCTCTTCCGCTCGTTCCACCACAAGGGCCGCACTGACGACTTGGGCAGTGGCGGCGATGTAGGAGCGAGAGTTCACCGGTCCGGGGCAACCAGGACCGGAGGTGAGGACAAGAAGGCCTTCAAGCGGGTGAGGGCCTCCTGAGCCTCCTGGGTCCAGCTGAAGCGGTCGGATTTCTTAAGCGACACAGAGGCGGCATTCCGCGCTCGCTAAGGCGAGACACGAAACGGCTTAAGGCTGCAAGGCATCCAGTTAGCCTCTGGATCCCTTTGAGGTTGCCAACCGGGCCCATCCTTACGATTGCCGAGGTCTTCTCTTGATTGGCCTCGATGCCACGCTCGGAGATGATGAAGCCAAGGAGCTTCCCCTTGGGAACCCCGAAGACGCACTTCTCGGGGTTGAGCTTTATGCGGAACCGCCGGAGGTTCATGAAGGTCTCCCCTAGGTCGGTGATGAGGTCGTCGGCCTTCCTGGTCTTCACGACGATGTCGTCGACGTACGCCTCAATGTTGCGGCCGATCTGGTCGTTGAAACACGTTTGCATACATCGCTGGTATGTAGCGCCCGCATTTTTTAGACCGAACGGCATTGTTATGTAGCAGAATGAGCCAAACGGAGTGATGAAGGAGGTCGCGAGCTGGTCGGACTCCTTCAGCGCTATCTGGTGGTAGCCCGAGTAGGCATCCAGAAAGGAAAGGGACTCACACCCCGCGGTGGAGTCAATGACTTGGTCGATGCGGGGCAAGGGGAACGGGTCCTTTGGACACGCCTTGTTGAGACTCGTATAGTCAACACACATTCTCCATTGCCCATTCTTTTTTACAAGTACAGGGTTGGCCAGCCACTCGGAGTGGCGTACCTCTTTTACAAACCCTGCAGCCAAAAGCTTGGCGATCTCCTCCCCTATGATCCTGCGCTTCTCCTCGTCGAGCGGCGCGAGAAGCGTTAGGCGACCGGCTTTGAGCACAGTCGGATGCTCAAGGAGTGCTCGGCGACTTCCTGGAATTTCCGGCATGTCAGAGGACTTCCATGCAAAGACATCATTGTTGGCGCGGAGGAAGTCGACGAGCGCGCTTTCCTATTTAGCGGGGAGCATGGCTCCGACCCGCACGATCTTGGTCTGATCCCCGGGATCGACCGCAACCTTCTTCGTGTCCTCGGCGGACTTGAAGGATCCGCCCCGACTTGCTAGACTCGGGGCGGACTCGAGGCCTCCTCCGGAGGTTGATGAGCTCGGCGGACGCGATGACCGCCGGCGCTAGCTTCGCAATCGCTTCGCCGCTCGCGATTGTAAGTTTAGTGGAAGGACGGCCACGGTGATGACTCCTGCGGCCGGGCATCTTGACCAGATAGGTGTAGCTGGGGACCGCCATGAACTTGGCGTAGCATGGCCTCCCCAGGATAACGTGGTAGGAGCCGGGGAAATCCACGACCTCAAAAGTGAGGATCTCCGTGCGAAAATTTTCCGGTCCTCCAAAGGTGACGGGCAGGTCGACCTACCCGAGCGGGTGGGCCTGCTGGCCAGGGATGACGCCGTGGAAAGGCGCCTTGCTCGGTCGGAGACCCGAGCGGGGGACCCCCATGGCGTCAAGCGTCTCAACATAGAGGATGTTGAGGCGCGCCACGAATCCATTAGCACCTTCGTGGCGCTTCTTCCCACGATGGGGTCGACCACAAGCGGGTATCTCCCAGGCTGTGGGACGTGGTCGGGGTGATCGGTCCGATCGAAGGTGATCGGGGATTCTGACCACCGAAGATATTGGGGGACGGCTGGCGTGACGGTGTGGACCTCGCGGTAGGCGAGCTTGAGCCGACGCTTGTCGGCGTAGCATGCCGGTCCACCAAAGATCATGAGGCAGCCGTCGGGCTCCGGGAACTCGTCGTCCGCCATCTTCTCCACGACCCTTGGGGCTGGGGCTGGCTTCTTTCCTTTGCCCCGCGGCATCGTGGGGGCGCCGGAGAGGAAACGCCTCAGGACCTCATAGTCCCGGTACTTGTGTTTGACGGGGAACCCGTGGTTTGGGCACGGGCTGTCCATCAACTTTTCGAAGTGGTCGGGCGCGACGGTCGGTCGCACCTGCTGCTTGGCAGGTCGATCGACAGCTGCGACCACTTGGGCCTCGCGGACCTGCTTTCCATGCCGCTTCCGCTTGTCGGAGCGGTCGGAAGGGGACCCAGCTCGGGCGTCGGGCTCTTGCTGGGCCTTTCCTCCTTCGAAGATGACCCCCACAGCCTCCTCGCCAGAGGCGTGGTTGGTGGCGATATCCAGAAGCTCCTTGGTGGTTCTGGGCTTGACACAGCCCAGTTTGTGCACCAAGGCCTTGCAAGAGGTGCCGTAGATGAATGCCCCCACGACATCGGCGTCGGAGATGTCGGGGAGCTCGTTGCATTGGCGGGAGAAGCGCCGGATGTAATCCCGAAGAGTTTCTCCCGGCTGCTGTTTGCAGCTCTTCAGGTCCCAGGAGTTCCCAGGGCGCTTATAGGTGCCCTGGAAGTTGCCGACGAAGAGGGTCTTCAAGTCAGCCCAGTTCCTGATGGTCTTTGCGGGCAAGTACTCGAGCCAAGCTCGAGCCGAGTCCGCAAGGTAGATAGGGAGGTATTGGATGATAAAGAGGTCATCCGTTGCTCCCCGCCGACGCTGAGCGGTAGTCCTCAAGCCATACGCCGGGGTTCGTGGCCCCGGTGTATTTGGCAATGTTGGTCAGTGCCCTGAATCTGGCAGAAAAATCCACACGGCGAATCCCCTGGCAGAAGGCCCGTGGTCCCGGACCATCGGGGCTTGGGCTTCGGTGGTGATGGCGTCCGCTGTCCACAACACGCGAGTGGGCGGCCTCATCCGCTGCTTTTCTTCGTGCCTCGAAGGTGGCGCGAATGTCATAGGCGTTGCCGAGGCGCTGGCGCATCGGGGTGCGCGAGGCCTGGGGTTGTTCGTGGTGCGTTGCTGCCTTTGTCGGGCCCACCGGCCTCGGCGTGATGCAGGCCCGGGCGCCGAGGTGGCACCAGTGGTAGGAGGCGAGGCTGCATGTCTTTGCATGGCGCATGCTCCACCAGCCCGGAGGTTACGTGCGTGGCTTTGGCCTCCGGGTCACCGGCTCAGCGAGCCTCGGAGCAAGATTACGACCGCGACCACGTTTCGACTCGCGTGGGAAGAAGCGAGGTCGTCCGACTCTTCCACCAGCTTGTGGTGTACTGGCGTGTCGCCGCGCGCCGCCAAGCATCTGCGGGGCTCGGGCTCCTCTGCTCGAGTTGGCTCGAGCTGGTCGAGCTCGCCCCGCTTCCTCCACCTCTTCGCTGCCGGCTGAAGCTCGGCTGGCGAGCTTGAGCGCGTTCAGCGTGCTCGCGTTGGTATTCCTCCTCCTGCGCCTTAGTGTGCCGGATGGGGGCCCCCGTAGCCGCGGGGGTTGCGGTCAAGTCGACCGTGCCCGCCATGTTGCACTCGCGAAAGTGCCGCCCGCGGGTAGGGTGCTCCAGCAACTCATGGATAGAGGCCGGCATGTAGCCGGCCATTGCCACAAGGTGTGAGCCTGCGGGGGGTGACATGGTCACCTGCCCGAGCCCACGGAAGCTATTGCCAGAAGTGGCGAGGTGCTCCTCGGGTCCCGGCTTCGGGGCCTGTTGGGGTGCCCCAAGCCAGAGTTTGGCGAGGTTGCCGGAGATGGCGCTCAGGCTCCCGACGGGTGCTTGGTCTTCGGAGACGGTTGGGATAAGCACGAGCTCTCCTGCCGAAGTGGCGGCGAAGTCGAGGGAGCCGAAGAGGATCCGGCTTCCCGACGCAGTCGTGCCATCGCGGGTGAAGAATGCCATCAGGGAGGCAAACGGGAATCCGGAGATGTCGATGAAGACGCGCAAAGGCCCCTACCTGGCGCGCCAACTGTCGGTGTTTCGAGCACCGGCAAGTAAATTTGTAAGTCTAAGGGGCCGCGTGTTCCCACTCCCTGAATGGTTAGACTCGAGAGCCCAAGGTGTATACTGGTTCGGGCCGAATGTCCCTACTCCAGTTCGTGTGGTGACGTTGTATTGCCTTAGGTGCAGACGGCTGCACAACGTTTTACAAAGTGAGGGAAAAGAGTTTGAGCACAAGTGTGTTCGTAAAAGCCTAGCGAGAAGAGGAGATCTCTCCGATTGCCCCTCTCCCAGAGGCTCCTGCCTCCCTTTATACAACTGGAGGGGGCAGGTTACATGGGAAGTTGGGAGAGGGCAATCGCCTCGGTGATGGGTCGTCGCTTGGTTTGCCCACGCTGGGTCGGTCATACGATGGGAGGCGATTAGCTCTTCTTGGCGGGAATTGGCGCACCGCCTTCGTGAATCGGCGATGGTTGACGTTGCGGTGCGTAACGCTGATCTCGCCTCGGGAGGGCGTGCCTTCGTATTGTATGCGTGGCGGTTGATGGGATGGAAGCTTGACTTCAGCAGCCATTTATGCCATCTTGGGAAAGAGCCACCTACTCCCGTACAATCACTTCGATTGACCCCGTCCGTGGGGCACGTGGCTGCCAGCTGGCGAAGGCTTCGACACGCGGCCCTTGGCGGAGGTTGCCCCGCTTGGTCGGAGTCAGGGGATCCCGACCCGCTGCGGAGGTCGGGAGCCCCGCTTGGTCGGAGTCAGGGGAATGGGCGCCCTGTGTGGCCCCGCAGGTACTTTGGTCGGTAGCGGGCCCGGAGCGGCCTATTAGGCTTGAGCTATGCTTGAGGCAGCCTGCTCGTCACCCTGGGCCGTTGGGGTACCCCTGGTATGAGTATTCGTCACTTTCCCACATATACATGGAGTTGCATGCATCAATCCATCGTTCATTGTGCTCCAAGATTTGTGCGCATGTCTCTTCCTACCCCTCTCACATTTCCTCACGTGTCTCTTAAATGTCCTTGTCCTCTCCCTCTCCAAGGCTCTCTATATGCCCTCATCTCTCTTTCCCCGTCGGAAACCTCGCTTACTGCCACCGCTTGAGCTGCGGTCATTGGAAACCCTGCCCACTGCTGTCGCTGAAAACCTCAGGGTTTCTAGTGGCCTTATTATCGAAAACCCCCTGCATGCCTTGCCGACGGAAACCCAAAAACTTTAGGGTTTCCAACACCCTACCGCCTTTCGAGCTCCTTCTACTACTGCACAGTCTGCCGAAGCAGAGTGGGGAGAAAGGGAAGGGAGAAAGAGAGGGGGAGAGAATTCTTCAAAAATAGATATGGTTGGTGGGGAGGGAGGCATGAATCTCGACGTGATCCAACGTTAGGGAATTGTATATAACTCCATATGCATACGGTTTAGTATTTCCGTCTATAACTACCATATATTCTCCAAGCAAGAAAAAAAAAGGTGAAAGATAGATGGGAAAACAGAAGAAGCTAGCCAAGCAATATTGCACATTAATGCTTAAGTTTATCGCACGCAACCGAAAACAAAAGGCGATAGAAGGAAGAAAGAGAGAAAGAAGCAGCCAAGCCAACAAATGAAGGCAAAGGTTGTCCTGCTGCTGCTCTCTCTCTCTCTATCATAAGTGCCACGATGTCCCTGTCCCCTTGTCGTTTTCCTCTCTCTATCTACTTTCTCTCTCTCATGAGGAGGAGGAGATCATCAGGAGATGAGAGAGAGAGGGAACTAGGAAAGGTAAAGGCAGTAGTCCTTGCATAGATGGATGGATGAAAACGGCCGTATGGTCATCATCTCGTGGCATGCATATATTTCACTCTGACTCCCTGTCCCTGTGGTGCAATAAGCTGCCCACAGTTCCCGGAGCTGTAGCCGGTGCCCAAATAAATACAGGTCGCTTGGTCTCTCTCTCTCTCACCACGCCATAGCCTGCCTGTGACGACTGAAAAGAAACACACGCACTCACTAGTATCTAAAAACATCCCATCCATATAGTATCAACCTCTGCTTATGCTCATGTGAATGTGAGAGAGGAATTAGAGAGAGGGCACTGAGAGAGTGTGTGCGCGCACAGCACCTGCAGGCAGCTGGCTGGCTAGTAGGGGTAGAGACTAGAAAGAGTGAGCACACCACTAGGGATATGGAGGCCAACGCCGCCACTGCACAAGGAGACCTCGCCGACGTCGTGACCCGTCCCAATGCAATGGCCGCTGTGGTGTCCACCCACCATCACCAGCCACCGCCTCCTCCTGCTTATACTGCAGCAGCGGCTGCTCACATGTCGCCTCAGTACTACCCCAGCCAGATCATGATCCCATACGAGGAGGAGCGACGGCCGGCTATGAGCATCGTCTGCGGCGACGCCGTGATGTTCGAGGCGCCGTCGACGGTCGATCCATACCTTTTGTCGGCGATGGAGCAGCGTGCCGGCTACGGGCCGCCGCCACAGCACCAGCAGCTGCCGGTCCAAATCTCTCAGCAAGCCTGCTGCGGCCGCGACATGCTGATGGGCGGCGCCGGTGCTGCCGATGACGGCGACGACGCCATGAGGATCTCTCCGCTGACGTCAGCTGCTCACCATCAAATGATCATCAAGAGGTGACTAATTAGCTACATATTTATGTGACTTATTTCTTGGTGTTGTCCTTTCTTCATTTATCCATCCTTTCTAATAGAAGAGACTTGATTTCACATCCGTTACTTCACTTTGCCATTCCCCTTTCCGTGTGCCGTCGTTCACTAATTTCTCACTTTCCCTACCATTAGTTCATGTATACTCAACTATATATCTATATATGGTTCTAAATATTTTCATCGGCTCATTTCAGCATTGCTTTTCAGTATACTGAGGGACTTCATATCTAGGAAACTGAGTCATTCTGAGTGTCAAGCTAGCTGAGTTAAATTTATAGATTTGATATTCCTGACATTTGATGCATGCATGTATATGCTGCTGATCATTTGGTCAGAGTAGTTTCTCCTGCATGGTTTCAATTAAGGCTAGTAGCCAGTGTAGATCTCTTTGCGAAGTTTTGTCAAATCAGGCCTTCCGCCTTCTTTCGTTTCATCTTCTTTTTTTAGAGGAAGCGTTCCATATTGTTCTTTACTGAGAGATTGATTTCCAAAAGCCCTAGCTACTATTGTATCAGTGCATTAAACAGTCATGCGTTAGCTGATATGCATATAGTAATATCTTAAATTCCAATCAGTGCTTATTTATGTATAATCTTTAGTTATAAGTAGTTTTCTCACTGAATCTTTAATTAAGTAAGTATGCCGCATGCCTTGCATACTACAGAAAGAACGAGGTGAAGAAGGTGGTGTGTATCCCGGCACCCCCGGCGACGAGCGGTCGGGCAGGTGGAGGAGAGGTGATTCCGTCTGATCTATGGGCGTGGAGGAAGTACGGGCAGAAACCCATCAAGGGCTCTCCTTATCCAAGGTATCTATTTACCTTTGCAAACTAATGATCGAATTGAAGTTCATCAACATCAGATCTTTTTCTTTGGTACTGTGCTTACATTCCTTATCCATCTTTTCTCCAAAATACGCGCTACAGTCTTTATCTTGCACCGATATGTTGTACATCAAATGTGTGGAACTTATTAATATTTATTGCTCATATGATCTGCAGGTAGAGTATCTGAAAAGAGCAACAAAATCGTGGCCATCTTAGATAAGAGGCAACTACCATATTCCTTTGATCAGACCATTTTATTGGTTCAGCAATAGCAACATTTTGAAAAATGGCCTCAATGCAACATATTCACATTCCCCCACTTCTAATTTCAAACGACCATTTTTTTTATTTCTAGCCCACAATTGTGGGATTACATTAATTGCATTGTAGATATGATCCCCATTAATTAAACTTGCACCAAAGTTGCACTCATCCTTCTAAACGTCCGAATTAATCTGTCAATTTTTTTAACTTGTCTATCTCAAAAAAAAATGTCATTGTTAGTCAAAAAAATCTGGTCAATGGATTTAATTAGCTTATTTATGTGGGGATGAATTATATTATGATAAACGGTATGGAAGATATGTCGCATGCCGACATAGCATGCATTTTCCTCACATGGTAACCAGATGATCGACCTAATTAATGGTTGCACTCGTAGATCGACCTAATGGTTGCACGCCATAGTCACAAACAACATACAAGATCGATCAAGAGAAAATATGAGTAGGCAATCAAGTGGGAGAACTCAGCATGGGCATCGATGGCAATTAGGCCACTTAAGCTGCCAATCTAATGGAATTTGCCATATACCCTTCGTCCAAGTTTATAAGCCGTATTTCTTCTTGTCACATAGACCAAGAAGATACTAAAAATTAATGACTAGATCCATTATTCCTAATTATTATCACTATGCACTATGCTCAACGCATGCATGTAGATAATACTCCCTCCGTTAGGATTTTGCACTTCAACCAAAGTTCATGTAGAAAGGACCAAATCACCCTCATTCATTAGCTCGATCACTTATTGCTCTTGGATGGTGTGTGTTAATCTAATCCACAGTAATAAATAACATTGAAAATAACGAATGGTAAGGATATGCAAAGGAAAAAAAACAGTTAAAAGTTGTTTCAAAATTGTAGAAAGACATGTATTTAGGAACAAAATTTGAAAGCTATAATAACATGTATTCAGGAACGACGAAGGGAGTATAAAGTAAAGATAGATATTTATTAGGGGTATAGAGGGAACATCACACTAATTTTGTATTAAAATATAAAATACGCCCTATATTTATAGACAAGATTATTCAAAAAATAAGACTTATAAATTTGGACGAAGGGAGTATTCATTTCAGCTAAATCCAGTCGACTTGATACTTGACCAATCGGCAGCAAAAGTCAAGTGGCCAACTATGATATCTGCAAGAAATTATGGGACTAATATATTTCCGGCACAAGTTTATGCCCTAGTGCAATTAACTCATTAATTAGAATTTGTTAGTTCAGATCGAGAAAAGAGCATAAAATTGGAAACTTCCAACAAGATAATCATGCATGTGCGCACCTAATTTATTTTGTCTCATTTGGATTACTATTTGGTTTCCAATTAGACAGTCTAAAAGGTTGTTAAAGGCCAATATAGCATATCATTTTTATAGGCAGAGTATCTAAATCATCCACAGAAATCAACATTAGATTCCTTTTGTATTATTAATATTCCTTTATGACCCACGTGAATTTTGCAGTCCCCCGGGATTCTTCCTACATACTCCCTCTGATTCACAAAAAACTAATCTGTTTGGGATACGTGCAGTCAAACTTTGGAAACTTTAGCTATCGATATCTTTTTAAATATTTAGATTGGATGCATGAAAATCGTATGTGTAGATTCATATTGAAACATACTTTCATAATATTATAATTTTATAGGGTTTTTTAAATATATTATAATAGAAATTAGTGATCAAAGTTGAGTTTTATGGACCGTGTCGATGTCCAGATCGAATGACAACTATTTGTGATCGGAGGGAATAATTCTCGTGTTCCTGACGGGGCCTAAAAAAGCAGGAGTAAACTGTTCATCTCAATGCTTAACAAGAGACACACGAATCACTTGCTTGGTCTGATTTAAGTTGATGGGCACTATAAATTAAAATCAAAGCTATTTAACAATAACAATAAATCACGCTTTTTATTCTAGTTTAAATTAAATACCAATGAATCACGCTTGTTTATTCTAGTCTAAATTTACCAAGTTTATGTGCAAAATAAGTTTACATCAAGGCCAAGTATTTCTATTATTATTCAGTTTAATTTTATCCAAGCAATTAACTGCAGTGCATACATGCATGCATATATGCGATAAGTTCAATGTGGTTCTTATAGAAGTTCAAATGCGCATTTCCTTTTTTTTAGTTTAAGTTATTTTTATTATTAATAGCATGTCTCTTCATTCTCTAGCAAAACTCCCCTAAAACTACAACAAAATAATTAAGCTTGGTTGCTTTCGAACTAAGATTACAGAAAAAGGTTAAGATGATTTTAAGTACAGACAAGCTAATTAAGATACATAGATTGAGATAAACAATCCAATTTAATTTTTGGGGACAACTTTTAGTTAAAAAAAGTTTTTCAATTTATATATTTTGTCTCCTTATTAATATCCTTCTCACTCCCCATGCACCACTCCCACTTGTAGAATATATAGTTAGTGGAAGGTGCAAAAGTTTAAGTAAAGTGCATAAATTACATACAAATGTGCCATATTCATTCTTTTAGTTTGTTAATAATATGTAACTATATTAAGGGAAGTATAATTTGCAGTCATAATTAAGGGAGTTCTTGAGGAACCCTTCATCTGGCATAGTTAAGTTTAGATCCAGTATACGTATTAATTTTAATACCAAACCATGCATGATGCCTTTTCAAATGTGGGCATCCGCAGTTACACACTATATATGCAAAAGGAAGTCGTTTGACATTAATTACTTCCTGGCCACCTTAAGATTTGATCAGCCCACTCGTAGGCTGCGACAGACTGTACACTCTGAGGGCACTGCGCTCAGTCGCTCAGATTGTGAAACAAGTAATTAGCAGATATAGCAGGAACGCTGCCGGTGCAATCTCAATCACTCATCTATTTGATGACTAGCTTGTTTCACAACTCAATCCATCTTGTTTCTGTACGTTGATTAATTAACTGAATTGAAGAACGGACACTCATTATATATATCTAGATATCATTAACTTACATGGATGCATTAATATCTTCCTCTATGATATTGACATTAGTCGTTGGTATATGATTTAATTTGCTGCAGGGGTTACTACAGATGCAGCAGCTCCAAGGGATGTATGGCGAGGAAGCAAGTGGAGCGCAGCCGCAGCGACCCCAACATGCTGGTGATCACCTACACGGCGGAGCACGACCACCCATGGCCAATGCAACGCAACGTGCTCGCCGGATACGCGCGGGCTCACACTCACGAATCCACCAAGAATAAGCACCACAAGATCAACATGACCGACATCACAAGCTCATCATCTTCGAACAATGTTCATAACTATTCACCTTCTGATCAGAATGTGGTCGGCGGCGACCTCGACAGCCTGCCGCTCAACATGATGGCGGCGACCGGAAATGGCGTCGGCTCCGTCGATGCCCTCAGCAGCGGGGAGGGTGGAATGATGTATGAGCCCTGCAACGGCATCCAGCCTGATGAGGTTTTCGCAGAGCTGGAGGCGTTGGAGCCTGATAATTCCATGAATATCAATGAAAACATCTACTCTCCTCATGCATGTAACGAGTGGCGCAACAAGTTCTAAGCAGAAAATCAGAGAAGGGGGGGGGGGGGGGGTACTACATAAGCAAGGCTATGACAGCATATGATCGATTAAAAAGATCTTAAAACGTACGAGTTTTTTCTTTGTATAACAAATTAATTAATTAATATTGCTTGCGCCTATGATGCTAAACTAATACTATATATTTACAAGATCAGAAAAATAAAAATCTACATGCATTAATTGATGTCTACATCGATCGTTTAATTTTATATATTAGTACCACCGGTGTATCTATTCAAGTACATATGTATATTCCTGATCAGATGTGAAATGTTTGACTGCCTCTTTAAATTGGGGAATATTTATGTACCATGACTGCCTCTTTAATGTCTGAAGCACTTTCTGTGCTGCATTCTTTTTGTTAATTTTCATTGAAGAAATTAGAGAATATACTCTCCTCATGCATGTAACACAATTCTAAATATATATAGAGTTTTTTTAAGGCGCAGTGTGTATTATTTCTTCACGAATATCGGGAATAACAGAAGATGTTATATATAATATATTTTATTGTCGATATCAGAATTTTTATTTTTATTTGTTAAATACATAAATACTGATGTGCACAGTCCATAAAATAACATGTACTGATTTCCAGCCTGTTATATAAAATTCTAAACATAATTTTCTTAACAAATAAAGGAATGCTAGCGCTTTATAGACTCCATATTTTCATATTTGATAAAAGCGAAAATTGCAAATACCCTCCAGAAGATGGTCGGAATTTGATTTACCCCGTACAAATTAAATAATCTTACGGCACATGACACCCTACAAATGCATGGTCGTTTGACATACCCTTAGCACCACCCTACCATCTGACTCGGCTTTTTTTATTGATATGCATGGACTCCATGGTGTTCTGCGTTGGATATAGATTAGTCAGGGTTCGCAAAATCGTGATTTTCGGTCGTATCGGTGTGGCTCGGCTTCAAAAACAGCTCGGTAAATTGGTCA
The DNA here is from genome assembly GCA_036346275.1 of Otatea glauca. NCBI lineage: Eukaryota > Viridiplantae > Streptophyta > Magnoliopsida > Poales > Poaceae > Otatea > Otatea glauca. The sequence continues at coordinate 92,009,317 of CM070715.1, forward strand.
AATTCAAAAAAAAATTTAAAAAATTTATACGACGTAAACCGGTCGAAAATTGATGAAAATTGCTCAAAAAATCGTTCGCAAAAAAAACAACTAGCCCACCGATTTAAAAAAAAATCAAAAAAATTGATTTTGAAACTCTACGATTTTTGACGATTTTCGACCAATTTTTTGGCTCGATATTTCTGATTTTCGAATTCCGAGCGATTTTCTCCCAAACGATTTTTTGAACCCTGGCTCAGTATGGTTAATTGGGCCCACACTATAACCTCCAACTGGTTCGGCCCTCGTTTCCCACCTTCCCTCGTCTCGATTTGATTCGTCCCGATGAGGCAAATGAACATGAACTCTTCGTCTGTCCACCCATCTCGATCTAAGCTGCACAACTTAACCCCACATGCCACGCTAGAACATCTTGGACTAATGCCATGGAGTCCACGTCACAAAAAAAAAAGCTGAGTTAGCAGGAAGAGGGCAGCCGTGAACATGCTAAACCACCATTCACTTGTGGGGCATATACATGTGCCACTAAAGTAATTGTTGGTGGTGTTGTGTGTGTCGGAGCTATCCAAAAAAAGGTACAGATATTTTAAAGCAAATTAAAAGTTCAGAGACTAATGTGCAATACTCCATTACTAACCTCACTTTTTTCTGTCTAATATACTTTTAGCGCGGTGCTGTAGAAGCACTTCCTCTAATTATAAATAATAAATGAACTCTATCTAGATGATATATAAGAGTTCACTTTTTTATGCTTGGGTTATGTTGTTATATGAAATGAAAAATATTAGTGTGGGAGCAACGTTCTAGATGCCAGCAAGATATACTTGCAGCGTTCAAGGTAATATTAATGGAGGATCCACGGCAATCAAAGATTATGCGAGCTGGATAAAAAACATCAATTTATATATATAGCTCGCTGGTAATGTGTCTCTATAATATTATTCATGTACCCCTCATAAATTATTATTACTTGGTATACTTCTATGATGTACTATATATTTGTGTTATTTGTTAGGAAAGGAAAGAATGATCAAAAGCATAATTTATTCAAGGGAGAAGCCCTCGATTTGTATATAAACCCTTGTATGATGTTTTAGGTGGGTTTGAACCCATAACATGAATCGTAAATTAATATTGGGTGTGCTGTTAGTTGGACCATCAATGCATCGACTCGGAAGCGATCACCATATATGTTAATTATTTAAAGAAAATATCAAGTGAAGTACAGCACTAGCTATTCACAAGTTGGATTAGGCGAGATCCCTATTAATTTTCAATTATGAAATGTTAAGTCATTATGCAGGAAAATTCTTGATGGTATTTCAAGCTAATGTCGTGAACAATTTGAATGGATACTAATGCTCTGTTTATAACGTTGATATTTTCACATAAATCACCATTCCTACAAAATTTCTTCTAGACTCCTCCTCAGTTCCAAACGGGAAAAAAATTAGCTCTTCGGATTGTAGTACTACACAGTATAATTAGCCCAAAATTAAGCTGCCCAGTCATGTTCCCCCGGACAGAGTTCAAATGCAGTTTGAATGAAAACTGCAAGTTAAGCGGTCCTTATTCAATAGAGCTATTCGATCCAGCGAATCAACGGTCCAGATTATTCAAAACCATGTGCTACATTTGATGCTATAATACGAAATTGCCACAGTATTTTTACTGCAGTACCTTATGAAGATCTTGCTCATTGTTTTTTCACCGCTGGTGGCTGCAGCAGCAAAAGAATCGCGAACGAGAACCAAGACGAGAATCTATGACAGTGAACTGGCGGCATGCAGATCTGCGGTAGACCCGGCCGACCAGCTTACGATAGGGCGATCGATATGAGTAAAGTACACGCTCGTACGTATTCAGCCTCACCCGGCTGGCTGGGATCGGCGATCGATGTGACAGGTGAGGGACTGGCCAAGAAATGGAACCAACATGTATGTATCAACAGTGCTAGCTATCTGTATTCAGTATATGTTAAAACCGATAAATAACTACGTACCAGTAAATGTTACTGGACACCCTAGCCTCTACATTATTCACCTCACCTCAGTGCCGAATTGCTGACCGACAACCCTCACCTACATGCTTGAGTTATCTATGGATCGCTCTGGAAGGCTGGATCATCAAGTCCAGCAAAGCAAACGGATGAAGCAAGTACTGCCTCCCTGAGAAGGAAATCGATCCAGTCACCAACCTCTTCACCTGCCCCTGAAATCGATCGATATCCTGCGGCAGCATAAACCAACAGTATTACGGTACTCCTAGCTTGTTAGTAGTAGCACTCATCAATTAATGCCATTAATTCTATCTCATACACGGAATTAATAATGTTGTTAATTTCTTGAGTTCGCATTCCTCATAATCACATACTTATCTTCACCGGTAGTCTTCCTTCCTTAACTATTGTAATCTTATTCTGAAACGATAGTACCTAGCTACTTCAATGGAGTACGTAATTCACACACCTCCGGTTGCTCAAGCAATATAATCTCCTATTGAAATAGACAGATATGTATATTACACGTAGGGTCTATTTGGATCGATCGTAGGATTTTTAGAGGAGAAACATAGGAATCTAAATCCTACACCAAAATTTACTGTTTACTTCTTCCGAACGTAGGATTGAGCTACAGGAAAAATATAGGATTGAGTTCCTATTCCTTTGGTTTCATATGAATTTCAAAGGAAAAATGAATTCACATTCAACTCACACCTGTTTGCATAGAATTAACCCTGTGTTTTTCCTGTAACCTATCCAAACAACAATTTGTATAGTATTTCCTGTGTTTTGCAAAACATTCCTATCATATGTGTGTTTTTTCCTGTTCTAAAGTTCGGAAGAGGCCCATAGGCCATAGTAGCATGTTCGTTCGAACCTGCAGCTAGTCCGATTCAACTAGCTAGTACAAATATATATATGAGTATCATCTTGGTTAATTTCACCACAGGACGAATACAGTTCCAAACTGCGTACATACATAATCGCGGTTGCGCATTAATAGCTAGCTAGCTAGCTGAGTCATCACACGAAAACTCATGTTCACCGAGCGATCGAGGACACCTATCTAGCTAGTCGCAACAAAACTTGTGTTACACACTGTTCCTATTCATAACTGAAAGGAAAGATACATGGACCTATAAAATTCCGTCTATGTATGTGTGCTAGCTAAGCTAGGTCACCAATCCTGCAGGCAGTTCGTGCGTAGCTAGCAGGCCATGCTCATCAACCACTCCATAGTACAGTAATTAAAAGCAGCGATTCGAAGGAGCCAGGATAAAGGCTGAGAGGACGACAACTACGAGGGCGAATAGACTAGAACCATAGGAGGACTACACTCGCGACGATTTTACTTGTATAGTTTTGCAAATTTTTTTAAAAAATTAGTATCTGACAGAATTTGTTTTGCAAAAGTAGCCACCGAACCCGCGAAAAACGCGCTTAGAAGACACGGCTCACCCAATGCAGCGAACTGAGGGCGCTGCAATGCCCCCGATCCGACACATAGCACCACAAAAACAAAACAAAAAAAGAAAAGCATGCAGCGGACTGGAAGAGCTGCATGCTACAGTATTTTTTGCTTTTTTTTTGCTGTGAGAGGGTAGTTATGAAAAAAAATAAATTTTAAATTTATTAGATTTTATAAATGCATTATAATAGAAAAAATTACACGACGATTAGTTCTAAAAAAATCGCACGTCATACCATAAATATTTTAAAGACCCATATTCTACAGAGGGGCATAATATAACACAATATATTTGAGAAGGCTAGTTATGGAAAAAATATATTTTAATTTTATTAGCTTTTATAAATGTGTTATAATATAAAAACATTACACAACGGTTAGTTCTGAAAAAATCGCACGTTGTACCACAAATATTTTGAGAACCCATATTCTATGGAGGGGCATAATATAACACAATATATTTGAGAAGGCTAGTTCTGGAAAAATACATTATAATTTTATTATGTTTTATAAATGCATTATAATAAAAACAATTGCACGATGGTTAGTTATGAATAAATAATTCTACGAGTAATTCTGAAAAAATAATTCTACTAGGACCATAAATATTTTGGGTACTCAAAATATTATTAGGTTTTATAAGTTAGTTCTAAAAAATTTTATTAGGTTTTATAAGTATTTTGAGTCCTCAAAATATTTGTGGTAGGACCTGCAATTTTCAGAACTAGTCGACGTACGATTTTTGAGAACTACTCGTAGAATTATTTTTTCAGAACTAACCATCGTGTAATTTTTTTTTATCATAATGCATTTATAAATCCTAATAAAATTAAAATTTATTTTTTTATAACTACCCTTTCACAGGGTAAAAAACAAAAATTACTGTAGCATACAGTGCTTTCAATCCACTGCATACTTTTCTGTGTTTTTTTTGCGGTGCTACGTGTCGGATTGGGGGTATTGCAGCGCCCCCAATCCGCTGCACTGGGTGAGCCGCGCCTGGGAGGCGTGGTTTTCGCGGGCCCGGAGGCTACTTTTGTAAAAAGAAATACGACGGAGGCTAATTTTTTTAAAAAAAATTTACAGAGCTAAAACAATAAAAATTTCTACACTCCTGCATGCTGTAATAATTTTTTCCCCTAGTTACGCACCACCACCATATGTACATGCTCAGTGTGTCATCCTTAGCACATTAAGGTATGTCTCTTTAGCACATATCTAGAATGATATATAGAGGGAGGTCGATCGGCATATATAATTCCACGACCGCATGTACAAAGGGCGAATTTGGTTGCTTGTATGATGTCTGAATCGCATAGGTGGATGTAACTGTATCTTATAGACACGTGTTTGATTTTTTGTTCATCCAGGACAGGTGGATGCAATTGCACCCACTCATGCAGGATGGAGGAAACACAAAAATTGGATTTTTCTCTAATGCAGGCTCGTAAAAGGTGCATAAACAAGCAATCAAACAACTCAATTTGCATCCACTCATGCAGGCCAATGTTAGCCTAGATGACTCATGCAGAACAGCTTAGGGTGATACAGACAACCAAACACACCCAAAGATTCTACGGGAGCATGCATGCACATTAATATAATTCATGTTTGTGTAAATTAATTAAAGGCGGTCCAGTCAACACATAGTTCCTGTAGGCTGGCTGTACCAGTATCACAATGTCGAGCTAGAGAGACTAGGAAGGAAAGAAAAATGAAGGGTTGAATAATGGAGATGTTGATCGAGCTAGGTATAGGACTGAAAAGTGGTCAATCGGATGGAGCCGAGTCAAAAAAAAAAGTTTTGGTCTTTTTTTCTCGAAAAAAAATTATGATTAGATTTTTTTTCGAAAAAAATACAATTAAGTCATTTTTTTTAGAAAAAAGGATATATATTACGTTTAGGTTCTTTATGCGTTTTTAGGCATTGCGCTCGGATCCATCTACAAAAAATCAAAATTACGATTAGATCCTTTTCGGGAAAAAAATACGTTTAGGTCCTTTTTTTTTAAACAAATTATACATTGCATTTAGGTCCTTTTTTTCATTTTTCTAGCATCACGTTTAAGTCCTTTTGCGGAAACACAAAATTCTGTTTAGATCCTTTTCGTGTATTTCCTCGATTTGCTCGTGTATGGAGCGGCAGTCGCACGTTTTCTCGATTTGCTTCGCGTGAGAAGCGGCGTCCGCGGCGTGGCACGTCGCGTATGATTATCTAGTATATATTAAAGCGGTGAGATTCTGGGCTCAGCCAGGGCGCCACCTCAGCAAGTTCGCAAAAAGGCTCTTCAAAAAATACGAAATCATATTTAGGTCCTCCGATCAGTTTTTAACTTAAAGGATTCGAAAAAGTGAAATTACGTTTAGGTCCCTCTGTGGTTTACGTTTGGGTCCTCTGGAGGTTTTTAGAAGAATGGACCCCGGAAAAACCTAAATTACATTTAGGTTCTTCTCTGATTTACGTTCAGCTCCTCTCGGCTTTTTTTTGCAGAATGGACCCGAAAAAAAATACGTCCGCGGTTTTCTCCAAAAAAACACAGATTCGTCGAAGGTTTATAGCAGTCCACAAATTAGCCGATGGGTCCTACCGACCCATTTTTACACAAAAAAAACTAAAGAATTTTAAATTGTTTTTTTTGCAGAATGGAAGCGATTTTCTCTCAAAAAACACAGATTCGTCGAAGGTTTATAGCTGTCCACAAATTAGCCAACGGGTCCTACTGACCCGTTTTTACGCACAAAAACTAAATGATGTTTAAATCATTTTTTTGCAGAATGGACTCGAAAAAAAACAAAAAATACGTTCGCAGTCTTCTCCAAAAAAAACACAGATTCGCCGAAGGTTTATAGCAGTCCACAAATTAGCAGATAGGTCCTATCAACCCATTTTTATGCAAAAAAAATTAAATAATATTTAAATCCCTCCGCAGTTTTCTCCAAAAAAATCCACAGATTCACCGACGGCTCTTAGCAGCCCTTTTTTTTTAATAAAAAAAACAGAAAACCGATGTTACGTGTTTTTTTCAGAAATATCTGTCGAACCAAATTTCGCACGGCACAGTGTCACACGACCAAATTTCCTAAATTTTGCACGTCGAAGCGTACGCACTGAAATTTCGCATAACGCAGCGTAGCGCTTGACCGTAGCTAGTGTTATCTACATCCAGAGAGATAGTCTAAAGGTTTTCTACTTAATTTGATCCTGCAGGCATCTCCGCGTTGTCTTGTTTTTGCATGCATGAGGCCATGCCTTTTGGTCAGAGGAACTGGCAGTGGAGACTGGAGACTGGAGCCAGAGAGAGGCTGAGGCTTAGCTCATCAGCTCATGTGAAGAGAAGAAGAACCACAAGCTAGCTAGGTACTGTTGTGTCCATGGGCAAATTAACCGGCCGGCCAGCCAGCCAGCCAGCCAAGCACGCACAACAGTACACTGGCAAGATAAAGACAAACTTGGAAGCTAGGTATTGCTTGGCTTGGCTTCGACGACCCAACAACAACGAACCGTGACTCCCTCGAGCTCTCTCTGTGTACGTACGTGTTGTTTATATATATATATATATATATATATATATATATATGCGTGTTGTTACTCCACTTTTGAGGTGCACTACTACGCATCGTTTCATGCGTTCTGACAACTTAGGAGGCTGGCTAGCTTTACCGGCGCAGAGCGCGCTGCCCGTGCCATGCCATCAAATTAAAAGAGGATCACCAGCTATCGAGCTAGCAGCAGATAGATCAGTATCTGCAAAAAGGTTAGCCCACGCTTGTCTGTCATTTCCCCTCAGTTTAAAAGCCAAAAAATCAGGTTAACAATAAAATGGTGGCTTTAAACAGATTTTTTTCTTCAAAAACCTCCGTATATAACAAAAACTAAAAGCCACGGAGAAAATATTTTTTTTCACTTATTAAAGACTATTTTTAAATAAATACTACTAAAATTAAGATAAAATTATGTAAAAACGAACTGTTTATAAGGTGCTTAAATCTAAACCTAAACGTAAGAAGCATAGACACCCCTCTCTCCACTGCCGGTGAGCGCCCAAATCAGATCAGATCAGCTCAGCTCAGCTCAAAGATCTAGACACCGCGCGCGCGCAGAGGTCACTGACTGACAGCGAGCGAGAAAATTAGTAAAAAAACTAGCTGCACACCACAGAACCGACCTTTAATCGATCGATCTGCACACGTACGTACTTTTCCATGCATACTGCAAATTAAGGGTCCTTTCAATTGGCGCACGGGTGTGCATAATCAAAACTTGTGCGACTGACTTGTAAATAAATAACCATCGTGCTGTCTATGTATGATTTATTTAGAAACATCAAACATCCTTGTTCACATTAATAACTCAATGAATAAATAAATAAGTACCTATTTACATCAAATATTATAGACAATAACATATCACCACCAAGTCCTTGGATCATGAATGTGTTGGACTTTTTTTATCCCTCGATATCAACTTCGTATCTTGCAACAGTATCCTAATTGCTAACAAACACGTCAATGGGAAGTAGATTATGGATGATCTCTATTGATGCATAGGATTTACACCTCGTTAGTGGTGTTGTTCATTGGAAGAAAATCAAAGAAGATTTATTTGCACCAGTCTTGACCTGGTGTCAGTTTCTAGTGTAGGTATCGCTATTGTCGTTCAGGTGAGCCATTCGATAAAATCCAAAGTGAGCAAATAAAATCGGGCTAAGAACTTACTGGATAATAACAAAACTACAAAGTTTAATCTAGAAAGAAAAACATAAGAAACCAAAGAAATCTAAAGTTACTTCTACAAAAATCAACAACAACTCTATCCACACAATATTGATAAGAACGTCGGAGAAGAAGAGAGAGGGACCGACGGAGGGCCGATGGAGTTGCACCGGCGGCGGCTCTTTGTGTGGTGCGGATCCTAGAAAGATGTACTATATATAGGCATGATTTTGGATATTAGGGAGAATATTCATACTAGCTGTATGCCCTACAAATTTAACTGGAATTTATTTGCATGTTATCCAAGTCCTTCAAAATCTCGTTGCTCTCTCTTGGCCTGTTTGTTTTTCCTTTTGATTTTGAATTCTTGCCCTATAAGCAGAATAAAAAATCGATCATCACAATCTAATCCACCCATATACACTAGAATCCACAATTCACTTCCTATGTTCTTTTGGATTCCAACTTTTGAAGAATCAGCTTCTCTACAACCATAAACTAGAATTAGCTTTTAGAGAATTCAAAGCAAAAACAAACAGACCCTTAATCTTATATTATATGAAGTGGCACCAACAGAACTGCAGTACAGATTTGAGAAGATAGTAAAATAGAAGAAAAAAGTTCTTTTGATATGATGGCAGCTAGTGGTCATCTGCGACACCGAGCATATCATTGGTTACCCAAGGCCCAAATCTGTTTAGAATTATGGACCATACTTGAGAAAAAGAACAGGCCTCCAACCAAATTGGAGACAGGACGGGGAATTTACTTTTTGGCCCAACTCATCGTTCGATCCTTCCTTTCTTATTTGGATCCAACTTTTTTTACACCAGCACCATAATTAAACTAGCGCTAATCAGTTTTGAATTAGCACGTTGTCAGAATGAGAAATTGAAAATAGGCATACATGACCAACTCAAGGTGTACACAGATTTACTCAACTCAGGCACTGAGTTTCAGTTTGTAAATAGATTTTGTTTTTTTTAAATTAAGCCAGATGCTCTTGCCTTAATCATGAAAAGAAGAGGTACAATCATGCTGAGCTGAATACAATCTGCATGAAGCACAGTGTGCGGGAATTACTCATTATTCATTATCACCCCCATAAAGTAGTATCTCTTATCTTCCAAGACAAGGGCATCTAAGACATTTTCTCTCGTATCTTTTTCAATTTTAACGTAACTTCAATCTTTGTGCAAAGTCAAAATATACCTTATATTTTTAGACGGAGGGAGTATTAGCTAATCGTCGCAAACGTGCATGCTTGATCTGGAAGCCTTGAAAGCCTCGGCTGGCTAAGGGTCTTAATCTCTGAGAGGATGGAATGGATGAAAGACGGCCGAGATTCTCCACGAGTTGGCCTGGCCGGAGTAGTCCATCTCTGCAAGATACGACAAGAGTAGGATTCCTCCCGCTGCTGGGCAATGGCATGAGTTCGTTGGCCCCTTGCCGGCGTGCAACTCCATAGAACAAGCGCTCTGAACTACTAATTCCTGGAGATCCAAATGTACCACATAGACCATAGCAGCTGTATGAACACTGAAAAGCGTTCCATCGGTTAAATCCGCTGCTCCCAAGTGCTTTGGTTGCAAATTCAGTAGCTTCAGTGAAAAGTACTTCTCCACTGCTAATGCAAACCCAAAACAGCTTCGCATGATTGCAGTCCACAAGAGGATGGAACAGCGCTTCATCGGTCACTCCGCACATTTCAAAGGTGCAGACATGTCTCCCGCGAAGGCTGCTGGACTGGACTGGACTATGGGAGCATGTTGCGGACCAGCGTTTATGGCAAGGTGGTCTCTATGTACATACGATACTGTTCTCGTAATCAGTGGTCAATACGCATTTATTTACAACATCGATAACAAATCAATACACAAATTATATTACACATGACATTAAAAGTTTAATTATATAATGTTCTTGCAAACTGAAGTAAATAGCAGCGGAAAGACCAAAAGCCTTCAGCTTGTCCATCCATAACCCGCAGACAACAAGGTAAAATCCTAGAAAGAGTCGTTATTGAATTCCCTGTAGCCTGTAAAAAAGTATGAGTTATCTGGAATCTCATATTCTTCACCTACTAAACCAACAAATTAAGCAAGTTTGAGTACTTATGTACTCAGTAAGACTTGTAGTGTTTCGCAAATGTGTGTGTGTGTGTGTATATATATATATATATATAAATGCAGGTTATGACAATAGAAAGGTTTCTACAGTTATTTTGCATTGGCGAAAACGAATCATAAACATGTAATAGATTGCAAGCGGAATTTGTAAAAGCAAATATGGGTGATATTAAAGTAGTGGCAGAGTATTTTATTTCACATCACAGTCTATCATGACTGTATCGCGTTATTTCATTGCCAGTCCCTGACAAGAAGCATTAACTTTCCAACACGTTTCCAAATCAATTTTACTTTTGAAAATGCCAAAATATTTAACTATGTAATAACTTTGCCAAGTGTCCATGACCGCGGGCGCGGCTTTTCGAAAGGATTTAAACTCTACAAAGGTGTTGTAACAACCCAAAATTCAATAAAATCAGAAATGCAATATTAAAAATATCCATATGATTTATTGTCATGTTTTCTGATTTTTCTTGAAATAAAGAAAATTCTTTTGGCTTTTTCCTATTAAAAGAAATCCAAATTCTCAATATAGCAAAATGGTAAAAGACAAAAGGTAAAAAACTAAAGTCAGTAAAATCCTTAAAAATCTAAGAATCATATTTGTGCCACTTGCTCTGTCCTGAAATTAATAAAATAAAATAAAATACAAAGATAATCATGAGGAGACAAGTGGAAATCTGAACCAAAAGATTTGTTCAGGATTTTTCTTATCTTAACCAGAGTTAAAATTTTAACCATGCCGACATATTAACCTAACTCAACCCTGGTAAAAATATCAAGAATTTATCTCTTCATTTAGTAATTTTTGAAATTCAATAACAGTCAATTTTAAAAGCTGGAAAATGCAATGTCAGAATTATTACAAATAAAATATCAGATATAAAATTATGAAAATTTTATTCAAAGTATATAATATTAATAAGAATATTGAAAAAAAATTTCAAAAAATTATAAATTCATTTTAACCTTCAAATAAATACAAGACAGAATCAGCTAAAGTCTTCAACAGTGCATTGTCAGATTTTTAATAAATAATTTACTTGTCAAAATTATCTGAAAATTTTACTATACCTTAATATTTACCTTGCCGACCTCTTTTAAAATTTTCATAAAATACCAAGTTTATCTTCTAGCCTAAACTTCTAGTTTTACCCTGACCTGTCCAAAATTATCCTGAGCTCCAGCCTTTGTCTCGCTGACGTCTGGACCCGCCTGGACAGCTGTCCCTGCTGCCGACTTCCTTTTCTCTCTCTGACCGCCCGGCCCCCTGTCGGCTCCTTCCTTCATTTCTTTCCGTTTTTCTCGCGTCTTCGCCGTTCTCTCACCGAGCCGACGCCGCCCTCTCCGTTTTGTCGCAACCCGCGCCGCAACTCGCCACCCGAGGACGCCATCACGTCGCCCCTGCCACACCGCATCCACCTCGACTGCTGTGCTCTCTCTCCCGCGCCAGAACAGCCACGAAAATGCTCGCGCAAGCCACCGCCTTCACCTCCCTGTCCAAACCCTGCTCCAACCGCCTTATTGCTCTATTTAAACGTCGCCCATTCGTTGCAAACTCGCGCGTGCTCCTTCCTGGACCAGCACATACACACCAAAATGCCTCATCGCCGCTAGAACCCCCCTTCTTCCCCAGCTCCAGCCGAACACCCGAAAAGGGGAAAACTCGCCTTTGCGCCGCCTCAGTCCATTTCACCCCGAACCAATCAACCCGAAGCATCCTCATAACACCCTGAACCTTTCCCCTACCTCAATTCCACCCCTTCTTCTCCGGTGAGCTCTCCTCCAGAGCTACTTCCTTGCGCCATGATGCATGCGGTGAGATCACCCTCCAGTTACTCTTTTCTTTGCGCTAAAGCTAAAAATGAGTTCCTTGAGGTCCACTGATGCTCTCTGTGGTAGCCATTCACCTCGAGAAGCCGTCGTTTCGCCGGAGCGCCGGTGAACCGTGAGCTCCGCCGCTCCTCTCCGGTGGCAGGCCTCCTCCGGCCACCCCTGGCCGAAGCGCCACCACCCATAGATGCGCATGAGTGTGCTGAGCAAGAATCCGGAACCCATTCCACGATTCCGGCCGTGCTTCGCCGCCGGCGAACCTTGCAACCGTGCCTCTGTTTCGGTTAGGAACCTGATTATGCAAAAATACTTAGGGTGTACCATGGAAAATAATTGAATGAAACAAATTTTATTAGACTCCATGCTCTGTTAGGAACCTGATTATGCAAAAATACTTAGGGTGTACCATGGAAAATAATTGAAGTATAATATAGGGTAAGAAAGTAGTTCCATAATAGTAATTTAAATAATTTCAGGATTTAGAAATTGAAAATCCAGAGTAGTGAAACCTGTAAAAATGGTCTCTGAAAATGATAAATAAAAGTGAATTATTCAAGAAACTAAGATTGGCTATTATAAGAACCTAATCAGAAAATGTTCATAAAACTTGTAAATCAATGAACAACAAATATGATAATTCAAACAAGTTGATTTTATTTGGTTCTTATGTCTGATCCTTTCATTTTGTCGAAATGGCCATGTTATTATTATCCGACGTGTAGCACCCGACGAAACCTGTGAATTCGACGATCAGGAGTTTGACGTCGAGGATCATCAACAAGGCAAGCACCCCCTTTGATCATATTGATCCCAGTTTTATAAATGTTTTCATTAAATGTTTTACTGCATACTTTACTTTTATTAAAGTCTGCTATATTTTGGGTATTGGTAGTCGTACCTATTGTCACATAGAACTTCCTTGATAAGTATGGATTTGTGAACCTTGTTAACCCTAGATTGACATAGACAATACTAAATGTCAATTTGGGTTACTCACATTTAGTGTTATGCTTAGCCATGCTTAAAGCAATATAAAACTTTGACATCATTAAAAATGTTGGATATGACATTTAATGGGTATGACCTTTATTTATGGTTGGTATTTCAATCAAAAATGAAAATAAAACTATGGTTTTGATGTGGGCAATTATTGGCAATAGCCGGGTGTACAAGGGACTTGTACGTAGTGTAGGGTGGAGATTATTGCCCGTGTCGGATTAAGGACCGAACTACGTGTTCGTTAAACCCAAGAATTTACCGTACAACCACAAGTGCTGGTATAGGACAGCTCTAACTTATTAAGTTGCTTAAAATTAGCTTTGCACATTGGTAGGCCGAAGTAGTACGAGCCTCTTCAGTGACTGGTTGCTCGTAGGGGCGCCCACACCGAGGTGTTGGGAGTCACGTTTGCTAATACAACGGTGAATACCATACTATGGACATGCTTAATCATTATTGTGCAGTGACTGTGCAAACATAAACACCATAGTGCGGGTTTAATGTCACCGGGCTGGTGCAAAGTTAGGGTTAAACAATGTAACAGTTTTGTTATGATCTCCTTGCCGACACACCAAAGGAAGTGTGTTACTGGCCTGGCAAAAGAGGTTGATCATTACTTGTGGGTAAAGCTGTACGAGTGTTAAACTTTTCAAAAAGCCGTTCCCGCGGTTATGGGAATCTTGGTGCGCCAGCACTAGTTAACTGTTTTATATTTTCATAAAACTCTGGATTTCTACCTGGGACTGGTAGGAATGGTTACTTGGCAATTTCTGCTGTGACAGTAGAAATGATTCTTGGAAATGGTTATGATACCCAGGTATTTGATATTTACTTATGCTTACATTCAGTTACTTTCAGTATTAAGCCGCTTTTACTTAAACTTCGTTTTACAATCTATTATTCTGTATTTACATTTCAATTTAGCTTTATGCAAAACAACCATGAGCTTTTCCTTGGAATGGCCTGCATATATAATAGGTTTTGCAAAGTCTTGCGAGTACGTAAGTACTCAACTTGCCCATGTTGATATTTTTTTTAGGTGAAGAAACAGATTTCCCCGACGATACCTTTTATGACGCAGGATTCGGGGATGTGAACGATGAATTTTACTAGGGTTCTCCTTGTCAGTTGCCTGTGGGGATTTTGGGATAAAAGGCATACTACAAGATAAATGTCTCCACTGTTATGCTTTTACTTTTGGTATTGTAAGAATGTTATGTATTTGCTTCCGCTGTAATAATAAAGTTGTGTATGACTGTGATATCAATTTGTATTTGTGCGTACTAGCCACTGATCATGGGACTAGTACTGTATGCACATGGTATCCATTTTCGATATTAATTTATCGAAAATGGGGGCCTTACAGGTGTACAGCTACACCCACAAGAAATAATCAACATCTTTTGCCAGGCCAATAACAAACTTCCTTTGGTGTGTCGGCAGGGTGATCATAATATAACCGTTACATTATCTAGATCTAACTTTGCACCAGTCCGGTGATGTTAAACCCCTGCTATGGCGGCAAAAACAACACACCCAAGACATGGTAACATTTACACAGTAACCAAGGCAGTCGCTCCTGCCATCACCATTTCTCCCCATATCAAGGTATACACTGTTGCATTGGTATGTAGAAACCCTTACGAGCAAGCCTACCTGGAATGCCCGTTCTACTCCAGCATTTCAATGTGCAAAGTTAAATCTAAGTAACTTATCAGGTTAAAACTGTCCCATACCAACACTTATAGTTGTACGTGTCCTTGGCCTGAAAACAACTCATAGTTTGGTTCTTAATACGACCTAGACGATAATCCCCCATATACTACGTGCAAGTCACATGCACATCTGTCTATTGCCAATAATCGTCTGCGTCAAATCATAGTTTTATTTTCATTTTTATCCAAAATACCAGCAATATTTATTGTCATATTCAACATTTTTAAATTATAAAGGGCAACATTTTTCCTTACTAAGCATGGTTAAGCATGATTATTAAGTAATCGCGTATACCCATGTTGATATTAAGTATTGCCTAACCTTATTCTAAGGTTACCAAGGTTCACATGTCAATACATATTAAGGAAGTTCCATGATATGACAGGTATAACTACAAGTATCACAATATAGCAAATTAATTGAAAATATACGCATGCATAATTGTTTGACAAAAACAATGTAAATTAATTGAAATAGTAGTGTCAATATGATCAAAGGGGTGCTTGCCTTGCTCTGCTGGTTCTGATTCTACCTCAAGATCAGTATGTGTGTTCTCGGGCGCGTCGATGTCTGCATGCAAATGATGCAAAACAACAATAATAATAAGAGGAAAAAAGAAATCAAGTAATACAGAGATTAAAATGGATTGAAATGGAAGGTTCTGGTGATAAAAGATTGTAAATATTGATTTTCTTATTATTTGAGTTCATTTGTTTGTGTTACACTACTACAAAAAGTCTTATATTAGATCCATCATCACTAACAGTTTTAAAAAACCATCTGTGACAGTTATCTTCACTGACGGTTTTAACTAAAAATCATCAGAGTTGACTACCACTGACATCACTGATGGTTTTTGGCTAAAACCATCAGTGATGTGAGCCTCATCAGAGACGGTTTTAGCCAAAATCCGTCAGAGATGACTACCATTCACATCACTAACTGTTTTTGGCTAAAACCGTCAGTGATGTGAGCCTCATCAGAGACAGTTTTAGATAAGAACCGTCAGTGATGACTACCATTCACATCACTGACGGTTTTAATTAAAAATCATCAGTGAGGTGAATTCTCATCACCGACACTTTTAGCGAAAAACCATCAGTGATGTGAACGTTTGTCATCACTGACGGTTCTTGGTTAAAACCGTCTATGATGAGAATTTTCTGGAAACAAGTATAGAGAGCCCAGACTCACTTAGTATTTTTAGGGTTTCCCGAGTTATTTTTGAGGTGACTGCGATTGAGAGGCGATCTGCTGAAAGGAGACAGTGAATTTGAAAGAGTGATTGTAGATCATTTTGTTCTTGGTGATCTAAGGTTAGTAATTGGTTCTAATTGCAATATATTCAAAATCTAGCTTGGTAAAGAGGGAATTGAAGATGGTTTAGATCTAGCTTAGTGTAGATTCATTTGTTCTTTGTAATCTAAAGTAGTAATTGGTTCTACTTGCATTATACTCAAGATGTAGCTAGCTAGGTAAAGAGAGAATTAAAGCTGCTAAGTTCAAATGTAGCTTATATAAAGATCCATTTCTTCTTTGTGATCTATTGCAAGTGGGAGATTGTTAGAAATATGCCCAAGAGGCCAATCATGAAGATGATTACCTTATATTTATGTTTATATTGTTCCTTTAATAATGTCATATTATAGATCTTCAAGTATGTGACTTGATCGTGAAACTCTGTAATTTAATTATGACATTATTATAAATTGTCCCTTGTTTATTTATTGGTTAGGACACCAATAATATTTATTCAAAACAAGCACATGAATTATTTGAAAATCATGTGTCATAGATTATGAGTATGTGATACAATTCAATCGTGTGAATACATGTAAGTGTACATATGAACTGATCTGCTTATGAAACACCTTTTGAGGATTTGATTAGTGTCATAAGTTGTTTCACACAATGATAATGATTGATCCTTAAATCTGAGATCAACACAGTTTCCTACATGAGGATGATATGCTTTGATGTTGTCTAACATTATTCGTAACTAGATAATCATAAGGACAACACTCGGATATATCTTAAAATATGCAGAGGGAATTAAGTGTATGATCAAGATAGAATTTGTCCTCCTCATACTGAGGGAATGATATCAATTGTACACTCGATGAAATAGACTAAAGAATGTGCATAGCCATGCCCGAACGATTAAAGGTGTTAATCGATCGATCTTGTTAGTCTACTTCATATAATCGATAAAATCGGTTTAACAGTGCAAGGATCACATCTCAACCTTGAGTTAAACCATGATATCGAAGTGACAAAGGGACCGACATGTATTCATTGAAAGTTTATCAGATAAATGACATTCATGTAATTTGGGTAGTCGTTATGTTCTGCTAGGAGCAGCTTGTGACTAATGAATCGAAAAAGGGGTTTTTTGATTTATTGGCAACACAACATGAACCTGAAGGGTCACACACTAGAATAGGCTTAAAACAGATTTATTAAATCTTTTCTCGTGACATACGTGTCAATGCGATTGAATATGATATCTGGTTGTTTACAAAAAGGGATGCGAATTCGTGTGCAAAAATATGTTTTTTGCGCATAAATCGTTGTAGCATGTCGGCAGCACTGTAGCAACCGACTTGCTATAGTACCAGGTGTCGGTACTTAGCAACCGGCTTTGCTATAGTGCCAGGTTTTGGTTATTGTAGCAATCGTCTTTGCTACAGTGTTTTGGCTATAGATTAGGGTTCCGGGTTCAAAAAATTAATGAAAAATTGAGAGGAAAAATAAAGGAAGGTGAAAAAAGTTTCACCTGAACCAAATAAAAGGTCATAAGAGTCGTATTGCGCAGTACTAGCATACCGGCATACGGTATCGTTCGCCTGCTCGTGTGGATTCCTGAAGGTCATGGCTGCTACTGCCACAAAGATCCGACGTATCCATTTCCGCTGCTACGTCCAGGCGTTGAAGGTGTGAGCTTCGTCGAGACCTTTTGCAAAAACTTTGTATTTGCGCTCCTAGGACCATGGTACGCATTTATTGCTTTTAATATTTTCTAAATCTTGATTCTAATGCATGCGATCAATTTGGGAAGGGAATAAATTTTTGAAATTTACTGGGTCATTCCGATTTCCCAACACTTGCATGGTGTGAAAGTACTGTCTGGTTACTCCTTCAACATGAAGAGACTTGTTTCGATGCAAGATTCGAAATTAACTGGCATGAAGTCTCATGATTGCCATGTGAAAGTTCAAGCTCCATTAAGTTGGTTTTGGTGTTAATGACAAATCTAATATTGAGACTAACTCTTTTTATAATCATAATATTGATTAGTCTCAATTGTTAATTAATGACAAATCTTTTATGAGACTAACTCTTTTGTTAAGCTTAACACTTATTAGCCTCTTTTGGATGAAAAAGATGGAAATATCAAAGGTATGCATTCGAGTTCATATTATTATATTTTGTTGCATTCTTTGATGTCAAATATGTTATGATTTTATTAATAAATCTAAATATGAGACTAATGTGTTTATTGAGTATATTTTTTAGTCTCATGAAAAGAGAAATGGAAATCCAAAAGGTATGTATACAATTCAACTTTATTATTTCTAGATACATTCCTTGGATTCAAGACAAAGGGTGAACTCCACCATTGTTTTAACCTTAAGATGTGCATTTTGTTTTCGACTCCATATATACATGTATGCACACATTTAGGGAGAGTTCATGCTTAATCTTGAAGTTCAATAGTATTGATCTAATTTATATTTCTATATTAAGGATCGTTACTTTGAAACAACCCCTTGAGTATATTTAACTCGTGTAGTTATAGTATACTCATGGCAATATAGGATAAACTCCAAAGCAATCAAAAACTGAATATGTGCATATTGATTCAAGTTCAATTATTTGTATGCACACATCTAACGAAGTTTATTATGTAATTAATGGTCTTAAGAGTATTGAACCCTTTCCACCGCTCCATATAAATTGGATCATTACTTTTAGATTCCATCGAATTCAGTATATGAAACTTGTGTAGTTAATATATACTCATGACAATTTAAATTGTGTTTGGTTGCCATTCAATCAACAAAGAACTAGTCATGTGTTGATAGTTCACTTTGTTAATCCTAGGGCAATCGAAAGTTCTTGTGTATATGAAGCATTAGTTGCATTAGTATACTCAAGACACAATTTATTTTTCAATCAATTGTCTTTGGGTTGTGGTCAATCATGAAAGGAAAAGATCAAAGGATCTTGGGAGCATCCATTATGTGTAAATGGAGTGCATTAATGATTGAGACAACCATGTGTTTTGAACTAACATTTTCAATGAGTTTGAAATAGGTTAAGTCCAAGGTCGAGATGGATAAATAGGACAAGTACATCATCATGTGTTGATAAGTGTGGAATATATGAAACTAGGTATCTCCATGACCGGCCCAGCGTCACCTGAAGATAAGAAAGGCCCAGAGAGGAGGCCAAAAGGTTGTGCCCCGTATCAAGCCAAGCAGCCGTACGGTAGGAGGCATATCTTACAGACAGTTGAATATGTATTTGGACATAGAAGATACGATTGTAATCTGAGTCGTTTATAGGGCAGATAAAGATGTAAACTCTATCCTATAACCGACTCGAATCTAATAACCGATCGGAATCTCCTAACCGATCAGGACTCTGTAAGTCATGCCACCCCCAGTATATAAGGGAGAGGGCGGGCAACAACAAGGCATCAAGCCATAGAGCATAGCACCCCTCATATCGCCCAGAGCATGTTGCGCTTTGAGCAATCTTAGATCCAAGAGATCTGTATAATCCAAGCACACAGGATTAGAATATTACCTCCATCGCTGAGGGCCTGAACCTGTCTAACCCCTTGTCTTGTGTGACCTTCGAGTTTGAGATCTAGCGCCTGCCCCATAAATTTATTGCCGACTACAAAAGTCAACAGTTGGCACGCCAGGCAGGAGAAACGCTATAATCTTTTCCTACAGACTCGATGGCAGCAATCGACGGATTCATCGCCACCTTCATCTCCGGCCAAGCCTTCCACTTCGGAAGTTTGGATTTCGTCGCGGATTCGCACGGAGAGCTTGTATGCCTGGTCCAAAGCCAGATCCAATCTGGTGAAGATCAGACCAACCCATCTCAGGTATGTCACACTGACTCACTCAGAAAACAAGTCGGCATTGTGAAGAATTGCTGTGATTTTCGTGGCGTCTTCGCGATCGAGGAGCAGGGGACCGATCTCCATCAAGAAGACCAAGAGGCCGCGAAGGAAGATCGCCTTCATAAGGGTAAGGAGGTGCAGGTGCGATCTCTTCGATCGCGCGGCCGCAATGTCCGCGAGGATATCCTGCAGTCCAGGTTTGGCGACCAATCCGTCTTTCGGACGCCGATGCAGAACGTCGTCGCTTCCAAGACGCTTCTCAACACGCTGGACCCGATGATTGCATCGGACAGCCCGACGGCCCCGATTGTGGCCCAGATCAAGGCCATGGTGACAGCGGCAGCAATCCAGCAGAATCAGGAAAAACCGGTAGGTGAAGCACACTCGCGCTCACACACGGCTACTCGTGTCGCCAGCAGTCGGACTGCAACCAGTCGAAATACTGACAGTCGGTGCCATACGCCACCACTCGGCGATGCTCACCAAATTATCAACCGCAACCTCCGCCAAGACATCACCGCCAGACCGCAGGAGTGGGACGAAGAAGAGCGACGCGGGCACCACGACGACTACGAGCGTTTCGGCACCGGTCATGATCGACGAGGTGATCAGAGGTACGACGACCGCGACGACCATAGAGACTATCATCACCGGGGTCGGAACAACGACGACCGTTGAGCCATGAGCTCGCCGCGCCGAACTCCGCCCCGGCACGTTGATGACCATCGCCGAGCCAGAGGCTCGCCACGCCGGACTCCCCCTCATCATGATGAGAGATCTATTGACGGGATCCGAGCATTTACTCCTCGGCTACGCCGAGTGGTATGGCTCGAAGGATTCAACCCCAAGGGCATCGTAAAGTTTGACGGGGAGCGAGATCCAGAAGCTTGGCTGCAGATCTACGCCCTGGAGTTAGGGCCGCCGGAGGCAATCAGAACGTGATGGCAAATTATCTGCCGGTCAATCTCACCCCCTCAACTCAAGCTTAGCTCACAGGGTTACCGGCGAACTCGGTGGACTCCTGGAGCGATCTCTGCTAACAATTCGTCGCGAACTTTCAGGGAACCTACGAGAGGCCTGGCACCCTGTGGGACCTCTACCAGCTTCATCAGAAGAAGGATGAGACGCTGAGGGACTTCATCCGGCGTTTCATGCAGAAGAAGAACACCATCAGGGATGTATCTAAAGCGGTGGTGGTAGCAGCCTTCCAGAAAGGGGTAGGTGATCCTGATCTAATCAAGAAAATGTCCAGGAAACCCCCGACATCTGTGAAGGAGATGTTTGCGCTGGCCGACCGCTACGCCACGGCCTCAGACGCCCTGGCTGAGCGCCAAGAGGAACGCCCACATCCGAAGAACAAAGGCGATAAGCCCGAGTCCTCCAAGCACAAGGACAAGAAGCGGAAGGGCGAAGAGCTAGTAGCGGTGGCCGAGCGCAGCCGGCCCCGAGCCATGCGAAGAGAGGCGCCCAACTACAGCACCGTCATGGAAGCGATCTGTCCCTTCCACCCTAAAGGAAAGCACGCCACCAAAGACTGCTTCACCTTGAAGCGCTTTACGTGGGAGAGCAACAAGCAGCCAGCTCCAGCAAGGGACGAGGTGGCAAAGAAGAAAGACCTTCCAGACGAAGATGAGTATCAAGAGCCCGAGCCCGAGCTAAACTACATTTATGGGGGCTCCACCGGATACGAGTCCAAGCGGAAGCAAAAGCTTACCACTCGGGAGATCAATGCGGTGGAACCAGCCGCCCCCAATATCTAAGGTGGTCTGAGGTTCCAATCACCTTCGACCGATCAGATCACCCCAACCGGGTTCTACATCCGGGTAAGTTCTCTCTAGTGCTCGACCCTGTAATTCGCAATGTGAGGCTCAAGAGCATGAACATGGTGCAGAAGGTAATGTAAGATCATGTATCACAACCAAGCTAAAGATAGCATCAAGATCCATATATCCATAGACAACGGTGAAAACATATCCACATGATAAACAACAAAGAAGGTGCATCATAGCACCGCTCATGTTGGCATAAGAAGCTAAGCAAGGTGTGTCACAGCAACAAAATGCTAGCAGAGATCATGTGAAAGCCTAGAAATACATGGATCAAGATACTACCCTAAACATGGCAATGAGCATGTAAATGAGGAAATACCATAATGAAGCACAACAACATGCTACTAGATATAACATGAGCAAGATGAATGAAGATGACCAAAGAGGATCATGCATAAAACAAACCAGTTAGCAACATCAAGATCCATTTATCCATAGTCTCAATAACAATATTTACTTGTCGCAAAAAGGCCCGTCAAAAGAAGACCAAACAAAAGGTCATAAGGACACAAAAAGATGAAAGTAAATGGTGACCATGGACACAAAGATGAGAAGCTACTTATGGCAACACTCTATGCATGATGATGAATACATGCCATGAATGAAGAACACAAGCTCATGCAAAATAGGTATGAAGCATATAAGCATGAAGGACAATAAAAGGTGATCATGAACAATATAAGTCATACAGCGGCAGCTAGATCATATAACCCTAATCTCATGAAAGGCACTCACATGTAGCACAAAGTCCGACAAACAAAGTCTAAACAAGGCTAATCATGGATGTAATAGAAAATCGTGGTCATATAACCTAGATACTACTCATGACAAAATAAAGTAAATGATATATAGCATGTGCCCATAGTTAATACAAATGCTCATACCAAATGAACAATATCATGGACAGGATAAAAACAAGAAAATCACATCTTTGGGAAAAAGCTCATGAATTTAGGATATAATACGTGAAGCACAAAGATGGTTGGGGAAAACATGCTATGGCACAAAATAAGACAGACAAAAACTAACAAGACCTAGCAAAGAACATATAATACATATGGGAGCAAGAGCAATCACAACATGTCATGGAAATGATGATCACAAGTATAACCGACATGAGGATATGAGATAGCTCACCATGGAAGTGAAAGTCCCCAATGTTTGTTATCATGAAGCTCAACACTTGTGGAGCGAAACACGAGGCAAACAAAGTTGAAAGTACATGCAGTTAGCATGATGCTCATGATGGTCATGCAGAAGATCCAATCCTCTAGAGACAAGCCGCAAAGGCCAACTCGAATTCACATCGAGTGCCAACATTGAAAAAGCGACAAAGCGATCCTAGATGAGATTAGTCAAGATCAACATGACCAACATACTTACCTGCAACTCTTGCCGTGAGTGGGTACCTCGAGGAAAAACGAGGTCCACTACTTATGCATGGCGAAGATGATGCCTCAGGACAACTCATGGACTAAGAATCGAACTAAGAAAGGACAAGTCCACAAGATGACCCAAATCCACTCCACTAGGCAGTGATCATATCCTCAAGCTAGCCTCAAGCGACTCATGCCATGAAAAAGGCAAGAGGCACTTAAAAGCATCATTGCATAGACATGACACAAGGAATTGACACAAGAGGAAAAGATGACTCAGTACTGGGATAGAGTGAAGACTTGGGAACCCTAATATGAACCACTCGACGCCTCAGTACCACCATCAAGAAGACGGACTCGAGTGTCTCTCTGACGTTTAACCCAAACAAGATCAGGAGCTACTCTAGTAGATGATCTAGGAGCTGAAACTGGGTTGGATTGCCGTGGTGCAAAAACCGAACCACCCCAGTGAAGCTGCCTAAGACTCTTACGAACGCCCACGCCACGATATGTACCTCGATGGGAAAACGAGGAATATCGGAAGGACGGCGACGGTGACTACTGAACGACTCAAGACTAAAACTCAAGAACCCGCAGAAAACCGAGTCCCGACGCCGCCCAAAAAGCAGCGACTCTCTAACTCGTCTGTGCAAGTGTGTGCCTTAGGAGCACTCAAAGTCCGGGATGACCACGAATACCCCTAAGAGCAACAATACGCCACGCCGAGTGATCTTGGCGTGTTCAAATGTAAATCTACTAGGTGACCATCCTTCTTACTGAAGGTGCATGTGTACCGCCTTGCTAGAGACAAGAAGCAGGAGTAACACCCTTCAGTCCAAGTCCTATGGACATCCCCAAACAGACCTAAACTTGGTGGTGCTCACACCGAGCTACCACAATCTCACCACTCTTGGAGCCGCGCACAATGGTGGGAGGATGCGCCGGCGTGCTCAAGGGATCAAATCCTAGACCTTGATTGAATCTACTAATCTTGGATTGGTCTAGAATAAGATTGAGCTTCTTCTTGCCTCCAACAAACTTCTCGAGAGTGCTCATAAGATACTGGCAATCTCGAAAGAAAGAAGCACAAGAAGAGTAGGGAGAAGAAGAAGAAGAAGAACCAGAAAGATGAGCTCTCTCAGCACGTGCATTTTTCTCCCTCAGCACGGCTGCCTCAATCTTGAGGGCCTCACAAGAAACGCAAGACGCATTTCTAATTCTATTGGCTTGGTCTTCTAATTTCTTCCTAAGTTCGACATGGATTTGATCCACATCATCCTTAACCCCAACACACAGCAAGCAACCAGTTTGTGACTTAACTAGTAAATCCTTAGCAAGTTGATCACACTTGACATTCAAAGCATCATTGTCAAGTTTTAGTTGCTTACATCCCTCACATGAGCTGACTGGGTCCTTAGAAGCATGCAATTCAAGTTCATCATTTCTAGCAAAAAGCTTCTTAAGGTGTGAACTCATGGCATCAATTTCAGCAAGCAATTTAGGGCAATTAGAGCATGATGGAGTGGAGTGAGAATGAAGAAAACTAGCCTCAACAGGAATAGCATCAACAGAACTAGTGTTAGCATTCTTCAACCTAAGACCATCAAGTTCAGCAAGCACACTATCATGTATGGTCCTTAGGTTCTCCAACTCCACAAGAACAGCATCACAGAGAACACAGTCATCAGTGACTCGGGAGGGAGAAGATCTAAGTGAAGCTAACTCCCGAGTCAAGGTACCTACTTCCTTCTCAAGCTCCGTACACCTAGCTCTAGCTCTAGCATGAAATTTTCCTAATTTGCAGAAAGCTTCATTGAGCTGGTCATAGGAGGGTACCTCATCCGAGTCATTTGAGAGCTCGAGTCGCCGATGTCGTTGGTGTCGGCCATGAAGCACATGCCGAGAAGTCGTCGCCACCCTTCTTCTCTTGCGGATCATCCTCGCCTCGCCGCTCCATGTCTCGTGTCGGAGAGGTTGATGTCGTCAAGCGCGGCGAGGACGCGGTGGAAGAGCTTCTTATTCTTGGAGAAGTTGCGGTACTTCTTCTCGTGCGCCGGTTCACGAACTGGAGGCTTCTTGTTGCGGTTCTTGTCGGTGTAGTCGTTCTTGCCCGAACCGCCTTGTTCGTTTTTGCCCTTCTCCAGCTTGGGATAGTTTGCTCGAATGTGGTTGGGGCCACCACACTCGAAACAGGTGATCATCCCACCTCTCTTCCTCTCTCTCACTCTCTTGTATGCATATGAAAATTTGCGAGCAAGAAGAGCAAGCTCATTTTCTGGAAATTTTTCCAGTTGGTCATCGCTTAGCTCGCAAAGGGCGGAGAGAGAGAACCCAACAGAAGAATCAGAAAGAGAGGATCCAATGGGATCGGTGACCAAAGCCATCGACCGAGACTTCAGATTCGCGAGACGACATCGATCTCATGAGTCTTGAGGCGGAATAAAGCCCGTCAAGAGTCAAGGTCGATGTGTCGGTGGTGTCCTTGATGGTGGTCACTTTCATTTCCCAAACACGAAGATCAAGTGCGGTCAAGAAATGTCGAGCATTATCCGAGTCAGGGTATATGCAACCGATCGCTCGGAGGTCGCTCAAAATCTTCGTGAACCGACCAAAGCACTCGTCAAGACTCTCACCGGCGTCGGTTGTTCAAACTTGTTGAACTCACGCTTGAATTGGTCCTGTCGAACCGTCTTGATTTGGGTAGTGCCTCATGGTAAGCATCGAGGTCACCCAAATCTCATGAGCGTAACGAACGTGAGAAATCCTATCATACTCACTGCGGCTAAGACCCTGTATGAGGATGTTACTTGCTTTAGCGTTCGCCTCAACATCAGCCATATTTTCGGCCGTGACGTTTTCATCAGCAGGAACCTCATACGGGAGTTTCACCTTCGCCATATCAGAAGCCACAGGCGTGATGTATGACTCCATCCGCGATTTCCAAAACGGAAAATCAACTCCAGCAAAAATAGGAGGCTTGGTGGAATACTTGTCCATCGCCATGGCTCTTGAGACCGGTCAAGATCTAGAAAGAGCAGAACCAGCTCTGATACCACTTGAAAGAACGAAAAAAGGCGACTAGAAGGGGGTGAATAGGAGCCAAATAAAATTTTTGAATAAACTCTCCCCCTAAAATTCAAACCACCAAAAGACCGTAAAGAAATCAGACTCGGTCGGGTATTTTGAGTCGGATGAGCAAGACTTCGACCTACAGAGGTCGGATGAACAAGATTCAGGACCAAGTGGTTTGATGAACAAGACTCCCGACCAAGTGGTCGGATGAACGATACTCGGTGAGCAGTACCCCGATCGGATGAATAGTACTTCGACACTGTGGAGGTCGGATGAACGAGACGGGTGAATAGAAAAATCAAGACGATCTCAAAAAAGTAAATCGATGTAACTTTTGATCGGTTGATCCAAAAACAGTGAAAATTGGTGTGCACCTCCCAAAGGATGTCAGGAACCTATTTCAATCAACAATCGAAGGAATTAATACCAAGGTTCCGTCCTTTTCAGTTTAACAAATGCAACACCAAAAACAGAGTCACGAACACAAACTTCACCCCTAACTTGCTGGTGGGAGTTGATGGTCAGAAATCCTTGGATGACTCTCCACAAATCATAGCAAGTAAGTACGCGAAGAAACAACCCTTCAAACAAATAGAAACACATCTCAAAACTAGGCGTAAATTGGTTTCTTGCAAACCGAATAGAAGAGGTTGTAGATTGCCTAGATGATTGGGATATGATCTATAGAAGATTCATCCAGAATCTTTCATCCTTGGCAACAAGAACCGTAAGCCAATCAAGACTAAATAGCGCAAGTCACACGCTTACGCACTTTAAGAACACATGATTTACAACTTGCAACAAGAACGTAAGGATTGCCTAAAAGATTGAAAGCACCGAATCCAGAGAAGAGTTCATCAATCATGAATTTCAACAAAGACTCAATAGCATGTAGAAGGAGATGAGGCAAATCCAAATTACGTAAAGTAAATCGCAAGTAGGTAAATGCGAATTTAGATAATGTAATTCAAGTGCGTAATGTAAATACGTAAGAGAAATGAAACAAGAATATAAATGAAGAACATTTCATTTCGGAAGGGAGGTTTACAAAGCCTCATAACAAAGTGGGCAAAGCTCAAATGAGCAAAAAAACCTCGAGAACCTTCAAAGAGGGAGGCTGCCCTACCCTCTATTTATAGTGACACAGGATCAATTCCCACCTTGGATGTCCCGCTCAATCCTAAGCCAACATCCAAGAGCCAGGATTTGATCCTTACAATCATCACTCTCAACAACTCTCAACTACTCACGACACTTTCCTCACCGCCACCCCAAGGAGACACCCTCTCCCTGTCTATTCATAGCAGGCTTGGAACACCTACCACCCTTGGATGAGCCTCTAAACCCTAGAGCACTCCATCAAGGGCTGAGATTTTACCCACTCACAAAGCTATGCATGGGCTCACCCGAAACCAAACAACACAACGGGTTTTGCACGCTTTTCAACTCACACTAACTTGACCCGCTACTCTATCTTCCTGACCGCGATCCAACGGTCCTCCTAGATCAAAGCAGCTCCAAGTTAGCATCTCATCCATTCCTTTGTCTTCTCGGCTTGCAGCTACTCCCTGGCCTCAGTCATCTTTGGCGACACCTTGATCATCTGGACCTCAGCTCTCCCAGCCTAGTCCTGATCCCCTTCACCTCACCATGACCTAGCTCCAAAGTCCTGCAACCATTATAGACAAGGAAACCACATCACATAGCAATGTCCAACAACACATATCCATCTCAACAGAAAGATATACACTACGCTACCAGCAAAACCCCGACCACACGTGGTCTGACCACTGGTCTCCATCCCGACCAACCATGGTCTGACCACTGGTCTCCATCCCGACCAACCATGGTCCGACCACCGGTCTCCATCCCAACCACTGAGGTCCGACCACTAGTCTCCATTCCGACCACTGAGGAGTCGGCGACGACCGGTCTCCGACCGGCGAGAGACTCGACCACTGGTCGACGATCGGTCTCCGACCAGCCACAGCCTGCACCTCTGGGTCGGACAACTGGTCTCCGACCAACCAAAGTCCCCGACCACTGAGGTCGGACGACCGGTCTCCGACCACCAAAGCCTGACCTCCCAGTCGGACGACCCGACCACTGGCCTGGACGACCGGTCTCCAACCAGCCAAAGCTCTGACCACTCAGGTCGGACGACTGGTCTCCAACCAGTAACTCAAATTGCTCTAGCTCGAAAAACAATCCAAATCAAACTCAAACTTGAGCACACCAAGCTCAAATAAAGTCAAATACTCATCACAAACATGGATGGACCTCCACATGGTCCTTCAATCTCCCCCTTGATGAGTATATTGACAAACCACACAAAAGGCATAAATTTGAGTTTGAATGAGAGAAGAAGAAAGCAATTTGATTGCAAAGCCAAACTTGGTCCAGAGAGAAAGATATAAAATTATGACCAAGTTGGCAGAAAAGGATTTTAGAGCTAAACTTTAGAGAGAGCAAGTTTTCAACAAAAGCTCTAAAAGATCCAATAAAACTCACTCATAAGAACCAAAGTGGATTAATATTTTCCTTTGAATATGCCTTTCTTACATTTTCTCCCCTTTTGGCAATATAGGCATCAAGATTTTTTTGTTTTCTCCCTTTATATATGTATGCATGAAATGCATCCTAAGTGAGCTTTGAGAATTATCCAAGTGATCATAATGCAAGATATGACACCAAGCTAGTCAATTTAGAAAATGGTGAACTAGGATGTCTTCAAGAACAAATTCATTTTGCTCATAAGCTTTGTTTACAAGATTTTATTTTAGCAAGATTTGAACAAGTGCAAAACTTAGCAAAAGTTTCAAAGCTAGAAGCCAACACCACTCATAGGATCAAATGGAAAACCTAGAGTTCAACCTACTCAACACTTTGGGAATCTTGAAGTACATATAGAGTCCTTCGAGCTCATTTTTCAATTCATGCAAATTCTTCTTCTTTGATATTTTGAAAGACATAGCGGGGTGCAAATGTTTGACATTATTTGCATTCTTTACCCACTTATGTTTTTGTTATTTGCATTTCTTAATGATTGACTCAAGCCATGTTTGATCACCCCAAGAGTAACTCTTAAGAGAATGATCTTGGTCATACACGATATATTCCAAGTTCATCCCAAGTGCAATGGGAGGCAGTCTCGAGAATATATAGTGTTGAGTTCAATTTTGCACAAAAGAGAGTCAAATTTTTCTTAATTTAGCACATATGAGCAATTTTGAAGGACTAAAATATGGATCAAGATAGTTTCACCCAAGTTGCTATAGGGACTCTAGAGAACTCCATAAATTCACAATTCATGGTAAAAACCTCTAGAGAAGAAACTTAACAAGAAAAAGCAACATATTTTTCATTTAAGATTTTCAATTTTCAGACTTTAACAAGCTTAGTATGATAGATGAACTTGGATAGACCTAAGCTAGTGATTTTCTTCAAAGATGTAGCAAGGTGCATATGAAGATTGAATCAATTGCATAATAGACAAAGCTCATAAAACAGAAAAATGCAGTCTAAATGCAATGCATGAACAGATTCCCAAACTCCTCCTCAATAATTGAATCAATTTTAAGCTCAAATCTGGTTAAAGTTGAGTTATTATCAAGATTAAGCATAAAGAAAACCCGAATGAACTCAATAATAACCAGAAAAACAGAATGAGGAGAAGAAATCGAGAAACTGCAAAACTGGATGGCTATAGAGCATAGAAAAGATATAAGAAACTCACTACAGCTTAGACTCACTCTTATCTTCCTAAATGACTGACATAGGGAAGCTGACTCTAGATCCCAACTAAGGAGTGCACACAGATCCTGTCTACCCAGGAGGTCCAAAACCCGCTAGACTTAAAAGACGTGAGGGAACTCAACCTAGAGAGAGAGAGAACAGACTAATCACGCATGATAGCAACCTAAAGCACAAGATAAGAGGTCCATGCGAGGCATGCCGAAGTCTAAGTGAGTGAACTCAACTTAAGAAAACAAGCCCAAAGTCACCCTGAAGAAGAAAGGAAATCTTTGGAAGAGAATATATAGTACATAATATACAAACCAGCTCCCCCTCACGAAAAGCCGTAAGGGCTCACGACTCCAAGCTCACTCCTCCTGAACACA
Organism: Otatea glauca; assembly: GCA_036346275.1. Taxonomy (NCBI): domain Eukaryota; kingdom Viridiplantae; phylum Streptophyta; class Magnoliopsida; order Poales; family Poaceae; genus Otatea; species Otatea glauca. The sequence goes on from CM070715.1 coordinate 92,039,715, forward strand.
CTCTACTCCCCTTGAGGCACACTCTAAAACTCTCACCTCACAAGAGATAGGAAGAAAGCTAGAGGAAAAGAGATAAGATCTAAAACCACGTGGTCTCTAAGGAGCAAGACGGCTCAAGGTAAAAAGCAACCTAAATATGCTAGAAGTCCAACCAAAAGACTCTAGACAAACAGGACACAAGCTCTACCTACAAAAGAACCACAACCTCCTAAGAGACCCATCACTATCATCAACATGTTCAGAGGTACTTACCTACTGCAGTGTAGTGCAAGTAGTGGCAAATGACCTGAAGTGAATCCAAAAAGCAGAGGAAGAAGACTTAGAGATATTCCTAGGATGATGGTCTCTCACCGTAAAGCCTACACACATGCATCCAACAAATCTATGCTTTCAAATCAAGTTAGCGGATCCAATTCCTAGGCACGAATGAACAAGATACAGGGAAAATGTGGCAAACAATCATCTAGAGCATGAACATGGTGCGAAGGTAATGTAAGATCATGTATCACAACCAAGCTAAAGATAGCATCAAGATCCATATATCCATAGACAACAAAGTGAAAACATATCCACATGATAAACAACGAAAGAAGGTGCATCATAGCACCATCATTTGGCATAAGAAGCTAAGCAAGGTGTGTCACAGCAACAAAATGCTAGCAGAGATCATGTGAAAGCCTAGAAATACATGGATCAAGATACTACCCTAAACATGGCAATGAGCATGTAAATGAGGAAATACCATAATGAAGCACAACAACATGCTACTAGATATAACATGAGCAAGATGAATGAAGACAGCCAAAGAGGATCATGCATAAAACAAACCAGTTAGCAACATCAAGATCCATTTATCCATAGTCTCAATAACAATATTTACTTGTCGCAAAAGGCCCGCCAAAAGAAGACCAAACAAAAGGTCATGAGGACACAGCAAAGATGAAAGTAAATGGTGACCATGGACACAAAGATGAGAAGCTACTTATGGCAACACTCTATGCATGATGATGAATACATGCCATGAATGAAGAACACAAGCTCATGCAAAATAGGTATGAAGCATATAAGCATGAAGGACAATAAAAGGTGATCATGAACAATATAAGTCATACAGCGGCAGCTAGATCATATAACCCTAATCTCATGAAAGGCACTCACATGTAGCACAAAGTCTGACAAACAAAGTCTAAACAAGGCTAATCATGGATGTAATAGAAAATCAGGGTCATATAACCTAGATACTACTCATGACAAAATAAAGTAAATGATATATAGCATGTGCCCATAGTTAATACAAATGCTCATACCAAATGAACAATATCATGGACAGGATAAAAACAAGAAAATCACATGCTGGGAAAAAGCTCATGAATTTAGGATATAATACGTGAAGCACAAAGATGGTTGGGGAAAACATGCTATGGCACAAAATAAGACAGACAAAAACTAACAAGACCTAGCAAAGAACATATAATACATATGGGAGCAAGAGCAATCACAACATGTCATGGAAATGATGATCACAAGTATAACCGACATGAGGATATGAGATAGCTCACCATGGAAGTGAAAGTCCCCAATGCTGTTATCATGAAGCTCAACACTTGTGGAGCGAAACACGAGGCAAACAAAGTTGAAAGTACATGCAGGTTAGCATGATGCTCATGATGGTCATGCAGGAAGATCCAATCCTCTAGAGACAAGCCGCAAAGGCCAACTCGGAATTCACATCGAGTGCCAACATTGAAAAAGCGACAAAACGATCCTAGATGAGATTAGTCAAGATCAACATGACCAACATACTTACCTGCAACTCTTGCCGTGAGTGGGTACCTCGAGGAAAAACGAGGTCCACTACTTATGCATGGCGAAGATGATGCCTCAGGACAACTCATGGACTAAGAATCGAACTAAGAAAGGACAAGTCCACAAGATGACCCAAATCCACTCCACTAGGCAGTGATCATATCCTCAAGCTAGCCTCAAGCGACTCATGCCATGAAAAAGGCAAGAGGCACTTAAAAGCATCATTGCATAGACATGACACAAGGAATTGACACAAGAGGAAAAGATGACTCAGTACTGGGATAGAGTGAAGACTTGGGAACCCAATACTGAACCACTCGACGCCTCAGAGTACCAGCCACTGAAGAAGACTGGACTCGAGTGTCTCTCTGACGTTTAACCCAAACAAGATCAGTAGCTACTCTAGTAGATGATCTAGGAGTCAAATCGGGTTGGATTGCCGTGGTGCAAAACCGAACCACCCGGTGAAGGCGCCTAAGACTCTTACCGAAAACGCCACGCCACCGATATGTACCTCGATGGGAAAACGAGGAATATCGAAGGACGGCGACAGTCGACTACGAACAGCCCAAGACTAAAACTCAAGAACCAAGCAGAAAACCGAGTCCGGACGCCCAAAAACAGCGACTCTCTAACTTGTCTAAAAGCGGTGTGTGCCTTAGAGCACTCAAAGTCCGGGATGACCCGAATACCCTAAGAGCAACAATACGCCACGCCGAGTGATCTTGGCGTGCTCAAATGTAAATCTACTAGGTGACCATCCTTCTTACGGAAGGTGCATGTGTACTTCGCCTTGCTAGAGACAGAAGCAACAGAGTAACACCCTTCAGTCCAAGTCCTATGGACATCCCAGTGAGACCTAAACTTGGTGGTGCTCACACTGGGAGCTACCACAATCTCACCACTCTTGGAGCCGCAAGACAATGGTGGGAGGATGCGCCGAGCGTGCTCCAAGGGATCAAATCCTAGACCTTGATTGAATCTACTAATCTTGGATTGGTCTAGAATAAGATTGAGCTTCTTCTTGCCTCCAACAAACTTCTCGAGAGTGCTCATAAGATCTTGGCAATCTCGAAAGAAAGAAGCACAAGAAGAGTAGGGAGAAGAAGAAGAAGAAGAACCGTAAAGATGAGCTCTCTCAGCACGTGCATTTTTCTCCCTCAGCACGGCTGCCTCAATCTTGAGGGCCTCACAAGAAACGCAAGACGCATTTCTAATTCTATTGGCTTGGTCTTCTAATTTCTTCCTAAGTTCGACATGGATTTGATCCACATCATCCTTAACCCCAACACACAAACAAGCAACCAGTTTGTGACTTAACTAGTAAATCCTTAGCAAGTTGATCACACTTGACATTCAAAGCATCATTGTCAAGTTTTAGTTGCTTACATCCCTCACATGAGCTGACTGGGTCCTTAGAAGCATGCAATTCAAGTTCATCATTTCTAGCAAAAAGCTTCTTAAGGTGTGAACTCATGGCATCAATTTCAGCAAGCAATTTAGGGCAATTAGAGCATGATGGAGTGGAGTGAGAATGAAGAAAACTAGCCTCAACAGGAATAGCATCAACAGAACTAGTGTTAGCATTCTTCAACCTAAGACCATCAAGTTCAGCAAGCACACTATCATGTATGGTCCTTAGGTTCTCCAACTCCACAAGAACAAAGATCACAGAGAACACGGTCATCGCTGACTCGGGAGGAGAAGATCTAAGTGAAGCTAACTCCCGAGTCAAGGTACCTACTTCCTTCTCAAGCTCAGTACACCTAGCTCTAGCTCTAGCATGAAATTTTCCTAATTTGCGTAAAGCTTCATTGAGTGGTCATAGGAGGGTACCTCATCCGAGTCATTTGAGAGCTCTGAGTCGCCGATGTCGTTGGTGTCGGCCATGAAGCACATGCCGAGAAGTCGCCGCCACCCTTCTTCTCTTGCGGATCATCCTCGCCTCGCCGCTCCATGTCTCGTGTCGGAGAGGTTGATGTCGCTGCGGCGAGGACGCGGTGGAAGAGCTTCTTATTCTTGGAGAAGTTGCGGTACTTCTTCTCGTGCTTGCGGTTCACGAACCGGAGGCTTCTTGTTGCGGTTCTTGTCGGTGTAGTCGTTCTTGCCCGAACCGCCTTGTTCGTTTTGCCCTTCTCCGGCTTGGGACGGTTTGCTCGAATGTGGTTGGGGCCACCACACTCAAACAGTGATCATCCCACCTCTCTTCTCTCTCTCACTCTCTTGTATGCATATGAAAATTTGCGAGCAAGAAGAGCAAGCTCATTTTCTGAAATTTTTCCAGCTTGGTCATCGCTAGCTCGCAAAGGGCGAGAGAGAGAACCCAATGTAAGAATCGAAAGAGAGGATCCAATGGGATCGGTGACCAAAGCCATCGATCGAGACTTCAGATTCGCGAGACGACATCGATCTCATGAGTCTTGAGGCGGGAATAAAGCCCGTCAAGAGTCAAGGTCGATGTCGGTGGTGTCCTTGATGGTGGTCACTTTCATTTCCCAAACACGAAGATCAAGTGCGGTCAAGAAATGTCGAGCATTATCCGAGTCGGGTATATGCAACCGATCGCTCGAGGTCGCCAAAATCTTCGTAAACCGACCAAAGCACTCGTCAAGACTCTCACCGCGCGGTTGTTCAAACTTGTTGAACTCACGCTTGAATTGGTCCTGTCGAACCGCCTTGATTTGGGTAGTGCCTCATGGTAAGCATCGAGGGTCACCCAAATCTCATGAGCGTAACGAACGTGAGAAATCCTATCATACTCATGCGGCTAAGACCACGTATGAGGATGTTACTTGCTTTAGCGTCGCCTCAACATCGACCATATTTCCGCCGTGACGCGTTTTCATCGCCAGGAACCTCATACGGAGTTTCACCTTCGCCATATCAGAAGCCCAGGCAGTGATGTATGACTCCATCCGCGATTTCCAAAACGGAAAATCAACTCCAAAAAAATAGGAGGCTTGGTGGAATACTTGTCCATCGCCATGGCTCTTGAGACCGGTCAAGATCTAGAAAGAGCGAACCAGCTCGATACCACTTGAAAGAACGAAAAAGGCGACTAGAAGGGGTGAATAGGAGCCAAATAAAATTTTGAATAAACTCTCCCCTAAAATTCAAACCACCAAAAGACCGTAAAGAAAGCTGACTGGTCGGGTATTTGTCTGATGAACAAGACCCCGACCTACAGAGGTCGGATGAACAAGATCTCCGACACAAGTGGTCGGATGAACAGTACTCCGACCGAAGTGGTCGGATGAACAAGACTCGGGTGAACAGACTTCGACCGGATGAGCAGTACCCCGACTGTGGAGGCCGGATGAACGAGACTCGGGTGAATAGAAAAATCAAGACGATCTCAAAAGTAAATCGATGTAACTTTTGATCGGTTGATCCAAAAACAGTGAAAATTGGTGTGCACCTCCCAAAGGATGTCAGGAACCTATTTCAATCAACAATCGAAGGAATTAATACCAAGGTTCCGTCCTTTTCAGTTTAACAAATGCAACACCAAAAACAGAGTCATGAACACAAACTTCACCCCTAACTTGCTGGTGGGAGTTGATGGTCAGAAATCCTTGGATGACTCTCCACAAATCATAGCAAGTAAGTACGCGAAGAAACAACCCTTCAAACAAATAGAAACACTGTCTGAAAACTAGGCGCAGAAATTGGTTTCTTGCAAAACTGAATAGAAGAGGTTGTAGATTGCCTAGATGATTGGGATATGATCTATAGAAGATTCATCCAAAGAATCTTTCATCCTTGGCAACAAGAACCGTAAGCCAATCAAGACTAAATAAGCGCAAGTCACACGCTTACGCACTTTAAGAACACACGATTTACAACTTGCAACAAGAACGTAAGGATTGCCTAAAAGATTGAAAGCAGAATCCAGAGAAGAGTTCATCAATCATGAATTTCAACAAAGACTCAATAGCATGTAGAAGGAGATGAGGCAAATCCAAATTACGTAAAGTAAATCGCAAGTAGGTAAATGCGAATTTAGATAATGTAATTCAAGTGCGTAATGTAAATACGTAAGAGAAATGAAACAAGAATATAAATGAAGAACATTTCATTTCGGAAGGGAGGTTTACAAAGCCTCATAACAAAGTGGGCAAAGCTCAAATGAGCAAAAAAACCTCGAACCTTCAAAGAGGGAGGCTGCCCTACCCTCTATTTATAGTGACTGGGATCAATTCCCACCTTTGGATGTCCCGCTTCAATCCTAAGCCAACATCCAAGAGCCAGATTTGATCCTTACATCGTCACTCTCAACAACTCTCAACTACTCACGACACTTTCCTCACCGCCACCCCCAAGGAGACACCCCTCTCCCTGCCTATTCATAGCAGCTTGAACACCTACCACCCTTGGATGAGCCTCTAAACCCTAGAGCACTCCATCAAGGGTGAGATTTTACCCACTCACAAAGCTATGCATGGGCTCACCCGAAACCAAACAACACAACGGGTTTTGCACGCTTTTCAACTCACACTAACTTGACCCGCTACTCTATCTTCCTGACCGCGATCCAACGGTCCTCCTAGATCAAAGCAGCTCCAAGTTAGCATCTCATCCATTCCTTTGTCTTCTCGGCTTGCGGCTACTACTCCCTGCCTCACCATCTTTGGCGACACCTTGATCATCCGGACCTCGGCTCTCCGGCCTAGTCCTGATCCCCTTCGCCTCACCATGACCTAGCTCCAAAGTCCTGCAACCATTATAGACAAGGAAACCACATCACATAGCAATGTCCAACAACACATATCCATCTCAACAGAAAGATATACACTACGCTACCAGCAAAACCCCGACCACACGTGGTCTGACCACTGGTCTCCATCCCGACCAACCATGGTCTGACCACTGGTCTCCATCCCGACCAACCATGGTCTGACCACTGGTCTCCATCCCAACCACTCGAGGTCTGACCACTAGTCTCCATTCCGACCACTGAGGTCGACGATCGTCTCCGGCCAATGAGAGACGACCACTGGTCGACGATCGGTCTCCGACCACCACACCTGCACCTCTGGGTCGGACAATTGGTCTCCGACCAACCAAAGACCTGACCACTCGGGGTCAGACGATGTACTTCGATAGTTCCCTCATGCTCAGTGGCGCGGGGGCTGGTATTGTGCTCGTATCACCAAGCGGGGAAAGGTTGAGGTACGTTCTGCAGATACTTTTTCCTGCATCCAACAACGCCTTCCGAGTACGAGGCACTCATCCATGGGCTCCGCATTGCCATATCACTCGGCATCCGACATTTGATGGTTCGCGGAGATTCAATGCTCGTGGTCAATCAAGTGCAGAAGGAATGGTCCTGCATCGAAGACAGCATGGCGGCCTATTGCCAAGAGGTACGCAAGCTAGAATGTAACTTCGACGGCCTGGAACTCATTCATGTGCTCCGCTGAGACAATGAAGCGACCAATGAGCTAGCAAAAATGGGATCTTGCCGGTCTACGGTACCCGTGGGTGTATTCGTCGAAGAAATTCATAAGCCCACGATTAGCACTCGACCAAAATCGGACGTCCTAGGAGAGGAGCGACGAGGCTGAAGCCTTGGCCATTACCCCCGATTGGACAATTCCGTACCTGGACTACCTGATGAAGGATGAACTACCCGAAGATCGCGTACAAGCCGAACGAATAACGCGCCGAAGCAAGAGCTATGTGGTGATCAGGGAAGAACTCTATCGCAAGAGCTCCTCTAGTGTACTACGACGGTGCATATCAGAACAAGAGGGAAGAGATCTCCTAAAGGAAATCCACTGGGAGTTTGCGGGAATCAAGCGGCATCATCAACCCTAGTTGGCAAGGCTTATCGTCAAGGATTCTTCTGGTCAACTGTTGTTACTGACGCAGAAGACATCGTCCGGATATGCGAAGGATGTCAGTTCTTTGCGCGTCAGATGAACAAATCGGCACAGGAACTACAGACCATTCCCATAACCTGGCTGTTTGCGGTCTGGGGGCTTGACATGGTGGGACCTTTGAAGAAGGCTCAAGGCGGTCATACCCATCTCTTCGTAGCTGTTGATAAATTCACCAAGTGGGTGGAGGCCAAGCCGGTCGCGTCAATAACAGCGGCGAAAGCCAAAGAATTCTTCAACGAAATCGTGGTTAGGTTCGGTGTACCAAACCGAATCATCACGGATAACGGCACCCAATTCAAGAGCGGTGTATTTCAAGACTGGTGTGATGAACTCGGAATAAAAATCTGCTTCGCATCAGGAGCGCACCCCCGGAGCAATGGGCAGGTCGAGCGAGCCAACGGCATGGTGTTACAAGGCCTGAAGGCAAAGATTTTGATCGGCTAAAGCCATACGCCACTCGGTGGGTGAAAGAATTGCCTTGGTACTGGGATCGCGAACCACCCCAGCAGAGCAACCGGCGATCACCTTTCTTCCTGGTGTACGGCTCGGAGGCGGTCCTCCCCACCGAGTTAGAATTCGGATCCCCGCAGGTCCGAAGCTATGAAGAAGTCGCCTCGGAAGAAAGCCGACTAGAAGACCTCGTGCAGGCCAATACAATACTTCGTGCCCACTCCTCTCCCGTGAAGGTGACCAATAGTGCAAACGGAGACAAGGAGAAATCCAAGTGATCACGAAGGACCTGGAATATGAATATACCCCGTTGACCTGAAAATTCAAACCGAAGAACCTTTAGTAACGGAAGAGGGCATACAAAAAACTTTCAACACAATGCATTACTTTGCATGATTGGTACATAGAACAAGCAAAAAAGTCAACAGCAACACGCATAACGAGTATCTCGATCAGCTTTAAGCACGAGCATCTTTTCAATCAGTCGTCAGGGGGCTTCTTCATGGTTGACTTCAACGACTTGTTCAATCTCTTCAACCTCGACGCCATGGATGTCATCCTCATGAGATATTGGACATTGTAAGTGCGTGCAATCATGGTCTATACATTCGTGTAATACCGATAAATGTCATATAACTCCTTGCTTTTGCGTATATAGATACATGATGCTTCAAGCGAGAAAGAACACAACCAGTAGGTTTCCTCAACCCACACAAAGTCTCGAGGCAAACAATGAATGAAAATTCTCGTTATTTCGAGGATTACGTGATAGAGGCATCGCTGGCTCAACATGATGCAGAGTACATACTTCTACCCTACAACCTGTCGTAAGTGTTGCACCACTTGCTATACTTTGATTTGTACTTTACACTCAACTCAAAGTTAGGTTGAGTTACCATGGCGACATTCCTGTGTAGGTTTAACTAGGGTCCAATTGTATTTGAATCAAGAAAAAATTGGGTTAGCTATGTTGATTCCTTACGTATGGGTAGCCACGACTTGAGGCCTATCGAAAGACTACTCGACAGGTAATCACGTTTCCTCCATAGATAACTCTCCTGTAGCTAGTGGAATGGCTGAGGTTAACTTTTTTGGAATCACATAGAGTGTTTAAAGTGTATAGACATTGTGAAGGGCCACACAAGGACATGTCGAAGCTTAAACATGATTTTTCCTTTTCGGTAACTACTAGTACACAATAATCCTATATCACTCTGTAAAAATGCCCCAGGAATTAACCAATATTATTTTCTCACTGTGCCCAGTAGGGACACAAAAATAACCTATGTGCCTTCTACGTTAGCCATAACATGCATGCGAACCCTGATGTACAAAGAAGATCAGCATTGCAACTACGTTGAAAAAGGCCCATTTGGAGGCAGTTCGAGAACACCTCTCTGACTTCTTGATGCGCGAGGTCATACATCCAAAAGGCACATTCCACGCTATCTAATTTGTGAAACTTGAGCATTCTATTGGTTAATTTGTGAAACTTGTGTAAATTTGTGAATTCTAACTGCGAATACAATTGGTTAATATAATATTTGAGTTGATTTCTAAAATGGTTGTGTAAACTGTGATATAATCAGCTTCTGATCTATTGGTTAATATAACATTTGAGTTGATTTATGAAATGGTTGTATAATCTGTGATTTAATCAGCTTCGGATCTTTTGGTTAATATAACATTTGAGTTGATTTCTAGAGTGGTTATGTAATCTGTGATATAATCAGCTTGTGATGTGTGTAATCTCCTCGAGGTATAATCTGTGTAATCTGCTTGTTTCAGAGGGCATGGCTAGCATTTCCTGAGGCTAGCCAATAAACAGAAAAATTTTCAGCAGTAAACAATAATATCACAAACGATTCTAGTAAAGAACCGTCTGTGATGTGAGTTTCATAGATGGTTTAAGAACTATCTGTGATACACCGTTGTCATCAATGACACATGTTTACAGTGTGTGATGATGTTTTCGAACCGTCTGTGATAACTTTTCTGTAGTAGTGTTATGAGTTCAGGGTTTCCTTTGAAAAATATTAGGTTTTATAATAGGATTCACATGCCAAGCATATTATATTAAGGTTATTTTTACATTATAAGGTAATCTGGTCCTTAAGACTTCTAGCAATTGGTTTTCTTTATGCATATGCTTTTATTTATAGAAATTATGTAATGTACCATGATATGCATATGGTATATGGCCATTTAAGTAATCTTGTTCAACTTATACAAATTTGAAATATTTTTTGTTACCTAAAGTGGTTATAGGCTCTTTAGGGTTTAGAGACTGGTTTTGTCTATTTTTGAAGTTATGTGTACTAGTTGTTATTATTTGGACTTTTCTAGTACATAGAAATATGATTTATTTACAAAATAATTGCAAGCCAAGTTTGATCTTAAATATTTTTTTGTAAAAATGAATTGCTAGTGATCTCAAAAGCATATATAAACTATTTTATTATTTTATATTTTACGGTTTACATATTTCCTTTAACATCCATATTAGGTTTAATACAAGTTTTAATTTGAATAATTCCACTATGTTTCAAAAATTAAATATTTTTATATATTCTGAAACTACATGATTTTATATGAATTTATAAATTTATTTCACTTAATTTTGATCTGAAATGTGCAAGATACAAACATTTGAATTGGAACCGGTTTGAAAATTCACTGAAATTGATAAAATACGCTTTCACTGAAGAGAAAACGTATTTTGTCGGTTCAAACAGCTCTGCCTGCCCTTCGCGCTAATCGACAGGGTAGCCCCACCCGTCAGCAACACCGAAGCAGAGCAAGAACTAGGGCTCAACGCCGGCGATGGCTACGGCCAAGAAGATGCTCGGTAGGCGGCTCAGTGAGCACCAGGGCATCAAGGCACCCCTGTAGGTGGGCTCAATCACCGCCAGCGATGGTTGGAAGTACCCAGCCACTGTGAGCCTGCAGTGGCGCCATGGCCGAGTAGTGGCGAAGCTAGCAGACGCCACATTATCGTTGGGAAAGCACTAATTCAGTATAAGTGAACCTAATGGGACCCATTTTACCAGTTCTTCAAGGTGATGAGCTACCGAGCTGGTCTGCCATCGTGCGCCGGCGCTAGAGAAGAAGGAGCTTGGCTCAGCGAGGCTCCGGCTAGGAAGGGCTGCAACCAGGGTGCGAATTGAGCTTATAGGATCACAAGGAAGCTATTTACCAGAGGAATTTCGGTTTGGCTTACCGAGACGGCTGGATTTGGTTTTTACCTCTTTTGAGCGAAACTTTGGCAATGGCAGCGGAAGAAGAAAATGTTTGGGCAGAGGAATGATATGGGAGTATGAGGGTGAAGTGTGAAGTCTGTGCAAGCTATTACCGGGTTTAAATAGCTGTGTTATGGCAGTTTCAACAGGATTTGAACGCAAGCGTCCATTGTGGCTGAAGTGAAGGTGGCGCGGGTCTTTCAGTCTTGAGCTGTGCACGACATGGCAGAAAGCTGCGTTGTGGCTGAACAGGATTTGAACGCAAGCCTCCATTGTGGCTGAAGTGAAGGTGGCGCGGGTCTTTCGGTCTTGAGCTGTGCACGACATGGGAGAAAGCTGCGTTGTGGCTGAGCTGGGTTATGAGATGGCTCGGGATTGACCAACGCTTCAGAGGGGGCAATGACGGTGCTCACTGGAAGAGAAGTCAGGGCAGTGGTCGAGATGAAAGAATGACATAGCTGTTAGAACCTTGCCGGAGAGACAACGCACACGTTGCCGGCGAGATTACAGCCAACACAACACAAGAAACTCACGTTTCTACTGCTCACTCTGATGTTTTGATGCTTCCAATTGGATGCCTTTTCTTGTGTCTATTGCCTTGCTTAAATAGAACATTACATGGAAAGGAAATTACATGGAAAGGAAATTACATCCCTACAAATCTGCTAGAATCAATCACGCATAGCCTAATATTAGTAACTTACCAAACTAAGTAAAATACTAAACTTAGCACCCAAGGTTTACTTTCAACACTCCTCCTAAGCCTTGTGGTGCGTGCTCCCAGTATCAATTAGGCCAATCTTAGAACGAAGTTCATGAAACTTAGTCTTGCCGAGCGGCTTCGTTAGAATGTCGCCTAGCTGTTCCTCGCTCCTGATGAACTTGACATTGATCAGACCATCATCTGCAGACTCCCGGACAAAATGATACTTCACTTGAATGTGCTTACTTTGTCCATGGAGTACTGGGTTCTTGATCAAAGCAATGGCGGACTGGTTGTCCACTCTCAGCACTGGTGCTCTCGGTGCTGATCCCTGCACCTCTCCCAGCACTCGAGCCAGCCACAATGCCTGACAAGTAGCATTTGCAGCCGCTATGTATTCCGCCTCGCAGCTTGACTGCGCCACAACCTTCTGCTTCATGGATTGCCAGGTGATTGGGCTGCTGCCGAGGAAGAAAATCACCCCTGTCGTGCTCTTCCTAGCATCGACGTCGCCAAAGAAAGTCGCTATCACCGCCCGTCGCCGTGGGTCTCCTTCTCCTTCTGCCAACCAAAGTCCCCACAGGTTCCCGCCACATAGCGCAAGATATGTTTCACCGCTGAAGTGGTCCTCGCGCGATCTTCCGTAAACCACCGACATACCCAACAAATAAAGCTATATCGGGCGAGTGTTAACCAAGTACCTCAAGCTTCCGACGATGCTTCTATACGCCGCTGCGCCCATCGGCGGCTCCGTCTTTGAGCTTGCTCACCAGCGTGCCTCCATGGGTACTTGACATGAATTGCACCCGCCATGTCGCCTCTCCGAATCTTGCGGTATAGGCACCTTGGCCGAGCGAGACCCCCTCGCTCTCGCTTACCTCAATGCCGAGGTAGTAGTGAAGTTGGCCGAGGTCGCCATCTTGAATGCGCCGCCATCTCCTTCTTGAATTCCTTGATGTCGTCGGAGCTCGAGCGCTGATCACAAGGTCGTCGACATAGACCCCGACCACTAACTGAGCGTCACCTTTCCGCCTGATGTAGATGGCGTGCTCCGATGGGCTCCTCCCGAAACCGAGCGACAACAGCGTGTCATCCAACCTGCGTTCGTGCACGCGGTGCTTGGTGCAGCCGTCTGATGTTTTCCGCAGCTTGAGCACCTTGTGCTCCTTGCCGCTGATGACGAAACCAAGCGGCCGCCGACGTAGACCTCCTCCCGCAGGTCGCCGCTTAGGAACGCCGATTTGACGCCCATGTGGTGCACTTCCCACCCTCGATGCCGCGAGAGCGATGAGCAAAGCGCACCGAGTCGGTCGAGCCACCGGCCAACACCTCGTCGTAGTCGATGCCGCGTCGCCGGCGTAGCCCTTCACCACGAGGCGTGCCTTGTGCTTCGACACCGCCCGTGCTCGCCCTCTTCACCTTGTACGCCCATTTCACCCGACGCCTTGCGGCCGGGTGGAAGGTCGGCGAGGCACCACGCGCCGTTCTCCTCGATGGACTCCATCTCCTCCATCATCGCCTTCCTCCACCGGGATCGCGTTACGCCTCGGCGAATGAGGCAGCTCGTCGGCGCTACCGTGTTCAGCTCCTCGCCACCGTAACGCGCGGGCGAACTCGCGCGTGGCAGGTGGCCCGATTATGTCGTTGATGCCGCGAACCGAGAGGCGCGTCGTCGCCGTGGTCCGCATCTAGGTTCGCGTCGCCGATCTCGACGCCCCGGTTCGCGACGCCGCCGCCCCGACCGAGCTCGATGTTCGGCCACGCCTCGCCATGTCGACCGCCGGTCCGCTCGGGTTGTGGTCGCGACTCGATTGTGAAGATGTCGCCGCCACCGCTTGGCTCGCCGATGTCGCCGCCGCTTGTCCCCAGCCCCACTGGCGTTTCATCGAACACCACGCCGCGTGTCACATGGAGACGCTCGTGATGGGGTCGAACGCGCAGACGCCTTGGAGCCGCGCCGAGCCGGCGAAGACCATCTTGCGCCCACGATCCTCGAGCTTCTTCGATCGCGCGCGATGTGTTCCGTACATACATGATGCACCCGAAGGTCTTGAGGTGGTGCACGGCCGCTTGCCGTGCCATGCCTCGAATGGCGCCATGCCATCCACGCCTTCGTCGGGCACCGGTTCAACACATACACGGCCGTGCTTACCGCTTCACCCCGCAGCCACCGGCAATCCTTTCGCCTTGAGCATACTTCGCTGCCGCCACCACCGCGCCATTTCGACGCCGACGACGCGTTACATTGCGGGCTATATGGCGCGGTGTCTGGCGCAAGACCCTTCGGATGCGCAGATTCGCGAACTCGGCGGCGGTGAATTCGCGCGCGCGATCCATCGGAGCGCCGCTTGAGTCCCGATCGCCTCGGCGAGCTCGATTTCTTTAATGGCAGCCGCAGACGATCCTGGGACGGATCGCGGCTACCCACATGTATCTCGCTGAAATCGCCCACCAGAGCAAGAAAACTTGTTACCTCTCGGTGTCGCCGCGCAATTGGACCGCACAGTCGCCGTGCACCACCGAGGCACTTCTTCGCCGAACTCCGCCGAGCCGGAACGAGGTGCGACGTTGCTTGCCACCGCATGCCTCGCATACCGCTCAAGTTGCCCGAGCAGGCAGCCGCGCACCGCCTCCCGAGCTAGCTTCCGAGCGCCGCTATGTTGACGTGTTCGAACCGCCGTGCAGCGCCATGCCACCTCATCGCCTGGCCGCGCACCGCCAAGCATCTTATCTCCGCAATTTTGACGTGGAGCGTGTACAACCGGTTGGTCGCCCGAGTCACCTCGCCAATAGCCTCCCGTCGGGCTCTCTGATCTTCATCACCCCAGCTTCAATGTTGATTTTGTAATCCCCTTCGTCGAGCTGTCCAACACTGACTATGTTCGTCGTCAGTCGGGGGATGAAGTAGACTCCAGAGAACGACCGGAGCTCGCCATTCTTACAGACGAAGGTGACGGTGCCGCGCTTCTTCGATCCGCGGCTACGAGTCGCCGCCAACCGGACGGTGCCGACACCGCCGTGTCCATCCTCGAGAACGCGACTCGGATCCGACATATGGTTTGTGGCGCGGTGTCCAGACCTGTGTTCCCGCCTCCGGTCCTTCTCTTCTCCGAGAAGGCGAACACCTTCTGCTCCCAGATCTCGATCTGGGTGCTCGACGCCGCCTGCGCCTCGGGGTCGCCATGCTTGAGCTCCTTGTCCTGCCACACCAAAGTGTTCTCGCGAGAAAAAGCACTGTCGATGGTGAGTTCACCGGATCCCCGTCCAGTGAGGGTGCGGCGGATTTCGTTGGAGACGGGGGAATGGACGACAGCTTTGCGAGCAGAAGTGAGGCTTCCTCCTCCTCTTGAACGGTGTGGGCTTGCTCCCGCTTGGGCCGAGATCGCATTCACGCCCGATGGCCCATCTTCCCGCAGTCACGGCACTTGTCGCCAGATGGGCTTATTCGATTCGACGGCCCACCGGTGACATGTTGCCGCCGCCAAGCGCGCCGCGCCCTCTTCGCCCTCCTCCCGACGCCCCGCTCCGCCTCGCCCACCACTTGCGCGCCGCCGAGTGGTTCTCCACCTCGCGCTTCTTCCGACGCGCCCCACTCCTCCTCCGTGAGGTCTGCCTTCCTCGTGCCGTAGCGATGCCGGCGCTTCTTCAACGCCTCCGCTTCCTTCAACCGCCTCGCCGATCGGGCGGCCGCCATGGTCGACACATCCAACAAGGTCTTGATCGCATTGCGACCGCTCAAACGGATGGCGAGCTTCAAGTATCTTGGCGACGATTTCGCATCCTTGACCTCCTCACCCAAGGTGGCAAGATGTGCCGCCATATTGTTCGGCCGGGCGCAAGTCCTCGACGGTCTCGCCGTCTTCGAACGTGGCAAGGTCGAATTTCCGCGCAATTATTGCGCCGTCGACTTCTTCACGCGATCATCCCCGACCCTTAGGGTCGCGATCGTGTCCTGTGCCTCCTTTGCCGCTTCCATCCTGGCGATGGTCGGCACCATCTCCGGTGGCACCGCTCGCATAGAGCGCCCAGCCACAAAGATCTCCTCCCGAGTATCGGTGCCGCCGCCCTGATGACGCTCCAGAGCCCCGCCCTCAATTTCACCTTCATCGAGTGCCCGGTCGGAGTAGTTGATCTTGGTGAGGACGGGTAGCTACTCCGGCGCCCACCTCACGAATCACCGCCGGACCACCACTCCATCTTTGGAGGTGCCGCTTTCGACATCTTCAGCCCTAGCGCAACCGCGCTCGATACCAAATGTTAGAACCTTGCCGAGAGACAACGCACACGCTGTCGGCGAGATTACAGCCAACACAATACAAGAAACTCACGCTTCTCCGCTCACTCGATGTTTTGGTGCTTCCAATTGGATGCCTTTTCTTGTGTCTATTGCCTTGCTTAAATAGAACATTACATGGAAAGGAAATTACATCCCTACAAATCTGCTAGAATCAATCACGCATAGCCTAATATTAGTAACTTACCAAACTAAGTAAAATACTAAACTTAGCACCCAAGGTTTACTTTCAACAATAGCATGGCGCACACCTTGTCGCAGTAAATGGCGCCAGTGTTGATCAGGAGGTTGGCGCTGCAATCCTTCGCCACGGTGGCAAGATTAGTCGGCTCGGCCCGATGCGTCAGGTGGTTGGTAGCAGTGGCAACACGAGCTGGAGGAGAAGGCAAGCCAGAAGAGCTCGAGTTAGGAGAGAATGCGAAGAAGCTTTGGCGCCACAGCTCTACACCTGGACTTGACAAAGGCAGTGGAACGCTTGCCAAGGCAAGGAGTTGGAGGCCGATCGTCTACCGTGTTCGACAGAATGAAGCTGAGGAAGAGACAGGGTAAGCAGAGAAAAGAATTGGGTGGCTGACTTGTGGGCCAGAGATGTCAGCTGCGCTTGGCTCTGTGTCATTGAAAGTCGGGTCCCACATGGCAGAGACAAAAAAATGTGGAAACCGACTTACTCCCTTTGCTGGATAGACCATAGTCTTCGCATTAAATGAGGGTTCAATCTATGTCTAAATTTTCTGAAGATTTTTGTACTGTAAAAATTTCAACTCATGACTAGTCTTGTGTAAATTTTAAAAATTCTGACAATGCGAGTGTTACAATTTTTATTTTCTGTTTTTGATTTTTCTAAAGGTTTAATTTGAGTTTATTTTATTTTAAAAATTTTATGGATGGTCCCATGAATATTTTAGGGTTTCTATAAATTGTTTAGAAGATGACCAGCTTTAGAAATTTTCTATAAAATTCTAACATTGATCTGGTCAGAAATTTCCTTTTTCTGATTTTGATTTTTCCAGCATAGCAATTTAGCTTTTCTTTTTATGAAAGTTTTTAGGTTGGTTCAAAAGGCACTAAGGATGATGACATAAAAATTTCAAATAGTGATCGTATTCACATATTTTTATTTAATTCTGACGTGAGTACTATTTCTAGTCTCCATGTACTATTTTAAATCTCTTTTCACAATTAATTGAATTCACACTGCTTTGAGACTTGCCCAGCAGTATCAGGAAGTGTCCTAGGGTCTCGATAAATTTTCTCTGAATTCTATCTCTTTAGGATTTGGTCTTCATAAATTAAAAGAATGGTCTTTAGCTTTATTTTTTTTATTTCTCTTAAAGACAAAAAATCCAAGAAAATCATAGAAATACAAAAACTCAGAATGAAATTAGAATTCATATTTGTATTTCATATTTTATTTAAATTTTATATTTTTTAGGATGTTACACATGTCCTCACAACACGCTACCACAACACTCGGATCTTCAGAACCACTGGATTTTTCCACAGCTTCTCGCAAAATACCTTGTCTGACCTTGTCCAACTTTCTTAGCTAGGGCCTCATTCCTACTTGCCTCTTCTTCTCCATAACAGTGGATGCTGTGTTCAGGCCTTCGCGGGGCGGGAGGAAGGTGAAAATAGATGTACAGAACATGATTATTTTAAAATAATATATTTTTAATAAATAATTGCAGAAATAGTATGCCGAAAAAGATTAACAGATTTACACACCGTGTTCGTGTAAGCCTGCATGAGAACAAGAGCACTAGCGTTAATAGCAAGAACATCGCAAAAAATAATACAATTAGAGTTGACGTAGAAGAGCACTCACGTGTGCACGCTTGATGGGACAACATCACCAGTGGGGACGTGTCGGCATTTCGAGCACCGGCAAGTAAATTTGTAAGTCTAAGGGGCCGCGCGTTCCACTCCCTGAATGGTTAGACTCAGAAGTCCAAGATGTATACTGGTTCGGGCCGAAGGTCCCTACTCCAGTTCGTGTGGTGGCGTTGTATTCCCTTCAGTACAGATGACTGCACAAAGTTTACAAGCGAGAGTGCTAATGGCTTAGCGAGATGGGTTCGATTGCCTACCTACGGGGGTTCCTGCCTCCTTTTATACGGAAGGAAGGGGCAGGTTACATCGAAAATTGGGAGAGGACGAGATGACCTACACTAGGAACTTCGGTCCTTCGCTCACGACCGTCACCGCCCGCCTTACCCATCTTTGGGTCGGTAGCTTAGTTGGTCGGCGGTTAGGTATTTTTCCGAAACGGCGACCGCCTCCGCGAACCTTACGAGTGTTGACGTTGTGCGCTACCGACGTGGGTGTTGCCTCGGGAGAGGGCATGTCTTCGATCAGATGTTACCGGGCCGATGGGATCGGGGCATGACTTGGTCACCATTAAACCTTCTTGGGAAGGAGCCACCTGCCTTTGTATAGTCATTTCGATTGACCCCGTTCGTGGGGTACGTGGCTGTTGGCTGGTAGAGGCTTTGACACGCGGCCCTTGGCAGGGTTGTCTTGGCACGATCGAGTCGGAGGATCCCGACCAGCTGCGCGCGGTCGGAGCCGCTGGTCGGAGCCGGGGCCCGCTCGCGGCGGGGTCGGAGCCCAGCTTGGTCGGAGACACTTTCCTCGACGGTCGGAAGGGATGTCTCGTGTGGCCTTGCAGTGCTTGGCCAGAGGGTGGGGAGCGATCGCTGGGCTTGAGTTGTCCGAGGCCACGCTTCGTCGCTTTGGGCCGTTGGGGTACCCCGTTATAAGTATTCGCCAAGAGTCCCGAACCCCGAGCGATTTCTGCAGATTCGGTTGGGGTTGAGCTTGATGAGAATAGTGATCGGGCCCAAGTGGTCGGTCCGACCGATTAGGTCAAACGATTTCGCAGTGTACCCTAACGCATCCGACGGCTGCCCTAGAATTTTGCACAGGGCATTCGAACCACGGGCTTTGAATCACCTCGTTGTACGCCACGACGGCAGCGCTACCACCCGCTCGCCTTACGGATCGCCGGGTTACGGTGAAGGGCGCTTGTTTTCCGGACGCTTGCATTTGTTCTCGAGACGCGTTTAATCTCCTCCGCTCGGGTATATAAGGATACTACGCCTTGCTTGAGTGATAAACCTTAAACGAGAATCCTTTCTTTTGCTCTTTGAAATGGCTTCGGGCACCTCTAGTTTTCGGCTTTGGTGATGATGTCGTGGCGTAAGAAAGACCTTTGGTCGAGCTTTGGGCTGAGTACGATCAAAGCGATGGCCGAACTCCGGAGGAAGAAGTCAGAGCCGTGATGTCGCTGCTGCCGATGCGCCGCCGAGGTCGCCCCGAGGCTCGAGGTAGCAAGGGGGCCCTTCTAGAGGCGATGGCGCGAGGCGCCGATCAGAGTTGGTGCGATCTGCGCCAATGTCGCGAACGGCGGAGGCGTGTCGGCCATAGCTCGCGGCAGCGGCGGCGGCTGTCCGTCGACGTGCAAGGGCCTACCAAAGATGCCGTTGGTGCCACCGATGTCGCACGGATGTTTTAAGAGGTCTTAGCGCGACAAAGTCTGCCGCCGAGTGTAGCGTAGCTATTCTTGTGTCTGCTTGGGTACTATATTGTAAAGTTGTGTAAAGTTTGAGCTCATTGGCCTATAATGAAATCTCCTTTTCTTTATGAATGTCTTCGTAATGAGTTTGCTTCGTTTGAGTTGTCCGAGTTGCTCGTTTAATCGTCGTAGCTAGACCGTGCCTTGGTCGGCAGGGACGACCGCGATGCCTCTGCGCGATGAGTTGCTGCGCGATGCCTCTGCGCGAGGTTCGGGTGCTGGATGAGTTGTCGTAGCTGGACGTGGGCTCGTTTTACGTCGTAGCTGGACGTGGGCTCGTTTTACGTCGTAGCTGGACGTGGGGCATCCATCCCGAGTCCTCGCCCCGCAGGGTAGGTGCGAGAGGAGTGGCGCCGCCTATCCCACACGATACCCCATCCGCAAGTGTGGGACCTGGAGGGGGTGAGCGACGCGCGTTTACCCGCGTTGGTTTGAACGCCGTGCTCGTGGAGCTTATAACAGGTAGTTCGAGCCGCATTGGGTGCTGTGGAGGCATTTCTTCCAAGCGAGGCTCTGGAAGGACAAGCCAACGGACGCCGTGGCGCCCATTGGTGGCCCGCCCTCCGCCTTCGGTCCGCCGAGCACGGAGTACCTCGAGGTCAAGCCGCCATCGTCCAACAAGGGATGGCGCTCTGAGTGGTTCTATGCTCAGAACATCGGAGACAGCGCCTCGCCCTTCACCGGCAAACTTCCCGTGGCGGGGGAGGAGTGGAACTGAGGCGCCGAGAAGCGAGAGAAGAATAAGGTGGCCCTGATCATGGAGCAGGTCAGGGCCCTAAGGAGGCAAGGGCTCACCGGGAACGTGGTCGTGCGTGCCTTCATGAGGATGCGCGTGCAACCTCTTGCGCACAGACCCCGCCCCCTGATCCGGTACGAGGGGGCGTCCGACCGGATGAGGACGGCGGAGCCTGAGCTGGCCGCGACGGAGGTCGGGCCCGTGGCGCCGCCATGGGAGGAAGCGCTGCGAGGAGGCGGGCGCCACCCGAGCCATTCTCGGCCCACCCTCCAAATCTGGTAGGTCGGCCGACTTCTTCCCGCCTCTTTTCTTATGCTTAACGCTGAGTGCGTCCGAGTGCTTTTTATCTTCTAGGGGCTCTTGGCATGTCCTCTCGGGCGCCGCTCCCGGGAGATAAGGAGGCGAGAGCGCAATGAGCGAAGGCCTCGAGTTCGACTCCTCCCGCAAGAAGCTAAGGAGGAGAGGAGGAAGAAGAAGAAGAAGAAGAAGGAGCGCTACGGCGAGGCCGCGTGCGGTGAGGACGTGTCGGAGGCCACTGCTTGTGGTGCAACCTCCACCGACAAGCAGCCGGAAGCACCCCGGTCACGCAGCGCATCGTGGGTTCCTTCTCGACTGCCGACCGGCGGCGGCCCGGCGTGGACTGCCGGAGGGTGACACCACGAGCTCCGCGGCCGAGGGGCCTCGGGCGGAGGTGACCGCGCTGTCGCCATCATCGTCGCGCCTTCACGGAGGCGCCTTCAGTGGAAGCGGCCGGCAGTCTCGCCTCGGAGGGACCGACGAAGAGAGCGCTGCCGCGCACCCGCTTCGGCTCGATAAGTACTTTTTTCTTTTGTTCAAACATTTTTGCGTAAAATCCGCCGAACCGCTTTTAAGTGTTTTGCGACGCAGCGCCTATACGGTGTGACCGTGGCGCGTCTGTGGCGGTTCCAAGGGGACGGCGCCAGAGAGGTTCCAGAGGCGCCGACGGGTCGGCGCCGATCGTGGTGCCGGGCGGCCGGGCGCGCCGCCCACGCAGGCCGAGGTCGGGCGAGGAGCTCCCGACGCTCGATTGGGGACACCACCGCTCGACGTGGTCATCCTCGCGGAGGAAGAGACGGCGGCGCTACCGGCGATCGTGCCGGCCGAGACGGCGCTGGTGCAAGAGGTGCCCGACCCCTCGCCCCTGGGGGAGGTGTCGACCGAGGTCCCGCAGGCGGAGGTCACCGAGGGGACTTCGGGACCGGCCCACCATCGTTGCCGATGGTGCTCGACGGTAGCGCCCACCCGAGCGAGACGATCAGGCCCGCTGCGGAAGAGGCCCCGAAGTCGGTGGGCGTAGCGTAAGAGAGCGAGTGGGTCGCTCTTGAAAGAAGCGCGCCCGGGCCGGGCGAGAGATGGAGCAGTCCGAAGGGTCCGACTCTTTGTCCGAATCTTCCAATGAAGCGTTGGACGCGATGGCCGGGGGAGTCCGGCCGATCAGCTTGGTAAGTTGACGAAAGAACCCAACTTGTAAAATTCTGACGCACGCGCCGTGAGACTAACGGATAGTCCGCATCTTGCAGCATCTGCGGGCTTGCTCGGAGGGCAAAGCTGAGCTTCTGCGGCGCTCGGACACCCAGCGGGCGGCTGCCGTGGAAGAGTGCGATCGGCTGCGCCTTGAGTTGCGCTTAGCTCAAGAGGCGCTGAGCGTGAGGCGGTCGGAGGCGGTGAAGGTCCGCTAGGAGTTTGAGGGGGGCGCTAAGGCTCTCTTCGATGAGCGCCTGGGGGCCCAGTCCCTGAGGACGAAGGTGGCGGAGCTCGAGTCCTCCCTGGCAGAGGCCACCAGCGCTAGGGACGCCGCCACCACCGAGAGGGGCAGCGCAAGCGCAGTAACCCGTCTCATGACCGAGCGAGACCAGCTCGGAAGGACGCCGACCGAGTCCGCTCCGAGCGGAGGCCGCCGGAAGGACTGACTCCTTGAGGACCTCCTACGAGGCGGTCAAGCAAGAGGTCGACAACCGCGAACTCCGCTACCGTAAGGGTCTCAACTTCTTATTTGATTCTGCGGGCGCTTTTTGTAAGTCGTGATCATCTGGCGCCGTTGCCATCTACAGAGGTGCAGAAGAACTTGGGCCTCGTGGTTGAGGAGCGGAAGGACGCCCAGCAGGCCCGTGACAAAGCGGCCACGGCTACGGACGCGACTCTGGCGGCGAAGGTTGCCGAAGAGGTCGGGCCGAGCCCTACGAAATCGAGGCCCTTCGCATGGCCGGCCAGACGTGTGCGCCCGGGTCCTGGAGCGATGCGGGCCCGAAGCGCTCTGGTGCCTCGCTAGCCCGAAAGCCGAGCGCATCGAGAGGGCGGTGATTCTTTGGCGCGGCGCTTGAGCTTTCGCCGCCGTCAACACCATCTCGCACTATGATGGAATTGACCTCGCGGTGGTGGCGTGGCGTCGCCGAACCGACCGACGGAGAGATCGGCTGTGTTCGAGCTCTTGGTCGAGCCGCACTTCGAGATTGCCAGCCATGTCTCGCCGCAGGTCGCCCTTGATGAAGAACAAAGCAGTTAGATTTATCCTCCTTTTTAATTGTAAAGAGTATTATGCTTGTAAACAATCTTTAAGGTTAACAAGTTCCAGTACGCCTCTTGCCCCTTTTGTGTTTCTGGTGAATGTTTGATCGGCCATAGCCTTAAGGACCGCAAGGGTCACTTATGCGTAGGTCGGGTTGCTTCGGGAGGGACTAAGAGGATAGGAATCTTGGTTACTCAGCAGTTATGCGCACTTGTGAGGGATAGGAGTGTTCCCGACCGATAAAAAGATCGCTCCACTTGGGCATTTCCTTCTTCCGTGAAGTGCCAGAACCATAGCCGCTGGGGCGTAGGCCATAGCACTCGGGTCGAGAGGATTACCGCTCGGGGAGGACCTCGTGACCAGTCGGGTCACCGACCCGCACGAGCGCGTGAGTTAGCCGAGTTGGAGCGGGGGAGGAGTGTTCCCGACTGACTAAAAGGTCACTCCACTCGGGCACTTCCTTCTTCCGCGAAGCGCTACTTAGCAACCATAGCCACTGGGGCGTAGGCCGTAACGCTTGGGTCGAGAGGGTTACCGCTCGGGATGGACCATGTGGTCGGTCGGGTCACCGACCCTCATGAGCGCGCGAGCTAGCCGAGTTTGCGCGGGGGAGGAGTGTTCCCGACTGACTAAAAGGTCACTCCACTCGGGCACTTCCTTCTTCCGCGAAGCGCTACTTAGCAACCATAGCCGCTGGGGCGTAGGCCGTAACGCTTGGGTCGAGAGGGTTACCGCTCGGAATGGACCTTGTGGTCGTTCGGTTCACCGACCCGCATAAACGCCGACCGAAGCGGCTGAACGGGCGCCATATAAGCCCCGAAAGCGCCGCAGGCGACCGTGTGCTCGGAAGGGTAAAGGTAAAGACCATGCCGGGAAAAAGAAAAGAGTTTAGGATAGAATCGCCTTAACTTTTCTATGTTCCAAGCGTTCGGAAGGATGCGACCGTCGGCGCCCTTGAGTCGAAAGGTGCCGGTCGGAGAACCTCTACGACGTGAAGGGCCTTCCTGTATGCGGCGATAGCTTGTGCTTGTCTTTGCCGGTTTGGACCCGCGCAGACTGTGTCGCCCGTACAAGGATCGCCTCGAACTCGGGCGATCGTGGTAGCGCCACAGAGCTTGTTGATATTTGGCCGATCGCAGATGGCTACGCCATGCGCCTCGCCGAGTCGGGTCGATGGCGCCTTGTTGCGGCGAGCCCCGAGCCTCATCAAAGGCTTGTAGTCTTGGGCGCCATACTCCAGTGTCCGTTGGCAAGACGGCCGGCGCCAACACCATGAAGAACGGTGTAAACCCGGCCGCCGGGTGGGCGTGGTCCGCAGCTCCAGAGGATCGAGGCAGCTCGGCCACCCACCGCCCGCGAAGCGCTTGAGCCGATCAAGATCCGTGGCTTGAGTCCTGAAGGATCTTACCGCTCGCACGCTCGACCGGCCGTTAGTCCGCGGATGGGCCACGGCACGCCCAATCGACACGGATGTTGAAGTCGTCGCAGATCTCGAGGAACTCCTTCCTCGTGGAACGCTGCCCGCTGTTTCGGTGATGATGGAGTTTGGAACTCCGAACCAAAAACGATGTCACGGAAGAAGATGGCCGCTGTGCCGACGTGACGCCACGATCGCTTGGCCTCTATCCACTTGGTGAATTTATCCACCGCGACTAGGAGATGAGTAAAGACCGAGGCGCTTTCTTGAAGGGGCCCGACCGTGATCGAGTCCCCAAACTACAAACGGCCAAGTGATGGGGATCGCGTCTGCAAGCCCGAGTGGCGGATGTGTCCGCCGGCAAAGAATTGGCACTCGCTTCGCAAAGCGCACGATCCGCTCGGCGTCGGACACGGCGGTCGCCCAATAAAAACCTTGTCGAAAGGCCTTTCCAACGAGGGATCGGTGCGACATGGTGGTCGCAGACTCGCCATGGATATCGAGCAACAATGCTTCCTTGGCCTGGCGAGAACGCCTCTGGAGGACCCTGAGGGACTCCTCTTGTAAAGGTCCGGGCCGACTCAGACGAAAGATTTTGCCCGCCGAGCGAGGCGCCGGCCTCTGGGTGGTCGAGGAGCGCCCCGTCCGTCAAACGGTTGATGAAGAGCCTCCTCGGTCGGACTCGGCTACTAGCACGCGCGTTCGATCCGGCCAAGCCTACGCCCGATCCATGGCGGTCGGGTGACCGTGCTAGGTGAGTCGGAGACCGCCGCCACCGAGTCCACCGATGGAAGGTTGCGGAGGTGTGACGAAAATCCCAGTGGGATCGACCCTCTGCCAAGGCAAGATTGGCTAGGCAATCGGCCTCACTGCTGTGGCGCTCTGAGGCGTGGTGGAGCTCAAACCCTTGAACCCTCCTCGAGCTTGCGCACTTCCCAACAATCTGCAGCCATACGCGCGCCTCGGGGCCCGAAGCCTTCATGACCTGGTCGACGACAAGCTTGGAGTCCTCGCGACGCAGAGTCACGAGCGCCGAGGTCGGCAATGATCCGAGACCGCTGACGAGAGCCTCGACTCGGCGATGTTGTTGGTCGCGCCAAGAGCAACTTGATGGCGTATTGAAGTTTGCTCCCGAGCGGGAAATAATGGCGACTCCGCGCCGCGCGCGTGCTTGGTGTAGGACCCATCAAAGTACATTGTCCAAGACGGGTCTTCGACACGGTGGCGCTGGCTTCGGTCCACTCGGCGACGGTCGCGAGGCTCGCGACTTGATCGCTGCTCGAGGACGATGTTATGCCGCGTGGCACGAGCTCGAGTGCCCACTTGGCTATCCTTCCCGAGGCGCCGCGATTGTGGACGATCTCGCCGAAGCGGGACGCGGTCACCACGGTGATGGCGCGGTTGGTCGAAGTAATGGACGAGCTTTTCTTAGCGATGAGCACCGCGAGAGCAGCCTTCTCGCACTCGCGGTACCGAGCCTTGGACTCGAAAAGAACCTCGCTGATGAAGTAGACTGGCCGTTGTACCTTGAGTTCACGGCCTTCCTCCGCTCGTTCCTCCACAAGGGCCGCACTGACGACTTGAATAGTGGCGGCGATGTAGAGGAGCAGCGGTTCGCCTGGTGCCGGGGCGACCAGGATCGGAGGTGAAGATAGGAAGGCCTTCAGGCGGGTGAGGGCTTCCTGAGCCTCCTGGGTCCAACTGAAGCGGTCGGATTTCTTGAGCAGCCTGTAGAGTGGCATTCCGCGCTCACCAAGACGAGACACGAAACGGCTCAAGGCGACAAGGCACTCTGTTAGCCTCTGGACCCCTTTGAGATTAGGAATCGGGCCCATCCTTGCGATCGCCAAGATCTTCTGCTGATTGGCCTCGATACCTCGCTCAGAGACGATGAAGCCGAGCAGCTTCCCTTTGGGGACCCCGAAGACGCATTTCTCGGGGTTGAGCTTTATACGGAACCGTCGAAGATTCGCGAAGGTTTCTTCCAGGTCGGCAATAAGGTCGTGCGCATTCCTGGTCTTCACGACGATGTCGTCAACGTAGGCCTCAACGTTGCGGCCGATCTGGTTGTTGAAGCACGTTTGCATACATCGCTGGTATGTAGCGCCCGCGTTCTTGAGGCCGAACGGCATTGTAACGTAGCAGAACGAGCCGAACGGCGTGATGAAGGAAGTTGCGAAATGGTCGGATTCCTTCGCGCTATCCGTGGTAGCCTGAGTAGGCATCCAGAAAGGAAAGAGACTCGCACCCCGCGGTGGAGTCGATGACTTGGTCGATACGGGGCAAGGGGAACGGGTCTTTGGGACACGCTTTGTTGAGACTCGTATAGTCAACACACATTCTCCATTGCCCATTTTTCTTTTTACAAGTATGAGGTTGGCCACCACTCGGGGTGGCGGACTCTTTATAAACCTGCAGCCAAAAGCTTGGCGATCTCCTCCTACGATCCCGCGCCTCCTCGCCGAGCGGCGCGGCGCTGGGCGACCGGCTTTGAACCCGGCCTGATGCTCAAGGAGTGCTTGGCGACTTCCTTGATTCTGGCATGTCGGAGGACCTCCATGCGAAGACGTCTTTGTTGGCGCGGATGAAGCCGACGAGCGCGCTTCCCTATTTGGCGGGGAGCGTGGCTCCGACCCGCACGGCCTTGGTCGGATCGCAGGGATCGACCGCGACCTTCTTCGTGTCCTCGGCGGACTTGAAGGATCCCGCCCCCGACTTGCTGGACTCGGGGGCGAACTCGAAGGCTTCCCTCCTGAGGTTGTTGAGCTCGGCAGATGCGATGACTGCCGAGGCAAGCTCACAACTGCTCCGCTCGCAGTTGTAGGCAAGCTGGAAAGATGATGCCACGGTGATGACTCCTCGTGGCCCGGGCATCTTCAGTTTGAGGTAGGCGTAGCTGGGGACTGCCATGAACTTGGCGTAGCATGGCCGCCCCAAGATAGCGTGATAGGAGCCGGGGAAATCCACAACCTCAAAAGTGAGGGTCTCGGTGCGGAAATTCCCTGATTCCCCAAAGGTGACGGGCAGGTCGACCTGCCCGAGCGGATGGGCTCTCTTGGCGGGGATGACGCCGTGGAAAGGAGCCTTGCTCGGTCGGAGACTCGAGCGAGGAATCCCCATGGCGTCGAGAGTCTCCACGTAGAGGATGTTGAGGCCGCTGCCGCCATCCATGAGCACCTTGGTGAGGCGCTTCTTCCCCACGATGGGGTCGACTACCAGCGGGTATCTTCCCGGCTGGGGAATGTGGTCGGGGTGATCAGCCCGATCAAAGGTGACCGGAACTCGACCACCGGAGGTATTGGGGACTACTAGTGAGGCGTGTGGACCTCACGGAGGCGAAGTTTGAGTCGACGCTTGTCGGCGTAGCACGCCGTCCGCCAAAGATCATGAGGCGGCCGTCGGGTTCGGGAACTCATCGTCCGCTTTTTCTCCACGGCCCGTGGGCCGTGGTTGGCTTCTTTCTTTGCCCCGCGGCCGTGGGGCGCAGAAAGGAAGTGCCTCGTGACTTCGCATCCCGTGACTTATGTTTGACGGGAACCCGTGGTTCGCACGGGCTGTCCATCAATTTCTCGGTGGTCAGCGCGACGGCCGGGCCGCACTGGCCGCTGGCGAGGCGATCGACAACTCGCGGATCTGCTTTCCATGCCGCCCGCTTGCCTGAGCGGTCGGGGGATTCGATTTGGACGCCGGGCCCTTGTCGGGCCTTTCCTCCTTCGAAGATAGCCCCCACCTCCTCGCCGAGGCGTGGTTGATGGCGATGTCGAGAGCTCCTTGGTGGTCTGGGCTTGAGATGACCCGGCTTGTGCACCAGGGCCTTGCAGGAGGTGCCGTAGATGAAATCCCGGAGATGTAGGCACATGCGACATCGGCGTCGGAGATGTCGGGGAGCTGTTGCATTGGCGGGAAACCACGGATGTAATCCCGAGGGTTTCCGCCGCCGCCATGCCCTTCAGTCTCAGGAGCTGCTGTGGCGCCAGTAAGTGCCTCGAAGTTGCCGGCGAAGAGGTCTTCAAGTCGGCTCAGTTCCTGATGGTTTTGGCGGGCAAGTACTCGAGCCAAGCTCGGGCTGAGTCCGCAAGGTAGATGGGGAGGTACTGGATGATGAAGAGATCATCCGTCGCTCCTCCCGCCCGGCATGCGAGCCGCTAGTCTTCCACCGACACACGGGTTCGTGGCCCGATGTACTTGGCGATGTTGGTGGGCGCCGGAATCGGCGAAATCCACCGACGGATCCTCGGCAAAAAGCCGTGGTCGGGACCATCGGGGCTTGGTGCGGCGGTGGCGCTGCGCCGTCCACAATACGTGAGTGGGCGGCCTCTCGCCGCCTTTCTCGCGCGCCGAGGGTGGCGCGAACGTCGAGGCGCGCCGAGGCGCTGGCGCACCGGGTGCGCGAGGCCCGGGTGGTTCGTGGGTGGCGCCGCCGCCGACCGGACCGGCTGAAGCGGCGGGCGGGCCCGATGGGCTGAGGTGGCGCCGAGCGGTAGGAGCCGAGGCTCGCATGTGTTGCACGGCCGACGCCCACCAGCCCCGGAGGTTCGTAGTGGCCTTGGCCTCGGGTCGGCCGGCTCGGAAGGCCTCGGCAAGATCGCGGCCGCGTGCGTTACTCGCTTGCATGGGAAGAACCGAGGGCCGTTGATTCTTCCGCCACCTTGTGGTGTACTGCCGCGCGTCGCGCTCGCGTCGCCGGCGGCACTGCCGGTCTCGGGCTCATCTCGCTCCGAGTTAGCTCGAGGTGGTCGAGCTCGACCTTCGCTTATCGGCTCTTTTCATTGCCGGAGTTCGGCGGCGAGCTTGAGCGCGTTCAAAGACGCTTCATGTTGGTGTTCCTCCTCCCGCGCCACGCAAGGCGCGGATGGGGCCCTGTAATCAGCGGGGTTATGATTAATCGACCGTGCCGCCATGTTGCACTCGCGAGAATGCGCCAAGCGGGGTACTCGTGTCGGGCCGAGTCGTGGCTGGAAGAGTCTTCCAGCAGCTCGTGGATAGAGGCCGGCATGTAGCCAGCCATCGCCACAAGTTGTGAGCCTGCAGAAGGTGACACGGCCACCGCCGGGCCCACGGAGCTTCGCCAGACGTGGCGAGCGCTCCCGTGCTCCGGCTGGGACTCGCCGGCGCCTAAGCCGGAGCTTGGCGAAGTCGCCGGAGATGGCGCCCAGGCTTTCAGCGGGCGCCGGGCCTCCGGTGGCGGCGGGGATGAGCGTAAGCCCTCCCGCCGAGGTGACGGCAAAGTTGAGGGAGCCGAAGCGGATCTGGCTCCCCGGCGCAGTCATGCCGTCGCGGGTGGAAGATGCCATCAGGGAGGCAAGCGGAATCCGGAGATGGTGATGAAGACGCGCGAAAGCCCCTACCTAGCGCGCCAACTGTCGGCGTTTCGAGCACCGGCAAGTAAATTTGTAAGTCTAAGGGGCCGCGCGTTCCACTCCCTGAATGGTTAGACTCAGAAGTCCAAGATGTATACTGGTTCGGGCCGAAGGTCCCTACTCCAGTTCGTGTGGTGGCGTTGTATTCCCTTCAGTACAGATGACTGCACAAAGTTTACAAGCGAGAGTGCTAATGGCTTAGCAAGATGGGTTCGATTGCCTTCCTACGGGGGTTCCTGCCTCCTTTTATACAGAAGGAAGGGGCGGGTTACATCAAAATTGGGAGAGGACGAGATGACCTACACTAGGAACTTGGTCCTTCGTTCTCGACCGTCACGCCTGCCTTACCCATGCTGGGTCGGTAGCTTAGTTGGTCATGGTGGTTAGGTATTTTCCCAGGAAACGGCGTACCTGCCCTCTGCGAACCTTACGAGTGTTGACGTTCTGTCGCTGGCGACGGGTGTTGCCTCGGAGAGGGCGTGTCTTCGTGATTGTATGTGACCGGCCGATGGATCGGGGCATGACTTGGTCGATCATTAAACCTTCTTGGGAAGGAGCCACCGCCTTTGTATAGTCATTTCGATTGACCCGCTCAGTGGGGTACGTGGTCGCTGGTCGGTAGAGGCTTTGACACGCCGCCCTTGGCGGGGTTGTCTTGGCACGATCGAGTCGGGGATCCGACCCGCTGCGGGGTCGGGAGCCCCGCTGGTCGGAGTCGGGGTCCGTCTCGCGGCGGGGTCGGGAGCCCGCAGTCGGAGACACTTCCCTCGTCGGTCGGAAGGGATGTCTCGTGTGGCCTTGCAGTGCTTTCGGTGAGTGGGTCGGGAGCGGATCGTTGGGCTTGAGTGTGCTTGAGGCCGCCGGCTCGTCGCTTTGGGCCGTTGGGGTACCCCTGTTATAAGTATTCGTCAGGACGGGAAGACCAGACAGAGGCCGAACTACCTCATGACAAGGTGCACGACGTACGTCTCCATGTAGACGTCGAACACCAGGTGGCGCCGTCTCAACCAGAAGGCGGCATCACGGGTGCACTGTAGGGAGAGGTCATGAGGTGCTCGAGCGCCTACCAGCTCCAGGAGGTAAGGACGCCAGATAACGCGATCATTCATCAGCTGTTCGAACATCGCTATGTACTCGAGGTACGAAGCGTGTGACTTGACAGGCGTGAAGGTCGGCTGTCAAAAAAAGGAATAGTCTAAAGTTAGACGAAAAATTTCAAAATTATTACAGAATTCAAGGTAAAGGTCATTTTACTAACCCGTCGGCGACACCACAACGTCCCCATGGTAGGACGGTCGATGTCATCCCCGGGGGCGCCGTACGAGCCTGCTCCGTAGGGTCCCAAATCCATCTGTGGCCAACCGATCTGTAACATCTCGAAAGGCCAAAGCTGAAGTAGTAGAGAACACCCCGCGAGAATGGACCAATCCCCTACGTGACGACAACCGTCAGAAAGACCCCGGTACGTGGTAGCTAGTACAGCCGGTCCCCACGCTAGCTGCGGGATCTCCTCAATGTCGGTGTCTGCGATCGACCTGGTGTACTGGATCATATGCATGTCGACGGTGTGCCCGTGCGAGGAGGAGAACAAGACCCAGCTGAAGAGCCACAGCAGGTACGCCTCGAGGTGGCGACTAACAACGCACTCCCCTGCTCTATCTGCCATCCTCTCGAGCTGCACAAAGTAATGGTCAGTTCCACAACTGTAAGAGATACAAAAATAAAATGTACACAAAGTTAATATCACTTACTTAGAATCAGCCACTTCTGCGTCGGACCGTGCGCAGAAGTGAAAGGTGTGTAGCCACGCTCAGCAAGTAGCACGTCCGCGAACAGGGCTAGGAGCTCCGTCCGCCACTCCGGGTGGACATCGTGAGGCACTACCGCGTCCATAGTGCAAGGTAGGCCCAGAAGGTAGCTCACATCATCCAGGTCGGAGCCATCTCCCAGCACGGGAGGTGAAATGTGTGCATCTTCGGTCACCGGCGATCTACCAAAGCGCTAAGCAAGCTCCTGTCATACGGAAACCTCCTAGAGACCCCACGCCTGTCCTGCGCATTGGCGGCAGTCGCCTCCACCATCTGTGCTATAGGCAGCAACCCTGCCGCTCTCAGCCTGCATGAAAACATTGTACCAATTATTGGTTCACACGTATATTATATAGTAAGGGAAGTATGGAAAAAGTGCACGAACCTAGGAATCCATCGCAGGTCGACCCGCCATACTCTCATCAGGGTCCGCAAGTGAAGGGCACTAAGCTCGAACAGTGGCTCCCCGTCTGGAGGTGGCAAGGTGGCCAAGCGACTCTGATGAGTCACGTCGATCACTGGGTCCAGCAACTCGTACTCCCTGATATTTGCCATACCTGCAATTGAATAGAACAACGTTAGTACGAAATTAAATGCACAATAAAACTAAATGAAGTGATTAGAAAATAGAATTTCAATATAATAAAGGGATTATACATTACAATCCACAAACGCTAATACCTTTGAAATCCATACATGCATCACAAATACAAATTCGAACCAAAAAGAATACAATAATAACACATCCAACATCCATACATGCATTACACATCCTATGTCCATACATGCATTACACATCAAATGTCCATACATGCATTACATATAGGAATTTCATATGCAAAACCCATACAACATTGTCACGGCCTCTGAACTGTCGGGCAATATTTGAAAGAGTGTCCTGTCTCCTTACAAACTGAATATTTTTTCACACGATGCCGCTTTTTGCAGCGTTCATGTCGTTCCTTATACGTCTTGTTTGTCGTCGCCCTACGCCCTTCAACCTGCTGACATCAGGAACCCACCATGTATCCTCCCATCTCTGATGCTCTGTGAATAAACCCACCACTCGAGAATCGTAAATTTCTCTGCTCCAAGTTGTTGTCACCGCTTCTTTATTGAAGAATTGTGACAAGAATATACCTGAATCCATACGGATTGTTGAGCAGGAAGCCATTACGTGCGAGCATGGCTTGTATAAGAGATGAGGTTTTTTGCAGCTGCAGACACATGTTTGTCGAAGTAGAATGCATTCATGAGCAACTTTACGCCGGTTCGTCCCACGATCGGCTTTCTCTTTACACAGTACCTCGAAACCAAGCTCCCTCCTGCCTATCTTCAATGCTCTATGCATCTCCCCCTTTTTGCCTTTCTCTACGTACAAGTGACCTCTGAATATTTCACATCAGGGTTACTCATACGGACTAATGCTCTAGCATGGCGATCCACAAAGTACTTCGCAATACCATGAAAAACACCCTCCACTATAGCAACAAGAGGAAGGGGTCTCAAGCCTCACATGACCCAATTGTAAATCTCAGCCAAGTTTGTCGTTATAACCCCATACTGGGCACCATCGGTGTCATAAAGCAATGCCCATTTCTCCCTAAGCTCATGCTCTACCCATTCGGAGAAGCATTTCGTGGATCTTCCATTCCTCCGGACCAAATGCGGAGGGTCTGTGGGTAACATTTCTAGCGCAACTGGGGCCTCCCTTGTGCCGGGCATTGGCCTCTTCGCTACCTCCGCTGTATGTCTTGATGTCAGCTTGTCTAACTTCTTCCACAGTGCATCAAACTTTCTATGTTGGGTCTGGTCGCACAACCTCTTAAAAAGCTTCGTAAGGTCCTTATTCTTGAACTGCTTGTAGAAGTTTGCACCCATGTGCCGTTTGCGCCACCTACTTCGCAGATCAGGCCATGAATGTATTTCTTCTGCACCTTTCTGCAACTGCACGACTGCTTTCAACAGCCTGGGATGCCGATCGTGTATAACACACAGTCTAGGCCGCTGATCCACAACACCGGCTTTCACGTTCCTTAGAAACCAGAGCCAGCTTTCTGTGTTCTTACCCTCCACGAATGCGAGCGCTACTGGAACAACCTGATTATTGCCATCTACTCCTATGGCAGTCAATATCTGGCATTTATACTTTCCAGTTAAGAATGTTCCATCCACACATAACAATGGACGACAATGTCTAAACGCGTTGACACATACACCGAAAGCAAAGAATGCCCGCTTCAGTACCATCTTCCCAGGGAAACGCTGCGAGGGCCGCTCACAAATATCGATATAAGTTCTAGGATTTTTTTCCTTGATCACCTCAAGCATACCTGGTAGGTTCTAATATGAGTCTTCGTACGTACCAAATCTAGTTTTCAATGCCTTCTGCTTCGCTCTCTATGCTTTCGCATAGCTTATGGTGTACTGAAACCTCTTCTCTATTGTAAGTATGATGGCACGTGGCTCTAAATCCAGGTTGCCCACAATCTACCCATACATTGCATTTGCAACAAAACCCGAAGATATGTTTCTATGCGATTGGGCAGACTCTGTCAGCACACATGTGTGGGACGACTATAGAACACTTCCAAATAGTATCCCACTTAGGCTGGTACGCATGCACACGCAATGGGCAACCCTCTATCTAGCATCTGACATCATACACCCGCTGGTCTGACATCGCAACCTTAAAGGTTCTACGAAGCGACACTGCCTATGCTATCACTGCTTGCTGAACCTCAAACTTATTCTTGTAAATAGCATGTTGCCTCAGTTTATTCTGATTCGACTGCCATGCGAAGTGTTCATCCTCGTTGACCACTAATATATCGAAATGACATGTATCCCACTCCGCAGGGAAATGCTCTTCATCGTTACTTAAATCCTCATATTCCTGACTCTCCGCCTCCATCGCTTCAACCAACGATTCAATATTTTCTCCCTTGTCTGCCACACCCGAAGGTTCCTGAACAACTTGCATTGGAACATCACCTTCCTTGCCTCGCACACCCACATGACTCGAGCTGACATCCTGCCTCACTAAGCATTCTCCGGTTCGACTGCTCTCCCCAAATTCCTCCGGTTCATCACCAACAACATCCTCCTGCGTCGTATGGCCAGCATTGGTTTTCTCAAATGCTTATGCCAACAACACTAATGGCCAACCATTCTCAGTTGCCAATCTTAGTACGAGCTCCAGGACTTCGGCCCCTTCAGTTCTACTAACTCCCAGTACATGCAATCTCGACTATGAGACCATACTCCGTGCAGTTTCAGGTCATGCAATTTACTATCCAACGAGAACATATGGTATAACCATCTGTTAACCGTGCCCCATAAACGCTCACCAGCACGTGACAAGCCAGCCATGACACTTAGAAAATGACTAAGTTCCATCCCTTCTACACCCATCTGCGGAACTCCTTCTCCGTAGTGTATTTTAAATTCTACTCGTTCGTCCATACTTGTCAAAACATTTCATGAATTTTTTCATGATCGCACAACATAACGTTTCACTTTTCAAGTCTTAATCTACCCATACGATGCCATACTCTACACTAACTCAAACAACTGCTACAGTCCTACGAAAATTAATTTTTCTATCAAACCGTATCTCCAATTCTTGCACACATTGTATCTCTCATAAATCTTCAGTTTTCTATATCCATAGCATAGCTATTATAATTCCATACAACTAAATAATTAAAAGCTTATATAATCCGAGCACTAAATCGTCAATTTAAATAAACTATTGCGAGTCTACACATCTAATTAATCACTATATCCTCTTTCTAAATATTTATTGCTCTAAAAACTATGTACTTACCAATTTATTTCATTTGATCACTAAATTATAAATTAAAACAACGAAAAAATCTACCTCAACCCTCGACGAATCTTCTCTCTTCCTCCTCTTCCTCCCCCCTCCTCCTCTTCCTCTTCCTTCCCTCCTCCTCCTCCTCTTCCTCCCCCTCTTCTATCCTTTCTCCTCTCTTTTCTCTGGCGAGCTCGCTCGGCTGCTTATCTCGGTGAAAATGAGGCCGAAGGCTAGGGTGTTCGTTTTTACAGCATCTGTCGCAATTCCATGCGACAGAGGGCTTCTCGCAATTTGGAGGTGCGACAGGTGTGTAAATCTGTTATTTTTTCGGCATACTATTTCTGCAATTATTTATTAAAAATATATTATTTCACAAAAAAAAATTCTACTGAATAGTATGCTTCAAAATTTGAGGACACTTGCCTTACAATAATTAGCATGGACAAAACAGTGAGTTTGACATGTACAATAAAGTCATCTCAACTTACTCTTAGCATGTCTACGTCATTTTCATCTTATGTGAAAGAGTGAGAAAAGATGAAAGAGAAGAGAGCTGACTCTTATTTAGTAGTAAGCATTGCACGGGAGCATAGGTAGATTAGTTATGTACAAGAGAGAAGATATAGTTAGTGCATGACATTTAGAGCCAACCTTTAGAGATAGCTATTGTACAAGCCGATTTTAATGCTTACTCTAAATGATATGAATAGGAGATAGAGTAAGCAGATTTTGTTAACATAGTTGCCTTAAGTCTTGTGTTTTTCTCGGGTGCTTTGCACTGAACTGAGGAAGTAGTACTTTTGTGAGGAGCTTTGCACCAAATCTAACGGCCCATGGCTCGCTAAAGCCAAGCACTAGTATTCTTTTTAATGCCCTCCCCTCCACCAATACGGGTCTACGACGCTACCTCTCAATCATCCCGCCGCCGCCGCCACCGCCACCAATGCCTTCCTAGCATACTCTAGTCTAGTTCACAAGCTCCTCCACACCGTACCGTATCAACGCACACTAAACAAATACTATTACACACGCCTAAGTCCTAACAACAACCCTTTTTCCTCGCTGCCTGCTCCACCATGGCCTGACCAATGACCGGGCTTTCTAGATCTAAAGCCACAGATGATGAACCCTTGAGAGTCCCGATCTCCCGGCTTGTGCACAGAGAGGCAGGGGGAGGAACAGAGCTGAACTAATTTCATTCACAATTTCCCTATAATCTCATAAATGGAGTAGAAATGAAAAAATAAAAAGAAAAGAAAAGAAAAAATAAAGAGAGGGAGGGAGGGAGGGAGGAAAACAAAGAGAAGGAAAAAGGCAAGGAGAGAAGAGAGCTCCTGTCCTGTGTGTGCTGCACGGAAGGCCGTGCCCGTGTCATGGCCTACCCGCGCAACTGCCACCGCCGGGACGAAAGGCAGGAGTCCGCCTGGCCGGATCTCCCACCGGAGCTGCTGGATCGCGTCATGGGCCTCCTCGAGCCGGTCGGCCGTGCCGCCATCCGCCTCGTCTGCTCCTCTTGGCGCGCGTGCGCGCGAGCTTCGTTCCCGGCCGACCTCCCCTTCGAGGCCCCGCGACTCCTCATCCGCCGCCCCGGCCCCCGCGGAAGCCTCGCCTTCTTCAGCCTCCACCGCCGCGAGATCCTCCCATTCGCCCTCCGCGGCCGCCTGAGCGCCGGCCGGTGCTGCGGCCACATCGGCAGCTGGCTCGCGATGGCCTTCGACGAGGAGCGCGCGATTGCCCTCTGCAACCTCCTCTCCGGGCAATCCGTGGCCGTCCCCCGGGCTCCGGTGTTCCCAGTGGCCAAGATCGTGCTCTCCGCACCGCCCACCTCCCCCGGCTGGGTGGCCGCCGTGCTTGGGCGGTCGGGCACCATCGTGCTGCTCCAGCCGGATGTGTCCGGCGGCGATTGGATCACGATCGACGTGGGAGCGGAGCACGGAGGGTTCCAGGACATGGCGTTCTGGCGCGGGCGGCTGTGCGCGCTGGGACACGACGGGGCGATCTTGGGCTACCGGGCGAACCTTGGCGCGCGCGTGGCGGCGGTGTCGGAGCTGCGGGGGAAGCAGCACCCAGCGGGCGGGTCGTGGCGGCTGTACTTGGTGGAGTGCGAGGGGGAGCTGCTGGTGGTGAGGAAGCTGTACAACGTGTGGCGGGACTCCGTGGAGGTGGAGTTGGAGGTTTGGCGGTTCAGCCCGGAGGAGCGCAAATGGGAAGCGGTGAAGGAGCTGCCGGGGCGGGCGCTGTTCGTGGGGTCGGTGGCGTCGATGGAGGTGGCGGCGGCTGCGGCGGGGGTCCGGGAGAACTGCGTATACTTCGCGCGGCGGGACGTGGAGATGATGGTGCCGCACGCCATCGGCGTGTTCTCGCTGGGAGACGGGGAGACGACGGCGGTGGCCATCGCTGGCGGGCACGCAGTGGACGTGGAGCCCGTGTGGATCAGCGCCGCGGTCGTCTGAACCGCGCCGGCGTGCACGAATAATAATGAGTGAAATCCCAATGGCGTTTCTTTTCGGATCTCTCGAGAATGCATCAGCGGCAATTGCAGAATGAATGAATATCTATCTACCTGCACAAGGAACAATGAAAAATCAATGAATACCTGCACAAGGAACAATGAAAAATCATTCTTTTGCTTTCCGTGCTTGCTTCTCTTCCGAACCTGGGCTAAGCAGATCGATTTTTTTTTACTCAAATGGCAAAGTTTTGGCCCAATTCGCTGTACCGGTAGCAGGCAGGGACTGGGGCTTAGAGTCAAGGCCCATGGTGGAGCAGTAGCTCTTCGTTTGTTGGTTGAAAAAGACGACGACGACGACGACTGGAGCAAGGGCGCAGCCGCCGCCGCAGGAAAAGATATCTCTTCCGAACCGAAGCGGCGGCGACTCAGAACGACCACCTTACCTAGGGCTAGGGGAACAGGGAGGAGGAGATGAAGGCCACCGTCAAGGGCCGCTACGAGGGCGACAGGCCCACCGCCGCCGCCACCCTCGCCCTCTCCGCCGCCGGCGATCTCCGCCTCAAGGCCTCCGCCACCGACGCCGCCTTCACCAACGGCCCCTCCCTCAAGGGCCTCACCCTCACCCTCGAGAAGCCCGGCGCCTTCCTCCTCGACCTCAAGCCACACAACCAAGTAATTTAACCATTCTTCCTCCCTCCCTCCTCGCAGTCACCACTCACCAACAAAGATGCCATGTGCAGGATGTGCGCTTCCAGTTCATGAACTCGGCGCTCGTCCTCGACAAGCGCGTCAGCCTCACCTACACGCACTCGACAAGCTTCGCTCCGCCCCCCGCCGCGCCGCCCGGCCGCACCGGCCTCGACTGCACCCTCACCTTCGATCCGGCCAACAAGGTCAACCTCAGCCACACGCTCGGCTCCGCTGGGTGCCGCGTCAAGTACACCTACGCGCACGGCGTCGACCGCCTCACCACCATGGAGCCCTGCTTCGACTCCGCCAACAACGCCTGGGAATTCGCCGTCACCAGGAAGTTCGAGACAGGGGATGCTCTCAAGGGCACCTACCACGCCTCCACCAAGCTGCTGGGCCTCGAGTGGAATAGGGATTCCAAGACTGGTGGATCCTTCAAGGTGCGCCCCACCCACCCAATTTAATTGTGAATTCTTTTATTTTCAACAACTTAGGATGCAGAATTCAAAACAAATTGAAGCTTTAAGATGGTATGGAACCGATCTTCCTGTCTGGGACTAGAACCAAATTGAAGCTTTTAGATGGTATGGAACTGATCTTCAAAACAATGGAAGATTTTCAAAATTCCGTCAGTTGCCTAGTACATGTGTATTCCTGGAACCTCTTCATTATTGCTAGACATGAACATCTGTTACACTTCTTGCTAGCTGCCCACCAAATCTGCGGTCGTAATCAGAACCAGACAAGGAATTGCCAATTTCTTGTGTTTGAATTGAAGTGCCGATTTCTCACACTCGCACATCCAATAATAATCCCAATTCCCAAGTCACTACTTTTCAATTTAGCATCTCTCGAGGGAAGTATTTCAACCTGTGCATCTCTTCAGTAATTCACTTTTCAATAGTGTCCCGATCTTGAGTGCTTGGGCCAATAGGAGGTCGAGTGTGGAACTGTGGACTGTGGAGTACAGATGAATAGGGGAGAGGGGATTTGGTGGTGGCGCTGGGTTGGGGAAATAGAATAGCGATGGAAGGAGAATGGAGAGATAACTTTTGCGCCCTATGTGGTTCGTTAATCCTAAAGTAGTCCAAGCAACATGACTAACCCTGCATATTGTGTAAATTTAGTTTCTTTAATCTTTCTGAACTCACCCTACTTTTACTATTAAGTGATTTGCGGTGAGCATCTTGGGAATAGTTTAGTATAAAGAAATCCATTCATGTGCTTCAGTGTTTTATATTGCCTTATATGATTGGGGGGTATTTGCTAGTGTTTTTTTCCGATGGCTGTGTCTCAAAAGTTCCATTATCTGGGTAGTTATCACGAGTGTGTTGTGGCAACCCGTATAATTAGCCCAGGGTAGCGACAGTAACACTGTCATCACCCTAAGTTAATTACACGAATCTCGGCACAGCCGTCGGCAAAATATCGGAATATCCGATGCTTTACCAGCTACTATGCCATGTTCAGAGTGTTACAGCAGAACAATAATTAGAGACTGCATAAAAATATATTCATTGCAAGCCACGCAGGGCTATATATCCATTACATAATATTACAACACTTCCCTGTACAGCAAAAAGGTACGACTACTGCCTGTGCACACTAAATACCTCTTAGGAGCATAATAAGGCCTATAGAAACTCCTAGTACTCCTGGTAGTAGTTGGCATAGTAATAGCGCTCCGAGCCATCATCCTGATAACCCTGGAACTGATCCTAGGAGTAGGCCTCATCGCCGGCCTCAAACGCCGATCCATGAGGATCTTCTGAAAAAGGGGAATACAAGAGTGAGTACAACGTACTCAATAAGCATTATATAACAGATGCATCATGATGCTTTTCTCTCCATCCATCCAAATCCTTTCCTCCAAATATATTTTTATCAAAATTTAAGCTTTTGGTTTTCTTTAAAGGTTGGAAGTTTTAAATATTAAAATCAACTACTAGCGTCCCCCAGGCTCCAATCCAGGAGATAGGCTTGAATTTAAGATTTTTAACCCTGCGCAGGTTTGTATCACTTTACCCATAGCGGCCCCCACATAAGAGGCCCCAGAACGTTTATCGCTAATCTAATATTTGATCTCCAACCCTGTACTCGAGCGGGGAGCCTTCACTAGGTAATCCCACAACCCGCAGATACAGTTGTACTCCGGCACCTCTGGTAGTACGCCACAGGCTTCAAATATACCGCCCACCTCAATCATTCCATTCACAACTTCTCACTCCCAATACCTTCAATACACCGTCAAACTGGGTATCCGGTATTACCCAACCAGGCTTTAATACACTTACCCAATTGTGGAGATCATAGTACTTTCATAGGAGAATCTTTTCTTACAGTGATTTATCTCGCTATGGTTGATACCGAAAATATGGCTCATTGCTCGAGTGTAGGTGTTTGATCTTATATTATAGCCTATGTAGAGGGCCCCACCAGCATGGGCAACTCTCACTTCTCCCGGCACCCTCTACCCACCATAATTATTTCTATTAACAAGTCCACGACTCCATTCGTGGATGCCTTAACAACATAACCACCATTTCCAACACCACATTACCACATTCACTATTTCACCATTTCCAAAACCATGCCACCCTGCATCCTCTCATTCTTTCTCAAAACCACATCATATTTTCATCATTCATTCACCACACTTCATTCACATCCGATTCAACATTTCAATATTGAAGTAAATTTTTGATGTAGTGATGATGTGATTACTATACGAAAGCATTGGAAACCATTTCATAAGAGATGATCAAAGAATCTTGCCTGGAATAATATTGGACGGTTCAACCTCGCTCGAATGTTGGTTCTGATTGGCGAGACGATTTAGGTCGAGACCTGAAACAGAAGAATATTAATTAGGCCATCATGATCAATTAGTTTTAATTGGTGTCCAACCGATTATGATCTGCCGTTAAAATTTTATATTGACACGAATTAATGAATTCACTTTGACGATTTTTACGCGATCCGCCGATTGATCAACAGAATCAACGTAGTCCGTGGCGCAAATTATTTTTCTACCTCCCCACCTTTTTCTCTTTTCTCTTCTCTTATTTCTTTTCTTTTTCCCTTATCTTCTTCTTTTCCTTTCTCCTCTCCTCTCTTTTTCTCTCGTGCCGCCTCCCTCTTTTCTGCTGAAGCCGAGCAGGGCCTCGGCTGCTCTCTTCTCCCTACGCCTCCCTCAGCTCCCCCATGGACTACACCTACCGGCCTGCTTCCTTGGCCGGCCTCCTCCTCCATTCGCGCAGCTCGGCGCTAGCCCGACAGGGCTACCTCTCGCCTCACGCCCCGCGCCCGCTCGGCCCTGCCTGACGGCCGGCTGGGAGGACCTCGGCTGTGCTGCGCGCATCGCCACGGCCGGCCCGCCGACACCCCTCTCTGGCCGACGGCGGCACATGGAGCCACGACCCCTTCTTCTCCCTCCCCTTCTACCTTTACTGATGCTAGGGTTTCTACCCTCTAATTTTCATTTTGTTGCACATTTTGCTTGGGATGATTTGTTGCTTAAGAGGAGAGGTTCTATGATGAATCATTTGGGGTGGCACTAGTACAAGAACAAGATGCTACACTAATGGCTTTCCCCAGTGGCTGAGAATCTCGAGGGAGACCCGAT
Source organism: Otatea glauca (assembly GCA_036346275.1). Classification (NCBI taxonomy): domain Eukaryota; kingdom Viridiplantae; phylum Streptophyta; class Magnoliopsida; order Poales; family Poaceae; genus Otatea; species Otatea glauca. Next base: position 92,082,101 of record CM070715.1, read on the forward strand.
CTACCCTCCACCATGCCCCATTGGCTGCCTGCTACCCCGATCTATACCCTGGATGCCCTACATTGCACTGTAGCTACCACGACTTCTAGGGTTAGCAATGTGCACCTGGGTCTGGATGTAGAGGCTGAGCACTTGAGGTTGAGGATGGGAAAGAAGAGGTTGCAGAAGTGCGGTTCCCTTCTTGGTTGAGCTGCCTTGTGGACCTCTACTCCTCTTGGCTTTTGGATGTTGTTGCCTCCTTCATCTGGACCTTACTCGCCTCCTCCTTCTGGTGCTCCTCCCGTCCTAGCTTCGGTTGTGCACTGAAGCTTGTGATTCTAGTGCTCTTGTGTTGGAGGAATGGGAGCTCTGGTCGCTTGGTTTGTGCTCTCGGTTTGTGTGCTTGAGTTCTGGCCACATGAGCTGGGGAATGGCTGTCTATTGGCTGGTTCGGCTGGCTTTATTGAATTGGCATTGCTGCAAATGACCCTTTTGCCCATGGCTTTCTACTGCCTCATATTGGCTCTAAGGGCCTTATGGTCATTCTCCCCTATTTTTACCAGCTACCCACATATCGCACCAGGTAAGTTCTAAGCGCCGAATGATGAACCCGAAAACTAGCGAGAGGAGCCTGCCTGAGTCCTGGACATGTCGGGTACCTCGATGAGCGATACCTTTCACTGCGGGACTAACGGCACTCTCTCTGATCCTTACATTTTATTATCTTGCCTAATCACATTTTATTGTTTAATTAATCCTTTAATTAAACTGATAACCCCCCGGGTTATCACATGTGTTAAGAGCATTGTATAAAGACTTTGTTTTTTTGTTTCTGTGTCACTGAAACTGCGGGTGTGATGCCTTGTTTCTCAAAAACTATGTAAGCAATTTAATGAAGAGGTTGGGGCTGTCCATACTCAAGAGAAAAAAGTTTTAGGTTGTTTAGTTCAATGACCATTACTTTCTTTTTTCACGAGATCCTTGCCAACAATTAATCCTTAGAATTTTGCACGGCTCACTTTAGGGTGCATTTGGTTGTCTAGATGAGGTTGGATGGGATATAGCCTTCCAGCCTGGATGGGATAGAGCCATCCAAGTGGTTGTTTGGTTTGGTGGATAGGGATGAGTCAATTTTTTGTTTGGTTGGATAGATGAGAATGAATAGGATGAGCCAATTTTTTGTTTGGTTGGATGGATGAGGATGGATAGGCTAGTTGTAATCAAAGTTTTGAACTTCGGTTTGAAATTTTCGGACAAAATTTGATCGAAATTTTGAATTTTTGGACAAAATTTGACCATAATTTGACCGAGTACAGTTCGGCGAAATTTGAATTTGACCGAGTACACCTCTAAATGCAACAAACTGGATGAGCCTGTCCGGCTTTTTTTTTAGATGGCTCTATCCAGCATCTTAATGGAATATTCTAAAAAACTGGATGATCATATTCCATCCGTTCACTCATCCAAACAATTGGATGACTCCAAATCCATGGATGACTATATCCCATCCACCCAACCAAACGCGATTAGTATTGGTGAATCCAAGTAGGAGCTAGGCTGGAAGGAGGGGACAGATGAACTGGGAGGAAGCAGGATGAATGGGTTGAGGCCCCACAAGGACATATCTGGGCCTTATAAAAGGTTTCTAATTTCAAGATTGGGTGCAGAACCTGTTGTGTGGGAAAAGTGATAGCCATTTAGTTAAAAATTTAGTGGTTGTGTGGAGACTGTTTGCTGATTTGCCCAGACGTCAAGGTTGTCCAACTCATACTGCCCAAGTTAGATGAGATAGCCAGGAAATTATGTCCTATTGAACACAAAAATCCCAGAATAAAGCCATCAATTGTTCGAGTTTGCAGATCATATAATATAGAGAAAATTCCTTATATGCCACCGAAAGTTGACCGGATCCTCAATCTGCCACCGGAAAGACTTCTCTTCCTTCAGTGCCACCTCTTTTCAAAACATTGCCCTTATTTGCCACTTCTGTCAGCCTGCTGTGTGGGTGCTGTTAAGTGGTCTGCAAACCCTTCGGCCCCCACCTTCTCTTCCTCCTCCTCCTCCCTGTTCCTATTATCATTCCTGCTCCAGCCACTAGCTACCACCGGATCCAATGCTGTTTCACTACCGGCCATCACACTACCCCTCCAACTGCCCTTGCCCATCGGAGCAATTAGAGAGAGAACCTGAAGAGCAGCAAAAGCTTGGGGGTCCGGTAATTTTTTTTTATGGCATAAGGAATTTTCTCTACAGTATAAGATATAGAGAACCTGAAGTCCAGTAAATCCTTGGTAAACTTGGCATAAGAGGTTTACCTTTTGAAGCTCAAGTACAAATGCTATAAAAAGTTAGTTACTCGATGATTTCAAGGTTGATTGTTGCCAGAGTAAATAAATATTTTTATGTACAGATATAACCAACTTGAAGGATTTACTAGCAGTTATGTAGGAAGAAATTAACTTCTATGATTTTTTTTGGGTGGTGTTTTTAAAGATTTCAATGGAGATAACTAGAAAATGGTTAGCTTTATGATTTTAGTGCGATTTTTGTTCTCCAGACCACAAAGTCCAAGCACTATGAAAGAGCTGAAGCAGATTGACTGTTAACTGAACCTGAAGGGTGCTGACTTTATTCTGATGCATCTACAGTAGAATCTATCGCACGTGCTATGATATGTGTTGTACGAATTGTATTTTTGCGATGGTATTGTGCTGTTGATGGCAAAGAAGATGGATTATTTGGCTTAGATATACTGGTTTGTTGTTAATGTGACAGTATTTCCTATGTTGTGCATCTACTTATCTTCATCTTGGGTGTTTGTATGGCGTGCACTCTGGTTATATTTGCTCACGTTTTCAATCTTGACTGTGTTGTGCTCTCTTTGTGCAGGTTGCAACAACGTTTGATTTGTCGGATCAAAGCAAAGTGCCAAAGCTAATAGCGGAGAGCACGTGGAATTACGAAATCTGATTTGCCTGTGCCAGCAAGCAGCTCCTTCTTTAAGAGGCACCCTTGCCCTTGCCCTTGCCATACCGCTCCTTACTGTATCTCGCAACGTGGAACTAATCTTTTTTGGGTGCACCATTGTTCGCATGTCTGCTACCGTTATTCATTTTTACCTGTCACACGATGCGGTTGCCATCGGCCATGCCATGACATTGGAAATGAACACCGACTCGAGTAGGTACCTTTATATGCTTATGATATGATTGGACAGAATTGTCTTGTTGACAAGAATCCCAGGAACGGTGCTTTGCTGCTGCTTGTTTAGTGATACGGCGCCTGTCTGTCTATGTTTTCGTGTGGAAGGAGCATCAGCGATGGTGCCCATGTTGTCGGATGGTGTGTACTTGCATTGATGGTGAAACAAAAGAAAGCCCGGAAGTAGAAAGGTAAGAAGGCGAGGCTCGGCAAAGCCTGACGAGGAGATGGCGGTAAGCTCTCTGCCTGAGTACTGTATAATTGAGCCTTGCTTAGCGCTCAAGTAGACGATCGAGACTGTCTGATCTGACGACGGCCATGCCAAACCGCGTGCGTGCGCCCGCTGCTTTGCAGGGACGAAAACTTGGTGACATGTACAACCGACGGACGGATAAACACGGCGGCGACATGTTGCGCACCTAGCCACATATTCTCCGTTGCTTGCTTACAGCTCAATAAGCATGCATCCTCATCTAGTCTAGCAGTCCAGATAGTAGCCGTATATAAATTCCTTGAGGCTGGCCGGCTTCAGCTAGCATAGCATCTGTCAGCTGGTAGATAAAAAGGGGCTGTGCTAGCTAGCTTGAAACAAACAAACAAACAAACAAACACAATTAAGGTGAAGTTGATCGAGGATGGGCTTGGCGATGGGGCGGCTGCTGAGCCTGAGCCGGCTGTTTGCGAGGAAGGAGATGCGGATCCTCATGGTGGGGCTCGACGCCGCCGGCAAGACCACCATCCTCTACAAGCTCAAGCTTGGCGAGGTCGTCACCACCATCCCAACCATCGGTACGTTACCGACACCTGGCTACACAGCCTACACTTATATATATGCTCTTCCTTCCTGTCAATCTTCTTTTAACGGATCGGAACAAATTAATTGCTTGCTTTTGTAGGATTCAATGTTGAGACGGTGGAATACAACGACATTAGCTTCACCGTTTGGGATGTCGGCGGCCAAGATAAGGTATATATATACACAGTATGTTGAGACGGTGGAATACAACGACATTAGCTTCACCGTTTGGGATGTCGGCGGCCAAGATAAGGTATATATACACAGTCACTCGTCGGTTCTTTCAGTTCAGACCAAATATATATTCCGGCTACGTACGAGAACTAGCTAGCGTCGATCATGAGCACCGATTACTCTTGGTTGTTCTCGATCTTCCTTGCAGATCCGCCCGTTATGGAAGTACTACTTCCAAAACACCCAAGGTATGATCTTTGTCGTTGACAGTAACGACAGGGAACGTGTCCTTGAAGCCAGGGATGAGTTAAACAGGATGCTGATTGAGGTAACTGTGTATGCGCGCGTGCATGTATTCTGCATTGCATTTCAATCCAATCAAGTGGTTGTCATTTACAGTTCGAGATATCATTGGTCATATATACACTAATCCGCTATGAAACAATTGTCTAAATGATAACTCACAGGACGAACTCAGATATGCCGCGCTGCTTGTATTCGCGAATAAGCAAGACCTTCCCAATGCTTTGAGTGCAGCAGAGATAATTGACAAGCTTGGTCTTCAGTCCCTTCAACACCGTAGATGGTCTCTGCATGTCCCCTTAATTTCCTTTCAAGTTATATATATATATATAGGAAGTAGAAATGGGGCACCATGGTGCCTGGGCACCATGATTTCAAATGCGCAAATTCAAGTCATATTCGAGTATAATTTTCAAAATTTCAGTTTTAGGGTATACACCCATCTATAACAATTCAATTGAAACACATACCTTTGAAAAAATATACTCGAATTCAAAGATTTTGAATGAGTTTGGATCATATGCTTTGCTGATTTATATATAAAATCAGCACATACCTACAACCAAACTATCATCAAAAAGGGAAACTATAGTTTGAATTTCAGTTCAAACTTGTTTGAACTAGTTAGTAAATTGGTTAAACTCAACATCCTAAAATTTTTAAAAAAAATCGTATGAAAATATATAGGAAAAATATCCTTTTTAGATCATGGTGTCCCAAGTAATTATACTATGTATGTATGTATGTATGTATGTATGTATGTATGTATGTATGTATGTATGTATGTATGTATGTATGTATGTATGTATGTATGTATGTATGTATGTATGTATTCTTGAGTTGTGATCTTATACCAGATCAAATCCTCTATTTGCTATTCATTCTTGCACCTTAATTTTTTTTTGCAATTAACTCCACAGGCACATTCAGAGTGCTTGTGCAACCTCAGGAGAAGGCCTCTACGAGGGGCTGGATTGGCTTTCCACCAACATCGCAAGCAAGGTTTGTTTTCTATCTTTGCATTATCTGTACACTGCTGCGCTATCTTTTCAATGTAACACGATAGAGAGGGAAGCTGCTGAACAAACTGAATCATTTTTTTCCTAAAGACCAGTTGCAAGTTTTTATTTCCTTTTAGAGGAAAAAAAAGACCTGTTGTTAGTTATCTACTCACTTTGATCACAAAAATACATCATTTCAGACATCGATATAGTCCCCTAAACGCAACTTTGACCACTAATTTTTATTGTAATATATTAATAAAACCCAATAAAATTATAGTATTATTAAAGTACTTTCTGAGACGAATCTACGCATATGATTTTTATATATCTAATCTAAATATTTAAAAAAGATATCGATAGCCAAATTCTAAAAGTTTGACTGCAGGTATCTCAATATGACATGTTTTTGTGACTGGAAGGAGTATCTCTACCTTGAGCAGCGTTTCAGAGGAAAAAAAAGATTGTAAATTCACCTCAATGCTCTTGCCAATAATCCTGTAACTATATATACAATGCTATTTTACGACACCAGTTGAATCACACTACTATCTACAAATTTGTTTCCATTTAATGTGGGCAGGCATAAGGAAGTCGGATCGAGTGATCAACAGATGTGGAACCAACTGGAGTTGGCGTATCAATGTCAGGTGTAGTTAGTTTTCTTTACTGGGGATCATCAGACGCTGAAGAATACGAACAACTTGTGCTGTACGTATAGGGGGCCATTTACTTGCCTTATAGAGCTGGATACCATGTCTGTCTGTATGGAAAACAGAGGATTGAATGCTTTGCATATACTAATACTCCATAGTACGGTGTTAGGGCTAGCTCATGTGACAAACCATAATCTGCGGTTTCTGTACAGTCCAGAAAACTGAGCGTAATGGTAAAACAAGCAATAAGAGTCGTATGTCTGTTTTTATAGTCATAAAGAGCAAGCCAGATGCATAGCCTGTGCACATGATGTGTTCCCCGACATCAACTCCAGCCTCCACGAGACGGATGAAGACGGTAGCGACTAGGGAGCTCCGGCGAGCGGTGGCGGCGGAGCCCCAACTGGTCGGTAAACCATTCGCCGACCTGCTCTCTTCGATCGACTCCCATGTCCTAATTGTTGTAGACAGTTTTTTTTGCCAAACTATACCACACCTATGACATTGAATTTTGTTACCACAAAAATTATAGCAAACTACACGTGCCTAATATTAGTTATGCTAAAGTTGGCTTCAAATGAAACAGTGTGTTGCTTTTGCTCACCCTGCGTTGCTTTGCGTATCCATGCTCTGATTGATACGCTTACGTAGGGCAGGAATATACGGTGAGTAGAGTAGCTACGGTTGAATGTACATGACTCACTACATGTTTATCCCCCGTTGCCGCTGAGAAGTGCTCTAGCAAAATTTGTTCCTGTTCCTCATGCGTGACTGCAACCTCGCCCGAGTTCTTCGACGTCAGCGCCGGGATGAAATTCTTCAATGAAAGAACTTTGTGTTGGCGTCACCTTCCTCGAGCCAGGTGATGCGCGAACATTGGCGTCTTCCGGACCATTCTAGCGCCGCCAGTCCGAGGAATCTTGCCTTCAGAGCTGTGTGAAGCTCTGTAGGCGATGAGCTCTTGGAGGAGACGCTGAAAGGAGCCGACGCAAGGAAGAAAGTTACGCTGGAAGAAGCTGTTTTTTTTTTTTGTCGCCGCACAGCATCTCACGCAGCCTTTTTCTTATCACCTTTAGGGTTTGTTTGAGGAGCTATGGTTGGATTGAAAAGCTACTTTTAGTTTGCTGGGCTACAAAGCAGCTGTAGTTGACGGCTGTGGCTTTTCTTGTTATGCTGTTTGGCAAACTAACTGTTGCAGGTGTAGCTTTTGAGGACTAACCGAAATAGAAGGTAGCAACATAGTAAAGTACAGCGGCGTCCGAGTGGGGAGGTGACGTGGAGGCGGCGAGGCAGGGTGGCAAAGGTCGGGAAGGCAGAGCGAGCGAGTTGGGAGGAGTTCAAGCGAAATCACAGCTGAAAAGCTCCTCCTTAGCAGCTGCAGCTTTTAGGGGTGCTTCTGCTGTAACTTAGCTTCCCAGCTGCTTTGCAGCCATACTGTTTGGGGAGCTTTTGATCCAAAGCTGAAGTAAAACTGAAGCACAGCTCCCCAAACAACCCCTTATTCTCTTAAATAAAGTTAGATTACATGCCTCATCCAAACTAACTCATCAAGCTAACAGACTCATCCAAACTAACTACTAAAAGTCGGATAAGCGACGTACGTGGAAAAGTAGTCTAACAAAACATCCCCTAATCATGTTGTTCCGACTTCACCTTTTTCACGCCAAGCTTCTGCCGCAACTCAACGAACTTCATGTGGCCGAGCGCCTTTGTCAGTACGTCACAAGTTGATCACCTATGTTGATGTGCTCCACATCAATCTTACCATTCTTGACACATGCATTCACAAATAAAATGAAATCTAGCGTCGATGTGCTTATTGCGATCGTGATGAACTAGGTTCTTGCATAACGCGATCGCCGACTTGTTGTCCACCGGCAGCTTGACCTTCCTTGGTTCTTGCCCTTTCAGGTCTCCATGCAGTTGGTTCAACCAAACACCCTGGTGCATTGCCGTTGCCGTTAGGGATAGATACACGGTAAAATAATTGGAGATAAGATTTAACGTGAAAAAATCCTTACGGAAAAAAAATCACGGGAAACAATCCACTATAATACTTCAAAGATTACAAGTACAGGGGGTTGGCTTATATAGCCAAAGAATCCTAGTTGTAGAAGACTTGACTTCTAACAAACTATGGATAGAACCAATAAATATGGTAGTTAGAGATATTGAGTTATCTCCAGTAAACCTCCCCTTAACTCAAAATCTATAACAAAGTTGTTTTCGGAAAATCCTAAAGGGGTATTAAGCACGAAGAATACAAGTGCGTTAAAAGTCCAAAGGACTACTGAACGAGGAAGACTGAAACAGTCAATCCAAACACTTGTAATGCGAAAAAACCACCAAGGGTATGAAAAGACTGGAACTGTCTTATCCAAACGCTTCTCACGAAGCAAGATTGAGCAAACTACCAGTAGGTCGAGAGAAAGACGGGAACAGTCAATCCAACATAGCTATAACAAAGCAGACGAAGAATCTGGGTCTTCAATGATTCACAACCCCAGTAAAGTCTGAGTCTGTGCAATTGACCTCCTGAAACAAACGCTCAATCATCAAATGGCATAAGCCAAGACATCACCTGAGGTGCTGGGTAGATAGTGAAGAACATATAACATTGACTTTTGGAATGCTCCATCTGGAATATAAAATTCAGCAAACTGCTTACTGAAAATCCATAATATGGTTGAAACTGCTCCTGAAAAAAATATTGCAGTAGACCCCTCATATTGAGCAAAGACAACAAAAAAGAACGTTGTAGTATCCACGTAGAAACAAACTCCTTATTGCACTTAATACTTTATCTGAAACTGACATTGGAGCAAAAATTTCACTAGAAAAACTCCGAAGAGTATAATGCTATCATCAAGGTGTCATCAAATTCCAAGTTGAACGGTGAATAAAACACCAGAATAACGGTGATGAAACACCGAAATTAGTTGTCTCATCAACTGACATTTTTTTCTCCAAAGTCTCCAATGTAGACGATGAAACGTCAAACAAATCGACGATGAAACATCGAATAAATTGTCCAATAATCCGCCAACAATAAATCCCGCATGAATGCCACCAATACTAAATCGATGACGAAACGTCGAATAAATCTTCAATAATAAATTCCGCCTGACTTACAATAAATTTCGTCAATAATATGCATAAAATTAAGCATTAATTGCAATGAATGAAATCTGCCAATAATAAGCACAAAATAATAAGCATAACATCTTGAATTATGCATAAAATCCCGCCAATAATAGGCACGAAAGCCTGAAATTTGCGCATAATATTCTGCCAATAATAAACATAAAAGTCTGAATTTACGCCTGAGATATGAACAATATTTTTTCCCCTTATCAACCGAATTGTCTTCACAAAAAAACCGAATTAACCTCCTGAGACTTGATGAGAGTGCGCGGTTTTTCATTTCTCCGACTCCCTAGTGATTAGGCTTGCGTCAAGTAAAAATGCCACCCCTGTGGTGCTCTTACGGTTGTCCACGTCGCTAGCCGGGTCACTGTCGCTGAAACCTATCAGCTCGGGCTCCCACTCATCGTACTTCCTGTAGCAGTACCCATAACCAACCGTGCCTCTCATGTACCTCAGGATATCCTTCACGGTAGCCATGTGCTAAGTCGTGGGCACCTCTATGTACCTGCTCATGATGCCCACCGCATAAGCAATGTCTGGCCTTGTGTTCACCAGGTAGCGCAAGCTTTCGACGACGCTACAGATTCGATAGGATTGATAGCAACTCCACCGTCCTTCTTGCTTAGCTTCAGTCGATTTTCCATGGGTGTCAAGCAAGAGTTGCACCCAACAATGCCTGAGAGCCTGAGTATCTTAGTTACGTAGCTACCTTGGCACAGCGTGATCTCGCCGGCGATGCATTGAACGGTGCATTGGCAGCTGCAGCAGTGCATGTGGCTCCACTAGATAGCAAGCCATCGTTCAAGTCATAGTTGAGTTATGTCACGGACGAGAAGGGTCATTGAGAAGATACGGCGGTGAAAGGGTAGAAGAGGTGTGTCTCCTCTATACTCGCTATTGACGAGCTTCATCGACAACTAGTGTGACAAGATTGGCATTGGTAGACATCTTCGTGTCTTGTCAAGAAAGCAGCCAAAGCTACGCGTTCTCTTGTCAGTTGCGTCCATAAGATATTATGTGTGATCATGTGGGTTCTTATCCGAGTTGTGCGCACAAGATAAACGTGTGCGAATTTGTTCAGAGATATTGTGCGTATCAGAGGAGATCATACTGCACGAGATGATTAAGAGGAATCCCCTGTGTGTGCCAAGAGGTGGATGTGTCTAGAATAGCTAAGCGCATGAATATAGTGAAGTTGTTGCATGAAAGAGAAGTACAGGATGTTGAGGAGTTGTAGCCACCATCCTAATTGTGTGCGTGCATACAGGAGTTATCCAAGATGTTGATGTATTGTGAACGCCATCCTATAGGTTGTTGTGTGTGCAATGCAGTGCAGTCGAAGTTGAGTTAAGATGTTGAGGAGATGTGTTCGTTATTCTGTGTCGTGTAAAAGTTAGGTAAATCGTGGTTGAGATCGACTGCCTTAACAAGTTAGAGTTATGCCAGAAATTAGATCTAGTTGATGTTGTGAGATTAAGCGGTGAATGTTATAATTAATCTTGTACTAGTAGGAAATAGATTATTTTCTAATTGGAATTCGTTTCCTACTAGGTTAGTTAGTAATACTATTATATAATCAAAGCATTGGTTGCTTGTAAGCTATGAGAAAATAAGAATAAGAAAATACAAAAGACCACAAATATTCTTCTTTCCATGTGTTATTGTATTCTTCTTTCTTTCTGTTTATGTGCATGTGTTTATAATCTGGAGCTAAAACCAACGTAGCATTGGCCGCACATCCTCAATTTATAGGATGGAATGGGCTTGCCGGCCTTAACTCCGGTGGTTGGTTCGCCTAGGTGTGGCGCCTTGACTCCATGGATGCAGGCGGGAAGGTGAGCTTGCGCCACCAGAAATTTTGCTTAACAACTTGCCAGTTCGGTGAAACAATTAATTCCGAGCACGGAAAGAGGTTTTTATTTGTTTTAACCTTAGATCATAGACACAGGTATATAAACACGACGAATAACATGTACAATAACACACGGAGAGTTTTTATTTTTTACATCCTACGTCATCTTTTTTTTTCTATTGTTTTGTGTTATCTCAGACTCACGGATACGAGCTTTCCGACAGCTTCAAGGCGCGCGGATGCAGAGGAGCGGGAATCCCGACTCTTGCTGCTGCATTCTCTCAAAAGGTGCCATCGGGAGTAACGGCAGCGGGTGGAGCTACGCCCTTGCCCATATCCCTAGCAGCTTAAGGTGGGCTTTGGACTTCGTCGTCGTCTTGGTCAGAGTCAGAGAGCCCCAGATCCACTTTTTTCCGGAGGTGGGTCCAAGGCGTTGCGCTGCCTTGGAGGCGAGGTCGTCGCGGCGCCGGCCAGGCGAGCCCAGTCAGTGGCGCGTCGCAGCTCTCAGCCCTGCACGCGAGTGCATGTGCGTCATCATCGGTCTAATAATATTTTTTTTAAGACCAAAAGGACATCAAAGATATGCCCGAGTTCCATTACTGAAAAAACATCATTCAAACACCAAGCAACCAGCACAACTTGAACAAGCCACATAAATCACCTAAAAACATTACTCGCTCTCACACTGAACGATTAACAGAAACCAAAAGAGACATCAAATCACTAGAAGAATCATCCAAATGATCGCCAGAGCTCGAAACTCCATCCATCTTCACGTTACTCCATACTCCAAGGGCAGCGGTGCTTGGATATATGACTCCAGATTCCTGCAAAACATGTTCATTCTGTCATCCATCTCCTCTCTGTACAAAGGCCTCCAATCTCTTAGCGAAGACAACATCCTTCTCCAGATGATTTTTACACTTGACCAATCCTGTGAATGAAAAATCATGAAATTTCTATTCTTCCAGATACTCCAAAGGGTAGCCGCACAAACCGAGTTAAGAACTCCATTTTTCGGATTACTCAACCAAAATCTAGCAACCGATTCATAGTTATAACCAATCCTCAAACCGAAAGACTGAGGCCAAACTCCACACATTCTTAGCAACAACACAGTCAAAGAAAATATGATTAACCGATTCAATCTCATTACAACAATAGCAAGCACTCCCTTTATCCATACCTCTCTTCAGCAAATTGTCTTTCGTCATAATTATATTGTGAGAAAGAAGCCAGAGAAAAAATGAATCTTTGGGGGAACAATCAGCTTCCAAATAGCCGGAATAAAAACCAGAATGACCCCCCTAAAGTTCATAACAGCATAGAGAGAATTAACCGAATAAACACCATTGCTAGAGTATTGCCATACTAAAGAATCATCCTCATCAGAAAAAATAATGCTGTTAGCCACCTCCACTAATTCAAACCACCTAATCATCATACTTTCAGAAAAAATCCTTCTAAAGGTACATCTAACATTTAACCCATCCCAAACATCAACAATCGGGCAGTTCTTCTCATTAACTAAAACATAAAGGTCCCACAATTGGATAGCTAAACACGAAGGATCAAACCAGATATCTTCCCAGAACCTGATTTTTTTACCATTTCCCACAAACCACTTAAAGCCAAACTTAGTAGCCTACAACGTCCGTAGAACCCCTTTCCAAAAGATAGACCCATTATCAGGGCGACAAGCAAAAATATTAGGATAATCAACTTTATATTTGAACCTAACCAAATCTTTCTATTGTTTATTATCATTGGCATATAGCCTCTTAATCCAAGAAGCTAAAAGGCACATATTAAGATCTCTAATGTTAGGGATACCGAGCCCACCATAGTCTTTCTACATACACACTAAGTGTCAATTAGCTAAATGAATCTTACTATGCCCTTCAAAATCATTCCAGAGACAATTAGCCAAATGAGAATTAATAAGGTTAAGAGCCCGTTTAGTGAACTTAAAGAAAGAAAGTAAATACAAAGGAATACTTGATAAGCAAGCTTTCATAAGAGTCAACCTCCCACCATATGAAAGTAATTTGCCCCTCCAACCTGCAATCCTTTTTAAAATCTTATCAATTAGAGGTTGCAAATCCTCTTTATTGACCTTATCATAATGGAGAGGAATACCAAGGTACTTAATGGAAAAGGAATCAATTTTACAGCACAAAATGTTAGCATACATATTCATTTCATTTTCATCACAGCCAATAGAAATCAGCTCGCTCTTAAGAAAATTAATCCTCAAACCTGACATTTGTTCAAAATAGGTTAGAAACCACTTAAGATGTAAAATTACTCTCTCACTATTCTTAAGAAACATGAGAGTATCGTCAGCGTATTGCTCGTATATGACAATATATATACAAGAGTGAGCTATATAGTGTTCTTCTACCTGTGTGTGTACGTACGTAAGCTATACATACATGCTTGTACGGGCCGAACGAGAGTGTCTTCTGTAATGGAGCACGCAGCTCTCCGCCTACGTACGCGCTTAGTTCTATCTTGTGTCTTTTTCCCCTTAACTAATATACCCTCGTATGATTATGCATGGCAGGTGGATAACAAAAAGGATAGATAAGTTGCGCAGAAATTTTATTTGGAGAGGCGAATAGGATTACAATGGGAGACACTGTCTTGTGAATTGGAAGAAAGTCTGCAGGCCGAAGGATTTTAGAGGCCTCGGCGTAAAGGATCTTGATACAGTCGGTCGGGCTCTTCGGGTCCGTTGGCTATGGTTCGCCTGGAAAGACCATAGCAAACCTTGGGCAGGACTGCAGCTCCTATGTGATGAATCGTTTCGCAGGTTATTCAACGCGAGCACCACCTTAATTAGTTCTGGGAAATGGCGAAACAGCTAAGCTCTGGGAATCCAATTGGCTTCAAGGAGTATCTCCACGCGAGTTGGCACCCTCCTGCTTTCATCTTTCCCACAATAGAGGAGGTTCAGTCAAGGACGAGCTTACCAGCAGGAGGTGGCTTCGTTCGTTGCATAGAGTTACAACCGCAGCACAGTTAGATGACTACGTTCGCTTGTGGAACATGATGTACAAGATGATGTCATTTGGAAATAGACGTCAAATTCCGCGTACTTTGCAAAAACGGCGTACAGGGCCCAATTCATAGGTTCGATCCCAGACCCAAACTACAACATGATCTGGAAGGCTAGCACGGACGGGAGATGCAAGTTCTTTGCATGGCTCTTTGCCCAGAAAAGGATCTTTACAGCTGACAGGATAGCAGCTGGGGGTGGCCACATAGTGTAACCTGTGTTTTATGTGGATCTGACATGGAAACAGCGCGACACCTTTTCCTGTTATGCCCTTTTGCGAGGCAGGTGTGGACGAATGTCTTCCGAGATATGACGGTAATCCACATGCCTTCGGACTCTACATCCGTACAGCTTGGTATCACCGTTTGGTGGAGCAAGCTCCTCTCCACTATGACAAAGGACTGCAGGAAGGAGGTAGACGGTATCGTCATATCCACCATGTGGAACATATGGAAAGAATGAAATAGCAGGATCTTCACGGACACGTATCGAACGGTCCAGTTGGTTGCCAACACCATCAGCCAAGACGTGCACAATCGGAACCGTGCTTTCATGATTTCATGATTCTCCAATTATATCGACATTCTGAAGATTTCTTGTGTACCTGTTATGTTCCGTGTTCTGTTGTGTTTACTTCTCTCAATTTGTAAAAAATCATTTGTAACTTTGTCTTTTATCTCTATCCTTAATGCATTGGCAGAGCTCCTGCCCTATTTCAATATATATATATATATATATGATATGCGAAAAGTGCTCTTAATCTCTTTTATTGTTTGCGACTTCGACTTACTTATTTTGACAGATCAAGAACTCTAATATCCAATATTCCCGTGTTTTTTTTCCTTGGAAATTTAACTCTGCAATATACTTAGGCCCTGTTTGTTTCAGCTTTTTCACTGGCTTAAAAACAGAAAAGCCAAAACCGAAACAAACGACTGATTTTTAAGCTGGGCTTAAAAAAAGCCAAAAGCCTCCATATAACTATAAGCCAAAAGCCAGGTGAGAGGTGATTTTTTGGTTTTTTTTATGAAATAACCCTTTACCACTGGAAGTCTCTAAAATTACCCACCAAATACCATCATATATAAACTCAAGAATCCTTCTCCTATCTCCTCGTCTTCTCTCGCTCCCCTATGCGACATGCCTTCTCCTTCCGCAGTTCCGGTCTCTTCTGTCCCCAACCTCCTCCCTCCCCAGCCTCCTTCCTCTTCCACCAATCCGGATTCGACGCGGCGTGGGTTGAGGCAGTCGAACCCGAGCTTGGAGCAGTGGGAGGCTACAGGGTCCGGGCGTGACGTAGGTGGAGCTGAACTGATCCGACTGTAGCACGGCGGGAGACGGCCGGATCCGGCACGGCGTGGGTGGAGGGGAGCGAACTCGAGGGTGGAACGGCGGGAGGCTGGTGGAGGCTGCCGGATTTGGCACGGCAAGAGGCGACCGGATCCGCCTCATCGAGCCCCTAGTATATGTTTTTATTTAGTTTGACGAGAGTTCAGAATTGTTATACTATTTTCAGTCTGAGAAAAGTTCAAAATTGACATGTAGAAGAGTTTCAAGTTGATAAATAATTATGCTCATAATGAAGTTTGATCTCAAGCTTAATCTATGTTTTCAATACGACATTCGGTGAAAAAAGTATGAAACATTTGTATTAGATAAATCAGTACATAAGAAAAATCCTTCCAACCTTAAAGAGTATTTCAAACTTTCTAGCAATAAGCTACACCATCCAATCCATCAAAAAGCCAGGATACCAAACAACATATATTGACTTAAAAGCAGATGGCTTAAAAGCTCGTTAAGCCAAAAAACTAGCTTTACACAAAAACTAAAAAACCTAAGCTGAAATAAACAGGCCTTATGTATGTTAGTACGCGCGTACAAATGAGCGAAGGGGTTTTTCATCCTCAGAAAAAAAAAAGGGTGTTTTTATGCGATCTGTAGTCATAATTAACTGCGTAATGGGATTACGGCACCCCGATCTTTATGACAATATTACCGATTTACATTCAGTCAGACTGGCATATATATATATACGATGCATGTCAGTCTAAAACTTATTATTTCCCGATTAAACCCTTAATGAAAGCCAAGGGAGATGGTGCGCATGTGTGCCTGGCCAGCAAAGGGGTTGGGCTTTTAGCGAATTTTTGAGGCACAGGGTGTTACAGAGATGAAGCTAGTAGACTAGCTAGCAGCAAGGTTTTAAATAAATAGTTAGCTATAGCTACACTACAATTTATTTGAACCGCCAAATGCTAAGCCACGAAAATAGGTATATAATTGGCACTATATATAGTTTTTTTGATCTCGTCACGAAAATCAAGATTTAAAACCTTAGATAGCAGTACCTTCTTAATTAAACACACCTACATTACTAGAGGCTGAGGCAGCTCCCGAGCAAGATAGACGCTTGCCCAAACTCACCGACGACATACAGTGAGCACTCTGCTCGTTGCGAGCATCATGGAAGTCGCCAGTCCGATCTATTTCTAGGCAAGCTCTTGCTGACAGTCGATGTTGCACGTGGCCTTAGTTAGGTTTGTCTAGACTATACCAAAATTTCTTGGCTCTCCTACGTAGGATCAACTGTAACAGCCTCAAAAATCATAAAATAAAGAAAAATGAAAGAAAAATCTTTTGTGTATTATTTTCGAAATTTCTGAATTTTTTGGATTTTCTGAATATTCTTTTGCTTTTCTTTAATGCAAGAAAGTGAAACAAAGAAGATAATAAATGAAAAATGGTAAAAAGTAAAAATGTTAATTCAACA
This sequence comes from Otatea glauca, assembly GCA_036346275.1. Lineage (NCBI taxonomy): Eukaryota > Viridiplantae > Streptophyta > Magnoliopsida > Poales > Poaceae > Otatea > Otatea glauca. The sequence continues at coordinate 92,099,044 of CM070715.1, forward strand.
AAAATTTACCAAAGTCACCTTAAATATCTGAGGGCTCTCCTCAGATTGCTTAAGTCGGTGGGTAACCTGGATTTATAAAAATAATAATTAATCAAAGATAATCATGTGTAAATATCTCAGGGTAAAATGGTAAAATAATTTGGTAAACATATCTGGTAGTCATCCTGACCCAATATTTTTATCTTGCCAACATCAAAATAGTATAAACCTCCAGTAAAAATATCAAGAATTTACTAATTCATTTTATAATTTTAACAATTCAAAAACAGTGAATAAATAAACTGGAAAACAGTAATGTCAGAATTTTTCAAAAATTAAATATTAATAATTAAAATCTTTAATTTTTACATAAGGTGTATAATACCATTTAAAACTGTCATAAAAAGTTTTGTAAAATAATCACTTCATTTAAATCGTAAATTAAAAGAAAAACCGATTGGGCAATGCAGCAACAGTTGCATTGTCAGATTTTTATTAAAATCTACATGCATCATAAAATATCTAAATTTTTACAGGAATCTGGTAATATCCTAGCCGACCTATGGTAAAAAATTTATAAAATTTCGTGTCGTTTTGTCCGTCTAAAATGCCGTTGAAATCCCGTCCTGTCCTGAGCCTTCGCCAGAGTTCTTTTCCCCTCTCGCTGACATGTGGGCCCGGGTTGTCAGTGAGACACCTCAGCCGACAGCCACTGCCACCTCGCCCCCACGCGTCAGCGACCCAACGGGGTTCTTCTCCCCTCTTCCCGCTCTCTCTCTCGCGCAGAGACGCAGACCTCTCGGTCTTTCTCTTGCCAGCCGCCTCCAACCGCCTTTGAGCCCGTATAAAAGGCATCCCCCTCGTCGCAGCCGACCCAGTTCGCCTCCCGTGCAACCCATTCCGCCGCTACTTTGGTCATCTTCCCCAATTCCGGCGAAAACCGCAAAGAGGGCAAAACACCACATCTTCCTCTCCAAGCCGTTTCGTCCCAATTCACTTCGCCTGAAGCTCCCTCGTGCTTCCAGGAGCTCGTCCCAAGCCTCGGCCGAAACCCTTTCTTCCCCGACGAGCTCCTCCGCCGTGTTTTTCTTCCGTCGCCACCGCGCACGGTGAGAACCTCCCTCCGCCATCCATTCTTCGAACCAAAGCCAGAAATAGAATCCTTGAAGCTCACTGATGCTCGTAGTGGTGATCTTCAAGCCTAGGATAGCTTCGTTTGCAGGTTCGCCGGCCGGCCGTGAGTTCCGCCGCCCCTCGTCGGTGCCGACCGCCTTCCCGGCCACCTCAGCTCACCGCGCCACCACCCAAAGGTGCGCCTTAGTCCGCTGGTGCCTCTGGTGGAATCGATTCCGTCGCTCCGGCGCTGGTTCGCCGCAGGTGAGCTCGGATGTGCCGCACCCTGCTACGGGTCACCGCCAAGCGGGCCCGGCCTGTCGGTCTCATGCGCGTGTGCCAGTCACTGCCATGTGGGCCTCTGCGGTCAGTCTCTTGCGCGTGCGCGAGTCACTGCCGTCTAGCCCCGTCTGTCGACCTCGCGTGTCGCGCGATCCACATGGGCCGCAGCGTCAACCTCGGCGGCAATCACAGACGGTCACGGCCGATGGGTCGGCGCCTCGCCAGCAGTTCGCTCAAAATGGAAAGCGCGTTTTCGTAGCGAAAGCGTATTTTCCATTTTCGGCAATTTTCTAATTTTCAGTATTTATTCAAAATCTAGATATTCATATAACTATAACTTTTGAATCACTTGGTTAAATTTGATGAAATAAATTTCTAAATTCATATAAAATCAGGTAGTATCAGAATATTCAGAAATATTTCAGAATTGAATTTTATTTGGATTTCGAATTTAAATTCAAAGAAAAGTTAGAAATATGTTATACATGAAAATTCTGCAAATAACCTCCAAATTTAGTAAAATAAATTTTATTAGAATCCTGAGAGCATCTAGGCTCCCTTCATGTAATCTGTGTTTAGTATATTGGTTTTGGTGTTGATGACTAAAGAGGGTACTCAGTGAAAATCAAAAGAAGATAGATCAAATAGTCAAAGCTAAGGTGTTTGTATTAGTTTTTGGCTTGAAGTAAATCTAAGCCACTTAGTTTAATCACCGTACTATTAAGAGGGACTATCCATAAGAAATGATCTTGGATCATGTGCAAGGTCACTAGAAGATGTCTTGGAGCATAGAACTCTCTTAACTCATAATTCTATCTTAGACAAAACTCTTCTCTCAGGCTCAGGCGCTTAAAAGATCCGTGCTTTAAACATCAACCGAGAGTACATCATGTACGCCGGACCAACCTTTTCGGTCCGGCGCTGAAGAAATTTTCCTTCTGAGCGCACATCATGTACGCCGGACCAACCTGTTGGGTCCTGCGTTAAGAATCCTCTTCTTTACTTATATCAAATATTCATCGGACAAATCTAATTTCTCTCATTTGTGTTAGTCCAACATAAAATTATTTCGCCTCAATTATCTTTCTGGTCCATACTAAAGTATCAGAGCATTAGAGCATGATAATGATCTCAATTCTATTTGTACGTCGGACCATCTTTTCCGGTCCGGCGCAAACAAGCTTTCTACTGATAAAACCAGTCTTTTTCTTTGTACGCCGGACCATCTTTTTGGGTCTTGCGTAAACTCTGTCCTCTGGTACTAAGTTAGATCAAATCATGTGTTCGGTGAACCTTTTTTTCTGGTCCTGCGCTAACATGGCTTGCCTGGCTAAATGAAATCCTGTTCGACGGACTAAGTTTATCTGTCCGACGAAAATCCTTTGTATATGCCAGTAAAAATCATCTGATCTTTTACCCTTTCGACGGACCGTTTTTCTTGGTCCGGCGCAACTAGGTCTGTTAAAGCTCAACTATGCCTCTCAGAACCATGTACCCCAGACCGAAATTTTCGGTCCGCGTGTGTGTGTGATTTGGTATCGATTGGCTCTGTTAGAAAATCTTTTTCAAAAGGTAGCTGTTGACCTACCCCATCTACCCTGCCAACTCCCAACGGGCAAAAGACAGGTGTAACGGTTATCTCTGTTCAGGAGCTTTATATAGATGGCCTGTGCAAAAGAAATATGTGCGATTACCTTTTCACATTCTGAACATCTTTTCATTCACATATAACTCTTTGATCCTTGAGATTTCCAAGCTTCATTCCATCAAAGAGTTTTTGAGCTTCAACTCAGAAAATTACAAACCATCTTTCTGATTTGCTAAGAGTACTTGCTCCAAGCTAAATCTAGTTGAGTCTAACTACTGAACCAAGAGACAGGGCTTGTGGATAGTCTATTACTCTTGGAACTAGCTGTTTCTAGACGGTTGGAGAAGTTGTTGGTGCGACCTATCTAATAGTGTTTGTGGAAGGCCACCATTGCTGTGAAGGGTTGAGACTCACCTCACTGGAGTAGTGAAAGAGTCAAGATAGTGGATAACCAAAAGCTATTTGAAAATAGCTGTTTGATGGAGCAATACTTCCAAAGAAGTGCTCTAACGGGGACGTAGGAGTGATCTCTGAACCTCGGTGAAAAATTCTTGTGTTCCCCTGTTTCTGAGTTACTTTTCTACTCGTGTTGTTTCTTCTGCGTCTATTTCGAACTCTTTTCTCTTGAACCAGTATTGTGCCTGATATTTATGCAATTGCTTCTGCTCCATTTTTTATTGAGAAAAGTTTTTCCAAACTTTTAGATATTTTTAAAAAAGTTGCCTATTCACCCCCCCCCCTCTAGGCCAACTTGATCCTTTCAAGTGGTATCAGAACAAGGTCACCCCTTAAAGCCTAACAGCTTGGGTTAAAATGGCCGAGGGTATAGGGTCAGCTTCAGTAAGTGTAGGAAGAGTTCCTATCTTTGATATTCATAAATTATGCCTATTGGAAAATTAGAATGAGGTGTTATCTTGAAGCTGTAAGTTATGATGTGTGGAGGGTTACAGAAAAACCTTTGCCTCCACGTGTCATACCCGAAGGGCAATCCTCATCTTCAGAACTTACACCTGGAGAAATAAGAAATTTACAATATGATGCTCAATCTAGGAATGCTATATTTTCTTGCCTTAGCATTGAAGTCTTTGATAGAGTCAGTAATTTGTCAACTGCTTATGATATTTGGACTACTCTACAAGAAATTCATGAGGGAACTTCTGATATAAAAGAGGAAAAATATTTTGTTGTTAGAGAAAAATTTGATCAATTCAAAATGCTCCCTCATGAAAATGCAAATGATATGTTCTCTAGATTAAACCCTATTATAAATGAGCTTAAAGGTCTGGGAACTAAAGTTGATGATGTTGAAGTATGCAGGAAAATGATCAGAGTTTTACCACGAGCATATCATAGTCTGATCACCTACCTATCAAATAGTGGTGATCTAAAGAGGCTCACACCTACTGAGCTTCTGAGCAAAATTTCAGCTCATGAGCTCACCTTGGGTGATGAAATGGACACCAAAAAGAAATCCATTGCTCTCAAAGCCAAGGAAAAGGATCAAGACTCATCAGATGATGAAGAAGAGGAAGAAATAAGCTATGAAGAGGACAAAGATGTAAGAAAATTGGCATTACTCATGAGATCAGCAAACAAAATCATGAGAAGGGTAAATGCCAAGGGTAAATCCTCAACTTATTCCTCAAAAAGAAACCCTTTTTCTAACATTACTTGTTTTGAGTGTAATGAGAAAGGACACATAGCTGCCCGTTGCCCAAACAAGAATATCAAGAAAGGCAAAAACAAAAACAAAGATGACTATGACGAAGAAAAAGCTCAAGGAAGCTACAAGAGAAGTCATCACAAGAAGAGCTACTCCAAGAAACATTGGAGGAAAGGAAAGAAGGAGGCACACATTGGTGAATGGGTCACTGATGAAGAAAATTCGAGTGAAGACTCCTCCTCATCAGATGAAGAAGAGCCAAGGTCCAAGGGACTAGCAGGGCTTGCTCTAAATGAATCTTCACCACCCTCACCTTCTCTACCTTTATGTCTAATGGCCAGAGATGATGAAGAGAAGGTAAATGATTCTCCTTCTTATGAAGAGCTAGTAGAAATCATTAAAGAGTTGAACAATGCTTTATATACCAAAACAACTAAAGATCAAACTCTCAAGAAAGAAGCTTTTAGCTTAATGGTTAAAAATGATGTGCTTAATGCTAAAACTAAAACTCTTGAAACTGACATTAAGGTCTTGCATGAAAAATATGACATGTTAGAAATTAGTCAAAATAAGATGATAAAGGAACATGAGAAACTTTCAAGTATTCATTCTGATCTAAACACTAACCATGCATGTCTTACTGTCTCTCATGAATCTTTGAAAACTACTCACATACAACTTGTTAAAGAACATGATGAATTACTCAACAAATACTATGAGCTAGAAATTGATAGTGAAATAAAAGGTGGAAAATCCAACAATACTTCTTTTCGTGATATTTCAATCAGTTGTGACCTTCTATCTGATGATATAATTACTCCTAATTTACCAAACATGTGTAATGAAAATTGCAAAAATACCTTGTATGCTAAGGAGCTCATGATAGAAAATAATGAGCTAAAAATCAAGGTTGCAAAGTTTGATAAAGGCTTGGAAAAATGCTTTCTTGGTAGTGCTACTCTTGATAAAATTCTTGGGGATCAAAAGGTTGTTCTAGGTAAAAAGGGATTAGGTTATAAAGTCAAGTCTATACCCAAAAGGAATGAACAACCAAAATCCAAAATAAATTTTGTCAAAAGTAGGGTTCAATGTTGCTATTGTCATAACCAAAATCATGCTTCTATAAATTGTAAATTCGCCTGTGCTTCATCTGCTAAGGTTAATAGAAGGTGCATGGTTGATGCTCATTATATGATGTTTAAAGATTTTAGGGGTAAAATGAATGTTAGATATGTTGGCCCCTCTAATCTGGATAAAAATCTCAAAGCCATTTGGGTACCTAAATCTTTACTTACTAATCCTTTTGGACCAAAAATTATTCAGACTAACACTAATGGACCCAAAAGTATTTGGGTACCTAAAATCAAGAAAATGACTACTTTGTAGGTAAACTAGAAGAGTGGTGGCCGGCATTGGGTTATTGACAGTGATTGCACACAACATATGACCGGTACACCAAGAATGTTCACTTCAGTTGAAAAAGAGTATGATCCAAGTCATAAGATCACATTTGGAGATAACAGCAAAAGAAAGGTAAAGGGAAATGGTAAAATCGCTATCTCAAATGATCACTCCATTGAGAATGTATTACTTGTTGATTCTTTAAACTTCAATCTGCTGTCTGTTGCTCAGCTCTGTGATCTAGGTTTTCATTGCATATTTTCAAGTAATGAATTAGCAGTTCTTGACAAAAATGAAAAGCTTATCTTTAAAGGTTTCAGATTTTAGAATCTCTACCTTGTTGATTTTAACTCAAAATCCTCATGCATCTCAACCTGTCTGCTGGCTAAAGTTTCACATGGCTGGCTGTGGCACAGGAGACTTGAGCATGTAGGAATGTCTAATCTGAAAAAGCTATTCAAAAATGAGCTAGTAGTGGGGCTAAAAAATGTTAAATTTGAAAAGGATAAACTGTGCAGTGCTTGTCAAGCAGGCAAGCAAGTGGCTAACTCTCACCCTGCTAAAAATGTTATGTCTACTACTAGGCCCTTAGAACTTTTGCATATGGATGTTTTTGGCCCCACCTCATATGCAAGTATAGGTGGCAACTCATACTGTCTTGTAATTGTGGATGATTTTTCTAGATTTACTTGGGTATTCTTTTTGCCAAATAAAAGTGAAGTTGGAAGAATTTTCAAAAATTTTGCAAAAAGAGCTCAAAATGAATTTGATTGTCCCATTAAGAAGATCAGAAGTGATAATGGATCTGAATTTGTCAATACTAACATTATCTAATATTGTGATGAGTTAGGCATAAAGCATGAACTTTCAGCCACATACACTCCTCAACAGAATGGTGTGGTTGAAAGGAAAAATCGAACTCTCATAGAAATGGCAAGGACAATGCTGGATGAATACAATACCTCTGACGCCTTCTGGGCAGAAGCTATCAACACTGCATGTCATGCCATTAACAGGCTCTATCTTCACCGACTTCTCAGGAAGACTTCATATGAGCTTCTGGTAGGAAGAAGATCTAATATATCATACTTTCGTGTATTTGGATGCCAGGTATACATCTATAAAAAGAGAACGCATTTAGGTAAATTCCAAAAGAGATGTGATACTGGTATCATGCTAGGATATTCTTCTAAATCTAAAGTTTATAGAGTATTTAATAACTCAACTAGGTTAGTAGAAGAAACCTATGATGTTAAATTTGATGAATCTAATGGCTCACAAGGTGAGCATGAGAATCTAGCTGATGTAGGTGAAGAAGCTCTTAAAGAATCCATGAACAAAATGGAGATTGGTGATATCAAGCCTGAAGAAAACAAGGATGATCAACCGACAATGTCCACGGTACCTCAAGATGGCTCTCAACTCGAAGAAGAAGAAAAGAAGGATGAAGGACCAAACTTCATAAAGAGTCATCATACAATTACAAAGGATCATCCTGTGGATCAAATCATTGGTGAATTTAGTAAGGGGGTTCAAACTAGTTCTAAACAAGCAACTTTCTGTGAACATTACTCTTTTGTTTCATGTATTGAGCCCAGGACAATTGATGAAGCTTTAAAAGATGCTGACTGGATTGTGGCAATGGAAGAAGAGCTCAACAATTTTGAAAGAAACAAAGTCTGGAACTTAGTGAAAAGACCCTCAGATCATAACGTTATTGGAACAAAATGGGTCTTCAAAAATAAACAAGATGAAAATGGTGTGGTCACACGAAATAAAGCAAGGTTGGTAGCTCAAGGATATTCTCAAGTTGAAGGGTTGGATTATGGAGAAACTTATGCACCTGTAGCACGACTTGAGGCCATACAGTTAATCCTAGCCTTTGCTTGTCATTTCGATATTACTCTTTTTCAAATGGATATTAAAAGCGCTTTTCTTAATGGAATTATTGAAGAAACTGTTTTTGTTGAACAACCTCCTGGTTTTGAAGATATAAAGTTTCCCAATCATGTTTATAAGTTATCTAAAGCTCTATATGGTCTGAAACAAGCCCCTAGGGCCTGGTATGAGCGTCTTAGAGACTCTTTACTAGAAAAGAATTTCAAAATTGGCAAGGTTGATCCAACACTATTTTTAAAAGACTTCAATGGTACATTAATGATTTGCCAAATTTATGTTGATGATATTATCTTTGGAAGTACTAATTTGACTCTGTGCAAGGAATTCAGTAATCAAATGGCCAAAGAATTTGAAATGTCAATGATGGGGAACTTACTTTCTTTCGGGGTTTCAAGTGAAGCAATTAAAGGAAGGGACTTTTATTTCTCAAGAAAAATATGTTAAAGACCTTCTCAAGCGGTTTAATCCGGAAGAATGCAAGCCTATCAAAACTCCTATGGCAACCAATACACATCTTGATCAAGATGTGGGAGGTAAGTCTGTTGATCAAAATTTATTCAGATCTATGATAGGTTCCTTACTATATTTAACAGCATCTAGGCCAGACATCATGTTTAGTGTATGCATGTGTGCTCGATTTCAAGCTGCACCTAAAGAAGTACATCTTAGTGCAGTAAAAAGAATTTTCAGATACTTAAAATACACTCCTTGTTTTGGTTTGTGGTACCCGAAAGGTGCTCTTTTCGAACTTCTTGGCTATTCAGATTCTGACTATGCCGGTTGCAAAGTTGATCGAAAGAGCACTTCTGGAGGATGTCATCTACTAGGAAGTTCTCTAGTATCTTGGTGTTCTAAAAAGCAAAATTCAGTAGCACTCTCAACAGCTGAGGCTGAATATGTAGCTGCAGGCAGTTGTTGTGCTCAAATTCTGTTTATAAAACAAACCTTTCTGGACTATGGTGTTGTATTTGGAAAAGTACCTCTACTATGTGATAATGAAAGTGCAGTGAAAATTGCCAACAATCCAGTCCAGCATTCTAGAACTTAGTATATTGAAATCAGACATCACTTCATACGTGATCATGTTGTTAAAGGAGACATTATGCTTAGCCATGTAAGGACTGAAGATCAATTGGCTGATATTTTCACTAAACCACTTGATGAGGCCAGGTTTTCAAAATTAAGAAATGAATTAAATATCATTGCCTATTCAAATATTGTTTGACAATATATCCCCTAAAGGGAGTTGGTTTGTTGGCGATGTATCTCTTGATACATATAGCCCTTGGTCTCTTGCTCTGACTGAATTTTTGTCCTCCGGTGGATAAAATCTTTTGCTAATGGCTTTTAAGACTACCTTGATTTTCCGAGTCAATTCATTTACCGAAAAATCCTCTGACTTCCAAAAACCTCTCTAACTCCAAGACTCTTCGAATGATGATAAATTTACTCCATCTTCGCCAACATGTCTATAAAAGGGGAGAACCAGAGGTCTTGGAATGTAACTCTTCTCTTAGCCTTCTTCTTCTGCTTCTAAGCTCTCCTCTTCATCATGCCGAAAAGAGCATCCAGAGACGACAAGGATGATCCTTTGATCAAAGAGCTATGGAGGGATTTTGATCCCGCCTTGGAAGAGTTGGCTGAACAAAGGGCGGTTACCAGCGACAGTGCCACCGTCGATGCTTTTCTTGCGATCTTCCCCGCTCTCTCCAAGGCTAGGGAGGCACTCATAGAGGCACTCGGGCGTGTGCGTAGGGGCGAAACTTAGGACTTTCCCCCTTCTCTGTAAAAATCTTCCCGGGCATAACGTCCAGAGAAGTATCATAAATAAAGAAATTTCTCTCTAATTTGCCCTCCTTGAATGGTTCTTATCTTGCCTGGCTTCACTTTTGGATGATATCCACATCTGTCTGTCACGAAAAGTAATCTAAGCTCGACGCGTAACATATTGTGTTGAGTCTGGCGCGAACAACACTCTGACCCGACTGACGGTGTGAATAAATGAATTCAAAAGGGCTATTTCTTGAATAAAATAATTTTTTAAGTAAAATTTCTTAAATTAAGAAAATGCTGCTATAAAACTTACCTTTCTATACTTCTTTCTTATCCAAATCCATATATAATAACTAAGTCAAAAACAAAATATCTTCTCTTATAAAATCCAGTGGCAGTATTTAGCTAACCGTCCATATTAAAAAAAATTGAGTACTTCAAATGAGCTTAAATTGAAAATACTTATGCTCATCAAAATATCAGACTCAAACATTATTTGAAAACTATTTTCCGTCTTGTTATGGTGCTTTTGTGTTTTGATTGATAATCTCAGCTTTGTATTTCTTATCATTGCTAATCGTCAGAATAAGAATCCTATCCCTTTTTGGGCTTATCTCTGCCAAACGAGCTCAAATACGACAACAAAAAGATTCTCTGATTGTATCTCATCTCTCCTTCATAAAGAGTCCTCCTCAAAGTACTGCAATTACAGGAGTTACTTTCCCGTGAGTTGTATGTTTCACAGCTTTTGCTCCTAGAAGTTCGTGCTATTTATAACGCCCTCTCTCGTTTTCTGGCTTAAACCCTGTGACTAAAAAATCATCTTTCTCAAGCTTTTCGCAAGAAATCTCCAGAATTTTGTTTCTCTTCTTCCTCGCCGACGCTCATCCCGAACGGGTGTTGTCAACGGCACTCTATCTGCTCAGCATCTGCTACTAGGATCTCGTAAGTTCTTCTATCTTATCCTCTTTCTTTGCTAGATCGAAACCCTAGTTAAACTCATCTCTTAAGATCCCCCTTCTGTTTCTTAGGTTGTTCTTCAATTTCTTGTGTTTGGCATTGTCAGTGTTGTTAGCCTCTGGAAATTTCATCAAGTCAACTCAACATTTGATTTCAGACAAAAGAAACCCTAGTCAAGATGAGTTCACATAATCCAGACAAAAGAGTTCTGTTTGGAAAAATTGCTGATAAAGTTAAATGGAAAAAGAAAGCCAAAACTAACCAATCTCAGCAGTCTAGCGGTGTGGTAAAGAAAGTAACAACTAAACCATCAAGAGTACCAGTGCAATATGACTCAACCTCCTCTTCAAATGATAGTGACTATCAGCCTAGTGCAAACCCATCATCTGATGAAGAAATAGAACTCAGTGGTGAAGTAGACATAATTTGTGGACATGAGCTAGCAGTTCTAGGAGGAAGGAAACTAAGAGCTGCAAGATTGGTACCTGAAAGAATCTGGTTTCCTTTTGGTAGACATGCCCTCAATGAACAATTTATCACCACATTTCAGAGAAACATCTATATGGGTTACAGAAATAGGAGAGATAAGAATGGCAAGCTCTTGTCAGCACTTTGCAGGCATCAATATGTTGACTGGAATCAGATTAGTTCTGTGCTAGAATCAGATAGAATTCTAGATTGTGTTCGATCAACTCCTGGGCTTGCAACCCTCATGTCCTCAGTCAGACCAACTTGGAGTGAAAATAGGATCATGGAATTCTATGCATCTCTATTAGTAAACAAAAATAATAGAGAACTAGAACTAGAAAAGTAAGAACTCCTCAGTTTGAAGCTGCCATCGGGGCCTCATGTCCTTTGCTGAACAGAACTAGGATTCATGATAGGATGTTCCGTGGAAGTAGATGGAGACAAATTGGTGACATGCCTGACCTACAAGTATCTGCCCACATCTACAGAAATGTTCATGAGGCTGGTTTTAATGCAAATAGGGTTCATTACTTAACTGCAGAAGCCAATGCTCTACTCCTAATTCTCAGACACACATCTACCCTAAAACCGGTTACAAGGAAGGAGTAACCCCATGTCTAGCATGGCTGCTGCACCTAATATTATCAAGACAACCCATTGATTTAACAGATTACATCCTTGGTGAGATGGAAGAAGCTATATACAGAAAGATGGGTAGCCATCTTCCTTTTGCCATGCAAATCACTCAGATGCTTTTGGCTCAAGGAATCATTTCCCAGACTGAGAGGGACAGAGAGTTCAATTCTGGCCCTAAGCAATACAAAATGTCCAAGCCGCTTGTACAAGAAAAGCACTCAGCAAGTATCTCCACTTTTCAACTACCATTCATGAGCCTAGTGCTCAGAGAATACAGAGATCCTTGAGAATTGGATGATGATGGAGGGGCTCGAGTCATAGCTATCACACTCAGAATACTCTCTCCCGCTCCTAACCTTTCATATACTCCCACGTAAATCTTGGACTATAGCTCGTAACATGTAAGTCACAGAGATTTGGACACCAACATCCTACAAGATATGTCACCGTAGTCTCTTCATGATGATGAGGAAGTTCATAGACTACAAGAACTAACACCGCACAATGTGATTCATGGAAGGACAAAGATTTCGATCTACAGCCCATGAGCATGAAGCAGGCAGTTCTAGACCTCCTCGGGATCATATACCAGCTTTCACTCAAAATTCAGAAGATAACTCTCACTATTCTCATCATTCTGAGCCTGAACCATTTCATGATTACAGTCATCAACCGGCTTGGTGGGATTCACAGCCAGGATGGTTCACATCATTTGAGCAACAATACAACACCGATCTCAGAAATGCTCAAGAAAATATAGAAGAAGAAAGGAAATTGGCTGCCCAGAGACATGATGAACAAAAGGCAGCAATACACCAACAACAAGAACTAATGCAAAAGATCTATCAAGACCAAGAAAATCTCATAAATGAAACCTACAGAAGGTTTGATATGATTAGAGGAAATCAGTGGGATATAAGAAAATAGATTGGTGAAATTAAAACTGAACAACTGGTCATCAAAGACAGAATGTATGATCTTAACAAGAAGCAAAATGCTCAAAATGCACAGATTGACAAATTTGCTCAGAATGTCTACAAGAGCTTTGACAAGACTGGAAGCTGTTTGGATTCACACGCAGATCAATTGGATCATTTTCGGGACTATATTGTAGACACTCGACATAACCTGACATCAAATCAGCACGACATTGCACAACTATTGTTGGACAAAACTGATGAAACTCAGTGTCGGCGTTTTCGAGCGCCGGCAAGTAAATTTGTAAGTCTAAGGGGTCGCGCGTTCCACTCCCTGAATGGTTAGACTCGTGAGTCCAAGATGTATACCGTTCGTTTGAAAGTCCCTACCCAGCTCGGATGGCGATTGTATTGCTTTTGCACTATGTTTTGAGACGAGACTCCTAAATGACTTAGTCTCCTCGTGTTCTTATGTGTCCCCTTTGAACCCCTTAGACTTACAAATTTACTTGCGGCGCTCAAAACGCCGGCGGTTAGCGCGCCGGTAGGGGCTTGCGCGTCTTCGTCACCATCTCCGATTCCGCTTATCTCCCGATGGCATCCACCCATCGCGACGCGATGATCGCACCGGGAACCGGATCCGCCGGCTCCCTCGACGACTGGCCACCCCGACGCGAGGGCTCACGCTCGTCCCGCCGCCCGAGGACAGCGCCACGAGAGCTTGGGCGCCCTCTCCGCGACCGCTAAGCTCCGGCTTGGCGCCCTGCAGCCCCGGCCGAACCGAGGAGTGCTCCGCCACGGCCGGCGAAAACTCCGAGGCCCGGCAGTGACCATGTCACCCCGTAGGCTCGCGATCCAGTGGCGATGGTCGGCTACCGCCGCCTCCATCCACGAAGCCGCTGGAAGACTCTTCCGCCATGACTCGGCCCGACACGAGTACCCGCCCGCAGCGCGACTCTCGCGAGTGCAACATGGCGGCACCGCCGATTGCCCGTGGCCCTCGCGGCCGCGGGCCTCCGTCCGGCGCGACTCAGTGCAGGAGGAGGAGTACCAGTGAGCGCATTGAACGCGCTGCGGACCGCCCCGCCGAGCTCCAACAACAAGCAAAGAGTTGGAGGAACGAAGAACTGAAGCTCGACCGGCCCAGCCAACTCGAGCGGGAGGGCTCGAGGCCCGCATGTGCTCGGCGACGCATACAAGACGCTGGCGCCAGCACACCCCAAAGCAGCGGAAGGTCCGACGGTCCTCACTTCTTCCCCACGCCAGTCAAAACGTGGCCGCGGCCGCAATGCTGCTTCGAGGCCTCCCAGAGCCGACCGACCCGGAGGCCAAGGCCACTTACCAAAACCTCCGAGGGCTGGTAGAGCACGCGCCGCGGCAAAGACATGCACGCCCGCCCTATCGCCCGAGCCACCTCGCCACCGGGCCTGTCTGCGCAGACGAAGGGCTTGGGTCCAAGACAGCGCCGCCAAGACCGCGAGCCACACCAGCCTCGCGCGCCCGGCGCCAACGCCTCGGTGATGCCTACGACATTCGCGCTACCCTTGAGGCGCCAAGAAAGATGGCGAGGAGGCCGCCACTCACGGGTTGCGGCGGCGGCACCACCACCGCAGCTCGAGCCCCGACGGTCCCGACCACGAGCGCTCGCCGGGGATCCGCCAGCGGACTTCCCGCCGATTTGGACGCTTCCAACATTGCCAAATACACCGGGCCACAAACCTGTGTGTCTGCTCAAGATTACCGGCTCGCATGCCGGGCGGGAGGAGCAACTGATGACCTCTTCATCATCCAATACCTTCCCATCTACCTCGCAGACTCGGCCCGAGCTCGCTCGAGTACTTGCCGCCAAAACCATCGAACTGGACCGACTTGAAGGCCCTCTTCGTCGGCAACTTCCGTGGCACTTACAAGCGCCTCGAAACTCCCGACTGGGGTCGCAAACAGCTGTGGAAACCCTCCGACTACATCCGCGGTTTTCCCGCCAGCAACGAGCTCCCGACATCTCCGACGCCGATGTCGTGGGAGCATTCATCTACGGCACCTCCCGCAAGGCCTTGGTACACAAACTAGGCCGTCTCAAGCCCGTAACTACCAAGGAGCTCCTCGATATCGCCATCAACCACGCCCCGGCGAGGAGGCCGGGGCCATCTTCGAGGAGGAAAGGCCCAGCCGTAACCGGCGCCCGTGATCGGGTCTTCTCGACCGCTCCGACAAACGGAGGCGGACGGAAGCGATCCGCGAGACCTGGTGGTCGCCACCGTCGACCGCCTCGCCAAGCAAAGAGTGCGACCGACCGTCGCGCCACCACTTCGAAGTTGATGGACGGCCCGCGCCCAAACCACGGGTTCTCCGTCAAGCACAAGTACCGGATCGCGAGGCTCGAGCGTTACCTCTCCCGCCCCGCAACGCCGCGTGGCAAGGGAAGAGCTCACGCGCCCGCGGTCGCGAGAGAAAAGGCGCACGACGAGTTCCACGAACCCGACGGCCGCCTCATGATCTTTGGAGGACCGGCCGCTATGCCGACAAGCGCCGCTCAAGCTCGCTTATCGCGAGGTCCATACCGCCGCGCCATGCGCCCCCAATACCTCCGGTGGTCGGAGTTCGATCACCTTGATCGGACCGACCACCCCGACCACGCCCACACCGGGAGATACCCCCTGGTGGTCAGCCCCGTCGTGGGAAAGAAGCGCCTTTCAAAGGTGCTTATGGACGGAGGCAGCGGCCTCAACATCCTCTACGTCGAGACGCTCGACGCTATGGGGATCCCGCGCCAACCCTCCGACCAAAGAAGGCGCCTTCCATGGCGTCATTCCCGCCAAGCAGCCCATCCACTCGGCGATCGACCGCCGCTACCTTTGGGGAACCGGGAAACTTCCGCACCGAAACCCTCGCTTTTGAGGTCGTGGATTTCCCCGGTTCTTACCATGCCATCCTGGGAAGGCCATGTTACGCCAAGTTCATGGCGGTCCCACCACGCCTACCTCAAGCCGAAGATGCCGTGGCCACGGGAGTCATCACCGTGGCATCGTCTTCCGGCTTGCCTACAATCGCGAAGCGCAGTTAGCTAGAGCTTGCCTCGGCGATCATCGCGTCGCCGAGCTCGACAACCTCGGGAGGAGCGTGCGTCAGATCGTGACGTGATGGTTGATCAATCGTATCGGAAAAAGCGCGGCAAGTAAATTTGTAAGTCTAGAAACAGCGCGTTCCACTCGAATGGTTAGACTCGTGAGTCCAAGATGTATCTTGGTTGGCCGAAAGTCCCTACCCAGCTCGATGGCGATTGTACATAAGAACACGAGGAGACTAAGTCATTTAGGAGCCTCGTCAGAAACATAGTGCAAAAGCAATACACATCGCTTATCCGAATCGAGTAGGGACTTTCACCAACCAAGATACATCTTGGACTCACGAGTCTAACCATTCAGGGAGTGGAACGCGCGACCCCTTAGACTTACAAATTTACTTGCCGGCGCTCGAAAACGCCGACACTCAGGAACTTGTCAGAGATGTCCAACATGACTTCAGTGAATTTACTTTCAATCCTCAACCTGGAGATCCTGATTATCCCAGCTGGCACAATCAAGCAATGGCTTCTCCTCTTTCTGACAGCGACCGAGAACAGTCACCTCCTTCTCCTCCACGAAGAAGCTCAAGCTAGAGAATGGCTAGCATGCTGAAAAGAACTTTTTCAAAACGCAAGAAGTGACCTTTTTGGTTGTTGATGTCAAAGGGGGAGAAGAACAGTTTTCTAAATAGTCTCTCTATTGTCAAAAACAAAATGCTATATTAAAGACTAATAGTCTTTTGTGTTTGTCTCTGCTTTATGCATTCTCTTTCTTAAAACCATAATATCTGAAAAGGCCAATGTTTCTGATACTTCTTCATGTGTGTTAATTTTAAGTTCTCTCACGCATTTATTCAAGGGGAGTACATTTTACTCAAGTTATTAAATTTTGTTTTCTATCAGACTAACTTGTATCTGCAGGATAAGTAATCTCTTCGGCCCTAAGCAGTGTTTCAAAGGTTTTGTCATCAATCACCAAAAAGGGGGAGATTGAGAGCATCTAGGCTCCCTTCATGTAATCTGTGTTTAGTATATTGGTTTTGGTGTTGATGACTAAAAAGGGTACTCAGTGAAAATAAAAAAAAAGATAGATCAAATAGTCAAAGCTAAGGTGTTTGTATTAGTTTTTGGCTTGAAGTAAATCTAAGCCACTTAGTTTAATCACCGTACTATTAAGAGAGACTATCCATAAGAAATGATCTTGGATCATGTGCAAGGTCACTAGAAGATGTCTTGGAGCATAGAACTCTCTTAACTCATAATTCTATCTTAGACAAAACTCTTCTCTCAGGCTCAGGCGCTTAAAAGATCCGTGCTTTAAACATCAACCGAGAGTACATCATGTACGCCGGACCAACCTTTTCGGTCCGGCGCTGAAGAAATTTTCCTTCTGAGCGCACATCATGTACGCCGGACCAACCTGTTGGGTCCTGCGTTAAGAATCCTCTTCTTTACTTATATCAAATATTCATCGAACAAATCTAATTTCTCTCATTTGTGTTAGTCCAACATAAAATTATTTCGCCTCAATTATCTTTCTGGTCCATACTAAAGTATCGAGCATTAGAGCATGATAATGATCTCAATTTATGTGTACGTCGGACCATCTTTTCCGTCCGGCGAAACAAGCTTTCTACCGATAAAACCAGTCTTTTTCTTTGTACGGACCATCTTTTGGGTCTTGCGTAAACTCGCTATCCGGTACTAAGTTAGATCAAATCATGTGTTCGGTGAACTGCTTTTTCCGTCCTGCGCTAACATGGCTTGCCCGGCTAAATGAAATCTCGTTCGACGGACTAAGTTTATCCGCTCGACGAAAATCCTTTGTATATGCCAAGAAAATCATCGATCTTTTACCCTTTCGACGGACCGTTTTTCTTGGTCCCGCGCAACTAGGTCAAGTAAAGCTCAACTATGCCTCTCGAACCATGTACCCTGCATCAAATTTTCGGTCCAAGTGTGTGTGCGCTTGACTGTCGATTGGCTCATAGAAAATCTTTTTCAAAAGGTAGTCGTTGACCTACCCCATCTACTCCCGCCAACTCCCAACGGCAAAAGACAGTGTAATAGATTATCTCTGTTCAGGAGCTATATATGGATGGCCTGTGCTCAAGAAATATGTGCGATTACCTTTTCACATTCTGAACATCTTTTCATTCACATACAATTCTTTGATCCTTGAGATTTCCAAGCTTCATTCCATCAAAGAGTTTTTGAGCTTCAACTCAGAAAATTACAAACCATCTTTCTGATTTGCTAAGAGTACTTGCTCCATGCTAAATCTAGTTGAGTCTAGCTATCAACCAAGAGGCAGTGGCTTGTGGATAGTCTATTACTTTTGGAACTAGTGTTTTTAGACGGTTGGAGAAGTTGTTGGTGCGACCTATCCAATAGTGTTTGTGGAAGGCCACCATTGTCGTGAAGGGTTGAGACTCACCTCACCGAGTAGTGAAAGAGTCAAGATAGTGGATAACCAAAAGCTATTTGAAAATAGCTGTTTGGTGGAGCAATACTTCCAAAGAAGTGCTCTAACGGGACGAGGAGTGATCTCTCAACCTCGGTGAAAATTCTTGTGTTCCCCTGTTTCTGAGTTACTTTTCTACTCGTGTTGTTTCTTCTGCGTCTATTTCGAACTCTTTTCTCTTGAACCAGTATTGTGCCTGATATTTATGAAATTGCTTCTGCTCCATTTTTTATTGAGAAAAGTTTTTCCAAACTTTTAGATATTTTTAAAAAAGTTGCCTATTCACCCCCCCCCCCCTCTAGGCCAACTTGATCCTTTCAAATCCTTACAATCTCAGGAACCTGAATCTGTAAAAATACTTAGGGTGTATTATAAGAAAAATTTAAGTTATAAAATGGGTAGCAAATAATGCAATAATGGTTTAAATGAACTAAATCTTTAAATTGCAAATAAGAACAAATAATGCTTGCAACCATTTCTAAATTTGTGATGTTATTTATTTGAATATTTCCATCTGATTTCTTTTTGGCTCTATTGAAATTTGGTATTTGTTATATGTTGTCGTACGACGAATAGAATCCGACGAAACTGGTGTGTTCGACGAACAGGAGTTCGAAGTCGAGGATACTCAACAAGGCAAGCAAAACCCCTTGATCATATTGATCCCAGTTTTATAAATGTTTTCATTAAATGTTTTATTGCATACTTTATTTTATTAAAGTCTGCTATAATTTGGGTAATGGTAGTTGTACCAGTAGACTTATAGAACTTCCTTGATAAGTAGAAAATTGTGATCCTTGAAAACCCTAGAATAGCTTAGACAATATTTAATGTCAATCTGGGTTACTCACATTTAGTGAAATGCTTAGCCAAAGCTTAAATGAAGATAAAGCGTGACATGATTAAAGACTTTGATATGACATTTAAATGGGTGTGACCGCTTTTGTGGTTGGTATTTTGGTTGGAAAATGAAAATAAAACTATGGTTTAGATGCGGGCAATTATTGGCAATAGCCGGTTGTGCATGTCTTGCACGAGTGTAGGGTGGAGATTATTGCCCGTGTCGAGTTAAGGACCGAACTATGGGTTGTTTTCAGCCAAGAATATTCATACAACCACAAGTGGTGGTATGGGACAGCTCTAACTTACTAAGTTGTTTAAAACTAGCTTTGCACTTGGAAGGCCGGAGTAGTACGAGTGTTTCTTAATGAATTGCTCGACGGGACGCCCACACCGAGGTGATCATGGATTAAACGTCTACCAATATAACGGCACGCCATCCGTGGGTAGTTCCATCATTTCTATGCTCGAGTTCTTACACCACGAATGGGTTTATCGTCACCGTCTTTGGTGCAAAGTTAGGTTTAAATGATGTAACGGTTATAACATGACTCTGCGGCACACCAAAGGAAGTGTGCAAATATCGATTGCTCAAAGAGTCATCATGTCTTGTGGGAAAGTCAGATACCGCAGAGTGTAAAACTAATCGATTAGCGCGTCATGATCATGGACACTTGGTAAAGTCATCACATAGTTAGCGCTTTGCTTATTTTCATAAAAAGTGGTTTCTACCACGTGTTGGTCATTTCATTGTGTGCGGGAGGAAATGATTTTGAGTATGGTCAAGATACCCAAGCATTCGTGATTTATTGATGCTTACATTCTATCACTTTCAATATTAAATTGCTTTTATTTAAATTCCATTTTGCAATCTATTATTTTGTATTTACATTTCAAACCAGCTTTATGTAAATTAACCTTAATAGCCTTTCATTGGAATGGCTCGCATGTATTTTAGGATTTGCATAAGTCTTATGAGTACGTAAGTACTCAACTTGCCAATGTTGATGTTTTTAGGTGAAGAAGCAGATTTCCGACGATTCTTACGTTGATGCAGGATACGTGGAATTTGACGATGAATTTATCTAAGGATTTTTTCCTTGTCGGTTGCTCGTGGAACAATGGGTTAAAAGGCATACTACAAGACGTTGTCTCCATCGCAGCTTTTACTTTTGGTATTGTAAAAATAATATGTAATCTTACTTCATTGTGTAATAAAGTTTGTGTATAATCGTGATATCAATTTGTATTTGTGCGCGCATTAAGCATCGATCATGGGACTAGTACTATATGCACATGGTATCCATTTTTGATATTCATTTATAAAAAATGGGGGCCGTACATCAACAAACAACGTACTAACCAACTATTGTTTGCCAAGCTTGAAACCTGCTTTGGAACTCAGCTACTCCATATGGCAGCGGTTTCTCCAAAAAAAAAAAAGGTGTGGTGGTGGGGGGAGGAGGGGTGGGAGGAGTGAGTGGCGCGCTGTTCGGTTTGGTAGTGGCTGCCGAGTCAGCATCACAATGTTAGGTAGGTCAGGTGAGAAAGGAAGAGTACTCTTGCGCCATTGGTCAGGTGCAACCGTGCAAGTTAACAACACACATTGTTCATCTGCAAAAGATATAAATCACTGACAAGTGACAAAGTAGGCAAGGAAGCAAATAATTAACCAATCGATGGACGACGCGAAGCCGCTGGACCTGGGGGGCTCGCTGCCGGTGCCCAACGTGCAGGACCTCGCCGCCCGCCCCGACCACCTCACGCCGGCCGTCCTCCACCGCTACCTGCGGCCCAGGCCCAGCGGCGACGGCCTCCTTCTCGACGACGCTCGTCATGACGAGGAGGGCGTGCCCGTCGTCGATCTCGGCAGCCTCCTCGACCCGGAGCTCGCCACGGAGGAGGCCGCCAAGCTCAGGTCCGCCTGCGAGGACTGGGGCTTCTTCCAGGCCAGTAACACGTACCGCAGCGAGAGCACCATCTTAATTTCTTCTTCTGCATGCTTGATTACTACAGTAGGTGTAGTACAGTAGTTTGTTCTTAATTTCGTGCCGACCAAATGAGTGGCATGCAGCTGGTGCATCACGGGATACCCGAGGAGGTCGTGGAGGAGATGAAGAGGAACATCAAGGTTTTCTTCGAGCTCCCTCTGGCAGAGAGAGAGGCGTTCGCGCAGGAACCCGGCGGGATCGAGGGGTACGGCCAGGCGTTCGTTGTGTCGGAGGAGCAGAAGCTTGACTGGGGAGACATGTACTTCCTCTCTACGCAGCCGCCGCGCTACCGGAACCTCAACCTCTGGCCCTCCCACCCTTCCACCTTCAGGTACGCAGTAATTAGTAAATGACTATGAACTGATCACGCATGCACAAAAATTAAAGCTATATATAAGTACTAATTCACGTAGTACGCACGCTTGCAGTACATATGAAATCTCTGATTCTCTTCCCCTGATATAATTAACTGATGTATGTTTGCCCTAATTACGTGCAGGAGTTCCCTGGAGTGCTACTCTGCAGAGGTGCAGAGAGTGGCCGCCGAGCTTCTGCGGATCATGGCGAGGAACCTGGGCGTCCAAGAGCCCGAGAGGATGACTAGGATCGCTGGGTCGCAGTCCATGAGGATCAACTACTATCCGCCCTGCCCGCAGGCGCACGACAGGGTGATGGGCCTATCGCCGCACTCCGACGCCGTCGGCCTCACGCTGTTGCTGCAGGTTAACCCCGTCGCCGGACTGCAGATCAGGAGGAAGGGCGTTTGGATCCCTGTCAACCCCCTTCCCGGCGCTCTCGTCGCCAACATCGGCGACGTCGTCGAGGTACCTAGCTAGTAACCGAATAACTGATCAATCATGAGCAAATCGATCGATATCACTCAGCAGAATTCACTGAATTGATCGATGATCTCTTCTTCTCTCTAATTTTGTTTTTTCTCCCCTGGATACACTGTATGACGATGCAGATTCTGAGCAATGGCAAGTACAAGAGCATCGAGCACAGGGCAGTTGTTAGCGCTCACGAGGAGCGCATGTCCGTCGCTGCGTTCCACAGCGCCAAGTTCGGCGTGACTTACGGGCCATTGGAGGAGATCGTTGGAGGGGACGAGGTGCGCTACAGGACTATCAGCGTGGAGGACTACGTGAAGCTCGTGCTCTCCTGCAAGCTGGATGGCAAGAACATCATGGACGCCGTGAAGATCAATTAAGCATTGACGACTGTTTGACGTGAGAAATCGCTCTAGTTCCTACACGGGATTAAAGTTGAGAAATTTCATAATGCATTATAATAATAGTATATGGTGGACAGTTGAAATCGGATCTAATTATTGATTTGTTAAGTATATTTCTACTACTATATAGTGCTGTATCGTCAAATATCGAGGGCCCTCTGCTAAAATTAGGATTAGGTACAAATTAAAAAAGAAACATTTAATGCTACAATATAATAGGCAACTCAAATACAAATTACATCCTACGAAGAAAATGAAACACAGTCTCTTTAAGCTACTCCCCGTTCTTGTTTTAAGTGACGTTTTTGATTTTTCATTGTTACCGAGATGTAATTTTGACTGTTACATTTTATAACTTTATCTTATTATATACTAATAAGAATTTTAACGATAAATCTAATGATATAATTTTTATATTGTCAATCTACATAGTTTTAAATATGTTAGTGCTCAAATTTAGTAAGTTTGACGACACGGATTCTAGGACGTCACTTAAAAAAGAATGAAGATAATATATATCTGACAAATTGAGAGACGTTTATACGCAACATAAAAGTTGCATAGAATAGCTTAAGTTGACGCGGCCCTAAATTGGAACAGATACCTTCATGGGGCCACGATGCAGCGTTGATCGCTCAACGTAGCATTGAAGTGGCATGACAATGTCCTAACAACATGGTTACACAAAGATCATGCCACTAAGGGTGTGTTTGGTTGCTTGTACCAAGTGGTACATGTATGAGATGGTTTAAGAAAAAAAATCATCAATGTGTTTGGTTGCTTGAATGGAATCATCCCATTATGAATGATGGAATACAAATTTGAGGATTATTTTTTATAGATGTTGAACCATTCTATTCACCTAAAACAATGGAACCAAATGATACAGAACCATCCCATCCCATTCAACCTCATCCCACCAACCAAACATACCCTAAGATAGCAATAAAAGATTGAGAAGAGAATTTGTTTGCTTTCAGCACAAAAACAACACACTCTAAATAAATTACAGTGAACTGAACTTGATCAATTCGTTGCCACCAATGACAGCGGAAGCTACGACTAATTTAATGGCATGCTTAATTAGAAGATTAACATACTAATTAAAGCTAATCCATAAAATAAGGCCTCTCTATAAATAAATATTAATCAATTTGATCTATTGGATTGAAAAATGAATAATCCATATAAAATTTAACGTATCGTAACAACTCTTAAAGTTTTGGATATGCTAGTGTAAAAAGTAAAATAAATAAATAAAACATAAATAGAAAATTATGTATTTTATTAATATTTAGAGAATAACAAAATTACAAGTTCCTCGGCAAGGTACACAGGATACAAGACCGGTGGAGGTGCTCGAGGCGGGGCTGGAGAGGTGTCTCAAGCCCGATGACCGGCTCTGCGGGTGCTTGCTCTCCGTGGTCGCTCTGAGCAGCGCGGAGTAGATGGAGATGGTGCTTGCTTGCCTGGAAATGGCTAACAAAGATTTAATCAAGCTAATCAGAATGCTCCGAGATGCCAAGGTGGGTGTCAACGATCCTACGTTGGATTTGATGGGCGTATTGAATGCCGTAGCCCTGAAGGGTGACGTTGGATCCTATGTTTATTTTTCTCTCTCTATTCTTTACTTCAAATCTATTTAGAAACCCGGATTATTTGATAACGAGGTTGCTTAACAACGAGTGGCGCGCAGTGCATTACAGTGCTAGTTCTCAGGAGGGCAACAGCAACAGCAAAATCGAGAGAAGAAAACAAACAAACAAGCAAAAAACGCTGCAGGAAGCGGAGGGCGGACGCACAAGCATAATGGAGCTACGCGACCGCCTCGAGAAACTCGGCACCGCAGACCCGGACTATCCCTCCCACATTGACATGATTGCTTTATCTGGTTAGCAATAATTAAAGAGATTTACTAACCGCTATCCAAATTACTTTAGCCCTCCGCACTAGTGGAAAGCAAGTGCACCATACACTAGTTGTCTATGTGCTTTTTGTTAAGAAATATCGCTATCGAATAGTCCGGGGTTCTCGAATGTGTTGAGAAACCCTGAAAGCCCACCGAAGGCCCATGTGGTCCCTAATGCCGAAACCCTAGAGAGCGCTATAAAAGGAGGAGAGGGGGTCCCCCCATGTACACAGAATTTATTAGCAATAAAGAATTTCCGCTTTCGCTCTCCCTAAACACGTGTCTCTCTCTTTCGTTCTCCACTTCAGATCTGCTCAGAACCCCGGACTATTCGAGCAGCGAGGTTCCTCAACACGTTATCGACGAAGCTCTACGGAGATCGAATTGAAAAGGTGAGAAGAGGTGAGAATCGGTGATTGTATCTAATCGCTGTTGATCCTATGCATGCATCTACCGTTCAGACTGCTTTGTGTTTGCATCATGTGGCACGAAGCTACAAGCAAACATCAGTACATGCATCATCCACAAAAAAAGAAGGAAATATGCGTTTCGGTTCCCGCGCTCGCAGCGCGCCACCGTCATTGCCTCGGTTTGCGTGCATGACATGAAGTCCGCAATCTGCGCAAAACCTCGGTTCGCGCACGCCGGCTTGAAGCTCGCCAAGATCGCCGCCTCATTGTGCGGCGCGGCCGCCAAGATCGCCAAGCGCCACCGGCTCGGCCATCCGCATAAGTTTTGCCCGCGCACCATCCGGCCACCGTCGGCCTCGCGTCCGCCGTGCTCGGCCGCCCAATGGCGCCGCCCTCGACCTCCGGCCGCTCGAGCGCCGCCCGCGCTCGGCCTCCGCTGCTCGCGGCGCCGCCGCCTCGGCCGGCGCCGCACCGCAGACGCAACGCGTCCTCATTGTCGCCGTCGCCGCCGCCGACTTGGTTGGCACCGCGCACGAAGCGCGCCGGCGTCTGCGGCCACCGGTTGAGCACGGTTGCTCGGCGAGCTCGAGCAAGCCGTGGCTACGCCGATGAAACCGCGCGTCTCCTCCTCGCGGCGCCGCGCCGCGCAGCCAAGACGAGACGCCACCGTCCGGCAGATCGTCACCATCGCCGTGGACGCAACCGCGACGACGCGCCGCTCGCCGCCGCGCCGGCACGCGCCGCGCCTCCTCCGCACCTCGCCACGCCGCTAGAAGCCGGCCTCGCCGTCGCCGCCAACCTCCACGGCTCAGCCGCCTCGCCCTCTCGGCGGCCCGCCCGGCTCGGCCGGCTGCCTCGGCGCCCGCCGACCACGACCGCGCCACTCACCGAATAGCCCCGGCGCTTATCGCCGACCGCGACGGCGCGCCGCTCTCCCGCCGGCATGAAGTCGCGCCTCCTAGCGCCCGGCTCATCGCCGCCGCCCGCCTCCGCGCTTCGCCGACCGCCGCGTCGCCGCGTCGGCCGCGTCGCCGGTACCGCCTCCGCCGACGCGCGCAAGCGGCGCGCCGACACGCCGTCCGGTTCGGCTCGCGGCTGCGCTGTTCGTCCGCGACGCTCGCCGCTCGTCCGCCGGCTCGGCGTCGCCATCACCTCGGCCTACGACCGTGGCGCGCCGCCATACCCATCGCCCGAAGTGGCGCAGAGTTCGTTCCCGACCGCCGCCCATTCGCCACCGCTCTTCGGCTAGAAGCCGCCGCTGCCGCCGTCTCGTTGCCTTCTCCGTGCTCGAAGCCGGGGAAGAGGAAGGCGAGCGGGCGGCGCGAGGCAAGGAAGGCGAACCAGCAGGCGCGAGGCGAGGAAGGCGAGGCGGCCGGGAGCAAGGCGAGGAAGACGCGTGAGAAAAAGAAAAGGAAGGAGGCAGTGGCGGCGGCTAGGGGAAACCCTAGCCGCGCGATGTGCCGGGCCGGGAGCAGGCCAAGTGGGCCAAAAGCAAGCCCAGTAGGCCGGTTCGGCCAGAAAACAAAGAAAAGAGAAAGGGAAAGAAAAAGAAAAGAAGAAAAAGAAAAGAAAAAAAAGAGAAAAAAATTGCAGAAAATTTTGAAAAATTGCCAGAAAATCAAGAAGATTTTTTGGCTCTGTTTTTAATTTTTCTAGCTTTATTTCTCTGTTTTATGAATATTCTTTATGAATTTTGAATCTCTTTGCTTTATTTAATATATTGCAATGCATATGAATTTATTTTCCTGCACTTTATGCTTTTTGCAACCATTTTCTATCAGATTACACGCAGTAATCTAAACCAGAATTTTGAAATCATGAATCGTGAATCGTGAGTTTGAAGAACTGGCCCCGCACGGTCAGAACTACCTCACTTGGGCATCGGACGTGAAGATAGTTCTTGGGGGCAAGAAGCTCCGTCGTCGCGATTGGTCTAGGGTCCTCGCAGACGCCTTGAAACCTACCGTCGAGCAGAACGATCAAACCATGCACTGCCATTTAAATGCATGAATCGCATTTTCTTTTAGATTATGGTTGTTAGCATTTTCTCTTGAATAATGAATAGTAAGCTCTAGAAGAGCATACTTCTCTCATGAATAAATACGCAATTTATTCTTTATTCCAGTATTCTTCAATTTTGCAAGTAATATTTGGATTGTTTTTGCCTCTATCTGATTAAGAATTATATTTCTTTTATCTAGAAATCGTGTAGCGCCCAAATGGAAGAGATATGCATTGTTGATAGTGGCACAACAAATACCATCTTAAGAGAGTCTAAGTATTTTCAGTCGATCACGAAGAATTTGGAAAGATTACTACGATCGCAGAAGCGACTCATATGTAATCGGCTCAGAAGAGCCACAATTATATTGCCTATGGGTACAACTTTGGTAATTGAAGAAGCCCTTTGTACCTCGAATCAACGCGCACTCTCTTAAGCTTTAAAGACATCCGCGCCAATGGTTTTCACGAGAAACCAATGAAGAAAATGGCAAAGAATACTTGTGCATTGTGAAGCACGCGGTATGTGGAAAATGGTATTAGAAAAATGTCCTCATATGAATCTGGGTTGTACT
This sequence comes from Otatea glauca, assembly GCA_036346275.1. Classification (NCBI taxonomy): domain Eukaryota; kingdom Viridiplantae; phylum Streptophyta; class Magnoliopsida; order Poales; family Poaceae; genus Otatea; species Otatea glauca. Next base: position 92,126,211 of record CM070715.1, read on the forward strand.
ACACGAATATTCATGCACCAAGTGTATACTTCCTTGAAGACTGCTTTTAGAAGCTCAATTATTTTCTTTATGGCATGGTAGATTAGGTCATCTGGTCTTAGAATGATGAGAAATATAGTGAACAACTCACGTGGTCATGGCATAAATGTTAAAAATTTCCGAATCATGAAGATTTTGTGTGCCTGCATGTGCCACCGGAAATTAATAACTAGACCCTCTGTCATGAAAGTGCAAAGTGAAATCCTGCATTCTCGAACGCATCCAGGGGATATTTGCGGTCCGATTCACCCCCGTCGGGGCCGCTTCGATACTTTATGGTGCTCATCGATGCTTCCTCGAAATGGTCGCATGTATGCTTGTTGTCAACAAGAAACCATGCTTTTGCAAAGCGATCTCGCAGATCATAAGAATTAAGAATGCTTTCCCGATCATCGCGTGAAGTCCATCGAATAGACAATGCCGAGAATTTACTTCAAAGGCATTTGATGATTATTGCACAACAACAGGATAGCATTGAGCACTCCGCATCGCACGTCCATACGCAGAATGGACTAGCGAAGCACTAATAAAGAGGATTAAGTTCATTGCCGCACCACTTTTGCAGAGTTGTAACTTGCCCAACACTTGTTGGGGACACGCAGATCTCGCACGCAGCAGCTCTTATCAATTTTAGACCGTCGGCCTACAACATCCATTCTCCTATGCACGGCTTGTGCACGGATTATCCCAAGATCTCCCATCTTAGAAAATTTGGGTGTATGGTATATGTACCTATACCACCCCTCACGGATCGCAATGGGCCCTCTCCGCAAGTCCGGGATATCGTTGGTTATGAAAGTGCATCCATAATCGTATTTGGAACCCATGATGGAGATTTGCATACAACCCGTTCATTGATTGCATCTTTGACGAGGATCGCTTCCGTCATTAGGGAGGAAATCAACCTTTGGATGAAAAATGCCGGAAATCATATGGCATTCCACCGATCCCGCACATGACCCCGAACTAATGAAGCAAATCAAGAAGTCCGAAGATAATTGATTTGCGAATTTAGCAAATGAACCGCTGATCATTTTTGTGATCCAAGGGCGTGGTTAAGTCGCATGTACCCGCAAGAAATGCACCGAGAGGGTGGAAATACCAAAGAAAATAGAAGGTATCCTCAACCTGCTCAGAGGCCTCAAAGAAAAGAGCGAGCAATCTGCTCCTCAAACCCAAAGTACCCGGAGACGTCCGAGAAAATCGGCGAGAGGACTTACCACAACCAATACGAAAATGCCCCAAGGAAAGAAGGGAGCAGTTGAGACTGCACTGGAAAGAAGCCAATAGGAAAGGCAATTCGGACTTGAATCTTCCACTGCAGAAGCCACGGAAATAATGTGTGCGCACACATAGCGATGAAAAGCTAAAGGAACTTGCTCTGCGATAGGGAAAAGCAGCGAAGAGCAAGTAGAAGTGCATGAAGCACCCCATGAAGAAATGGCCATAAACTTTGTAATAACGGAGAATCCTCGAATAGAGCAACGACCAACGTTGATGCATACTTCGCAAAGAAGATTGCCTCGATCATTGATCATGATCCCGAGCCCGCATCTCTCGCAGAGTGCAAGAAAAGGCTAGATTGGGAAGAATGGAAAAGGCAATCATCTGCAGAGTTAGTCTCTCCGAACAAGAGAGAGGTGTTTGCTCAGATGTCGCACACCTCCCCATATAAGCCCCAGAGGTCACAAATGGGTCTTTGTTCTAAGAGGAATGAAAACAACGGTTGTAAGGTACAAAGCAAGGCTTGTAGCTCAAGGTTTCACTCAACGTCCCGGAGTTGATTATGAAGAAACCTATTCTCCGGTCATGGGAGGAATTACCTTTAGATATTTGATCTCAATGGCGATCAACTTGAAGTTGAGAATGAAGTCGATGGATGTTGTCACAAAGATACCAGATGGAAACTTGGATTCGAGATATACATGAAAGTAGGAAGGAATTCCTATCCCGAACCAAGACGGAGCAAATAGAAATCATGCAGTGTGAAATTGGAGAAATCATTGTATAAAATGTCAAGCGATCGGGAAGAATGTGGTACAATCGCTGAGTGACTTTCTCTCGCAAGAAAGGCTACACAAACAAATAAGATTGTCCATGTGTGTTTATACTGATGATCCCGAATGGATTCTCAGATAATCTCCGTCTATGTAGATGACTTGAACATCATTGGGACGGATGAAGAAATTGAAGAGGCATGCTCATACTTGAAGTCCGAGTTTGAAATGAAGGATTTGGGTAAAACCAAATTTTGTTTAGGCTTGCGGCTTGAACATGTCCAAGGAGGAATCTTGGTACATCAATCAACCTACACGCAGAAAGTGTTGGAACGATTTGGATTTGAAAAAGCATATCCTGCGAAGACTCCAATGGGGAAGGTCACTCCAAGCGCACCTAGATCCATACAGACCTAGAGAAGAGGGGAGGAAGTCACGGGAGCGGAATTCCCATATCCGAGTGCAATTGGAGCGCTCATGTACCTTGCGAATAGCACTAGACCGGACATTGCGTTCATTGTGAATTTGCTAGCTCGATGCAAAGGCGTAACCCACCAAAAGGCATTGGAAAGGGATCAAGGACATCTTCCGCTACCTCCAAGGAAGCAAAGACCTCGGTCTGTTTTTCAGAAGAAATAATGAATTGAATTGGTTGGCTATGCCGATGCTGGGTATTTATCAGACCCGCATACTGGCAAGTCCCAAACTGGCTATGTTTTCCTATGTGGAGGAACAGCAATTTCTTGGAAGTCGTCTAGCGGACTCTTGTCTCGGCGTCGACAAACCACTCGAAATCATCGCTTTGTATGAAGCATCGCGTGAATGTGCATGGCTCAGAAGAATGGTTCACCACATCCAGAAGTCATGTGGTTTGAACATTGAGTAAACTCCCACGATAATTTATGAAGATAATGCAGCTTGTGTTGCCCAAGCACAGATGGGTTATGTGAAGAGCAATCTCACGAAGCATATCAACCCCAAGTTCTTCTATGCTCATGAATTGCATAAGATGAACGAGATCAAGATATTGCATACTAAGTCATGTGAAAATCTTGCAGATTTGTTCACTAAATCACTCCCAGCATCTACCTTTGAAAGGTGCGTGAAAGGAATTGGGATGATGAGACTTAGAGAAGTGCAGATTTCAAGGGGAGATATGTCACATACTCCCACATGAATCCTGAGCATGAATTATGAATACCCAACATGAATCTCGAAGATTAGCAATTGAAGTTGGGAGAATTGTACTCTTTTTCCTTAGCAAGTTTTTCATGAAGTTTTCTTGCGTAAGGTTTTAACGAGGCAATTCGTGCAACATAGTAAGCGTATGCTATGTACTCTTTCTCCAAGTATTTTTCCATTGGGTTTTACGGAGTTTAATGAGGCATATGCATCTCGCGGCAAAGGGCCCAAGGGGGAGTGTTGAGAAACCCTGAAAGCCCACCGAAGGCCCATGTGGTCCCTAATGCCGAAACCCTAGAGAGCGCTATAAAAGGAGGAGAGGGGGTCCCCCCATGTACACAGAATTCATTAGCAATAAAGAATTTCCGCTTTCGCTCTCCCTAAACACGTGTCTCTCTCTCTTTCTGTTCTCCACTTCAGATCTGTTCAGGAACCCCGGACTATTCGATAGCGAGGTTCCTCAACAGAATGGATATGAAGTGGAGAACAGAGAGGAAGAAAGATAAACACAGAATATAGGAGGAACGGCTCTATAATTCTTTATTGCTTGAATTGTATGTACAATAGGGGACCTCTCTCCTCCTTATATAATAGTCGCTTAGGTTTTAGCTAAGGGGCCATCGTGGGTCTTCGTGGGTCACATGGTTTCCCAACACTCCCCCTTAGGCCTTTTGCTGCGAGATACATATGCCTCATTAAAACTCCAGAAAACCCCAGTGAAAAAAATACTTGGAGAAAGAGTACATAGTATACGTTACTGTGTTGCATGAATTGCCTCGTTAAAACCTTATGTAAGAAAACTTTATGAAAAACTTGCTAAGAAAAAAGAGTATAATTCACCCAAACTTCAATTGCTAATCTTCGAGATTCATGTTGGTACTCAAACCTCATGTTCAAGGTTTATGTGGGAGTATGTGACATAGCTCCCCTTGAAATACGTATTTCCCTAAGTCTCATCATCCCAATCCCTTTAACACACCTTTCAAAGGTAGATGCTGGTAGTGATTTAGTGAACAAGTCTGCAAGATTTTCACATGACTTAGTATGCAGTATCTTGATCTCGTTCATCTTATGCAATTCATGAGCATAGAAGAAACTTGGGGTTGATATGCTTCGTGAGATTGCTCTTCACATAACCCATCTGCACTTGAGCAACATAAGCTGCATTATCTTCATAAATGATCGTGGGAGTTTGCTCAATGTTCAAGCCACATGACTTCTGAATGTGGTGAATATCGGGACCCGAATGTGCAAATTCGGACCCTCTGTGTATATCGCACTAGTCCAGGATCACGCTAGTGCACACAGGCTCAACATAGATGCTATCACAGTCATACACAGCGGAATATAGCATAACTTCAATAATTAATAATAACTGTTGTCTTACATGATTATTGCCTCACAGGGCTTAACTAAGAAATAGAAATTATTTGATTAATATTCCACCTCACTTCTGGGCTGAGGCTGTTTCCACTGCCACTTATTTGATTAATATTCAACCTTCTGCTCTTAAGGGTGGGATTCCGGTGAGCATCTTTGTGGCATGCCTCCTGATTACTCTAGTCTTCGTCTCTTTGGGTGTGTGTGCTATGTCCTCTTTGCACCTCGTGAACGCAACAAGTTGACTGCCCAGTCTATCGAGTGTGTTTTTCTGGGCTATAGTGCTGAGCATAAGGGCTATCGCTGTTGGGATCATGTTGGCCGACGGATGCGGATCTCTCGGGATGTTACTTTTTATGAATCTCGTCCCTTCTACCCTCGTCCTTCTTCCACTCCAGCATCTCTTGTCGAGCCACTTTCTTTTCTGACTTTTCCTGATACTCCTGTTGTCACTTTTCCTTCTCTATGGTTGGTGTCTCCTTCTTCGCCAGCCTCTCCACAGGAGTCTTCACCTCCCGTACCTCCTTCAGCTGTTTCTTCTGATATTGTTCCTTCGTATCCTCTCTACTACACTCGTCGTCCGCGAGTTGAGGATTCTTCTGATGTCTCTTCTTCTCCTGTTGAGTCACCTTCTTCTGGGCCTCCTCGCTACGCTCTTCGTGATCGTCAGTCTATTCGGTCTCTGGCGCCTTAGTTTTCTTTGGTGCCGTTTTGCCGAGCTGACTTCTTACCGTGATGCTGTTGTTCATCAGGAATGGCAGCTTGCGATGGCAGAGGAGATTGCTGCCCTTGAGCGCACTGGCACGTGGGATCTTATGCCCCCTTCCTCCACGTGTCCGTCCCATTACATGCAAGTGGGTCTATAAGGCTAAGACTCGTTCTGATGGTTCTCTTGAGCGCTACAAGGCTCGTCTCATAACATGTGGTTTTCAGCAGGATCATGGTCGTGATTATGATGAGACTTTTGCTCCGGTGGCTCATATGACCACTGTTCGCACTCTTCTTGCAGTGACGTCTGTCCGTTAGTGGTTTATCTCTCAGCTTGATGTCAAGAATGCCTTTCTTAATGGTGAGCTACGTGAGGAGGTTTTTATGCAACTACCACTGGGGTATTCTGTTCCGAGGGCATGGTTTTTCGCCTTCGTCGCTCTCTTTATGGCCTCAAGCAAGCCCCTCGTGCCTGGTTTGAGCGTTTTTCTTCTGTGGTCACTGCTGCTGGCTTTTCTGCTAGTACTCATGATCTTGCGCTCTTTGTTCACACTTCACCTCGTGGACGGACTCTTCTTCTTCTCTATGTTGATGACATGATCATTACTGGCGATGACTCTCAGTATATTGCCTTTGTGAAGGCACGTCTCAGTGAGCAGTTTCTCATGTCTGATCTGGGTCCTTTTCGCTACTTTCTTGGGATTGAAGTCTCTTCTACACCTAAGGGCTTCTTTCTATCCCAAGAGAAGTATATTCAGGATCTTCTTGATTGTGCTTCTCTCACTGATCAGCACACTGCTGAGACTCCTATGGAGCTCAATGTTCACCTTCGACCTACTGATGGTGCACCTCTTGAGGATCCTACTCGCTATCCTGACATTTCATATCCAGTTCATATCTTGAGTCAGTTCGTTTCTGCTCCCACTCAGCTTCACTATAGTCATCTTCTTCGTGTTTTACGATATCTTCGTGGAACTATCTCTCGCCGTCTTTTCTTTCCTCGCTAAAGCTCCCTCCAGCTTCAGGCATACTCCGATGCTACCTAGGCCAGTGATCCCTCAGATCGCCGATCTCTTTCTGCTTATTATGTTTTTCTTGGTGGTTCTCTCATTACTTGGAAGACTAAGAAGCAGACAGTAGTTTCTTGTTCCAGTGCTGAGGCTGAGTTGCGAGCTATGGCTCTTTTGACAACAGAGGTTACTTGGCTACGGTGGTTACTTGAGGATTTTGGTGTTTCTGTTTCTACACCGACTCCTCTTTTATCTGACAGTACAGGTGCTATTAGCATTGCTCGCGATCCAGTGAAGCATGAGCTTACCAAGCATATTGGCGTTGATGCTTCCTACATGCGGACATAGATACAGGATCAGATTGTGTCTCTTCAGTATGTGCCTTCAGAGCTTCAGTTAGCAGATTTCTTCACGAAGACACAGACTAGAGCTCAGCGCAGCTTTTATCTCTCCAAACTCAGTGTTGTTGATCCACCATGAGTTTGAGGGGGGTGTTAGACAATATCCTTGTTATCTTATATAAGAGATTGCTAGTTGCCCTGTATAGAGATTATTTGCCTTGTATAGATATTGTCTTATTTAAGCTTTCCTTCTATACTCTCTTGTACATGTATATATACTGGTTCATTGGTCTCATGTTGAATACAAGTGCTATTCATAACAATATTTAGGCTACAAGAGGAATTCGTCTCAAGGTGGAGATTGTTGAAGTTGAGCGTGATTCAAATTTGTTTCCCACTCTATCTCAAATCTACTCCTATATGGAATATACTATGTATCTCTATAAATATATCTCTGTAGTGAATAGGAAAAGCAAGAGATTCATTGTAAACATCTTCTCATATAGTGATCGCCTTCGTGCGCCGTGGTTTTTCTTGCAAGGATTTTTTCATGTTAAATCCGTGTCTCTTGTTTCTTTGATCCTATATTTTTGCCGTGCGCTTTGTAACAGGTAATATACTGACTTGAAACTGTTATAACGATGGGGGTTAATTGTTATAAGAAAATTGTAGGTTCTGTAAAACTACGGCCTCAAATAGAGGTAATCGTTCATTTCGATATATTGTGATTGTCTGCTTCAATTGATATTTGTTCACTAGACATCTGGTCTCCGTTGTTCCCTGCAGAGCTAAGCAAGGAGCTGCGGGATGAAGAGTTGTATGAATCTTCTGGTGCAGGAGATGGCTATTGGTTACTGTAGGGGATGTAGATGACGATGCTCCAAGAGAAGAACAGATGTGACTGCGTGCTGGCTACTCGTTCTCTCTGTCCAATAGTAGATAGACAGGGGCGGAGCCAGGCCTCGGGCCACCCGGGCCTGGGCCCGAGGCCTGGCGACAAAAGCCCATGTAAGAGCATCTACTCTCATGCCATGACAGATTCACAGTTTCGAGGTTTTCGCTAGGCTGCGCGCTGATTTCGGCCGCGCTCCCGGACACGCGATGACGATCACGCTGCACACAGGTTTTCTATGGGCTGGAATGGCAGGCAATCTTCAGGTTCTTACGGCCCAGGCATTTAAGCGCCCAGGGATGGCGCTTGGCAGGCATCGCTCTCTATTGTTTGTGCTGGACGTCGCAGGGCTCCCCAGCACTATGGGCCATGCTTTCTTTTCCTTTCTATTTTGTATGTTATTTACCTTCTGTCAAATGTTTTACGAATCCTAAATTCAATATAGACTCTCAGATTAGTTATTATGAACATCCTGATAAATTATTGGCTAGATCTGATTACTACTATCACCATGTGCTAATAGTATAATACACTACACTTTTTGTTTTTTTTATCATCCACTGCTTTTTTTATCCCGTTATTCACGCAAGGCCTATTAATGGCACACGTCTATTTTGTATTAGACTTACTGATTTTGAAGTCGTTGGAAAGAAAGATGTTAGGGATGGATGATAAACATTAGATCAACGTGGAGTTTGTTGGGTGTGCTGTGACAGTAGTTTACATTCATTTTATTTTCATCTTCGGCTAGCTCGAGTCAGATTGCCAGCCTAGTACAGCAATCTTCACCTGAACTTTAGCTTGCGAGTCAAATTAACCTTCTTCGGGCCGAACCTTTTCTTGTACGGTCGGCCAGCTTAACTTGTCGGGTAAGTGAAAGGCTTTCTAGTGCTGCCCAGATCTCGCCATGCAATGGTCTGGGCCCGAGGCTTCGAGCCCGGCTGGCTCCGCCCCTGGATAGACTAGTGTGTTTCTGCTGGAGTTTGGACAAAATGTTTTGTTTAGTAGATGTTGGTTGAGCTAGCAGAATGGGTGAGGACCTGGGGTCTACTAATGGTAAGTGAGTGAGTGAGAATTGCCGGGTAATTCTGTGGTGGGGAGGGGACGAACTGCTGATGGCAGGGATGCTTTTTTTAAGGGCAAGAGCTCCTTGACTTCATCCCAGACAACAGATACTACACAAGTTCAGGGTAGGTTGCTGAATACATAAGGCTACCAAAACAGGGCAGTTGTTGCCGTGATTTGAGTTGCAGCAAATTCGGGCTGTATTATTGTACTGATTTTTGATAGCATGCTTTGCTAAATTGCTGGTTGCGTTGCCTGCGGATGGACAAAGCTCTATGATGTGTAGCAAAATCGGTCTAATCTTGCAGTGTCGACCAGCTCTCCTCGTGAAATGGCCCAAGATTTTGTTATTATTAGGCTGGATCCCATGCTCCCCTGGACGTCGAGAGACGAGGCGGCACAACAAAGCCGAGCCGGGGAAGAGGGAGAGACAGAGGAGGAGATCGGCGGAGGGCGACAAGATGATACTGGCCGTTCTCTTCGCCAACTCCGACGGCAACATCCTCATCGAGCGGTAACCCCCTCTCCCGTCCTATTCCTCGAGCATCCCATGCCCTGCAACCCGAAGATCTCGCCCCGTGAGATCGACCAGTACTGCATACCTAACGCATACTTTCTGCCCAAAAACAAAATCTCTTCTTGCTCTGCCATACCAATTGAATTGACAAGGGATCTTCTGGGCTTGGAAATAATAGGTTCCATGGGGTTCCTGCGGAGGAGAGGCTGCACTGGCGCTCTTTCTTGGTGAAGTTGGGATCCGAGAACCTCAAAGGGGCCAAGAACGAGGAGCTCTTGGTTGCTTCGCACAAGTATGTATCACCATCCGCCATATTTACCTCACCGCGCAAGAAGCAAAACCAGCTTGCTGGTCTTTTTGTTATGGTCAATGTGACGCACTGATGGGAATTATAATTACTTGCCCTGATTGAGATTTATTTCATTACAACTACATGTAATCCAAATGCATATCGACGCACTCTAGGTGAAGATCATGTCATTTACTTGTTGAGAATCCAGTCGAAACAATAAATGTAGAGTTCGCACATTGGTGATTTAGTTCGTGCTGGCTGACACATCTTGTGTAAGCTGATTTAACTGGATTAAACTAGCTATTTCTCTCATTAGCCTGTCTTGTTATCTATCCCCAGAAAATATAAGGGAGTGACTAGAGAACGGTATACCATCTATGTATCATCGATGCACGATACTGGTACAGCGATACGGCGATACACAATTTTTCAAAAACATGAATCCGGCGATACGGCAAGTATATATGTATTACTTTTTTTTAAATGTAAATAGGCCAATAATTAGTTGATTACCTTGATGAAAAGTTGAAAACTATACATTCATTGCCTCCTTTCCTCCTCTTCATACTCCAGTCCATGCAAATAAATAAAATAGACAATGTAAGAGTTGTCACTGGTCATAAACTCAATTTCTCTTCATACCTCATTTCATACCTCTAACATGCTTCCATAGAAGAAATCTAGCATTCTCATTTCGTGGACCAACTGCAAACGAATTCACACTACCACTGCCACTACCAGTTCCTTGCGGATTTGGAATTTGAGAGCTTTCACTTGCCATCCATAAAGCAAAAGGCTAACCTAATTAAAAAAAATAGATGAGATGCACTAAAGAAAAACAGAGCTACACTCACCTTTGTTGAAGAGGCAGCAGAGCAGCCGGTGACTACATAGGGGGCTAGCTGTGATTTGTCGGGAGGTGCATTGGCGGCAATTGCAGAAGAAGGGGGAGGCAGAATGGAAGGGGGAAGCGGCAAAGAAGGGGGAGGTGGCACAGAAGGGAGGGAGGTGGCCGACAGAGAAGGGGGAGGTGGCGGGATTTGTAGTTGCGGCGGGAGAAGGGGGAGGCGGCGGGATTTGCGGCGGTGATAGGAGAAAGGGGAGGGGCGGCGCGATTTGCGGCGGCGGGAGAAGGAGGAGGCGATGGTGATTTGTGGGGGAGGCGGTAGCGATTTGTGGCGCCGGGAGCTGGATGCTGCGCAAGAGTTCGCGCCGCGTGACAAGAAGGGGGCAATGAGGGAGAGATAAATTTTTAGGGTTAGGATTGATGGGCTGGAATGGGTTTTTTCTTTGTTTGGGCTTTGTGTTATGGGCTTGGGGTATCAAGGAGGATTGTGGAGTATCGAAGAAGGATCGAGACTTTTTTAATTAATTTTTTATGCTGAATTTCACCGATCCTTGTCGATCCAGAATCGGGGTATCCGATACCAGTACGGCACCTTCGTGAAGGATCGGTGATTCATAGAATACCATGCAATGACATAGCAACAAGTTTCATACAATTTTAGTAAGTTTCAAGAGAACATTCAAAACGTTTCATGTTTCACCGAGTTTTGCGCATTTTTAGAAATTTCTAAAAGATTCTAGGCCAAAGTTTCAACGAGTTTCAGGTTTTGGAACTCTAAGTTTCAACTAATAAGTTTGCAACAAGTCTCAGCAAGTCTCAACCCAAAAGTTTTAAAAAGTTTTAGCAAGTTTCAATAGGTTTCGTCAAGTTTCATAAGAAAAACAACACCAAAAAGATCAAAAAAATCCCAGCATGCTCACCTGCGGCTGCCGTTCCACCCTTGCCACTCGCTAGCACCACCGCCTCCTCCCCTGCTCGCCCAAGGGTGAAGCTAGAGCTCGAAGTTGCCCGTGATGAGTGCAGCGGTGAAATTGAGCCATGAGGCGACGTGGGCAGAGCCGACGTTGTACCGCTCTGAGACCCAGATGAGGAGGGAAGCAAGGGTCGTGGGATCTAGCGGATCCCGTCGCCAGCGATGAGGAAGACAACTGGATCCCGTCGCCAACGTCCTCCCACCATGCTGCTTCCTCCATGCCGGTAGCTTCCCTCCTCTACATGCCACGCCACCTTCGTACTGCTAGTCGCCACCCACCAGCCTTCGACAGGCGACCGCTCTGTGACCTAGATTACGAGGCAGGCGAGGGTCGTGGGATCTAGCATATCCTGTCACCGGCGACGAGGAAGATGACCGGATTCGGTGGATCCTATCCTCGGCGATGAGGAAGATGGCCGGATCAGTAGATCCTGTCGACGGCGTCTTGCTCCCACATTGCTGCCTCCGCCATGCCGGTAGCCATCCTCCTTCCCACGCTGCGCCGCCTCCGTAGTGCCGGTCGCCGCCCGCTGGCCTCTGCTGCCTTGTTGGTCGCCGCTATAGTGAAGGTTGATGGTCGCGTGGAGATTGGATAGATAGAGAGGTGAGGGAGGCTGGAGAGAGATGAAGAGGAGTACTGCCTTACCCACAACCGATGCCATCGTCGAGTCTGCTCCCCACCGCCCCTCTCACCTTCTTGCGATAGCCCCGCCTGTGCATGTCGTCACCGTCATCGAGCACCAAATCTGGTAAGAAAACCGAAGGGGCAGAAACATCGGTGAGCTCGAGGTGTGGATTAGGCCTACCGGCGGCTTGATCCGCTGCCATCGCCGACTAATTGGCTCACCGCTGTTGAATTTTAGGGGAGGAAATGAGGAATGAAGAGAGAGAATGTGCTGTTGAATTTAGGAGGAGGAAATGGGGAATGGAGAGAGAGTGGGTGATAGGTTGATTTGGTTTGAGTGGCTCACATGACTTTAGTTTGGATAAGATCTGATGGCAGCCAAGATCGTAGTGGGGACTCGATCGAACAGACAGGTGTTATACCGTCGTTTCGGAGGAAAATGGCATAGCGTTACGTAGTTTTATGTGTCAGTATTACTGCCCCCTAAAATTTCATTGTTGTACTCAAGCTAATCCATATTGTTCTGTTGGTTTGCATTATATTTTTGTTTTAAAAAATGCTTTGTTTCTGCTCTTTCAAGTTTTAATAATTGTGGCAGTGGCTCTGAAAAATTCCATCTTCATTAACCATAATGTTGTTCAACAGTTTTAACAGTTGATTGACAGCTCCAGGAAAGTATAACATTCTGATTAGAATATACGAAGAAAAAAGACTGTCATTTTTTTCCTTATCACCGAAACTTTCTTCAACAATGAACAACTATTCAGGCCTACTTTCATGTGATGCTACTATGATATGTGAAATACTGGTCCATTTTTCCAGATCAGTTTCCAACTATCTATGACTATGTTTCACCTTTGGTATACACCTTCATGTCAGTGTCAGCAGTTGGTTCATTTCTTGTAGTTGTATCTGCCCAATAGCAGCAATGTAATATCATAATACCACTGCTCGCTGATATGTGTCTAAATTACTAGAATCCCTATTGAAAATCTGTGATACAAAAACTAAGTCAATCATTTTCTAATTTGCTCTCTAGTATGCCGGCCCATCATTCTTAGCATCACTCGATACATGTTTGCAGAATTCCAAATAGATCACCGACCTTCTTAATTTGTTGTTTGCATTACTGTCTGTTGATATTGAACCAGTAGATTACAAGCCACAATGTTGGATTCTTAAACTTAACCTTCCGGCATCGTTAGAAGTTAGAATTAACCATATTCTAGAGGAAGTGAGCTACAGCATATGTATGCATCTTGAATTCCAGTCCCATGGTTACGATGGCTTCAATTTTGTTGTATGTTGTGTTACTGAATCATGCTTGTCCTCTCCAAATTCTTCTCACCCAGAATAACTGATTGTTGACACTTTCTCAGGTCGGTCTCTATTGTTTATACCATGATTGGGGACGTCTGCCTGTACATTGTTGGCAAGGATGAGTATGATGAGCTTGCTTGTGAGTGTTGAGTTTCTGATATTCTTGGCGTTTTTCAAGCCTTTACTGTCTTACCTCACTTTTACCTTGTGCTTGGCACTATGTATTGTTTTTAGTGTCCGAGGTGATTTTTGCTATCACATCAGCAGTGAAGGATGTCTGTGGAAAACCTCCTGCTGAGCGCCTATTCCTTGACAAATACGGGAGGATCTGCTTGTGCCTTGATGAGATTGTTTGGAAGGTAGAGCTTGGAGTTAATTTTCTGGTTGCATAACATTTCCATGTCTCTTCACCACGGACTTACTTATTGGATACTGATAATGGCAGTGTCCTTTCAGTGCCTGCCTGCCTGTCTTAAAATTCATTTTTACAATTCCTTTTACGGTCATTCCGTACACGCGATGCTCCAATATCTTGCATTCTGGTCAAATTCAGAGGACCTGGTGTTATGGTTGTTATTATCTCTGTAAAAAGAAGTTTTCTTGGCCCCCTATATCACCCTTACGATGTTTTGACCGGCTGTGTTTGCTGTTGATGCAGGGACTGCTGGAGAACACGGAGAAGGACAGAGTCCGGAGGTTGATTAGGCTAAAGCCACCTGTTGAGCCATGATTTGGATTTGTGTACTGTTGTAATCCCCATCTCACCTAGAACGGATTCCTCACAGCCTCTTCTGCGGTCTGCGCCTCCCATCTGTGCTGTATCTACAAGATCATTATTACATTGTTCACTGGAGGATTTACAACATTTCCAAAGGATAGCCCGTGAATTTGAATTTGTTGCGCTTTTTACCCCCATTGATTGATTGATTATGCGATGCCTTGTATCGCCGGAAATGCTGTGCGCGGCCCATTGACGAGGCGTCTGCAGCGCACGCTACTCCATGCTAACCTCACATCACTTGTGGCGCGTTTTTCTCCTTCCTTCCTTCCTTTCTTTCTAGTTTGCGGTAACGAGCAGGTTAACAATATCACGATAATCGGCTCGAATATAATCGATTGTATTGAGCTGGTTCGGTATGTGAAATCGGTTGGTAAACCAGTTCAACTAAAAAAAATCATTCTTGGTAAATCGGTCGAAAATCGACATAAATCGTTCAAAAAAAACGTACGCATGCGTCGAGCGAGGGATTTACGATTCAGAATCAGATACTGGGCGGAATTATTAACAGTGCCCGAAACAAACATTAATGACGAAACGAGTCGCTTCGATTCGATCGGCCTCTTCTCCCTCCAAAGGAAGGAAGGAAGGGAATCCATGTCCATGATCCATCCCCATGGAAGCGACGGTGGAGGCAGCAGCGCGAACCACCCCCTCCCTCCCCTTTTTCTGCCCCGCCGCTCCGTTAACCCTCCGCAGGCATCCATCCCTTCTTCCGCTCCGATCGCATGGCTCGCAACGAGGTTAACCCGACCTTACCATCATCTTCCCCTGATCAATGATTGGTTCCATGGATTCGAGCAATAACCCCTCCTTTCAAATAATCTACTGTTCGGTGCATTTAGCTTCCAAATGTGCGGTTACCTACCCCCCTTACCTGTTCTAGCTTCTAGGGTTTGATCGGAGGAAAAGCTATTAGTGTGGGTTTGTGTGTTTCACTAGGAGCGGAGCCATCCCATTAGGAATATTATGATATGATATGATACCCTATTCTCCCACATCGTTTTAGTTCGTTCTGCAGCGTCCTTCCTCACAAGTTGATTAATTAATTATTGTGCAGGAGGGGTTGGTTTTGCTATTGGATGTTGGGTCATCGATGCATGGGGTGTTGCAGCAAGTTCAGAACATCTGCTCAACTCTTGTGCATAACAAGGCAAGCACATGTTATTTCCATTCACAGCTTTGCAATTTCCCCAGTTCAAATGCTAGGCTGTCTGGTTCATCGTGAACCATCATTGATACAAGCTAATCGTCTACACACTTTTGCTCTCCGCAGCTAGTTTATAATAGGAGCGATGAGGTTGGTGTCGTCCTTTTTGGAACTAAAGGTATATCTATATGCTGTTGTGTTAACTAAACTTTTGTTTGCGCTTCCAAACTGATGTACTGGTATTGCTATTGGATTTCTAAACTATCTGTTTTTTTTTTAAAAAAGAAAGCTACTTGACTCTTCAGACTGGATCCTACCTTTGCAGGAATTTTAGAACCGCCCACTACTAGCAAATGTAAAAAATCTCAAAATAACAAATAGCAAATAATATAGTTGCCGTTTTTTGTGTGAATGGAATCCTCTCTTTTCTCGTTTGAAAGAGAAGGGATTTACGCAGTGGCTGTTTCGAGATACAGCCAATTGAAGAGAATTAAACTAGGCTGATAGAAAACAGGAATCTGATTACTTTGTGCTCTTGAGATTTGAGACATATTCGCCGTCTATTTTAATAGTAATCAACATAATATAAAATGGTGAACACAATATCAATTGCCATATAGTTTTTATTTTTGAATACTGCATATACGTTATGCTGCAACGGTGAACTAAATGTAGCTTCTATTTGCAAGTGCATGTATGGTCTTAACTAATGTCACTTCAAGGAAGCATTACCATAAATGCAGTTACATTGAGCAAGTATATGATTAACAATGGCAAAGGATCCTACACAAGTTAATTTTTTACTGTCATGCATATAGACTTTGGGGAGCTTTATTCTCAAGTCACTACTGCACCATAGTTCTAGTGAGACTTCAATATTCCTCTCTCATTATGTGAGCCTTGAACACCAGTCAAGAACATTATCTGGGTTGCATCTTTCTTGCTTCTAAAAGTTAAAAATCGTGGGTTATTTGATTTTTATTGATTTATGCAGAAACATGCAATGACCTCGCGAAGGAGCTTGGGGGCTATAAGCATGTGGTGGTTAAACATGATATTAAAGTTGTTGATGAAAGAACAACAGATGCTCTTCAAGACCTTCCTAGAGGAACCACCCCTGGTGATTGTATCCATAAATAGCGTATGTGCTGGTGTTTGGTTTTTTAGTCTAATATTAAGTACCAATCTATTACCGCATGCGCTGTAACTATCACAGTCGGCAAACTACACCTGTTTTGGCCTTTTCACATTTTGATTAATTTTTCTGTACTGTTGCCTACATTTATGTGTGCTAGTTCTTTGATTCATCATCTTCAAGTGTTTGCATCTTCAGGAGTTCCCTTTGTTGTTATTTTCCATGCATCAATTATACTTAAAACTTGGATCTTTATGTACCAGGTCCTGCCTGGATTTGGATTGTAGCAAACTGTTCTTTTACATTCTTCACTTGCATTTTCTGTTGTTTTTCTTGTCATTACGTCGTATGATTTCCTTGATTTACTTAATTATTAATTTTTGGAACATGGCCTTGTTTTATGTTCTTATGTTGTTTGATCAAAATCAGGCATTGGAATTCCTTGACTAAATCAAGTTTTGGATGCTATTGTTGTTGGTTTGGATATGCTGATAAAGAGATTCGGAAATACCAAAGGAAAGCAACGTCTCTGTCTAATCACTGATGCACAACATCCATTCAGGGACCCACCCCAAGGGACAAAAGAAGATCAGGTGGACACTATTGCAGACCAGATGAAAAGACACGATATCAAGATTGACTGCATTGTTTTCAGAGACTCTGGAGTTCGTCACAATGCTGTAATGGATGAAAATGGCCAATTATTGTATCACTTCAGAGATAGGTCTAGCAAAGGTAGTCCAGGTTGACAGCCCGACATCACTCTTAGGTGCGCTCAAGACTAGAAATGTACTTCCGGTTACTGTCTTCAGAGGAGACCTGGAAGTGAGTCCTAATTTTAAAATCAAGGTGGGATGTTTTTCTAGTAAAAAAAAAATCATGTAATGCTTCTGTCTGTAAAAGAAAGTATAGTTCAACGTTTCTGGCTCACTTTCCAATTTGGTTTGTAATCTGGTAACTCAAGATGATCTCATTAGTGTTCCACCTATTTTTGTGAAACAGGTGTGGGTCTATAAGAAAACATCTGAGGAGAAATTCCCCACTTTGAAGAAGTATTCAGATAAGGCTCCTCCAAATGATAAATTTGCCTCTCATGAAGTAAAAGTGGATTATGTTATGGATCGAACATTAGACTTCGTCTATTACCGGAAGCACGAGAAATCACCACGCGACTCAGGCGCGCAAGATCTGGCTGAATCACATACGTCGGAATCAAATCAAATCCCTTCCAATTAGGAAGGAGGATATTAGGAAGGTGCAGCCATGATTTATATTTGCTATAATTACAGGTTTTTCATTCCTTATTTTGCTAGTAGATGTTTCCTACTATAATTAGAGAGGTTTCCTTCCTTATTTGGGGATTGCAGCCTGTTGCAAATCACCCTTTTTAAACTAGAGAAAATCAATGAAAAGGCATGCTTGATTTGTGCCAAAACAAAGCTTAGGCTGAGCTTGCCAAAGAACAAGCGGTCGCTCCGTTAGCCTTACCAGCCGGCCTTCGCGACGGCGCCGTCCAGGCGTTGCGCAAGCCGCCTCCACAGCCACCATGCAACCCTGCCCCCATCGCCACTACTTCACGACCGGGACTACGTCCTGGCACTCGCCTATACAACTCAGTTCATAACAGATTATGAGTACAAAAGTGTAGTAGAACCAGAAACGGTTGTTCCACCAGATCAAAGAATTAAGGGATATCATTATGGTCCTCAGGTTGTTCCTATATCATCTGCTGAATGGGAGGCTGTCAAGTTCAAACCAGAGAAAGGTGTGAAGCTTCTAGGCTTTGCAGATAGATCCAGCATATTGCGGTACCCTATATCCTTCAAGTTGGCATCCAGCATTAGATATTGTTCTTTGGCACTTATTGATTTGTAGTTGCTAATGTGATTTCTGCATTATTATTAGCTTTGAAATTAATGATACACCTAGCCCTTGATGTCTGCATTAATGAGCTGAAAGTTTTTTTCTTTCTTAAAATTTGCTGTTGTTTTGAGACATAGAAATTGCAACCATGTTATCCCATTTGCTAGAAAAACATCTTCTCTTACTACCCTTGCCTCCTCGATGACAGGCTTTCCTGAATTGCCTTTCTTTAGTATGATCAGAGAAATGAGAATTCTAAAATATTATGCTATTTATATAGCATTCCATTTACCTATAGCCGTGAGGACTGTGTGGATGAAACTTCTATGTTTTATTTCATGATCATTTCAAGTTGTTTGAGGTCACTTATTCGAAGACCTTGCAAACTAACAAATCCATACTCTGACGTTGTGTGATCATTTTGAAACATGGAACATCTGATCTGATGATCCCCAAAGTGTTAATGGTTGTGGTCAGATGTGGTTCATTTAATTTTGTCATTGGTATGTAATAAACTTTAGTGGCATGATGCTAAGAAAAAAAAACATTTAACATTCCAAAGAAAATTCTTTCTCTAGCTGGTCTGGTTGCCAACTTGCCATTACTGTAAACTTACCTTGATTTTCTGCTGGTTTGAGCTTGCGCGATTATGTTCTACAGTTATTTCAATTATCATAGTCAACCCATAATTATATATGTGTGTAGGTATAGAGTACATACCAATAACCCAGATTGGTTCTGATTCAATATTCTTATTAGCCTGCGAGTAATGCCAAGGGGCTAAGGTTCTAAAAGCTAGTCTAGTTTCCCTTTTCTGAATGCATCTCATTTCCAAATGTGGTAAAATAAGGTGCTCTCAACTTTTTCATTTTCTACTTTGGTTGGCACTATTTTATGAAAGATGTGTACTCCTTTATACCTGAACCTGGAAACACAAAATCAACTGTTGCAGTTTCTGCCATAGCTAGAGCAATGCAAGAAATGAACAAGGTTGCCATTCTGAGATGTGTGTGGAGGCAAGGCCAAGGGAATGTTGCTTTTGGTGTATTGACACCAAACATTTCATCAGTGAATAACGTCGTATGCACTTTATTCACAACCTATAGTAAGGTTTTGATGGATGATTATGCATATGTTGAAGAAATTCTTTACTATACCTTGCAGCCAGATTCCTTTTACTTCAATATACTTCCATTTGCTGAGGATGTCAGAGAATTTCAGTTTCGCTCCTTCAGCAGCCTGCCATCATCGTCCCAGACTACTGAAGAACAGCAGGAAGCTGCAGATAACCTAGTGAAGGTGTTAGACCTTGCACCACCTGGAAGGAGAGAGATCCTCAGGCCTGATTTCATACCAAATCCCATGTTGGAGGTGTTATTCTTCCTATGGAATATTGCAATCCACCAAAACCAATTCAAGATATTTTCTTATTCATTCTTTCTTATATATCATATGCTAATTTTCCCCATCTTGTTTTCACCCTTTTTGTTGGTGTATGCTCAGTAAAGTTTTTTGCCTGGTAGACATTTTAGTGGATGGTTTTTTATCCCAAAAAAAGTTGTAGTAGCTGGTAGTAAGTAGACACTCTACTAGATCGTGTATACACTCCATTTTAGGTTTCTATGAATTACTATTTTCCAATTCTATGGAAATGGTTTTCCTGGACTGGTAGTAAGTATGATTATTAAATTTCAGTTTTTTTTCCATATCCATTAGTCGTCCAAAAGAAAAGGTGTGATCAACAAGCAGTGACGGAACTAGAAAACTTTCGGTGGTGGTGCATACTTCACACGGATAACTTTATAGTCTTGTATAATGATTTTGTAACATCATAAATCTAATACATATATTTGAAATTTGCTAAAATTACAATACTAATAATTCTAAGGTCTTAAAAAAATACCAAACCACCAAAATAGGAACCAATTTAATTAACAAATATGGCCCATTAAAGAGGTGATCTTGTAACGTTTTTCAAATTTTTTGGGGGGGTGCCTAGCATACCCGGCACCCCCTAGATCCGCCCCTGTCAATAAGAGAGTAAAAACAGTAGTAGGAGAACTATGTGGCACAACGGGGGTGCAATTTTGAAATGGAGGGTTATCTGGCTAACAAAAAGACTTGAAATTTGGTAAGAAAAAACTAAACATCTTTGGAATGCCATTTCCCATTGGGATCCTGTGCATGGGGGGTCGACCTTTTTTTTCTTTGCTATTTGTTTCACTTTTAAGGTGTACTATTAGTTTCTTGTTTTGTTGACTAAGTTTCATTTGCCAACCCTCCAGAGATTCTACAATTTCTTTCATCTGAAGTCAAAGGAGCCAGATGCAAATGTCCCACCACTTGATAGACATCTGAGGAGGATAACCGAGCCTGATCCTGATGTCGTTGGTCAAGCACCACTAATTCAAAATTTAGGCAAAGAATTCAAGCTGAAGGAGAACCCCAAGTTCAAACATTGGCATTTGTGTTGTAGATTTAATTCAGTAATTTGGGAATCATCTGCAGCATTTACTTGTTTGATTGATCGCAGAAAAAGAAAGCACGGAGACAGGAGAGATTGACTTATACTGGTGCAGACGATCAACCTAAATTGTTAGAAAAGCCTTCTGCAGAGGTTGGGGATGGAAGTTTTATATCCTCCAACAGAGAAGGTTGGGAAGACCGGGGATCTAAATCCTGTACAAGATTTTGAAGCCATGCTGGCACAGAGATCTATCTCAACGTGGGTTCAGAAAGCAATTGAAGAGATGCAGCAGTACACAACTGCTTTGTTAGCAAATTATCGTAAGGAAGATTACCAAAAGGCACTGGAGTGTTTTGTTGCTATACGGAAGGCCTGTATTATAGAACAGGTAATTCTCCCTATGGTTATTTTCATTTCAGGGTGTAGTAGTAGTGAGCTGTAGCCAATGTCCTAAGTTTTAGAGCTCTTTTACGGTACACAATATTGAATATTAGCCGTCCATTGTATTGTCCATTGTATTTAATTTAACGGCTCAGATTAGTTAGGATTTAGTTATACTTCCTATGGTAGTATTGGTAGTAGAATTCGTATGAGGGGTAGTAGTGTAATTCCTGAGGGGAAATTCTCACGGATCGATCGATTGTCCGATGGTGGCCATTGTCACCGAAGCATGGACGCTTGCCGAATGCGCCGTGGCGTCCAAGGCGTCGCCGGCGGCGGCTCAGGAGTTGCCGTTGCAGCATTCTCTTCCTTCAGCCAAGGCCAAGAAAAAAGCCATAACATTCAGAGGTGTCAGTACTAAATGCGGCCAGCGTGAAGGAGCTGCCGCCGTCGTCGGGAGGCGGAGCGGCCTGGCACCGTGCCTGATGGCCGCCTCTTTCTCCCCATTTTTTCATCTGTTTCAATCACTGCATATATTACAGTTTAGCTCTAGCCCGTTGGAGAAGAATGTGGTTGATAGCTTCAATTCCTCGTTGGCCTCCTTGTTTACATCAGGTACATTACATACGCGCTTGTTTGCTCCTCTTTGTGTCTGGACTTAATGAGTTGGCTAGAGCGCGCACACTTTAGTACAAGAATCAAACCCTAGATCTCTATCTGAATAATTCCAAACTTCCGATTCTATCTTTCAACTATCCATTCCTGTGCCAATCTGAATCTGATACACCTCACATATTATCCTCTTTGTTGCAGTGAACAAGCGTGATGTTGAGCCGTCCAAGTCTGCGTTTGTGTCATCCGCGACAGCGTTAGAGAAATGGATTGCGATGGCCAGGTTGGGTGGCCAACTCAAAGGCTTCTGATACCAATGAATTGGGTGACAAAGTGACGACGTACGTACGCTAGTAGCTGGATCATGTTTTCCTTAAGCACTGGCCTATTATGTCTCGAGGCCGGCCATAGATGAATAAGGAGGTCAGTGGTAGGGGAAAAAACAGAGATCCAAAGTCCATAATACCCCTGAAAAATATACGGTTAGATCTGATTTCTACTACCGCTATTTAAATTTCTCAAGGTTTATTGTAAGACTACGTAAGTAGTTTAAGCAAGCTTGCTCCGTTGTATCTCATATGTCATTTGTGCTTAGGAACCAAAGGAATTCAACCGATTTCTGACTAAGGTATATGAGAGACTGTGGACGGTGAGTGATACTGCGAAGTTCTTTGAACTTCTTTCATCCAAGAATGTCTCGCTTATAAGCAAAGAAGAAGCGCCTGACAGGTACGGAAAACTAGTGTGAATCCAGCGCAGAGAATTTGGTTAACATGATTTTTTTTCCTTCTATTTCACCATTAATTTTCTGGAATGCAGTGATGTGACGGAAGAGAAGGCAAGAAGCTTCTAGTTGAAACCCGAGCCATCCTCTCAGTAGCTGAAAGCGCAGCATGGGTTTGGGTTCCCAACGGCCTGAGCCAGGTTAACAGAGAGTCGGATGGGATGCCGACTATCCTGCAAATTCCTAACATTAGTTTAGCTTAGTCCGGCTCATGGTAATGTTCTGAAGCTTGGTTATGGTACCTGATATGATTTGATAGCTGTGTCATGAGTCATGACGAACAGATTCGCAGCTAAGCTACTGTTTTGGAACGGAAAATTCCAATGGTGACCCTTTGCTTTGTAGTCTGTAATTCTATCATGGGAAAAGGAAGCGGCCCAGCGGTGCTGAGATGGCCCAATTGCCGATACTACTTCAATTCAAGTGGCAAAATCAGATTTGTCCTAATCGCAGAAGGAAATAGCAACAGATTTTCCTCTTTGTTGAGTGCCAGAATCAAATTTCAGCATTTTCGGAGGCACATCTCAGATTCTCAGTGTTCTTGAGTGACACAAATAGAATATAGTCTTGACATCTCTCATCTCTCGGGGAAAGAAATCCCTGACTAATTTCGACCAAGAGAAGAATCATAAGCCGCGTTTAGATTTTAGAGTACAACAACAAAGCTGAGCTCGGCACCCACAGAACAGAACTAATCAGACAGAACACGACATGAAAGCCTTAACCATCCTTCTCTGCCACAAGCTTATCAATGAGAGCAGCCGCGTCCTCCACCGTCTGGATCACCTGAGCACTCGATTCGTCCACCGTGATCTGGAACGCCTCCTCAAGGCCCATCACAATTTCAACCTACAACCAATTCAAAATGGTATCCAACACTAATCAGAGACATTCTGATTACAAGCGGTACGCATTCCTGAGGGACGAGAATAAACAAGATACGGAATTGTTTCTTTCTTAATTCCACTATGGAGGACGATTAGCTTTATTATGCAAATGACTATAAAAAGGTGTTGCAGTGCAGCATCTGCACAAACTGTATTGTTGTTCGCTTCAATCGCATGCCTCGAGCTCGAGAGGTGCTCAATACAAGCCATTCAAGTTAAGATGTATCCTCTCACTTCCAATTCTTTAAAATACACTAATACGGGCGGTCCAAGGGATTCAGATGATGTTGAATTATGACTCGTTAGTCCAAGGGATTACCGTGTCCAGTGAATCAGCCCCAAGGTCTACAAACTTTGTTTCTCCAGATATGCTTGTCCCTTCAGCTACTGCTAACTGATTCTTCACTATTTCGCAAACCTTCTCAATAGTGTCTTGTTTGGCCTGTTCAAGAATTGGAATGAATATTCACCAACAATATGTTGTCATCAAGCAAAGTAGTTTAACCGGGAGATATTATGTATGAGCATTTGACTATGTACTACTACCCACCGCACTTATCAGCGTAAGACCAAAAAAATCATCCCATTAAACTGGTCATACTTCATGCTTTAAGGAATATGAAATCACATTAAACAAAGTGCTGAAAGATGGGAATTCCAATGTTTACCATGGCAATCTATTCTACCATCAGCACAGCATGTGCCTCGTGCCAAAGATGTTAGTGTATATTCTTTAACTGCAGGTACAGGTTTCAAACTTCAATTGCCTTAGCCATAAAAAATGGATTTTCTTCGAAACACTGGTCTAACAGGCCTGTCGTTTGGGTGAAAAAAAAGAAAAGAAAACACACACACTAATCGATGTTATATTATTAAGAGAAAAGGTGGCTCAAACAACTGTTTGATGGTTTGATAAAGCCAAGTCGATCAGCTGTGATTTTTCATTTTTTTCACATGGATTGCGGGGGTGGGTCTAATTTACCTATATAATCGATCTCACACTCTATAAAGACCACTTCATTGCAGTTCTTCTTACAGGAGTGTGCGACTACAGTTTTCAAAAAACAAGGCCTAAGCAATGCAGGCAGCAACATAACGCTATGAAAATCTGCAAGCAATCTGAAATAAAAGATTGCATTCCTCTAATAGCCTAAAGTTAATCCATCTAGAGTCACGGGGAGTGAACTCTCAGTGAGGCTAGCATAAATAGCATAAAGTCGCTGTCAAATGGCATATTTCTAGTTTTCTGTTCAATTTGTTGTTTACCATAAAAGTGTTCGTCATGCTGTCATTGTAAATTTGTGACTGTTGATATAACTACCTTGTTGATCTCAAACACCGCAAGAAAACGACATTATCCGGTTCCGTATCAGGCTAATGGAGTAGATAATTTAATGAGGAAACGTGTATATCATGTCTGGCAAAATTTCCTTATCCCCTTCACACCAATTAGAAATGTAAAATGCAGCACCTGGTGCCGGCAAGACATGACGCATGAAAGCATGGCAGAGACTCTTCGTGTATGTGAACAGCGATGTTTGTGGTTGTCAATCAGAGGTAAACCATTTTCTTGTAACGTATGGAAGAAATTTGTAGTTCAGCTCTCTTTTAATCATCTCAAACTTAAGGTTGGGAACAGAACTTAAAAGTGAGCTATGATTGTAGTACATAGAAAGGACGGCACAGCAAGAATATGGCACCGACGCATACCGAGCAAGACACCTGAAAGCGCTTTGGAACCGTCTTTAACCGAATCGATGGAAAGCTTGCACTTTGCCCTGGGAAAGATGCCGAGCTTCGATTCATCATCGCGGCCATCTCCTACAGAAAATTGAGCAGGCAGCAAATTAAGACTACTGTCGAATCAAGAACCGAACACCACGAGGAGCTCAAACTAAAGAAGAAGAACGCCAGAAGAAGAGCTAGCGGAAGGATGCAAGAAGACGGCTGTGTGTGTACCTGAACCCGATGCGCAGGGGAGACGGCCGATGGGGCGGCGGCGGCGGTGAAGGGAGCAGCCATGGATGGGTGCAAGGGAGAGCGAGCGAGAGAGGTGGGTGGGAGCGGAGCTTTATTTCGCCAAGGAAGGAAGGCCTCGTTAGTATCGACCATCGATGGATTCGAACGCCACTCCTGTGTTTTATCGTAGTTAACACTATTTGAATATATATGTTTCCTATTCTAGTATCTTTGACTACATATGTCTGCATTCCAAACAAGCCTCGTCAACTCAACTGATACATTTTTACAATATTTATTTCTATATCTTGTGCTTTTCTAGCCTAAATAGAAAGGGCAATACCATAGGTAATAACTAGCAATCTGTACGCGGCGTGCCATGCCGTGGACGTCGTTCTCCACACGAGAAAGTCGAGTTTTTTTTCGAAAAAGGGGCTTAAACGTAATGGGAAAAAACGGGAAAAAAATGTATGTTTTTTTTTCGGGAAGAAGGATCCGAACGTTTTTTTCCCCGCTGAAAAGGACCTAAACATAATTTTGAATTTGTGGAAAAGGACCCGAGCGCAAGCCTTAAAAACGCATAAAGGACCTAACCGTAATATATATTCTTTTTTGGAAAAAGGACCTATTCGTAACATTTTTTTCAGAAAAGGACTCGAACGTAATTTTTTTATTCTGAAAAAGGATCTATACGTAAATATTTTTTTGGCTCGGCTCGCGGCTCGAGCCGGCTCTAACGACACGTGGATGCGGTGGCCATCCAGGAAGTCTTCCAGGATTAGTAGGATTGATTATTAGGTTCTCTTGTATCATCTCTATACTACTATAAGAGGCTCGGTGATGACGAGGGATGGTATGCTATCCTCTTTCACCTCCCAACAACTAATCTTTCTTCTTATTTCAACAACTTTCAAAATTCCATTTCGTGGCTCCCGTCGTCCCCTACCTCATTTTCTCACCTTACCCAGCCGTCACTAAGGAACGAGATTGTAGCAAACCCTGCCGCTGTCGAGCCTATCTTCATCATCATCATTTAGTGGGAATGCCTTTTCCCGTACTTGTGGGGCCCAAATTTTATAGTCCTAGCGGGCCCAATGCGACCACGAAAAGTGTGGTGTTAGGACTAAGATGTGGGACGAATGTAGTTGTGGAGCTGATAGTATGATGCGGGCTGAAAATGGGGATGGAGATGCACAAACTAAGTTAGAGCTTAATTGGGCATCAGGGCGCAACCAAGGGTGTGGCACGGGTCGGGCTTGGCAGCAGTAGCACAAGATGCTAGGTTATATATATATATTTTAACTTGTAGCAAAGCATTGGATTCAACTAGTATTGAACAAATAATTAAATGAAACCATTCCCAATAATGGGATTTGTGTAGCGGTTTCGAAGACTTGAGCTCTTGTTGCAAGTATCAACAAGTCAGAATGAGAATGGTAGAGTCGAGGTTTTGATACTAGAGAAGACACACACTCCTTTGTCTAGTTGAGGACTGGTATGGTACGAGACAGACAGAAGAATAGGAGAATTTGGATAAATGAATACACTAAGGGCCTGTTTGTTTCAGCTTTGGATTGTCTAAAAGCTGATTCTGGATTGTGGTTTTTGAGAAGCTGATTCTCCAAAAGCTAGAATCCAAAAGCACATATGAAGTGGATTGTGGATTCTAGTGTATATAAGTGGGGTGGATTGTCAGAATCGGATTTTAGAATCAGGCTGTTTGTTTCTGATTCTGCTTTTGGGACCAGAATCCAGAATCAAAAGCTAAAACAAACAGGCCCTAAGGGCTTATTTGTTTCAGCTTTGGATTCTCTAAAAGCTGATTTTGGATTGTGGTTGTAGAGAAGCTGATTCTCCAAAAGCTGGAATTCAAAAGCACATATGAAGTGGATTGTGGATTCTAGTGTATATGGGTGGGCTGGATTGTGAGAATCGGATTTTAGAATCAAACTGTTTGTTTCTGATTCTGCTTTTGGGGCCAAAATCCAGAATCAAAAGCTAAAACAAACATGTCCTAATACATCGATCCGAGGCCGATCTAAGGTCCCCAACCCCAACCCCAATCCAAGGGCAAGCGAACACAGGGCGAGGCGAGGCAGAAGATCCTCGGCTAGGTCTCGTTTTCAATTCAACCCTTTTCCTTGCTCGATTCCTCCTCCTCCGTCTCCTCCTCTCCTCTCCTCTCCTCACCGCATTCGCATCTCCGGATCCCCTCCCCTCCCCCACCAGCCTCGCCATTACCGCCCCTCGATCTCGCCGCCTAGCCCCGCCCCGATTCGTACGGGATTCGGGGATGCCACTCTGCGGCGGGACCTGTGCGGCCCGGCGCGGGTGATCTCTCTCACGCGGGGAGCCCTCTCGCGCCCACGTGGAGGATCCCGTCGCGGCTGGACCCTTTTCCCCGGTACTCCGTTCTAGGGTTCGCGAGGGACGGGGGTTCGACCTCGTCTCCGATTGCTTGCTCTCTCTCGGTCCCGCGAGGGCTAGCGCAGACAAGATAGATGTTTTCCCACGGAGCTGATTCCGCCCACGATGCCAGCGTCGGCGTCGGCGTCAGCACTGGCGGCTCCGTCGTCCCGACGCGCTTCGTTTGGCCCTATGGTGGCAAGAGGGTCTTCCTAACGGGCTCCTTTACGAGGTTGGTTATTTTATTACCTTACCTCCACATCTTATACTCTCCTATCATATCATATCATATCCTCTGTGATTTCCATTCTTCTTCTTCTTCTCCTTCGCCTACTGTGTTTATTCTCAATTATTATGCTTGCTCGCTAGGGATTTGCTCATGAACTGTATTACTTCTAGTGTGCCATGTGTCCTCCGAGCTATCGCATGCATTGCAGTTTCGTTTCACTGCACCTACACATTGCTTACTACATATGCTTGCGAGTTGATGCCCTAAAGTCCAATCTTATGTTCTTCTTTTCTGTAAGTGGTGGATAGATTATCTGTTTGCTGTCTTGCTGGGAGCTGAAGGATGTACTCTATGGTCAAGATATGTATTACCATGTATCTTTGATTCCATGCATGATAGGACCCTAGGGCTTTCTCCAGCAATGCAGTTTCCTTGAACAGCAGGCTATCTTAGTTATTAGTTCACATATGGGAGGGATATGCTACCACCCCAGTGGTTGAGAGCGGCGGGTAGCACCCAGCCAACCAAGGATCGAGTCCTGGTCAGCGCAGCGCCCACAGAAACAGCAAGTTCCCGAAGAGAGAAAAAAAGGGGATATGTTCCCTGTCTTTCTGCCGGTCACTGACTCTTTAGCTCCCATGATGTGTCCTTATTATGCCACAATTTTGTCGTAGGTGGACAGAGCATTTGCCAATGTCCCCTGTCGAGGGCTGTCCCACCGTATTTCAAGCTATCTGCAGTTTATCTCCAGGGATTTATCAGGTGCCCTCCTTTATCCCAAGATATTTACGGTTGTCCTGTTCTTACCTTGCTATCTAACATATTTTATTGTCTCACCTTTATTTTATTTTCTTGTGGCGAAATCTCCGTATTTCTATTTCCAGCTTTTCCGTCAAGTGCAATGCTTTTGTGCTACTTTAATGTCCCTCACATGTCTTTCTTTTGACGTGGACATTCTTGTGTCTTATTGCATTTGTATATCTGACTAATTTAACCTTGCTCTCATGTATATACTTTTGTATTTTGCGAATGAATTGTGCATGCCATCTATGTGATGTCACATCTAATGTAAGAACCTCCTTATTTGATTCTTGATGTGCAGTACAAGTTCTTTGTGGATGGGGAATGGCGGCATGATGAACGGCAACCTACTATAAGAGGCGACTATGGGGTAGTTAACACTTTGTACTTGACAAGGGAATTTGACCAACTAAATACGGTATTGAGCCCTAGTACACCTGGAAGCAGGACGAACATGGATGTGGACAACGACAATTTTCAACGTACGGTAAGTATCACTTTACCTTGGCCTGAACTTTAAGAATACTTTGATGGAATAACTGCTAATTTCTGATTGAGTTGTGAGTGAACAGCCACATTATGTGGTATGCCTGTTCTTGCTGTAATGTTTCTCTCGGCTGATAATAAAAGTGGTATGATGACATTTACAACCATCTCAGTGTTGTGATCATTTGACAATTGTTATTCTGTGGAAGAGGAGGGTGGAGTCGTAACCATCAATGTGTCTGTGCAAGAGACAAGTGTTTTCTGTCCTTTATTTTATTGGATAATTTGTAGGAAAGCAATACTTATTCAATTATGTCTTGTTACCTGCGCCTGAAAGTTCATGTGCCCCTGCAATGGTGGCTATATGTTAGTTTTCTGCCTTGTGATTCTACTAACTTTCTTCATATAAGGTAAAAGGAATAGTGAGATAAAATTTTAGGTGAGAATGACCTTGTCTTCACCAAACAGGTTTCGTTGGCTGATGGTGCCCTTCAGGAAGGTCAGCCGAGAATTTCGGAGGCTGCTATACGGATATCTAGGTGTTGTGTTTCTGAGTATCTGAATGGGCATACTGGCTATGATTTACTTCCAGATTCTGGCAAGGTATGGAAACCAGCTGCTCTTATATGACTTCTATATTTCTATTGATAGAAAGGTTTATTCTAACAAAATGATCATTTTCAAATCCAGGTCATTGCTCTGGACATTAATTTACCCGTGAAGCAATCATTTCATATTCTGCATGAACAGGTATTCAATCTTACCTTATTTCCTGCTTCTAGATCTGTATTGTTGGAGACACGTTAAATTGTTCTTCAATTCGTCGCTTTACACCACCTACCTAAATTGACATGAATTACTTGCCAAAAATAAAGCACAAACAATACAAAAAGAAACTACGTTGCTCCTACTGTAGGTTATAGAACTTCGTTCTTTTACTGCTTGCTCTTGCTATATCTTACAATTCAACATTCGAAACATATGGTCACTTTGGCCTCTGTTTTTATTAATGGCTTTGGAGTTTGGACTGTAAATTTGGGAGAACATTGACATACATTTTAGCAAATGCCGATATGGTCGTGCACATTGTCCGGTTCCATGGCCGCTCGAATTCATCTAAGCTGAATTATGTCCAAGGAATTGAATGGAAGCAGAAAATTACAACCTCATTTCTTAAAATGTACAACTATATTGTGCTAATAGTACAACCCAGTACTGTGAGCATGATTACCATCTTGCTTGTAAGTAACTGTTAATCCTTTGCTGGGGAATTTCTAAATTTATCTTACTTCGCTAAATGACTTCAATTAATACTCCCTCTGTTTCAGATTATGTCCGGTACGCATACCAAGGAAGCACAAAATTTAAGTAATATTTAATGGAATTGGACCATGTCTGCCGCTATTAGATAGAGTAGCACTATGTCTATCTAATAGGGGCAAGTATGATACAATTTCATTTAATATTACTTAAAATTTGAGCCTCGGCATGCGTACCGGACAAATATTGTGAAACGGAGGTAGTAGTGTTTTGAATCATTTCAGGCTTTGTATGTTCATTAGTTTTCTTAGTTGAAAGTTGGGTTCTGCCCCCTATGATTAGACATATAGATTCTTTTTTTTTTGTTTTTTTTTGCATTCCAGCATTTCCGTATAAGTGTTTAAATGTCCAGTGTACTTTTGATGCTTCCTTAGCTGTCATCTAGATTCTTTTAAAGTTGATTTTGTTATTCTGGCACCTTGATAGCAGTGGAGTCCCATTATTGCTTTTATGATATATTGAAGTCACCATCAATATTCTCCAAGCTGCGAGAACATGCATTAAACAGTGTACCTTGCAGGGAATTCCCGTGGCTCCTCTGTGGGACTCGTTCAGGGGTCAGTTTGTTGGCCTTCTGAGCCCACTGGATTTTATACTAATATTGAGAGAGGTAATTTATTTTGGCACTTACTCTTTGGTCTTAGTTTTATTTAGTGTTTTTATCATATTTATGATTACTTTGCTCGTGTGATGTGTCTTTCTTGTACTCTCTAATAAAGGCAAAATGGCCCTGATGTGTATTTCATTAAAATTGTTATAGGTGATGGTTTACTGTTTATCTGCCACTAAGACAATTTAGTAGCACTGCAAATCAGTACTTTGCAGTGTTTTTTAGCTGAAGCACCTCAATAACTTTGTTCTATTTTTACTATTGACTTGCATGCTCATCCTCATGTAAGATGAAAGAACCACTAGTGCATTTAAAGCGTTATGAGAGTCCTTGCATTTAAACACCTGGAAGTCATTCCTATCCTATCGTATTATACTTGCTGCATCATGCATCTCATGGTGCTCTTTCTGGGCGAGCAAAACTGGTTCAGCAAAAATTTGGCCGATACTGATACAGCAGGATTTGGATACTTGAGTAGTGTTTATCTGTACTAGTGGCTCCCATTAGGGGTGGGAAATAGCTGAGATCAAGGCATCAAGTAAGTGTGCATGGTTCTGCTTGGCTCAATCTCCAGGCAGCAAGATTGTTTCAAGCTCAGTTAGTACATACACATCTGGCATGCCTGAGTGCTGACTTGACCTTAACTTGAAGGGGTTTGTAGGCCCAGCTAAACATGGAAATTTTGAACTGAATATATCTTAGAGAGGCTCAAGCAAGCTTGCAGGGTTCTGTTTGGTTCAATTGCTTTATGTCAAGCTTGTTTTGAGCTCAGTTAGTTCATAGGCATTCTGAGTGCTTTCTTTATCTTAGTCTTGAGGAAGTTTGTTAACTCAATTAGATGTGGAAATATGGAGCTGAGAAGATCTCAGAGAAGCTCAGCTCAGAGGGATTTGTTAGTAGCAGCAATTGAACATGGCCTGGATGGGCATGTAGGAGTGCACAAATATCTGCCAATTTTATAGGGACTCAATTGCATTATATATAGCTTAAAAACTTTGTGACAGCACATTAGCATTTCTTTTTTCCTATATATATTCTTAGTTTAGATGTGCCAGAACAAGTGTGAATTGCTGAATGCAGGATGTAGCGATGGCCCAATGTTGGTTTGTCTACATTGTGTTGGAATTTGTTTCACTTGGGATGGTATTAACTGTGTCTTGATGCTTTGTTGGACCGCTGTTTGAATTTTTTCAGCTTCGTATGGACATAGCGACAGGTGCTATATCACATACTTATTGACTTCTCGAAGCTGTGGAAAATAGGCTATTGTCGTGTGCCTATTTAGTTTGTATTTATTGTACGAAATTGTTACTGTCACTGACAGGTTATCCTCATCCACTGATGCTATTCCCCCAGGTCTGCTGGTCACCTGGCCTGGTCGGTGACAGTTTATAACAGTTTTGTAAAAAAAAAAGAAGATTTAAAAGGTGGAGCACTCCTGTGCTGCCAATGATCCATCTGGTTTCCTTTCACATGATTAATTCTTATCATGTGTTTTGTTTCTTCAAATAATTTGTGGGAGGTATTTTCTTTGAATTATTTTATAATATCTTGTTTTATTGCAGCTAGAAACTCATGGCTCAAACCTGACAGAGGAACAGCTTGAAACACACACTATTTCTGCATGGAAAGAGGCTAAGCAGCAAACTTATGGAAGGAACGATGGCCATTGGAGGTCAAATCAGCATCTAGTGCATGTAAGTTGGTATCTATTTCTGGTTGAGAATTGAACCGCAAGTTTCTATGTAGTTTGAATTGACAGCCTTATTGCATCACAAATATTGGACTGATGGGCAAAACTTTAATCTGGAGTTAATGATCAATTATGCTTTCATGACATTGTGAATTCAACCTTGGCATTCCTAATTGCATAACATCGAAACATGAAATTGTGCCTTTTGATTTAATTGGATTTGACAAGTTGTAGTCGACACTTCTGATGTTTGAGTTGGTGAGAGCATTTTCCGCCACCCACCATTTTACACACATTTTACATTCTGTGTTAAAACTATTTGATAAAACATATCTTACTATATATTTTTTCACTTAATTAGCTTTGAGAATGACTTACTCAAATGAGTGATTTGAGGGAAGTATGAATCAGCTGTTTGGCATGAAATTTGTCTTCTCCTTATTCCATCCCTGATTCCCTATATTATGCTCAGTCTCATTATGATTTATGTGGCAATGATCTCATGCTGGAGTTATCCTGTTTTCTAGGCCACCGCTTATGAATCCTTGAGGGACATTGCTACGAAGATATTTCAAACTGGTGTTTCTACAGTTCCAATTATCTATTCATCATCATCAGATGGATCATTTCCACAGCTGTTGCATCTTGCATCCCTTTCTGGAATTTTGAAATGTCAGTATTTTCCTATCTGTATCTGTATCTGTATGAAGAGTGGAACTTAATGTTCTATAAGCAACCTATTGCAAGAAAGTTTAGAAACATTCTGTTTTTTTTTCAGGTATTTGTAGATATTTTAAAAACTCTACTGGTAACTTGCCTATTCTAAACCAGCCAGTATGCACAATTCCGCTGGGTACCTGGGTTCCAAAAATTGGTGATCCAAATGGCCATCCATTGGCTATGTTGCGACCTAATGCATCACTTAGCTCTGCCCTTGACATGTTGGTTCAAGGTATGTTCTCTGTTTGCTTTACTGCAACTGAAACTTATGCTTGGGAAATGCAGAACAGTAAATAAAGGTGCTCTTGCTTACATTTCCCAAGGCATCTACAACAACAACAACCAAGTCTTTTGTCCTAAACAGGTTGGGGTAGGCTAGGAAAGAAACCCAATCAAAGTCAATAAAACCCCTAAACCTTCGATCTTGGAACGGTAGGAAAGAAACCCAATCAAAGTCAATAAAACCCCTAAACATTTGATCTTGGGTCATGGTTCCTTTACGTGGATCGCTAACTTCCATGCAATCCCATCTAACACCAAATCTTTAGGAACGTTCCAATCCCTCATGTCTCTCTTAGCTGCTTCTTCCCACGGCAGCCTTGGTCGTTTCCCAACACATCTCTTGGTGTAATTATTGAAGTTCAAGTTCAACACTATTTGCACTTTATATTCCATATAACGTGAAACTATTTGCTATATAATGTTGCAAAACTTATCTCTTACGATTGGTCTGTTCTCGAATTGTTTCATGCAGCTGGAGTTAGTTCAATACCAATTGTGGATGACAATGACTCACTGCTCGACACATATTCCAGAAGGTATACCATTTTTGACCCACAAGCACATATCATTCTTTGGGTAGGGGGCTTATTGTGCTATGATGCTATCTTTTTATCCATGTATTTATTGAGTTTCTTCCATTGTGTAGTGACATCACAGCTCTTGCAAAAGACAAGGTCTACACACATATTCGCCTAGATGATATGACCATTCTTCAGGTATGCTAGTAAATATAAGTTCCGATCTTAATCAAAATTTAGACAAACTTATAGTAAATTGTCCAATGGTTTTTGTGATGTGGTATGGGAAACCTTTTTCAAAGAAGAGTTGATAATCTGGAAAATGAACAAAAATGTTGGCATAGTTAGTTCTTTTCGAACTAGGATTACTTCACTGTTTTCTGTATATGACGTGAGAATGTGTATTGATACCCACAGTATGCATATACCCCCCTCTAAGGCCCTGTTTGTTTGGGCTTTTTCACTGGCTTAAAAGCCAAAAAGCTAAAGCCTAAACAAATGGGTAGCTTTTTATCTGAGCTTTTCAAAAGCCATAAGCCTCGATATAACTAAAAGTCAAAAGCCATTGGAGAGGGGCTTTTTTGGCTTATTTAGGATTGGTTTTAGACTAATACCACTAAAGTTATGGTAAAATTACCCACCTCTATCACATATAAAGCCGTTAGCTTTTAAGCTGTTTAAGCCTAAAAGCTGGCTTTAAGCTATAAGCCAAAAAAACCTAAGCCTAAACAAACAGGGCCTGAAAAATACATGTGGATTTGAACCCTGATTATGGTACTCATGGGTGAATTGAGCCTCTTTTGTGTGCAGCACATGCATGTCCATGTGTTTTGTCCATGTATAGCTCTATTCCTTTGTCCAAGTACAAAATTTTCTTTTTGTGGTTTCACTAGGAGACATTGATATCAGAGCAATGCTGGTCATATTCAAACCTGCAGAAGTTGAACTGAATAGTGAAACAACATATCGGGAAGAGAACTGGTTCTGCTATGTAATTTCAAGCAGGGCTGTCTCATGAATTATGCGTCTGTCATCCATCCATATGATCTTTTCTTTTGCTATGTTCAGGCTTTGCAGCTTGGACAAGATGCGAATTCACCTTTTGGAGTTTTTAACGGGCAAAGATGCCAGATGTGTCTCCGGTCTGATACTTTGCTGAAAGTGATGGAGCGATTGACAAATCCTGGTAAGTTTTTCTGACTACTAGCGCTGCCTGAATGTATGTTCAGTTAATTTATTAAATTATATGTTCTTAGGGGTGCGCCGTGTGTTCATTGTGGAAGCTGGTAGCAAACGTGTTGAAGGCATAATATCACTGAGTGATATTTTCAAGTTCTTGCTGAGCTAGCAGAAGCGTCAAGGAGTCATCTCTGTTTTGTTCTCACAGCTGCCAGAGTTAACAGTAGCGAACAGATTGTCAAGCCACCATCGATCTCTGGCTTGTGGATAAGACAGGATTTGAGGCTTGTCTTTTCCCGATAATGGCCATTCAGGGTCTGTAAAGTTTTTTCCCTGCCCCTTTGTTACCCGAATATCTGGTGATTTTTATTTATTGGATTGTCTTGCTGCTTGCTCGGTTTCTAAGTCCCCAAGGAGCTAGCTCTTCATTGTGTTACATTCTGTGATACTAGAGACTTTTTAGCATCAAAGTGAAGAATGAGGGGGATGTACCAAGATTGTGTTGTTTTTGCTCAACAACCGTTTTTAGGCGGGCATGAAAGGAGAATATGAAGATGTGCGATTCCCTTTAAAGATTTTGGAACAGTCGCCACCTTGTTAGAAGAAGAAAAAAAAAACCAAATGTTGAAGCCTCTTGGTCATTCGCTTCTCTGTAGTTATTGCATATTTCTAGTGATGCAAATGTTCACTTGTCAGGTATCGTGTGCAGCTCATTCTGCAAGGACAAGTGCGTGCTGAAAAATAACAATTTGCGAATAATCCATTTTGGATACCCTCAAGCTAAAATATTGACATGGATTACCGGGGTGTCAGTTGAGTTCCAGTTGTGATTGTGGTAGCTGCGCCTGTCAAGTGGTCTATTTGTATTTTGTTTTGCTTATCTTTTGCTTGGGACATAAGTTGAGCAGCTTGCTAGCTGACATAATTGAAGCCATAGTTTTTCTAGCCCTTGTTCCTCGTTTTTTTTTTCCGGATCTTAACACTCATAAATATATTTACAGATATGACCATTTCTTCTACTGCAGAAGGCGTGGTGGGTGACAACTGTCTTTTGTCGTGCCCGGGGAGCATAGGAGCGAGTGCTGGAGTAGGCCGTCGTGTTTGGGAAGCAAAGGTGCATGGGCCTGTGAGCGCGGGGAGCATAGGAGCGAGTGCTGGAGTAGGCTGTCGTGTTCGGGAAGCAAAGGTGCATGGGCCTGTGAGCGCAGGCAGGGTTCACCTTATTGAAATGGGCAGGAAAACCGCGAGGCCAGTGATACTGATTTTCGTCGATGAAAATCGTAAGGTTTGCAAATTCAAAATCAAAATCAAAACCGGAGTTGAGTCGTGCCAGTCTGGACGAAAATCGGTCGAAAATGATCGAAAATCGCCTGATTCATGCCGATTATCGGTCGATTTTCTACAAAATCGTGACAGGTTGAAAAATGGAGGGAAAAAAAAGGGAAAAAAAGTGGGAAAATTCCAAAAAAAATGTGAAAAATTAGTATAAGGCATAAAAAGGCTAAAAAAATTAGAAAAATGTTGGAAATGCAGCTGTACATGTTTTGCAACAATAGCACAACTATGAAAAAATATGAATAATTTTGGGAAAATTTCGGCATGACCTTTGCTATATTTTTGACAATATGAAGTTGTAAAATAAGCATGTAGAAGTAATATGTAAGTTGTCAACAAATAATACTTCATTTCAATACATAAACGAATCATTCAATGAAGTCCAAATTTCGTTACATTCATTTCAGTAGCAAAGCTAATAATATTTGAATTGAGCCTTTCTCACCTAAAATGAATGTTCCCACTTGACATAGCTTCGTCGGTCTTCCATTATGATACATATACAGATATGCTATGGTGTACCTACATGTATTGCTCGATGTTAGTAAAAAATCGAGTTGGAATGAAATAAAACATACAAATGAAACATTACCTTAGAGGCTACAAGTAGTATTGTTGGTTGTACACTTGGTTGGCCATGTTATATTCTTCTGTAGACATCATCAGCAAACCTCGTGTAGCTAGCAACTCCGACTTATATTCATGCCAGCTTTGCCCTGTTCACAGGCTAGTTATTTCCCGCTGTTGGTACAACATAGCATAAAATTGTGGGTTGCCACTCATATACCCATCGAGTGGTAGGTTGTGTGGATGAATCCGGGATGTAGTCATATGGGCCATAACTCTCCTGCGTCTCGGCGACGCTGCATGAGCTACAGCTATGCCGCGGTGCATCACGGCTGTGTCGATGGGCCCTCCCCTTGGCTGCAGTAGTCGTCCTGGGTGATTGTGGAGCCCCATGGTCTCTGTCCTATGTGACATGAGTGTACTGGGACTCCCCTGTAAATTGTATGGCAACAAGAGCTTCTGAGTGGGAGGGATGGAGGCATCAGCAGGGGTCTGACCATCATCGTTGTCCGTCTTAGAGCTACTGTCATTAGATTCTTGGTACGGCGGGATCCGACGGGCTGTTGGAGTACTATCAGTTGAGTCATCACTCCCTACGTACTGTGCCTGTTGTTTGGGAAGCTTCCCCTTTCCTTTTGAGGGGGCTCTCCTTTTTGCTTGCTCCCTCGTCGGTACTGTTTGGTGCTTCCTCTTTCCCACATGAGTGTTCTCCACTGTCGTGTCTGTCCATTCGGGGATGCTTACAGCCTCAGTATCCTTTCGCAATGCAAGAGAGTCTACCGGGTCTGTCACGAGGTGTGATGGAAGGGGGGTGTCACTCTGTCTTTGTGTCCTCATCAAGTAATGGGTCAGCATTAGACCTCCCTTTCTCTATCCACTGTCGAATTGGATTTTCTTTGTCGCATAGTGTGAGCTCCATAAGGCGGTGAAATGGATCGTCTTCGGCTGCAGACTTGTCACTTTTTTGTTCTTGGATTCTAAGCCGCAAGTTGTAGTTCACATAGACCAACTTACGAAGCTTCTTATATGACAGACAGTTGCGAATTTTGGTGTAGATGAATGCGAACGTGCTCCAATTACGCTCACAACCGCTGGAAGAAGCACAATGGGAAACAATCCGCTGAGCCAACTATTAGAGCGTGGGTGTGTCTGAACCGAAAACACTCCACCAATGTGCTGCAAGTAATGGAAGACAACAATCAGTAGGAGGTGGTAATACGGGATTGCCACTATATTTAAGATGATATAAGGAATATACCAGCGGTAGTTTTAGGATCATGTGCCATCCTCTCAACTATCATAGTAGAGAACGATCCAATCTTTCTTCTAAAAAGATTGGCCTCGTGAAGACCTCACATTGCCATATCGAAATAGGATGATTATCGCTAGAAATGGGACGATAATCACTAGGGTTTGGTCGAGCTTCGGCAGGGAAAGAACTTCATGGCTCTACTGTGATTATCGGTAAGGGCATAGCGATTATCGGTACTTATCGCGCAATAATCGTGGCTCTAGCGGCGGTACGATGCGTGGCGGCGGGCTGATCTGTCCGGAGTCGCTGGCGACGGGAAGAGCTCACTTGGAGGATGTCGGAATGGCAATAATTGTGTCCGAATGAGCTGCTGGTAGCTGTCTAAAGCTTCTCCAATTATATGGGCCAGACCGGGCCACTGTTGGGCTAACTATTGTTTTCCCTTTTTTTAGCCTTTTTCCATTTATTCAATTCGGTTTTGCCTCAAAAATGGCTCAAAAATTTGTATTTTCAGCTCATTTTTATCTCATAATTCACAAGTACATTAGTACTAATTTTAGGATTTTTTATAACAATTTTTCGCAAATTTTCATATTTTTTTGAATTCGAATTTGAAACTGGCCGATATGCCGATCGGTAAGCAATAACGAGCCGGACCGGTAAGGGCGATTATTGCGATAATTCCAACCCTTAGCGCGGAGCACTTGCTGTAGCTATTGGGTAGCGTGGAAGGCGTGCTGCCGCAGTCTCAGGGGCTTCAATGACCTTCCGCTATAGGGGAGTACTCGTTTTTTTACAACTCTAGCTTCCTACGAATGCATTTGTAGGTTTTGCCCTATCTTCCACCGCATAAGGCGTGGTAGGCAAGGCCTGACCTGTCCATTACTGCATTTGGGGAGCACGGAAGCTGGCGCTGCTACGCCCAGTGTGCGTGGGAACGAGTGAGTGAGCGTGGGAGAAGGTGTTGCCATGCCCGAGGAGCGCACAACGGCTAGGTAGAGCATAAGGTGCGCTGCCTTGGTCTCGAGGATTTCAGTGACCTTGTGCGATAGGGGAGCCGAAAGGTGATATGTGTCATCTTTTGGCGCTTCAATAGTTGGGGATAGACCTATTTTTGCAATTAAGTTCGGAATAAGGCCAAACCTAAAAAAATTAGACACATGGCTAGAAAAGTGATGTTTTCAACATAATTTGATCCGGCAACTTGATATCGATTGATTCAACTGGATCTACAAACCATATCAGAGTTGTCCATCATGTTCTCGGGATATGTGCAGCAGATTTTCCTTCATTTCTAAAGCAAAGTGAATTAGCAATACTATCACATGTGCGGGCCCCACCCCACGAAAGTCTCTATGTCCCGTCTCTCTTTTGAAGGAGAACGAGTAGGCTCCACCTCACGAAAGTCTCTATGTCCCGTCTCTCTTTTGAAGGAGAACGGGTACGCTATTGTAGCATACATTTAAAATTTTCTACCGCGTAACCAATGAACCAATACAAGTTATAGATCATGAAATTACCACTAGACGTGTAGACCTGTAGTGGAAGTAGTCGATGTAGCGTGTTGGTGTGGTTGTAGTCGTATTAGTCTCTTGCTTCCTCCAACAGCTCCTCATGATCGTCACAAGTTGTGGATCATCTTAGCGTTGAAGCATCGCAGCAATGCCTCCAAGGTATCCACATGTACGGGGCAGGAATGCCACACGCTGGAGTGCTGACGTCGGCTACACGATTTTGGGCGAAGGAGATGTGGCGGCTAGGGTTTCGAGAATTTCAAATTCCTATAGTGTCTCCTAGCCCTAAAGCTACCACCCCCTATCTTTATATAGATACTCCATAATGGGTCTCTACATTGAAGGCCCATTAAAAACTCAAAGCCCATCAGAATTTAGATCACCATCCGAATTAAATCCTAACTCTTTAAGCATGTGACCCTATAGGTTCACGTATACTTGAACATTGCTCGAGTACTCTTACTCGGCCATTAATCGGTAGTGGTCCCTAGTAGGAAGTGCCGACTCCCGAGTATATGTAAAGATCACATCGGACGAATCTTAACAATGCTTAGTTATATGTATTTCCCTTTCCCTCATAATATCGATCAAACTCAAGGCGAGTATGTGCCATCCTTGTTTAGTTAGCTCGACCACTCTTTCTCGATTACGTGATTCAGAATCCTCGACTACGGTTAACTCTTTAACCGCGAGTGTCATGCCCATGCATTTTCAGAATTTGACCACACAAGAGGCCTAGAGATATCTCTCATTGTATGGAGAGGCAAATCCCAACTTGATCGACCATGCTTCGCAGCATACTTCACGAGGTCATCGACCAACTCCATATTCTCTAACATGTGTCCTTATTATTGGTTTGATATCTCCATATCCATGACCCGTGAAACATGGTTATCAACCAATACATATGGTAGTCTATTCATATGTGTCCTCATATGTCTATCGACCAGGGATCACTTTTAGAATAATCATCACAAGGTCGTATATAGAGTTTCACAAATAGGCCATATATACTTGCTAACAAATAATAATAACATTATTCAACAAACAAGATAATAAATCATGAATATTAGGAAATATAATCATCTCTATGATTGCCTCTAGGGCATATCTCCAACATCTTCTCCACCCAGATGGCGGGTGACGGCATGGTGACAGATGGAAAGTGAGGATGATGACGAGTGGGCGGTCAGAGCACTTGAATTCGGCGATGCGGGGCCCAGATCTGGTGTCAGCATGGCGGGGGATGGCTTGATCTTCCTCACCTCTTGCCGCCTGGAGTACTTTCTCGTCACTATCGAGTACTTCCTTATCTCCAGCCTCCTTGAGTGCTTCCTTGTCGCCTCCTTGCCAACATCAAGTACAGGGCCACGGGGTACTCTGACAATGTAGTACTCTAGCCAGAGTACTTTCCTCACCGTAGAGTGCTTACCTCTTGTAGGGAGGTGAGTAAATTTGGCGGTTCTAGAGGCGGGGAGCTTCAGAGGATTCATCGTCGTGAGCTCTGGTTGACAAGGATGGTTGGGGGAGAGGATTTGGTT
The DNA here is from genome assembly GCA_036346275.1 of Otatea glauca. Classification (NCBI taxonomy): domain Eukaryota; kingdom Viridiplantae; phylum Streptophyta; class Magnoliopsida; order Poales; family Poaceae; genus Otatea; species Otatea glauca. The sequence continues at coordinate 92,167,868 of CM070715.1, forward strand.
GAAGGGGGTGGCGTCTGATTTATTTATTTTGGCTCTAAGGTTCATGTTATAAAAGTTTCAATGAAAGTATGAAACTGAGGTAGCATAGGGGCCGAAGTGAAAAAATAGAGGACTAAAATGCAAATGCCATTGTGTTTGTGATTGCTGGAGCTGACGTGGAGCGTTCTCCTCTAGAACCACCACATACGTTGTGGTGCTGTGGCTTGTGCTAAGATATAATCGGACTCTTGGTCCTAGTTGTTGAGATATGATTGCACTATCTCTTTGTGAGTGAATTTGAATCTATCTCTAATGGGAATCAATCTAATAAAGAGAACAATTTTTTTAAAAAGGAATAAGTGGCATGCACATGAAGTCGCCGGACCCCGGGCGCCATCGTGACTATAGTGCGCCGTCGGCCATCAGCCGTGCGCCCCTCAGCGCACAAGCCGCGCCCACCACGTGCCAACCATGCCTGCGTATGCGCCGCAAGAAGCGTAATGTGCTGCCACACACTCTACACTGCTTCCCGCAGGGCGTTCATCTCTTCCACCGTGTGCTACTCCTGTCAAGCCGTTCGCTACTCTTGCCGAGCCGTCCGCTGCTCCTGTCGAGCATGCACGATATGCGGGCCCTCGAACGTCGTAACCGAGTCGATGCCGCGTCGTCCCGGTCCTGTGGTGGTGTCGCCGCTCCTACCGTGTGCCTGTGCCGCTGTGCTTGATGTGTAACTCGATGCTGCCATTGCTCCACCCACATGTGCGCTGCCCAAAGCGCTACCGCCGAGCCCTTTGGCTCCGCCACGGTTGCCACCCCAAACGCGCTCGCCACCACCGCTTGTGGCGCCACAGCACTGAGACGCTAGGGTGTGGAAACCCTAGTGCTCGGGCGAACCTTTTTTAGTCAAGTAGAGTTGGCTGGATGAGATCCGGCCCATAAAATGAAGTAGGCTGGCATATTTACATTTTAACCCTTGGGATTTGGTTAAATTATAGGATAATTTTGTGGCTGCGGTAATTTTATGAAAAAGCCATTAAGTTTCACATAATTACAGAAATTTATTGGGATAAAAGGAATTTTATATTCTGAACCCTAAAGTCTCCAGTAATCCTAATAAAATTAATAAATTCTAGAAATTTATATTAAATCCTTGAAATTGAATTTTTAGGTATATGAGCTTGCATAAATTTGTTGAACCTTAGCACACATTGGAAGCTTCGTATCTCTTTTTTCCCTAGCATTATTCTTTGTTTATTCATGCTAAATTTATTTTCTATTATTTTGGTAATTTAGAAAGTTTCTCGATATTTAGCAAAAATTATGAAAAATGCTAGGAAAATTATGGGAAATTTTAGATAATTATGGGAAATTTTAGATAATTATCTACTGAACAGATATAGACGAGGCTTTACTGATTCAAGAGTGAGCATGCAATATATTGATTTTACCAGTAGTAAAATTCATTTTTGCATGAATATAACATAGGATATGTCGGACATCGCAAAGAGGGAATTTGCGAACTTGCCTTGAATGGCAGCAATTACCTCACATGGGTAATGGATACGAAGATTAACCTGTCAACTCAATCTCTTGGAGCTGCTATCATTCAGCCTGAAGCTGACGCCCATGCTCTTCCTGAGGTTGCCAAGCGTGCGGCTCTGCACTTCCTAAGGTACCATCTCCATAATGACCTGAAGGCTGAGTATTTGATGGAAGAGAATCCGCTGGCACTATAGAATTCCATAAAGGAACTCTATGACTAGCAAAGATTCATCCTGTTGCCAGGAGCACAACGCGAATGAGCCCTCTTGCGCTTCCAAGACTATAAAACCGTGGCAGCATATAACTCCACCATGCACAAACTTGTCTCCAAACTGTGTTTCTGTAACTAGAATGTTACAGATTTTGAGATGATAGACAAGATGTTGAGTACCTTTCACCCTAAACTAGGATACTCCAGCAACAATACTCTCATGTCAAATACCAGAAGTATTATGAGCTTATCTACACTTTGCTAGAAGCAGAGAAGCATGATAAACTCTTGATGAAGGATTACCATATTTTTTCCAATAGGACACATGCAATGCCCAAAGCACATGCCAATACTCAGCAGGCTAGCAATAGCCATGGTCGCGTAAAAGGCCAAAGACATAAAGGGGGATAAAGGGAAGAATGGTATAATACATATGGGAAGAGGTAAACCAAGTGGAAAAGTAAAGGTAATAGGTCAGTGAACTTCCAGAAGAAATACTTAGCCAGCAAGACCGTGAACCCTCCACAACCTATTTTAGGTGTGGATGCACTGACCGTTGGTCACACAACTATCGCACCCGAAGCATTTGGCAGAACTTTACATGCAATCCACTGAAAAAATCAAAAAGACATAGGGGAACAATGTTGAGGCACATTTCACCGTTCAATCTGTTGTTGACATGGATATTGAGAAGTGTGATGATATGGTTCTTGATCCTATTGAGCTCGAGAGTCTCGGAAGGACACCCATGACTCATATGGAGATCTAAATTAGTCTCTTAAATACTCCTTTCCTAGGTGATGTCACATACTCCTTATGAGTCTCCTTATCAGGTTAGTTTTAGTTCTTGAATGAACATTGGTCTACGCTTCTGTTGAGCGATTATCATTTATAGTTAAATAAATTGTTATTTTCCAGAATATTTGATTCATTTATTATGCTATGCTTATTCTATATTTTGTAACATGTTCTTGATGCAACAATTGCTTGATTGTTAAACCATATTTATAATATATAATAAAGTATAATCCGATGGCAAAGGAGGAAATCTGTCTTATAAGCAATTGCATCATAAATTTAATTCTTAGGAAAACTAAATATTTCTAGACACTGGCTAAGAAAATTAGAAATATTATAACCATCGCCGAAAGTGATGCCCTCATTGTTGGCACCGGAAGAGCTATTGTAGTCAAGGATTCAAATTTTGTTTTCGGATAAAATATCGCTCGGGACTGGAATCTTAAATTTTGGCGAAATTCGGGTATTTCGGACAAATCTCGTTCGAAATTCAAAAACAAAAATTCAAATCCGGTTTGTTTTCTCCCGAAATTTCGGCGAATTTCAACTGAACGAAAAATAGTTCAAACGATGTCAAAAAATTTTGATTTTTTTTGGAGGTTCCTGACACATCAATGATGTTCTCATAAAAATTTCAGAAGATTATCACATCTGAGGAATTTTTAAAAATTCAAACATTGCTACTATCCTGATAAAACACTAACCGATAAGTTTATCCGAATGAAAAATGGTACAAAACACGTTAGAAACTTTTGAATTTTTTTGTGCATGGTTATGAAACATAATTAATATTCTCATAAAATTTTCAGATTATGATCAAGCTTCATGAATTTCTAAAAATTCGTACAGTGCAACTGTAGGCTGACCGACAAATTTCAACCGAATGAAAAATAGTCCGAACCATTATAGAAAATTTTTATAGATAGTCTTCATGCATCAGTAATATTACCATAAAATTTTCAAATGATGATCAAACATGAAAAAAGTTATAAAATTCTGGCACTGTTACTACCTCGTTTATGCTAATTCTGTTTTTTATTTTTAAAAGATAACAAATGAAGTTAAAATATTTTGTAAAATTTTCTGTTTGATCCTAGACTACTTAAGATAGTACCATAAATTTTTCATAGCATTGCAAAGCATATTAAATTTTATAAAATTCTAACAGTGTTTCTTCCAAAATTTTAAAATGTCTCAAAAAATAAGTTTTTGGATGAATTATCATCAAAGATCACTTTCTTATGGGTTATTGATGTAATTGAAGTCAAATCCGGCCATAAAAAAGAAAAATCTGGAATTTCTTCATGAAATTTCGCCAAAAAAAAAAAATCAAATTACTGTAGCATTTTCAAATTTTTTCCATCCGGTAGTTTAGGTCTCGGGAGGCCCGAAATCCGAAATTTCTGCGAAATTTCACCGAAATTTGGATCCCTGATTGTAGTTCTCCATATGTGTACTCGTATAATAATAGAGGATGCTCTATTGTACCTTGAGTCTAGTCATACCTTATTAAGTTTTAAAGACATCCATATGAATAGTTCATATAGAGATAGAAAATGAGGTTGGTACATAATACCTACTCATGACTAAGTTTAACAGGTGCTAGAAACACGTGGTTGAAGAACTTTCTTCCTTCTCTGGATTATACTACACATATAAAACTTGAATTTTATGTTGCGACGAAGACAATACTTAAAAACTAAAAAATATTTAAGATCTGGCGTGATCGATTGGGTCATCTTGGGTTGAATATGATAAGAAAAATCATCAATAATTTTACTGGCCATAGCATAAAAACTACCGACTTTCCTAGATCTGAATACTTTTTATATCTTGCTTGTGCTAAGAGAAAACTCATAATTAGGCCCTCTTATCTAAAAGTTAGGAAAGAATCATCGATTTTCCTCGAGAGAATTCAAGGTGATATCTATGGACATATCCAGTTCATGTCAGGCTCCTTTAGATATTTATGGTACAAATAGATGCTTCTACTAGATGGTCCCATATATGTCGCTTATGTACTTGGAACCATGCTTTTGCAAAATTAATTGCTCAAATTATTAAGAGCCTCTCTTCCAGAAGAAAGTATCAAGTCTATTCGAATGGACAATGCTAGTGAGTTTACTCAAACATTCAATGATTATTGTATGTCTCTATGAATTAATGTAGAGCATTCATTACCTTATGTCTGCACACAAAATGGCCTTACAGAGTCATTAATTAAAATAATAAAACTTATTGCTAGGCCACTCTTGTATAATTGTAGGTTACCCACAGCTGTTGGGGCCACACAGTGTTGCACACTGCAGTATTAATTCAACTCATACCAACTGCATACCATGAATTTTTCCCTTTTCATATAGTGCATGGGAAAGAATGAAGTATTTCCCATCTGTGAAATTTTGGCTGCATTATATAGTGCTAATCACACCGCCATGTACAACCATGGCCCTCATCGAAAGTTTTGGAAGTTGGGGATCTATGTAGGTTATGAATCTCCATTCAGTATTAAATATCTAGAGTCTATGACAAAGGATCTATATATGACTTAGTACACTGATTGTATTTTTTAGGGTAATTTTCTGGCATTAGGAGGAGAAAAGTGCCACACTAAAGAATACCGAGAAATAGATTAGAATGTCACTGGCATTCAATCCTTAGACCCACACACTAAATAATCCGAACTTGAAGTTTGCAGGATAATAAATCTACAACAAATAGCTAATAATATGCCAGATGCCTTCACCGATCATAAGAAAGTGATAAAGTTTTATATACCTGTAATAAATGCACCCTAAAGAGTGTAAATACCTTAGAAGAATATTGAATCCACTCTTACCCCTCATGATAAGAAGAGAGGGGGGCCTCTGGGTGCACGCGACTCAATTCCGCGGAGACGTTCATAGACACAAAGAACTGAACAAGTCAAATCACTCTCCAAGATAGTAGAAGAATTTCAACCTAATGTTGAGAAAATACCTGAGGTGAGTCATCCCGAAGATGGTAACCACATCTCTAAAATGATCTATCTTGAAGATAATAATCCCAGCAAATATTTGCGTGCACAATCTGACACTGGGAAGTCGGAACACCCAGACTCCATCATTGTGGGAACTCAAAAGGAGCTGGAAGAAATAAATGAAAAAATTTCCACCGGTTATATATGTGGATTCGTGAGGGTTGTATAAAAGAATGACTAAAATCGTCGATATATATTTTTCCTAAAAAAATCACTAAAACTCTTAATTTGGATCAAGAACCAAAGTCCATGATTGAGTGCCAGAAGCTCTCTGAGTGAGTCAAATGGAAAGAAGTAATTGAGGAAGAGTTGTGCTCGCTTAATAAAAGGAAAGTATTTGGTCATGTTGCCCGAACTCCTTCTAAAGTGTTCCCTGCAGGATCTAAATGGGTTTTCATTCGGAAGAGAAATGAAAACAACCAGGTGGTGAGATATAAAGTGATGCTTGTAGCACAAGGGTTCACGCAGTGTGGGACCCCGGATTTGCTATCTAGAATCCCCTGTGTATTTCTGTACTAGTCCCAGATCAACGCTAGTACACATAGTTCACAGTGATGAATCATAACCGAAAAGCATGAATTGAAAAGATAAATACTGAGTACCGGCCTAAAAGCCATTATTACAAAACCAGGTCACATGACCTTAAGTTTACAGCAGCTGAAATAAGAAGCAAAATGGTAAAGCCAATAAACACCACAGGCAGTCGACTGAAAAGAAACGTGCGCCTAGCTTTCTGGATTGTCTTCATCGTACTCCACATCGTAGAACTCACCATCATTCGTGGCATCTTGGAAAGCTTCTGACGAAAGAATTTATTGTAGCATGTGAGTACAAACGTACTCAGCAAGTCTGGGAAATATACAAGATGCAAGGCCTTCCAAAGATGGCTTAATATGGTTCTTTTGCACAAAGACAGATTTAACAAACATTATTAATAATAATTTTCACAAATCAGTTTTAACAATTATTTGTACAATTGAAATTATTTATAACTCTAGTGAAGGTTCCAACCACCAACATTAGTATACTGGTTCTATCCGCCCATTTTAAAAGATCTTGTTTAACCATCACATGACTCCATCCGTCATGATTCAAAACAGGTTCCAACCACCTGATTGGCTCTAGCCACCAGAAATACATCCGGAAGTTCTAACCACTCCCAGATCCCAAAACATCAGTTTTTAAAACCAAAAACAAAGTCTACCAATATGAAAGCATTCTTTGCTTGCCCTTGACCATAGGCACGGCTATTCGAATAGTTTTACACTCTGCAAAGGTGTACAGCTTTACCCATAAGACATGATCGTCTCTTGTTGCCATGCGCAATAAGCACACTTCCTTTGGTGTGTTGGCAGAGATATCATGACAAGGCTTTTACAATGCAATAATCTAACCCGACTCCACCTGCTGAGGTTTCACCGCTGTTAGGGTTTCATCTACCCAGTACAGAAGCCCCCTCTTGCGCCGTGTGGGAAAAACAAACTTGCCTCCATCTGGCACCCACATTCCACCATCTGGCGAGTCTAAGTTAAATTATTACAAATTATTCAGCCAGGTCGTACCCATTTAGACATGTGGTTGTACGGTTGTGCTTAGAATGGACAATCACAAGCGTCGGTCCTTAATTGACTTGGGCGGCACAAACACAACAAAAACCAGTGCTCCATCTGCACCCGCCAGACAAACCGATCCGCCCAAGTCTAAATTATTTTCATTTTTATTTTGCAAATACAGAGGCATACATATTTCCACAACTTTTCAAATTCATAATTTTTCACAGTTTCGAAGTAACCCATCCATAGGTATTTGATCGACTTTGCATTTAAGCACATCTAGCGCACTAAACAAAAATATATCATAACATGTTATTATTATGACATATCACAGCAACCTAGGGTTACAACAGTCAAGGATCTCAATATCTAGGTGGTAATAGCAATTGGGAACTACCAACCTAAATTTTAACATCATCTTTTAAATAATAGCGATGCAAGTTATAAAACATTGTAAAGTATTTATAAAACATGTGATCAACATGCTTCAAGGAGACTTGCCTGGATTAAAGGGTATGTGGTCAAGATCGTCGGTAGCAAGTCCTTTCGGCTCTTCGGAAATTATACGAGAAAAGTATCCAAATTCAAATAAAATCCAAATAAATTTAAATAAAATATAAAACTAGAATAAATAGGTAGAGGATAATTTTATATGAATTTAGGAAGAGGAATGAGGTCAATCGGACTTAAGATGACAGAGATCGGATATTTTGAATTCAAAATTTAACCTTTCGCCGGGCTTAGAGAAGAAATGTTGCCGACAGAGCTCCTATCAAAATTTTTACAATTTGATTTTACCAGATGTAAAGGGCACTAAGAGGAAGCTCCAGTAAAAATTTGAGGACAAATGGAGGTCGGGAGCAGCTGGGAGAGCTCACCGAAAGTTCACCGGAGTTCAGAAAGAATGGCTTGCACAGGGAGATCCATTGGATGGATTGGAACAACTCCAAGCTGAGAATGTGAGGAATGAGAAGGGGAACTTGGGGTTCAATTTATAGGACAATTGGACCAGCGGATCGTTGGTAAACGCTCGCCGAAGTTTTCGCTAGAATAGTAACCGAGATCGCCGGAGTAAATGAGTGAAACGGATGAATGCGGGTCGGACACTGTAGCAACGGGCGTACTGTAGCCGACGGGGAAGGAGAAACGGATCAGGTTATAATGAACAGTAACCGAAATTATTAATTCCGAAAATGATTAATTTTCCACTGATAATTCATATTAAATCCGAAAATTAGCAAATAAATTTTATTAAATATGGGAATTTGAAGAGATACCGTTTTCAGCAATAAAAGCATAAATAAATATTTTTAAATAATATAAAATTACTATTTATAGCACAATAATTAATTTTTAAATGTTGAAAATTAAATAAGCCTGGGAAAAATAGTAAAAAGGTTTTGAAAATTCTGGGAAAAATCTAAAAAATACTTTAGAATATTTTTAACCTGATAAAATTGGTTTTGGAATTTTTAGAGAATTCTGGAATTGGATTTGAATTTTGGATATCCAGATGAAAATGGAATTTCCGGATGCGAATGGAATGAATTCCATTTTTGGATGGAAAGGAATGCGAGGTTAACTAAAACTCCAAAGAAAGCCCAAATCCTTGAATTAATTAATTTAAATTAATTTTTGGCAAAAGCACTAAAAAAATGGGATGTTACACGCAGATACCCCACATCGATTACGATGGCACTTACTCTCCTGTAATAAGTGGAATATTCCGATATTTAATATCGATTGTAGGTAATATGAACTTGACAATGAAGTTGATGGATGTAGTGACTGCATATTTATATGGGTCACTAGATACATCTATTTATATGAGAGTCCCTAAAGGAGTTAAAATTCAGGATCCCACTGAAAGTAATCACAAAATGTATAGCGTCAAAATGTAGATATCGCTATATAGATAAAAATAGTCGGGGAGAATATGGTACAACCAACTTAGTGAGTTTCTCTGTAAGGCCCCTATTTTTGATAATAAATACCAATAATGGGTACCATGTGCATTCAGTACTAGTCCCATGATCAGTAGCTAGTACGCACAATTACAGATTGATATCACAGCCACACATAAGTTTTATTACACAGCGGAAGCAAAGTTACATAATATTCTTACAGTACCAAAAGTAAAGACAACATCTTGTAGTATGCATTTTTAACCCATTGTCCCCACAGACAACTGACAAGGTAAAACCCTAGAAAAATTCATCGTTAAATTCTCCGAATCCTGCATCAACGTATGAGTCGTCGGGACAGTCTGATTCTTCACCTAAAAATATCAACATAGGCAAGTTGAGTACTTACGTACTCGCAAGACTTTTACAAATCCTATAATACATGCAGGTCATTTCAATGGAAAGTCTATTATGGTTAATTTGCATAAAGCCAGTTTGAAATGTAAATACAGAATAGTAAATTGTGAAAGGAATTTTAAGTAAAAGCAATTTCATATGTAGAAGAACAGTATGTAAACATGAATAAGTGAAATCACGAACCTGGGTATCATGACCACATCGACGAACCAATTTCTACCAACACCGGGTAGAATTCAGAGTTTTATGAAAATAAAAACAGCTAACTATGTGATGACTTTACCAAGTGCCCATAACCGCGGGCGCGGCTAATCGATTAGTTTTACACTCTGCAGAGGTGTACATTTTTACCCATAAATCATCATGACCTATTCCTTTTGCCGTATATTTCACGCACCTTTGGCGTAGTGGCCAGAATGTTCATGACGAAAACCTTTACATTACCTAAGTTAACTTTGCACCAGCCCGGGGCGTTAAACCCATACTATGGCAGAAGAACTCAGAGCATAGAAATGATGGAACTCCCCCATAGCATGGCGTACACCGGTGTATCGGTAAACGTTTGATCCATAATCACCTCGGTGTGGACGTCCCTTCGAGCAATCCATTAAGAAACAGCTCGTACTACTCCAGCTTTCCAAAGTGCAAAGTTAAACTAGATAACTTAATCGGTTTAAGGCTATCCCATGCCAACACTCGTGGTTGCACATATTTCTTGGCATGAAAATAACCCATAGTTCTGTCCTTAATCCAACACGGGCAATAATCTCCCCCTACACTACGTGCAAAGACATGCACTTTCGGCTATTGCCAATAATTGTCCACATCTAAACCATAGTTTTATTTTTATTTTCAACCAAAATACCAATCATAAAGAAAGGTCATACCCATTAAATGTCATATCCAGCATTTTTAATCATGTCAAAGTTTTGTGTTTCTTTAAGCATGGCTAAGCATGACACTAGGTGTGAGTAACTCAAATTGACATCAAGTAATGTCTATGTTATTCTAGGGTTATCAAGGTTCACAAATCCATACTTATCAAGGAAGTTCTATGAAACTACAGGTACAACTACCAATACCCATAATATAGCAGACTTTAATAAAAGTAACGTATGCAATAAAATATTTAATGAAAATATTTATAAAACTGGGATCAATATGATCAAAGGGGTGCTTGCCTTGTTGATTATCCTCGACGTCGAACTCCTGGTCGTCGACTATATCAGATTCGTCGGGTTCTACACATCGTTTGGCAATACATAGCAAATAACAAATTTTAATAGGGCAAAAAGAAATCAGATGGAAGAATTTAATAAAAACAATCACATAAGATGGTTATGTTATTTACGACTTTAGGTATTCACGTTAGTTGTTTATACATCCTATATATATATGTATGCATTGTTTACTAACTTAGCTTAAGCAACAAATGATTCTTGATTCAGGGGCTACTATTTTTCTTTATCCTACCAGCATAAAGGACTAAAAAAACGAATCTTCTATCAATTTGCTTAAGGAGCTAAAATTTTGACACATTACTTATTACACAATTAATAACTTGAATATTTCTTACAGTGAACCCTAAGTATTTTTACATATTCAGGTTCTTAGGATTACCAGGAGGCTAACAAAATTTATTTTACTCAATTTGGAGGTTATTTGCAAAAATTCTATGAATGGCATATTTTAATCTTTCTCTTTAAATTTGAATTTAAAATTTAACCAGAGATCATTTTCACAATATTTTTGCATATTCTGAATCTACATGATTTATCATGAATTTAGAAATTTATTTCATCAAATTCGGATTTGAAATGCGCAAGATATGAAACATTGAATACTCTAGGGTTTGACGGTTTTGTTCAATCATGGCGAGAACTTAGTGCCATGGTCGGGGGTTTAGGTAGTTGATTTTCAGGAATTGGATTTGGTTGATTTTGTGGAGGAGGAGGAGGATTGTCGCGACTTGCGGGTTGGGATGATGAGGTTCTGGCTGAGGGATGCATTGGATTTGGTTGGGCTAGTGTCGGAATTACGTTCCTTTGAGATTGGATCTCGGCGGTAGCCTCACTTTCCAAAATATGACTAAGCGATCGCGTTACTGGCATCCTGCAATATAATGAGAATTATCTTATTAGCACTGATGAATGTTAAATATATAGTAGTGGTTTGCGATAAGCAATAGGTTTATATACTCATGCTATTACAAGGATTATCTCATCCAAAATTTTCACCTCAAAGCTATATTAGCGAGAGATATCCATAAGATAACACAAAGAGAAATTTCGAACAAAATGTCATACAATACCAAAAGATCACATAAGATTACATACATCTGCATAGGTATTACAAACTGACTGACTTAACTAATGCTTTATTCCTATAACATGAGGCTCTACCACTTCCTTAATTAGTGTCGCTAGATATGATCCCTACACCTCGAACTACTGGATATGAAGGTGGTGAATCTCCATCATAGCTACTCTCTGAACTGGAAGGTAAGAGTGGAGGGTTCTGCACTCCAACTGGTTGGAATTGGCGCAAATATTCGCGTCGATTTCCAACCTGTCAACTTGGTCCTCTTGCTGGATTTTGAGACTCCACATAGGCCTCATATGAACGAACGTATGCCTTCATATTAATATGGTGTGATTTGCATATCCGGCGCATAAGCTTACGGCCTGACTCCTGAATTGTTTCATGCTTAGATTCATTATGGTGCTTCACATTATGATACAATTTTTGATCTTCAAGAGTCGTAGAGGCATAGCTAGAAACTTTATATCCAAATTGTGTTTGCTTGATATCAAAAATAGGTGCATGCTTTTTACGACCTAAATTTTCGGCCAGCTCTCTTGCAATATCAGACCAGTTCATGTTTTTAGCCATCTGAAATTAATATAAAAGGAAAATAATTAGTAACAATATAAAAATATAATATTTCAAATGAAAAGAAAAGGATTACATTAGTTATTTTTCTCTCACCATGCATCTTTTGTTAGAAGTTTTGTAATATTGAAAGACTTATCTTTTATGTTAAATATTTATGAATGCAATCCAAGGAATACGAAAATTTCTGAAAACCCAAAAGTTTTCATTCATATAGATAATATTTTACATTCCTAATGGTACAATACTAAGGACTTCCTTGCTGACTATATTACATAATACAATACCAAAAGTCTGCCTTGCTAAGCATATTACATAGGGTCACCTCTTATTCTTACGGGGTCTAAGCTATCCTAATCACGGTTTCAAGCCAACCAGCAAAACCCATGTTGAGGTCATCTTCATTTAGTGGTGGAAACTTCTCGAGGAGTTTCCTGCTGAAGTAGAGCTAGCATCTCGGGGTGTCTGAGTTGTCTTGGGGGGACGGGAAGAAGGTCCGGATTCTGTTGTGCGTTTGGCAAGGCGGGGTCGGCTACCTCCCACTGACATACGGGCGGTGCGACGAAGGCTGGTGGGTGCAGCAGGGGTAGGTGGTGCAGCAAGTGCGGCTGGAACTTGGGGTGCCTCTGGTGCGGCGTTTACCAGGACTGAGCGAGAGATAAACCCCATGTTTACAAATGGGGCGATCACTTCCTCCAGGTAGCCCACACGACGGCGACAACAACTGCTTCCTGGGCTATGCGGCGATGATGCTCATCAGTAGCATTACTAAACTCCACCAAGGTGTGAAGTCTATCCAGATGAATGCTTGTAGGATCTGGGTAAGTAGTATCTCCTAGCGACGACCGGGAAGGATACAGGCAATAGGCAGAATGCAGCTCAGGGAGAGCATGGTGTAGGCGGACAATAGCGGTGTAAGCAGCATCATTCATGGCAACATCCATAGTTGAGTCATAGCCCTCGAAATTTCGCTCCCCTTCATCATACGAAGCGCGGGCAGGAATATGCAGTCAGGCTGCATACTCAACTGTAGAGGAACTGAGATCCACATAGTACACCATATAGCGAGGATTCTCAGCATATTGCGCCACGTCCAACATCTTGGCTAGCACCCCCTTAATTCCTGCTTCCTCACGAGCATTCGACTCATAGCATAGGATAATATTCATCTGTTTTTAAACAAGGAGAAGATTAGAAAATTTCAATTTGGAATAGGTAAGGTTAACAGATAGCTAAGATAAGGAGAAGTATTAATAAGGATATATTTGTGAACTAAGCACTAGTTTTTAAGGTTATTAATTTTTTTTCCTTGACTAGCGGCCATGCTAACTAAGGTTTTCCTACAGTTTGCATGGCTCTGATACCAACTTGTAAGGCCCCCATTTTTGATAATGAATACCAACAATGGGTTCCCTGTGCATACTGTACTAGTCCCATGATCAGTGGCTAGCATGCACAGACTACAAATTGAAATCACATCCATACACAATAATATTACATACGCTAAGCGTCTTGAAATTACACAATAGTATTACAGGCCAAAAACTCGAAAAGCAGCAGTGAAAACTTTATTTCTCTTGTAGTATGCCCATCCACCCTCAGGCAACAGACAAGGTAAAGCCTTAGAAAACATCGTCATCATAACCCCCGAATCCTGAATCGTTATAAAGATCATTGGGGTATTCGATATCTTCACCTAAAACAACATTGGTAGCAAGATTGAGTACATTGTGTACTCAACAAATCTTATAGTGTATCACAGATGCAATTATAAGTAAATGCAGGTTATAGCAATGGTAAGGTTTTTACAGTTACTTTTGCATTGGCAAAATAAAGCATAAGCATATACTAGATTGCAACTAAAGTTCGTAAAAGAGCATTTGTTGTAATAGCAAATATTAATCATCTCAACATAGTTTACCTGACTGATTCAATCCGTTCCCATGTCATCCCCTGGCATGAACTATACATATTCCAAAACACCATTTTCCCATCAAATCACTTTGGAAATATTAAAACTCTAACCATGTGATGACTTTACCAAGTGCCTTTAACCGTAGGCGCGGATAATTAATTAGATTTTCACTCTGCAGAGGCGTACAGCTTTACCCACAAGAAATGATCTGCCATTTTTGCCAGGCCAGTTGACACTCTTCCTTTGGGGTGTCGGCATGGCGATCATGACATAACCGTTACGTTATTTAGACCTAACTTTGCACCAGCTCGATGACGTTAATTCCTTATTATGGAGAAGAAACATGACAGTGTATCCCTGTCATTAAAAGTGGTAACACAAGCAGTAATTCCCTGCGGTAAAAGCAGTAAATCCCTGCGATAAACGTTTCTTCCCATAACAAGGCGTACATCGTTATACTGATATGCATTTACCCACAACGAAGTGTGGAAGCCCCTCATAAGCAAACCTAGAAAGGATTGCTCATACTATCTCCCGCTTACCAATGTGCAAAGCCAGACCTAAACAACTTAATAGGTTAAGGTTGCCCCATATCAGCACTCGTGGTTGTACGGTTTCCTTAGCTTGAAAACAACCCATAGCTCGGTCCTTAATCTGACACGGGCAATGCTCCACCCTACACTACGTACAAGTCCAACCCTTGCACATCCGGCTATTGCCAATAATTGCCCGCATCTAAACCATAGTTTTATTTTGGGGGTTTTTAGTCAAAATACCAGCAATTGACATCATGTCATAACCAACCTTTTTAAATTCTCAAGAATCAATTTTCATCTGATTACCAACTTCGTTGCTAATTAAGCATGGCTAAGCATGGTTATTAATCGCATATTACCCAAGTTGACATTATGTGTAATGTCTATCCCTTTTTCTATGGTTATCAAGGTTCACATGTCCCTACTTATCAAGGATGTTTCATGAGACAACAGGTATATCTACCAGTACAACAAAATAGCGTATTTACAGAAAAAATAAACGCATGCATGAAATATTTTGATAAATACAATGAAAATTAAATACTGGGATCAATATGATCAAGGGGGTGCTTGCCTTGCTGATCGTAGTCGGGTATAAAGTCCGGATCGTCGGCGAGGTCGTCGTCTGCTAATTCAGGTTCGTCGGAATCTACTCGTCGATCATCAAGAATAACATACAATAAATAGCAATCCAGTATAAGGGCAAAAATAAGTCAGATAGAAAATCCAACTAAATAAGTCAGATAGAAAATCCAACTAAAAACTTACTTATAAAAACAGGAGTGTTCATTAGTAAGATTATAATTCTTGTTGATCTAGTTATACCATTTCTCTTTGTTCGTGTTTACCCTTTATTATTTTTGGACTAAATGGTATCAAGTATTTCTTGCTTCATATGAATTATTCCTTTTATTTTAACGAATTTCAGATGCTAAAATTATTTAAAGTAGAAAGATTTGTCTTATAGTGATATCGTAACATAGTATGTTGTTAATAGGATTCAGATGCAAAGCAATGTATTTAAAGACTTTAAAATTAAACATTTATCACTAAATTTCTGGCTGCCATTTTATCAGGCATAGCATATTAAGTTATCTACCCCATTTTCATGAACTAATTGTTAGATGCAAGCATGGTCTCATATGAACACATACTTATATACACACACACACATATACCTATTATGCTATTCATACTAAATCACATCCTATTTGCACAAATCATTATTTGTTCAATATTTTTACCTAGCCTAACATTATTCTGCCATCATGCTGAAAAGAAATATGTTTAACAAACTTCCAAAAATTCTTTCCTTATTAATTTAGTTATTATTGCATAGTTACTAATAATATTAAACTTCAATAGAAAAGACATAAAACAACTAGTTACCCAAATACTTTTATAGAAATGGGTTCATAGCAGAATGAGGGTTATGATAAAATTGATTCCAAATAAATTTAACTTTGTTTGCAAAGTTTCCATATTTAGTCTACTTTCATATGTACTATTCATCTTTGTATTAAAATAATTTTTCGAAATAATTTTTCAAAATATTTTTGCATATTCTGGAAGATTTTTATTTTATATGAATTTAGAAATTGGTTTCATCTCATTTGGATTTCAAATGCGAAAGATATTCAAGTTTGAATTTGAACTAGTTCTGAAAATGAGGAAAAACAACGAAATACGCTTTCACTAAACTGAAAGCGTCTTTCGTGGCGCGCCAAATTCCCTTTGAATCTCGTCAGGTCGCTGACAAGCTGGGTCCACCCGTCAGGGAGACAGAACAGGGCGCGCACGGCCTTGGCTCGCCGCCGGCGAACTAGCTCTGGCCAGAAGGAATGGGCAGCACCTACGGCTTCAACGTGCTAATGCGCATCTAGGGGACAACCTAATGACCCTCGACGATGACCGAAGATGGGTCGCCATCGTGGCCGAGCGGCGGAGGTCACGGCAACTAGCCGCGCCGGCGACAGAAGGCATCTCCGGTGGAATGTGTTCCGGTTCTAGCATCTATGGGTTCCGGAGGTTTCATTTTTGCCAAAAGGAAGCTCAGAGAAGGGTCGGATTAGCTCACCACCGATCGCCGGTTTTGGAGAAGAAGGGGGCGTAGGGGCGGCGGAGCTCTAGTCGGAATTTCCTGGAAATAATAGAGGGCTTTTGATCACAATGTGTCACTGATGCTAATGCGAAGCTTGATCGGAAGGTAAAAGAGTGTACCGATTGAAATCGAGATGATTCCGATTTCTAGGGTTCTTCGGTTGATTTAGAAGAATGAGAAATTAGCGACGTTCAGTGGAGTAGAAGGGATGAAATGAGAGGGGGTTTGAAGCACAGGTCTTAGCGATCATGCTTTGGTATTTATAGGCCGGGGGAGATGCTGTAGACGAGCTTGCACAGGATGTGAACTCGGTTGAGTTTTGCGGCACCAGAACAGTAGCTGGGATGGGTGGTTTGCGGAAACTCCAGGCAAGGACGACGCGTGGCGGAGTCCTGCAGAGGCAGTTTCCTCAGGAGAAATGCAGGTGCCGCGGTGGTGCGAGCTACAGCCGGCGAGTGATCTTAGCCACGCGCGAGCTCGCCTACGGGAGGAAGAAGACACAAGCCGAGGCTGACAGGTGGGACCACACAGTTATTTGGGCCCGCATGGCAGAGAGAGAGAGAAGGAGAATTTTGGCTTGAACTGCAAGAGGGCTTATTTGATTCACTGAATCCATTGCCTATCCAATCGGTAAATTAATGAGGAATTTACTGAGTGTACCTGATCTAGTTTAGGATCTACCATAAAAATTTCATACCTATTAGACGCCTGAGGATTTTACAATAATTCTGACAGTGCACTGTGCACATCTTCATCCATTCTGTTTCTTACTTATTTAGGTATTTATATCTTACTCAAAAATTTATAAACTTTTTGAGAAGGTTCCTTATATTAACATTATCCTCCTGTAAAATTTTCAGCTTTAGATTCTTGACATTTTATTTAATAAAATTCTGACATTGAAGTTTCCAGCTATTCAGTTTTTGAATTTTTATAAATATCAAACCTAAAGATCATCTCCTGATATTTTTACTGCAGATGACTCTATCCAGGGAGAAGATAATATAAATATTTTCACATCGAAATTATGAACATTTAATTTCTGACATTTTTACTATTGCTAGTCTTGCTTCATTAAATCACCTTTCTTTTCATCATTTAATATTTTGTCATGATTTTAAGATTATATTTTGAGTTTTGGATAGCTCCACGAATTTTTACAGCAATTGTTCTTATTTTTTTGTTTTACAAATCTTTTCTTATTACTTAAGTAATGGTTGATTGATTAGAAAAAGGAATTTTCCTTATAAGCAATAATCAAAAGAAGTCAAGAAAACTCATAGAAAATTCAGAAAAACCCAGGGAAAAACAAATTAAAACTTATTAAAATATATCATTTAATTTCTTATTATTACTCATTTTTCAGGATGTTACAGTGTGACTGACGCGCGGGACCGCGTCTGCGCAGCGCATCCGGCTAACACGAGGGACCCACTCGGCAGTGGCTAGCGTGACGCATATGGCTGACTTGGGGGACCCGACTGTCGGCGACCCGAGGCAGGGGAGGCGAAGCCGAAGCTCGCCGCCGGCGATGGAGTGCCGGATCCGACGAATCGGTTCCACCATGAGCATTAGCAGGCTCATGCACACACGGGGGTGGTCGCGCGATGGCTGGAGGTGGTCGGGAAGGGGGTTGCCACCGTACGGGGCTACAGCGGCTATGGTCGAGGCTCGCCAGCGACGATTCGCCGCCGGAGAGGTGGATTGGGTTCCACCCGAAGATTCGGCATGCTTTGGCGCACACGGGGGTGGCGTTAGTTTGGCCGGTGATGGTCTGTAGCGGCGCGCCACCGTGTGGGTGCGGCGGCGGCCATGGCCGTCCGGTGGAAGGGACAAACTAGATGATTTAGGCGCAAAACCATGACTCTGTGAGCATCAACAGCTTGACTAGGTTTCATTTTAACTCTTAATTGGGCAGAAGAGTATACGGGAGAGAATTCTCACCGTGCGAGGGCGGCGACGGATGGAGGAGCTCGGTGTAGAGGTTCTCCGATGAAGGAGAGCTCCGGATGAGGTCCGGGGCGTGCACTAGGCGCTGTGAGGAAGCTCTGGCTCAGGTGATTCGAGAGGTGATTGGGTGTAGGGTGTTATTCGGGTTTTCCCTTTTCTGCGCTCGATTCGCTGGAAACGAAGAAGATGAAGGGAAATTCGGCGGAAGGAGGCACGCGGAAAATGAACAGGTTGGCCGCTGCGACGCGCGATGCTTATATACAGCCGTGGAGGCGGTTCGGCGCTGCACAGTCGGCGATGGATCGAGATGGCTCGTCTCTGCTCAGGAGAGCTCGGGAGAAAAGGGGAAAGAACAGGAGAGGCTGATGTGCGGGGGCTAGCTGGCAGGGAGAGGTCGACAAGATAACTGGCTGCCACGTCGGGCCCACATGTCAGCGACAAGAACCGACAACGCTGAGGAGAGTTCTGGACAGGTCGTGGTTATTCTACCAGTTTAAGCCGTCATTTGACTAATTTATTTCTGAAAAATTTTACCTAAGTCTTAAAGGTAAATATAAGCATCCTGTAAAATTTTCAGGTAAAAAATCTAGGTAGAAATTTTATTAAAATTCTGACAATGGGACTTCTCCATTTCTGCTGATTCTGTTTTATATTTAATATATGCCCTAATTGAGGTTATAATTTTATAAACCTTTTTATAAAGGTTTGAAATGGTATTAAATACCTTATGTAAAATTTCCAGATTTTTATACTTAATATTTAAATTTTAATAATTCTGACAATGCTATTTTCCACTTTATTGCTTTTCTGTTTTAGAATTTTTAAAATTACAAAATATAATATTTAATTTATGATATTTTTACCAGAGGTATTTACTGTTCTGATGTCGGCAAGGTAAAAATATCAACCCAGGATAACTTCTTGAGAATTCTACAAAAATCTATCACATTCTGCATTGATTTTCCTTTCGCATGCTTTTACCTTGATTTTAATATATTTTAATGATTCCAGGTCTCCAACCGCCATAAGCTGGCTCTAGAGAGCCCTAATATTTTACTATATTTTTTTTCAGATTTTTTTTAACTTCATGTTTTTATCTTTTTACTTTTACCATTTTACTATATCTTTAATTTACTTTCTTTTATTAGAGAAATGCCAAAAGAATTTGCAATAATTCAGGAAAATCTAGAAAATACAAGAATAATTTACACGAATATTTTGGATATTATACTTCTTATTTTATTAATTTTGGGCTGTTACATTCTCCTAAAGAAGGGTTACTCTTATAATGATGATTATCCTTGTGTGTTAATAAAAAAGTCCCAGAATAGATTCCGTATTATCTCAGTCTATGTCGATGATCTAAATATCATCGGAATGATGGAGTACATAAATGAAGCAAGTTCTTACCTTATGATAGAGTTTGAGATGGAAGATTTGGGTAAAACCAAATATTGCTCAGGCTTACAACTAGAGCATTTCTCAAAAAGAATCTTTGTACATATATAGTCTATCTGTACCGAAAAGGTATTAGAAAATTTTAATATTGATAAATCTCATCTTTTAAAGGCCCCATGGTAGTAAGATCCCTTGAACTGGATAAAGACCCATTCAGACCGAGGATGGAAAATAAGGAAGTCATAGGACATAAAGTTGCAAAGGAAGTCATAGGACATGAAGTTCCATACTTAAATGCTATAGGAGTACTTATTATTTATCTTGTAAATTGCACTAGGCCCAGTATTGCATTCGCAGTAAGTTTGCTAGCTAGACACGATGCAGTTCCAACCAGAAGATATTGGACTGGTGTCAAGAGTTTTCTTAGATACCTCTAAGGTACTCAAGATCTTGGTTTATTTTATTGAAAGGACCAAGACTCGACTATAGTAAGATATACAGATGCTAGCTATCTGTCCGATCCCTATAGTGCCAAATCTCTTTCTAGGCTTATGTTTCTCTATTGTGGTACAACTATTTCTTTGTGGTCTTTTAATGTAACAGCCTCAAAAATCATAAAATAAAGAAAAATGAAATAAAAATCTTTTGTGTATTATTTTCGAAATTTCTGGATTTTCTGAATATTATTTTGGCTTTTCTTTAATGCAAGAAAGTGAAACAAAGAATATGGTAATTAGAAAAATGGTAAAAAGTAAAAATGTTAATTCAACAAGAATTTACCAAAGTCCCCATAAATATCTGAGGGCTCTCCTCAGCTTGCTTAAGTCGGTTGGTAAGCTGAATTAGTAAAAATAATAATTCATCAAAGATAATCATGAGTAAATATCTCAGGGTAAAATGGTAAAACAATTTGGTAAAAATATCTATAAGTCATACTGACCCAAAATTTTTATCTTGCTGACATCAAACAGTATCAACCTTCAGTAAAAATATCAAGAATTTAATAATTCATTTTATAACTTTACAAATTCAAAAACAGTGAATAAATAATCTGGAAAACAGTAATGTCAGAATTTTTAAAAATTAAATAATAATAATTAAAGTCTTTAATTTTTATAGAAGGTTTATAATATCATTTCAAACCGTAATAAAAAGTTTTGTAAAATAATCGCTTCATTTAAATCGCAAATTAAAAGAAAAACCGAATGGGCAATGCAAAGCAACTGTTGCACTGTCAAAATTTTCTAAAAACCTGCATGCATCATAAAATATCAAAAAATTTTCAGGAGTCTGATAATATCCTTGCCGACCTATGGTAAATTTTTTATAAAATTTCGTGTCGTTTTGACCATCGAAAACGTCGTTGAAACTCCGTTCTTTCCGAGGCCGCGGACTTCTTTTCTCGCTCTCACGACATGTGGGCCCGATGCATCGGTGAGACACCTCACCGACGACCGCTGCCATTTCGCCCCACGCGTCAGTGACCCAGCCGCGCCTTCTTCTTCCCCTCTCTCTGCCTCTCTCCCGCGCCGACGCCGCTTCTCGGTTTTTCGCGCGCCCTCTTCGCCCAACCGCCTTCGAGCCTCTATAAAAGATGTCCCTCTCGTCGCAGCCAACCCAGTTCACCTCCCGTGCAATCCATTCTGCCGTAGCCTTGGTCATCTTCCCCAATTCCGGCGAAGACCGCAAAGAGGGCAAAACCCAAATTCTTCAATCTCCAACCTTTCCGCCCCAAACCATTGCACCCGAAGCTTCCTCGTGCCTCCCGGAGCTCATCCGGAGCCCCACTTGAAGCTCTTTCTTCCCCGACGAGCTCCTCCGCCGTGTTCTTCTTCCGCCGCCGCCCGCGCACGGTGAGAACCCTCCTCTGCCGTTCATTCTTTGAGCTAAACCCAGAAATGGGATCCTTGTGATGCACTGATGCTCGTGTGGGTGGTCTTCAAGCTTGGGAGTAGCTAGTTCGCCGCGTCGTCGGTCGGCCGTGAGTTCCGCCGCCTCTCGTCGGTGTCGACCGCCTTTTCGACCACCTCCGGTCACCGCGCCGCCACCCAAAGGTTCGCCTTGGCCTGCTGAAGCTCAAGGTGGAATCGATTCCGCCGCTCCGGCTCCGGTTCGCCGCCGGCGAAGCTTTAAGCCGGGCGCTCGCTCTGAGTCACCGCCAAGCGGGCCGGGCTGTTAGCCGCCGCGCGCGCGCAGCCAGATCTTCTTGGCCCGCCATCTAGGCCCGGCCGGTCGATCGTGTCTGGCCGTCTTGCGCGTCGGCCGACATGCGGACCCGCGCATCGACCTCACGCGCGTCAGCGCGACCACATGGGCCAGCAGCGTCGGCCAGCAGCGCAGCTGCGCTAGCTAGCCGACGGTGGACCCGTTTGTCAGCGCCTCAGCGCGGTCTCGCCCGAAATGGAAAGCGCGTTTTCCCCGTGAAAGCGTATTTTCCATTTTCGGCAATTTTCTGATTTTTCAGTGTTTATTCAAAACCTAGATATTCATTTAGCTATAACTTTTGAATCATTTAACCAAATTTGATGAAATAAATTTATAAATTCATCTAAAATCTAGTAGATTCAGAATATGCAAAAATATTTCAGAATTTAATTTTATTTGGATTTCGAATTTAAATTCAAAGAAAAGTTAAAAATATGTCATACATGAAAATTTTGCATATGATCTCCAAATTTAGTAAAATAAATTTTATTAGAATCCATGTAATCTCAGAAACCAGAATCTATAAAAATACTTAGGGTGTGTTGTAAGAAAAATTTAAGTTATAAAATGGGTAGTAAATAATACCATAATGGTTTAAATAAACTAAATCTTTAAATTGTAAATGGGAACAAATAACTCATGTAATCATTCCTGAATTTGTGAAATCATTTTATTTGAATATTTCCATCTGACTTCTTTTTGGCTTTATCGAAATTTGGTATTTGTTATATGTTGCCATACGACGTGTAGAATCCGACGAAACCGGTGTATTCGACGAACAGGAGTTCGAAGTCGAGGATACTCAACAAGGCAAGCAAACCCCTTTGATCATATTGATCCCAGTTTTATAAATGTTTTCATTAAATGTTTTACTGCATACTTTATTTTGTTAAAGTCTGCTATATTTCGGGTAATGGTAATTGTACCAGTAGACTTATAGAACTTCCTTGATAAGTAGGAAATTGAGAACCCTGAAAACCCTAGAATAGCTTAGACATTATTTAATGTCAATCTGGGTTACTCACATTTAGTGACATGCTTAGCCAAGCTTAAATGAACATAAAACTGTGACATGATCAAAGACTTTGGATATGGCATTTAAATGGGTATGACCATTTTTGTGGTTGGTATTTGGTTGGAAAATGAAAATAAAACTATGGTTTAGATGCGGGCAATTATTGGCAATAGCCGGTTGTGCATGTCTTTGCACGTAGTGTAGGGTGGAGATTATTGCCCGTGTCGGATTAAGGACCGAACTATGAGTTGTTTTCAGGCCAAGAATATTCATACAACCACAAGTGCTGGTATGGGACAGCTCTAACTTATTAAGTTGTTTAAAACTAGCTTTGCACTTGGAAGGCCGGGTAGTACAAGCTGTTTCTTAATGAATTGCTCGACGGGACGTCCACACCGAGGTGATCATGGATTAAACGTCTACCAATATAACGGTGTACACCATACTGTGGGTAGTTCCATCATTTCTATGCTCTGAGTTCTTACACCACAGAATGGGTTTATCGTCACCCGTGCTGGTGCAAAGTTAGGTTTAAATAATGTAATGATTATAACATGACTCTGCGGCACACCAAAGGCGGTGTGCAAATATCGATTGCTCAAAGAGTCAGTCATGTCTTGTGGGGAAAGTCAGTATACCTCTGCAGAGTGTAAAACTAATCGATTAGCGCGTCATGATCATGGACACTTGGTAAAGTCATCACATAGTTAGCAGTTTTGCTTATTTTCATAAAAGTGGTTTCTACCACGTGTTGGTCATTTCCGCTGTGTGCGGAAGGAAATGGTTTTGAGTATGATCAGTATACCCAAACATTCGTGATTTATTTATGCTTACGTTCTATCACTTTCAATATTAAATTGCTTTTATTTAAATTCTATTTTGCAATCTATTATTCTGTATTTACATTTCAAACCAGCTTTATGCAAATTAACCTTATTAGCCTTTCATTGGAACGGCCTGCATGTATCTTAGGATTTGCATAAGTCTTGCGAGTACGTAAGTACTCAACTTGCCAATATTGATGTTTTTAGGTGAAGAAACAGATTTCCCCGACGATTCTTACGTTGATGCAGGATACGGGGAATTTAACGATGAATTTATCTAAGGATTTTCCTTGTCGTTGCTGTGGAACAATGGGTTAAAAAGGCATACTACAAGAATTTGTCTCCACCGCAGCTTTTACTTTTGGTATTGTAAAAATAATATGTAATCTTACTTCATTGTGTAATAAAGTTTGTGTATGACTGTGATATCAATTTGTATTTGTGCGTACTAGCTACTGATCATGGGACTAGTACTGTATGCACATGGTATCCATTTTTGGTATTTATTTATCAAAAATAGGGGCCTTACATTTAAGCAGACTTTGGTACTTATTTGAACAACAACTCAGAGATAATAGCATTATATAAAACCTCACATGAATGTGTATGGCTAAGACATGTGATTAACAATATCCAAAATTCATGTGGTATTAACACCGTCAATACCCTTATTATATCTACTAAGATAATGTTGTTTGTGTTGCACAAATGCAAATGTGTTATATAAAGAGCAATACCACGAAGTATATTGCCTCTAAACTTTTCTATCCTTGTGAGCTCCAGAAGAATGTTGAGGTAAAGCTTCTACAAACTAAGTCATGTGAAAATCTAGCTGATTTATTCAATAAGTCTTTTCCAACATCCAGTTTTTAAATATGTGTTCATGGCATTGGAATAAAACGACTTAGAGATATGCAGAGTTCAGAAGGTGTAAATACCTGAACCATAACCCGTAGTGTGATCCTGAAGATAATACCCTAATTCAAAAGATTATAAGTTGCACTCTTTTTTTTTCCCTTAGTGGGCTTTCGTGAAGTTTTCACACATAAAGGTTTTTAATGAGGCAATAAGTATCACACAATATGCGGGTTCAATGTATTCTTTTCTACATCTCTTTTTTTCCCACTAGGTTTTTAGGAGGAGTTTCTCATGAGATATGTGTATTATGTGATTTTCACTCAAGGAGGAGTGTTGAGATATAACTAGACTCTTGGTCCTGGTTGTTGAGATACATTCGGACTCTGGGTTTTGGTGCGCGAATTATGGGAAAAAAGTTGATCTCCTTATATCAACAAAGAGAAACAATCAACAATCAATAAAAAGAAAAAAAGTTGATCTCCTTATATCAGGTGTTTATCTATTATGATTGTTGTTCGTCTATTATTGATTAGCATTGGAATTGATGTGAAGCAATCGTCGTCGTTTTACAACAGTTTGCATGTTTCTCTACTGCTGCATGTTTCTTTCCAATTGGGGTCGATCGTAGCCGAACAAAATCATGCCTTCCTTTCCCCCCTCTGAATTGTCCCATATATATCTCGACTTGGTTAGGCCCATATATCGCTCGCGAATAAAACGCACTGTCAAGTGCTGTACGAATTTAACAGGAGCCACTCTCAAGATGCAAAGGAGATCTAGACATATATGAGCCATCTTTATCCAGCTAATCTTGTCCCTAAACGTGACGCTCCAGTTAAACGACTCCAAAGTATACACAGATACTGCCATTTCGCTCGTTCCAGCAGCTAAACTAGCTGGGTGCTGCAGATTAATATTAGTAAAGAGCCAGCTCCAACTTAACAAATTCTCTTCTCTTCTCTTCTCTTCTGTTCTGTGGAATAAGATCCCCAGAAATATATGCCAGCTGTATGTCTAGTCGTCTCTGATACTAGCTAGCGACCGACCAGTGTCTGCCGACGGTCTACTGTACCCTCTCTTTATATTATCCTGGCCTGAAGATCGATATTATTTGCACCGCGACCAAGTTGATCTGCAGATGTTTGCATTTATTCTAGAGTGCATCGTTATAGGTTAGTTGTCGTTGTAACAACCAATTGATCAAGTATATAGGTTCGTGAGTCCGGAATTCGTACGTCATGCTTTCTGTCTACGCCGAAGGCAACTTGCTTGTTCATGACTAGCTAAGCTAGGTCGTAAGATCGACCAGACCGCGGCCGGTAATTTCGATCCTGATATGTACACATGGCAGTATATGGCTTCAACTTAAAGCAAAAGGAAATTGTGTGCAGCTCAATTGATCATGAGTTGCCGCCTTGACCTTTTGCTTTGCTCACACGGTCGAACCTCTCCTCATCTCCAGCTAGTCTGATTCGACTTTCTAGTCTCTCAAACTGATGGCTTAATTTTACAGCGACAATTAAGTACTACCTGTGGTTGTAGATTCTGCCTACCGGCACAAATTAATATTGTGGAAAATATAATGTGGATTAATGCAGAAACATGCATGCATGTATATATATATATACTAGCTAGCTAGTACATACTCTATTATCAACCAATGTAATGCATATATATGAATGTCTATATACTCCGGCCAGTTCTAATTAGTCGAGTTATACCTCGTACAAGCTAGGTAAACTGTACGTACATACCATGCATGCGCGCGCACAGTCAGCTGCAGTTAGTTGCTTGTCTAACATGATATATCGATCGAGCTGAACTAATTAACTACGTACATATCTTTCTGTGTGTGTATATATATATATGCACGCGACATGCATATATGTACAGGCCAGGTCTTACAGTACTAGCTGGTTTTCTGTTGCAACGAGCAACGACTTAATAACCTGCAAATGCATGCATGCATCTGTTCAATTAAGCTACCTTGTATTCTTGTGTTTCTGATTTGGCATCTGCCGGTGTTTATATACATGCAGAGGTACAAACATGATACACAAGATTTTGTTAATTTGGTCTTTCATTGCACCGGTTGTCGGTACGCATGCACCCTGCATCTACAATATACATGCAGTTGGTAGCGTCCTAACTAGAACACTAGAAACACTACTCATGCGTAGGCGCGTAAAGCACTAATCGTAAGGCATACATACACACATGAATTAATTAGAATGCATGGCTTCGATCATTATGATGATTACTAGACACCAAGAATTAAAAGGAACAATTAGCTAGCTCGATCGCTAGTATATATATGTACGTAGCGAATCATAGGTAGATATTATGCTTGCAGCTACGGCATGGCCATACATGTTTTTTCTTGACGTACGTACGTACTACTTGTTCCCTAGCCAGCAAGCTTGTTTTGACACGATAACGTACTAGATTCATGGTCGATCGATTCGATCTAGTACTACGCAAGCCACTACCCGGTGCCGACTAACAATCGTCACGACGAAGGAATCAATGCCAGCTTAATTTCCATGCCCTCGTCCAAGTTAAACTCACTCGATCGATCTTCTGAATAAACTGCAGGCCCGGTCGGTTTGGTTGGTAAGTGTTAACTCGCTCGTACGCGTTGCTACTTGCCGGCGGCTAGAAATACCGGCCGATCGGGTTGGTAACCGTTAGCTCCTTTGATTAATTACCGACGAATATAATTAAGGACGTTAATTATTGTGTATATATATATATATATATATATATATATATATATAGATATAGATATATATATATAAACTGAATCCGGCCTGCCCATTTCATTAAATTGTTGTCATACACATCAAGCTAGCTAGCTAGCTATATATATATATATATATATATATATATATATATATATATATATATATATATATATATATATATATATATATATATATATATATATGTCCAAGTCTAATCAATTTTCAGTTGATCATTTTGAAGTAGTTTGTCTATGGTACATATTTATTACATCATTAAGTTTCAAAAGCTCGAACAAATTAGAAAGTCATAACCCATGCGTATAATTAACATCATTTCTTTACGCTGTCATTTTTGAACGTGGAAATTTCCAGGATTATTGCTGAAATTCTTACTTGAATGGTTGGTTTCTTGTGAAATCTCTACGTACGTTCCAAGTTATACATGACTAACCAGCAACTAATGTCTTATTTGTTCCGTTTATGGATTGAGGAATATTGTTTCTTTCTGCCCGGCCCTTTAATTAAGTTGGGATTAGTTTCCAGAATTCTCTCTCACAGTATGAGATGGATCGTCATAGAGGCAACACGTACATAAGCCTCAAGTCTCCATCACTGCTGAATGTGCAGTGGATTATTTATTTTATAGTGCACATGGGCCAGGAAGAACCGAAAGCTCCTACACTACACAAGGCTAGCTAGCTCCACGCATGCTCCAAACAATAAGATCGCCCAACGTATCTGTTCCTTGTCCCATTCTTTCTCTTGTTGCAATTATTAGTAGGGGAAGATCCAACATAGTCCCGTAGAACATGAGATGGAACTCTATGGGACTACATATATGTAGAGACCTCATATGCTAAACAACTACCAGATCGATCCTTCAATTATCAATTGTCTTATTGGTACGTTGTTGTTTTGCTGACATATATGCAGGAGAGAGTTCCATCTCAAGATCAAAGACCCACCCACGCACATCATGCAATTATATGGAGTCGTAAGGGTGCATGTGCATCCAGCGGAGGCCAGTGGAACATGGGATGTGAACAAGTGCTATATATGTCGAGATCGATGGACAACCCCTGTTGTTTAATTAATTAGCGGAGCACTTGCTAGCTAGTACGTACAATAATCACAGCAGCTAGAGAGAGGAACAAATAAGGTTGTTAGGAGTGCAAATTTGGGGTTGTCATGGGTAGACAATTATGTGGTACTGTTGCTAAATGTAGTAAGCACGTACGATTGCCAAATCTTGTGTCATCAACTTGCGACATCTAGTATGGCTTTAATTACGTACTACCCTTAGCAGTTAATTGTGCCTGCATATTAGTTAGTTAATTGCGGTGCCATCTAGCTATGGGCGTTCCAGCCTCCAATTGGGTCTTAAACTAATTGTGTCATTGGAGCCTAGCTAAAAAATAGGACAGGTAGGTTGGTCTGCTTGTGATTGTGCAACGATCATGCTTAATTCACAAATGATTGCAGCTAGTACAACACCAAGTACCTGGTTTCTTTCCAAAGCCAAAGGAATCTGATCAACAAGAACAAAAAAGGAACAGGGAAAAAAAGAGAAAAGACAAAGGCAGGAAATATATAAAAGGAAACATTGGAAAAGCAAGGAATTAAACGCAAAGAGATGCATGGATCGAATTGCATGCTGTTCTTCGATCTCAAAAGTATTTGGTGCAATGTACTTTGCTACAAGGGAAGACTAGCTATACCTAGCTAGCTAGCCTCATGAGAGAATCTGCTACAAGCTAAGCAAGCTAGTATAGCATCTCTCTTAATTCCTTCCATCTCACGGTTGTCGGATCCAATCCTAGAGGTGCGACATGGGATTCCCTCTGGTTAATTTGCTGTAGCAAGAACGGAACTGTAGCTAGCCTGCACAAGTTAATTGTGTGAGCTAGTAAATACGTATATAGCGTACCGATCCAAGGAACCTAGCTAGCTAAATAAGCATCGAAGTAGTCCTCTATTCAATTGGCATTTCAGGATTTCCTCGCTTTCCTTACATATTCGTTAGACAACTTTTTCGGAAATTAAAGCTTCAAATAAGCTGTACACATTTTAATTCAGTTGGTTTACATGATATTGCATGACATCGATCGATGTTTAGTTTCAACGTCACCGACAGAGAACTGATCGAGCACTACTTGTCCTCTAGTTCAACGTAACCTTCGATTATTTGCATCGTCATAACTATTTCTTTTAGATGAGGACACATTGGGCTGTGCACAAAACATTTCCTTCATGCAAATCTCTCGAACATATATAGCGCGCGTCTCAGTGCTTGCTGGAATTAGCATGCAATGAAAGGACAAAGCTACATGGATTTTTGTAATGACAGGGATGCTTGTCTCTCATGATAGCAGATGCTCTGGAGCTTAGTGGTAGCTAGGAAAATGCTAGGCGGACATCATACACATACATCATACAATACATATATAACTGGTTATATACTATCTCACTGGTAAGTGGTCCCATAAGTGACTCAGGTTAAATTCTATAATTGGTGGGGTTACCGTCAAAAAAGACTTGACCATAGAATTATATAACGCATGGCCTGTCAGTAGATCTATTGGTGGACACGTATTGTGCAGTTGCACGTGAGGAAGTATACATGTATAACTGTCATTTTTCTTCCCTTGTTCTTTAATTTGTCCGACATACGTACCAATCGAAAGCAACCATGCATCTAAGTATACGAGGTATGCTTGCACGCACGTACTTCAATTAAAGAAAAAGAAAGAAAGAAGCAGTAGATCGAGATCGGCTAGTATATACATGCATGTAGTAGGTTAACAATTACTCTATAAATATAAGATCTATAATTTGAATGATCTTTCTCATAAATATAAAATTTATATATAGATTTAATGAGGTTTTTTTTACTATACTCTTATTTATTCCTTCTCAACTACATGCATTTATTCATTACCACTACACACAAACTATTATTTCTCACCTTCCAAAATAATTAAGTGGCCAGCAAATTAAAGGCCGGATCGATTGATTTGAAAGAGAATCGAAGTGGTATTACGCGTGTACGTGTGCGTGTTGGTTTGATTTTCGCTAGCTAGCTACCTAGCTTAATTTGCTAGCAGCTAGTATATCCATTGAAACCTCTCTTATCGTAAAAATTTTGTAAAATCCACGTAAATAAGTTTTGAAAAATTCTTTAAAAATTATCATACGTAGAGGAGGTGAGCTTCTACAATCCTATAAAATTTGAAGACCAAACTCAATCTCATTTGAAAGATAAATTTTTGATAATTTTTTTAGAATTTGTACACGTCAGTTTCACGGTAAAAGAGGTTTTCATGGGTTCTATTAATATATATATATATATATATATATATATATATATATATATATATATATATATATATATATATATAGGAAGCTAAAATAGGTACCATGGTGCCTGAGCACCCAGGCACCATGATTTCAAAAGCACGAAATTAAGCCATATTCGAGTATGTTTTTCAAAAATTTCAATTTTAGAGTATATACCCATCTATAACAATTCAAATGAAATACATACCTTTAAAAAATATACTCAAATTCAAAGATTTTAAACGAGTTTGGATCACATGCTTTGCTGATTTATATATAAAATTAGCACATAACTATAACCAAACTATCATCAAAAAGAGAAACTTTAGTTTGAATTTCAGTTCAAACTTATTTGAACTAGTTAGTAAACTGGTTAAACTCAGCATCCTAAAAATTTCAAAAAAATTCGCATTAAAATACATAGAGAAAATATTTTTTTTAGATCATGGTGCCCAGACACTATAGTGCCATAGGCGATGACCAATGTGTTATATTCATATATCTTCCGTACTTCGGGAGAGAGTGTGTATATAACTATATATACATATATATATATATCTTCCGTACTTCGGGAGTACACACATCCAATATACTACTTAAACCTATGTGTTATATTCTTTTTTTATTTTTTTGTATATTTAAATACTAATTTTAAGATACTCCAATGTGTTATCATCGAAAACATTTAATCCGCGGAGTCCTTTATTTTTGCAATATATATCCTTTTATGTCCATATGTAAAGGTAGCATATACATAAATTATGCTATAAAAAATAGGCTTTGATGAAAATTTTCATGCAACTCACTTTAGAGTACCTTATAATCGTTATTAGAATATGCTCAAAAGGATAAAGAGGTATAACTTATTTGTTTAAGCGGTATATAAGAGATGTCAGTACATACTCTCAGGAGTATAGAACTATTTTCCTATACACACAAGTAGTGATTCTATGCATCAGCTTCTCAATACAAATTGTATAAATTTTAAAGCAAACGAAGAGTAATTAAATAATCATCATCTATCATTTATTCATATTTTAATATTTATACAACTTTTAAATAATTATATGCACACATACAGCTCGATCGATCGGCAATATTGGACACGCGAACGTGGCCAGCTTCAAGACCTAAATCGAATATCCATGATTAATTAATTGTTCACAACAACAACAACAGCAGAAATTAAGAAAGCTTGATACATAGATCTACATGTTAGAAAAATACTTCCTTGAGTTACATAAACATGTTATTTTGAATATTGACACGGTCTCTAAAACATAACGTTGACCACTAATTTATATTATAATATATTTATAAAACTATTAAAAATATAATATTATAAAAGCACTATATAATTTTCATACATCTAATTTAAATATTTAAAAAGATATCGATAATCAAAATTCGAAAGTTACCATAGATACTAAAATAATATATATGTAGGAGCAGAGAAATTAAGCACGTACGCGGCCGGTAAAATAAAAAGGCTAATTAAAGTGGTGGATCGGAGTAATGTCTAGTGAGCGTGCTGTGCTAGCTAGTAGCTACTGCATACATGCACGCATGTTTGAAAGGAAAGCTTAGCTAGGTTGTTTATATACGCATCGATCGTGAGATCTCAGATCTTACCATATATGTATGCATTTAGCCTATATATATATATATATATATATATATATATATATATATATATATATATATATATATATATATATATATATATATATATATATATATATATATATATATATATATATATATATAGGAAGCCTTTTCCAGATACTCAGAGTACATACTCCCACCTCTAATATACCACTTAAATGAACACTTTATACTCTTTTATCACTTTTGGTATGCTCCAATAATAATTCTAAAATACTCCAATACAACATAGTTGAAAAAAATTCATCACACCCTTTATTTTTTTGCTACTACCCTTTTTCATATGTAAAAGGAATATATAAACAAATTATGCTATAAAGGGTGGACTTTAATGAAAATTTTCGTGGAACTCACTTTGGAGTATCTTATAATCGGTATTAGAGTATACTCAAAAGGATAAATAGGTATAACAACATCATTTAAACGGTATATTAGAGGTGGGAGTACATACACCCAGGAGTATGGAATCATTTTCCTATATATATATATATATGTATGTATGTATGTATGTATGTATATATATATATATGTATGTATGTATGTATGTATGTATGTATGTATGTATGTATGTATGTATGTATATATTATAATTACTTGGGCATCATAGAGTCTGGGCTCCATGATACAAAATAGTTATATTCTCTTATGTATTGTATGTTTAATTTTTTGAAAATTTCAGGATGTTGAGTTTAACTAGTTTACTAACTAAATTTAAACTAGAGTTTATTTTTTTTATGATAGTTTGTTTGTAGGTATGTGCTGATTATATATATAAATCAGCAAAGTATGCAATATAAATTCGTTTAAAATCTTTAAATTCGAGTATATTTTTTCAAAGGTATGTGTTTCATTTGAATTGTTATAGATAGGTATATACCCTAAAACTATTTTTTTTGAAAAATATATCCGAATTTGGTTTGAATCCACGCATTTGAAATCATGGAGCCTAGGCTCTATGGTGCCCCATTTCGGCATATATATATATATATATATATATATATATATATATAGTATAATTACCTGGGACACCATGGTGCCCGGGCTCCATGATCCAAAACAGGTATTTTTCCTATGTATTTTCATGCGATACTTTTTTGAAATTTCTATGATGCTGAGTTTAACCAGTTTACTAACTAGTTCAAACAAGTTTGAACTAAAATTCAAACTAGAGTTTCCCTTTTTGATGATAGTTTGGTTGTAGGTATGTGCTGATTATATATATTGTAACGATCCAAAATTCAATAAAATCAAAAATATAATATTAAAAATACCCGTATGATTTGTTGTCATGTTTTATGATTTTTCTTGAATTAAAGAAATTCTTTTGGTTTTTTTTTTTAAAAGAAACCCAAAAATGCTATGCAGTAAAATGGTAAAAAGTAAAAAGGTAAAAAGACCTAAAGACAGTAAAATTCTTAAAGACCTCAGAAACATGATTATGTCTCTTGACCTATTCAGAAATTATTAAAATAAAACAAAATTCAAAGATAATCATGAAAAGTCAAAGAGGAAATCTGAATCAAAAGATTTGTTCAGAATATTTCTTACCTTAACCCTAGTTGAAAATTTAACCATGCCGACATATTAACTTAACCCAACCCTGGTAAAAATATCATGAATTTATCTATTCATTTATTAATTTTAGAAATTCAAAAACAGTCAATCTTAAAAGCTGGAAAATGCAGTGTCAGAATTATTAAAAATAAAATATAAAATATAAAATTACGAAAATTTTTCAAGAGGTATAAAATATTAATTCCAATCCTGTCAAAAAGTTTCATAAAATAATAAATTGATTTTATCCCTCGATTAAATGGAAAACAGAATCAAATAAAATCATCAACAGTGCATTGTCAGATTTTTAATAATATTTATATTCGTCAAAATTATTTGAAAATTTTACTAGACCTTGATCTTTACCTTGCCAACCTCTGTAAAAAGTTTGGTAAAATCCTGACTTTATCTTTTAACCTAACCTTTCGATTTTATCCTGAGTTCTCTAGAATTGTCCTGAGTATTAAAATCTGGTCTCGCTGACATGTGGGCCCGCCTGGACAGCTGTCCCCAGCAGCCGACTTTGCTTTCTCTCTCGACCGCTGGCCCCATCTGTCAGCCCTTCTTCTCCGTTTCTCCCGTTCTTTCCGTTCTCTCGCCGAGATCGCCGCTGTTCAGTTTGTCGCCACCGCGCCGCAACTCGACGCCTAATGCGCGCCGACGTCGCTCGCCACGCCGCGTCTGCCTCGGCCTCCGTGCTCTCTCTCCCACGCTGGAACGGCCGAGAAATCGCCCGCGCAAGCCGCCGCCTTCCCTCTCTGTCTTCACCCAGTGCAAACCGCCTCATCCTTCTATTTAAACCCCGCCAAAGCGTCGCTTGCACGTGTGCTCTTCCCTGGAAACCTCAACGCCGAGCCGAAACCGCCTCATCGCCGCTAACCACCGCCTTCTTCCCCAACTCCGGCCAAAAACCCGAAAAAGAGGAGAAAGCTCGAACTCACTCTCCACTGCACCATCCCTCGAACCACCTCGTCCAAAGCAACCTAGACACCCCAGGAACCTTCTCCCGGCCTCAATTTCACCTCCTCTTCCCCGGCGAGCTTCCCCTCTGAGCTCCTCCTTCCGCCGCCGCAGCCGCACGGTGAGAACACCCCCTCCGTTACTCATTTTCTTGCCCGAACCCAAAAATGAGATCACTGTGGTGCTTTGATGCTCGTGGTGGTGTCCATTTGTCTCGGATGCCGCCGTTTCGCCGAACACCGGTGAGCCGTGTGCTCGCCGCCTCTCTCGGTGGCGTGTCGCCTCCGACCATCTCCTACCAAGCGCCACCACCCATAGATGCGCACGGACTCACTGAGCAAGAATCTGGAATCCATTCCGTGATTCCGGCCGTGCTTCGCCGCCGGCGAGCCGCGCAAACCATGTCTCAGTCGGTCGCGGCGGTACCGGTCCACCGTCGACCACTCGCGTGTGTTGCGTCTACGCTGCGGGCCCGATGGTCGACCTCGCATTTGCTCGACAACGTGGTCCCCGACGTCACCGCACCACAAGGCTCGGCGTCTCGCTGCCGATTGGGCCGGCATGTCGATTGCCTCGGTCCGACGCAGCGCAAAAACGAAAGCGTTTTCGCGTTGAAGGCGTATTTTCCTTTTGGTATAAATTCGATTTTACGTATTTTCAAAACCGAATGCATTCAAACTTGAATATCTTTTGAACTATCCAACCAAATGAAGTGAAATAAATTTCTAAATTCATATAAATCAAGTAGA
Organism: Otatea glauca; assembly: GCA_036346275.1. Lineage (NCBI taxonomy): Eukaryota > Viridiplantae > Streptophyta > Magnoliopsida > Poales > Poaceae > Otatea > Otatea glauca. The sequence continues at coordinate 92,203,993 of CM070715.1, forward strand.
TTCAGAATATGCAAAAATATTTCAAAATGAACTCTGTTTGAATTCCAGATTTAAATTTAAAGAAAGAATTTGAAATATGTTGTTAATAGAATTTCTGCAATTCAACTTCAAATTGAATGAAACAAATTTTATTAGATTCCATGCTTTGCTAGGAACCTGAATATGCAAAAATACTTAGGGTGTACCATGGAAAATCATTAGAGCATAAAATAGGGTAAGAAAGTAGTTCCATAATAGTGATTTAAATAATTTCAAGGTTTAGAAATTAGAGGTTCAGAATGGTAAAACCTGGAAAAATGGTCTCTGGAAATGATAAATAAAAATGAATAATTCAAGATAATAAGATTGGTTAATATTAGAACCTAATCAGAAAATAAACATGGAACTAGTAAAATCGATAAACAACAAATGTGTTAATTCAAACAGTTAATTTTATTTGGTTCTTATGTCTGATCCTTTCGTTTTGTTGGAATTGCCATGTTATTATTATTCGACGTGTAGCACCGATTTAAACACGTGAGTTCGACGATCGAGTTTGACGTCGAAAACCATCAACAAGGCAAGCACCCCTTTGATCATATTGATCCCGCTTTATAAATGTTTTCATTAAATGTTTTTCTGCATACTTTACTTTTATTAAAGTCGCTATATTTTGGGTATTGGTAGTCGTACCTATTGTCACATAGAACTTCCTTGATAAGTATGGATTTGTGAACCTTGATAACCCTAGAATAGCATAGACAGTACTTGATGTCACTTTGGGTTATTCACATTTAGAGACATGCTTAGCCGTGCTTAAAGAAACATAAAAATGTTGGATATGATTAAAAATATTGGATATGACATTCAATGGGTATGACCTTTCTTGGTTGGTATTTTGATCAAAATGAAAATAAAACTATGATTTTGATGCGGGCAATTATTGGCAATAGCCGGGTGTACAAGGGACTTGTACGTAGTGTAGGGTGGAGATTATTGCCCGTGTCAGATTAAGGACCGAACTACGTGTTCGTTAAACCCAAGAATTTACCGTACAACCACAAGTCTTTGGTATGGGACAGTCTTAACCTATTAAGTTGCTTAAAACTAGCTTTGCACATTGGTAGGTCGGAGTAGTACGAGCTTCTTCAAGGATCGTTGCTCGAGGGCGCCCACACCGAGGTGTTGGGAGTCACGTTTGCTAATATAACGGTGAATGCCATACTATGGACATACTTAATCATTATTGTGCAAGGATTGTGCAAACATAAATACCATAGTACGGGTTTGACGCCACCGGTTGGTGCAAAGTTAGGGTTAAACAATGTAACGGTTTTGTTATGATCTCCTTGCCGACACACCAAAGGAAGTGTGTTACTGGCCTCGCAAAAGAGGTTGATCATTACTTGTGGGTAAAGCTGTACAACTCTGCAGAGTGTAAAACTTTTCAAAAGCCGTTCCGCGGTTATGGGAAATCTTGGTGCGCCAAAGACTAGTTAGCTGTTTTTATTTTTCATAAAATTCAATTTCTACAGGACCTGGTAGGAATGGTTACTCAAAAATTTCTCTGCATGACAGAGAAATGATTCTTGAAATGGGCATGATACTGTACATGAGACTTATTTGTGCTTATATTCATTACTTTTTAAATTAAGTCGCTTTACTTAAAGTTCACTTTTCAATCTATTAATCAGTATTTACATTCAATTTTAGCTTTATGCAAAACCACCATGAGCCTTTCCTTGAAATGGCCTGCATTTATAATAGGTTTTACAAAAGTCTTGCGAGTACAAAAGTACTCAACTTGCCATGTTGATAATTTTTAGGTGAAGAACCAGATTTCCCCGACGATACCTTTTACGATGCAGGATTCGGGGATATGAACGATGAGTTTTATTAGGGTTCTCCTTGTCAGTTGCCTGTGGGGATTTTGGGATAAATGGCATACTACAAGATGAATGTCTCCACTGTTATGCTTTTACTTTTGGTATTGTAAGAATGTTATGTATTTGCTTCCGCTGTAATAATAAAGTTGTGTATGACTGTGATATCAATTTGTATTTGTGCGTACTAGCCACTGATCATGGGACTAGTACTGTATGCACATGGTATCCATTTTCGATATTCATTTATCGAAAATGGGGGCCTTACAAGTTGGTATCAGAGCCATGCTGGCTGTAGGAAACCTTAAATAGTTTGGGCGTAAATGAACTTAAAATTGAAATTAGGATTCTAAAACTAAAATGATGAATTAGGTCATCTTTTCAGTTTATTCTTTAAGTATGTTCTTTTGGTTGTGCTAAATAAATATTTGTTATTAACTCTTTTCTGTTTTAAAAATTTCTACTAGAATCTTTTCCTCCAATAATTTATTATCTTACATTTAATCAGGAATATTAATTCCTTGTTAAATGTGCAGATGGGAGGCTATGCGCCATGCTATATGTCTACTCAGAGGGAAAGTTCCGGCATGATGGGATACCTTACTCGTCTGCTGGAATTCGCCCATTTTTCTGAGAATCCTAGATATATAGTATTCCATGCCTCTGTTAGTTCAGTTTCGGTGGAGTATATAGCAAGGGTAGATATCCCTGCCAGAGTCGAGTATGGTGAAGGGGATAGATCTTTTGAAGGCTCAGGATCTTCCATCACGATGGCCATGAACGAAGCGGCCTATAATGCAATTGTTAGGCTGCGTCATGCATTACCTGAATTGGCAGTTGCATATAGGAGAATTCCTTCTCGGCCACCTGGTGGGGAAAATTGTTATATGAATTCCACTGGGTTATCAAATACCACCTTAAGAAACTTAGTGGAATTCATTAGCGCCTCAGATCAGTATTGTCGGCAAGTAGTTTCAGAGTATCGGGAAGCTAGGCGAGGATAGCGCTTGGAAGAAGCTATTGCTCCTTGTCTAGCTAGAGGTTTGGTACCGCGGTCAGTGTTGAGGCAAGCACCTCGAGTGCCCGTGGATGAAACCCGAGCACCGCCAAGGTATGGCCAGGCACGGATGTCAGTTGTAGGTAGCCGACCTCGTTTGCCTAGAATCCATGTAGATCCAGGCGGTGTTGTTTTATGTCGTTCTCAGAGACCACGTGTATACCGTCGTCGAGGACTTTTCCTTCCTCGGACACGGAGAGTTCTACCTGTAGGTCTTGATGAGGTAGTGTGGATATGGAGTCGATGAGTGAGTCTAGTTAGAAAATAAGAAGTAACTTTTGGTTACTTTCCTTTTAGCTACGTAAGTTAGATGTCGAGAGTAAATGTTAGTAGTAATGCCTTTTGCTTGTACATATTAAAAGTGGGAATAAAAAGTTTTGGTTGTGAATTTTATTGTGTGCTTATGGTTCCTACTCGTAAATATTTAACATTCTTGTTAATATTTTTACGATGTTGTGATCCTTGATAATAATAACTTATGAATGATAATAATGAAATAACTATCAGAAATTAAATGAATTAAAATCTTACCCATCACTCCCCTCTTTTATGCCCTTCCAGATGCCAGTCACCAGGTCTCTAAGTGAGATATTGGAGACGGAGGCAACTCCTGAAAATCAGCCTCCAAGGGTGGCTTTAGCCACTCCGGCTTTGCCAAACCCAGTTCATCCTTCTGTCAGAGCTTCCTCGTCGCGTCAACCCGCTCGTCAAAGATCTCCGCCGCGAGCATCGGTTCAAGCCCAAGGGTCGGTCCCCGAAGAGCAATTGCCAGGACCGCCTACGATGGCTCAAGTCTTGGCGATGATTGAGCAGGGACGGCAGACGAATACCCTTCTTCTTCAGCAGCTGGTGCAGAATACAGCTAATATCGGTGCCGTGGATGCGGGAGCCAGGAATGTCGAAGCCTATCGTCAATCTAAGTTGGGCGAGTTCTTAAAAACCCGACCCCCGACTTTCTCTTCTGCTGTTGACCCTTTAGAGGCAGATGACTGGCTAAGATCAGTTGAAAGCAAGTTGGCCATTGCTCAATGCAGTGACCATGAGAAAGTGCTTTATGCTTCGTATCAGTTGCAAGGCGCAGCAGCTTCTTGGTGGGAAAATTTCCAGTCTATTCAGCCTGAAGGCCAGCAAATTTCTTGGACATCCTTCAAGGAAGCTTTTAGAAGGACTCATATTCCTTCTAGTCTGGTAAATCTCAAGAAGCGGGAATTCTTGGATCTTCGTCAAGGGAATATGTCTGTAATGGAATATCTCCACCGCTTCAATTATCTTGCTCGGTATGCAACCTCGGAAGTGACGCCTGAAGCGAGAAGAATTGAACGCTTCAGAGATAATCTAAATGATGAAGTGAAGCATATCCTAGCTATTCATGATTTCCATGATTTTCAAGTGCTGGTGGATAAAGCTATTATAGCCGAACACAGTACCAAGAATATTATGGAAAATCGAAAGAGGAAATGGATGGCTCGCAAGTCTGTAAGTGCTAGCCCTGCAAGGCCGCGCATTGGTCAACCCACCAATGTACGACCTTCTGCTCCTTATCAGCAGCAAAGGCGTCAAGGACAACCTTCTCGACCTCGGCAGCCTCCTGTTTGGCAGATTGGCACATCTGAAAAGAAGCCTACTGGGAATCAAAATCAAGCAGCGGATGTCACATGCTATCGGTGTAATGAGCGTGGTCATTACGCTAATGCATGTCCAAAGAAGACTCAAGCTCCGAATCATCAGTCGGCTCAAGGTGTTCAGCGTCCCCCTGGACGACCGCAAGGTGCTGGAGTAACTCAAGCAGTTAAACCAGTATCTGCTGCAAATCGGAATTCAAGTAGCGGTCGCTTGCATCATGTGACCGCCGAGGAAGCCAGCGACGCCCCTGATGTCGTATTGGGTATGTTTCCTGTTCATTCAGTATCTACCTTGGTATTGTTCGATTCCGGAGCATCGCATTCATTTATTTCAAAGAAGTTTGTCGATCAAAATGAAATCAAATCCGACCTTCTCTCTACCAAAATGTTAATCTTTTCCCCTGGATCAACCATGAAGTCATCAAAAATTTGTCCTGGTATCAGTATTGAAATAAATGGAATATTATTTCACGCTGATCTCATCCTCATAGAAACACCCGGTTTAGATGTGATCCTTGGCATTTACTGGTTATCTAAATATAAAGGATGCATAGATCGTGCTAATCGATCAATCTCTCTTGTTAACTCAAGGTGTTCCAGTAAATTTTTCCTCCATCCAAAGTTCAGAAAAATCCCAATCCTTCTTCTGTTCGGCCATAATCAAAGAACTCAGTCAAATTCCTATAGTTTCTGAATATCCTGATGTATTTCCAGATGAGTTGCCTGGACTTCCTCCAGGCAGAGATATGGAATTTGTTATCAATCTTGTTCCCGGAACCGCTCCTATTTCTAAGCGTCCCTATCGTATGCCCCCTCATGACTTAGTCGAATTAAAGAAGCAAATTAATGAGCAGTTAAAGAAAGGGTTTATTCGACCTAGTTCTTCTCCGTGGGGTAGTCCAGTTCTTTTTGTCCCCAAAAAGGACGGTGGTACACGCATGTGTGTGGACTATCGAGCCTTAAATGATGTGACAATCAAAAATAAATATCCTCTTCCTCGATCGACGATCTATTTGATCGCTTGATGGTGCTCAAGTCTTTTCAAAAATTGATTTAAGACATGGGTACTATCAATTGAAAATTAGATCCAAGATATTCCAAAACCGCTTTTACCACGCTGTTATGGATTGTATGAGTACACCGTGATGTCCTTCGGACTTACTAATGCTCTGCGCCACTTCATGACCCTCATGAATAAAGTATTCATGGAGTATTTAGACAAGTTCGTCGTGGTTTTCATCGACGATATCCTTATCTATTCCAAATCTAAAGAAGATCATGCGCAACATTTGCGTATGGTGCTCGAGAAACTTCGCGAGCATAAGCTTTATGCCAAATTCGAGAAATGCGAATTCTGGCTAAAAGAAGTTGCTTTTCTCGGGCATATTCTATCCAATGGAGGCATATCCGTCGATCCCAGTAAAATCAAAGCAATCATGGATTGGGAATCCCCTCAATCTGTACCCAAAATTCGAAGCTTTCTCGGTTTAGCGGGATATTATCGTCGTTTCATCGAGAACTTTTCCAAAATAGCCCGACCTTTGACTCAGCTGTTAAAGAAAGAAAAGAAGTTTGAATGGACCCCAGAATGTGAGGAAAGCTTTCAAGAGCTCAAGAACCGGTTAACATCAGCCCCAGTGCTAGTGTTACCCGATGTCCATAAGAGTTTCGATGTTTATTGTGATGCATCTCGAAGTGGATTAGGGTGTGTGCTGATGCAAGAAGGCAAGGTTGTTGCTTATGCCTCTCGTCAGTTACGACCCCATGAGCTTAATTATCCAACTCATGATCTGGAGTTAGCTGCCGTGGTGCATGCTCTTAAAATTTGGCGTCATTACCTCATTGGTAATCGATGCAATATTTTTACAGATCACAAGAGTTTGAAATATTTCTTCACCCAGCCTGATTTAAATTTAAGGCAGCGAAGATGGTTGGAGTTGATTAAAGACTACGACCTTAATATTCAATACCATCCCGGTAAAGCAAATGTCGTAGCTGATGCTCTTAGCAGAAAACTTCATTGTCTTTCTGTCTCCTATCATACCAACCAATCAGATCTCATCAATGAATTTCAAAAGCTTAATTTGGGAATTGTTGAAAAAGGATTTCTGGCTACACTTGAAGTGCAACCAACCTTAAAGTCCCAAATTAAAGCTGCTCAACTCAAAGATGAATCTATCATCAAAATTCGGGAAGAATTGAAGAATGGAGCCGAATCCGAATTCCATGAAGATTCAGATGAAGTGCTCATGTTCAAGAATCGAATCTATGTTCCCAATGACCCTGAACTTAAGGACTTAGTTCTTAAAGAAGCTCATGAGTCCCCTCTTTCGATCCATCCTGGAAGTACGAAAATGTACCAAGATCTCCGACGGGAATATTGGTGGCCCAAGATGAAGAAAGATATTGTCGCATACGTTGCTATCTGCGATGTGTGTCGTGTCAAAGCCGAGCATCAACGTCCATTGGACTTTTGCAACCTTTGAAGATTCCGAATGGAAATGGGATGATATCGATATGGATTTCATAACCGGTCCGCCAAAGACTCGAAAAGGTCATGATTCAATTTGGGTTATCGTTGATCGGTTAACCAAGGTGGCGATTTCATTCCGGTGAAAGTCACCAATCGAGGAGATGAGCTTGCGAACTCTATCGAATAACATTGTGCGCTTGCATGGTGTTCCGAAGACCATTGTTTCGGATCGAGGATCTCAATTTACTTCTCGATTCTGGGAAAGTTTGCACAAACTTCTAGGGACTAAGCTAAATTTCAGTACAGCTTATCACCCTCAGACGGATGGGCAAACGGAAAGGATAAATCAAATTCTGGAAGACTTGTTGAGAGCCTGTGTGCTATCATATGGCTCTAATTGGGAGAAAAGTTTGGCATTTGCTGAATTTTCTTACAACAACAGTTTTCAATCCAGTCTTCAAATGTCTCCTTTTGAAGCCTTGTATGGAAGAAAATGCAGAACTCCCCTCTTTTGGTCCGAAGTTGGTGAAAGAAAATTCTTTGGTCCAGATCTTATTCAAGAAGCGCAAGAGCAAGTAGACGTGATCAGAAGCCGTCTCAAAGAAGCGCAATCTCGTCAAAAGAGTTACGCCGACAACCGTCGACGAGAACTTAGCTTCGAGATTGGCGACCATGTCTATTTGAAGGTTTCTCCTCTTCGTGGAGTTCGTCGTTTCCAAATTCGTGGCAAGTTAGCTCCGCGATATATTGGACCTTTCCGAATCCTCGAGAAGATGGGCGAGATGGCATATAAGTTGGAACTGCCACCTCAACTGTCAGAGGTTCATAATGTCTTTCATGTGTCGCAACTCAAGAAATGTCTTCGTGTTCCCTCCGAATTGACCGACCTGGAGAATATCGATCTTCAACCAGATCTTTCATATCGAGAACACCCAATTCGTGTTCTGGAAGAAGCAGAACGTCAGACCAGGAACAAGACAATCAAGATGTTGAAGGTTCAATGGAGTCATCATACAGAAGATGAAGCAACTTGGGAACGTGAAGATCATCTCCGAAAAGAATTTCCTGATTTCTTCTAATCCTCTTCAAATCTCGAGGACGAGATTTTTGTAAGGGGGGTGGATTTGTAACGACCCAAAATTCAATAAAATCAAAAATATAATATTAAAAATACCCGTATGATTTGTTGTCATGTTTTATGATTTTTCTTGAATTAAAGAAATTCTTTTGGTTTTTTTTTTAAAAAGAAACCCAAAAATGCTATGCAGTAAAATGGTAAAAAGTAAAAAGGTAAAAAGACCTAAAGACAGTAAAATTCTTAAAGACCTCAGAAACATGATTATGTCTCTTGACCTATTCAGAAATTATTAAAATAAAACAAAATTCAAAGATAATCATGAAAAGTCAAAGAGGAAATCTGAATCAAAAGATTTGTTCAGAATATTTCTTACCTTAACCCTAGTTGAAAATTTAACCATGCCGACATATTAACTTAACCCAACCCTGGTAAAAATATCATGAATTTATCTCTTCATTTATTAATTTTAGAAATTCAAAAACAGTCAATCTTAAAAGCTGGAAAATGCAGTGTCAGAATTATTAAAAATAAAATATAAAATATAAAATTATGAAAATTTTTCAAGAGGTATAAAATATTAATTCCAATCCTTTCAAAAAGTTTCATAAAATAATAAATTGATTTTATCCCTCGATTAAATGGAAAACAGAATCAAATAAAATCATCAACAGTGCATTGTCAGATTTTTAATAATATTTATATTCGTCAAAATTATTTGAAAATTTTACTAGACCTTGATCTTTACCTTGCCAACCTCTGTAAAAAGTTTGGTAAAATCCTGACTTTATCTTTTAACCTAACCTTTCGATTTTATCCTGAGTTCTCTAGAATTGTCCTGAGTATTAAAATCTGGTCTCGCTGACATGTGGGCCCGCCTGGACAGCTGTCCCCAGCAGCCGACTTTGCTTTCTCTCTCTGACCGCCTGGCCCCATCTGTCAGCCCTTCTTCTCCGTTTCTCTCCCGTTCTTTCCCGTTCTCTCTCGCCTGAGATCGCCGCCTGTTCCGTTTGTCGCCACCTGCGCCGCAACTCGACGCCCAATGCGCCTGCACGTCGCCTCTGCCACGCCGCGTCTGCCTCGGCCTCCGTGCTCTCTCTCCCACGCTGGAACGGCCGAGAAATCGCCCGCGCAAGCCGCCGCCTTCCCTCTCTGTCTTCACCCAGTGCAAACCGCCTCATCCTTCTATTTAAACCCCGCCAAAGCGTCGCTTGCACGTGTGCTCTTCCCTGGAAACCTCAACGCCGAGCCGAAACCGCCTCATCGCCGCTAACCACCGCCTTCTTCCCCAACTCCGGCCAAAAACCCGAAAAAGAGGAGAAAGCTCGAACTCACTCTCCACTGCACCATCCCTCGAACCACCTCGTCCAAAGCAACCTAGACACCCCAGGAACCTTCTCCCGGCCTCAATTTCACCTCCTCTTCCCCGGCGAGCTTCCCCTCCGAGCTCCTCCTTCCGCCGCCGCAGCCGCACGGTGAGAACACCCCCTCCGTTACTCATTTTCTTGCCCGAACCCAAAAATGAGATCACTGTGGTGCTCTGATGCTCGTGGTGGTGTCCATTTGTCTCGGGATGCCGCCGCTTTCACGGAACACCGGTGAGCCGTGTGCTCCGCCGCCCCTCTCCGGTGGCAGGTCGCCTCCGGCCATCTCCGGCCGAAGCGCCACCACCCATAGATGCGCACGGACTCACTGAGCAAGAATCGAATCCATTCCGTGATTCCGCCGTGCCGCCGCGAGCCGCGCAAACCATGTCTCAGTCGGTCGCGGCACCGGGTCCACCGTCGACCACTCGCGTGTGTTGCGTCTACGCTCGGGCCCCATGAGTCACCTCGCGCGCTCGACAACGTGGTCCCGCGACGTCACCGCACCACGCGCTCGCTCGTCTCGCTGCCGATTGGGCCGGCATGTCGATTGCCTCGGTCCGACGCAGCGCAAAAAACGGAAAGCGTTTTGCAGTGAAGGCGTACTTTCCCTTTTGGTATAAATTCGATTTTTATTTTCAAAACCGAATGCATTCAAACTTGAATATCTTTTGAACTATCCAACCAAATGAAGTGAAATAAATTTCTAAATTCATATAAATCAAGTAGATTCAGAATATGCAAAAATATTTCAAAATGAACTCTGTTTGAATTCAGATTTAAATTTAAAGAAAGAATTTGAAATATGTTGTTAATAGAATTTCGCAATTCAACTTCAAATTGAATGAAACAAATTTTATTAGATTCCATGCTTTGCTAGGAACCTGAATATGCAAAAATACTTAGGTGTACCATGGAAAATCATTAGAGCATAAAATAGGGTAAGAAAGTAGTTCCATAATAGTGATTTAAATAATTTCAAGGTTTAGAAATTAGAGGTTCAGAATGGTAAAACCTGGAAAAATGGTCTCTGGAAATGATAAATAAAAATGAATAATTCAAGATAATAAGATTGGTTAATATTAGAACCTAATCAGAAAATAAACATGGAACTAGTAAAATCGATAAACAACAAATGTGTTAATTCAAACAGTTAATTTTATTTGGTTCTTATGTCTGATCCTTTCGTTTTGTTGGAATTGCCATGTTATTATTATTCGACGTGTAGCACCCGACGAAACCTGTGAGTTCGACGATCAGGAGTTTGACGTCGAAAACCATCAACAAGGCAAGCACCCCCTTTGATCATATTGATCCCAGTTTTATAAATGTTTTCATTAAATGTTTTTACTGCATACTTTACTTTTATTAAAGTCTGCTATATTTTGGGTATTGGTAGTCGTACCTATTGTCACATAGAACTTCCTTGATAAGTATGGATTTGTGAACCTTGATAACCCTAGAATAGCATAGACAGTACTTGATGTCACTTTGGGTTATTCACATTTAGAGACATGCTTAGCCGTGCTTAAAGAAACATAAAAATGTTGGATATGATTAAAAATATTGGATATGACATTCAATGGGTATGACCTTTCTTGGTTGGTATTTTGATCAAAAATGAAAATAAAACTATGATTTTGATGCGGGCAATTATTGGCAATAGCCGGGTGTACAAGGGACTTGTACGTAGTGTAGGGTGGAGATTATTGCCCGTGTCAGATTAAGGACCGAACTACGTGTTCGTTAAACCCAAGAATTTACCGTACAACCACAAGTGCTGGTATGGGACAGTCTTAACCTATTAAGTTGCTTAAAACTAGCTTTGCACATTGGTAGGCTGGAGTAGTACGAGCTTCTTCAGTGACTGGTTGCTCGTAGGGGCGCCCACACCGAGGTGTTGGGAGTCACGTTTGCTAATATAACGGTGAATGCCATACTATGGACATACTTAATCATTATTGTGCAGTGACTGTGCAAACATAAATACCATAGTACGGGTTTGACGTCACCGGGCTGGTGCAAAGTTAGGGTTAAACAATGTAACGGTTTTGTTATGATCTCCTTGCCGACACACCAAAGGAAGTGTGTTCTTGGCCCGCAAAAGAGGTTGATCATTACTTGTGGGTAAAGCCGCACAACTCGCAGAGTGTAAAACTTTTCAAAAGCCGTTCTCATGTTATGGGAAATCTTGGTGCGCCAAAGACTAGTTAGCTGTTTTTATTTTTCATAAAATTCAATTTCTACCGGATTGGTAGGAATGGTTACTCAAAAATTTCTGCGACAGAGAGAAATGATTCTTGAAATGGGCATGATACTGTACATGAGACTTATTTGTGCTTATATTCATTACTTTTTAAATTAAGTCGCCTTTACTTAAAGTTCACTTTTCAATCTATTAATCAAGATTTACATTCAATTTTAGCTTTATGCAAAACCACCATGAGCCTTTCCTTGAAATGGCCTGCATTTATAATAGGTTTTACAAAAGTCTTGCAGTACAAAAGTACTCAACTTGCCATGTTGATAATTTTAGGTGAAGAACTGATTTCCCGACGATACCTTTTACGATGCAGGATTCGGGATATGAACGATGAGTTTTATTAGGTTCTCCTTGTCGCTTGCCTGTGGGGATTTTGGGATAAATGGCATACTACAAGATGAATGTCTCCACCGTTATGCTTTTACTTTTGGTATTGTAAGAATGTTATGTATTTGCTTCACTGTAATAATAAAGTTGTGTATGACTGTGATATCAATTTGTATTTGTGCGCATTAGCCACCGATCATGGGACTAGTACTGTATGCACATGGTATCCATTTTCGATATTCATTTATCGAAAATGGGGCCTTACATATATAAATCAGGCAAAGCATGTGATCCAAACTTGTTCAAAATCTTTGAATTCGAGTATGCTTTTTCAAAGGTATGTGTTTCATTTGAATTGTTATAGATGGGTATATGCCTTAAAACTGAAATTTTGAAAAATATACTCGAATATGGCTTGAATTCAAGATTTGAAATCATGGTGCCCGGGCACCATGGTGCCCTAATTGCTTTTATATATATATATATATATATATATATATATATATATATATATATATATATATATATATATATATATATATATATATATATATATATACTTACTTAGCACCATGGAGCCTAGGCTCTATGATACAAAATGGGTATATTCTCCTATTTATTATATGTTTAATTTTTTGAAAATTTTAAGATATTGAGTTTAACTTGTTTACTAACTAATTCAAATAAGTTTGAACTTAAATTTAAACTAGAGTTTCCTTTTTTGATGATAGTTTGTTTGTAGGTATGTGCTGATTGTATATATAAATCATGCAATCTAAATTCATTTAAAATCTTTAAATTCGAGTATATTTTTTTAAAGGTACGTGTTTCATTTGAATTGTTATAGATGTGTATATACCCTAAAACTAAAATTTTAGAAAAATATACCCAAATTTGGCTTGAATCTGTGCATTTGAAATCATGGAGCCTAGGCTCCATAGTACCCCAATTCAAACTCATATATATATATATATATATATATATATATATATATATATATATATATATATATATATATATATATATACACACGCGCTACGCATGCATGCATGTTAATTACGCACTTAACTAATTAATTGGCACTGATTCGAGGCATTGTCTCCCTTGATTAATTAGCTGCTAGCTGCCCAACAAAATATATAAATATATATATATATATATCCGCATGCGCAATATCCCAATTTTAACTGGCCGAACTCACTCTCCGTTTGTTCTTATAAGTGTATTTTGCTTGGGCATAGGGATTAAGGAATGCATGACAAGGAAATGGTAGAGAGAAATGGCTATAGTATCCACGGTGTTAATGTCTTGGAAATAAGAGAGATGATAGTTGTGTGGATATTTACCCATAAATTTTGAAGAGAGAGGTCGATCGGGAAGATTAATGAAGGTAAAATAGATAAAAGATCATTGAAACTACGTGATTTTGTTATAATATGAAACGAAGATAGGAAAAATATATTTTGAAATGGAGGGAGTACACGCCACGTCAATAAGCATTAATTAGTTTATATCTAGATATATACAGCTTGCTAGGCAAGAGTCTGATTAAGTACTACTGTCAAAAGAGTCTGATTAAGTACTGACCGGCCTCTATATTGTACTAGTTGCTTTTCCTCTCGGAAATTAACCGATTAGTATTAATTAATTGGTTTAGTATGGTAGCTTGTTTGTTTGTTTTGGGAACAACACATGCATGATGCATGCAGGCATATATATACAATGCAAGTCGTGCTTCGCGTGTAAGCGATCGCATATATGCTGGTCGATCTTAATTTGGACGTATCTTATCTCTAGCTTTAATCAAATTGTCGACACTCCCTGTCTGTTGCACATATATATATATACACACGCGCAATTTCATATATACAACCTAGCTAGCACCTATGTACACCCACACACAAAACTTCTTTGTCTACCAGCTCTACGTACCAGATCATTCAGAGACATTAGCAAGCAAATTAGGTAAGACACGATCAGATTCAGCCAAATCATGATATATTGTAAATTCATATATGAAAAAACATGGATAAAGGGGTTGTGTTGGAGTGGACCTAGTTAGCTAGCAACAACATGCATGCATACTTGATCATGGCTTGCTTCATATGCATGCATATATATATATATATATATATATCTATATCCTAGCTTGTTAATTCTGTATCTACATGCCAGAGACTTGTCGAGCTAGCTAGCTAGTTGCATATATCGAACGGATCATTACGAGTCTCTTGCCCTATATGCTAGCTACCTGTCCCAATTTTTTTTCCCCCTGCCCTGTCAGGTGCGCAATTCAGCATGTTGTACGTAACCATGCATGCATGCTTGTACACACGTACGCTAGCGCGTATAATTTATAACCTGCAACTAGAAGAGTGAGCACCGATCTATACATGGCATGTATTTTCAGGGACTTGATCTTGCCTTCAAATTAAAGGTGACATTAATTTCCATTACTAACTCTAGCTAGCTAGACCTATCTTTATCGTCTAGCTTGTGGCATGCATGCGGAAGACAAAATCACATGAGTGATCTCACGATAAGAAACTTTCTCAAGGAAAAACGTACAAAGAAAGAAAAAAATTGCACTGATTAAGATCAATTGCTAGCTCTCTTTTTTTTTCACTTACAAACAAGGAGATATATACACACACGATGTGCACACCACACGTACTCACGAGCGAGTGCGTTCTCTTAGCATACATCTAGAATAAAGGATGCTAGAGATAAATCTATGACCTCATAGAGTTATTCCGATCCTACAACACTACCGTTCCACTTTGCCATTCTGTTAGAGGTGTGGTGGGTCATGCTTGATTGGCTATTCTTTGCTTAAAATTAAGATCCCTACGTATGGATGGATATAGAGTTAATTGACCAAGTCCAAATTTGCCTCGACATCGATCTCCGAATGCAAGGCAGCTAGCCAGTGAGCATACATGCATAGTAACAAAATAATATGTATAATTCTACATACACACACACGAGTTGCAATGTACTATATATACTAGTAGTTTGATACACGTATACAATAGTTGATTTATAACTTGATATGTTTATCTAACTGGTTTTTGTCTTGTTCGTTGAGCTGTTCTGTAACCGAATGCGCGCTAGCGAGCTATCCTTTGCTCTGCCCCTTCGTAGGCCATTGGAGCCTACTGATCTCTATATATGATCGATCAGGATATTGTTGTATAATATGTCGATATGATCAGGTAATTAATCAACAGATCAAGATAAGGTAGCACTAGTTTATAACCACCCATTTATATATTTAGTGTATACGTACTTGCAAACTTGTCATTGCAGGCTACATTCCATGTTTGATCCGTCACCGTTCGCTGATATGCAAGTAGATTGTGCTAATTAGTCCGACAAGAACATCATTGTTACCAGTTAACTCATTATTAAACAAATAATAATAACGCATGACAACAACATTGGCAGTCAAGTTTTCAAATTTCGTTTTCGAATCACATCTCGAAAGTGGCCAAAATCCGAAATTTCGGAAGAATTCTAGACGAAATTCAAAAAGCAAATTTAAAATCCGATATATTTGAAACCAGAAAAACCAAAATTTCAGCGAAATCAGCCAAATTTTTTGGTGGTTTTCAACTGGCTGTGAAATGGTCTCTCAAGGCTAGAAAAAATTGGGAAAAAATATGAAAAAATAATGGAATCATTTATCTACAATTCTTATTTATTTGAATGCACAATACTAAGTATTTGCACATGAAATTCTCAAGTTAGGGTTTAGGTCGAAATATAATTTAAGGCCGAAATCCAAGCTAGGGTTTAGGCCGAAATCTAAGTTAGGGTTTAGGGTTTAGGCTGAAATACAATTTAAGGCCGAAATCTAAGTTAGGATTTAGGGTTTAGACTGAAATACAATTTAGGGTTACATAATTTGTATATGTAATTTTTTTTGCAAACTTTTCAAATGTATTCCTCATAAAAGGCATTATAATTCTCCACAAAAAAATTGGTGCGAAATCTGGTTCAAAAACCATGCAAACCGATAAAAAATGCTGAAATTTCGGCTAAATTTTACCGAAATCACTGTAGTAACCTTTATTTATTTTTCACTCCACTGGGATTTTGAATCTCGTCCCCGGCCGAAATTAGAGATTTCACCTAGATTTTCTGAAATTTTGCCGAAATTTTGAACCTTGTTGGCAGTCCAATCTATATAGTGGATGAATTGTAAGGAACCAGCGCAAATATATTGGTCTACAAAAACAACTGATGATATTAAAAGTGTCCCATTTGTTTCGAGGGCTAATTCACACAAGAGTCCTTAAATCATGAAAAGAAAAATACTACAAAGAGAGATAAAAGATGATATAAACCGGGTACTAGTGTCATATTTGACCGACAAAAAACATGTCTACTGTAATATATCTAGCTAGTCGAGCAATCGCAGGGCGTTTAAAGCTATTATTATTATTATTATTATTATTATTATTATTATTATTATTATTATTATTATTATTACAGAACAAGAGAACAACAGTAACTTCCTTATAGGTACCCATCATCTGGGCGCCTGCATTATTCAGAGAGCTAGCAAAAAGTGTTGTTTAATTATGTGTGGGCAGCAATTAATAGCGCAATGCAATCTTAATCTTTCCACAAGATAAGAAGAAGATCGATTTGGTCGCTAGCTTGTGCTGTTTGATTTGATTACTTAAATCAGCACATGCACCATCCTGGCCAGGGACAAGAAAGAATTAAGCTGGAAGCTTAGCTCGAATTAATTATAAGAGTACAAGACTAGTGTCGTCTTCTCGATCGTTCGGGGCTGTTAACTAGAATCTTTGGTTTTTCTAGTTACGGTTTTTTTCATGCAAATCTACTCTTTATTCGAGCATTTCAAAAAAAAATATATATATAGGCCACAAAACCACTTTGTTGCGCTCTCCTGGCTCTACAGAGCTTCCGCAGCCGGAGTGCTCACCAAGCCCTTACCGAGTCACACTACGGTTGAAAGATGCCATGTTTAAATGTTTAAGTAGTGATTTAATTTAATTATCCATCAATTAGTCACTAATTAATAAATTTACTGAATTAATCACCAACTAAATCGCTAATTATGACTGCTTAGTCACTTAATTAATTAGTCACGTAATTAAGTGACTTGCCGCGGTAGTATGGGTCGGCAAGGGCTTACAGAGCACTTCGGCCATAGAAGCTCTTGCCGAGTCGGGATGTGTGGTAGTATGACATTTTTGTCGTAGTGCCACCTGCTGCTCCTTTCGTGGTTGAGAAGAGGGCTATTTTTTGAAGAAGAAAAATGTTCGAGTGGGAGTTAGATTTGCAAAATAAACATGCACAATAAGGCTAGAGAAGCCAAAGATTCCGTTAATTATACTAGAGGAGTAGATGTTGCGTGGTTGACATGCATCGTGCCAAAACATCGATCGGTGGTTTACATATATATATTTTCGACGTCCAATATAGTATAATTATACTTGGACACCGTTGTACCTGAACACTATGATACATGAGGATCTCGACGAAGAATGAAGAGGCAAATGCAGTAGGAGGAAGTCCCCTTACCAGTAAAAAATTAAGCTTTTCCCTTTAAGCGTTGTCCAGAGATTACCAAGGATGACAGCTCCAGCAATAGATGTGTGTGTGTGTGTTAACATTTTGTGAACACAGACGTCTGTAATGATCTCTGCTTGTGTAGGCCCCAGGAGATCAGCGAGTGACAAATGTGTGCAACGGTCCTATCCAACCCTTGTATGGTTAGTCAATATTTGGTCTATGGGGGTACGTACAGCTACGCCTCTAGTTATTTTATATTTTAAGGGTTTTATAGCAAAAAAACATCCAAAAAAACATCTAAATTTTGGAGCATGGGATCTGCGGTGAGATCTGTAAGACGTGAAGGGAGGTGGGATTGTATTTTGATGGATGACTTGATACCTTGATCTAAGAGTCTAAAATTTGGATGTTTGTAAGAAACAAAACATCCGGATGAAGGCTAGACACTCCCATATTTTAAATCGGTAAGCATAGCCACAAATAAAATTGTAGCCAGCAATATACCTTTTGACGGTGAACGCTTGCAGCGACCAGAGAGCACTGATGGCTGAGACTCCACAGCCAAATATTTGTTCATCTGACTGATTTTTGTACATATATCAGGAACATACTGTCTATTGTACAATATACTGATATAGGAGTTGAGTTCAATAAATATTTTAGTGTTGCAGAGAAGAGGTAGAGAATAGTTTTCACACACATATAGATAGATCCATATCATGTACTAAGTTTCTCGGATGCAATAAGTTAAGAGATTAAATCTCGTCGGTTCTTGATGGTTCCTATGGTTGTTATAGACCATATTTTGGATTTCTCGTATCAAAGTTATGCCCTTCTCTCGAAGAAAGTATAGACCAAAGTGAGAAGGCCGTATAAACCGCTTGCCCTCTTTGGGAAGGAAAAAAGAGAGAGAGAGGAAGTGCTAGCTGATTAAGTTGGCAGCTCCTGACGTTTGTTCCGGTGGTGGGTACAAATGTTAGATTGCTAAGCAATATTCCCGGCCACTGTTTATCCCCTTCCTTGCTTTCTTTCTCAAGCAAAAGAAAAGGAAGAGAAGTGGTTTAATGTTTTTCCTTATAATACAAGTTGCACAAATTTAGAAGCAAGCGAAGGGGTAAATAATTATCTACTCTTCATTTATATTTTAATATTTCGTAAAAAAAAAAAAGCATAGAGGTACCCTGGAGAAATTAAAAGAAGAGGGGGGAGAGAGAGAGAGAGAGCAGTATAAAAAGGCAGGGAGGGGGGTGCGAGAGCCAGAGCCAGTTGAGTCACCGGCCTCAAGTCTCAGCCGCTCGGGAGGGGAGAATCCATCCTTAATCTCGGCTAGTATTATCTAGTAGGATTCCTCTTCCACTTGCACTCTCGATCGCTCACTAAGCTAGTCGATCAATCACCGCCTCTCTGCACGTACCGCCGTTGAACTCCTTGCTTCTAGTAGTGCGTCCTGCATATATACTCTGCTTCTTGCAGTCTCGGCGTCCATCGACCATGGTGCAGGTGGTCTTCGACGCTGCCATGCTGAGCGGGCTGGCCGACATCCCGTCGCAGTTCATCTGGCCGGCGGACGAGAGCCCCACCCCTGACTCCGCCGAGGAGCTGCCCGTGCCGCTCATCGACCTCGGTGGCCTCCTCTCCGGGGACCGCGCGGCAGCCGCCGAGGTGACCCGTCTGGTGGGCGAAGCGTGCGAGCGGCACGGCTTCTTCCAGGTGGTGAACCACGGCATCGACGCGGCGCTGCTGGCGGAGGCCCACCGGTGCGTGGACGCCTTCTTTACGCTGCCGCTCGCGGAGAAGCAGCGTGCCCAGCGCCGCCCCGGCGAGAGCTGCGGGTACGCGAGCAGCTTCATGGGGCGGTTCGCGTCGAAGCTCCCCTGGAAGGAGACGCTCTCCTTCCGCTACTCCGCCTGCACCTCCTCTCCCGACCACGTCGTCGACTACTTCGTGCGGCAGCTCGGCGAGGAGAACCGCCGCCTCGGGTATGTACATGCATACATTATTCAGAATTCTGCCTGTCTGCCTGCCTGCCTCCTAGTTTGGTCCGCGAAACAGAGCAGAGCAGAGCAGAGCAGGTGCATCGAAGAAGACGAAAGTTCCAGGAAACTAAGAAAGATGATATATACGCATGATGAAAACTAAACATGCAGGGAGGTTCACGCGCGCTACTGCGGCGAGATGAGCCGGCTGTCGCTGGAGATCATGGAGGTGCTGGGCGAGAGCCTGGGAGTGGGGCGCGGGCACTACCGGAGCTTCTTCGAGGGCAACGACTCCATCATGCGTCTCAACTACTACCCGCCGTGCCAGCGCCCCTACGAGACGCTCGGCACCGGCCCGCATTGCGACCCCACTTCCCTCACCATCCTCCACCAGGACGACGTCGGTGGCCTCCAGGTCTTCACCGACGGCCGCTGGCGCTCCATCCGCCCCCACGCCGGCGCCTTCGTCGTCAACATTGGCGACACCTTCATGGCGCTCTCCAACGGCCGCTACAAGAGCTGCCTGCACCGCGCCGTCGTCAACAGCCGGGTTCCCCGCAAGTCGCTCGCCTTCTTCCTCTGCCCGGAGATGGACAAGGTGGTGCGCCCGCCGGGCACGCTCGTCGACGCCGACAACCCCAGGGCGTACCCGGACTTCACATGGCGGACGCTGCTCGACTTCACGCAGAAGCACTACAGGGCCGACATGAGGACGCTCGAGGTCTTCTCAAGTTGGGTCCGAGCCCAGGCCCAACCAGCTGCTGCAGCTCTCTAGGGCTCCTAGCCTCTTCTACCCTCTAGCTAGCCTAGCTAGCTAGCTACCTGCATCTCTCTCTCTCTCTCTTTCTCTACATATGCTCTGCTCGGGTTGCCGCCGCCGCCATGCCATCGCCAGTTCGCCATTGCCATTGCCAGGACGTACGCGCTACTCCACTCCAGTGAAGTCCACTATATTATAAGTTGGTTGATTCTGAGGATGGAATTGGAATGGATCGTCGACACAGCAAAAAACAATTTTACTACTCCAGTAGTTTAATCTCCCTCCTCCTCTGTAGCTAATGATTTTCTTTCCTGTCATGACTCAGCTAGCTAACTAGCGATGGGCTTAATTTTGTTGTGTCGTGAATTTGCCTCCGTCCATATATATGTTTCGGCGTTTCCTGTGTTTTTGACTCTTCTTTTGGAGGATGCTGAGTCGTAAGTAGGTAGGGCACCGGAGTCCTCGGTACGTAGCAAACCAAACACGCCCTGACTAGCTAGCTTGGCTTGGATCATACAGTGACCGGGTGTCCTGAGCTGAGCTCAGGCTACAGCGATCGAGATGAAAAGGAAAGGAATTACTAACTAGGAATCAGTGGATTCTGCTGTTGGTTCTTTATTTATCCGTATTATCTGCAGCTGTTCCAATTAAACTCTGGGACAAGCTAAGATAGATCAGCATGAATTTATATGCGAAAGAAGGAACAAGAACAATTAATCACATTAATTAAAGGACAAGGTAGCTAGATGAGCTTCGAGTAAGCATCAGTCAGGGTAACAAGAGAAGCAGCAGGGATAGCTAGGGAGAGGAAGGAAGAAAGTAAAGAAATTGGAGTTACACAAGGAAAGATGGATGGATGGATGCAGAGAAGGAAACGAAGGTGATGGGCAGAGAGAATAAAAGGCGAGGGAAAGGGACAAGAGGAATGGGCACCCGGAACCGACCAAAGCGCATGCACATCCATCGATCAATTCCATCCGGTTTTATCCGGCTCCGGCTGCGGCTGCGGCTGCGGCTGCTGCAAGATGAAGACGACGAATTGGGCAGGGGCAGGGGAGGGGAGCAAGCATCGTAGACGCCAAATTCCATTTGCGCGCCGAGATGCCATACCACTGGGCTGGGCTGCTCTGCCTGGCAGGCACCAAATTAAATCCCATCGAATGCGCCGTCGATCTGCAGGTAGATCGGACGCATGCATGGCGCTCTTAGCTCAATTAATTTGTCCTGCTCCTCCCTCCCATCGGAGTTGTATCTTTCCTCGTCGTCTAGCTAGCTCGCTCCCGGCCATTCGCCACACACACCCACACACATACGATACGCCTAGCTAGTAGCACATTAATTCCTGTCGTCTCTCTCTTTCTGTCTCTGTCTCCACTGATCCACTCGCTCGAGCGGCCATTGGCGCCTAGCTACCTGAGCAGTGATCACCGATCAGCTGCTCAGTGCTCTCTCCCTCCCCCCTGCTGCGGGGCTGCACCATCACACTGATCTGGCGGTCAGGCCTACTCTTAATTAATGGGTGGTACAAGACAAGCGAAGCGGCGGAATTCCACATAAAACCTTTTCCATCAGATCGATCGATGGACCCCGTCCCTTTTTGCATTTCGATCGATGATCATCTCCTCCCCGAGTCATTTCCTTTCGACGTGCTAGTCGTACACTGTACTAGAATTATCTTTACACGTGTGGCATCCATGCATACTGTACATACATATGTACTCCTGTTTCTCGTTACCTATCATTCTACCTTTCAAATTTTATCCTAAATACATGTCATTCTACAATTTCGAGATAACTTTTAATTGTTTTTCCATTTGTATACCATTGCCATTCATGATTCCCAATATTATTATTACTGTAGAGTAGGGTAACACATATCATCTAAGAGTAATAAGTGAGGTAGTAAGGAGGACAATTTGATCATTTCTAGACGTGCCTTGGTTGAAGTGCAAAATCTTAAAATGCCATCTATTCAGGAACGGAGAGAGTATTATGTATGGGGTTTTGATAAACATCACCCGGAGGTTTTCTTAGCAAAAAAACATCCAAATTTTGGAGTATTGGATCTATATACGGTGAGATCCGTAAAACGTGAAAAGAGATGAGATTGTGTTTTGATGGATGGTTTGATACTTTGATCTAAGGGTCTAAAATTTGGATGTTTGTAAGAAACAAAACATCCGGATGAACTTATGTATGTTACCCTTCTACTCATTGGTTGCCTGAAATTTGCAAAAACAAAATGTCACTTTTTAAAGAATAGGAGCTCCAATTACCCACCCCTTCGCCCCTACTTAGCAACCACCTCATAGCAACCCTGACACCCCCACCCCACCAACATCTCTTGCTACCACTTTTTTCTGCCACCATGGCTGCCGGTGCTACCCATATCCTCATCTGACACCCCCGCGCTACCGGTTTGCTGTCTTCCCGGTCTCTAGTAGCTTGCTTCCGTCGGATCTGCTGCCCCACCACCTCTTGTCGGCGTTGACCACCTCCTTTGCCAACAAACCGTGCTCCTCCGCCGTGCAGCTGTGGCATCACCACCGTCGCCTCACCGCACTACCGCTCACCACCATGCCTCCGTCACTCCCTTCCTCGCTCTAACGTTCAGGGTACTTTTTGCAAAATAGCCTAATACTTATTAAAAAATTTTATAGACCCTTCCTTCCAATGTAGAATACCATAGGGTCTCATGTGCATACTGTACTAGTCTCATGATCAGTGTATAGTACACACATTTACAACATTATCATCACATCCATACACAATATCACAATATATAAATGGATTATAGTTTGTACAATAAAGCCTAGCAGGCCAAATAGAGTGCAGCGGAAGATACAAAAAGTCAAAAAATATACCTTAAACCCAAAACACTCCACAGGCAACCGACAAGGAAAAGTCCTAGAAAAACTCACCACTATAGTCTCTGTGACCTGCGAAAAAGTAGGAATCGTCGAGGATCGCGGGTTCCTCAACCTCTGAATATCAACAAGCAAGGGTGAGTAAATTTGTACTCAGCAAGACTTATAGTGTATCACAAATATAAGTAAATGTTTGGCTATGTCAAAGGTGATGGTCATTCTTGGTTCTTTTTGCATAAACCGATATTTATTCAACATCAACAAATAATAGATTGCAAACAAAATTTGTAAAGAGTAGTATGTAAACATAAGCATACATATAAAACATATGTAAAAGCAACTCAATCACAATCCTCCATGGTTGTGTTTACCGAACCATGCCCTGCCATACTTTGGCATAAAATCAGAAACAAAACTTCCCCCAATTTTTCTAATTCAACACTTCTTGTAAAAACATAAAATCTAACTAGTGTCAAAGCACTAGAGCCACCCTTGACTGCGGGTGTGGCTTTTCGAAAAGATTACACTCTATAGAGGCGTACAACTTTACTCACAAGACATGACTAACTCTTTTGCCACTATTTCTATACTTCCTTTGGTGTATGGACAGAGATCATGACAAGAGCCATTACATCACCTAGACCTAACTTGCACCAGCCCAATGATATTTGACCCTCACTATGGCGACGGACATAAAATTCACATTCTCATAATAACAATGATAGTACACACTGTCATAACCCAACAACAATGACATTACACCCTGTCATAACCATTCCCTCATAGCAGGGCATACACCATTATATTGGTATATGTTTTCCCCACACCTCCCATGTAAGGCCCCCATTTTCGATAAATTAATATCGAAAATGGATACCATGTGCATACAGTACTAGTCCCATGATCAGTGGTTAGTACGCACAAATACAAATTGATATCACAGTCATACACAACTTTATTATTACAGCGGAAGCAATTACATAACATTCTTACAATACCAAAAGTAAAAGCATAACAGTGGAAACATTCATCTTGTAGTATGCCTTTTATCCCAAAATCCCCCACAGGCAACTGACAAGGAGAACCCTAATAAAACTCATCGCTCACATCCCGAATCTGCGTCGTAAAGGTGTCATCGGGTAACTGTCTCTTCACCTAAAAAAATTATCAACATGGCAAGTTGAGTACTTACGTACTCGCAAGACTTTTGCAAAACCTATTATATATGCAGGCCATTTCAAGGAAAGGCTCATGGTTGTTTTCAATAAAGCTAAAATTAAAATGTAGATACTGATTAATAGGTTGAAAAGCGAACTTTAAGTAAAGGCGACTTAATATAAAAAGTAACAGAATGTAAGTATAAATAAGTCACATGTACCAGGTATCATGACCATTTCAAGAATCATTTCTATCATCACAACAGAAATTTCCGAGTAACCATTCCTACCAGTCCCAGATAGAAATTCAGAGTTTTATGAAAATAAAAACCATCTAACTAGTGCTGGCGCACCAAGATTCCCATAACCGCGGAACGGCTTTTGAAAAGTTTGACACTCGCAGAGTTGTACATCTTTACCCACAAGTCATGACCTTTTCCTTTGCCGCATATTTCACGCACCTTTGGCGTAGTGGCTGAATGTTCATGACGGAAACCTTTACATTATCTAGGCTAACTTTGCACCACCGGTGACGCCAAACCCATACTATGGTGTATATGTTTGCATCCAACGCACAATAATGATTAAGCATGTCCATAGTATGGCATTCACCGTTGTATTAGCAAATGTGACTCCCAACACCTCGGTGTGGGCGCCCCTTCGAGCAACCAGTCACTGAAGAAGCTCGTACTACTCCGGCCTACCAATGTGCAAAGTTAAACCAGATAACTTAATTGGTTTAAGGCTGTCTCATACCAGCACTTGTGGTTGTACGGTAAATTCTTGGGTTTAACGAACACGTAGTTCGGTCCTTAATCCGATACGGGCAATAATCTCCACCCTACACTACGTACAAGTCTCTTGTACACCCGGCTATTGCCAATAATTGCTCGCATCTAAAACATAGTTTTATTTTCATTTTTAACCAAACTACCAACCAAAGAGGTCATATCCATTAAGTTGTCATATCCAACATTTTTAATCATGTCAAGATTTTATTTCGCTTTAAGCATGGCTAAGCATGTCACTAAATGTGAGCAACCCAGATTGACATCAAATAATGTCTATGCTATTCTAGGTTTATCAAGGTTCACAATTGCATACTTATCTAGGAAGTTCCATAAGTCTACAGTAGAACTACCAAGACCCATAATATAGCGACTTTTAGTAAAATAAAGTATGCGATAAAACATTTAGTGAAAGCATTTGTAAACTGGGATCAATATGGTCAAGGGGTGCTTGCCTTGTTGATGATCTTCGACGTCAAACTCGATCGTCGAACTCACAGATTTCGGGTGCTACACGTCGAATTAATAATAACATGGCAATTCCAACAAAACGAAAGAATCAGTTATAAGAGCCAAATAGAAGCAATTGCATAAATTGATATATTCGTTGTTCATCGATTTTACTAGTCTCATGAACATTTTCTGATTAGGTTCTTATATTAACCAATCTCAGTTCTTGAATAATTCACTTTTATTTATCATTTTCAGAGACCATTTTTTTACAGGTTTTACTATTCAGGATTTTCAATTTCTAAATTCTGAAATTATTTAAATTGCTATTATGGAACTACTTTCTTACCCTATATTATACTTCAAATATTTTCCATGGTACACCCTAAGTATTTTTACATATTCAGGTTCCTAGCAAAGCATGGAATCTAATAAAATTTGTTTCATTCAATTTGAAGTTGAATTGCAGAAATTCTATTCACAACATATTTCAAATTCTTTATTTAAATTTAAATCCGAAATTCAAACAGAGTTCATTTTGAAATATTTTGCATATTCTAAATCTACTTGATTTTAGATGAATTTAGAAATTTATTTCACTTCATTTGGTTGGATAGTTCAAAAGATATTTAAGTTTGAATGCATTCGGTTTTGAAAATACAGAAATTAGAAAATTTTCTATAAACGGAAAGTACGCCGTCGCAAACGAAGGGCGCTTTCCCTTTTCGCACCGCTCTGGACCGAGGCACTGACATGCCGGGCCCATTCGCAGTGAGACACTGAGCGCAGAGTGGCTGACACGCGGGACCACGCTGTCAGAGCAGCGCGAGACTGTCCTCTGGGGCCCGCGTGGCAGCGACTCCACTCGGATCGAGTGACTGACGACCAGGGCCCACAGAGCGAGTCACAATGCTTGCAAGTGGTCGCGAGTGGACCCAAATGTCGGTGACCCGAGATGAGCAAGGCTTGCGCGGTCACGGCCACGGCGAGGCACGGTGGATAGCCTGAATGGGTTCCAGATTCTTGTTCAAAGATACTCGTGCGCATCTACGGGTGGTGGCGCTTGGCCGAGGTGGCTCGCCACCGGAGAGGGGCGGCGAGCACTGCGCCACCGGCGTTCCGCCAAACGACGGCTCCTCGAGGCAAATGAACACCACTACGAGCATCAGCAAGTCACTGGGGTTCGGTTTTAGGCTTTAGATGAGGAAAAGGGGTAGCGGAAGGGGGTTCTCACCTTGCGACGGCGGTGGCGGCGGAAGGAACTCGGCGGGAGAGCTCACTGGTGAAGAAAAGCTCGGACAGCATGGTGAAATGGTTCCTGGTAGCGCAGAGGTGGTTCAGGTGAATCGGTTCGAGGTGAAATGGACTGAGGCGGCGTGAAGGCGAATTTTTCCCCTTTCGGGCTTTTGGCCGGAGCTGGGGAAGAAGAAGCTGGGTGGCTGCGTTGTGACGGTTTTGGCTCGGCGTTGAGGTTTCCAGGTAAGAGTACAAGTGCTAGCGACGCTTTGGCGGGGTTTAAATAGGCTAAAGAGGCGGTTTGCACAGGGTGTAGACAGAGGAGAAGGCGGCGGCTTGCGCGGGCGATTTCTCGGCCGTTCCAGCGCGGGAGAGAGAGCACGGAGGCCGAGGCAGATGCGGCGTGGCAAAGACGACGTGCAGGCGCATTGGGCGTCGAGTTGCGGCGCAGGTGGCGACAAACGGAAGAGGCGGCGATCTCAAAGTAGAGAGAACGGAAAGAACGGAGAAAACGGAGAGGGTGAAGTCGACAGGTGGGACCGGACGGTCAGAGAGAGAAGAGGTGGTCGGCAAAAGAGCACAACTGTCCATGCAGGCCCACTGGTCGGTGAGACGCGGAGGAAGAATTTGAGAATTCTCTGGACAGATTAGATAAATCTGGAAGTTTGGGCTAGAAGATAAAATCAAAATTTTAGAAAACTTTTTACAGAGGTCGGCAAGGTAAAGATAAAGGTCTAGAAAAATTTTCAGATTAATTTGATGAATATAAATATTATTAAAAATCTGACAATGCACTGTTACTGATTTTAATTGATTCTGTTCTCCATTTAATAGAGGGATAAATTAAATTTATTATTTTATGAAAGTTTTTTAAAGGATTTGAATTTATATTATATACCTTGAATAAAATTTTCATAATTGTATTATTGATATTTTATTTTTAATAATTCGATAATCGCATTTTCCAAATTTTTCTTATCGATTGCTTTTGAATTTCTAAAATTACTAAATGAAGAGATAAGTTCATGATATTTTTACCAGGGTTGGGTTAAGTTAATATGTCGGCATGGTTAGAATTTCAACTATGGTTAAGGTAAGAAATATCCTGATCAAAGCTTTTGGTTCAGATTTCCTTTTCTCTTTTCATGATCATTTTGTCTTTTTATTTTATTATTATTATTTTTAATGCCAAGACAGAACAAGTGGCAAAATCATGATTCTGAGATTTTTAAGGATTTTACTGACTTTGTATTTTTACCTTTTTGCCTTTTACCATTTTACTATATAGCACCTTTGGATTTCTTTTAATAGGAAAAGCCAAAAGAAACTCTTTAATTCAAGAAAAATCAGAAAACATAACAATAAATCATATGGGTATTTTTAATATTATATTTCTGACTTTATTGAATTTTGGGTTGTTACAAATCCACCCCCCTTACAAAAATCTCGTCCTCTAGATTTGAAGAGGATTAGAAGAAATCGTGAAATTCTTTTCGAGATGATCTTCACGTTCCCAAGTTGCTTCGTCTTCTGTATGATGACTCCATTGAACTTTCATCATCTTGATAGTCTTATTCCTGGTCTGACGCTCCGCTTCTTCCAGAACACGAATTGGTTGTTCTCGATATGAAAGATCTGGTTGAAGATCGATATTCTCCAGGTTGGTCAATTCGGAGGGAACACGAAGACATTTCTTGAGTTGCGACACATGAAAAACATTATGAACCTCTGACAGTTGAGGTGGCAGTTCTAATTTATATGCCATCTCGCCCATCTTCTCGAGGATTCGAAAAGGTCCAATATATCGCGGAGCTAACTTGCCACGAATTTGGAAACGATTTAACTCCACGAAGAGGAGAAACCTTCAATAGACATGGTCGCCAATCTCGGCTAAGTTCACGCCGACGGTTGTCGGCGTAACTCTTTGACGAGATTGCGCTTCTTTTAGACGGCTTCGATCACGCCTACTTGCTCTTGCGCCTCCGAATAAGATCTCGACCAAAGAATTTTCTTTCACCAACCGGACCAAAAGAGGGAGTTTCGCATTTTGTTCCATACAAGGCTTCAAAAGGAGACATTTGAAGACTGGATTGAAAACTGTTGTTGTAAGAAAATTCAGCAAATGCCAAACTTTTCTCCCAATTAGAGCCATATGATAGCACATGCTCTCAACAAGTCTTCCAATTTGATTTATCCTTTCCGCTTGCCCATCCGTCTGAGGGTGATAAGTCGATCAAATTTAGCTTAGTCCCTAGAAGATTGTGCAAACTTTCCCAGAATCGAGAAGTAAATTGAGATCCTCGATCTGAAACAATGGTCTTCGGAACACCATGCAAGCGCACAATGTTATTCAGATAGAGTTCTGCAAGCTCATCTCCTCGATTGGTGACTTTTACTGGGATAAAATGCGCCACCTTGGTTAATCGATCAACGATAACCCAATAGAATCATGACCTTTTCTAGTCTTTGGCAGACCAGTGATAAAATCCATGCTGATATCATCCCACTTCCATTCTGGAATCTTCAAAGGTTGCAAAAGTCCAGCGGGACGTTGGTGCTCGGCTTTAACACGTTGACACACATCGCAGATAGCAACGTATGCAGCAATATCTTTCTTCATACCGGGCCACCAATATTCCCGACGGAGATCTTGGTACATTTTTGTACTTCCAGGATGGATCGAGAGAGGGGACTCATGAGCTTCTTTAAGAATTAAGTCCTTAAGCTCAGGGTCATTGGGAACATAGATTTGATTCTTGAACACGAGCACTTCATCTAAATCTGCATGGAATTCGGATTCGGCTCCATTTTTCAATTCTTCCCGAATTTTGATGATAGATTCATCTTTGAATTGAGCAGCTTTAATTTGGGACTTTAAGGTTGGTTGCACTTCAAGTGTAGCCAAAAATCCTTTTTCAACAATTCCCAAATTAAGCTTTTGGAATTCATTGATGAGATCGGATTGGTTGGTATGATAGGAGACAGAAAGACAATGAAGTTTTCTGCTAAGAGCATCAGCTACGACATTTGCTTTACCGGGATGGTATTGAATATTAAGGTCGTAGTCTTTAATCAACTCCAACCATCTTCGCTGCCTTAAATTTAAATCAGTGGGTGAAGAAGTATTTCAAACTCTTGTGATCTCAGAAAATATTGCATCGATTACCAATGAGGTAATGACGCCAAATTTTAAGAGCATGCACCACGCAGCCTAACTCCGCATCATGAGTTGGATAATTAAGCTCATGGGGTCGTAACTGACGAGAGGCATAAGCGACAACTTTGCCTTCTTGCATCAGAACACACCCTAATCCGCTTCGAGATGCATCACAATAAACATCGAAGCTCTTATGGACATCGGGTAACACTAGCAGTGGGGCTGTTGTTAACCGATTCTTGAGCTCTTGAAAGCTTTCTTCGCACTCCGGGGTCCATTCAAACTTCTTTTCTTTCTTTAGCAACTGAGTCAAAGGTCGAGCTATTTTGGAAAAATTCTCGATGAAACGGCGATAATATCCCGCTAAACCGAGAAAGCTTCGAATTTTGGGTACAGATTGAGGGGATTCCCAATCCATGATTGCTTTGATTTTGCTAGGATCGACAGATATGCCTCCATTGGATAGAATATGCCCGAGAAAAGCAACTTCTTTTAGCCAGAATTCGCATTTCTCGAATTTGGCATAAAGCTTATGCTCGCGAAGTTTCTCAAGCACCATACGCAAATGCTGCGCATGATCTTCTTTAGATTTGGAATAGATAAGGATGTCGTCGATGAAAACCACGATTTAACTTGTCTAAATACTCCATGAATACTTTATTCATGAGGGTCATAAAGTCGGGGAGCATTAGTAAGTCCGAAAGACATTACGTTGTACTCATACAATCCGTAACGCGTGGTAAAAGTTTTGGAATATCTTGGATCTGATTTTCAATTGATAGTACCCATGTCTTAAGTCAATTTTTGAAAAGACTTGAGCACCAGTCAATTGATCAAACAGATCGTCGATACGAGGAAGAGGATATTTATTTTTGATTGTCACATCATTTAAGGCTCGATAGTCCACACACATGCGTGTACTACCGTCCTTTTTGGGGACAAAAGAATCTGGACTACGCCACGGAGAAGAACTGGGTCGAATAAACCCTTTCTTTAATTGCTCATTAATTTGTTTCTTTAATTCGACTAAGTCTTGAGGGGGCATACGATAGGGACGCTTAGAAATGGGAGCGGTTCCGGGAACAAGATTGATGACAAATTCCATATCTCTGTCTGGAGGAAGTCCAGGCAACTCATCTGGAAATACATCAGGATATTCAGAAACTATAGGAATTTGACTGAGTTCTTTGGTTATTGAGGAACAAAGGAAGGATTGGGATTTTTCTGAATTTTGGATGGAGGAAAAATTTACTGAAATACCTTCAGAGTTAACAAGAGAGATTGATCGATTGGTACAGTCTATGCATCCTTTATATTTAGATAACCAGTCCATGCCAAGGATCACATCTAAACCAGGTGTTTCTATGAGGATGAGATCAGCGTGAAATAATATTCCATTTATTTCAATACTGATACTAGGGCAAATTTTGGTTGACTTCATGGTTGAACCAGGGGAAAAGATTAACATTTTGGTTGAGAGAAGGTCGGATTTGATTTCATTTTGATCGACAAACTTCTTTGAAATAAATGAATGCGATGCTCCGGAATCAAACAATACCAAGGTAGATACTGAATGAACAGGGAACATACCCAACACGACATCAGGGGCGTCGTTGGCTTCTTCGGCGGTCACATGGTGCAAGCGACCGCTACTTGAATTCCGGTTTGCAGCAGATACTGGTTTAACTACTTGAGTTATTCCAGCACCTTGCGGTCTTCCAGGGGGACGCTGAACACCTTGAGCCGACTGATGATTCGGAGCTTGATTCTTCTTTGGACATGCATTAGCGTAATGACCACGTTCATTACACCGATAGCATGTGACATCCGCTGCTTGATTTTGAATTCCAGCAGGCTTCTTTTCAGATGTGCCAACCTGCCTAGCAGGAGGCTGCCGAGGTCGAGGAGGTTGACCTTGACGCTTTGTGGCGATAAGGAGTGAAGGTCGTACATTGGTTGATTGCCCAATGCGCGGCCTTGCAGGGCTAGCACTTACAGACTTGCGAGCCATCCATTTCCTTTTACGATTCTCCATAATATTCTTGGTACTGTGTTCAGCTATAATAGCTTTATCCACCAGTACTTGAAAATCATGGAAATCATGAATAGCTAGGATATGCTTCACTTCATCATTTAAATTATCCCTGAAGCGTTCAATTCTTCTCGCTTCAGGCGTCACTTCCGAGGTTGCATATCGAGCAAGATAATTGAAGCGGTGGAGATATTCCATTACAGACATATTCCCTTGACGAAGATCCAAGAATTCCCGCTTCTTAAGATTGACCAGACTAGAAGGAATATGAGTCCTTCTAAAAGCTTCCTTGAAAGATGTCCAAGAAATTTGCTGACCTTCTGGCTAAATAGACTGGAAATTCTCCCACCAAGAAGCGGCTGCACCTTGCAACTGATACGAAGCATAAAGCACTTTTTCATGGTCACTGCATTGAGCAATGACCAACTTGCTTTCAACTGATCTTAGCCAGTCATCTGCCTCTAATGGGTCAACAGCAGAAGAGAAAGTCGGGGGTCGGGTTTTTAAGAACTCGCCCAACTTAGATTGACGATAAGCTTCGACATTCGGCTCCCGCATCCACGGCACCGATATTAGTGTATTCGCACCACCACCAAGAAGAAGGGTATTCGTCTGCCGTCCTTGCTCAATCATCGCCAAGACTTGAGCCATCGAGGCGGTCCCGCAATTGCTCTTGAGGACATCCTTGGGCTTGAGGCGATGCTTGCGGGCGCGAAGATTCTCGACGAGCGGGTTGACGCGACGAGGAAGTTCGACTGAAGGATGAACTGGTTTGGCAAAGCCGGAGTGGCTAAAGCCACCCTTGGAGGCTGATTTTCAGGAGTTGCCTCCGTCTCCATTATCTCGTTTAGAGATCTGGTGACAGGCATTTGAAAGGCATAAAGAAGGAGAGTGATAGGTAAGATTTTAATTCATTTAGTTTTTATAAACTGCTTTATTATTATTCATAGGTTATTATTATCAAGGATCACAACATCGTAAAAATATTAACAAGAATGTTAAATATTCACGAGTAGGAGCCATAAGCACACAATAAAATTCACAACCAAAAACTTTTATTCCAACTTTTAAATATGTACAAGCAAAAGGCAGTACTACTAACATTTATTACTAACATCTAACTTACGTAGTTTAGAAGGGAAGGTAACCAAAAGTTACTTCTTATTTTCTAACTAGACTCACTCAACTGACTCCATATCCACACTACCTACTGAAGACCTACAGGTAGAACCCTCCGTGTCCGAGGAAGGAAAAGTCCCCGACGACGGTATACCCGTGGTCTCTTGAGAACGACGCAAAACAACACTGCCTGGATCTACATGGATTCTAGGCAAATGAGGTCGACTACCTACAACTGACATCCGTGCCTGGCAATACCTTAGCGGTGCTCGGGTTTCATCCACGGGCACTTGAGGTGCTTGCCTCAACACTGACCGCGGTACCAAACCTCTAGCTAGACAAGGAGCAATAGCTTCTTCCAAGTACGCTATCCTACGCCTAGCTTCCCGATACTCTGAAACTACTTGCCGACAATACTGATCTGAGGTGTTAATGAATTCCACTAAGTTTCTTAAAGTGGTAATTGATAACCCAGTGGAATCCATATAACAATTTTCCCCACCAGGTGGCCGAGAAGGAATTCTCCTATATGCAACTGCCAATTCATGTAATGCATGACGAGCGACAATTGCAATATAGGCCGCTTGCTCATGGCCATCGTGATGGAAGATCCTGGACCCTCAAATGACCTATCCCCTTCGCCATACTCGACTCTGGCAGGGATATCTACCCTTGCTATATACTCCACCGAGACTGAACTAACAGGGGCATGGAATACTATATATCTAGGATTCTCAGAAAAATGGGCAAATTCCAGCAGACGAGTAAGGTATCCCATCATGCCGAAACTTTCCCTCTGAGTAGACATATAGCATGGCGCATAGCCTCCCATCTGCACATTTAACAAGGAATTAGTATTCCTGATTAAATGCAAGATAATGAAAAATTGGAGGAAAAGATTCTAGTACAAATTTTTAAAACAGAAAAGAGTTAATAACAAATATTTATTTGGCACAACCGAAAGAATATACTTTAAGGAATAAATTGCAGAGATGACCTAATCCATCATTTTAGTTTTAGAAACCTAATTTCAATTTTAAGTTCATTTACGCCCAAGCTATTTAAGGTTTCCTACAGCCAGCATGGCTCTGATACCAACTTGTAAGGCCCCCATTTTCGATAAATTAATATCGAAAATGGATACCATGTGCATACAGTACTAGTCCCATGATCAGTGGCTAGTACGCACAAATACAAATTGATATCACAGTCATACACAACTTTATTATTACAGCGGAAGCAATTACATAACATTCTTACAATACCAAAAGTAAAAGCATAACAGTGGAAACATTCATCTTGTAGTATGCCTTTTATCCCAAAATCCCCCACAGGCAACTGACAAGGAGAACCCTAATAAAACTCATCGTTCACATCCCCGAATCCTGCGTCGTAAAAGGTGTCGTCGGGGTAATCTGTCTCTTCACCTAAAAAAATTATCAACATGGCAAGTTGAGTACTTACGTACTCGCAAGACTTTTGCAAAACCTATTATATATGCAGGCCATTTCAAGGAAAGGTTCACGGTTGTTTTGCATAAAGCTAAAATTAAAATGTAAATACTGATTAATAGGTTGAAAAGCGAACTTTAAGTAAAGGCGACTTAATATAAAAAGTAACAGAATGTAAGTATAAATAAGTCACATGTACCTGGGTATCATGACCATTTCCAAGAATCATTTCTACTGTCACAGCAGAAATTTCCGAGTAACCATTCCTACCGGTCCGGTAGAAATTCGAGTTTTATGAAAATAAAACCATCTAACTAGTCTTTGGCGCACCAAGATTCCCATAACCGAGGAACGGCTTTTGAAAAGTTTGACACTCTGCAGAGTTGTACATCTTTACCCACAAGTCATGACCTTTTCCTTTTGCCGCATATTTCACGCACCTTTGGCGTAGTGGCGAATGTTCATGACGAAACCTTTACATTATCTAGGCTAACTTTGCACCGGCCGGTGACGCCAAACCCATACTATGGTGTATATGTTTGCACTGATCCACGCACAATAATGATTAAGCATGTCCATAGTATGGCATTCACCGTTGTATTAGCAAACGTGACTCCCAACACCTCGGTGTGGCGCCTTCGAGCAACCAACATCAAGAAGCTCGTACTACTCCGCCTACCAATGTGCAAAGTTAAACCAGATAACTTAATTGGTTTAAGGCTGTCCCATACCAGACTTGTGGTTGTACGGTAAATTCTTGGGTTTAACGAACACGTAGTTCGGTCCTTAATCCGACACGGGCAATAATCTCCACCTACACTACGTACAAGTCTCTTGTACACCCGGCTATTGCCAATAATTGCCCGCATCTAAAACATAGTTTTATTTTCATTTTTAACCAAACTACCAACCAAAGAGGTCATATCCATTAAGTTGTCATATCCAACATTTTTAATCATGTCAAGATTTTATTTCGCTTTAAGCATGGCTAAGCATGTCACTAAATGTGAGCAACCCAGATTGACATCAAATAATGTCTATGCTATTCTAGGTTTATCAAGGTTCACAATTGCATACTTATCTAGGAAGTTCCATAAGTCTACAGGTAGAACTACCAGTACCCATAATATAGCAGACTTTTAGTAAAATAAAGTATGCAGTAAAACATTTAGTGAAAGCATTTGTAAATCTGGGATCAATATGGTCAAAGGGGGTGCTTGCCTTGTTGATGATCTTCGACGTCAAACTCCTGATCGTCGAACTCACAGATTTCGTCGGGTGCTACACGTCGAATTAATAATAACATGGCAATTCCAACAAAATGAAAGAATCAGTTATAAGAGCCAAATAGAAGCAATTGCATAAATTGATATATTCGTTGTTCATCGATTTTACTAGTCTCATGAACATTTTCTGATTAGGTTCTTATATTAACCAATCTCAGTTCTTGAATAATTCACTTTTATTTATCATTTTCAGAGACCATTTTTTTACAGGTTTTACTATTCTGGATTTTCAAATTCTAAATTCTGAAATTATTTAAATTGCTATTATGGAACTACTTTCTTACCCTATATTATACTTCAAATATTTTCCATGGTACACCCTAAGTATTTTTGCATATTCAGGTTCCTAGCAAAGCATGGAATCTAATAAAATTTGTTTCATTCAATTTGAAGTTGAATTGCAGAAATTCTATTCACAACATATTTCAAATTCTTTATTTAAATTTAAATCTGAAATTCAAACAGAGTTCATTTTGAAATATTTTGCATATTATGAATCTACTTGATTTTAGATGAATTTAGAAATTTATTTCACTTCATTTGGTTGGATAGTTCAAAAGATATTTAAGTTTGAATGCATTCGGTTTTGAAAATACAGAAATTAGAAAATTTTCTATAAACGGAAAGTACGCCTTCGCAAACGAAGGGCGCTTTCCCTTTTCGCACCGCTCTGGACCGAGGCACTGACATGCCGGGCCCATTCGCAGTGAGACACTGAGCGCAGAGCGGCTGACACGCGGGACCACGCTGTCAGAGCAGCGCGAGACTGTCCTCTGGGGCCCGCGTGGCAGCGACTCCACTCGGATCGAGTGACTGACGACCAGGGCCCACAGAGCAGAGTCACAATGCTTGCAAGTGGTCGGCGAGTGGACCCAAATGTCGCTGACCGAGATGAGCAAGGCTTGCGCGATTCGCCGGCATGCAGGCACGGCGGATAGTCGGAATGGGTTCCAGATTCTTGTTCAGCATACTCGTGCGCATCTACGGGTGGTGGCGCTTCGGCCGGAGGTGGCCTGCCACCGGAGAGGGGCGGCGGAGCACACTGCTCACCGGCGTTCCGGCGAAACGACGGCTCCTCGAGGCAAATGAACACCACTACGAGCATCAGCAAGTCACTGGGGTTCGGTTTTAGGCTTTAGATGAGGAAAAGGGGTAGCGGAAGGGGGTTCTCACCTTGCGACGGCGGCGGCGGCGGAAGGAACTCGGCGGGAGAGCTCACTGGTGAAGAAAAGCTCGGACCAGTGGCAGGAAATGGTTCCTGGTAGCGCAGAGGTGGTTCAGGTGAATCGGTTCGAGGTGAAATGGACTGAGGCGGCGTGAAGGCGAATTTTTCCCCTTTCGGACTTTTGGCCGGAGCTGGGGAAGAAGAAGCTGGGTGGCTGCGTTGTGACAGTTTTGGCTCGGCGTTGAGGTTTCCAGGTAAGAGTACAAGTGCTAGCGACGCTTTGGCGGGGTTTAAATAGGCTAAAGAGGCGGTTTGCACAGGGTGTAGACAGAGGAGAAGGCGGCGGCTTGCGCGGGCGATTTCTTGGCCGTTCCAGCGCGGGAGAGAGAGCATGGAGGCCGAGGCAGATGCGGCGTGGCAAAGGCGACGTGCAGGCGCATTGGGCGTCGAGTTGCGGCGCAGGTGGCGACAAACGGAAGAGGCGGCGATCTCAGGCGAGAGAGAACGGGAAAGAACGGGAGAAAAACGGAGAGGGTGAAGCTGACAGGTGGGACCGGACGGTCAGAGAGAGAAGAGGTGGTCGGCAAAAGAGCATAACTGTCCATGCAGGCCCACTGGTCAGTGAGACGCGGAGGAAGAATTTGAGAATTCTCTGGAAAGATTAGATAAATCCGGAAGTTTGGGCTAGAAGATAAAATCAAAATTTTAGAAATGTTTTTTCAGAGGTCGGAAAGGTAAAGATAAAGGTCTAGAAAAAATTTCAGATTAATTTGATGAATATAAATATTATTAAAAATCTGACAATGCACTATTACTGAATTTAATTGATTCTGTTTTCCATTTAATAGAGGGATAAATTCAATTTATTATTTTATGAAACTTTTTTAAAGGATTTTAATTAATATTATATACCTTGACTAAAATTTTCATAATTTTATTATTGATATTTTATTTTAATAATTCGACACTCGCATTTTCCAAACTTTTCTTATTGACTGTTTTGAATTTCTAAAATTACTAAATGAAGAGATAAATTCATGATATTTTTACCAGGGTTGGGTTAAGTTAATATGTCGGCATGGTTAAAATTTCAACTATGGTTAAGGTAAGAAATATCCTGATCAAAGCTTTTGGTTCAGATTTCCTTTTCTCTTTTCATGATCATTTTGTCCTTTTATTTTATTATTATTTTTTTAATGCCAAGACAGAAAAAGTGGCAAAATCATGATTCTGAGATTTTTAAGGATTTTACTGACTTTGTATTTTTACCTTTTTGCCTTTTACCATTTTACTATATAGCACCTTTGGATTTCTTTTAATAGGAAAAGCCAAAAGAAACTCTTTAATTCAAGAAAAATCAGAAAACATAACAATAAATCATATGGGTATTTTTAATATTATATTTCTGACTTTATTGAATTTTGGGTTGTTACATCCCATATGGACACCCTAACAAGCCAGCCTACTTAAACTGCTCGTACTACTCCAGCCTTTTATATGCAAAGCTAGACCCAAGCGACTTAATAAGCTATGACTACCTCATAATAGCATTTATGGTTG
The DNA here is from genome assembly GCA_036346275.1 of Otatea glauca. NCBI lineage: Eukaryota > Viridiplantae > Streptophyta > Magnoliopsida > Poales > Poaceae > Otatea > Otatea glauca. The sequence continues at coordinate 92,242,590 of CM070715.1, forward strand.
CACGGATGTTTTGGATTATGCAACACTATGTTCGGTCCATAAGCGACCCGAGCGAGAACTCTTCCTACACTACATGCAAGTCCATCCCTCGCACTTCATAGAATATATAATAACTCGTCCGCGTTAAAACTTTAGTCTTGTTAGTTTTCATTTTTATATCAAAATAAATAACACAGATGTGTCAAAATTTTTATACCATGAACATATAGTATAACCGACCATTTGTTTTCCTAATTCTAAGGCATGGCTAAGCAATTGTACATATAGTCGAATATACCTAAGTTGGCATTAGATATTGCCTAACCCTTATCTTATGGTTTTCAAGGTTGATATTTGCGTATTTATCAAGGAGGTTCCATGCAATAAATAAGAATATCTACCAACAACCATAATATAGAAACTTTATCGAAAACATATGCATGTATATATAAATTTGTAAAGGGAAAATTCCTTATATGCCACTGAAAGTTAACCGCAACTCTTATGTGCCACTCATTGTATCACTGACATGTGGGCCCAGACTGCACATGTCAGTGATACATTCATGTATTTCCCCTAAATTTCAGTGGCATATGAGAAATTAATCTATTTGTAAAACAACATAAATTAAGTAAATACTGGGATCAACATAATCAAAAGGGGTGTTTGCCTTGATTGCTGAATTCTTGAGGCTATTCGGGGTCGACAAGGAGAATTTTCGGAGCGTCGATATCTACATGTGGCATATCGTATAGCAACAATAAGAGCCAAATGGATCCAAATAGTAAGAAAATTCAAATAGTTTTGTAGAAACAGAAAGTCCATGATTGTAGAAAAATTTAGAAACTGGTTTCACTCAATTTGGAATTCCTTTGCAAGAGTTATGGGCATTTGAATTTTAATTGGCTGAAAATACCTTAAAATAGAAAAAGGGCTAACGTCAGAGGCGTATTTTTAGGACTTTATGCTTTCTAACAGAGAAGCATACTTTCAATTGAATTAAAAGCGTCTTTCTCATTTTTTGGTTTATTTATTTATTTTATAGAGACTGATAGGTGGGGTCCATATGTAAAATACCGATTCGGGTTTTACTTATTAATCCTAGTGGCCCACATGCCATACACTCATTAGCTTAAAACCAAGTTATTTAGTTTTTTATTAATTTTAATGATGTTTATGACATTCGGAGCCCACATATCATAGAGACATGGCCTTAGCACCATGGCCAATGGTGAACGACGGTGGCTTATGCGGCATGAGTGGTCGAAACGGCTAGAGGGGCTCAAGGTGAAGCCTTGGGTGGTGGTGGTGACTAGGAAGATGGCTAAAGACGGTGGTACGGCGGCGAGGAGCAGCAAAGCTTCTCGGGTCAAACATGAAGTGTGCAAATGGGGGCAATCGGAAGTGACCAGGTGGTTGCATTTTCTTACTAGGATCCTCGTGATGCTTTAGCAGTAGGATCGGGGACCAATAGTCACCAGAGCAACGTCAGTGACCAAATAGGTGGCAGCGCAAAGCACATGTGGGTGGTGCTAGGGACTGTGCCAGGCCAAATTGAGTTGGGGAAAGGGTTCGAGTGCTCACCATGGTGGGTGCCATTGGTGGCAACGGAGGGAGCTTGGGGTGGCAGGCTGGCTAGGAATGGTAGCGACCGTGGGAAACTTCACAATGATAGCTTAACTCAGAGGGATCGGAGAGAGAGAAAGAGCTTGAGGACAGGACAGTTGGAGATGAAGAAGAAGCTCGATTCCTTGGGTTACACAAGGAAGGGACTTGGATTCGAAGAGTTGTGCACCAGCGCTGGTGACAAAGATCGTATTTCGGACAGCTCGGGAAAGGAGTGGGCTTACAAAGGGGAAAATCGGACTCAGCGTTGTATGGAGAGGTTAAGGAGTGATATGGATGGGCTTAAATAGGTTCGAGGCAGCGATGTTCTTTGTTGTCTTCCTCTTGTCCGAGGGCGAGGTGGCTGGATTCCACGCGCATGTGAGTTGCTCACAAGCGGAAAAGTGGCGGCATCGGGTAGGGAGCCCGAGGTGAGGTGATAGGACGAACTGCCAGGCAGTTGAGGTGACAGGGCGAGAACGGGTGAGTTCTGTGCTTGCGGCCATGGCAGGGTCGCGTGGAAGAAGAAGACTGTCCGGTGGGCCAGGCTTGTTAGCGACTGGGAGAGGGAAGGCATACTAAAAAAGAATACGCATTCGACCATAGGAGACAGCAAGGGAAAATGGTTTGAGGGCAAAGGCTACTGACAGGTGGGGCCTACATGTTAGCGAGAGGAGAGGCTTGACGTGTGGGTCTATGCTATCGGTGAGACAAGGGAATTGACTTGAAATTCGGTTTTAAAACAAAGATCCTTTCCAGATGTTTTTGCATAGCATAGGGGGTCCAAATTTTATGAACATTTTTGTGGTAGGACTTGGCAAGGTAATGATGTTTGTATAAAATTTTTAGAGCATTTAGAGCTTTATGTTTTCTGCATTAATTCTATCAATGTTTCGGCCTTTAATAAAGCTTTCATAAATAGTAAACTACTTTTAAAATTCATGAAATTTTTTAGAGAGGTCCTTCAGACCATCTGAGATTTAAATAAAATATTTTTAGACGTTGATCTGGTTTAAATTTGAAGTTTGAAAATTAGAAGCAATAAAGAAGTTTATTGAAAAATATTTCCTTTTAATACCAAAATCCAAAAAAATCCAGAAAATATTGAAAATTCATATTAACTCAGAAAATCAACATGATAACTCTGTTATTTTAATCTAGCTAATTTTGGGCTATTACAAAATTGCACCGAAGTTCAAGGCATTTTAGAGAATTAACTTCACAAAAACTGACCCCACAAAAAGTAAGTGCTGGGTACACCACTGTTCTTCTTTTTCTGATATCTAGCTTTAATGAACTTTCCCATTTCCATCTGCATACATATACACCCCCTGCAGCTCCATCTTTTCTGACTGCAGCTAGCTAGCTAGCACTCTCAGACAAAAAAAGAAAGTTGTATGTGCTGCGTCTGCATGCGAGGTTCTCTGCATGCATGCAAAGTGCAGCTAGCTAGCTAGCCAATCCCTATACACTGTGGATGCCACGTCAGCCAGCCAACGTGATGTTCATGGTACAGCGTGCTTTTTGTCGAGATATAACAACAGTAAGGTTCGGCCGACAAATTCTAAAACTGTCACTAAGGGATTTTGACTATAAATATAGTCTTACTAGTTATGTGCCTGTGCGTTGCAATGAAAACTCAATTTGCGACAAAAATTTTATTTGCAAAGAACACTAACTTTAATTATGTTTCAATAGTAGAAAAAATTTATTCCTCCGAAGAGATTCGACTATCGGGTTAAATCCTCTTCCATCTCAACCGTTCATGTTAGATCCAACGAATCAAGTACTCTGAAGGAGAATGGATTATCGCCACCAACTCTTAATTAGAATTAGTAGAGAGATATCGATCCTTACCATTGAAGGAGGAGAAAGTTATTGCCTTCCTCTTGTAGAAAATCTTCTTGCTTCTTGCACGCAGCCTTTCTCTTCTCTTCTCTTCTCTTCCTACGTGTGTCTCTACTACCGACTGGCCTCTCCTCCTGGAGATGAGAGTGGATGCCCTCTAATAGGGAGTAGATGAAAGCAGAAGGTAGCGTACATAGGCGGATGGAAGCAAGGTCTCCCCGACATCTTCGTGATTGGCACGTGATTTGGTTGCGTGATTCTTTCCTTTTAATCTATGTATTTTCATATATGATGAGATAGAATTCCCGTATTGTGGGATATGGCGAGTATATCCTTCTATTCATGCAGAACATGATGAGAAAATCCTTCCATTTATAAGGTATATGAATAACATCCTTCCATAGTAAAAACATGTGAATAGAGATATGCTAAAATAATATTTCTATTCAAAAAAGATATGATAAAATCCTTCCATCTAAGATATGATTAAATTCTCTTCTATCTCAGCCGTTAATGTCAGATCCAACGAATCAGATACTCTAGAGGAGAACGGATCACTGCCATTAACTCCTAATTAGAAGTAGTAAAGATATTGTACAAGATAATAAATCTACAATTAATGAACAGGAAAGAGTTAATATCCTCTATTTCAGTGTTTATCTATTTATAATTATTCTTTGAATATTCTTGATTACCATTAGAATCGGTTTACGTCGATCAATTTTTATTCAACGCTTTTGTCCAAGTGTGTGGTAGGGTAGTGTTGTGTCCGCATGCAGCCACGCATGTGATGCTACATCGATGAGCAGGTTACCATTTTTTATTTTTTTTCTGAGACCAGATCAGCGTATCTGCAGTTCACTTGTCGGTATGCATGTACGGAGACTACCATGAACAGTCTCCTGACACCTTAACTCGTCACACACATGTATATACTAGAAAGATGACTGTGTGTTACAACGAAATACTAAAACAGGGTAATAAATTCAGCTTTGATGCACCTTGTACACGGCTAGTGTGTATCTGGACTCTGGAGACTCTAGTTCATTGTTCACAGCAGCAAGCATCGCCAGATTGCCGCTATTCATATCTATTGTTTGAAGAAACAACCAAACAGTGAGTTTGATCCGCAACCATGACTTGTCTGTGAAACAATCACAGATGACTAATCTGCTATTCATATATATTGTTTGAAGAAACAGCCAAACAGTGAGTTTGATCCGCAACCATGACTTGTCTGTGAAACAATCACAGATGACTAATATGTCAGGAACTGCATGTGCATTAACATCTATGCAGATTTTTAGTGAAGTATGGAAACAAAATTTGGAGAGCTATTAGAAATTTATTAAGTGGTGGGTGCATTGTCCAACATGATCACTACTGTTAGCTTTCTCACCCATGTAACCATGTTTCTGTTCTGGCAACTAAAGTGCAAGAGTAGTATTCTTCTCCCTTATCAAGCAGTTTTGAGTCTCTTTGCAATTACATGATAAAACGACATCTCATCTCATCAAGGAGGGAAAAAAGGTTTCTACCTTGATTTGATTCAATGGCAGGGTTGCAGTGTTAGGGTCTTATAGTTTCTCAATGGACTCCTGTTTTTCTTGATATACATCTAACTAATGCTGAGATCAAGATGTTGACGAGACTTCTAGTTGGTGTCCTTTTCTTGAGTTCCTTTACTTTATAGTAAAGACGCATCAACATAAATTCCAAGATGTATAGTACTGGAGTTATACAATTGATAGTTCTAATAGTCTATCCATAGAAAAGGATCATCATTAATTGTTCACTTGTGGCTGTCTCTTACGCATTGATGTCTAGTAATTCTATATTTTTATATTTATATTGTGAGTATTTGCAAACAAGCAGGACTTGGTAAGTTAAATTAAGAATTTGTAGTGCTAGTGTGTAATTGCCTTGGTGTTCATGACCTTATTGGAATGGGTCAGCTTACATGTCTTGTCTTCACAAATACCCTTCTAATTGAATAGTATGTTGTCACATATTTTTTAACTAGCTTGTACATTGTGGTACCCAATATCTTTCGTGTGGATTAGATGTGAGCATTTTGTAGGATAGATAGTTGCCCTACAAAGTACAATTTTTACTTTCAGCAAAAGATTCAGGTGTTGGTCATGCCATTCAGGATTTTTCTAAATTGTTTGTGCTCTGATCAAGCCTTTTAAAGTAGACAACATTATTCTTTTAATTCCATAAGTAAAATAGTCCGCATACTACAATAAGAAAATAACGAGGAAGAAGAAGTGGTACCAGATGTCGATGGCAAGCCTGAGAAGGGTTTAAGAACAGCACTATCCAGTCCAGAACAGGAGAGTCAAGAATAGTTAATGCAGATTTCAACCCATAAAGTGTTCTACATACAAGTAAATTTAGAGATCAAAGTATTGACATATGTCTCTCCATTGGCATCATAGTAATATTAGAGAACACGTTATTTAAAAAAGAACCAAAATCCACTGAAATTGCTACTCTTTGGCATCCACCTCTTGCACTTTGGGAAATATAACTGTTATACGTAAGACACCATGCAGTGCACAACAAGAACATGTAAATTTGTGTGCTTTGGAATGGCTATCACACATAAGTTGAGGTTTGAACCCCTGTGGGCTGTCATCAGGTTAATCCCCCTCCCCCTATCTTCTCTTTTATTTGTTCCACATTTTACATATTTTCTTGTCTAACCATTTGAACAGGATGATCATATAGCACTTCTTGGTTAGTCATCCAAACATAGATCAGTTCAATAAAGTAAATAGAAAATTATGAATTGAACGATAGTGTTCAGTGTGTAAGGTGTACAGCTCAAGAAAGTAAGTATAGATCAGTTCAACAAAGTGAATAGAAAATTATGAATTGAAGGTAGTAGTTGTGTTCAGTCTGTGAGGCGTACACCTCAAGAAAGTAAACAAAAAAAATTCTGAATTGAATAGTAGTGCTTGTGTTCAGCTTGTGAGGTGACACTTATCTTTGTTGTTCACTTTTTGAAAAGCTGTGCTCACGGTCACGAGCGGTTCTAATGCATTCGCACTAGTTAGTTTTGAATTTTTCAAAACCAAGGGTGGAATTTGAAAAATGGTGGGTAACCATGTTTTAGATGTTTGCCGGGAACAGTAGAAAAAGGATCGATGATCACAATCATAAAGGATTGTGAGTTACTCATATTTATGCTATATACTTGTTATTTACATACTTATCAACTATTTTTTACAAATTCTGTTTGCAATCTACTGTTAGAAGTAATCTTGTAATAAGAAAGTTTTAGTTTGGAAAGTTTGTATTAAGAAAGTTTAGGATAAGGAGTTGAATTAGGACGTTTCATAGGGATACAGTTTTGGGTATAAATATAGGGGTATACATGAGTTTTGTAAGAGAACAAAACGAGAAGTAATAAAGCGAAAATTGTCTCAAAAGTTTTGTGACGTTCTGTTTCAACAATTGGTATCAGAGCCTAAAGGTTTCGGATCAATCCGCTGCCTCCGGGAGGAGGAGACTCCCAGAGGCGACACCAAAAGAGCCAGGCGAAAGCGGCTCGCACTGCAGGCGACAACGGCACGAGCGCACCAGACGCGAATGGCACGAGGACTAGAAGGCGAGTACCGTGCGGATCAGAAACGGCATCTCACGTAGCGAAATCAGAGAAGCGCTAGCAGCGAGCGGCTGCAGGAGACGTCTCAAGCGCGCCTGCAGAGAAGACGTCTCGGCTCGGCAGCAAGCGTCGCATCGTCTCGGGTGCAGATGTCATGGGAGTACGGCTCCGGCAGTAGTAAGGAAGCTACATGCTGTGTGACACAAGAAAAGCACCAGGACGAGGTCTCAATCGGGAGATCAGATCTTCAACTGAGAAGAAGCGTCGAGTTCCTAGCGCAGGACTACGCTCGGTGCGAAGAAGCTGCAGCCGTGGGGCATCACGACGAGCGACGTGCGGCTGGAGTCTCAGGCCACATACGGGTGTACGTCTGAGACACGAGCAGCCGTAGCTACGTCTCGAGACTTCCAGCGGCAAAGCGAAAGAAAAAAGAAGGCAACAGGCGGCCGAGTAGTTCCTTGTGCGAGAGGCAGAGCAGAAGAATCTCCATGCGGCATATCGCGACTCGCGAGTAAGGCACAAGACGGAAGCCGGGACCTGGACGGCGCAAGAAATCAAAGTGGCGCAGCAATTTCGCAAGTTCTTCCTTGCGGCAGCAAGCAATGCTCCAGGAGGCGGCTACTGTGTAGATTAAAAGGTAGTAGTAGCTTTTGCTAGTAGATTTGTTCCCCTGTTAACCACGCTACATCCGTAGCAAAGTAACAATTAGACTCGCAAGAAAAAATAAAGAGGAGAGCTGGCGGTGGCGACGTGAGGTAGCGAAAGGAAGTCGTGGCAGTAGCAAGCTGTCCTCCAACCGAAACAGCAAGAAAGACTAGCGGCAGCGAGACGCAAGCAATTGTGCATCAACGGAGAAGTAGTAGCTGTTCTGAACAGGAACGAAAAAGCAAAGGAACGACAGAAAGAACAGAGTGCATGTCACATGCAACAGAAAGAAAAGAGGATAGAGAGAACAGGGATTTTGGCACTACACAAGCAAAAGAAGTCAAAGAAGCAGCTTCGGTTCTTGACGCGTGAGGAGGCGCAGGAGTAGTACAGCGTCGACAGGACGTGGCGTGCAGAGCAAAGGCTCCCAAAAAAAACAGTTCAACGCTCGGCGTATTATTGTTTCGCATCGTGTTTTTTTTTCGTAGTATCGCAGCACAGGCGTCAGGAGGCGCAGAGGCACCAGGTTGGTGCAGTACAGGCGTCAGGAGGGCGTAGAGGCACCAGGTGGGTGCAAAACAGGCGTCAGAAAGGCGCAAAGGTGGGTACAAGTGTATGCGACTCGGGAGAGGACGACGTTGTTTCATGTACGCAAGCGAGACAACGCAAAGGAGTTCGCGCATACACGAAACGAGCTGAACAAGTTCTTGGAGATGAGAGAGAAGACCGGCGTGATCAAAGGTATTACAAGATTAGGGGAGAAAATGTTAGAAGTAATCTTGTAATAGGAAAGTTTTAGTTTGGAAAGTTTGTATTAAGAAAGTTTAGGATGAGGAGTTGAATTAGGACGTTTCATAGGGATACAGTTTTGGGTATAAATATAGGGGTATACATGAGTTTTGTAAGAGAACAAAGCGAGAAGTAATAAAGCGAAAATTGTCTCAAAAGTTTTGTGACGTTCTGTTCCAACATCTACTACTTGTTATTATTGATTAAATCTCATTTTATACAAAAGAATAGGGTAGAATAGCCATTTCCTTTGATATAGCTAAATATTTATTTATAATTGTGATACACTACAGGTCTTGTTAAGTACAAACGTACTCACCATTACTTATTGATATTCAGAGGGCGAAGAAACCGTGGTCCCCTACAATCCATATTTTGCCGCAAGTTTCGGGGAATACGGCGATGACCTTTTCTAGGCTTAATCCTTGTTGGTTGCATGTGGGTATTTTTTGGTTGAGGCATACCGCTGTGCTTTGATGTTTATTTCACTACTTTCTCGTCGCATTTTATTTAGCCAATGGCCCCTTTATGGTAAGAATAGTATATCTCATGTATATGTGATCTATGTTTTAATATTTAAGCTAAGTTGTGTATGAATGTGATAACAATGTTGTAAATGTGTGTACTAACCACTGATCATAGGACTAGTATAGTATACACATGAGATCCTTAGTTATTCCACACCCGGGTGAGGGTCTCGACAGTAAAGTTGGTCTGCGAGAGTGACTGGAGGACCTCGACTCAATTAGTTTCCTAGTTGGATGACTTGGATTTCTAGTTGGCGACTAGTTGCAATTAATCAGGCGACTTGGCTGTCAGGCAAGTCACCATGGAGAAGGGGAGAATAAGGTGAAGTGGAAGGGAAGGGAATTAAGGAAGGGGAAGAGGACGAGAGAGAAGAGAAAGAGAAACTTAGAGAAGAAAGTTACATACGAACAGAGGCGACGGTGGCGGAGCCATGGTGCAAGGGATGTTGACAACCTCGCCACCATAGCCCCGGAGAGGAGTCGTCGTGGACAGTGCACCTCCACTACCCCTCACAAGAAGTAGACGGCGCCACGTGCTGCTGCTCTATTATTCATCCATTTGTTGCTCTGTTCTTATTCTTACTGGTTACGCTCCCATCTTCTTCCTTCATTTTGCTGCTTTGTTCTAGATTTTGATCCTAGCTTTTTTTACCCTATTCTTTTCATCCTCTCATTCCTTCTATCAGACTCAGTTTTATTGCTTTCTTCTAGATCAATATCTGGGTATTCTTCTTCTCTTGATCATGGTAGTATATAGTAGTAGGCTGTCTTAACAGCGACAACAAATAGTAGTAGTGGTAGAAGACAGCTAATAGTAGAAGCAACCAACAAGTAGTAGTGGACTAGTCGACGACTAATAGGAAAGTCGATAGCATCATAACTCGACTCGACTTTATGACTTAATAACTATAGCTGATGTACAACACACTCCACCGTGGAATACTATGCGAACCTTTCATGTGCTCTCCATAGTTTAGTGCTACCGATGCTCTCACTTCTTGAAAAATGAATCAAATGGTAATGAAAAATTCTAAAAATATATACATAGATTGGGCATAATATAGTATATCATTACTCAAAATTTCAAATATAAATTCGATCTACACCTTAAGAAAAAAAAACAAATTCTACTAAGAAAGAAATCCAAAATAAAAAGCTACTATTACCTTAAATATGTCTTTTTTGTTTCTAAATGTGTAGGTCGAATTTATATTTAAAATTTTGTGGAATGATAGATTACATCGTACCCTATTTATGCAATTGTTTTTAGAATTCTTCACGACTATTTGCACAATTTTTCCATGAGTGGGAGCACTGCAGCACAACATTTGTTGCAAGCACTAGATATAAACTAGTCGAATTCCCCAACGTAGTTGCATAGCTAGATACTACAATACCTAAGCTTATGTTTGAAAATGGAGTTGTATTTGTTAGACAAATCCTAATGTGTGAGATTGACAATACAATTGTATTCCCTATACAACTGTAATAGCACTAATATATATATCTGATCGATCTCCACAGTTATAATCTGATCCCACCACAATCAACGGTGTAGATCTTTCTCTTTTTTTATATAACTAATGTGTTAATTAATTTCTTGACCTTGAAAACAAACATGGTGGCCTATTTTGTTAAAAAAAACCAGAACCACCCCTCGGTACACGTCTGTGTGTCCAGTGCCAATACATATGCTATGTCGGGTGTCCACTCTAGGTCCACACACGCCATGCACCATATGGCCACATCCCTGTCCCACAGTGCCCATGCAGCGAAGGTTGATACTCTGATACCATCTATAACACCATAACCCAAATTTCACTTAGTGTCCTAGCTCACCGTAGGGCAAATCCACACATGCATAGCACCCCGTTTACACTTTTGTCTTCGCTTCGTGTAAAGGGGTTAACCTGAGGGTACTATGTTTGGACCCAATAGGCATTATATATTACTACAACTCACTTTATGTAAGCAATGTAGGACTAATCTCTCTACCACTCCACATGGGCTACATGGACTTTCACGTTAATGGACCGAGGTATTACATATTTTGTCTTTATATATTTTAATAGTGTAATAGATAGATATAAACAACCAATAAGATGAAATACACCTTAAATCGCAGAAATTTACTGATTAATTGAGAGATGAGAAGTACCTACACTACCTATTTTGGCGGAACCAATTTAAAGTTGTGCCGATTAATTAGTGTTGATATTACAATTATATAGGGAAAATAGGCATAAGAGTTGTACGTATAAGGAATGAGTTAATAGAATGTGTTGCAATATGTAGCTGATTAGACATTAAAAATGGTCGTCACATAATTAAGCAGTTAACGGTGGTCACTTTTAAAAAGCGACGTACCAAAAGGAGTTTAATTTTCTCGTAAGGAAAAAAAAGAACACCAATCGCGTATTTGGTTCCATGAAGAAAAGCATGCGTGCGTGCAGCAGGTACAGTTAGTTAGGACTTTTCTTGTGGCTGGGTACGTATATATGCACCATAGTTCCAAACGGATGCTATCTCCACTAAATTAAGAATTGCATTAGTTTGAACACTTGTTTTGGTCTGATAATATCTGCCTTTCGAAATAAAATAAAATAAAATATAATATAATAGATAACCTGCGTACGTGCGTCTATGCATCATGTGTTTGTTTCTGTTTTGGAACAATATTAATGAATCTTTCAACAAAGATGGCTCAACTGCTCAAGATATGGGGGACACTGTACGTGCATCGAAAGAGGCATCGATTAGTACAGGTAAAGCTAACCACAATAGGGAGGTCCGGGACGGATCAGTTGACCCGGCCGGCCGGCCTAGCAAACTATCTGACGGGGAGATCTACAGAGGGAGGGAGAGAGAGAGAGAGATGGTGTTGTGCATGCCTGGTGTGGTGTTAAACGAAAGGAAGATTCATGCAGGACCACAGGAGGAGGAACCCTATGCCATGCGGAGGAGACGACGACCTCTCCCTCCCTATACTATTATACATGCATATTCCATCCATCTTCTGTACCGACACACGGACATGGTGGCCTAGCTGTAGTAATCTACTAATCTTCTGCTAGCACTGGTCCTGTACCAACCTGTGTGGCCAAACGCCTGTGTATATACAGTATAATTAGGAACCACGATGTAAAGCAGTTTTTTTTTCAATGTATCGTGTGCGGAAAACTTTGAAACTTTTTGGTGTCATGTTTAACTAGTTTACAAACTAGTTCAATTAACTAATTTGAACTGAAATTCAAACTAGAGTTGCCTTTTTTTATGAGTTTAATTATAGGCATGTGCCAATTATGTATATAAATCAGCAAAGCATTTGATCAAAATTCACTCAAAATCTTTGAACTCAAGTATATATTTCAAATGTATACATTTCATTTGAATTGTATACTCATAAAATTGAAAATACATATCATCGGTATATGCCCTAACCGCAGCTGATAGCCATTACTACAAAAGGACTTATATTAGAACCCTCATCACTGACGGTTTTCAAAAACCGTTTATGATGGTTGATCATCACTAACGGTTTTTTTGCAAAAACAGTTAGTGATGAGGTGCATTGCTATCACAGACGGTTTTTGGGTAAAACCATAGTGATATGGGCCTTACAGTGACGGTTTTACCCTAAAACCGTCTGTGATGACACCATACTCATCATAGATGGTTTTAGCCAAAAACCGTATGTGATGAGCATGTTTTTAGCTAAAATCATTAGCTAAGAAGCTTTGAGGAAAGGATAGAGCAAAGGGTGGCTGCGGAGAGGCACATACAGTGCAAGCCCCAGACGCACAGACGCAATTTAGCCTAACTAACCATCGGAGCAGTTGCGCGTCCACCCCTGAGACAGATGTGGATAACGCCAAATTTCCTGTTGATGACATTCGGGTAATATATATATCTACAATGCTCCTTAGATAGACCTATTGGACATGTTAGCTAATTGTGTACCCTTATGTAGATGGCCAAGCCGTGTAATCTCCAAGTGAGGCTTGCCAATGGCTCCATTCCTCTACAGGCTGCTTGGGGGCGCGCGTATCCATCCGGTCTAGGGGCGTTTGTGCACAGTCGCACGGTAGCTCCAGGATACACGAAGGTCCATGTCGACGGTGTACATCAAATTTGCAAGGCCATCACACTGGAGATGCCCCCAAACGACGAGATCGTTACACTAGGGGATGACATTGACATATTCATCCAGTGATCCAAGAGGGACATTTCCTTCGATGACCGCCCTGTAGCACCGAATCTACCAGTACTACCGGAGCCACGTGCTGCGTCGGAGCTACTAGCACTACCAAAGCCACGTGCTTCGCTGGAGCTGCCCACCAAATCAGCTACCGTGTCCCGTAAGGCACAGGTCGGTACTTCACTTCGGGCATAATCGTCTCCCGTGAAGATGATCTATGATAGATAGCAAGATGGCGACAAAGTCAAATCAAAGCGAACCACGGAGGCCCATGAATTTCTGTTGGCCCCATTGGCATGACAATTCAAATTAGGACAGTCGTTCGTACCGAAAGAGCGCCAGCAGACACTTACAATAGCCTGCATTAGATTGCAAAATTGGTGCATAGAATAAGCCAACAAGCTGGTGACACAATGGGTATCGAGTATCTCGGTCAGCTTCAAGGAGTAGCATTTCTTCCACTAGTTTTTAGCGGGCTTCTTCGTGGTTGGCTTCAATGACTTGTTCGAACTCTACAACCTCAACGCCCTCGGTGCCTCACTCATCAGATGCTGGACATTGTAAGTGCGTGTAATCATGGTCTACATTCGTGTCATACCGATAAATATCATATATATATATGATCCTTGCTTTTGTATATATAGATACATGATCATTGAAGCAAATAAACAGAAAGAACCGGTGGGTTTCATCGACCCATACATGGTGTCCAAGCAAACCATAGACGAAAATTTACAAGTCGTTCAGGAGTACATGGAAAAAGCATTACTGGCTCAACGGGAAAAAATTCATACTTTTAGCTCACAATCCGGGGTAAGTGCTTCATCCAGTTGCTATACTTGTTGACTTGTACTTTATACGCAGTTCGAAGTTAAGTTGAATGACCATGGCGACAAACCTGTCTAGGTTTCACTGGGTTCTATTTGTAATCAAGACAGAACCGGATAATTTACCTTCATTCCAAAAAGGGCGGGCACCCACGACTTGATGCCTATCACAAAATTACTCGAGACGTCATTCAGTGTCTACAGAGCTTGTGAAGGGCCACACAAGGACTCATCGCAGCTGAAACACATTTATAAGTTTTCGGTATCCGCTATTACGCAATAATCCTTCACATTACACAATAATCCTTCACACTCCATAATAATACCCTCAGAACTAACCTATTATATTTTGGCAGTGGCACCAGCAGTCAAAGGCCACTACCTACGTAGATTCTACGTTTGCCACAATATGGAAATCCTCATTGGTGCAACGAAGACCAATGTCATACAGGTTTGTCAATATTTCAATAATTGTTTCCACTTATCAATTTATATATATGCAAGACTTTACTCTTCCCATCAACAGGCTTGAAAATGCGTTGAATCTGCGTTGAACAGGCTGACCTGCTATGAATTCAAGGACAACTCTGTGTCTTCTTGATGCGTGAGGTCATAAATCCAAATGGTGAATGCCACTCAGCCTCACCTGATGAGTTGTGAATTTGTTAGTTACCACTTGGATGAATTTGTGAACCTTGTGCTGTGAATTTGTGAGTTGTAGTTATGGATTCAATTGGTTAATATATCTAAGTTCATTTCTGATATGGATGTGATGTATGTAGTGTGTGATATGTAATCTGAGTTGATTTCTGAAATGCATGTCATAATAATATACTTATGATGTAAACTCTGTAATCTGTTTTTGTTTCAGAGGGCATGGCTAGTATTTTCTGAGGCTAACCAATAAATAGAAAAGTGTAAACAGTGGAAAGATAATATCACAAACTATTCTAAACAAGAATCATCTATGAAGTAACCTACATCACAGACGGTTCCTGTTTAGAACAATCTGTGATGACAATTTTCACAGACGGTTCTCAAATGTAAGGCCCCCATTTTTGATAAATAAATACCAAAAATGGATACCATGTGCATACAGTACTAGTCCCATGATCAGTAGCTAGTACGCACAAATACAAATTGATATCACAGTCATACACAAACTTTATTACACAGCGGAAGTAAGATTACATATTATTTTTACAATACCAAAAGTAAAACTGCAGTAGAGACAACTTCTTGTAGTATGCCTTTTTAACCCATTGTTCCACAGGCAACTGACAAGGGAAAATCCTTAGATGTAACAACCTCAAAAAAATATAAAATAAATAAAAATGAAATAAAAATCTTTTGTGTATTATTTTCGAAATTTCTGAATTTTCTGGATTTTCTGTATATTCTTTTGGCTTTTCTTTAATGCAAGGAAGTGAAACAAAGAATATGGTAAATAAAAAATGGTAAAATATAAAAATGTTAATTCAACAAGAATTTACCAAAGTCCCCATAAATATCTGAGGGCTCTCCTCAGCTTGCTTAAGTCGGTTGGTAAGCTGAATTAGTAAAAATAATAATTCATCAAAGATAATCATGAGTAAATATCTCAGGAAAAAATGGTAAAACAATTTGGTAAAAATATCTATAAGTCATCCTGACCCAAAATCTTTATCTTGCCGACATAAAAACAGTATCAACCTTCAGTAAAAATACCAAGAATTTAATAATTCATTTTATAATTTTAAAAATTCAAAAACAGTGAATAAATAATCTGGAAAACAGTAATGTCAGAATTTTTAAAAATTAAATAATAATAATTAAAATCTTTAATTTTTACAGAAGGTGTATAATATAATTTCAGACTATAATAAATTTTTTTGTAAAATAATAACTTCATTTAAATCGCAAATTAAAAGAAAAACCGAATGGGCAATGCAGCAACTGTTGCACTGTCAGAATTTTATAAAAATATGCGTACATCATAAAATAGCGAAAATTTTTCAGGAGCCTGGTAATATCCTTTAAGACCTATGGTAAAATTCTTATAAAATTTCGTGTCGTTTTGTCCATCGAAAACGTCGTTGAAACTCTGTTCTGTCCTGAGTCTTCGCCAGACTTCTTTTTCGCTCTCGCTGACATGTGGGCCCGGGCTGTCAGTGAGACACCTCAGCCGACAGCCGCTGCCAGCTCGCCCCCACGCGTCAGCGACCCAGCCGCGCCTTCTTCTTCCCCTCTCTCTGCCTCTCTCCCGCGCCGATGCCGCTTCTCGGTTTTTCGCGCGACCTCTTCGCCCAACCGCCTTCGAGCCTCTATAAAAGACGTCCCCCTCATCGCAGCCGACCCAGCTAGCTCCCCGTGAAGCCATTCCGCCGCTGCTTTGGTCGTCTTCTCCGCGACGGCAAAAACCCGAAAAGGGGGAAAACCGCCAATTCACCGCCTCAACCCATTCCAACCAAATTCCTTCGACCCGAGTCTTCCTTGAGCCTCCAGGAACTCGTCCACCCCATTTGCCCGAGCTCTTCTTCCCCGGCGAGCCGCCGCACCTCGATTCTTCTTCCGCCGCCACCGCGCACGGTGAGAACCCTCCTCTGCCGTTCATTCTTTGAGCTAAACCCAGAAATGGGATCCTTGTGATGCACTGATGCTCGTGTGGGTGATCTTCAAGCTTGGGAGTAGCTAGTTCGCCGCGTCGCCGGTCGGCCGTGAGTTCCGCCGCCCCTCGCCGGTGTCGATCGCCTTTCCGACCACCTCCGGTCACCGCGCCGCCACCCAAAGGTTCGCCTTGGCCTGCTGAAGCTCAATGTGGAATCGATTCCGCCGCTCCGGCTCCGGTTCGCCACCGGCGAAGCTTTAAGTGGCGCGCCGCTCTGGTCACCGCCTGCTGGCTGGGTGTCGGCCGCCGCGTGCAAGCGTTGTCTGCGCCACGCTATCTGGGCCGGCCGGTCGATCGCGTCGCGCCGTCTTGGTTGTCGCCGACATGCGAACCAGCGGTCGACCTCGCGCGTCGCGCTGACCGCTCGGGCCAGCAGCGTCGGCCGTCTTGTGCTAGCTAGCCGACGGTGGACCCGTTGTCGGCGCCTCACATAGCGGTCTCGCCCGAAATGGAAAGCCCGTTTTCCCCGTGAAAGCGTATTTTCCATTTTCGGCAATTTTCTGATTTTTCAGTATTTATTCAAAACCTAGATATTCATTTAGCTATAACTGTCGAATCATTTAACCAAATTTGATAAAATAAATTTCTAAATTCATCTAAAATCCAGTAGATTCAGAATATGCAAAAATATTTCAGAATTTAATTTTATTTGGATTTCGAATTTAAATTCAAAGAAAAGTTAAAAATATGTCATACATGAAAATTTTGCAAATGATCTCCAAATTTAGTAAAATAAATTTTATAAAAATCCATGTAATCTCAGAAACCAGAATCTGTAAAAATACTTAGGGTGTGTTGTAAGAAAAATTTAAGTTATAAAATGGGTAGTAAATAATGCCATAATGGTTTAAATAAACTAAATCTTTAAATTGTAAATGGGAACAAATAACTCATGTAGTCATTCCTGAATTTGTGAAGTTATTTATTTGAATATTTCCATCTGATTTCTTTTTGGCTCTATTGAAATTTGGTATTTGTTATATGTTGTCGTCATTGACGAATAAAATCCGATTTAAACGGTGTATTCGATTTAACAGGAGTTCAAAGTCGAGGATACTCAACAAGGCAAGCAAACCCTTTGATCATATTGATCCCAGTTTTATAAATGTTTTCATTAAATGTTTTACTGCATACTTTATTTTGTTAAAGTCTGCTATATTTCGGGTAATGGTAGTTGTACCAGTAGACTTATAGAACTTCCTTGATAAGTAGGAAATTGAGAACCTTGAAAACCCTAGAATAGCTTAGACATTATTTAATGTCAATCTGGGTTACTCACATTTAGTGACATGCTTAGCCAAGCTTAAATGAACATAAAAATGTGACATTGTCAAAGACTTTGGATATGGCATTTAAATGGGTATGACCATTTTTATGGTTGGTATTTGGTTGGAAAATGAAAATAAAACTATGGTTTAGATGCGGGCAATTATTGGCGATGGCAGGTTGTGCATGTCTTTGCACGTAGTGTAGGGTGGAGATTATTGCCCGTGTCGGATTAAGGACCGAACTATGAGTTGTTTTCGGGCCAAGAATATTCATACAACCACAAGTCTTTGGTATGGGACAGCTCTAACTTATTAAGTTGTTTAAAACTAGCTTTGCACTTGGAAGGCGGAGTAGTACGAGTGTTTCTTAATGAATTGCTCGACGGACGTCCACACCGAGGTGATCATGGATTAAACGTCTACCAATATAACGGTGTATGCCATAACGTGGGTAGTTCCATCATTTCTATGCTCTGAGTTCTTACACCACAGAATGGGTTTATCGTCACTGTCTTTGGTGCAAAGTTAGGTTTAAATAATGTAAAAGTTATAACATGACTCTCTGCGGCACACCAAAGGTAGTGTGCAAACATCTAAGGATTTTCCCTTGTCAGTTGCATGTGGAACAATGGGTTAAAAAGGCATACTACAAGAAGTTGTCTCCACTGCAGTTTTACTTTTGGTATTGTAAAAATAATATGTAATCTTACTTCCGCTGTGTAATAAAGTTTGTGTATGACTGTGATATCAATTTGTATTTGTGCGTACTAGCTACTGATCATGGGACTAGTACTGTATGCACATGGTATCCATTTTTGGTATTTATTTATCAGAAATGGGGGCCTTACATTAGATAAATTCATCGTTAAATTCCTCGTATCCTGTATCAACGTAAGAATCGTCGGGGAAATCTGTTTCTTCACCTAAAAACATCAACATTGGCAAGTTGAGTACTTACGTACTCGCAAGACTTATGCAAATCCTAAAATACATGCAGGCCATTCCAATGAAAGGCTAATAAGGTTAATTTGCATAAAGCTGGTTTGAAATGTAATTACAGAATAATAGATTGCAAAATAGAATTTAAACAAAAGCAATTTAATGTTGAAGTAAAGAAAAGTAAGCATAGAGAATTCACAAATACTTGGGTATCATGACCATATTCAAAACCATTTCCACCAACACAAGGTGGAAATTATTAACACATGGTAGAAACCATATTTTAAGAAAATAATCAAAAGCACTAACTATGTGATGACTTTACAAGTGTCCATGATCATGACGCGCTAATCGATTAGTTTTACACTGCGAAGTATGACGTTCCCACAAGACATGAGTGACTCTTTGAGCAATCGATATTTGCACACTGCCTTTGGTGTGCGCGAGGAGTCATGTTATAACTTTTACATTGTTTAAACCTAACTTTGCACCAAAGACGGTGACGATAAACCCATCTGTGGTGTAAGGACTCGAGCATAGAAATGATGGAACTACCCACGATATGGCATACACCGTTATATTGGTAGACGTTTAATCCATGATCACCTTGGTGTGGGCGTCCCGTCGAGCAATTCATTAAGAAACAGCTCGTACTACTCGGCCTTCCAAGTGCAAAGCTAGTTTTAAACAACTTAATAAGTTAGAGCTGTCCCATACCAGCACTTGTGGTTGTATGAATATTCTTGGCCTGAAAACAACTCATAGTTCGGTCCTTAATCCGACACGGGCAATAATCTCCACCCTACACTACGTGCAAAGACATGCACAACCGCCACGCCAATAATTGCCGCATCTAAACCATAGTTTTATTTTCATTTTTCCAACCAAAATACCAACCACAAAATGGTCATACCCGAAGAATGTCATATCCAACATTTTTAATCATATCCAAGTCTTATATTCATTTGAGCATGGCTAAGCATGACACTAACTGTGATTACCCAATTTGACATTAAATAATGTCTAATCTATTCTAGGGTTTTCAAGGTTCACAATTTCCTACTTATCAAGGAAATTCTATGTCTACTGGTACAACTACCATTACCCGAAATATAGCAGACTTTAACAAAATAAAGTATGCAGTAAAACATTTAATGAAAACATTTATAAAACTGGGATCAATATGGTCAAAGGGGTTTGCTTGCCTTGTTGAGTATCCTCGACTTCAAACTCACGGTCGTCGAATACACCGGTTCGTTGATTCTACACGTCGTATGGCGACATATAACAAATACCAAATTTCGATAAGGCCAAAAAGAAATCAGATGAAAATATTCAAATAAAATGATTTCACAAATTCAGGAATGGTTACATGAGTTATTTGTTCCCATTTACAATTTAAAGATTTAGTTCATTTAAACCATTATTGCGTTATTTGCTACCCATTTTGTAACTTAAATTTTTCTTATAATACACCCTAAGTATTTTTACAGATTATGGTTTCTGAGATTACATGGATTCTAATAAAATTTATTTTACCAAATTTGGAGATCATATGCAAAATTTTCATGTATGACATATTTCTAACCTTTATTTTAAATTTCAATTTGAATTTCAAATAAAATTCAATTCTGAAATATTTTTGCATATTCTGAATCTACTGGATTTTATATGAATTTATAAATTTATTTCATCAAATTTGGTTAAGTGATTCAAAAGTTATGGCTAAATGAATATCTAGGTTTTGAATAATTACTGAAAATCAGAAAACTGCCGAAAATGGAAAGTACGCTTTCACATGTAAAACGCGCTTTCCCTTTTCGGGCTGCACCGGGCCGAGGCGCCGATGAGCCGAGGCCAGTGGCAGCGGCAGGCGCACGCCTGCGCGATCGACGCTGCTGGCCCACGCGGCCGACGCTGCGCGAGAGGTCAGGTGGGACACAGGTCCACGTGGCGGCGACTAGCGTCTTGCGATGAGACCGACAGTCGGGCTCGCTAGTCGACGACACACACAGCGCTTTGGCGCTGGCGGTCGACAGTAGGGCCCGCTTGGCGGTGACCGAGCGATCTTTGCGGCCGGCTTCACGGCGAACAGAGCCGGGCCGCGGAATGGGTTCCACCAGAGGCACCAGCAGGCCAAGGCGCACCTTTGGGTCGCGGCGCGGTGACCGGAGGTGGTCGGGAAGGTGGTCGGCACCGGCGAGGGCGCGGAACTCACGGCCGGCCGGCGACGCGCGAACTAGCTACTCCTAAGCTTGAAGATCACCCACACGAGCATCAGTGCATCACAAGGATCCCATTTCTGGGTTTAGCTCAAAGAATGAACGGCAGAGGAGGGTTCTTACCGTGCGCGGGCGGCGGCGGAAGAAGAACATGGCGGAGGAGCTCGCCGGGGAAGAAAGAGCTTCGGCTAGGGCTCGGGATGAGCTCCTGGAGGTGCTAGGGTGCTTGGGTTGAAGGAATGGAGTGAAATGGTTTGAGGTGGCGAATGGGTGGATTTCCCCTTTCGGTTTTTTTGTCACGGAGAAGACGACCAAAGCAACGGCGGAATGGATTCACGGGACACGGCTAGCTCATTTGCGACGAGATGAGAGGGTTTATATAGGAAATGAAGTCGGTTTGGGCGTAGCACGACAAAATCCGAGGCGGTCGTCTCTCGCGCGCGAGAGAGAGCAGGGAGAGGGGAGAAGAACGCCGCTGGGAGGCTGACACGCGGGGGCCAGATGGCAGCGGCTGTCGGCTGAGTTGGCTCACTGACAGCCTGGGCCCACACGTCAGCGAGAGCGAAAAAGAAGTCTGGCGAAGCCTCAGGATAGAACGGAGTTTCATGATGTTTTCGATGGTCAAAACGACACGAAATATTATAAAATTTTTACCATAGGTCTGCAAGGATATTATCAGACTCCTGAAAATTTTTCGCTATTTTATGATGCATGCAGATTTTTAAAAAATTCTGACAGTGCAACAGTTGCTGCATTGCCCATTCGGTTTTTCTTTTAATTTGCGATTTAAATGAAGTTATTATTTTACAAAACTTTTTATGAAAGTTTGAAAAGATATTATACACCATCTTTAAAAATTACAGACTTTAATTATTAATATTTAATTTTTAAAAATTCTGACACTACTGTTTTCCAGATTATTTATTCACAGTTTTTGAATTTTTAAAATTATAAAATTAATTAGTAAATTATTGATATTTTTACTGGAGTTTATTACTGTTTTGATGTCGGCAAGATAAAAATTTTGGGTCAGGATGACTTATAGATATTTTTACCCAATTGTTTTACCATTTTACCTTGAGATATTTACTCATGATTATCTTTGATTAATTATTATTTTTACTAATTCAGCTTACCAACCAACTTAAGCAAGATGAGGAGAGCCCTCAGATATTTATGGGGACTTTGGTAATTTTTTGTTGAATTAACATTTTTACTTTTTACTATTTTCTATTTACCATATTCTTTGTTTCACTTTCTTGTATTAAAGAAAAGCCAAAAGAATATACAGAAAATCCAGAAAATTCAGAGATTTCGAAAATAATACACAAAAGATTTTTATTTCATTTTTCTTTATTTTATAATTTTTGAGGCTGTTACATCAAATCATCTGTGATGTGCCCTTTTATCACTGACACTTTGTTACTGACATGCCAGCAACTCGTTCCCCGATGATATTCCAGGAAGTTCAGTAGCTTGTAGAGTCTGTGTAGCAATGAAATCTAGCAACATATTTAGTAATTTGATGACCATTTGGCAGTAAAATCTCATTCATATGTTATTTGTTGGTGATACTTATATTATTCTGTTCCTCTCGTTATCAGGAAGCTACTGGTGAAAGCGAGTCTTCATAAGGCGATTGTCGAATATCCAACTGTCTGATTAATTTCTTTTTCTCTTCTTCTTTTTCAAGTTAGAATAAAAAACAATTTTGTATCTTTGGCACAAAACCATATTTATTAGTTGATTGGCTACGTAACTCATTGGCTTAGTCAACACACGAATTGATTGTACTTGGGGTGATTTGAACACGCTCGTCCAACCGATATGTAGAATAACTATTCTACACTTGGGTCCAAGATGAGAAAGAAAGAGAGCAAGAAAATAAAAAATATGCTAGTTGTGTCGCACAATCAAAATACTTGTGTTCGTGAGTTTTTGTGTTTGATTTTTTGTTGGCGTACGTGTGTGTTGATCTGGGCTAAAACTAATAATTGGTATTAGAGCGAGGGTTTAATCTTGATGTAGCACTTGCGCTGGGGGAGGTTACCATTGCTACGCCTCGGGGCAAGCTATCAACATGAAGGGATATAGCGTTGAGCGGGATCCGACAGTGCATCGAGCATGGCTGCAGCAGTGCATACGGCTCTACGAGGAGGAAAAGGCATGTCTCCCTAATACCTGCTATTGGCGAGTGTCGTCGGTAACCAGCGTGACAAGATGACATTGGCGGCCATCTGTGTGTCTCATTGAAAAGGCGGTCAAAGCTATATGTTCTCGTGTCAGTATGTGTCCACGAGATACTACGTGTGATCACGTGAGTTCTTGTGTGAGTTGTGTCCACAAGATAAATATGTGTGAGTTTTTTCAGAGATATCGCACGCATCAGAAAGGACCATGCCGCTCGAGAAGATCAAATGGAAGACGCTGTGTGTGCCAAGACGAGTCCAGGACATTGAGGATATGTGTTCGCCATCCTAAGTCATGTCTGTCGAAGAGGAGTCCAGGACGTTGAGTAGATGTGTTCGCTGTCCTGAGTCATGTCCATCGAAGATGAGTCTGGGACGTTGAGAGGATGTCAAATAAATGTTGAGTAAGTCGTGGTTGATACCAATTGCCTCAACAAGTTAGAGTTTAAAGCTAGTTGATGTTACAAAATTAAAGAGGTGAATGTTAGATTTAATTTTAGATGCTGAGTCAAAAGCGAGTAGGACAAGGAGAGAGTCCGTTTCTGATTCGGTTTCTTGAATCATTTTTTGATTCTTAGAGCTGTAGGTTATGGATATAAATTCTTAGGTAATCTGAGGTTTGCAAGTAAGATGAGAAAGAAAGAGAGCAAAAAAATAAGAAAATACGCTAGTTATGTAACACCGTCAAAATACTTGTGTCGTATATGCGTGCTGATCTATGCTAAAGCCAACCTTGCAACGCAAGAAGGGCATGCAGGCAGGCAGGCGGGCAGGCGTTCGATGTAGATGAGCGGGGTAGACGACAAGTTAATTAAGCAGGGCGCATGGCATTGAAGCTGCCCACGTGCACAACGGCGACAGCGCAATGGATAGCTCGATATAGGGTGCAGATTCGGCAGCGTCGAGTAGCTAGCTTGGCAGACCACGCACGCATGCCGCCAACTTAGTCCGGTCCGCGCGCGCGCCACCGCCGGTCGGTCGCTAGTGAACAAACAGCTAGCACTGACAGACGTAGGACATCGACGAGGCAACAGCCAGCCGGAGTCGGCCCGGGGAGATGGACGGATGGATGGCGACCGAGCGACCCGGCCGGTCGACCTGTCTTCTGCCTAGCTAGCTGTATAGTATCCAGCTTGCCTTTTTGGTGATCGCAACGCGACGCGCGCGTCCAACCATGACGTGCAGGCCTGGCCGGAGATATGTCACACCGGCCCGACATCGCGCACTAGTGCGGACATGGCGTACACGTAGCTCTGCACCAGCTCTCCCGTTGCCAAATCGGTCATGTATGCCGGCAGGCAGCTGGGGCCGGCCGTGATGAAGGAGAGCGACACGGCCGGCCACTCTCCGTCTGTGCAGCGGCCGTGAAGCACGAGGGGCCGTCCGGTTCTGCCCATGCACCTGTACGTCCAAACGCGCGCGCACTGGCCGGGACATCGATCACTCCTCTACTTCCAGGGATGAAATCGGAACGGAAACACTAGGTAAACAGCCGTTCTGTTTCTGTTTCCATATCTTTTACGGTAACATCCTAAAAATCTAAAACAGTGAAAGTGTACGAATTTAAATTAAAATATAAATGTTTCTGAGTTTTGCTGATGTTATTTATTTTAATTTGATTTTCTTGGATTATTGCATTGTGTGAAAATTGAATAAAAGAATTTGAGAAAAAAGAAAAAGGTAAAAAGATAAAAAGGTAGAAGTAAAAAGTTAGAAAATTTTACTATGTGACCTTAGCTGTGCCGGTAACTTAGTGTGATCAACAAGTAAAATTTTCACGCACACGAATAGGAATAAACAAAGTATATAATCACTCTTTTGACTAGAAACAGTAAGGTTAAAATTTAAAGGAAATTGATCGATGTTTATCTGGAACTAAGAAAATTACCATAGTGCCCTGAGTATAGAACCTACCGTTGGTAAAATTTTCAAAAATTAATAATCCCATTTAAGCCTTTTAAAAATTTGAATAAAGAGGCCTCAGAAAATTAGAAAATGGAATGTCAGAATTCTTATAAAATAAATACTCAAGGTTTTGACTTGAAAATGTTATTGTAGTACCTTTAGAAGGAACTTAACCCTTCCAAAAAGTTTCAAAAATAGATGTTATCGAATGAGACTTTGAATAAATCAAAATCAGAAATGAAAAGTCTGGGCAGTGTTTAGTTTCAGAATTTACATAAATAATCTAGAGGGTATTTTGGTCTTCAAATTTTTCAGAAGACACCTGACTCCCAGTAGACTTTAGTCAAAAATTTTCATGAAGTTTGGGCATCGAATGACCCTTGAATCAATGCAAAGTTCGACGAGTTCATATTCTGTCTCGTCGTGTTTGCATCGTCACTCGCTGACAGCTGGGCCCGGCGACTGTGCTCACTTTACACGCTGGCGAGCTAAGGAAGAGGCGCACAGTCGCTGCCAGTGGGGCCTGTACCCACTCGTCAGCCTCAGGGTGCACTCTCCTCTTCTTTCTTCTCTCTCGGCCGAGGCAAGCTGACGTTCTTCCCCGTCCTTCGCCGTTCGGCCGCAACCACCTCCATCCGGGCGCGATCGCCATCGTCCATGTTGCGCAGAGTTCTTCCGCGCCTGCGCTTGACCGCCCTTGGTCGAGCTGCATCGGAGGAGAGGCTGCGCCACTTCGTCATGCAGTACAGAGGCGTGCGACCGAAGCCGTGCGCTCAAACTCGAAACCAAATGCGAATGCGATCATTCCTTAAGCCTTAAGTCTTTCATTCGCGTTGCATTGCACTTTCTCGTATTTACTCCGCTTTTCCTGTGAGCCGAGAGCCTCGCACAGAGTCTTCTTCCTTGCTCTGTCGCAAGAACCCAAAAAGGGGAACTCGGCAGATTCGTTCAATCTGCCTTCATTTCTTCAAATCAACTCCACACCGAGCATCCTTGGCATCGCAGGTTTACTGATCAAGCTCCATTTCCACTTCTTTTTGCCTGCAGCAACACCGCGTCGCTGTCCTTCTTCTTCGTGGCCGGTGCACGGTGGCAGCTCTGCTCGGACCTCCTCCGACCTAACCGCCAGGTGTGTTCGAACTCTTCCGTGCTACTGATGCTCGCGCAACCCTTGTCCGTCGGAAAGATGGCCGTTAGTGGAGCTCTCTCCAGCTCGGCCATGGTGCCGCCGCACCTTCGCGGTGGTGACCATCTTCCCGACCGTCTTTGTCGAAATAGCACCACCCCTAGGTGCGACGTGATGCGCTGAAGCTTCTAGTGCTACCTATTCCGCCGCTCCGGAGCTAGTTTCGCCGGCGGTGAACCTAGACCCGTAGCCCCCTGTTTTGTCTCGCTGACCGATGGACCTCACCTATCAGTGAGCGGGCGCATTTGAAAACGCCAACGCGCGCGGTGAAAACCCACTTTCCAAGCAGTGAAAGCGTATTTTGAATTTCTGGTTTAATTTCCAAAACCGACTAGATTCATATGTTGATAACTTTTGAACCATAACTCCAAAATTAGTGAAACCAATTTATAAAACCGTGTAAAATCCTGTAGAATCAGAATATGCAAAAATGATTTAAAGATGAGTACTATGCAATTTTAGCAAATGCAAAGAAGCACATAGGTATGAATAATGCCATCTAAATAAAATATTTTCAAATAAAGCTAAAGTAGAATAAAATAAATTTTATGGAATCTCTGATCTGCAAGTGTTCCAAATATGTAAAAATATTTACATGTTGCTTGGTTATACATCAAATTCAAATAGAATGAAGTTTCAATGTAAAAAGGGATATATAGGTGAAACTTGTATAACTTAATATTTATATAGATAAAGTTTATTTTGAAGAATCATATGCTAGTATAAGTTTATTCATGAGAAAATACTTAGTAAAAGATATGAGTTATGTTGTGCTAATAGAGGAAAGTAGTTGTTATAACAATAAATGTAGGTATAACCTATTAATGTTAAGTTCAAATAATTCAAAACAAGTTTTAAAATGCTTATTAGATCATGCCCTAAAAACACCATAAAAATGAATAAAAGTTGATGAGTGATTTGGTTATAATTGAAAGTGGAAGTTAGATTGTTATAGTGTTACTTTTGTGGTTATTTAGACCTTTTTCAATAGCAAATAAAATGATGTATCTAAATGAAAAGAATTGTGAAAACAGCTTTGTAGCACTCTACAAAGTCCATGCTACGATGTTCTGAAGAAATAATATCATTTTGTAAAGGTTTGCTTATAATGTAAGCTAGCAACATAAGCCTAGTTGTTATGTTTTCAAAATAATTGAAACACTTGAGCAGTTTTGGCAGCTTGTGGAATAACTCGTCTAAGTGAGAATTTTATGATGAATAGCATAGAAATAATGTTAAAAGTATGTACTATTATGTTTCAAAAAAATATCCTATTAATAAGCTGTGTTCATTTAGTTTTCGTTAATGTAATACCCTTAAGTGTTAATTGTTCAGCCTACCTCTTTAGTCCAGTTTTCTGTAGCACAAGTTAAAGTTTCATATAAGTCTTTTTAGCAGTAAGTTTTATGTCTTGTCTAAACCCAAAAATTTAGGAAAGCACCTTAGGAGTGCTGTCCAATGTATGTACTATCATGTTCTGGAGAAAAATTCTTATTACTTCAAGTTTAGTTTGTAGATCTTGTTAGTTAAACAGCCTTAAGTATTATAGTTTTTAGAGTTCCTTGTGAGCAATGAGAGAGAGCAGAGAGGGTAGTTTCTGTGCTTACTCTAGTATGTCCATCCAGCATGGTAGCATTTGAGCTAATGTTTTTGTTAATCTAATTAATCTTTGCATCTTGAATTTGAAATTTAAATAACAATAATTCATTTAAAACAACCCCTATTTTGGTTTAAGCTTGTGGTTATCTGGTTGTTTGTCTTCTTTCCACTTTTTTCGGAATTTACTGATTCTTTTGTATTCCTCTTTTCGCGACGCGTAGACACCGATGTCCCCGAGGAGGAAGACGATCCAGTTGCAGATCTAGACTTCGAGCCAGACAACGAGCCGCAAGGCAAGCACCCCCTTGAACATGTCGAACCCGATAATTTACCTACAATATGTTGTTTTTGTCAATGTATTATGCATTCCGGTAATTCTCCAAAGAAATGCTATTTTGGGTAGAAGTTGTAGTTACCCCTGTACATTATGGTTTTCCTCAATCTGTATGGACATGTGAACCTTGTAAATCTAAGTATGAACTAGACATGTTTAATGTCCTTTTGGGTATATCGACTAGCATATTCATGCTTAAGCTATCTGTTATGTGTTTTCGCTCT
Organism: Otatea glauca; assembly: GCA_036346275.1. NCBI lineage: Eukaryota > Viridiplantae > Streptophyta > Magnoliopsida > Poales > Poaceae > Otatea > Otatea glauca. Next base: position 92,271,134 of record CM070715.1, read on the forward strand.
TTTCAGCAAATGAATGGTCTTTTTTTGGGAACTGGTTGCTGGTAGTTTGTTAAAAACCCCAAAATAAAACTATGGTTTGACGCGGGTGATTATTGGCAATAGCCGGATGTGCAAAGGGAAATGCACGCAGTGTAGGGTGGAGTGTCGCCCGTGTCAAATTAAGGACCGAGTAATGGGACGGTAGATCCAAGATTCCGTACAACCACGAGGGCTGGTATGGGACATTCTTAGCCTATTAAGTTATTTGGATGTGGCTTTACATCTAAGGAAGGCGGGAGATAGCGGGAGCATTCCGGTCAGGTTTACTTGTGAGGGGCTTCCACACCGAACTTCCAACCCTCGGTGAGGGTAAATGCATACCTGCACAACGGTGTACGCCTTGCCATAAATAGAAACGGGTGTTGGAAACCGTGTGAAAGGAACCACGTCTTGGGTGTGTGTTTCTGTTTTTACGGCGAGGGTTAACGTTCCGGGCTGGTTCAAAGCCATGTCTAAGTAATGTAACGGTTATGTATGATCTCTTTGCCGACACACCAAAGGAAGTGTGTTAATTGACCTGGCAAAAGAGGTTGATCATTCCTTGTGGGTAAAGTGTGCACCTCTGCAGAGTGTAAGATCTAATCGATTAGCAGCGCCCACGGTCATGGGCACTTGGAGAAGTCATTCCAATGTTAGAGCCTTTTGGTATTTTCTGAAAATGGGTTTGGTTTGGAAACTGTTTTGCAACCAACTTTTTGTGTCAAAGGATCGACACCGGGGACCTTTGCAGTCGGGTAGACTGGGTTGAAAGACTTGGATATTTGTTTATCGCTTTATGTCTCTCTATTTTCTTATTTAAAAATGCGATGTTGCAATCTATTATATTCTTACATTTAAATGTTTATGCAACTGCAAAATAACCGGTAGCCTATCTTTTGCTTAGCGTGCATACTTATTTAATTGCACTTGTCAAACACTACAAGATTTGCTGAGTACCAATGTACTCAACCTTGCATCTGTTGTCTCAGAGGATGAAGGCGTCGTTCTGCCAGATGATTCGTATTTCCAGATAGGGCACGGGGTTTTTGACGACGATTTCTTCTAGGTTTCGCCTAGTCAGTTGCCTGGGGGTTAGTGGGCAAACCGCGAGGCTTTTGGAGTTCTTTTGACTCTTTAGTTCCGCTGTTCAGTTTTTGTAATATATTAAACTCTGTGTAATTATTCCTCTTATGTATATATTTGTTTGTATCTCGAGTGTGGTTGTGTTATGAATGTTGTAAACATGTGAGTACTAGCCACTGATCATAGGACTAGTACAGTGATCACATTGTAAGGCCCCCATTTTCGATAAATTAATATCGAAAATGGATACCATGTGCATACAGTACTAGTCCCATGATCGATGGCGAAATACGCCTAAATACTGATTGATATCACAGTCATACACAACTTTATTATTACAATGAAGCAAATACTTAATATTCTTACAATACCAAAAGTAAAAGCATAACAGTGGAGACATTCATCTTGTAGTATGCCTTTTATCTCAAAATCCCCACAGGCAACTGACAAGGAGAACCCTAATAAAACTCATCGTTCACATCCCCGAATCCTGCGTCGTAAAAGGTGTCGTCGGGGTAATCTGTCTCTTCACCTAAAAATTATCAACATGGCAAGTTGAGTACTTACGTACTCGCAAGACTTTTGCAAAAGCTATTATATATGCAGGCCATTTCAAGGAAAGGCTCATGGTTGTTTTGCATAAAGCTAAAATTGAAATGTAAATCTTGATTAATAGATTGAAAAGCGAACTTTAAGTAAAGGCGACTTAATATAAAAAGTAATGAGAATGTAAGTATAAATAAGTCACATGTACACAGGTATCATGACCATTTCAAGAATCATTTATATCATCACGCAGAATTTCCGAGTAACCATTCCTACCGGTCCCTGTAGAAATTGAGTTTTATGAAAATAAAACCATCTAACTAGTCTTTGGCGCACCAAGATTCCCATAAACGCGGAGCGGCTTTTGAAAAGTTTGACACTCTGCGAGTTATGCGACTTTACCCACAAGTAATGATCAACCTCTTTTGCCGTGCCAAGTAACATACTTCCTTTGGTGTGTCGGCAGGAGATCATAACAAAACCGTTACATTGTTTAATCCTAACTTTGCACCGGCCGGTGGCGTCAAGTCGTACTATGGTATTTATGTTTGCACGATCCTTTGCACAATAATGATTAGGCATGTCCATAGTATGGCATTCACGTTGTATTAGCAAGCGTGACTCCCAACACCTCGGTGTGGGCGCCCTACGAGCAACGATCCTTGAAGAAGCTCGTACTACTCCGACCTACCAATGTGCAAAGCCGTTTTAAGCAACTTAATAGGTTAAGACTGTCCCATACCAGCACTTGTGGTTGTACGGTAAATTCTTGGGTTTAACGAACACGTAGTTCGGTCCTTAATCCGATCACGGGCAATAATCTCCACCCTACACTACGTACAAGTCTCTTGTACACCCGGCTATTGCCAATAATTGCCCGCATCTAAAACATAGTTTTATTTTCATTTTTAACCAAACTACCAACCAAAGAGGTCATATCCATTAAGTTGTCATATCCAACATTTTTAATCATGTCAAGATTTTATTTTGCTTTAAGCATGGCTAAGCATGTCACTAAATGTGAGCAACCCAGTTGACATCAAATAATGTCTATGCTATTCTAGGTTTATCAAGGTTCACAATTGCATACTTATCTAGGAAGTTCTATAAGTCTACGGTAGAACTACGGTACCCATAATATAGCGACTTTTAGTAAAATAAAGTATGCGATAAAACATTTAGTGAAAGCATTTGTAAATCTGGGATCAATATGGTCAAAGGGTGCTTGCCTTGTTGATGATCTTGACGTCAAACTCGATCGTCGAACTCACAAGTTTAAATCGAGTGCTACACGTCGAATAATAATAACATGGCAATTCCAATAAAATAAAAGGATCGGACATAAGAGCCAAATAAAATCAATCGCTTGAATCAACATATCATTGTTCATCGATTTACAAGTTCGAGTTTATTTTCGATTAGGTTCTAATATTAACCAATCTTATTTTCTTGAATAATTCACTTTTATTTATCATTTTCAAAGACCATTTTTTACAGGTTTTACTATTCGGATTTTCAATTTCTAAATTAGAAATTATTTAAATTGCTATTATGGAACTACTTTCTTACCCTATATTATACTTCAAATATTTTCCATGGTACACCTAAGTATTTTTGCATATTCAGGTTCCTAGCAAAGCATGGAATCTATTAAAATTTATTTCATTTAATTTGAAGTTGAATTGCGAAATTCTATTCACAACATATTTCAAATTCTTTCTTTAAATTTAAATCTGAAATTCAAACAGAGTTCATTTTGAAATATTTTTGCATATTCTGAATCTACTTGATTTTAGATGAATTTAGAAATTTATTCCACTTCATTTGGTTGGATAGTTCAAAAGATATTCAAGTTTGAATATATTCGGTTTTGTAAATCTGTAAAATTAAAACTTTACTAAATTCGGAAAATACGCTTCGCAACCAAATGCGCTTTCATTTTCCGTATTATGTTGGATGAGGCTCGACGGGCCGGGCCCATTCGCAGAGAGACGCTGAGGGCGGCGACCTGTGGCCCGCGAGTTCTCTCGTGTCTGGTGACAGTGGTCCCGCGTCGGTGTTACCAGCACGCACAAGAGACCGACAGGAGGCCCACATGGCGGTGACACGAACAGAGAACTCACTCCCGAGCTCACCGGCGGCGAGAGGTGGCCGGAGAAGGGGAATGGACTCCAGATTCGTGCTCAGGGGACCTACGCGCGTCTAGGGGAGGTGATGCTTCGGCCGGAGGTGGCCGGAGGTGGCCTGCCACCGGAGAGGGGCGGCGGAGCTCACTTCTCACCGGCGTTCCGGCGAAACGACGGCATCCCGAGAGGAATGGGTACCACAGAGAGCATCAGTGGACCACGGAGATCTCATTTTTAGCTTTAGCGCAAAGAAATGAGTAATGGAGAGGTGATCTCACCGTGCGACTACGGCGGCGGCGGAAGGAGGTCGTCGCAAGGGCTCGCCGGGGAAGAAGAAGGAAAACTGAGGTTGCGTGAAGAAAGTAGAGGTTAGGAGGATGCTTTTGGTGAATTGGTTCGAGCAATGGTTCGGCGGAGAGCTAGTTTGGGCAGTTTCCCCTCTTTCGGGTTTTTGGCCGGAGATGGGGAAGAAGAGGGTGGATGGCGGCGATGAAGCGCTTTGGTTCGGTTTTTCTGGTTCCAGGAGGAAGTATAAGGACGTGCGACGCTTTGGCGGGGTTTAAATAGACAAATGAGGCGGTGCCACAGTGCTTGGACAGAGAGGGTGAAGACGGCGGCTTGGTGAGGCTTCTCGGCCGTTCCTCAGCGCGGGAGAGAGGACGCAGCAGCCGAGGCAGATGCGGCGTGCTTGGGAGACGTGCTGGCGTCCTCGGGTGGCGAGTTGCGGCGCGGGTGGCGACAAAACGGGGAGGCGGTGCTGCTCTGGCGAGAGAACGGCGAAGCAACGGGAGAAAACGGGAAAGAACGGAAGAGAAGGAGCTGACAGGTGGGACCGGGCGGTCAGCGAGAGAAAAGGAGTCGGCCGCGAGGACAGCTGTCGGCGGGGCCCACATGTCGTGAGACAAGGGTTTAAAAATCAGGAATTCTCTGGACAGCTCAGGGTAAAATCGGTAGTATAGGCTAGAGGATAAGATCAAAATTTTACAAAACTTTTTAATGAGGTTGGAAAGGTAAATATCAGGGTCTATAAAAATTTTCGGATTAATTTGATGAATATAAATATTATTGAAAATCTGACAATGCAATTTATTCTTGATTTTAATTGATTACATTTTTCGTTAAATTGAGGGATAAAATAAATTTATTATTTTATGAAACTTTTTTACAGGATTGGAACTAATATTATATACCTTTAATAAAATTTTAATAATTTTATATTTGATATTTTATTTTTAATAATTCTGACACTGCATTTTCTAGATTTTAAGATTGACTGTTTTTGAATTTCTAAAATTACTAAATGAAGAGATAAATTCATGATATTTTTACCAGGGTTGGGTTAAGTTAATATGTCGGCATGGTTAAAATTTAAACTATGGTTAAGGTGAAAAATATCCTGATCAAAGCTTTTGGTTCAGATTTTTTTTTCTCTTCATGATCATTTTGCATTTTATTTTATTTTATTAATGCCCAGACAGAACAAAAGGCATAATCATGATTCTGAGATTTTTAAGGATTTTAATGACTTTATATTTTTACCTTTTTGCCTTTTACCATTTTACTATATAGCATTTTTGGATTTCTTTTAATAGGAAAAGCCAAAAGAAACTCTTTAATTCAAGAAAAATCAGAAAACATAACAATAAATCATATGGGTATTTTTAATATTATATTTCTGACTTTATTGAATTTTGGGTTGTTACAAATCCACCCCCCTTACAAAAATTTCGTCCTCGTGATTTGAAGAGGATTAGAAGAAATCAGGAAATTCCTTTCGGAGATGATCTTCACGTTCCCAAGTTGCTTCGTCTTCTGTGTGATGACTCCATTGAACTTTCATCATCTTGATAGTCTTATTCCTGGTCTGACGCTCCGCTTCTTCCAGAACACGAATTGGATGTTCTCGATATGAAAGATCGGTTGAAGATCGATATTCTCGAGTTGGTCAATTCGGAGGAACACGAAGACATTTCTTGAGTTGCGACACATGAAAAACATTATGAACCTCGGCGGTTGAGGTGGCGGTTCTAATTTATATGCCATCTCGCCCATCTTCTCGAGGATTCGAAAGGTCAATATATCGCGGAGCTAACTTGCCACGAATTTGGAAACGAGCGAACTCCACGAAGAGGAGAAACCTTCAAATAGACATGGTCGCCAATCTGAAGCTAAGTTCACGTCGGCGGTTGTGGCGTAACTCTTTGACGAGATTGCGCTTCTTTAGACGGCTTCGATCACGTCTACTTGCTCTTGCGCTTCTTGAATAAGATCTGGACCAAAGAATTTTCTTTCACCAACCCGGACCAAAAGAGGGAGTTACGCATTTTCTTCCATACAAGGCTTCAAAAGGAGACATTTGGAGACTGGATTGGAAGCTGTTGTTGTAAGAAAATTCAGCAAACGCCAAGCTTTTCTCCCAATTAGAACCATATGATAGCACACAGGCTCTCAACAAGTCTTCCAGAATTTGATTTATTCTTTCAGTTTGCCCATCCGTCTGAGGGTGATAAGCTGTACTGAAATTCAGCTTAGTCCCTAGAAGACTGTGCAAACTTTCCCAGAATCGAGAAGTAAATTGAGATCCTCGATCTGAAACAATGGTCTTCGGAACACCATGCAAGCGCACAATGTTATTCAGATAGAGTTCTGCAAGCTCATCTCCTCGATTGGTGACTTTTACTGGGATAAAATGCGCCACCTTGGTTAATCGATCAACGATAACCCAAATAGAATCATGACCTTTTCTAGTCTTTGGCAGACCAGTGATGAAATCCATACTGATATCATCCCACTTCCATTCTGGAATCTTCAAAGGTTGCAAAAGTCCAGCGGGGCGTTGGTGCTCGGCTTTAACACGTTGACACACATCGCAGATAGCAACGTATGCAGCAATATCTTTCTTCATACCGGGCCACCAATATTCCCGACGGAGATCTTGGTACATTTTTGTACTTCCAGGATGGATTGAGAGAGGGGACTCATGAGCTTCTTTAAGAATTAAGTTCTTAAGCTCAGGGTCATTGGGAACATAGATTTGATTCTTGAACACGAGCACTTCATCTAAATCTTCATGGAATTCGGATTCGGATCCATTTTTCAATTCTTCCCGAATTTTGATGATAGATTCATCTTTGAATTGAGCAGCTTTAATTTGGGACTTTAAGGTTGGTTGCACTTCAAGTGTAGCCAAAAATCCTTTTTCAACAATTCCCAAATTAAGCTTTTGGAATTCATTGATGAGATCGGATTGGTTGGTATGATAGGAAACAGAAAGACAATGAAGTTTTCTGCTAAGAGCATCAGCTACGACGTTTGCTTTACCTGGGTGGTATCGAATATTAAGGTCGTAGTCTTTTATCAACTCTAGCCACCTTCGTTGTCTTAGATTTAAATCAGGCTGGGTGAAGAAATATTTCAAACTCTTGTGATCTGTAAAAATATTGCATCGATTACCAATGAGGTAATGACGCCAAATTTTAAGAGCATGCACCACGGCAGCTAACTCCAGATCATGAGTTGGATAATTAAGCTCATGGGGTCGTAACTGACGAGAGGCATAAGCGACAACTTTGCCTTCTTGCATCAGAACACACCCTAATCCGCTTCGAGATGCATCACAATAAACATCGAAGCTCTTATGGACATCGGGTAACACTAGCACTGGGGCTGTTGTTAACCGATTCTTGAGCTCTTGAAAGCTTTCTTCGCACTCCGGGGTCCATTCAAACTTCTTTTCTTTCTTTAGCAACTGAGTCAAAGGTCGAGCTATTTTGGAAAAATTCTCGATGAAACGGCGATAATATCCCGCTAAAGCGAGAAAGCTTGAATTTTGGGTGCAGATTGAGGGATTCCCAATCCATGATTGCTTTGATTTTGCTAGGATCGACGGATATGCCTCCATTGGATAGAATATGCCCGAGAAAAGCAACTTCTTTTAGCGAGTCGCATTTCTCGAATTTGGCATAAAGCTTATGCTCGCGAAGTTTCTCAAGCACCATACGAAAAATCTTTGCGCATGATCTTCTTTAGATTTGGAATAGATAAGGATGTCGTCGATGAAAACCACGACGAACTTGTCTAAATACTCCATGAATACTTTATTCATGAGGGTCATAAAGTGGCGGGAGCATTAGTAAGTCCGAAAGACATTACGATGTACTCATACAATCCGTAGTAGCGTGGTAAAAGCGTTTTGGAATATCTTGGATCGATTTTCAATTGATAGTACCCATGTCTTAAGTCAATTTTGAAAAGACTTGAGCACCAGTCAATTGATCAAACAGATCGTCGATACGAGGAAGAGGATATTTATTTTTGATTGTCACTTCATTTAAGGCTCGATAGTCCACACACATGCGTGTACTACCGTCCTTTTTGGGGACAAAAAGAACTGGACTACCCCACGGAGAAGAACTGGGTCGAATAAACCCTTTCTTTAATTGCTCATTAATTTGTTTCTTTAATTCGACTAAGTCTTGTGGGGCATACGATAGGGGCGCTTAGAAATGGGAGCGATCCGGGAACAAGATTGATAACAAATTCCATATCTCATGCGGAGGAAGTCCGGGCAACTCATCCGAAATACATCGGATATTCAGAAACTATAGGAATTTGACTGAGTTCTTTGGTTATTGCGGAACAATGGAAGGATTGGGATTTTTCTGAATTTTTGGATGGAGGAAAAATTTACTGAAATACCTTCAGAGTTAACAAGAGAGATTATTCGATTGGCACAGTCTATGCATCCTTTATATTTAGATAACCAATCCATGCCAAGGATCACATCTAAACCAGGTGTTTCTATGAGGATGAGATCAGCGTGAAATAATATTCCATTTATTTCAATACTGATACTAGGGCAAATTTTGGTTGACTTCATGGTTGAACCAGGGGAAAAGATTAACATTTTGGTTGAGAGAAGGTCGGATTTGATTTCATTTTGATCGACAAACTTCTTTGAAATAAATGAATGCGATGCTCCGGAATCAAACAATACCAAGGTAGATCTTGAATAAGCAGGAACATACCCAACACGACATCAGGGGCGTCGTTGGCTTCCTCAGCGGTCACATGGTGCAAGCGACCGCTACTTGAATTCCGATTTGCAGCAGATACTGGTTTAACTGCTTGAGTTATTCCAGCACCTTGCGGTCTTCCAGGGGGACGCTGAACACCTTGAGCCGACTGATGATTCGGAGCTAGATTCTTCTTTGGACATGCATTAGCGTAATGACCACGTTCATTACACCGATAGCATGTGACATCTGCTGCTTGATTTTGACTTCCAGCAGGCTTCCTATCAGATGTGCCAGTCTGCCTAGCAGGAGGCTGCCGAGGTCGAGGAGGTTGACCTTGACGCCTTTGCTGCTGATAAGGAGCAGAAGGTCGTACATTGGTTGATTGCCCAATGCGCGGCCTTGCAGGGCTAGCACTTACAGACTTGCGAGCCATCCATTTCCTTTTACGATTCTCCATAATATTCTTGATGCGTGTTCAGCTATAATAGCTTTATCCACCAGTACTTGAAAATCATGGAAATCATGAATAGCTAGGATATGCTTCACTTCATCATTTAAATTATCTCTGAAGCGTTCAATTCTTCTCGCTTCAGGCGTCACTTCCGAGGTTGCATATCGAGCAAGATAATTGAAGCGGTGGAGATATTCCATTACAGACATATTCCCTTGACGAAGATCCAAGAATTCCCGCTTCTTAAGATTGACCAGACTAGAAGGAATATGAGTCCTTCTAAAAGCTTCCTTGAAAGATGTCCAAGAAATTTGCTGACCTTCTGGCTGAATAGACTGAAAATTCTCCCACCAAGAAGTAGCTGCACCTTGCAAGCGTCTGAAGCATAAAGCACTTTTTCATGGTCACTGCATTGAGCAATGGCCAACTTGCTTTCAACTGATCTTAGCCAGTCATCTGCCTCTAATGGGTCAACAGCAGAAGAGAAAGTCGGGGGTCGGGTTTTTAAGAACTCGCCCAACTTAGATTGACGATAAGCTTCGACATTCCTGGCTCCTGCATCCACGGCACCGATATTAGCTGTATTCTGCACCAGCTGCTGAAGAAGAAGGGTATTCGTCTGCCGTCCTTGCTCAATCATCGCCAAGACTTGAGCCATCGTAGGCGGTCCTGGCAATTGCTCTTCAGGGACAGTCCCTTGGGCTTGAACTGATGCTTGCGGCGGCGGCGGAGATTCCTGACGAGCGGGTTGACGCGACGAGGAAGCTCTGACAGAAGGATGAACTGGGTTTGGCAAAGCCGGAGTGGCTAAAGCCACCCTTGGAGGCTGATTTTCAGGAGTTGCCTCCGTCTCCATTATCTCGTTTAGAGATCTGGTGACAGGCATCTGAAAGGCATAAAGAAGGAGAGTGATAGGTAAGATTTTAATTCATTTAGTTTTTATAAACTGCTTTATTATTATTCATAGGTTATTATTATCAAGGATCACAACATCGTAAAAATATTAACAAGAATGTTAAATATTCACGAGTAGGAGCCATAAGCACACAATAAAATTCACAACCAAAAACTTTTATTCCAACTTTTAAATATGTACAAGCAAAAGCGTTACTACTAACATTTATTACTAACATCTAACTTACGTAGTTTAGAAGGAAGGTAACCAAAAGTTACTTCTTATTTTCTAACTAGACTCACTCAAGCGACTCCATATCCACACTACCCACGAAGACCTACGGGTAGAACCCTCCGTGTCAGGAAGGAAAAGTCCTCGACGACGGTATACACGTGGTCTCACGAGAACGACATAAAACAACCTTTGCTCGGATCTACATGGATTCTAGGCAAACGAGGTCGACTACCTACAACTGACATCCGTGCCTGGCAATACCTTAGCGGTGCTCGGGTTTCATCCACGGGCACTTGAGGTGCTTGCCTCAACACTGACCGCGGTACCAAACCTCTAGCTAGACAAGGAGCAATAGCTTCTTCCAAGTACGCTATCCTACGCCTAGCTTCCCTATACTCTGAAACTACTTGCCGACAATACTGATCTGAGGTGTTAATGAATTCCACTAAGTTTCTTAAGGTGGTATTTGATAACCCAGTGGAATCCATATAACAATTTTCCCCACCAGGTGGCCGAGAAGGAATTCTCCTATATGCAACTGCCAATTCAGGTAATGCATGACGTAGCGTGACAATTGCAATATAGGCCGCTTCGTTCATGGCCATCGTGATGGAAGATCCTGAGCCTTCAAAAGATCTATCCCCTTCACCATACTCGACTCTAGCAGGGATATCTACCCTTGCTATATACTCCACCGAGACTGAACTAACAGGGGCATGGAATACTATATATCTAGGATTGTCAGAAAAATGGGCAAATTCCAGCAGACGAGTAAGGTATCCCATCATGCCGGAACTTTCCCTCTGAGTAGACATATAGCATGGCGCATAGCCTCCCATCTGCACATTTAACAAGGAATTAGTATTCCTGATTAAATGCAAGATAATGAAATATTGGAGGAAAAGATTCTAGTAGAAATTTTTAAAACAGAAAAGAGTTAATAACAAATATTTATTTGGCACAACCAAAAGAACATACTTAAGGAATAAATTGGAGAGATGACCTAATTCATCATTTTAGTTTTAGAATCCTAACTTCAATTTTAAGTTCATTTACGCCTAAGTTATTTAAGGTTTCCTACAGCCAGCATGGCTCTGATACCAACTTGTAAGGCCCCCATTTTCGATAAATTAATATCGAAAATGGATACCATGTGCATCTGATTACTAGTCCCATGATCGGTGGCTAAATGCGCACAAATACAAATTGATATCACAGTCATACACAACTTTATTATTACAGCGGAAGCAAATACTTAATATTCTTACAATACCAAAAGTAAAAGCATAACAGTGAAGACATTCATCTTGTAGTATGCCTTTTATCCCAAAATCCCCCACAGGCAACTGACAAGGAGAACCCTAATAAAACTCATCGTTCACATCTCCGAATCCTGCGTCGTAAAAGGTGTCGTCGGGGTAATCTGTCTCTTCACCTAAAAATTATCAACATGGCAAGTTGAGTACTTACGTACTCGCAAGACTTTTGCAAAAGCTATTATATATGCCGGCCATTTCAAGGAAAGGCTCATAGTTGTTTTGCATAAAGCTAAAATTGAAATGTAAATACTGATTAATAGATTGAAAAGCGAACTTTAAGTAAAGGCGACTTAATATAAAAAGTAACAGAATGTAAGTATAAATAAGTCACATGTACCGGGTATCATGACCATTTCAAGAATCATTTCTCTTGTCACACGTGAAATTTCCGAGTAACCATTCCTACCAGTCCCAGGTAGAAATTCAGAGTTTTATGAAAATAAAAACCATCTAACTAGTCTTTGGCGCACCAAGATTCCCATAACCGCGGGAGCGGCTTTTGAAAAGTTTGACACTCTGCGAGTTATGCGGCTTTACCCACAAGTAATGATCAACCTCTTTTGCGGGCCGGTAACATACTTCCTTTGGTGTGTCGGCAAGGAGATCATAACAAAACCGTTACATTGTTTAATCCTAACTTTGCACCGGCCGGTGGCGTCAAGTCGTACTATGGTATTTATGTTTGCACGATCCTTTGCACAATAATGATTAGGCATGTCCATAGTATGGCATTCACCGTTGTATTAGCAAGCGTGACTCCCAACACCTCGGTGTGGGCGCCCACGAGCAACCGATCCTTGAAGAAGCTCGTACTACTCCGACCTACCAATGTGCAAAGCTAGTTTTAAGCAACTTAATAGGTTAAGACTGTCCCATACCAGCACTTGTGGTTGTGCGGTAAATTCTTGGGTTTAACGAACACGTAGTTCGGTCCTTAATCCGATACGGGCAATAATCTCCACCCTACACTACGTACAAGTCTCTTGTACACCCGGCTATTGCCAATAATTGCCCGCATCTAAAACATAGTTTTATTTTCATTTTTAACCAAACTACCAACCAAAGAGGTCATATCCATTAAGTTGTCATATCCAACATTTTTAATCATGTCAAGATTTTATTTCGCTTTAAGCATGGCTAAGCATGTCACTAAATGTGAGCAACCCAAATTGACATCAAATAATGTCTATGCTATTCTAGGTTTATCAAGGTTCACAATTGCATACTTATCTAGGAAGTTCTATAAGTCTACAGGTAGAACTACCAGTACCCATAATATAGCAGACTTTTAGTAAAATAAAGTATGCAGTAAAACATTTAGTGAAAGCATTTGTAAATCTGGGATCAATATGGTCAAAGGGGGTGCTTGCCTTGTTGATGATCTTCGACGTCAAACTCCTGATCGTCGAACTCACAGATTTCGTCGGGTGCTACACGTCGAATAATAATAACATGGCAATTCCAATAAAATAAAAGGATCAGACATAAGAGCCAAATAAAATCAACTGCTTGAATCAACATATCATTGTTCATCGATTTACAAGTTCGAGTTTATTTTACGATTAGGTTCTAATATTAACCAATCTTATTTTCTTGAATAATTCACTTTTATTTATCATTTTCAAAGACCATTTTTTACAGGTTTTACTATTACGGATTTTCAATTTCTAAAATGAAATTATTTAAATTGCTATTATGGAACTACTTTCTTACCCTATATTATACTTCAAATATTTTCCATGGTACACCTAAGTATTTTTGCATATTCAGGTTCCTAGCAAAGCATGGAATCTATTAAAATTTATTTCATTTAATTTGAAGTTGAATTGCGAAATTCTATTCACAACATATTTCAAATTCTTTCTTTAAATTTAAATCTGAAATTCAAACAGAGTTCATTTTGAAATATTTTTGCATATTCTGAATCTACTTGATTTTAGATGAATTTAGAAATTTATTCCACTTCATTTGGTTGGATAGTTCAAAAGATATTCAAGTTTGAATATATTCGGTTTTGTAAATCTGAGAAAATTAAAACTTTACTAAATTGGAAAATGCGCGCATAACCGGCAATCGCTTTCCTTTTCCGTATTCGCTGGGTGAGGCTCGACGGGCCGGGCCCATTATGAGAGAGGCGAGCGGAGCGGCCGACCGCTGAGCCCGCGAGTTCTCTCGTGTCTGAGGCGGACAGTGGTCCCGCTGGCGTCGGTGTTACAGTAGCGCACAAGAGGCCCAGCAGGGAGGCCCACATGCGGTGACACGAGCAGAGAACTCACTCCCGAGCTCACCGCGGCGAGAGGTGGCCGAGAAGGGAATGGACTCAGATTCGTGCTCGGGGACCTCACGCGCGTCTAGGGAGGTGATGCTTCACGGAGGTGGCGGAGGTGGCTGCCACCGGAGAGGCGGCGAGCTCACTTCTCACCGGCGTTCCGCCAAACGCAGCGGCATCCGAGAGGAATGGGTACCCAGAGAGCATCGGTGGACCACGGAGATCTCATTTTTAGCTTTAGCGCAAAGAAATGAGTAATGGAGAGGTGATCTCACCGTGCGACTACTGGCGGCGGCGGAAGGAGGTCGTCGCAAGGGCTCGCCGGGAAGAAGAAGGAAAGCGAGGTTGCGTGAAGAAAGTAGAGGTTAGGAGGATGCTTTTGGTGAATTGGTTCGAGCAATGGTTGGCGGAGAGCTAGTTTGGGCGATTTCCCTCTTTCGGGTTTTGGCGGAGATGGGGAAGAAGAGGGTGGATGGCGGCGATGAAGCGCTTTGGTTCGGTTTTTCGGTTCCGGGAGGAAGTATAAGGGCGTGCGGCGCTTTGGCGGGGTTTAAATAGACAAATGAGGCGGTGCCACGGTGCTTGGGGCAGAGAGGGTGAAGGCGGCGGCTTGGTGAGGCTTCTCGGCCGTTCCTCGGTAGCGGGAGAGAGGGCGCAGCGGCGGCCGAGGCAGATCTGGCGTGCTTGCGAGGCGTCTTTGGCGTCCTCGGGTGGCGAGTTGCTTGGCGCGGGTGGCGACAAAGCGGGGAGGCGGTCTTTGCTCTGGCGAGAGAACGGCGAAGCAACGGGAGAAAACGGGAAAGAACGGAAGAGAAGGAGCTGCAGGTGGGACCAGGCGGTCAGCGAGAGAAAAGGAGTCGGCCGCGAGGACAGCTGTCGAGCGGGGCCCACATGTCGTGAGACAAGGGTTTAAAAATCAGAATTCTCTGGACAGCTCGAGGTAAAATCGGTAGTATAGGCTAGAGGATAAGATCAAAATTTTACAAAACTTTTACTGAGGTTGGAAAGGTAAATATCAGGGTCTAGAAAAATTTTCAGATTAATTTGATGAATATAAATATTATTAAAAATCGACAATGCATTCTTGATTTTAATTGATTACATTTTCGTTAAATTGAGGATAAAATAAATTTATTATTTTATGAAACTTTTTGAAAGGATTGGCACTAATATTATATACCTTTAATAAAATTTTAATAATTTTATATTTGATATTTTATTTTTAATAATTACGACCTTGCATTTTCTAGATTTTAAGATTACTGTTTTGAATTTCTAAAATTACTAAATGAAGAGATAAATTCATGATATTTTTACCAGGGTTGGGTTAAGTTAATATGTCGGCATGGTTAAAATTTCAACTATGGTTAAGGTGAAATATATCCTGATCAAAGCTTTTGGTTCAGATTTTTTTTTTCTCTTCATGATCATTTTGCATTTTATTTTATTTTATTAATGCCCAGACAGAACAAAAGGCATAATCATGATTCTGAGATTTTTAAGGATTTTACTGACTTTATATTTTTACCTTTTTTCCTTTTACCATTTTACTATATAGCATTTTTGGATTTCTTTTAATAGGAAAAGCCAAAAGAAACTCTTTAATTCAAGAAAAATCAGAAATCATAACAATAAATCATATGGGTATTTTTAATATTATATTTCTGACTTTATTGAATTTTGGGTTGTTACACACATGGAGGTTCCTGTTCGCAAGAATGGGGTCTCACATTTACCGGTAACGGAAACGAAATCGAAAACCCCGGAAACGGATACGAAAATGAATAATGATGGAAACGGATGTCGAACGGAATGGAGCGGATATGAAAACGAAAGTGAAAAATTTTACAAGAACGTAGTACATGATCACAATATACATGATCGCAAAAATAATGTAACGCATTTCACCTCAAAGGCGGATATAAGAACAATGTCATATTCAACGGTATCACTAGAAAGTTTTTTCTCAAGTTTGTCAGTTGAAGGCTCGCTATTTGTCACCTAGATTAGACCATCATATCCTCCTACATATCATTATCATCGACATCCTCTTGCTCCTCCAACTATAAAGATGTAATAACCTAAAATTTGCATATTATTGTTCAATGTTCATTTATGATTTTCTGAGATTTATCATGGATTTTCTGGAGTTTATAAATTCCATTTTGCTATTTTTTAGATTTATATAATTTATTTATTTATGCAAAATGAAGGAAAAATTATGCTAGAAATAATTTTTCTAGGTTCAAAATGTTCCAAAGTATTTTTGAGATTTTTTTCAGAATTTTTGAACTCTATTTGATATTTTATAATGCCATTTGTATTTTTGAAATTATTTTAATTCGAAAATAAATGTAAATTCTCTATTCTCCTTTTTGGCCAAGTGGGCCAAGTTTTCGATGGAATTTCCGTTTTCACTTATACAGAATTTCCGATTTCGTTTTCGTTTTCGACGGAAATAGCTCTCCCGTTTCTGTTTTCTTTTCCGATAAAAAATTTCCATTTCCGTTTTCGTACCGACATTTTTCGTTTCCATTTCCGAAAAAAGGCTTTCGTTTTTGTTTTTCTCCGGAACGGTCGGAAATTCCGTTTCCGTTTTCACCCCTACCTATTCCCGTACGTACTTCACTTGGCGTTGGCGTTGGTGCGCCGGCCGCACGTACGTACGCAACTGGCGCTGGCGTTGGACCGCGGTTTTTTTTAAACCGAATGATTTTTTATTTTTAAATTTTTTTATTTCTTAATCTTTCGGTTTTTGACAGTTTTCGAGCGATTTTTACGGTTTTCGTACTTTCAAACCGATTTTTCAAAAACGGTTTTTAAATCCCTGGCCAGGACACCACACCACAGGCCTCCACATGCATCTTGCGACGTCACGTGCTCGCTCAGCGCCAACAATATTACACATACCAGGGTTTACATTTTCGATTTGAGTTCGAAAATCGCCACTTGCTCGACCGAAATTCGGTAAAAACTGATCGGTTTGGGAAAGTCAAACATGTGGTCAAACTGATTAAAAAAAATCAAAAACCGGTCGGTTTTCTTCGAAAACCGCTCGGTTTTCGTCGAAAACCAACGATAGAAGGAAAAATGGTGAAAATGCAAGAAAATTGAATTTTTGAAAAAAATTTACAAAAAATCCTAATTAATCTATAAAACACCTCAGATAAATTTAAACAATTTTTGAAATCATTTGTTACTTCTAAAAAATCCAAAATAGAAATTAATGAAAAGGAACAAAGAAATTGTCAGATTTTTATAAATATTTAAAATAATTTTTATATTCTGAAATTTTAATTTAAACATAACAAGTTCCAAAGGATCATGTACTAAAATTTTAAGAAATATTAGACTTCATTTAGTACTTATATAAAATCAAAAACTTAATAGCATATACAATGATAATAGCACTTTCAGAATTTTTAAAAAATACAAATATCTGATCATCATCTAAAAATTTTACATAATCATTTTAATTACGTTATAACATTACAGAAAAGTTTAAGAAATATTAGACTTCATTTTGTGCCCCTAGAAAATAAAAAACTGAAGAGCATATAATGTGATAGTATCACTGTTGGAATTTTTAAAAAATGTACTTATCTGATAATAATCTGAAAATTTTACATAATAATAAGGATTGCTTCAGGACTGTACAAAAAAAATTAAAATCTTTTTGACACTGTTCGCTAAATTTATTCAAATTTTTTAAATTTACTATTCATCTGATCGGTTTTCCGAACGGTTTTAATTGCCGAACCGGCTCGGCACAGTCGGTTTTTGTCGGCATTTTAAACCCTGACACGTACGTACGTACGTACCATTATTCGATAATTCCTCCAATTAACCGACACACGTATCAAGGATATAAATCACGATTTTCACGGTAAACTCCCAAAAAGTTACGACAGCTATCACGAAAGTTATCTTTCGTCATGTTTTTAGTATTCAAATGTTTTAAAAAATTAAATATATATATAATTAATATAAGTCACCTTCAAACAAATCATTAAAACATAGTACTTTAGAAGGTACTAATTTGTTTTATAGTAAGAATATGAGTTAAGTTTAGAATCAACAAACATACTAATACATGTCAAAAAAATCATAAATGACAACTATATCATGCAATTCTTAACAATAAGTACTTAATCACGAAAAAATATATATGGATGTTGGATTATTGAATAAGGGCGAGATGATGTTTTTTACTAGGTTTTCGCATAGTTCAGGTTTATAAGAGATGTATCTGGACCTTTTAGTAATGTTGGATTTCAAAATAGACCTAGAGTTTTGACCCATTAGTACCTATATAGGATTACAGAGCTATCACTAGCTATAGCGTTTATATCTAATATAGCGGAATATTCGTCCGTAACTTTATATTTAGAGTGAAAAAAAGCTATAGGCTATAACTGTTTAGAAGACTGCACCGTATACATATGTCATCGATCGTCCTTGTACCTAGCTAGTGAGTATATATCAGGCCATCATGCAATTATTAATCACCCATGCGGCTATTGACCCGTACGTGAGTCATGCTAGCATGCAGTAGCTAAGGTGTCTGACTGTCTGCTATCTGTGGAACATGACATCCATAGTTACGGAACGAGAACTTCCAATTACAGAAAGTTCACAAATCCAAACAAGACACGACAACTTCAGACAACAAAACGTAAAACATGGTTCTTCCCCGGCATTACGGTTACGGTTGGGATTCACCAGAGTTACAGAGAGGTCCACCGGGGTCTAGCACTACTGTACAAAAGTTTATCATAAATGATTCATAAACCTCATTACAGACGGTATTGTAAACAGTCTGTAACAAAGTATCAGTGATGAGAAGGACTCATCACAGACAGTTTGCGAACCGTCAGTGAATATTGTCATTACAGACAGTTCTAAACAGGAATCGTCTGTGATGTTTGTTTCATCACAGATGGTTCTAAAGTGGAACCGTCTGTGATATTTAGAACCGTCTCTAATATAGGTAGCTTCACAGGCGGTTCTTATTTAAAACCGTCTATGATATTGACTTTCCAATGTTTATACTTTTATATTTATTTACTAGCCTCAGGAAATGCTAGCCATACACTCTGAAACAAAATAGATTACAGAGCATCACAAGTATACTATTATGACATACATTTCAAAAATGAACTCAGATTACATATTACAACGTACAACGCATCCATTTCAGAAATCAACTCAGATCACATATTACAACGTACAACACATCTATTTCAGAAATCAACTCAGATATATTAACCAATTGAATTCATAACTACAACTCACAAACTCACAGCACAAGGTTCACAAATCAATACAAGTGGTAACTAACAAATTCATAACTCATCAGGTGAGGATGAGTGGCATTCGCCTTTTGGATTTAGGACCTCACACGTTAAGAAGTCACATAGTTGTCCTCGAATTCCTACCAGGTCAGCCTGTTCCAAAGCAGATTCAGCGTATTTTCGAGACTGTCGATGGGAAGAGTTAAGTCTTGCATGTATATGAATTGATAAGTGGAAACAATTATTACAAGATTGATAAACCTCTAGAAAATTGGTTTTCTTTGCACCAATGAGGAGTTGCATATTGTGGCAAACGTAGAATCTACATAGGTTAGTGGTCTTTGGCTACTGGTGGCACTGCCAAAATATAATAGATCAGTTTCGGAGGTATTATTATGGAGTGTGAAGGATTATTGCGTACAAGCGGATACCAAAAACTTATGAACATGCTTCAGTTGCGATGAGTCCTCGTATGGCCCTCCACAAGCTCTGTAGACATTGAATGACGTCTCGAGTAATTTTGCGATAGGCGTCAAGTCGTGGGTGCCGCACTTTTTTGAATCAAGGTAAATTACTCGATTTTGTCGTGGTATAATTACAAGTAGAACCCAGTGAAACATACACAAGTATGTCGCCATAGTTATTCAACCTAACTTCGAGCTACTATAAAGTACAAATCAACAAGTATAGTAGTTGGATGAAACACTTACCCCAGGTTGTGGGGGTAAAAGTATGAAATTTTTCTTATGAGACAGCAATGCTTTTTCCACGTACTCGTAGACGACTTGTAAATTTTCGTCTATAGTTTTCTTGGACACCATGTGTGGGTCGAGGAAACCCACTGGTTCTTTCCTTGTTTTTACTTCCATGATCATGTATCTATATATACAAAATCAAGGATTATATATATATATATGACATTTATTAGTACGACACAAATGTAGACCATAAATGCACACCACACACTTACAATGTCCAACATCTGATGAGTGAGGCATTGAGGATGTTGAGGTTGTAGAGATCGAACAAGTCGTTGAAACCGACCACGAAGAAGCTATCCAGAAACTGGTGTAAGAAATGCTCCCCTTGAAGCTGACCGAGATACTCGATACCCGTTACGCCATCGACTTGTTGGCTTGTTCCATGCACCAATTTTGCAATCTAACGTATGTTATTGTAAGCGTCTACTCGCGCTCTTCCAGTATGAACGGCTGTCCTAGCTTGAACTGCCACGCCAACGGGGCCAACGGATAGTCATGGGCTTACGTGGTCCCCTTCGACCTAGCCTTGTCACCGCCATGCCGTTTATCATAGGTCATCTTCACGGGAGACGATTGGGCCCGAACTAAAATAACGACCTATGCCTTATGAGACACGATAGCCAATTTGGTGGGTTGCTTCGATGCAGCATGTGGCTCCAATAGTTCTGGGAGCTTCAGCACAGCATGTGGCTCTGGTAGTGCCAGTAACTCCGGCACAACATGTTGCTCCGGTTGTGCTAGTAGCTTCGATGCTACAAGACGATCGTCCAAGGAAATGTCCCTCTTGCGCCACTGGATAAATGTGCCAATGGCATCCCCTAGTGTGACGATCTCGTCGTTTGGGGGCATCTCTAGCGTGATGACCTTGAAAATTTGATGTATAGCATCGACATGGACCTTCGCCTAGCCCAGATCTACCGTGCGACCATGCACAATCGCCCCTAGGCTGGATGGAACGCGCGCTCCCAAGCAGCTTGCAGGAGAACAGAGCTATTGGCAAGTCTCACTTGGAGATTACATAGCGTGGCCAACTACAGAAGGGTACACAATTAGCTAACACATCTAATTGGTCTATCTAAGGAGCATTTCAGACTTGTATATTACCTAGGTGTCGTCTAGAGAAAATCTGGCATCGTCCATGTCCGTCTCAGGCGCGAACGCGCAGCTGCTCCGATGGTTAGTTGGGTTGAACTGCATCTGTGCTTTTGGGGCTTGTGGGGCTTGCACGTTCTGTGCATGCCTCTACATAGCCACCTTTTGCTTCATCCTTTCCTCAAGGCTTCTTAGCTGATTATCGAACTGCGCTCTCAGCCTTTCCTTAACGAGGGCTACTAGCCGTTCCTCGCGCTCGGCTTTGCTTCTCTTCCTACTCTGGTAAGTTTGCCTCGCGTGCGACCTATTTCTCAAGGCCATGGAGAGTATATCTTTCTCTCTGTCTGAAGTGAAAGAGTCCTGAGAAGATTCGGTGCTCAACGTTATCTGCATCCAAGATCCCAACATGTTATTTTATATATGAAGGTATATATGGTCTTCCTACAAACTATGTAGTTCGATATCTTACCAGGCGTTGGGACAATTCCTCGTTTGCAGGGTTGGCAGAGGACACGTCGCCCGAAGATGTGGAAGTGACCTCGCTCTTACCTAATTTCGGGAGTGCGGGTTCAAGATCGAGGCAAATGACGGTGAGGCCTCCTTTTGGATTGCCTCGTCGTCCTCCTTCCTTCATTGTGTGATCTTACCCGCGTACCCAATGGAGCCAAGTCTGTGCGGGTGGGTGTTTTTTGTCTGGACGGTCTTGTGCACTGCACTTTGACGCGCGAATTCTTCCATCGTCTTTCTCTCAACAAATCGTTCTCACAAGTCTTGAATGATGAACCCATACTTTTGGAACAGGGTTATTTCCTTATTCATGTAATTACTGACAAGGACGCTCTTAAAGTTCTTCCACAACTTTCCCGCCACTAGCAAAGCAAATCATCACAGTGCGTGCATGGCGTCTTCTGGAAGCTGGAACAATACGAAAATTTTTGTTACCAGGCTATCACGCTCTTCATCTGTCAGCGTCTTCCATGATGGATAGGTGATGGGGACCCTTTACTGTCCAACGATCCCGCACAATATCCGAAATACTGCCGCTGCCTTAAGAGGTGCGTTAGGGGCCCCATCCTGCGGATCGACCACCGTGATGGTCTATCGGCTCTAGGGCCTTTTTACTAAGCCCTCTTGGACCGCGCCTCAATTTTTCTATGTTCAGCTCATCAGATCCATTCAACGATGAGGAATGAGGGGACACCATCTTCTTTTGAAGTAGGTTATGTTAGATCTTCAAAGATCAGGCAAGTTGGTAAATCAACAATTCATAGACTGTCATATAAGAGGAAAGAAAGTAGATTTAAGAGTATTGTTAACAGCACTTTATTTGTGGAATGAGAAATATTTCTGCCTGCTAGGGAGATTATATTTCTAAAAATATTTTTATGTTCAGAATAAGGAAAGAGAATAGATCACTTTGCTCACTTTTGCCACATGCAAGGTCCCAAAGACTGTGAAGTCTAGCCCCTTTGCAAAACAGTATAGATTATGGACAGAGTGCTCTCAGGTGTCAGGCTACTAAAGGTCGTTGGACCTTCAACCTCCTCGCCACAACGTGTAGGGCTGCTAGAGATTAGTCTCTTACCTCCACTACACCTAAGGTTAAACAATCACAATTGAACTTAAACAATTAACTAAGTAAATAAGGCCTTGAACTCTTACCTTCCTAAATTATGCTACGAACAGTGAGAAAGTTCCCAAGACAAAAAAATTATCTGGCCTCTTGACGTGCAAGGTCCCCAAGACAATTAAATTGTCTGGCCCCTTCACATGCAAGGTCCGCATATAGCAATTTATGAATCAAATTACTGCACTAATCGCATTACACAAGGATCCAATCTCTGATTCATACATACCCTAATCATGCTTAATACTAACTATTAACAACCCACTCTGTGTATCAAGAATATAACTTCTAGTTCAAGGCCTTAATTGCTACTGAAATTGTTTAAATCAAACTTCTAGAGACCATAGTTATATCATCGAGCATTCAAAAGGTAACAACAAGTGAGAATGATTCAAAAAGCCAATTAAGAGTTCAGAGAGTCCATACCAGCTGCAAAACAAATGATCAAAATGCAGGAAAAGGCTGCATGCTAGCTCATGGGGATCCAAAAAAAAGCACACATCAAACATGTCCATTGATAATTTACACGCATCATCATTTTAAGACAGGATTTTATAACCATTTTTAGCCAAGAAGTAATAGTTGTAACTATAGATGCTGTAAGAGAATCACTATTAAATGTATTTCACACGAAAACTACAAAGGAAGATGATGTTTGCACCTAAAATAGTCATGCTTCCACATACCAGTGTTTTATTTAGAAAAAACACATGGATGTGACTTCTGGTGTAAAAGAAAACTCGTTTACAACCATGAACAAGTGAAATGATATCTCCTCACTGATCATAGCAAAAATGTCTTGGAGTTTAAAAATATAACTTAGCAATTCTAGATAACTATTGCACGCTATTCAGCCATATCTAGAGTTCACTTTATGGAGCTGAAAGCAGAAGGCATTCCTGCAATACATCATATGGTAATACCATGGAGGATCAACTTTCTAAATATCTCATAAACTAACATGTTCATCACATGGTAGTATGGTACTATTGTAGATATGTAAATTACTTTGAGCTTTGAATGTACAAAGCACTTGCTAATCATCTTATTCTGAGAGCACGTAAATAAATATACAAATCTTGCTAGTAAAAATAAAAATGTAATTAGGAAACTATTGAAGCCACAGTAAAGCCTAAACATGCTGGATTCTAGTTGATTGCCACTACAAGGACACCTAAAGTTCAAAGGATGCCTAATTAAAAAGACTAAATTGATGCGTGTAGTCTGTGCTAAACCGAAAATACGGAAGAACTAAATATAACAAAAAGAAAAGAAGGGACCCTGCACCAAATCTCACCCTATATCTAACCATTTGTTCATGGAGTCCTCCAAATTAATAGATCCCTATTTCTCTCATCTAACCCACAAAAATAAAAAATTGGTTAATTTGTGATCACTAACAAGAGAGATCACTGCACCTATGCAGAACAATTTCACCAAGAATGGCAATATAGGATCCAAACGAACCTATGAAGACAGTGTGGGAGATATATCATCTAATGGAACTTCTAGATACAGCATAGGAGCTATATCATCTAATGGAAGCAATAACAACATTACTGTTTTAGATTGTCTTAGGTGGGACAATATAAGAATGAAGAGAGTTGAAACTGTAGGTACCATAGATAGGACTATATCTAGATCTCACAATTGAGAGGGAAAATCTGTGGAACCGATCTAAGCAATCCATTTTCCATTCCTAAAAAAGACTTTACCAGTTCCCACGAGCTAAATCATACCATAGAACAGATACAATCTTGACAGGCACTATGGGGTGCTATACTATATGGATAAACCAGATCTACTGTTTCTGTAGAAAGCAAAACTTTTGAATCAAAATCTCTGCAAATACAATCTATCAAACCAAAGGTTAAGGAGATGTTTATTGTCTATTGCAAGTGTTGTGTGTCATGTGTTCTTCTTGTCAACAACAGAACACTTAGGGAAAATAAGGGTGTAAACAACTCAAATTTTAAATCAGATATTATTCAGGCAGGAATTAAAAGAACACACATGCATATATATAATGATTAAGATTGAACTGACATGTTTTTAGCTGTTGCAAATAAGGGTGCAAGTTTTTGTTTGAGAAGATGAAATAGTTATAACAAGTTCAAAATATGAGAATCTCAAAAGAACCTTCACAAGCACACAAATAAACCAACATCGTAGGATTTTACACCTTTCTGTGCTTTCAAATTTAGATGGCAAGTGTTACAAGCTAATTAGTTCAGATCTGATGACTGCCTAGTTCATAATAATATGCTAAATCCTTGTTTTATCCAAGTCTTTTTGCTAGGATAGTAAGCTTAACTGGTACTCAACAAGTCACTCCACCTAGTAGTGATAATACGGCATAATCAGCCTAATATGCGGCATAAGCTCCACCTAGTAGTGATAATACTGCATAATTGGCACAAAAATAAGCACACACCGTCGAGATTGTGCAATATTCATCACATCTAGCTAGCACAAAAATCCCCAAATGACCAAGCTAGCACAGATTGTATATACATGGAACAACAGGCGGCACTTATCAAAACAAAACTACTCACCGGAGGGGGCGCGGGGGAGGACTCATCGAAGGGGGAGCTGACATGGGGGAGACGGAGGATGAGGGGGCATGGGGGAGGACTCACCAAAGGGGGATGGGTGCTACTGATCGAGAGGGGGCGAGGGGAAGGTGTCGAGGGCTAGCCGCAGAGGGGGAGGGGCACCGCTGAGGGGGTGGGATGCTATCAACGGGGGAGGGGCGCTATCGGGGGGAGGGGCGCTGCTGAGGGGGAGTCACTGGGGGGAGCTAGGGTTTGGGTAGGAATTCGTAGCCATCAGGGGAGCTATGGTTTCGGGCAGGAAAGAACGGACCGCTCGCAACAAGTACTAAGTCTTGAACATCGTAGATAGTTCCAGTATAGAACCGTCTGTGATGTTCAAACATCACAGATGGTTCTATACTGGAACAGTCTGTGATGCCTTTTTCCATTTAATTTCCTTACTTATGACTGTTCTACCTGTTCTGTGTTTCAAATATCTTATTACTGCTTATTGAACTGTAATTTACCACACTACATTTTGGAAGTAGAAATTGTGTAAACTTTGTTAGTTGTCTGTTTATACTGATTTAACATGGAAGGCAGCAGTTACTATACTGTGCAGCAAGAATTAACCTTTCGCATTAACTAAACTTCCTGTTAGACTGAGTTGCTTGATACTTGGCCAAGTATATTATTAGTTTTGAATAGATGCACTTTTATTTTTGTGCTCAGAGAGTACATTTGTTGTGAAGTGAATGCATATGCAGTTAAATGAACTATAAGCATAAATGTTTATATCGAGAAAGTCCTTTTCTATATGCTTCATTCTTATGGACAATGCAGTGGCTCATTGAAAATTTATTTTCGTTTACAGAAAATCACATGTAGCCCTCGCCGAATTCAAAGGTCAAGAAAGCAGTATGATACATACATCTCATTAATTATAATATGTACATCTCAATAATTATAATTAATTATAATACATACATCTCGTTAATTATAACATATACATTGATCTCATCATTTATAATGCATACATCTCGTCATTTATAACACATAAATCTCATTAATTATAATACAGGTACACTTAAAAAACATGGGGACCTCTTCATAACTCCACTTGCTTATTTTTTTGTATAAAAATTAGCCCTTCACGATGATCGACACGTGTGTAGCTAGCTTCCTCAGGTTGTTCTTTCTGGACCGTGATGCCATTACCAATAGAAGACAACTCATCAAACTAATTGTATTCTTCTTCATTTACTACATTCTCAACTCCGACAATCCTCCTTTTTTCCTGAAGAACTACGTGGAGCTTCTTGTTGGACGGGTCGATTACATAGAAGACTTGAATAACTTGGTTAGCGAGTACAAATAGTTCATCTTGGTATCAGACACATTCGAGGTCCACAGTAGTGACACCATACTTATCAACCTTCACGTGCTGCAGGTAAACCCAACGACACCAAAATAAGGAGATCTTGAATAGTATGTAGTCGAGTTCCCAAATTTCCTCAATGAACCCATAGAAGGAGCACCTCATCGGCTCAGCAGTATTGAGCGCATCTATGTGAACACCGTTGTTCTAGTTTATGCTCTTCATTTCCTGATCTCTCATGTAAAATGTGTACCCATTTAAGTCATATCATTTCCGTGTTACAACTGTAAATGTTGGCCCTTTTGCCAACCATGTCAGTGTATCACCTGACAAGCTTCCAGTTATGGGTTATCGCTCCTTGAACCATCTGTTGAACTGAAGGTTATGCTGTCTGATGATCAGGACTCTTGTCGTGATAGATTCTCTTGTGGTAACCAGTTCTTGTGCTTGTTGATATATGGAGACACTACAACCATGTGTTGCAAAACCGTGAAATGGACTTTAGCACATACAACTACATCAGGTGTGATTGATTTTCTTCTGTTGGTCCCGATACCTTAGAGCCTCCTCTCATGGTGGGATCGAGACATACCTATCGGTTCGACCTAAGCCATGTAATCCACGTAGAATTCGATGACCTCTCCGGTTGCATAACCTTCGACAATTGTACCCTCTGATCGAGATTGATTCTATACGTAGGACTTCAGAATTCTCATGTACCTCTTGAACAGGTACATGCTACGTAGGAACACGGGTCCACACATCTTTATCACCCTCACAAGTTGAATAGTGAGATGGACCACGATATCGAAAAATAACGGAGGGAAATACATCTCAAGATTACATAGAGTCATCGCCACCTCGGCCTGCAGAGCATCCAGTCCTTCGGGATCGATGACCTTCTGAGCAATTGTCTTAAAGAAATAACACAGCCTTGTGATTGTCTCTCGGACCTTGCTCGATAAAATACTTCTAATTACAACAGGAGCATCTGTGTCATAAGCACATAGAAATCATGAGACTTCATGCCAGTTATGCTCAAATCTTGCATCGAAACAAATCTCTTCATGTTTGTTAGAGGAAAACTTACCAACCCCTAGAGAGGAAGCCTCATATACCTGCGGGAGGCCTCCTCATGCACCGTGGGAATACATCCAGGGCATACCCCGTGGGAGGTTGCTTAATGCCCCGAGAGGCCTCCTCATGCGCTGCGGACGTCGGGAGGCACCCTCCTACTCCACGGGCGTCCACGGGAGGCGCCCACCTACTTCGCGGGAGCCTACGGGAGGCTCCCTTCTACTCCGCGGACGTCGAGAGGCGCCCTCCTACTCCGCGGGAGCATATGGGAGGCACCCTCCTACTCCGCGAGCGTCTACGGGAGGCTCCCTTCTACTCCGCGGACGTCGGGAGGCGCCCTCCTACTCCGCGGGAGCCTACGGAAGGTGCCCCCCTACTCCGCGGACGTCTACGGGAGGGTCTCTTCTACTCCGCAAACGTCGGTAGGCACCCTCCTACTCCGCGGGAGCCTACAGGAGGCGCCCTCCCACTCCGCGGGCATCTACGAGAGTACAGGTGATTCCTCCGAATTGTTTCTTCATATTGCGGTACAGGTGATTCCTCCGAAAGAACCTACGGTGACGCATGTACAAGATTTTGTGTGAGTGATTCAGCCACACACTCTCGATATCATCTAAGCAGTGAGTACAGACTTTGGCTCCTTTCGTACTCTGGCCCAACATGTTAACAAGGGCAAGATAATCATTTATGGTGCAGAACAACAGGCATTGCAAAATGAAGTACTCTCATTTATGAGTATCCCATACCTGTACCCTAGGAGCCCACAGTGTTTTCAGATCTTCCACCAATGGTGCTAGGTATACATCAATATCGTCCTTGGATAAGTATAGACAGTAAAATGTACTTCCGCTTCATAGACAACCAAGGAGGAAGGTTGTAGATAGAAAGATTCACAGGCTAAGTGCTATGACGACTGCTCATGTTACCGAAGTGATTCATTCTATTCGTACTAAATTCAAACCTTATATTCCTCGGATCCGCAACGAATTCTTGAAACCTCCTATCGATGTTTCTCCACTAGGTGAAATCAACATGGTGCCTTAGAATTATATCATTCTTACGCCCATTCGAGTGCCACTGAAGTAGTTTTGCCTCCTTTGGGTTCGCAAATAAATGCTTCAAACGGGGAATTACAGGCAGATACCACGCCACCTTAGCAGGATGTCCTTTCTTCACCTCGATGCCCTCGTCGTTATCATATGATTGATCTTTACGCTTTTATTGGGATGCATTGCATACCGGTCATACATGCAAGTTTGCGTACTCTTTGCGGTAGAGGATACAGTCGTTCGGACATACATGTATTCTTTCTACTTCTATTCCCAAGGGATAAAGAAATTTTTTGGATTTGAAGGTGATTGTCGGCAACTCGTTTCCCTCCGAAAGAATGTCCGCTAAGAAACCTAACAGCACTGTGAAATTCTTGTCGCACTAACCATTGCTTGCCTTTTATTTCAAAAGTTCAAGCACGTGTGACAACCTTGTGTATTTGGACTTGCAGGATGGGAACAAAGGTTTCTCTGAGACGTCCATCAAGCCCTGGAATTTTACATACTCCCGCTCATTACGATTCCCTTCTACATCATGCAACATCTGATCCAGATTGTCATCGTGAAACCTATCCTTATCGAAAGCACAGTCGATATCATCCGGCGTATCATCGACTTCGTCGACGATGTTAATACTACTTGCTTCTTGTATAATCTGCTATTCACTGTGACTGGTCCAACATGTATACCCCCTTTTGAAACCCCTTAGAATCAAGTGTGCTTCGATCTGCGCTGGGTTTCAAAATATCCTCAGATTCTCGCAGTCAATGCATGGACAAGGCATAAATTCCACCCCCTTGTTCAACATATCCTCCTCTGCAACTCTTTTAAAAGTGGAGACGCCATTAATATACTCGGTGCTTGCACGATTCTCAGCGTACATCTAGCTTTGGTCCATCCACGCTACGTATATAACAATAAGTGTTAAATAATGAATTAAGTACACTAGGAGTGCGCGTACACATATTCTTAAATTGGAGCACAGATTAACTAGCTAAAACCTTACCCTAAATTATAAACCATGCTATATCTAATGAACAAACGGATCAACAATATTCTACATATAAGCTACATTTAAACTTGCCAATTAACCTATATAGCTCCTTAGATCACAAAGAACAAATGGATATATATATATATATAAAAAAAGCTATATTTAACTTAGCATCTTCAATTCTCTCTTTACATAGCTAGCTACATATTGAGTACAATGAAATTAGAACCAATTACTACTTTAGATCACAAAGAACAAATGGATCTACACCAAGTTAGATCAAAACCATCTTCATTTCCCTCTTTACCATGCTAGATCTTGAATATAATGCAATTAGAACCAATTATTGACCTTAGATCACCTTACCATCTTCAATTCTCTCTTTACCAAACTAGCACATCTTGAGTATAATGTAATTAGAACCAATTACTACTTTTGATCACAAAGAACAAATGGATCTACATCAAACTAGATAAAAGCCATCTTCAATTCCCTCTTTACCAAACTAGATCTTGAATATAACGCAATTAGAACCAATTACTAGCCTAGATCACCTTACCATCTTCAATTCTCTCTTTACCTAACTAGCTAATCTTGGGATAATGCAATTAGAACCGATTACTACTTCAGATCACAAAGAACAAATAGATCTTCACCAAATTAGATCTAAACCATCTTCATTTCCCTCTTTACCAAGCTAGATCTTGAATATAATGCAAATTAGAACCAATTACTAACCTTAGATGACCTAGAACAAAAGGATCTACAATCACACTTCCAAATACAGGGTCTCTTTTCACTAGATCACATCTCAATCGCAGCCACCTCAAAAATAGCTCGGGAAACCCTAAAAACACAGAGGAGGCCGGGGCTCTCTGTACTTATTTCCAACAAAAGCTCATCATAGACGGTTTTTGGCTAAAACCGTCTGTGATGAGGCCCACGTCATAGACGGTTTTTGGCACGGTGTCATCACAAATAGTTTTTGGCTAAAATCGTCTATGATGTGGGCCTCATCACAGACGGTTTTATCTAAAAACCATTTGTGATGAGCATAGGCCTCATCACTGACTATTTTTTGCAGAAAACCGTCTGTGATGAGGGGTCTAATATGAGCCCTTTTGTAGTAGTATAGTGTTCTCCCGTTTCTGAGCAGGGAAGGGGGAAGCATGTAGTAGCCCAATGAAGGATGGTAGAAGGGTGGGCGGCGAGGGTGCTATTGGCCGCGGATAAGGGGAGGACAGTGTGTGGTTGCAACAAATAACACATTGATGGGCAAGACGAGTTAGGGTGGACGGGTTGGAGGTGGCAGGGGTGAGGAAGATGGCAACACGGCAAGGCGACAAGGGCACCATAGGTCACAGGTGGGGACAGAGGCGCACAAAGCTCGCTGGAGAGGAAGAAGACGAGGGGCAGGGGCCTATGGAGCTTGTTGGAGAGGGACAAAACGAGTTACGGGGGTGGTGGTGGAGGTGTGTGCAGCTAGCTGGAGAGGAGGTAGTAGGGTGGTCGCGAGTTGTTCCGAGGAAGACGAAGGAAGTTATTGAGTTGGCTGGCTAGCTCGAAACAATGATATAATATTTCCACCTAATCATTTGTGTATATAATCTACATCCCAATCAGTTGGTATCCCGTATATGTATCTTACAATCGGTAAGATGGCGTTGCTGTTGGAAAATTTATGATAGAATCATCAAGGGTGCTCTCTAGAAGCTATGAGTCATGCTAGCTGATTTTTCAGCAAATTGGAAAATTTGATAATAGGTAAATGTGAACGAAAGCCGGTCTTGGATGAAACGTTGATGCGAAGTAATAGCGAACTCAGACGAATTCCCGAAATAAGGATATGTGTAAATCAAAAAATGATCAATGCGTCAATGCGAAGCAATATCGATCAAAGTCGAATTACGAAGATACGATTTTACCGGCTATGGCATACTCCTTAAAGTATAAGAAAAGTAGATGTAAAAAAAGGTAAAGGGAGATTTGATTATTTGACCCGTTTTAGTTGGTGCAATTGATTATTTGCCCCGTATGTCTCACTGAGACATTACGGGTTAAATCATCAATGGCACAAGTAAATGAGGGCAAATCATCAATTTTTCCATCTTGGATTGTGTTTCAGGTCTCCCTCTTCATGTCGGCTCAACCTTTCTTTGGATAGAGTCTATGTAACATCCCAGAAGAATAAAAAATAGATAAAATGTAAAATCAAATTGGAATTTATATTTTAATCTGAATTACCATATTTTCTATATTTTTTCTTAATTTTTTTTGTCTTTATAAAATTGTTTACAGTATTTGACTCTTGATTTATAAACTATGAAAAAAGAAATTATGTAATAAACAAATATATAAAAAATATATTTAAATATAAGGATATTATCAGAAAACCCTTGCAAAAACCCAAGAATGTGTGAGTAAATTTAATATAGATAAGAGATTAAAAATAGTACAAGTGGACTAGCAACAGTGGCCATGTCAGAGTAATTAAAAAAATTAGACCTTATATTATCCAGAAAATTTTAACACGTAATCTAAAGTACTAAGTGTCATATAGTAAAATTTTCAAAAAATAATAAACAATATTCAAATCCCTTAAAAATTCAAAAATAGAAATCTAGGAAAATCAATAAATAAAATGTCAGAATTTTTATAAAATAAATACGTGGGCATATCATCTCAAAATTTTGCAATAGTATTCCAATCATATTATGAACTCCCAGTAAAAGTTACAAAAAAATTTGAACAATTTTTTTATCGTCGTAAAAACTAAAAATAGAGGAGAAAATCAGCAGTTTGGACTGTCATAATTTTTGTAATTTATATACAATATATTTTAATCTAAAAATTTAAAAAGTGTTGAGAACTATCCTGAAACTTTGTATAAAAATTATAAAAAAAATTATTCGTGAAATGATGGGTCATTCAATGTGGGTTACATCATTGGACAAGGGGATGAACCTCTCTCTCCATCATTGCCAAGTGGGGCCCACCCACAGAGGGGTCTACCTGCCAGCCTCGCTGTCTCTCCTTCGCCTATAAAGCCAACCAAGACCTGCTCACATAGCTCTGCACTTCACTTTGCTTCCTCCTAGGTCCCTCATCACAAACCCCAACTCAATTTCAATTTTCGTCGGCCGTAACACCGCGGCCACGTCGACCATCTTTCTCGTGGCCAGCCACCGATGAAAGAGCACCCCAGTCCTCTTCTCACAGGGTAAGGCCCTAAAATAGAATGCTTATAATCTCTTGATGCTAATCCCAAGCTTAGCTAAGCTCAAGTCCCTCCATCCTCCCCCACGGCTATCCAGCCATGGCCGCCGCCACCCGACCTTGGTGGTGACCACCTTTCAGCCGCCACTGCCCGCCACCAACCATCACCCCAGGTGTGCCACCTTCCCAGCGTCGCCTTCCCCTCGCAACCGGTGGTGACCCCCTGCCCGCGTGCACCTGCTCTATGCGACTGCCTAATGGGCCCGGGAGGTTAGTGACTCGCCCCAAGCTAGCTTGCTAGCTTGCAGGCCCAACATGTTAGCCTGTTTAATTCAAAACTGACCAAAAATAGAAAAGCGCTTTCGATACTAGAAAGCGTATTTTTTAATTTTCAGCTATTTTCCAACCCGAGCCAATTCAACTTTGAATAACTTTTGCATCCTAGCTCCAAATCTAGTGAAACAGGTTACTAATTTTGCATAAAATTATGAAGGATCTAAACAAAAATATTTTGAAGTTTACCTTTTTACAAAATTTAAATTCAAATTTAAAGAGAAGGCAGAGAACATGCTCAATATAAAATTTGTGCAAATAAACTCCAAATTGAATAAAACAAAATTTAACATGTTCCTGAGATCTTTAGCACTCTAGATATGCAAATATATTTAATATTTGACTTAGTTTGAACTAAACTCATAAATGACTTTACTTTCTATGCAAATGAGACCTAAATATGAATAACTTCCATAAATGAATATTAAAATTAGTGAGACTAGCTTCAAAGAACCCCAGAGGTCAGGACCCTTTGATGCTATAATCGTAGAATAATTTTTCCAGAGGTCAGGACCCTCTGATGATATGAAGGTAATTATATTCGGACGTGATTTGCACTTAATCTACCTTCTTATAATATTAACCTGAGAACGCTTAACATGAATAACAAGAATAAAAATTGAGAAATCAGTACTTAAAATCCTTTTTGTCACCAGAACCTTCTATTTTAACTTATATTTGAATTATTTTGCCTCTTATTGTTGTTATTTTTGCTTTATTCTCGACGAACGACATGTAGACTCCGATGTGCTAGACACTATTGTCGACAACCTCGACTACGCTATCGACATCAAATAGCAAGGCAAGCACCCCCTTTGATCATGCATATTGATCCTAGTGTTTTAATTTTTGTTTTGTTTTATCAAATCTATTTATACATACGTGTATTTTCAGTAAATTTGCTATATTGTGGTACAGGTAGCATAACCCTATCTCGTAGAACTTCCTTAATAAATATTGAGCTGTGAGCCTTGATAACCCTAGAATAAGATTAGACAATACATAATATCAACAAGGGTATATGCGATTACATATTAATCATGCTTAGCCATGCTTTAGTATTGGAAATTGAAATAATCATATTAAATTGTTTCTTGAGAATTTAAAAAGGTTGAATATGACATTAAAGGTTGTCGATATTTTGGTAAAAATGAAAATAAAAATATGATTTTGAAGCGGGCGATTATTGGCAATAGCCAGATGTACATGGGACTTGCACGTAGTGTAGGGGGAGATTATCGTCCGGGTCAGATTAAGGACGGAACATAGTGTTGTATGATCCAAGGGATATATGTACAACCATAGTGCTGGTATGGGACAGTCTTAAACCAATTAAATCATCTAGTGTAACTTTACACATTAAAAGACTGGAGTAGCATGGGCTTTCTGAGACTGATTGCTCGTAGGGGTTTCTACATACCAATGCAACAGTGTACACCTTGCTATGATGAGGAAGTGGGGACTCAACAGGAGTGAACTGTTGAGAGTACAACGATGTACAAATATCTTCCATCGCTATAGAACATGGGGAAGTGAGGACTCAAATTGGAATAGCCTATTGAGAGTACAATGGGTGTACAAATATCTTCTGCCGTTATATGAAGGGTTTGTTGTCTCCGGGCTGATGCAAAGTTAACCTAGGTAAAGTAAAGGTTTTCGTCATGAACATTCTGGCTACACACCAAAGAAGTGTGAAAATAGTGACAAAAAGAAAATATCATAACTTGTGAGTAAAGTTCTACACCTCTGCAGAGTTTAAATCTTTTTGAAAAGCCGTGCCCGCGGTCATGGGACACTAGCTAGAAGAACATTTGTATCGTTGAATTCCGTTCTTCCAAAATGAATAAAATAAGAAATTGAGTTCAAAGTATGATTTTATTCTGAATTTCCAACTTATCTGAATTTATCTGAACTTCCATAATTATTTAGATAGAAACAAAGTAAGCGACATAAAAAAATTTGGAAAATGTGAAAACATTTAATGTAGATGTAAAATCAAAAACAGTGTTGGGTGACTAAGAAAAGTATCATTGTCAGATTTAATTAAAAATGTAATAACAAGACTATCTTCTGAAATTTTTATGAAATCATCTATAGAATGAAAAGACTATACAGACATAGTTTCAACAATAAAAAAGCTTATCTGATGCATTTAAAAAATCAAAATTAGAAACTTTAAAGAAACAGCATAAAAATGTCATAATTTTATAAAGTAAACATATTTTATCATGCTCTTAAAATTTTATGGTTACCTTTGTAAACCCATAGGATCACTCAAAAAAATCATGTAAAATTTGCCTTATTTGAAACCTCAGAAAATAAAAATTAGAAAATAGATAAATGAAATAGCAGTCTTGTCAGAATTTTATTAAATTGTATAGACAAGATCATGATCTAAAATTTTTAGGAGAAGATAAGCACTGCGTTGGAAAGACACACAAAAATTTTAAAAAAAATTCAACCTTGTATGTAAGCTCCATTAAATGCATGAACCCTTATCTGTCTAGGATCAAGTTTCGAGTTTCATCATCTCACACTGTCATGTGGGGTCCACCCCAAACCTGGCCCACTTAGTAGAGACCCAGTTTCACTCTGCCTTGCCCCCTCCTCAGCCTAGCGCTACCCAAACCTGTGCTAACTCTGCCGCGGCAACAAAAGCTAGTGAAGATTGCTGCCATGGCACGTTTGAGATAATCACCAACCATTCCCAATGTCGTGTGAACCGAGTTCCATTCCTACAGCGCCATTACTCCCTATCCTGACACCCTGGAACTCAGCCAAAGCTACCCTACCTTGCCTTCTTTGCCGTGCTCGTGCCTGACTCTTGCTAAGACAGAGAAACACAGGTGTAAATGCTGTCGTGGCAAAACTCAAGACGATGGCGCCGACCTCAAGCATCGGACACAGCCAAGTGTGCTTCCCAAGCTCTACCCTAGGCCATGCCATTCCCATGCCCTGCGCCCATGATGACCCTAAAATTCCATGATGTCTCTGCTGATCTGAGCCAAATCACGACGCTGCAATACCTCACACCTCCTCTCCTTCGCCTATTTAAGCCACCGAAGCTTCCTTGCACTCCCTACATCTTCTCTCCACTCCCTCTTTTTCCCGAGCTCTATTGAGCTACCTCCAATCGCCATTGCCCGCGAGCTTCAAGCTTTCGGACCAAGGCTCAATTCTATAAAATTTGTGAAGCACTATCCAATTCCATTTACCCGAAGCATCCTAAGCATCCACTAGTCATTATCCCCCCACTTTATTGCAGTTGCCACTGACTGAATCACCATCGCCTCGTCCCTCGACTTCCCTATTTTCAGCGCACGACAATGAGCCACCTTGATCCATCCTCCGAGCACCCAAGGTACCAAAATGGATTGTCCTTGGCTTACTAATGCTTAGCCCCCTCTTACCCATTTAAGATCGAACCCCTAGCGCTGCCGCGGCTAGTCGCTACCCTCACTGTCACCCCTCACCGCCACTGACCTACCTTCAGTCACCGTCGAACCCAACTGAGCGGTGCCATAGCTCCACCACACCTCCCTCATGTTCCTCCGCCCGCTGTCAGCCGTCTCTGGCACTCCCTCGCTGCTGGCACTGCTGCCACCATTGACTCTGTTCTTGTGAGGCCGACAAGTGGGCCAACCTTGTCAGCCTCTAGGCTAAATTCAAAGAAAGCCGAGAATTCAAGAAATGAAGAAGTACGCTTCCCACTTTAGAAAACGTATTTTTTGAATTTCTGGATTTTCCAAAACTGACTACTATTCAAACCCCTATAACTTTTGCAATATAGCTCGAAATCCACCTTTGTACAAATAACTGATCTTGAACCTTATTTATCCCAAATTCCTATTAAAGATAAAGCCACCCTCTAGTAGGAAATCCAAATAAAACCTAGCTTGTACCAACAAAGAACATGAGACCAAACCCTAAACCCTTATTCAACCCAACCATTTATGTTTCTATAGTTGATTTTAAATTTGATGTTATTTGACTTTTTTGCCTCATATTATTATTTGCCTCCTATTGTCGTTATACGATACATATGTGTAGATACCGACGTACCGAAGGTACAACTGTCGACCTCGACCCTGAGTCGATTCTTGAATCAATAGAGCAAGGTAAGAACCTCCTTTGATTATGTTGATCCCATTATTTAAATTATTTTATACTATTTTTGTCAAATCCATTATGCATGCACGTATTTTCAGTAAATTCGTTATATTGTGGTATTGGTAGATATACCTGTTATCTCATAGAACTTCCTCAATAAATATTGAAATGTCAACCTTTGAAACCCTAGGATAAGATTAGACAATACATAATGTCAACATGGGTATACGCGATTACTTAACACACATGCTTAGCCATGCTTTAGAAAAGGAGATGATCAGACATACTATTCTTTATAATTTAAAAAGGCTGGATATGATTAAAAAGGTTGGATATGACTTAAAGGTTGCTGATATTTTAGTTAAAAATGAAAATAAAACTATGATTTAACAAGGACGATTATTGGCAATTGCTGAATGTGCGTGGGACTTGCACGTAGATAGGGGGAGTTTATCGCCCACATCAATTAAGGACCAAACTATTGTGTTGTTATCAGGCCAAGGACACAGAACAATCACAAGTGCTGATATGGGACGGCCTTAACCTAGTAAGTTACATAGACTTATCTTTGCACATTGGAAGGCTGGAGTAGTACGGATTGTTTGGAACAGATTGCTCGTGGGGACATCCACATAGAGGTATGGGTGAAACACATACCAATATAACAGTGTACACCGTACTATGGGAAGAAGTGCGAACTCAACAGGATGGACTGTTGAGAGTACAGTGATGGTACAAATATCTTCTGTCGCCATAGGATAAGTTTGTGAAAGACCATGTGAAGATCTATCCTTAGTGGTGATGAGTTATTGACAGTGTTTAAGCTTTAGATGCCTAACTTTGAGTTTGTTTTGAGTGCTATTCTAAATTTGAAGCAATTTGAGCTCTGTCTGGAATTTACGGTGCTACCGGCCATGGCAGCCCGGTGCTACCGGCCGAGCGGTAGCACCGGCCTTGTAGAGCGGTGTAAAAATTCCAGAATGGTGCATTTTTGGGCATTCTAGCGGTCCGGTGCTACTCCCCATGGTGGTCCGGTGCTACAGGGCTAGCGATAGCACTGGCCCAAATGCCCAGTGTGAAAATTCTAGAAAAGGATGTTTTGCTATTTTGGATGAAGGGCGGTGCTACTGGCCAGGGGGCGGTAGCACCAACCCTGATGAGTGTGAATGTTCCAAAAATTGTGTTTTTGGGAGTTTTATTGCATATCGTTTTTAGCATTGCTCTGTGATGGGTATTTCTTGTCTTTGATGGTTGCAGGACATCGGTGCTTGATCATGGTGAGAAAGAGGATGATCGGGACTAGACGAGGTGCGCCGGAGGTCCAAACGGTCGAGGATCGCCGAAAGATGATAGGAGACGAAGTCGCTACGAGCCAAAAAGACAAGGAATGGATGAGATGCTAACTTGGAGCTACTCGAATCAAGGAGGGCCGTCGGATCACGGTCTAGGTGATAGAGTAGCAGGTCTAGTGTAACATCCTACCAATCCAGTTCAAATAAGAAATCAAGTAAATATTTAAACCAAATTTTATTTTTGCCTTTTTCTGAAATTTCCTGAATTTTCTCTGAGTTTTCTTGATTTCCTTTGATTATTGCTTAAAAGGAAAACCCATTTTATAAACAACCAACATACTTAAGTAATAAGAAAAGATTTGTAAAACAAAAAAAAAGAAAAATCACTGTAAAATTCGTGGAGTTATCCAAAACACAAAAATATAATTTTAAAGTCATGTAAAAGTATTAAAAGATGAAAAGAAAGGTAATTTAATGAATCAAGACTAGCAATAGTAAAAATGTCAGAAATTAAATTTTCATAATTTCGATGTGAAAATTTTTATATTATCTTCTGCCTAGATAGAGAAATCTGCAGTAAAACTATCAGGAGATAATCTGTAGGTTTGACAATTATAAAAATTCAAAAACTGAATAGCTGAAAATCTAGAAACTTCAATGTCAGAATTTTAGTAAATGAACTATTAATAATATGAAGATGAAAATTTTACAGGAGGTTAATGTATCCATAAGGAACCTCCACAAAAAGTTTACAAATTTTTAAATAAGGTATAAGTACCTAAATAAATATAAAATAGAATGCATAAATTCGTGCATAGTGCATTGTTGGAATTTTTGTAAATTCTAAAGGAGTCCAATAGGACTGAAATTTTTATGGTAGATTCTAATCTAGCTCTAGTACACTCAGTAAATTCCTCATTAATTTACAAATTAGATAATAAATGGATTCAGTGAACCAATTTAACCTTCTTACAGTCCAAGCCGAAGTTCTCTTCTTCCTTCACTACCATGCGGGCCCTTTCTCCTATGCGGTCCCACCCGTCAGTCACAGCCTCTGTCTTCTTCCTCCTCTCTCGGCTGAGCTCCCGCACATGACCGAGAGAGCCGCTCGCCGGCTGTAGCTCGCGCCACTGCTGCAACCTCACGCCGCCCGAGGAAACCACCTCATTACTAACTTGCCACGCCTTGTCCTTGCCCTGAAAATTTACAGGCACGCCCATACCAGCTCCTATTCTAGCGTCGCAAAACCCCGCCGAGTTCATACCAGGTGACTGGCTTATCTACAGCAAATCCCTCGGCTATAAATACTGGCTTGAGTTCGCAGAGGAGTGCTCATCATTTCCCCTCTACTTCCATTCGCTCTCGTCCACCAAAGCTTTGCCAATTACTTATTTTCCCGAATCAGCCGAAGAACCCTAGCTTCAGGATTGAAGCCGATTTCATCCGGTATACTGATCTTCTCCCCAATTCCTTTGCGCGTCTATTTCTGTGTCTCACCCCGAGTAAAACCCCTCATTCATTTCCAGGAATCATCAACCGGAGTTTCGCCGCCACCGAGCCCCCTTCTTCTCCGAAACCGGCGATCGGTGTGAGCTAATCCGTCACTTATCTCACTTCCTAATCGATAAAAATGGAATCGCTAGGTCTCATAGATGTTTTAGGTGGAACCGATTCTGTCGGAAAAGCTCTCTGACACCGGCACGGCTCGCCGCCTCCTCCGCCGCCGCATGTCCACGGTGGCGAGGTGATTCGGCTAGTCGTCGGTAGGAATGGGTTCCGTCCTTAGGTGCACAAAAGGGTGCTGATGCTAACCGTGTCCTCGGCTGGACCGAGAAGTCACCGGATCCTCGCCGTCGGCGAGCTCTGGCTCAAGCTCTGTCTCGGTCGAATGACATGCGGGGCCGATTTGTCAGTGGCTCACCGCAATCTTGCATTGGGTCGCTAACGGATGGGTCCGGAGTGTCAGCGGCTGTGACGGATTTGAACGCGCGCTGCTGGCGCGAAGCAAAAGACGCTTTCAGCGCAGCGAAAGCGTATTTTGCTATTTTCATTAGATTTTTGAATCGGTTAAAAATTCAAACATGAATATCTTTTGCATCTGAAGTCCAAATGAGATGAAACCAATTTATAAATTCATCTAAAATCAAGTACTTCCAGAATATGCAAAAATATTTTGAAAATCTACTCTATAAAAATATTTTAATACAAAGGTGTATAGTAGATATGAAAATAGACTAAATGTAGAAACTTTGCAAATAAAGTTGAATTTGTATGGAACCAATTTTCCTATGATCCTCATTCTGCTAGGAACCCATTCATATAAAAATATTTAGGTAACTAGTTGGTTTAGGTCTTTTCTATTGAAGTCTAATATTATTAGTTTGATTATGCAATAATAAATAAACTAATAAGAAAAGAATTTCAGGAGGTTGCTAAACATATTTATTTTCAGCATGATAGCAGTATGATGTTAGGCTAAATAAAAACATTGGATAAATAATGGATTATGCAAATAGATTGTGTTCCAGTACAAGGGCATAAATAAGCATATGCGTGTGTCTATATATATATATATATATATATATATATATATATATATATATATATATATATATATATGTATATATATATATGTATGTATGTATGTATGTATGTATGTATGTATGTATGTATGTATGTATGTGTTCATGCAAGATCATACCTGCATCTAAAAAAATTAGTACATGAAGATGTAGTAAATAACTTAATGTGCCATGCATACATAATAGAATGGCAGTAAGAAGTTTGGTGATCAATGTTTAATTCAAAAGTCTTTAAATACATTGCTTTGCATCTGAATCCTATTAACAACACACTACTTTATGCAACCTCTATAAGACAGATCTTTCTTCTTTAAATAATTTTAGCATCTAGAATTCATTAAAATAAAATGAATAATTCATATGAACCAAGAAATACTTGATACCATTTAGTCCAAAAATAGTAAAGGTAAACAAAAACAAAAAGAGACAGTATAACCACATAAACACGAATCATAATCTTACTAATGACCACTCCTGTTTTTGTGAGTAAGTCTTTAGTTGGATTTTCTATCTGTCTTCTTTTTGCCCTTATTTTTGTTTGCTATTTATTGTATGTTATTCTTGATGATCGACGAGTAGATTTCGATGAGCCTGAATTAGTAGACGACGACCTCGCCAACGACCCGGACTTTATACCTGACAATGACCAGCAAGGCAAGCACTCCCTTGATCAGCTTGATCCTTCTATTTTAAATAATTACTTTTCAATGCTTGCAAAAACTATTATGCATGTGCATACTTGTCATAAAAATGCTATATCGGGATATTGGTAGATATACCTGATAAATCGTGGAACTTCCTTGATAAGTATGGACATGTGAACCTTAATAACCATAGAAAAAGGGATAGACATTACATAATGTTAACTTGGGTAATATACGATTAATAATCATGCTTAGTCACGCTCACATAGCAACGAGGTAGATGATCGAAACTAACTGCTTCTTGGAAATTCGAAAATGTTGGGGTTTGCTATGATGGCAGTTGTGAATATTTTGACTAAAAACTCAAAGTAAAATTATGGTTTAGATGCGGGCAATTATTGGCAATAGCCGGTTGTGCAAGGGTTAGACTTGTACGTAGTGTAGGAGGAGTATTGCCCGTGTCGGATTAAGGACTGAGCTATGGGTTGTTTTCAAGTCAAGAAAACCGTACAACCACCAGTGCTGGTATGGGACAGCCTTAATCTATTAAGTTCTTTAGATCTGGCTTTGCACATTGGTAGGCGGGAGATAGTATGAGCAATCCTTTCTAGGTTTGCTTATGAGGGGCTTCCACACTTCGTTGTGGGTAAATGCATATCGGTATAACGATGTACGCCTTGGTATGGGAAGAAACCCTTATCGCAGGGATTTACTGCTTCTATCGCAGGGAATTACTACTTGTATTACCACTTTAAATGACAGGGATACACTGTCTTGTTTCTTCTCCATAACAAGGATTTAACGTCATTATGCCAGTGCAAAGTTAGGTCTAGACAATGTAACGATTATGTCATGATCACCATGCCGACACCTCAAAGGAAGAGTGTCAACTGGCCTGGGAAAAATGGCAGATCATTTCTTGTGGGTAAAGATGTACACCTCTGCAGAGTGAAAATCTAATTAATTAGCCG
Source organism: Otatea glauca (assembly GCA_036346275.1). Taxonomy (NCBI): domain Eukaryota; kingdom Viridiplantae; phylum Streptophyta; class Magnoliopsida; order Poales; family Poaceae; genus Otatea; species Otatea glauca. The sequence goes on from CM070715.1 coordinate 92,314,047, forward strand.
CGCCTACGGTTAAAGGCACTTGGTAAAGTCATCACATGGTTAAAGTTTTAATATTTCCAAAATGATTTGATGGGGAAATGGTGTTTGAAATATACTTCATGTCAGGAATGACAAGGGAATGGATTGAATCAGTCGAGTAGACTGCGATATAATCTTATCACCGTGTTAGTAGTTGGTTAATACAATAGATGCTCTTTTACAAATTCCGGTTGCAATCTAGTATGAGATTATACTGTAATTTGCCAATGCAAAATAATTGTAGAAACATTGCCATTGATAAAACATGCATTTACTTATATTTGCATCTGTGATACACTATAAGACTTGTTGAGTACACAATGTACTCAATCTTGCTATCAATGTTGTTTTTAGGTGATGATATCGAATTCTCCGATGATCATTACGAACATACAGGATTCGGGGGTTATGATGACGATCTTTTCTAGGGTTTTACCTTGTCTGTTGCCTGAGGGTGAATGGGCATACTACAAGAGAAATAAAGTTTCCGCTACTGCTTTTCAAGTTTTTGGTTTGTAATACTATTATGTACTCTCACACACTTAGTGTATGTAATTTTATTGTGTATGGATGTGGTTTCAATTTGTAATCTGTGTGTACTAGCCACTGATCATGGGACTAGTACAGTATGCACAGGGAACCCATTGTTGGTATTCAATATCAAAAATGGGTGCCTTACATCTAGTTAGTATGATTTGAAAAGCGTGCAAAAAAAACCCGGTATGCTTGTTGGGTTTTGGGTTAACCCATGTATGGCTGTGTGTGGGAGTCATTCCTAGCCGTTGATAGTGATCCAAGGGTAAAGGGTGACTCAAGAGTAGTATAAATAGAGGAGGAGGGATAGCCTTCCTCCTCTTAAAGGTTTTAGAAGTTTTGTGCTCCTTTGAGCTTTTGCCTTCCTTGTTGTGAGGCTTTGTAAACCTCCCATCCAGAAATCCAAAACAATTTTCCTTGTGCTTGAATTTACTTTCCGTATTTACATTATGTCTTAAATTAAGCATTCAAATTTCGCACTTACATTCTTGCAATTTACATTTATGCAATTTGGATTTGCCTCCCCGCCTTCTACATAATTTTGCTTCTTTTGACAAGGATGTTGATTAATGGATGAATCTCCTATTTTACCTCAATCATCTAGGCAACCCATGTGTTTTTCTTGCAAGAAACCGATCTTGTGTTTTTGAGCGAAACATTCTTCTAGATCACGTTTGTGGGGTTTTGGACTTGTGTTCTTGCTTGCTGTGACGTGTGGGAGGTTATCCAGGATCATCTTGATCATCAAAACCCCACAAGCAAGTCCAAGATCAAGTTCTTGAGTTTTGCTCAAACTTGGTGTGTTCTTCCTTCAAAGTGAAAAAGGTTGGAACTTTGACGTCAATCCTTGCGATTGAAGGTTAGAATAAGTTCCTGACATCCTTAGGAAGATATCTGCCAAGTTTCATGAGTTTTTGTCCAGTTGATCAAAAGATTCATAAAATTGGCTTTTGAGTTCGTGTTATTTTTGACTCTGTTCTTCCTGCTGCTCTTGAGCCTAGTCATACCACCCTTCGTGCGGTCATACCGTACTCCAGTGCTACCGGCCTCACCCCAGTCATACCAAACCTCGGTGCTACCGGGCTCACCTCGATCATACCGGCCTTGCAGGAAACTTCCTCCATCTCATTTGCTTCTTTTGATTGTTTTGGTTGAGGGCTTGTTTGGATTATTTTGATTGGGGGAAAATTTTATTTGGGGTCATTCACCCCCTATCTGATCGCCATCTCGATCCTTCAGTTTGTCGTCACCAGGCTGGTGCAAAGTTAGGTTTATGTAATGTAACAGTTATGTTATGACTTTCTGCGGTACACCAAAGGAAGTGTTCTAATAGTTTTGCAAAAAGAGTCGGTCATGTCTTGTGGATAAAGTTGTACACCTCTGCAAAGTATAAAACTTTTCGAAAAGCCGCACTCACGATCATTGGCACTTGGTAAAGTCATCACTTAGTTAGAATTTTGGTATTTTCAAAAATGGATGATTTAAAAATAAGTGTTGGAAAGCTTTTATTTCAGATTGTATGCTAGGGATTGGCAAAGGAGTGTTGATATTTTATGCCAGGGATTGGTAATGAGATGATGTGATACTCATAATCATGGAGGACTCTGAGTTGTTATTTTATGCTTACATACTTGTTATTTACATATCAGTCAAACTTGCTTTTATAAATTCCATTTGCAAAGTATTACTTAATATTCATTTCAACTTCGCTTAATGCAAAATAACCTACATAGCCTCTCCTTTGATATAGCATGCATTCTATTATATCTTTGCGACACACTACAAGTCTTGTTGAGTACACAAGTACTAAACCTTGATTAATTTGTTGGTTTAGGTGAAGATAACGAATTTCCAGATGACACGTACCTTGACGCAGGATACGGGAATTATATTGATGAGTTTTTCTAGGGTTTATACCTTATCAATTGCCTGAGGGTTTGTATGGGCTTTTTGAATTTTCGCTGCAATATTTTCCGTCTTGTAAGACTTTAGTGTATAAACAACTTCCGCTATTATATAAAAAAAATATTGTGTATGGATTGCTACTGAAGCTGTTTATTATATAAAAAATATTGTATAAAAAATATTGGTATTTTAATGGTAACACATCCATACACAATATTTTTTATATAATAGCAGAAGATGTTTATACACTAAAGTCATACAAGACGAAAAATATTGCAGTGGAAATTCAAAAAGCCCATACAAACCCTCAGGCAATTGATAAGGTAACCTAGAAAAACCCGTCAATATAATTCTCGTATTCTGCATTAAGGTATGTGTCATCTGGAAATTCGCTATCTTCACCTAAACCAACAAATTAAGCAAGGTTGAGTATTTATGTACTCAGCAAGACTTGTAGTGTATCATAAATATATAATAAATGCATGTTATGTCAATGGAAAAGATACTAAGGTTATTTTTCATAAAACGAAGTTGAACATGAAATATCAAGTAATAATTTGCAAATAGAATTTGTAAGGGCAAGCTTGACAGATATGTAAATAACAAGTAAACATAACATAATTGAAATAACTCACAGTCCTCCATGATTGTGAATATGGAATCATCCTTTGCCAATCTCTGGCATAAAATCTGAAACAAAGACTTTCTAACAAATATTTTCAATTTAATCCTTTTTAAAATACCAAAAATTCTAACTAGTGTCAGTGCACCAAGTTTCCCATAACCGTGGGAACGGCTTTTCGAAAAGTTTTAAACTCTGCAGAGGTGTACAGCTTTACCCAGAAGAAATGATCAACTCTTTTTGCCAATCTATTAGCACACTTCCTTTGGTATGCCATAGAGAGATCATAATATAACCATTACATTACATAGACCTAACTTTGCACCAGCCCGGTGACGACAAACTCTTCCTATGGTGGCATATGGTATTTGTACAATCACTGTACTCTCAATAGTCTAACTCTGTTGACTCCGCACTTTTCTCCAGAGCAAGTGTGGACACCCCTACGAGCAATCCATATCAGAAAGCCTGCACTGCTTCAGCCTTCTAATGTGCAAATTTAAATCTAAGTAACTTAATAGGTTAAGGCCATCCCATACTAGCACTTATGGTTGTACTGTTAGTCTTGGATTATACAACACGTAGTTCGATCCTTAATCCGACCCAAACGATAAATCTCCCCTTATCTACGTGCAAGTCCCATGCACATCCGGCTATTGCCAATACTAGCCGACATCAAAATCATAGTTTTATTTTCATTTTTACCAAAACATCAGCAATCTTTAATCATATCCAACCTTTTTAAATTGCAAAGAACAACATGTCTCTTCATCCATTATCCTGTTACTAAAGCATGGCTAAGCAAGATGATTAAGTAATCGCATATGCCCAAATTGGCATTATGTATTGCCTAACCTTATCTTAAGGTTATCAAGGTTGATAATTCAATATTTATTATGGAAGTTCCATGAGATAAGGTTATAGCCACCAGTACCACAATATAGCGAATTTATTGAAAATACACGCATGCATAATAGATTTGACAAAACAACATAAATTAATTGAAACAATAGGATCAACATGATCAAAGGGGGTGTTTGCCTTGCTCAGTTGATTCAGGAACGGAGCCGAGGTCGACAACGGTAGATTCAGGTACATCGGTATCTACACGTGATTCGTCACTAAGCAATAATAATAAGAGGATAAAAGACGTCAAATAATACCAAATTGAAAGATGAATTAAAATAGGAGGTTTTGGTGAATATTGATTTCTCATTATCGAAATTTATTTTTTTGAGTTATGAGTTTTAAAGTTTATGTTATAAAAGATTAGGTTCCTAATGGGAATTAAGTGCAAAACTTGTTTAAATACAATTATTTTTGTAGCATCAGATGGTCTTGTCCTATGGAGCATTTACAAACTGATTTAATTTGTATTAGCATTTATTTGTCATATTTTATTTATATTCTATTCTTATGTATATAGAAAAAAAAGTCATTTATGAATTTATTACATAATAAGTTCAAGTTCAAATATTTTTGCATATACACGGAGATTATGGTTTTAACAGGGCCTAGAAATTGGTTTCGCTAAATTTAGAATTTATTTACACTAGTTATGGCTATTTAAATTCCTAATGCATTAGAAGGTAACCCATTTACAAATTTGATTCAAATTATGTCCAAATCTAAATATTTTTGTAGAATTGAGCTACTTATGGTTTCAAAAATTTCTATAAATTTATTTCATAATTTTTGGAGCTAGGGTTTACTAATTTCAATTAGTGACCATATTAGGTTCATTCAAATTTTTAATTCAAAGAATTCTGATTAGTGGTCCAAAAATAAATATTTTTGCATATTCTGAAATCTTAAAATTTCAGACAAAATTAAAAATTTATTTGACTTGATTTGGACTTAAGATGCAGAAGATATATGCAATTGAATGCTTTAGGGTTTGAAAAATTCTGAAAATGGAAAGTACGTTTTCTAACTGCGAAAGCGTCTTTCCATTTTTGGGTTATTTTTGAATTAGCCACGCTAATAGGTGGATCTGGCTGGATAGAAACTTGAGGGAGAGGAGAAACACTGACTACCAGGGCCCGCTTGTCGACGAGAGAAGACAGAAGCAACGACCTTGGATGTTGTCGGCGGCGCTTCAGCGACGATCTCGTCTAGTCGATGGTTTGAGGAGCTCCAGGGCATCAAGGCTCCTAGGGGTGGGTTCGGATGCGGCCAGCAGTAACTGGAAGGTGGTCGCCATAGTGCTTGGGAGGCAGTGGCCATAGCTGAATGGCCACGATCTCAAATGACGGGTGCTTAACCTCGGAGAAGGGATGGGTGAGCATTAGTGAACCTCCGAGAACTCAATTTACCTATTGGCTACGACAGAGCTTGGCTGGTGTGGTTTGCCACCAAATGGCCAGAGTGAAAGGAGAAGGGGGTGTCACGACAGTGATACGATCAGTGAAAGATATAACAAATTGAGGGGAAATGATCATTAGGTGATCAAGAGGCTCTGGGGCAACCGAATTGGAAGATGATTTACCGTAGCAGCTCAATTGGACCTCCTTCCCTTTTCTATGTTCTTTGGCAATGGCAACACTAGAGGTGCAATTGGGGTTGAGCTCGGGCAGGTGGAGCTTCGGAGGATGCTGTGGGCTACTAGAGGTCTTGGCCAGCTTATATAGGCTTGAAAGGTAGTGCTGGGTGCGGCGCCGCAATTGCGACAAAGAGACGGAGGTGTGAACTGCCGCTCGGGTGCACGAGTTTTTTCGGTGTTATGATGGCGCATGGCATGGGCAGGGTATTGCCATGGCAATGTATGGTGACTAGTCGTCGTATACGACGGTCAGCCTTGAAAATCATCAACTTGACTGGCAACAAAGAGAGGAGAAGCGGTGCCGGCTAAGGAGAAGAGAGGGCGGGGGCACAGTTGGGTTCTAGGGCTGAGAAACTAGCCAGTGGGACTCTGCCAGATGGACCAAGTGTGACGGCCCCACTTTGCCTGATCAGACCAAAGCTAGTGGAAACATCACAAAACAGAGTGCGCTAGGATCAGCTAAGGAAAACAACATATGTACATATAGAAACTCCCACCGTATAGTACACGGGGATTTATTAATAAAGTACTTATAGTACTGTCTTAGGTCCGACTACGGTGATTTCTACACCGCCCGCCTAGTTATTACAATATTATTCTAAAAGCCTCCCTCCTGATGGTGTTTTACCGCTAGGTCTTTGCCGTCTATTCCCTCGTATTCATAGCCCTTCACAGCAACATCAGCATCATCATAATAATTCATATCATCGTGAAAATCGCCTTCTACCTCATCTGGGATGGTGGGCTCAACAGGTTCTGTAAACCAACAGAGAAAGCAAGACTGAGTACTCCAGTACTCAGCAAGCCGCGGAAAATTTATGCATGAGTAAATAATTATACTCTTTTTGCCACCGAGCCGCTACTCCAAAGTAGTCCTTTACCCAAAGTACCCTTTTACCCATTTGTTAGAAAGTGTCAAGTTTTTAACTTTTAAATCTACTGACGGCATAACAACGTGGGATCTTACATCATGTGTTAGAGGGAAAACCCACACGACGCACTTACAAACCCGGAAGCTAGGAGTGATATCACATTTAACTCTGATCAGGGGTGTACTGCTTCGCCTATAGCATCACTTGGCTTATTGTTCAACCAGTGCACTTCCTTATGCACACTAATAAGCCAAGGGTGGAACCTTTGGCCAACTGTACTCTGACCTCTGCCATACCACCTTTCCTCACCAAAGGCATGCGGGTCGAGACTCCTCCCCCAACGTCACGCCCTAGGGTGACTGCCCCTTCATGGCACAGTCACCTTCTCACCCTTGGCAGGAACAGCTACTCGTTGGTTACTTAGTTCAGCCCGTCCCATACTAAGTCTATGGTCAACACGGTTTGTGCTGTTTTTTAAGTAAGCAATAGTTTGGTTTTGACCTTAAATGATATCCTATGTGGAGGAGCCCTGATTTTCACAACAACCCAACCGGGGTTGTTCATACCCTGAACTCCTCCACCCACCAAATATTTCAACCCCACCAAGGTTATGGTTTTACTACTGGATCTAACTGATCCATTTGATATGTTTTAATGTCTTTTAGAAATTAGTCGTTTGATATGAGTGCAAGAGTTTCAAAACAACCCAAGCCACAAAACCAGTTCATAAGACATGGTCGAAGGGTGGCTTGCCTGGATGCGTGATCACAGAGTTATCCACAGCAGGGAGTGGCTCTAGATGTCCCCTAATGATATCGGGTAGATTTCCTAATGACAAAACCAAGGGTTTTAATATTCAGAATTTTCTAATTAGGGTTACATTGGAATATAGCCTTTTCTACTGCGTACTTTGCGTGACAATTTACTATTACGATTGTATTTTGAAATAGCGATGATTTGCTTATTTTACCTTTATATGCTTTGCATGGGTAAGTGTTAGGAAGTTAGATCATAAATTTTAATTTAGAGAAAAGAAAAGAGAAAAACAAGAAATAAATTTGGATTTTTTTTCTATTGATTTCTCGATTTATTTCCTTTTTCTGGTAATTGGCCCCGGTAAAACATATATTGATTTATTTTTTATTGTTATTTATTCATCCATTTATTTATTTATATATCTATTTATTTATTTATCTATCAATTTATTACTTATTTCACTATTATTATTTTATAAGCATATTTCATTTATTTACTTATTTTTATTTCAGACCCAACCCAATTTTCTTTTCGACCCAAAGGCCTGGCCAAACCCTAATCCTAAAACTAACCCTCACTCTCTCTTTCCTCTCACTTCACCTGGCCGCCGCCTCTCTCCCTCCCTTCTCTTTTCTTCCGCCCCCATTGCCTTCCCCACCAGACGCCGCCTCTTGGCCTCCCCCATCGCGCGCCGTCGCCGATGGCCTCTGGCCTCCGACCCCTCTCCTCCTCTGGCTTCCCCCTCCATCTCTCTTGCGTCACCGCCTCGCTCTCGCTCGCGCCGCCGCCTCCTGACTCTCCCCCTTCTGCCTGCCTCTCGGCCCCCATGGCCCCGAGGGCCGCCTCCCTCACCCGCGCCACCTTCTCCATCTCGACCCTTCACCACGCGCTGCTGCCTCCCTACCTCTACCAACCGTCGTCAGATCTGACGGTTTTCAGGTGGGGGCTCGCCAGATCTGCCTGATCCAGTTCCCCCTCCAACTTCCCCGCGCCACTACCAGCCGCCACAACGGCTACAACTACTCTTCTGCGAGCTAAGTACGGACCCCCTCTTTTTTCTTCCTCCATGGATTCTCTATTTCCTCACCCTCTTCTTTCTTCTCTAGGCGCCTCTAAGCGGATGGGCCCGCGCTCCGACGCTAGCAGACTCCTGGCCAGCCCCTTGGACGACCCTAGTGCCGCGGTGCCGCGGGCTATCCCGCCGCCACCCTTGTGCCGAAGAGGGCACCGACGGCCACTCCCCTCCTCACAAGCTAAGTACATGGTTCCCTCTACCATATTTTTTATTGTGGCTAGAATGCTAGTAGCTTAGGTTTTAGATTGCGGAGATAAATGGTTATAGATTTTGCTATGCAACTTGTGTTCGATTTGGCTATGAGCAGGAAGGTATTTGCCGCAAAGTCTTAAATACCTTTGCCCTCAGATCCTGTGTGATGCGATTTAACAAGGCAAGTTCATTGTTGCTAAGAATTTATTTTCTACCATTTGATCAATACTTTGTGCTCAAGGTGCTGTCAGAAGGGGTATACAATGGGAGTAAAGAGTGCATGCCAACAGTGAGCCTTCGAGTGAAATAATTCATGTGTGATCTGTGACCCTTAAAACTAAATGCACACTTTTACTCCATTTCATGAGTTAGAAATTTCCAGAATGTATATTAAGATTGTGAAGTGCTAATTGAGTTTAATCTGACATGTGTGCATTCGGCTGAATGGTTTCCAGATCAATTTATTTACCAATTTGTTATTAAGTCCAAAAATTTTATTAGAGATCAATGTATGAACTGCAGGTGCTATAAATCGCTGGCATCATGGCCTCTGTTCTACTCTTTTTCTGCCTAAGATTTGTTGTTAATGGGTGGCATAATACCCTTGATCCACTGTATGGTTTTGAATAAGTTGATCAGCTTTATAAACATGATGAATCGATCTGCACAATGACTGATATAGAAAGCAACCATGATTCTTTAGTTAAGTTTTATCCTTACACTTATCAGATCCTACCCATCCTTCCAAATGGGGTTAGAAGTTGATGATTGAATTCACTGGCATGAAATTTGTATTGTAATCTTGTGTAGCTGTGATGTAAATGCAAAAATTTATGTCTTAACCTTCTTGATAGTCTGATTGGATGCGGATGAGGTTGTGAACTTGTATATTGGCTATTCTGATGCAAAAGATGTACTCTTGGTGTGCTTGTAACTTGAACTTGTTTAACCATTCTGATGATTTGAATGGGTATAAATGAGGTTATATTTTGATTATTAGGTTGATCTGCTATTTATGATAAGATGATTGAGTTGTATTAGTATGAAAAAGGGAAATGGTGTGCATATGAATATATAAACATAATTGCTAACACTTTTGTGCAAGATCTCATAAGTGTCTAATGATGATGTAAGGTTTTCTAAGTAATAGCATCTGAGTACCTTATCATGAATGTATACACTTAATTAAGTAGGTGAGTAAGAGATTTGATGAGAGATAGTGTTTGCACCAAAATTTGGCAGATAGGGTCAGAATCGGCAGTCCAAGATCAACAAGATACGACCGGGATACAGATTAAAGATATTTGGAAACGGAACAGGTTGTTAAGGAAAGAACCATCCAAATAGAGGCCGATACGGATTCTACTCCTAACGTGTTGTACCAGGATTCTATCGGCCAATAGGTATAAAAGAGGTCTAGAGGTGATCAGAAAAGCTGCCCAGAGCCAATCAACCAATTCACGTCTAATTTTCATCTGCTTTTCCGTCGGCTAGGAGTAGTTCTTGTAACTTAGTCTTTGTAATTCGATCTTGATCAATAAAGTTGCGCATCGCCGATTGTTGATCTTCTTCAAATTATGCCCCAGGTTCGATTTGTTCTGATTTTATTGCGCATCGCCTTCTTCAGAATCGATCTACCTTTATCCTCTGATTAGCCTTAATCGGCTAATTAGACCTATCTTGTTACTTTGATCTTGATCGGCTTCAAGCTGATTGAGTCTAAGCCGATTGATCTTCGCGATCGGCTTTGTGTGAATTTTATTTTTTTTTACCTTGTCGGTTACAGGTCAAATCGACTGGCACGCTCTGAACCCGGTGTTCGTCTGGTGCGCTGTTGTCAGAAACCCCACCTCAAGTTTTTGACGCCAACAGATAGGTATAGAGAGGCATGACTGCTTTAAGAACTAAGAATGCCATTGAGAATGCCTTAGGAGACAATCATGGATTAAAGATTTTGGATTTGTGGTAGGTTTTTACACCAAAATCTGGATGGACCCCACATGGCAGTGAAAGCAAAAGAAGAACCCAGAAATCTCTAGTTTGGACATAACCGCGTCTTTGATTTAATTGAGCTATCATTATTGGTAAAAAGTCTTTGAAACTTTTTGTGCATAATTCCAAGTAAATTCTTATCCTCTCATAAAAATTTCATATCGTGATCTTACTCGTATAATTTTTTAAAATTCTAATAAGGTCACTGTGTCAGTTATATGTTCTCTATTTTTTATTTTTTTTAGTGTACAAATTAGATTCAATTCAATTGAAAAAAAATTGTGTGATCCTAGGGCTTTTAGAGGTCACCATAAAATTTTAATATGATAATAAAATATGTAAATTTTTATAAAATTCTAACAATGCTACTGCTGTTTATTTAAGGTTTCTATATTTTATTTTCCAGAGGCAACAATTAAGGTTCAATATTTCTCAAACTGTTTTTGTAGAACCCTATAGTTCTGTAGATGATTTCATAAAAAATTCAAAAGATTATCATGCTTGTCATGCTTGTAAATTTTTAAATAAATCTTATAGTCTCACTGTTCCTAGTCATCAAATATTGTTTTTGATTTTTATTAAGGCATTAAATGCTTTCACATTTCTTTGAAACTTTGTGGGAACATTCTAGAGATGGATTAATATTTAATTGAATTTTATATAGATTTATCTTTATGTTATTTTGAATTTCAATTTTTGAAAATAATTGTTTTGGCATTAAAAATATTTATCAAAAATCACAAATCCAAGGAAAATAATAGAAAATTTGAAATTCAGATTAAAACCAAATTTTCAACTTAATTTTACATTTTATTTCTTTTTATGATTTTTGCGGGTTGTTAGATCAACTATGAATTGTGTAAAGTGTATATAGATGTATTTGAATTGTGAAGTTTAAGTCATTTATTCTGTTTGAATGCGTGTTATATGTGTGTGTGTGTATATATATATATATCCAGTAAAAACCACTCTTACCGTGAAAACTCCGTGAAACCCATACGTACAAGCTTTGAGAAATTCTCAAAAATTTACCATACATAAGGGAGAGATGAGCTTCTACAATTCTGCAAAATTTGAAGACCAAACTCAATTGCATTTGAAAGATATGAGAAAGACAAATTCAGCCTAAATAGTGATTTTTCACTGTTTGGCACTATTTATTTCGTTGTTTGTCTTTTTCATATCTTTCAAATGCTATTGAGTTTGGTCTTCAAATTTTGCAAGATTGTAGAAGCTCAACTCCCCTACGTATGGTAATTTTTTGAGAATTTTTCAAAGCTTGTACACGTGGGTTTCACGGAGTTTTCACGGTAAGGTTGATTTTCACTGTATATATATATATATCAACTGTAAATTGTGTATGTATCTTCTGTCTGTTTGAATGCGTGCTTTGTGTATTTATCTCTATTGTGAATTGTGTATGTGTCTTATGTCTGTTTGAATGTGTGTTTTGTGTATTTATCTCAATTGTGTAACTTATATTGTTTCAATGTGTGTTGTTTATCTATATAGAGGGTATGCTAGCGTGATTCCTGAGGCTAACGATGAAACTGAAATTATGTATAAAAAATGCATATGACAGACGGTTCATAACTACGAACTGTCTATTAATTATGCTTTTGACAAATGATTCGTAATTGAAACCATCTGTTACTTATCATTATCACATACAATTTTCTATGTACTAACCGTTCGTGATGTGTACCTAACACAGATGGTCTTTTTGTAGATAACCGTCTGTGATGTGTGTGATGAGCACTGATCATCACTAACTCTTTTTTCGTAGATGTTTCGAAATCCATTTGTGCTGACTATTTAATTTTAACTGTCTGTGGTTTCCTTTTGTGTGATAGTGTACATACCACTGTATATATACTAGTAATAACTATTAGTACAATTATGGTAATGTTCTACTCCTAGAAAAAAAATTTAAATATGTATTCTATGCATATAGAATTTCACATATTGACATTATATACTACTCCAACATATCATTTTGGACATCGTCACGATCCCACAATATAACTTGGATCACTAATTTCTATGTGATCTATTTATAAAACACAGTAAAATTATAATATTATAAAAGTATTTTCATGTACAATCTAAACATTTAGAAAGATATCGATAATCAAAGTTTCAAACATTTAATTGCATGTGTTTCAAAACAGCGTATCGCTTTTTTTCTTTCTCGTTGTTACATACTCCCTCCAGTCACAAATAGTTGTCGTTTTGGACATCGACACGGTCTTCAAAATATAGCTTTGACCATTAATTTCTATTATGATTTATTTATAAAACCCAATAAAATTATAATAATATAAAATTACTTTTCGAAGCAAATCCATACATATAATTTTCATGTATCTAATTTAAATATTTAAAAGATATTACCAATCAAAGTTTTGAAAGTTTGATTGAAGGTAGAAATACATGCACACGAGTAGATGTGGCGAAGACGACAAATGGAGCTGCATGCTTGAATTTATGCAAAAAGCTAGGTGGCTCGCAACTCGACAGGTGTGCTAGAAAAGATGTAAAGCCGGGGAACCCATCCATCCAAGTTGAGTGTCCTTAACAGGCATGCAGCTGCTAGCATGCATGGAGTCATGGAGAGGTATCCAGGAGATGGATGGATCGATGCGGGCGCGCACTAGCTACACGGATAAATTGTTACTTTTCTAGTCACTTGATAAATTCTTTTTAATAAATTCGATTTTTTTCTAACGTAATTGTAAAATTAATCCTCTCTTCGATCGATAAAGCGTCTTGCCGATGTTTTCGCTGTTAGAATAAGTTTTTTTTTTCAATTGCTTCGGGAAGAAAGTCATATTTAAAAAAAAACATTTGTCAAGATGCTAAAAAAATACTGACTTCGCAGTCTGCGTGCCTGCACTGCATGACCTGATGGATGTACCGCGCGTGTACGTCGTACAGTCAAAATTCCATCGATCGAAATGCAAATGCAATGCGGCTAGCTAGCGTATCATATCGGCCGAGAAGAGATCGTACGTTTGTAACTTGTAAGAGCGAGCTAGCTAGCGTATGTACAGTCGACAGCTAGCTCCTGGCCTGCAGGATTCATTCGTCTCTGACGACCGTGCAGTGGTACTAGCTAGCTAGTGCAATGCAAAACTGGTCGATCGTCCGATGCCATCGACGACGACCGTGCATTGTACTACGTACGTGCACTTTCTGCTAGCTACCTGCTGGTTCGTTCAATATGGTTGTGTTGTCGTCGTCTTGATCGTACGTACCTCTGATCTGCTAGCTCTAGGGCTCTCTGGTGTCGGTTGTTTGTTTGCGGTCGTCAGCTAGCTAGCCATAGCCGCCTATGGCTCGCTTTGTGGTGGTTGTCATCGAAGCTAGTGGTGAACTCGACCGATCATGCATGTCCCATTCAGCAATACTCCATAATTGAATTCCAATTGGAGGCCGGAGGTGGAAGATGCCTTAATTTCTGGGACAACTCTAATACTTTAGCTATGACAGAAATACAGTTGTATTTCTTATATAATTATAATAGCTCATATCTATACATGCTTAATCTAAATCATTATAATTACAATCCGGATCCACCTAAAACGGTTTTGATAGATTCTCTCTCGTGCGTGTTTGATCGCATCAGTTCGTGCCTCCTCCTCTCTCTTACTTGACTACACTGACACTACACAGCCTCGGTCTCTCTCTCTCTCTGTGACAAGACGAGGACCAAGGTGCAGGCGGCACAGCGATTCGAGATAGCAAGCCTCCGTCCTAGGTCCTACACCCTTAAGTAGCCAGTCAAGCTGGCCGTTGGCTGCCGCTAACTCTAGGTACTTTAATTTTATCTTAACCTGTACTTGTCGCATTGTGTTACATACGTTCTGAATTATTGATTAATCGATTGGATTCAATTTATTGTAATAGAAATACATTGGCATCTTATTTTTATCACAGTCACAGTCCAATTAATCCCCTTCAGAAATAGTAGAAACTAGAGCTGGTAACACCCAACAAAATAATTCTCATGTTGTGCTTAATCCGGATTTTCCAAGTTGTCATGATGGCTTAGACCGATAGGCATACAATTTTTCTATTAGTACATTACCTCGTTGAATTGGTCTTTGATTTTGCCTATTGCATCCTCCAACAACAGAAAAGAGCCTTCTCAGCTATGAAAATTGTCAAGACTGAGTTGTGAAATAAGATAAAAGTAATGAATGGATGGAAGATAGCCTGGTATGCTACATTGAGTGAGGTGTGTTTTGTAACATCCCAAAAAATGGAATAATATGAAAATTCATATTTTGAATTTGAGTATATTTATTTCTGATTTTTCCTGACATGATTGGAATTTATTTGGACTTCTTTGGATTTTTGTATTGAATGAAAAATTAAAGAAATGGAATTAAAGAATGGATAATGGTAAAAGGTAAAAAGGTAAAAGATAAATTTTGGAAAAATTACCATGGAACCATAACCACTCTGGTAAGTCAGTAAAATCAAGAAGTAAAATTTTATGCACAGAAAAATGGGTAAATGAAATTAATGTCACTTCTTTTTGACTAGAAACAGTACAAGTCAAAATTAAATAAAAATAATCGAAGTTTATCTGGAGCTGGAAAAATTACCATAGCACCCTCAGTGCAGTGTTTACACTTGTTCAAAATCTCAGGATTTGATCATGTCGGCAGAGCCCTCTAATAATTCAAAAACAGAAACAATTAAAAGCTGGAAATCTTCATGTCAGATTTTTAATAAAATAAATACCCAATTTTTTGATTTAAAAATTTTACAGAGACATCCTTGACCTATTTATAAACCCTCATAAAAGTTTCAAAATAAATAATAATGTTTGAACCTTTAAATAAATACAAAACCGAAATTCAAATCCTGTACAAACCTACAGTGTCAGAATTTTTATAATTTAACCATGCGGTATTTTAATCTAAAATTTTTACTTAAGGTTAAAAACTACCAGTATAAACTAGTCAAAAAGTTTGAGAAAAATTGACCACGATTTGATAGCAGTTTTAATGCTCACATGGAGCTTGTCCCGGCCAAGCTTATTCCCTGCCTCATCCCCTCTCACTGCCTTGTGGGCCCGCTTTGCCAGCTTCCTTTTCCCTGCCGACTCCCTTCTCTCTCTGTCAAACCGGCCCCGCTCGTCAGAACCCCCTCTCTTCCATGTTCTTTCCTCTCAGCCGAACTCTCCCGAGCTCCCTCTCACGCCTCTCTGCGCCTCCACGCAATTCACGCCGCCACGCCCGATTCTCGACACGCGCCCGTTGAATCATCGCCACGGCTTGCCCTTGGTTTTCTGCGCCATACCGCCAGTCATTCCATGTCCTCACGCCGAAATTCGCGTGTCTGCGCAAAACCGAGCCGCAACCTCCTCGACTGCTCATACATCAAGTCACTACATTTCCCTTGCTATAAATACTAGTACCGCATCGCACTGAGGCCCTCGTTTCTTCACCTTCTCCCTGAGCCAAGAACCTAAGCCAAATACTCAGTGCTTCGCCGTTCTACTGAAAACCCGAAAATGGGTAGAACATCAAATTGCGCCACTCTATTGCGACTCGCTCCAATTACTCCCACCTGGAGCACCCCTGCGCATCACTAAACTCGACCCACTCGCCAATTTCAGCTTCTCCTTCCCGCAGACCATCCTCACCGGGCGCCCTCCTTCCTCGGCTCCGGCGCACGGTGGCGCACCTCCACAGCCCGTTTCCGCCCCGGACAACCGTCAAAATGGAGCGCTCTAGCCTCATGGATGCTTAAAATGCTATCCATTCGGCCGGAAGTCTTCGCTTTCTTCTCGGCGACCTGCACCTCCTGCCGCCGCATGCCGCCCGCAGGTGGTCAGCCCTCTCCGGCCGTCCCCGCCGATGATTGATACCACCCCCGAATGCGCCAAGATCCCCTGGAGCTCGCCGTGCCACCCATTCCGCCGGAACCCACGAACCGTCGCCGTTGAGCCCGAGCCACTCCTCTTACGTAGCGCTGCGCGTGGGACCTCCTTGTCACCGGCTGAAGCAAACTGAGTACAAATGGTAAAAGGCGCCTTCTCCGATTAAAACGTATTTTCATTTTACACTTTATTTTCAATACCGAATTGATTCAAACATTTATAACTTTTGCTTTGTAACTCGAATTGAGTGAAATAAAATTCTAAATTCACCTAAAATCTAGATCTATCAGAATATAAAATAATATTTTGAAAATGTTCACTGGATAAATTTGAAATTCAAATATGAAAGAAAGGGTTAAAAGCACACTTCATATTAAAAAGTTGTAAATGAACTAAAAAATGAATGGAACCAATTTTAGTGAAATAATCATGTTTCCAGAAGTTCAAATATATAAAAATATTTAATTTCCACTTATGTTTGAATTACTTTCCAATAAAAGTTGTATTCAATGTACTAGGAATTCAAACATACATAAATTGAATAAATGAAACATGAAATAAGTAAAATTGATATCTAAATATTAGCATGGCAGTAGAATACCTTACTTTGCCAAGATAATTAATAAATGAACTTGATTTGAATTAACTTGAAAAATATGAAAAGATTTAAAACATAAAGTGCATGTATATATGTATAGAAAGTGGAATATTTAAAATAAGTCAAATGAATTCAAATAGTAACCAAACCAGTTTTATTATACCTCTGTCATTGCAAGGATCTCAGATATAAAATAATATTTAAATATTATTACATAAAACAATAAGTGATAAATAATTAAAGTGTTAATAATTGCATAATTGAATAGTTGTAGCTATCATAAATAAACTCGAATTTGGCGAAACCAAATCCTATAACCTTGAAAAATAGTTCCTTGCTGTTTAGACAAAAATATCATATGTTTGTGCTAGGTTGAAATAAAATAATGTTAGACCCTCATGATCGCTTATAGGAAAAACATCGCGGATAAAAGCTATTTGTCGCGAAACCAACTTTAAATCACTTCCAGTGTCACGCCCTATTAATGCCTGAAAAATGGATAGATTATCCTAGGCGGTGTAGTCGCAATCTAATATCAAAAACTGAACCATTAACGAGTAGTAAATTGAGCCATCAAGCTTTTTCATCAATCCGCAGAACCTCTCATCTAAACGAAAATGTAATAGAAATCAGTTTAGAAATGATATTTAGGGTATGGTCTACCATATTCTGGAAAAATATTTCATTTACAACTTTCGTTTCAATTAAATGGTGCTAGTTGAATACCCCTAAAAATTATGGTTGTCGTAACCTTTAACGTCATACAAGCGTTTTCAACTAAGAAAATAATGTCTCGTCTAAAAAGCTAAAATATATGAAATCAGCCTAGATATATTCTTCAAAGTATATACTATCATGTTCCGAAGAAATAACCTTATTTCACTATGTTTTGCATAAAAACTTTAGTAGTCAAATAACCCTTCGTTTTATGTTTAATGAACCTTGTCTCAATAAGAATTTGTGAACCCCAGTATTAAGGAATTTGTAGTTAATATATTTGTATCACGAACCTTCTTAAAAACTATAAATAAATCTAATTAGCTGGCTTATCACTCATAACTTAATGAAAACCCTTCTTATGCAAAATCTTAAGGTTAAGTACTAATTGCGTAAACCTTAATTAGTGTTTTATTTCTTTTAATCCAAATAATTTTAGCATCTATAATTCAAGTCATAAATACTAGAATTCATAATTTTAGCCTCTTGAATTTATAATTCAAGAATAGTTAATCTCTAAAGGAAACCTGTTTTGTTCGTCATTACATCATTAAGGTTAAACATAAAGTAATTACTTAAATAATCCGAACCCTATATCATCCTGTTTTCGCAATGAATCCTTATTTGATTTTTCATCATCTTCTTTTCGCCCTTATTGAAGTTTATTATTTGCTATTTTCCGATCAATCGACGTGTAGAATTCGACGTCCCTTCCTCCGCCGTTGCCTCCGTCAACTGTGATCGCGTCTTCGTCGTAAACGATATATAAGCAAGGCAAGCACCCCCTTTGACCATCTTGATCCCATAATTTAATTTGCATTGTTTATTAAAATGTTTCATGCATACGTTTACTTTACGTAAATTGCTATTTTATGGTAATCGTAGTTATACTGTTGTCTCATGAAACTTCCTTGATAAGTATGAATATGTGAACCTTGATAACCATAGATTAAGCTTAGACAATTACTTAATGTCGCCCTGGGTATATACGATTACTTTTATCCATGCTTAGCCATGCTTTTAGATCAAATGATGATGATGATGATGATGATCGGATCAAAATGTGTTCCTTGTGAAATGGAAAATGTTGTCATTGTAGCTGTTGGCTATGGGTATTTTGATTAAAAACCCAAAATAAAACTATGGTTTCGATGCGGCGATTATTGGCAATAGCCGGAGGTGCGAGAGGATTTGCACGTAGTTAGGGTGGAGTATCGCCGTGTCAATTTAAGGACCGAACTCAGTGTTGTATGATCCAAGATATTTCGTGCAAACCACAAGTGTTGTTATGGGGCTTCCTTAAACCAATTAAGTTATCTAGTTTAACTTTGCACATTGGTAGGCTGAAGTAGTAAGGGCTTTCCTTTCGGGGTTTGCTCGACGGGGTGCCCACACCGAGGTGTTGGGAACAACACTTACCAATATAACGGTGTGCGCCACGTCTATAGGGAGTTCCAACATTTCTATGCTCTGAGTTCTCCCGGTTGTAGCATGGGTTTTATCGTCCCGGTGCTGGTGCAAAGTTAGATTAGATAATGTAAAGGTTTTCGTCATGAACATTCTGGCCACACGCTTTAAGTGCGTGAAACTTGCGGCAAAAAGAAAAGGTCATGACTTGTGGGTACAGTTGTACACCTCTGCAGAGTGTAAATCTAATCGATTAGCCGTCCCCTCGGTCATGGGAAACTTGTTGAACTTGCACTAGTTAAATGTTTAATTTTCTAAAATGGGTTGTGGAATGGAACTTGTTTAGCGACTTTTGTTTTCATGTCAAAGGATCGACATTGATGGATTCCATTTCGATTATTCGATATTCACGATGGGTTGTGAATATATTACTTATGCTTACTTATTTCATATCACCAATTATGCTTTTATAAATTCCGTTTGCAAATAACTTGTTTTACAATGTCAATTACGCTTTATGCAAATTAAGCGTAGTAGCCTCCTTTGAAATGGCTCGCATATATATTAGGCTTTGCTCAAGTCTTGCGGAGTACGATTGTACTCACCCTTGCTTATATGTGGTTTTTAGGTGGTTAAGTTGTCGAGCTTCAAGGTTCCTTTTCGTCGCAGTTGCGGGTTTTCTTCGTCGAATCTTTCTAGGATT
The DNA here is from genome assembly GCA_036346275.1 of Otatea glauca. Taxonomy (NCBI): domain Eukaryota; kingdom Viridiplantae; phylum Streptophyta; class Magnoliopsida; order Poales; family Poaceae; genus Otatea; species Otatea glauca. The sequence goes on from CM070715.1 coordinate 92,333,876, forward strand.
ATGCCTTGTCGGTTGCTCGGGTTTTGGATGGGCACACTACAAGACTTTGCTTCTTTTTTGCTTTATCTACGATTTGTAAGAGTTTCTTTATATAATAGCTTCCGCTCAATAATATTTGTTGTATGGTTGTGATTCCAATTGGTGTATGTGCGTACTAGCTACGATCATGGGACTAGTACGAATTGCACATTAGATTTCCATTTTGCAAGTATGTAAAAATGGGGTTATTCTGATTGGTATCGAGCTATCTTGATCAGAGGATAAACCCTAGATAGAATGGTCGTTAGCATTGGAATAAGCAAATTCAAAATCTTATTCTCAAAAGCTATTGTATTTACAAAATGTAGATTTTGCTATCCTTCCCTCTATCTTAAGATTCTCCTCTTACCACTACTTTCATTTTGATTTGTAAACAAATCCTTCTCTTCCCTAAAAGATAGTTCATCTTCGCTATCTTGCTTGCAAATGAAGACTACAAGGTCTACGCCAACATTTTCAAGGAAGCCGACAATGCTTCACTAACCTCGACAAAGCAGATGTAAAACTCGAAGATTCTACTTCACGAAGAGATAGCATCACCTAATAGTAAATTTCGAAAGATTAGAATGTATTAGGATCCACCTTAAGATAGGAACCCTTATACATAGCATGTTATTCCGCTCTAATTATATAAAGCATTTTATCTGGTGTTTATATCCACTACTTAAAATTTGGTTTTATTCATTTGTCAGGATTTATTTATGTGTGAGCTTAACCTTTAGGTTAAAGTTTCACAATAAGTTGTCCTTATGTATAAATATGGGAAACTTAACCCATTGGATAAATTGGAAATCATAAGATAGCTTATCTCTTCTCTTCTATAAAATTTCTTCCAACCTTATCCTTTCTTTTGTGGAACTTTCCCTTTGTGTAAATCATTATGATCATTAACTTATCAAGTCTAATCAAGATTAATAGTATAATTACCATTACTACTGACTTCTTGAAACCATACCATTCATATACGAACTAATGTCAATATCTCGCCATATTAGTAACCACAAATTTACTTAAGTCACTTTTGGCCAATTAAAATCTGATTCTAACCATAACAACTTTTGACTATGCCTCAAAACTTAATTGTTTAGATCTTATACCATGAAATTAAGTAAGAATCGAATAGTCTTATGTTTTGATTAAAATTTTGAATGGTCGTCGAAAGGGAAACTGGGAACATCGAAAGCCATATTTTCAAAAAAACGACAAATTCTTTTTGAGAAATAATTTCGCTAACAAGTCAATAACATCGTAATACCGCAATAAAGAAACTCTAAGAAGATGGAAATAATGAAGCATCAAACCTCTCGACTTCATAGAAACATTGGATCATCGACACAACAAGTAGTGCAAAAGTTAAAAGAGACTTATCGTCAAATGGCCTATTTTAAAGATAGTACTACCCAAATTACACATTATTTTGAACTGCATAATAAACCTCTTGTGCGTAAATACATATGGTTAGGATAGTAGAAGAAAAACATTAGATACCCTCCCACATACTAAGTTGAGCATATATATATATATATATTTTGTGTTGTTGCAATTTTAAGTTGTGAAACTTCAGATTGCTTTGGGTTACTCTCGTAAATGTTAAACCATTAGGTGGAAATTTACGATGTGCCAACCCTTATTTAATAAGAAAATCTAATTAAGAAAATTTTAAGGAACGAAAAGTTGCCTTATGAACTAATAACTACCAAATAACCAACCTTGAAACAATGTTATAATGAAAGAGACATTGCCTTATAAATTGACCAGTAATTACCAAATCCATATATAGGTTATTCTCAAAATAATATTTTAATAAACAGAATGATACTTTGTAAAGTGGATAACTGTAAGGCCCCCATTTTCGATAAATGAATATCGAAAATGGATACCATGTGCATACAGTACTAGTCCCATGATCAGTGGCTAGTACGCACAAATACAAATTGATATCACAGTCATACACAACTTTATTATTACAGCTGAAGCAAATACATAACATTCTTACAATACCAAAAGTAAAAGCATATCAGTGGAGACATTCATCTTGTAGTATGCCATTTATCCCAAAATCCCCACAGGCAACTGACAAGGAGAACCCTAATAAAATTCATCGTTCACATCCCCGAATCCTGCATCGTAAAAGGTATCGTCGGGGAAATCTGGTTCTTCACCTAAAAATTATCAACATGGCAAGTTGAGTACTTTTGTACTCGCAAGACTTTTGCAAAACCTATTATAAATGCAGGCCATTTCAAGGAAAGGCTCATGGTGGTTTTGCATAAAGCTAAAATTGAATGTAAATACTGATTAATAGATTGAAAAGTAAACTTTAAGTAAAGGCGACTTAATTTAAAAAGTAATGAATGTAAGCACAAATAAGTCTCATGTACCTGGTATCATGCCCATTTCCAAGAATCATTTCTACTGTCGCAGCAGAAATTTTTGAGTAACCATTCCTACCAGTCCCAGGTAGAAATTCAGAGTTTTATGAAAAATAAAAACAGCTAACTAGTGCTGGCGCACCAAGATTCCCATAACCGCGGGAACGGCTTTTCGAAAAGTTTTACACTCTGCAGAGTTGTACAGCTTTACCCACAAGTAATGATCAACCTCTTTTGCGTGCCAAGAACACACTTCCTTTGGTGTGTCGGCAAGGAGATCATAACAAAACCGCTACATTGTTTAACCCTAACTTTGCACCGGCCGGTGACGCCAAACCCGTACTATGGTATTTATGTTTGCTGATCATCGCACAATAATGATTAAGTATGTCCATAGTATGGCATTCACCGTTATATTAGCAAACGTGACTCCCAACACCTCGGTGTGGCGCCCCACGAGCAACGATCAACATCAAGAAGCTCGTACTACTCCGACCTACCAATGTGCAAAGCTAGTTTTAAGCAACTTAATAGGTTAAGACTGTCCCATACCAGCACTTGTGGTTGTACGGTAAATTCTTGGGTTTAACGAACACGTAGTTCGGTCCTTAATCGACACGGGCAATAATCTCCACCCTACACTACGTACAAGTCTCTTGTACACCCGGCTATTGCCGAGAATTGCCCGCATCAAAATCATAGTTTTATTTTCATTTTTGATCAAAATACCAACCATAAGATGGTCATACCCTTTTGAAAGTCATATCCAACATTTTTAAACATATCAAGTTTTATGTTCATTTAAGCATGGCTAAGCATAACACTATGTGTGAGTAACCTGATTGACATCATGTCTCGTCTATGCTATTCTAGGGTTATCAAGGTTCACAATTCCATACTTATCAAGGAAGTTCTATGTGACAATAGGTACGACTACCAATACCCAAAATATAGCAGACTTTAATAAAAGTAAAGTATGCAGTAAAACATTTAATGAAAACATTTATAAAGCGGGATCAATATGATCAAAGGGGTGCTTGCCTTGTTGATGGTCTTGACGTCAAACTCGATCGTCGAACTCACGAGTTTAAATCGGGTGCTACACGTCGAATAATAATAACATGGCAATTCCAACAAAACGAAAGGATCGTACATAAGAACCAAATAAAATCAACTGTTTGGAATCAACATATTTGTTGTTCATCGATTTACAAGTTCCATGTTTATTTTCCGATTAGGTTCCAATATTAACAAATCTTATTATCTTGAATAATTCATTTTATTTATCATTTCCAGAGACCATTTTACAGGTTTTACTATTCTGGATTTTCAATTTCTAAATTTCAAATTATTTAAATTGCTATTATGAAGCTACTTTCTTACCCTATATTATACTTTAATGATTTTCCATGGTACACCCTAAGTATTTTTGCATATTCAGGTTCCTAGCAAAGCATGGAATCTAATAAAATTTGTTTCATTCAATTTGAAGTTGAATTGCGAAATTCTATTAACAACATATTTCAAATTTTTTTAAATTTAAATCTGGAATTCAAACAGAGTTCATTTTGAAATATTTTTGCATATTCTGAATCTACTTGATTTTATATGAATTTAGAAATTTATTTCACTTCATTTGGTTGGATAGTTCAAAAGATATTCAAGTTTGAATGCATTCGGTTTTGAAAATACAGAAAATCGAATTTATACCAAAAGGAAAGTACGCCTTCAACGCGAAAACGCGCTTCGTTTTTTTGCGCTGCGTCGGACCGAGGCAATCGACATGTCGGCCCAACCGCGCAATGAGACGAAGGCGCGGTGCGGGCCGACGTGCGGGACCACGTTGTCGAGGCGCGAGGTCGACCATCGGGCTCGCGCAATGCGACATTAACGCTTCGCAGAGACCGACAAAGATGGACCCGATCGCCGGTGACTCGGCGAGAGCACGGCTGCTGCGGCTTGCGGCGGCGGAAGCACGGCGGAATCACGGAATGGATTCCGATTCTTGCTCGGTGAGTCCGTGCGCATCTATGGGTGGTGGCGCCGGTAGGAGATGGCGGAGGCGACCGCCACCGAGAGGGGCGGCGAGCACACGGCCACCGGTGTTCCGTGAAACGACGGCTCCTCGAGGCAAATGATCACCACTACGAGCATCGAGCACCACGGTGATCTCATTTTTGGGTTCGGGCAAGAAAATGAGTAACGGAGGAGGTGTTCTCACCGTCTTGTCTGGCGGCGGAAGGAGGAGCTCGGAGGAGAGCTCACCGAGAAGAAGAGGCTAAATTGAGGTGGCGAAAGCTTGAGGTGTCAAGGGGTGGTTGGGTTGATTGCTTCGGGTGAAATGGTGAGGTGGTGAAACGACGGTTTTCCCTTTTCGGTATTCGGCCGAGTGGGAAGAAGAGGGTGACTGACGGCGATGAAGCGGTTTGGCTCGGTTTTGCTGGTTCCTAGAGGAAGCACAAGTGAAATGCGACGCTTTAGTGCGGTTTAAATAGAAGGATGAGGCGGTTTGCCTTGGGTGAAGACAGAGAGGAAGGCGGCGGTTTGCGCGGGCGATTTCGGCCGTTCTAGCGTGGGAGAGAGAGCACGGAGGCCGAGGCGAGACGCGGCGTGGCGAGGCGACGTCAAAGCGATTGGCGCCGAGTTGCGGCGCGGTGGCGACAAAGCGGAGAGGCGCGCCGCTCGCGAGAGAACGGAAAGAACGGGAGAAACGGAGAAGGTGAAGCTGACAGGTGGGGCCGGGCTGTCAGCGAGAGAGGCGAAGTCGGCAAAAGAGCACAGCTGTCCAGGCGGGCCCACATGTCGCGAGACAAGATTATAAAACTCGAATGAATCTGGACAGATCAGGGTAAAGTCGGTAGCTTAGGCCAGAAGATAAAATCAAAATTTTACAAAACTTTTTACTGAGGTCGGAAAGGTAAAGATCAAGGTCTAGTAAAATTTTCAAATAATTTCAACGAATATAAATATTATTAAAAATCTGACAATGCACTGTTAATGATTTTCACTGATTCTGTTTTCCATTTAATCGAAGGATAAAATCAATTTATTATTTTATGAAACTTTTTGAAAGGATTGGAAATGATATTTTATACCTCTTGAAAAATTTTCATAATTTTATATTTTATATTTTATTTTTAATAATTCTGACACTGCATTTTCCAGCTTTTAAGATTGACTGTTTTTGAATTTCTAAAATTAATAAATGAAGAGATAAATTCATGATATTTTTACCAGGGTTGGGTTAAGTTAATATGTCGGCATGGTTAAATTTTCAACTAGGGTTAAGGTAAGAAATATTCTGAACAAATCTTTTGGTTCAGATTTCCTCTTTGTCTTTTCATGATTATCTTTGTATTTTATTTTATTTTATTAATGCCAGGATAGAGCAAGAGGCACAATCATGATTCTGAGATCTTTAAGGATTTTACTGACTTTGTATTTTTACCTTTTACCTTTTACCATTTTACCATATAGCATTTTGGATTTCTTTTAATGGTAAAAGCCAAAAGAATTTCTTTAACTCAAGAAAATCAGAAAACATGACAACAAATCATATGGTTATTCTTAATACTGCATTTCTGATTTTATTGAATTTAGCGTTGTTACAAATCCACCCCTTACAAAAATCTCGTCCTCGAGATTTGAAGAGGATTAGAAGAAATCAGAAATTCTTTTGGAGATGATCTTCACGTTCCCAAGTTGCTTCATCTTACGTATGATGACTCCATTGAACCTTCAACATCTTGATTGTCTTGTTCCGGTCCGACGCTCGCTTCTTCGAACACGAATTGGATGTTCTCGATATGAAAGATCTGGTTGAAGATCGATATTCTCCAGGTTGGTCAATTCGGAGGGAACACGAAGACATTTCTTAAGTTGCGACACATGAAAGACATTATGAACCTCGGCGGTTGCTTGAGGTGGTTCCAACTTATATGCCATCTCGCCCATCTTCTCGAGGATTTGGAAAGGTCCAATATATCGCGGAGCTAACTTGCCACGAATTTGGAAACGACGAACTCCACGAAGAGGAGAAACCTTCAAATAGACATGGTCGCCAATCTCGAAGCTAAGTTCTCGTCGACGGTTGTCGGCGTAACTCTTTTGACGAGATTGCGCTTCTTTGAGACGGCTTCTGATCACGTCTACTTGCTCTTGCGCTTCTTGAATAAGATCTGGACCAAAGAATTTTCTTTCACCAACTTCGGACCAAAAGAGGGAGTTTCGCATTTTCTTCCATACAAGGCTTCAAAGGAGACATTTGAAGACTGGATTGAAATCGTTGTTGTAAGAAAATTCAAAGAAATGCCAAACTTTTCTCCCAATTAGAGCCATATGATAGCACATGGGCTCTCAACAAGTCTTCGAATTTGATTTATCCTTTCCGCTTGCCCATCCGTCTCGAGGGTGATAAGTCAGATCTTGAAATTTAGCTTAGTCCCTAGAAGTTTGTGCAAACTTTCCCGTAATCGAGAAGTAAATTGAGATCCTCGATCCAAACAATGGTCTTCGGAACACCGTGCAAGCGCACAATGTTATTCAGATAGAGTTCTGCAAGCTCATCTCCTCGATTGGTGACTTTCACTGGAATGAAATGCGCCACCTTGGTTAACCGATCAACGATAACCCAAATTGAATCATGACCTTTTCGAGTCTTTGGCGCGGACGGTTATGAAATCCATACTGATATCATCCCATTTCCATTCTGGAATCTTCAAAGGTTGCAAAAGTCCAGCGGGACGTTGATGCTCGGCTTTGACACGCTGACACACATCGCAGATAGCAACGTATGCAGCAATATCTTTCTTCATACCGGGCCACCAATATTCCCGTCGGAGATCTTGGTACATTTTTGTACTTCCAGGATGGATCGAAAGAGGGGACTCATGAGCTTCTTTAAGAATTAAGTCCTTAAGTTCAGGGTCATTGGGAATATAGATTTGATTTTTAAACATGAGCACTTCATCCGAATCTTCATGGAATTCGGATTCGCTCCATTCTTCAATTCTTCCGAATTTTGATGATAGATTCATCTTTGAGTTGAGCGACTTTAATTTGGGACTTTAAGGTTGGTTGCACTTCAAGTGTAGCCAGAAATCCTTTTTCAACAATTCCTAGATTAAGCTTTTGGAACTCATTGATGAGATCTGATTGGTTGGTATGATAGGAGACAGAAAGACAATGAAGTTTTCTGCTAAGAGCATCACCACGACATTAGCTTTTAGGGGTGGTATTGAATATTAAGGTCGTAGTCTTTTATCAACTCCAACCATCTTGACGCCTTAAATTTAAATCAGTGGGTGAAGAAATATTTCAAACTCTTGTGATCAGAAAATATTGCATCGATTACCAATGAGGTAATGACGCTAAATTTTAAGAGCATGCACCACGGCAGCTAACTCCAGATCATGAGTTGGATAATTAAGCTCATGGGGTCATAACTGACGAGAGGCATAAGCAACAACCTTGCCTTCTTGCATCAGAACACACCCTAATCCACTTCGAGATGCATCACAATAAACATCGAAGCTTTTATGGACATCGGGTAACACTAGCATCGGGTCAGAGTTAACCGATTCTTGAGCTCTTGAAAGCTTTCTTCACATTCTGAGGTCCATTCAAACTTCTTTTCTTTCTTTAGCAACTGAGTCAAAGGTCGGGCTATTTTGGAAAAGTTCTCGATGAAACGACGATAATATCCCGCTAAACCGAGAAAACTTCAATTTTGGGTACAGATCGAGGATTCCCAATCCATGATTGCTTTGATTTTACCGATCGACGGATATGCCTCCATTGGATAGAATATGCCCGAGAAAAGCAACTTCTTTTAGCCAGAATTCGCATTTCTCGAATTTGGCATAAAGCTTATGCTCGCGAAGTTTCTCGAGCACCATACGCAAATGTTGCGCATGATCTTCTTTAGATTTGGAATAGATAAGGATATCGTCGATGAAAACCACGACGAACTTGTCTAAATACTCCATGAATACTTTATTCATGAGGGTCATAAAGCTGGCAGGAGCATTAGTAAGTCCGAAAGACATTACGGTGTACTCATACAATCCGTAACGCGTGGTAAAAGCAGTTTTTGGAATATCTTCGGGTCTGATTTTCAATTGATAGTACCCATGTCTTAAATCAATTTTTGAAAAGACTTGAGCACCAGTCAACTGATCAAATAGATCGTCGATACGAGGAAGAGGGTATTTATTTTTGATTGTCACATCATTTAAGGCTCGATAGTCCACACACATGCGTGTACCACCGTCCTTTTTGGGGACAAAAAGAACTGGACTACCCCACGGAGAAGAACTAGGTCGAATGAACCCTTTCTTTAATTGCTCATTAATTTGCTTCTTTAATTCGACTAAGTCATGAGGGGGCATACGATAGGGACGCTTAGAAATAGGAGCGGTTAGGGAACAAGATTGATAACAAATTCCATATCTCTGCGGAGGAAGTCCAGCAACTCATCCGAAATACATCCGGATATTCGAGACTATAGGAATTTGGTGAGTTCTTTGGTTATGGCGAACAGAAGAAGGATTGGGATTTTTCTGAACTTTGGATGGAGGAAAAATTTACTGGAACACCTTCAGAGTTCACAAGAGAGATTGATCGATTGGCACAGTCTATGCATCCTTTATATTTAGATAACCAGTCCATGCCAAGGATCACATCTAAACCGGGTGTTCTATGAGGATGAGATCAGCGTGAAATAATATTCCATTTATTTCAATACTGATACCAGGACAAATTTTTGTTGACTTCATGGTTGATCCAGGGGAAAAGATTAACATTTTGGTAGAGAGAAGGTCGAATTTGATTTTATTTTGATCGACAAACTTCTTTGAAATAAATGAATGCGATGCTCCAGAATCAAACAATACCAAGGTAGATACTGAATGAACAGGAAACATACCCAACACGACATCAGGGGCGTCGCTGGCTTCTTCGGCGGTCACATGATGCAAGCGACCGCTACTTGAATTCCGGTTTGCAGCAGATACTGGTTTAACTGCTTGAGTTACTCCAGACCTTGCGGTCTTCCGTGGGGACGCGAACACCTTGAGCCGATCGATGATTCGAGCTTGAGTCTTCTTTGACATGCATTAGCGTAATGACCACGCCATTACACCGATAGCATGTGACATCCGCCGCTGATTTTGATTCCCAGCAGCTTCTTTTCGGATGTGCCACCGCCTAGCGTATATCGCCGAGGTCGAAGAGGTTGACCTTGACGCCTTTGCTGCTGATAAGGAGCAGAAGGTCGTACATTGGTGGGTTGACCAATGCGCGGCCTTGCAGGGCTAACATTTACAGACTTGCGAGCCATCCACTTCCTCTTTCGATTTTCCATAATATTCTTGGTACTGTGTTCGGCTATAATAGCTTTATCCACCAGCACTTGAAAATCATGGAAATCATGAATAGCTAGGATATGCTTCACTTCATCATTTAGATTATCTCTGAAGCGTTCAATTCTTCTCGCTTCAGGCGTCACTTCCGAGGTTGCATACCGAGCAAGATAATTGAAGCGGTGGAGATATTCCATTACAGACATATTCCCTTGACGAAGATCCAAGAATTCCCGCTTCTTGAGATTTACCAGACTAGAAGGAATATGAGTCCTTCTAAAAGCTTCCTTGAAGGATGTCCAAGAAATTTGCTGGCCTTCAGGCTGAATAGACTGGAAATTTTCCCACCAAGAAGCTGCTGCGCCTTGCAACTGATACGAAGCATAAAGCACTTTCTCATGGTCACTGCATTGAGCAATGGCCAACTTGCTTTCAACTGATCTTAGCCAATCATCTGCTTCTAAAGGATCAATAGCAGAAGAGAAAGTCGGGGGTCGGGTTTTTAAGAACTCGCCCAACTTAGATTGACGATTAGCTTCAACACTTCTGGCTCCCGCATCCACGGCACCGATATTAGCTGTATTCTGCACCAGCTGCTGAAGAAGAAGGGTATTCGTCTGCCGTCCCTGCTCAATCATCGCCAAGACTTGAGCCATCGTAGGCGGTCCTGGCAATTGCTCTTCAGGGACAGCTCCTTGGGCTTGAGCCGCTGAGGCGGCGGAGATTCTGACGAGCGGTCGACGCGACGAAGAAGCTCGGCTGAAGGATGAACTGGTTTGGCAAAGCCGAGTGGTTAAAGCCACTCTTGGAGACTGATTTTCAGGAGTTGCCTCCGTCTCCAATATCTCGCTCAGAGATCTGGTGACAGGCATCTGGAAGGGCATAAAAGAGGAGAGTGATAGGTAAGATTTTAATCCATTTAATTTCTGATAGTTATTTCATTATTATCATTCATAAGTTATTATTATCAAGGATCACAACATCGTAAAAATATTAACAAGAATGTTAAATATTTACGAGTAGGAACCATAAGCACACAATAAAATTCACAACCAAAAACTTTTATTCCACTTTTAATATGTACAAGCAAAAGGCATTACTACTAACATTTACTACTGACATCTAACTTACGTAGCTAAAAGGGAAAGTAACCAAAAGTTACTTCTTATTTTCTAACTAGACTCACTCGACTGACTCCATATCCACACTACCTACTGAAGACCTACAGGTAGAACTCTCCGTGTCCGAGGAAGGAAAAGTCCCTCGACGACGGTATACCTGTGGTCTCTGAGAACGACGCAAAACAACACTGCCTGGATCTACATGGATTCTAGGCAAACGAGGTCGACTACCTACAACTGACATCCGTGCCTGGCCATACCTTGGCGGTGCTCGGGTTTCATCCACGGGCACTTGAGGTGCTTGCCTCAACACTGACCGCGGTACCAAACCTCTAGCTAGACAAGGAGCAATAGCTTCTTCCAAGTACGCTATCCTACGCCTAGCTTCCCGATACTCTGAAACTACTTGCCGACAATACTGATCTGAGGTGTTAATGAATTCCACTAAGTTTTTAAAGTGGTATTTGATAACCCAAAGGAATCCATATAACAATTTTCCCACCGGTGGCCGAGAAGGAATTCTCCTATATGCAATCGCCAATTCGGGTAATGCATGACGCGTGACGACAATTGCATTATAGGCCGCCGCTCATGGCCATCGTGATGGAAGATCTGAACCCTCAAAAGATCTATCCCTTCACCATACTCGACTCTAGCAGGGATATCTACCCTTGCTATATACTCCACCGAAACTGAACTAACAGGGGCATGGAATACTATATATCTAGGATTCTCAGAAAAATGGGCGAATTCCAGCAGACGAGTAAGGTATCCCATCATGCCGGAACTTTCCCTCTGAGTAGACATATAGCATGGCGCATAGCCTCCCATCTGCACATTTAACAAGGAATTAATATTCCTGATTAAATGTAAGATAATGAATTATTGGAGGAAAAGATTCTAGTAGAAATTTTTAAAACAGAAAAGAGTTAATAACAAATATTTATTTAGCACAACCAAAAGGACATACTTAAAGAATAAACTGAAAAGATGACCTAAGTCATCATTTTAGTTTTAGAATCCTAATTTCAATTTTAAGTTCATTTACGCCCAAACTATTTAAGGTTCCCTATACCAAGATGGCTCGATACTAACTTAAGGCCCCATTTTCGATAAATGAATATCGAAAATGGATACCATGTGCATACAAGATTAGTCCCATGATCGATGGCTAGTACGCACAAATACAAATTGATATCACAATCATACACAACTTTATTATTACAATGAAGCAAATACATAACATTCTTACAATACCAAAAGTAAAAGCATAACAGTGGAGACATTCATCTTGTAGTATGCCATTTATCCCAAAATCCCCACAGCAACCGACAAGGAGAACCCTAATAAAATTCATCGCTCACATCCCGAATCCCGCATCGTAAAAGGTATCGTGGGAAATCTGTTCTTCACCTAAAATTATCAACATGGCAAGTTGAGTACTTTTGTACTGCAAGACTTTTGCAAAACCTATTATAAATGCAGCCATTTCAAGGAAAGGCTCATGGTGGTTTTGCATAAAGCTAAAATTGAATGTAAATACTGATTAATAGATTGAAAAGTAAACTTTAAGTAAAGGCGACTTAATTTAAAAAGTAACTGAATGTAAGCACAAATAAGTCTCATGTACCTGGTATCATGCCCATTTCAAGAATCATTTCTCTTGTCGCAGCAGAAATTTTTGAGTAACCATTCCTACCGGTCTGTAGAAATTCAGAGTTTTATGAAAAATAAAAACAGCTAACTAGTGCTGGCGCACCAAGATTCCCATAACCGCGGGAACGGCTTTTCGAAAAGTTTTACACTCTGCAGAGTTGTACAGCTTTACCCACAAGTAATGATCAACCTCTTTTGCGTGCCAAGAACACACTTCCTTTGGTGTGTCGGCAAGGAGATCATAACAAAACCGTTACATTGTTTAACCCTAACTTTGCACCGGCCGGTGACGCCAAACCCGTACTATGGTATTTATGTTTGCACACCAACGCACAATAATGATTAAGTATGTCCATAGTATGGCATTCACCGTTATATTAGCAAACGTGACTCCCAACACCTCGGTGTGGGCGCCCCTACGAGCAACCAGTCACTGAAGAAGCTCGTACTACTCCAGCCTACCAATGTGCAAAGCTAGTTTTAAGCAACTTAATAGGTTAAGACTGTCCCATACCAGCACTTGTGGTTGTACGGTAAATTCTTGGGTTTAACGAACACGTAGTTCGGTCCTTAATCCGACACGGGCAATAATCTCCACCCTACACTACGTACAAGTCTCTTGTACACCCGGCTATTGCCAGTAATTGCCCGCATCAAAATCATAGTTTTATTTTCATTTTTGATCAAAATACCAACCATAAGATGGTCATACCCTTTTGAAAGTCATATCCAACATTTTTAAACATATCAAGTTTTATGTTCATTTAAGCATGGCTAAGCATAACACTATGTGTGAGTAACCTGATTGACATCATGTAATCGTCTATGCTATTCTAGGGTTATCAAGGTTCACAATTCCATACTTATCAAGGAAGTTCTATGTGACAATAGGTACGACTACCAATACCCAAAATATAGCAGACTTTAATAAAAGTAAAGTATGCAAGAAACATTTAATGAAAACATTTATAAAACTGGGATCAATATGATCAAAGGGGGTGCTTGCCTTGTTGATGGTCTTCGACGTCAAACTCCTGATCGTCGAACTCACAGGTTTCGTTGGGTGCTACACGTCGAATAATAATAACATGGCAATTCCAACAAAACGAAAGGATCAGACATAAGAACCAAATAAAATCAACTGTTTGGAATCAACATATTTGTTGTTCATCGATTTACAAGTTCCATGTTTATTTTCTGATTAGGTTCCAATATTAACAAATCTTATTATCTTGAATAATTCATTTTTATTTATCATTTCCAGAGACCATTTTTACAGGTTTTACTATTCGGATTTTCAATTTCTAAATTCAAATTATTTAAATTGCTATTATGAAGCTACTTTCTTACCCTATATTATACTTTAATGATTTTCCATGGTACACCCTAAGTATTTTTGCATATTCAGGTTCCTAGCAAAGCATGGAATCTAATAAAATTTGTTTCATTCAATTTGAAGTTGAATTGCGAAATTCTATTAACAACATATTTCAAATTTTTTTAAATTTAAATCTGAATTCAAACAGAGTTCATTTTGAAATATTTTTGCATATTCTGAATCTACTTGATTTTATATGAATTTAGAAATTTATTTCACTTCATTTGGTTGGATAGTTCAAAAGATATTCAAGTTTGAATGCATTCGGTTTTGAAAATACGAAAATCGAATTTATACCAAAAAGGAAAGTACGCCTTCATCGCGAAAACGCTTTTTCGTTTTTGCGCTGCGTCGGACCGAGGCAATCGACATGCCGGGCCCAATCGGCAGCGAGACGAAAGGCTGTGGTGCGGCCGACGTCGGGACCACGTTGTCGAGCAAGCGCGAGGTCGACATCGGGGCGCGCGGCAATGACACAACACTCGCAGAGACCGACAAAGATGGACCCGATCGCCGCTGACTCCAGCAGAGAGCACGGCACGCTGCTTGCGGCCGGCGGCACGGCGGAATCACGGAATGGATTCCGATTCTTGCTCGTGAGTCCGTGCGCATCTATGGGTGGTGGCGCTTCGGCCGAGATGGCGGAGGCGACCGCCACCGGAGAGGGCGGCGAGCACACGGCCACCGGTGTTCCGCGAAACGACGGCTCCTCGAGGCAAATGATCACCACTATGAGCATCGAGCACCACGGTGATCTCATTTTTGGGTTCGGGCAAGAAAATGAGTAACGGAGGAGGTGTTCTCACCCGTCTTGGCTGGCGGAAGGAGGAGCTCGGAGGAGAGCTCACCGAGAAGAAGAGGCTAAATTGAGGGTGGCGAAAGCTTCAGGTGTCAAGGGGTGGTTCGGGTTGATTGCTTCGGGTGAAATGGGTGAGGTGGTGAACGACGGGTTTCCCCTTTTCGGTATTCGCCGAGCTGGGAAGAAGAGGGTGGTGACGGCGATGAAGCGGTTTGGCTCGGCTTTTGCTGGTTCCTAGAGGAAGCACAAGTGAAATGCGACGCTTTAGTGCGGTTTAAATAGAAGGATGAGGCGGTTTGCATCTTGGGTGAAGACAGAGAGGAAGGCGGCGGTTTATGCGGCGATTCTCGGCCGCTCCAGCGTGGAGAGAGAGCACGGAGGCCGAGGCGACGCGGGCGTGGCAGAGGCGACGTCTGCGGCGCATTAGGCCGAGTTGCGCGTGGTGGCGACAAAACGGAGAGGCGGGCTGCTCTGGCGAGAGAACGGAAAGAACGGAGAGAAACGGAGAAGGTGAAGCTGACAGGTGGGGCCGGGCTGTCAGCGAGAGAGGGCGAAGTCGGCAAAAGAGCACAGCTGTCCAGGCGGGCCCACATGTCAGCGAGACAAGATTATAAAACTCAGAATGAATCTGGACAGATCAGGGTAAAGTCGGTAGCTTAGGCCAGAAGATAAAATCAAAATTTTACAAAACTTTTTACTGAGGTAGGCAAGGTAAAGATCAAGGTCTAGTAAAATTTTCAAATAATTTCGACGAATATAAATATTATTAAAAATCTGACAATTCACTGTTAATGATTTTCACTGATTCTGTTTTCCATTTAATCGAAGGATAAAATCAATTTATTATTTTATGAAACTTTTTGAAAGGATTGGAAATGACATTTTATACCTCTTGAAAATTTTTCATAATTTTATATTTTATATTTTATTTTAAATAATTCTGACACTGCATTTTCCAGCTTTTAAGATTGACTGTTTTTGAATTTCTAAAATTAATAAATGAAGAGATAAATTCATGATATTTTTACCAGGGTTGGGTTAAGTTAATATGTCGGCATGGTTAAATTTTAAACTAGGGTTAAGGTAAGAAATATTCTGAACAAATCTTTTGGTTCAGATTTCCTCTTTGTCTTTTCATGATTATCTTTGTATTTTATTTTATTTTATTAATGCCAGGATAGAGCAAGAGGCACAATCATGATTCTGAGATCTTTAAGGATTTTACTGACTTTGTATTTTTACCTTTTTACCTTTTACCATTTTACCATATAGCATTTTGGATTTCTTTTAATGGTAAAAGCCAAAAGAATTTCTTTAACTCAAGAAAAATCAGAAAACATGACAACAAATCATATGGTTATTCTTAATACTGCATTTCTGATTTTATTGAATTTCGGGTTGTTACAATAACTTTCATCTAACCACATCCTCCCAATTTCAATATCTTGAAGACACCTCCGACCCAATCCATTAATGCATCCACCACAAGTAATGAGTAATAAGTTTTTCAGCCTTTATAATCGACCTTCGGTTCTTTCTAAATAATTCTAGTTGAGATGTATCCTTTCAGTCATCTCAAGCATTTTTTTTTACAAACTGAGTACCTCTCCTTAAGTTAGTTTAAATTTTGCTAAAGACTCTTGGTATAAATTGCTAACACTCCTCATCTACTTCGAGAAACCCAACCAAGAAAAACGAATGCCAGAATCCCCAACTTTAGCACAAGTACTCGCCGTAATCAAACAAAATCACTTGACACTTAATGTAATATCAAGTATGTCCTTTATATATGCAATTCCTACAATCAACCTTTTGACTTTGTGCATTACATTCCCTCATAATTGCCAAACATAAAGAAAATCAAAACTCTATGTTTACCAAGAGGATCAAACAAATTGAATCATCGGGATCATTTTATAATCCTCTTACCTCAACCTAAATTCTTGACTTATCATACTTTGTTTGCAATCTAAAGACAACCTAGAATAACATTCATTCTCATCTAATTTCGTCAACTGTTGTTAAATCGTGCAGATCAACCATTATATTCAAATATCATTTCTTGATGATAATATTTAAATTCTTCCCAAATGAATCAAGTAACAAACATTAATTCTTTCCCCTCAAATGTTCTAAACATATCACGTGTCACTCTTTAAATTAGATTATCATTATTAACAATCCTAGTTATGCAATCAAAAGAGATATTTAGTAATATTCCTCATCTGTTTACGCGAAACCCAAATAGAAATCTTCTCCATTCTAGACACATCACTTTGGAATCGCAAGAACGATGTTTTGCAAAGCGACTATACTGGAAATAAGAAGACAAGGAAACAACGAGATCACTTCCGAGAAAGAATTTTCGAACCCACTTAGTCCTTGCAAATCTCGGGGACGAGATTTCTGTAAGGGGGGTAAATTTGTAACATCCCGAAAAATGGAATAATATGAAAATTCATATTTTGAATTTGAGTATATTTATTTCTGATTTTTCCTGACATGATTGGAATTTATTTGGACTTCTTTGGATTTTTGTATTGAATGAAAAATTAAAGAAATGGAATTAAAGAATGGATAATGGTAAAAGGTAAAAAGGTAAAAGATAAATTTTGGAAAAATTACCATGGAACCATAACCACTCTGGTAAGTCAGTAAAATCAAGAAGTAAAATTTTATGCACAGAAAAATGGGTAAATGAAATTAATGTCACTTCTTTTTACTAGAAACAAGACAAGTCAAAATTAAATAAAATAATCGAAGTTTATCTGGATCTGGAAAAATTACCATAGCACCCTCAGTGCAGTGTTTACACTTGGTCAAAATATCAGGATTTGATCATGTCGCAGAGCCCTCTAATAATTCAAAAAGAAACAATTAAAAGTCGAAATCTTCATGTCAGATTTTTAATAAAATAAATACCCAATTTTTGATTTAAAAATTTTACAGAGACATCCTTGACCTATTTATAAACCCTCATAAAAGTTTCAAAATAAATAATAATGTTTGAACCTTTAAATAAATACAAAACCGAAATTCAAATCTGTATAAACCTACAAAGTGTCAGAATTTTTATAATTTAACCATGCGGTATTTTAATCTAAAATTTTTACTGAAGGTTAAAACTACCAGTATAAACTAGTCAAAAGTTTGAGAAAAATTGACCACGATTTGATAGCAGTTTTAATGCTCACATGGAGCTAGTCCCGCCAAGCTTATTCCCGCCTCATCCCTCTCACCGCCTTGTGGGCCCGCTTGCCGCCTTCCTTTTCCTGCCGACTCCTTCTCTCTCTGTCAAACCGCCCCGCTCGTCAGAACCCCTCTCTTCCTGTTCTTTCCTCTCACCAACTCTCCCGAGCTCCTCTCACGCTCTCGCGCTCCACGCACCACGCCGCCACGCCCGATTCTCGCGACGCGCCTGTTGAATCATCGCCACGGCTTGCCCTTGGTTTTCCGCGCCATACCGCCGGTCATTCCATGTCCTCACGCGGAAATTCGCCAGATTCGCGCAAAACCGAGCCGCAACCTCCCGACTGCTCATACATCAAGTCACTACATTTCCCTTGCTATAAATACTAGTACCGCATCACACCGAGGCCCTCGTTTCTTCACCTTCTCCCCGAGCCAAGAACCTAAGCCAAATACTCAAGCCGCCGTTCTCTGAAAACCGAAAATGGGTAGAACATCAAATTGCGCCACTCTATTGCGACTCGCCCCAATTACTCCCACTGAGCACCCCTGCGCATCACTAAACTCGACCCACTCGCCAATTTCAGCTTCTCCTTCCCGCAGACCATCCTCACCGGGCGCCCTCCTTCCTCGGCTCCGGCGCACGGTGGCGCACCTCCACAGCCCGTTTCCGCCCCGGACAACCGTCAAAATGGAGCGCTCTAGCCTCATGGATGCTTAAAATGCTATCCATTCGCCGGAAGTGTCGCTTTTTTCTCCGGCGACCGCACCTCCTGCGCGCATGCCGCCGGTGGCGACCCTCTCCGGCCGCCCCGCCGATGATTGATACCACCCCGAACGCGCCAAGATCC
Organism: Otatea glauca; assembly: GCA_036346275.1. Taxonomy (NCBI): domain Eukaryota; kingdom Viridiplantae; phylum Streptophyta; class Magnoliopsida; order Poales; family Poaceae; genus Otatea; species Otatea glauca. The sequence continues at coordinate 92,352,642 of CM070715.1, forward strand.
TCGAGCTCGCCGTGCCACCCATTCCGCCGGAACCCCGCCGGAACTTCGTCGCCGTTGAGCCCGAGCCACTCCTCTGTTCTGTGTCGCTGCCGCGTGGGACCTCCTTGTCAGCCGGCTGAAGCAAACTGAGTACAAATGGTAAAAGGCGCCTTCTCTGATTAAAAACGTATTTTCATTTTACACTTTATTTTCAATACCCGAATTGATTCAAACATTTATAACTTTTGCTTTGTAACTCCGAATTGAGTGAAATAAAATTCTAAATTCACCTAAAATCTAGCTCTATCAGAATATAAAATAATATTTTGAAAATGTTCACTGGATAAATTTGAAATTCAAATATGAAAGAAAGGGGTTAAAAGCACACTTCATATTAAAAAGTTGTAAATGAACTAAAAAATGAATGGAACCAATTTTAGTGAAATAATCATGTTTCCAGAAGTTCAAATATATAAAAATATTTAATTTCCACTTATGTTTGAATTACTTTCCAATAAAAGTTGTATTCAATGTACTAGGAATTCAAACATACATAAATTGAATAAATGAAACATGAAATAAGTAAAATTGATATCTAAATATTAGCATGGCAGTAGAATACCTTACTTTGCCAAGATAATTAATAAATGAACTTGATTTGAATTAACTTGAAAAATATGAAAAGATTTAAAACATAAAGTGCATGTATATATGTATAGAAAGTGGAATATTTAAAATAAGTCAAATGAATTCAAATAGTAACCAAACCAGATTTATTATACCTCTGTCATTGCAAGGATCTCAGATATAAAATAATATTTAAATATTATTACATAAAACAATAAGTGATAAATAATTAAAGTGTTAATAATTGCATAATTGAATAGTTGTAGCTATCGTGAATAAACTCAGAATTTGGCGAAACCAAATCCTATAACCTTGAAAAATAGTTCCCTTGCTGTTTAGACAAAAATATCATATGTTTGTGCTAGGTTGAAATAAAATAATGTTAGACCCTCATGATCGCTTATAGGAAAAACATCGCGGATAAAAGCTATTTGTCGCGAAACCAACTTTAAATCACTTCCGTGTCACGCCCTATTAATGCCTGAAAAATGGATAGATTATCCTAGGCGGTGTAGTCGCAATCTAATATCAAAACTGAACCATTAACGAGTAGTAAATTGAGCCATCAAGCTTTTTCATCAATCCGCAGAACCTCTCATCTAAACGAAAATGTAATAGAAATCAGTTTAGAAATGATATTTAGGGTATGGTCTACCATATTCTGGAAAAATATTTCATTTACAACTTTCGTTTCAATTAAATGGTGCTAGTTGAATACCCCTAAAAATTATGGTTGTCGTAACCTTTAACGTCATACAAGCGTTTTCAACTAAGAAAATAATGTCTCGCCTAAAAGCTAAAATATATGAAATCAGCCTAGATATATTCTTCAAAGTATATACTATCATGTTCCGAAGAAATAACCTTATTTCACTATGTTTTGCATAAAAACTTTAGTAGTCAAATAACCCTTCGTTTTATGTTTAATGAACCTTGTCTCAATAAGAATTTGTGAACCCTGTATTAAGGAATTTGTAGTTAATATATTTGTATCACCGTAACCTTCTTAAAACTATAAATAAATCTAATTAGCTGGCTTATCACTCATAACTTAATGAAAACCCTTCTTATGCAAAATCTTAAGGTTAAGTACTAATTATGTAAACCTTAATTAGTGTTTTATTTCTTTTAATCCAAATAATTTTAGCATCTATAATTCGAAGTCATAAATACTAGAATTCATAATTTTAGCCTCTTGAATTTATAATTCAAGAATAGTTAATCTCTAAAGGAAACCCTGTTTTGTTCGTCATTACATCATTAAGGTTAAACATAAAGTAATTACTTAAATAATCCGAACCCTATATCATCCTGCTTTTCGCAATGAATCCTTATTTGATTTTCTCATCTGCATCTTCTTTTCGCCTTATTGAAGTTTATTATTTGCTATTTTCCGATCAATCGACGTAGAATTCGACGTCCCTTCCTCCGCCGTTGCCTCCGTCACGGTGTGATCGCGTCTTCGTCAAACGATATATAAGCAAGGCAAGCACCCTTTGACCATCTTGATCCCATAATTTAATTTGCATTGTTTATTAAAATGTTTCATGCATACGTTTACTTTTCAGTAAATTGCTATTTTATGGTAATCGTAGTTATACTGTTGTCTCATGAAACTTCCTTCATAAGTATGAATATGTGAACCTTGATAACCATAGATTAAGCTTAGACAATTACTTAATGTCGCCCTGGGTATATACGATTACTTTTATCCATGCTTAGCCATGCTTTTAGATCAAATGATGATGATGATGATGATGATCGGATCAAAATGTGTTCCTTGTGAAATGGAAAATGTTGTCATTGTAGCTGTTGGCTATGGGTATTTTGATTAAAAACCCAAAATAAAACTATGGTTTCGATGCGGGCGATTATTGGCAATAGCCGGAGGTGCAGAGGGATTTGCACGTAGTTAGGGTGGAGTATCGCCCGTGTCAATTTAAGGACCGAACTCAGTGTTGTATGATCCAAGATATTTCGTGCAAACCACAAGTGTTGTTATGGGGCTTCCTTAAACCAATTAAGTTATCTAGTTTAACTTTGCACATTGGTAGGCTGAAGTAGTAAGGGCTTTCCTTTCGGGGTTTGCTCGACGGGGTGCCCACACCGAGGTGTTGGGAACAACACTTACCAATATAACGGTGTGCGCCACGTCTATAGGGAGTTCCAACATTTCTATGCTCTGAGTTCTCCCGGTTGTAGCGTGGGTTTTATCGTCCCGGTGCTGGTGCAAAGTTAGATTAGATAATGTAAAGGTTTTCGTCATGAACATTACGCCACACGCTTTAAGTGCGTGAAACTTGCGGCAAAAGAAAAGGTCATGACTTGTGGGTACGATTGTACACCTCTGCAGAGTGTAAATCTAATCGATTAGCCGCCCCTCGGTCATGGGAAACTTGGTGAACTTGCACTAGTTAAATGTTTAATTTTCTAAAATGGGTTGTGGAATGGAACTTGTTTAGCGACTTTTGTTTTCATGTCAAAGGATCGACATTGATGGATTCCATTTCGGATTATTCGATATTCACGATGGGTTGTGAATATATTACTTATGCTTACTTATTTCATATCACCAATTATGCTTTTATAAATTCCGCTTGCAAATAACTTGTTTTACAATGTCAATTTCGCTTTATGCAAATTAAGCGTAGTAGCCTCCTTTGAAATGGCCTGCATATATATTAGGCTTTGCTCAAGTCTTGCGGAGTACGATTGTACTCACCCTTGCTTATATGTGGTTTTTAGGTGGTTAAGTTGTCGAGCTTCGAAGGTTCCTTTTCGTCGCAGGTTGCGGGTTTTTCTTCGTCGAATCTTTCTAGGGATTATGCCTTGTCGGTTGCCTGCGGGTTTTGGATGGGCACACTACAAGACTTTGCTTCTTTTGCTGCTTTATCTCTGATTTGTAAGAGTTTCTTTATATAATAGCTTCCGCTCAATAATATTTGTTGTATGGTTGTGATTCCAATTGGTGTATGTGCGTACTAGCTACTGATCATGGGACTAGTACGGAATTGCACATTAGATTTCCATTTTTGCAAGTATGTAAAAATGGGGGTCGTTACATGTTTGCAAGTATTAAAGATAACAAGATTTTACAACGTTTTCAAAGTTTGAGGTATCCTATGCAAAAACTACCTCGTGATCTTCGTGCTAGTGGACATTCTTGTTTTGCAATTTGCACCAACAATTTACTTTGGAGTTTTGTATCCCTAATTTACATATAATTTCATCTTTGCAAGGTCAGGTTTTTGTACTATTATTGATGAAGAAGATACCATATGCTCGGATGCACCAAACTTTTGTTAGTTAGGTAGTAACTTTTGTACAACTCCACTACACTATGTTATTTTGGCATGTTTTATCTATTTTATTGTATTGTTAAGCATGGTGTGAATAGTATTTAGATATTTGATGTTAGTTAGAGCTGCTTAGTTTTCCGCTAGAGTCTTAGCGGAATCCCAGCTGCACCACTGCCTACCCCTAGCGCGCAGCAGGCCAGCACGTAGCTAGTGTATACATATCGTACTGGGCATAAATTGCATACTAGTACGCAATACTGCATCTTGTATATACGTAGGATGCAATGTGTACACGTACATGCATGCATGCATGCAGCTGTCTAGCTTGCACGTAAAGCTAGCGGAAGTACGTACGTACTCCGCGGCCGATACATATGAATACGGATACGAATATATGTAATGGAGTTGACTAATATGCGTGCATGTCGACTTGGTTAATTTGCATCCAGCTAGCTAGAAAGATCGATCGATGTGACTGCAGATAGATCATGACAAGCTAGCTGCTAGCTAGCTGTGTGTGTGTGTGTACGGTTGGAAGATTAGGAGGCCTGAAATGACTCGAGATCGGGTTCGTGTACGCAATGTGCCAAACAAGATTACTGCCCGGCAGATTATCTTGCTAGAACCGAACCGAACAACAATGCATGCTTTCCACGTAGACAAACAAGCTAATTATATTACTTAAGGTAGGCTAGGCTTCAGTCAAATAGGACAAACTGCCCGAACGATATCTAATTAAGTTAAGCAGCGGTTATTTATTTGGAAGTGACTAGAACAAGTCGTGCGGCCGGCCACGTACGCATGCTTGTTCCATTAATTCCATCCACTTACACAGGAGAAGAGCCAGGCCTCGGGCCACCCAAGCCTAGGCCCGAGGCCTGGCAAGAAAACTACATGTAAGATCTCTTAAAAATTCATGATAAATTGTAAATCAGCCCAATAACCCTTGGGTCAGCCCAAGGCTTGGGCCTAAGCTGGCTCTGTCCCTGCACGTACAGTAGCTAACCTGTAGTATTATGTAAATACCAGCCGGCAAATTAATATCATCATGCACGCTAGCTGTCAATGATGTCGTACGTCGATCCAGGCCAGGCCGGGGATCAAGTCATGCAACCAACGACAAATATGTGTGTTACCAATTAACCAAACCAGTCGATCGTATCGTATCGTATATATGCTAATTGAGATGTTTCATTCTCTCTCTTGACACAGATAAGAAAGATACTCGATCGCAACTAGCAGCTAAAGCTAGGACAAGCAAGCTCACGAGGGGAGCTAGCTGCTTGCTGCCTTTTCGATCGGATCAAAATCAAAGGTAACCCACCAACTGGTGTGATTCGGCATCGATCCAAACCCAAAACAACTAACCTATTATTGTTGATCTGCATATGCTCCCTGGCCCCTGCTCGATCTCTCCTATTCCTATAGGTAAGTATATGCTAGCTAGCTCTCGCTCGCTCTGAAAGGCAAACGTATCAATTTCTGGCTGCCGCCGGTACATATCCTGACACGTGAAATTCGATCCCAACACGTGCCTTGCTGCTATATATATATATATATATATATATATTCTCAATCCATTAGAGTTCTAGCAAGCAAGTGCCTTATTATATATATATATATTTTTTTTTTTGTTCGATGGTATATACTAATATGCTAATTAACTAGTGTAAGTAGTAGTACCAGTTGGGCGCAATATGCCAAGTCTAGGTAGCTAGGAACCAGTGGCAATGCATGCACGCTGGAGTAGCTAGTAACTGAAAAAGGTGTTGGCCTTTTGAAGACTGTATGTATGCGTGTATGTTGCGCCACATTCACCGGGCCGACCATAGATTTTCTTCCCTAGCAAAGTTAACCCTAATCCATCCGCGGCCTGCCGGCCATTAATTATATAGCGACCGCGCGCGCTATGTGTGTATATATATAATATATACATCTAGAGAGATACATATGGAGACCGATCGACGATTGCATATATATATATATATATATATATATATATACGTACGCATGCTGGGTCGCGTACGTCCGATGGGATCGAGTCGAGCAAAAGTTAAAGGTTAAAGCTAGCTGAAGCTGCCGCGCGCGTGCGGACAGCGAGCGGTTAATCGCGCGGTACGTGGACAGGAAGCCAAGCTTTTGTACGTGCATGCGCGGCCTTCGTCGTCGACGATTACGACAATATATGAATATGACCAAGCGATCCCGGCCATACTATTGCATGCTAGCCGCCTCACCTGCAGGCTGTTATATATGTACCAAGTGGAGTATTATATTTATTATTGGAAATGGCTACACATCATTCGAAAAATCATTCGGTACATGTACAATTAATTAATGGTCCATGCGCACTGTCTCCACCCCCATCCTAAAAACAGAGAACCCTAGCATGCACGTACTAGTACTAGCTCCTCCGGCCTCCCAGTCCCAGCTAGAGGTGGGCACTCGGGCCGGGCTCTTTTGGGCCGGCCCGAGGCACGACGTCACGGTCCAAGACGGCCCGACCGGCCGAAGTGGGCGTGCGCGCCGGCCGCGACGACATCAGAGTACGGTCGTCGGGCTCGAGAATCGAGCACGATGGGCGGCCCGCACGACGCACGACATCGTAGAATGGGCTATCTTGGGCCTAATGATCCGGGGCATGAGGAAGAAGCTTAGCATGAAGGTCACTAACTCACGAGCATGACCGTCATGGATGCATCCAGAGCATGAACGCCACCCCTATCGCCAACACCGAGAGAGACGGACAAAGCAGAGAGAGAGAGCTAGAGAGATTGAGAGACGGTGCAAGAAGTCGCTCTCTCTGGTCGTCCTCTCAATCTCTCTCTCTCTCTCTTACCAGTCTCTCTCAATCTCTCTCGTCTGTCTCGCCACTCTCTTTCTCGCCTATTCTCCCTCTCTCGTCAGATTAGCACATCCTTCTCGCCTATGTAATCGCTCGATAATAAATAAATTTTAGTTCTTTTCTCATAATATTTGCATTCACCGCCTTAATTATATGTATCTCGGCTCTTTTCTCTCGTTGAAATAGTGCAAATGGGTTTGACCTAGGCGGCACGCAGCACGCAGCGCAGCACGAAGCGCAAATGGGCGTGCTCGGCTCGCCGAAGACGAGGCTGGCGCAGAGACGCAAGACGCAAGACGGCGGCGAGCACGACGAGCCGTCGCGCCCGGCGACGGTTCGAACATCGAAGCACGATGGGCCGTGCGCCGGCCGGCCCGCCCGCACGATGCCCACCTCTAGTCCCAGCATCCGATCGAGCGCCATCGCCCTCTCTCCGAGACTCCAACCATGCATGCCCAGCCACCGCACGCATTATTAATTAATTGTCCCGCTAGCTGTCTCCTTGGCGTCGCCTCCAACGCCAAAAAGCCCCCTCCTCTTTCCCATTGTCGCAACCTAGCTACCTCCTCCTCCCTAGCCATTGTCACATCTCTCATCGTTGCCCGCTGTCTTCTTCCCGCGGGGGTCTCTCAATTGCTTGTCGTTCTCGTTGCCACTGCAGACCTGCATCGCCCACCATCCTCCTCCGATCTATGGCCGGCAGCGCCACCACAAGTCGTCCTCACCCCTAGTCTCTCTCTAAGTTGGAGGGATCTGGTCAACCTCGAACTCTAACCTAGCGACGGGAAATAATGGTGTCAGAGAGGACAACGTGCTCGTCGGAGATAATAATCTCACCGTTCGGAGCTTAAATCTCCAAGCAAATCGTAAGGTCAAAAATTCAAATAATTTGCACATGTATAGCAGCTCTGTTTATTATTTTGGCAGGTACGACTGGCTGGTTTCAAAAAAAAAAATTTTGGCACATATACGCATATGCATCAATTCCAAAGTGTTTAATACTAGCTTGGTAAAGCTAATTTGCTTATTAGCTATTCGAATTAGTTTGATGATGTCTCATAATTATGCAAATGGGTAGTCAATACTAATATATATGATGGAATGTGCGATCTATGCATTTCATTTCATTTGAAAGTTGAATGAATATTAATTAAAACATGAATGAAAAGTAGATAGTAATTATTTACCTCTTTGTTTGCTTAAAAATTTGTACAACTTGAATAAAGAGATGATGCATAGGAACATACTCATGTATGATACCTGACAAGCTAGTGACCCTGCGCCTGAGAGACTAAGCTATATACAGTGCACGCTAGGACATAGGAGCAATTGAGCGTAACCCACCTGCTACCTGCTCCTTGTGTAACAAAAGGTTTTTGTTCTGTGCAATTCATGGCACGATGTTTCGTAACTTTACATGGCAGAAATATCACAAAAAAAAAGTTCCAAAAAAAACAGAGAGAGAAGACTACAACAACAAAAAAAACAGTTAATTACCAACGGGCGGAGCCCAGGAATTTGACACAATCAAGCTTTTGTAAATATCAGAATGGGAAGGATATATATAGGCCGGCCATAGGGCAGTTTGTCAATGGGCTGGCCATACCAATCTAAAAACGAGCAAGCAGCTAGTAATCAACATTAATCTTCTCTTCTTTCACAAATTAATTCTGCAATTAATTAAGCATATCCATCTCACGCAGCTGTGGGTTTCCAGCCCCGGATTTCATAATTCACAACACACCGTTTTAGTTTTTCTTTTATTTTGTCACAACGAACACACACCACTTACTTGTTAAGCGTTTAGAAATGCTAATCCTTAATTATGATGCAATGAGCTAGTGATCTTGGGGGCGTCAACCAAAGTGAAATGGGTTTAATTATTATGCGAACGGTGAGAATATGCCTTACACTAGATGATTCGCGGTATGATTCTAGCTTGTTCTCGTTGTTTTGCTTTAGTTCTGAAAGCGAGCGTTCAGCTGAAATAAAACAAGCTAGCTAGGGGCGTGCATGCATGATTACAGAGTCAGCCTTGGCAACTTCATATGAACTAGTAGCACTTTTGTATATGCAAGTAAAACTCAGAGCGATGGGGGGCCTTGTCCTTCTCCGCCGTCTTCACTGCCATCACCTTGCCTCCCTTCCCCGCTCGAATGATGGCCAAACCCTAACCTCGGAACCGAGCCCGGCCAAGGGCTGCACCAAATCAGAGCGGATCCAAGGACGAACCCGGCAGATCTCACAGCCGATTCGAGAAATTTTGGGGGAAATTGCAGCACTAGAAGGCGAGGGAGCAGCACTCGGAGGAGAGGCGCGAGGGAGGGAGGCGGTGCTACTCGGGGAAGAGATTTAGGTTAGGGTAAGGCCCGCGAGAGAGAGAGAGAGGGGAGGCCGAATCCGATTCTTAAAAGGGTTTTGATAAACATCATCCGGATGTTTTCTTAGCAAAAAAACATTCAAATTTTAGAGCATTGGATCTACGGTGAGATCCGTAAGACGTGAAGGGAATTTCGTTTCATCTCGATCAAACTCACCAAAATCTATGCAAGATTGTACGAAATTTCGATGAATTACTGTAGCAACCCTAATTTTCAAATTTCCCTACTCCGCTGAGATTTTGAATTTCGTCCCCAATCAAAATCCAAAATTTTGCTAAGATTTTGAACCTCGGCACTGATCCACTTTGGCCCCGACAAACCCGGGTGTCCAGAGAGCACCCAACCCGACAATCACCCACTCCAGGCGAAGAAAACCAGTGTGTAGGAGATTATTTGTCAACCCTCCCCGGTCCATGACTGGCATCAAGCACTCCATTCTCAGCTTTCAGCAGATGACATCGCTAACATCATTCAAAACTGACCTAAAACTGTTTACACAGTGTCAGGATAAGGCTGTCGCAGCACAGATGCAAATGCAAGAACCAACTCAAGTCAGCTGTACAGCGGCTGCACGATATGTACAAAAGGTTTATACGGAAAGCCCTTGTGACTTTACAAGCCTAATAGCAATGACTTGAGTTACATTTTAAGTGGTTCGTTCCCCTGTACTTAAGTCTCAAGAACGATTAATGATTTAAACATTAAAAAAGAGCTGTATGACATATAGCATTTGCACAAGCACGCGAAAAAGGTAGGCTCGGTGACAAATCTTTGGTAAGAATTCTGTTTGAACTTGGATCACCTATCAAGATTCCACTGGTCAGCCATCTCTTGACCCTTCTTATCCTTTGGTGATGAAACAGCCTCTACTGTGTCCTCCTGCTCAGTTTCAGATAGTGATAGATGAGGATCCATTCCTTCTTCAATAGGCAATGTCCTCTTGGAGCCCTCAAGAGCTACGCCCAGAACAATGTTATCTTCAAAGGCAGGTCTAGATTCTTTCTTTGGACTAGCCAGAGAAACTGAACCATCTCCTTGTCGTTCTGTGGCCTCAGATCCTTGAGTCTTCCCTTTACCAGCCTTAGAAGTTGCCGAATTTTCTGTCCACGGAGTTGAGGAAGATAGCGTTGTTGATGGCACATGATCATTCTTGCTATTCTTCATACGGCCATCTTCTGGTACCAATTTTTTCTGTTCCTGCTTTTCAGAGTTGTTTAAACTAGCACTATCAGTTGAAGCTGATTTGGTCTCAACCGATGCGCTTGTCTTGACTTTCTGCTCTTCACGTGATGATGTCGGTCGAGGTTTAGACTTGTCATCGCTGATTTTTGCAGAGGTATCAATCAGAAGTGGACGGCCACGTACACGACTATACATCTCCTCTCCAAAAGGAACATTATCAATGTCCGCATTGCCGTATGATTTCTGAACTGTTCGGATTTGGGTAGCAAGCCTTGCCCTGTGATGTCCAACTATTCTAAGAAGATCCAACATAACAGCTTCCTGTAGTAATTTGGAACATCAAAACATTGTATCAATTATTTTAAGTGATATATAAAATGCTGATGAAATATTCCTACATATATACACGTCATACAAAAATGGCATTCTATGCTTATCCAGAGAAATGAAATTTCATCTATAAAGAAAAAAAAAAGACATGTATTTTTCCCTACAAAATGGAAGGAAAAGTCTCAACATTTTGTTAAAAAAAAAATTATCAACATTGGTAAATATACCACAGGTCCACAATGCATCAAGAGTTCACGACTTTGGAGTGGCATGCATGGAGTTCATGCAGTCTCATATATCTGCTTCTAATTCAAGGCTCAAGATTCAAACACTAAGACATGCTATTTGCTCCAATTAGTATAGCCTACTTGTTTATGCTCACTTCATTTATTGTTTTCTGGTTGAATTTGCTTTGTTTTTTATGTCAGATGGCAACTGCACGTTCCAACAGCACCACACATTAAAAAAAAACACTGAAATACTGGTGACAGTTTGTTCTGCCATAGTGACATTCAATGGATCAAGGTGCCCTACTCCCTGTACAATTGGTCCTACTTAAACGAAGCAATTCTTTATTAAGAAAACAACAACCTAGAAAATAATATTCTTGACATAATATATACATTTTAGCACACACCATATGCATGTGCCATATAAAATATGTACATGTTTTACTGTAAGCAGAATGTGTAGCATCGGATACAGACATATTACCTGGACATTGAGATACTCCTCAAAATGTGATGTCTTCACAAAACAGGAGATGTAAATCTACAGGACAACACAACAAAATGATACAACGTTCAGATATTTAAGAGTAATGGAGGGTGTGTAATTTTTTAAGAATGTACACAAATAGATACATGAGCATGAAACCTCAATATTGACACCAGTTGAACACAAAAAAAGGGGGGGAAATAGGTGGGGAAACAAAAGTAAAACCAACAAGTACCCACCTGTAACTGGTTTTTACTGCCAGCGCCCATTTTTCAAAGAACTGAACAATTTACATATCAGAAGTATAGTATTTTCATGCTGAGGTTTTGATAATGTAAAACGGTTCAAGCCAATCTAGATTGATTTTGCAAGAAAACAATTGTTCACAATTCTTGAGAAAATCTGAGAAGATAAAAGACGGCGTATTTATAGTGTTTTGGTCAGTTGTCAGTTCCTAGCCAAGTTGATTGCTGCCCCGAGACTCAGTACTGACATCGCACATCAAGACCAATTACCACTAGCCCATGGAAACTAGCATCCATTTCAGCACCAGTCCTCAAAGGGCATGAAATAACTCCAAATCACTAGTGTGTGTGTGTGTGTGTGTGTGTGACATTTTGAACAGCTTAAGCAAGTTTAATTAGGTAATGCCAACAGGAATGAGGCCAGATCTAACCATATACAGCAAAAGAAGGCTCTAGCCAGCCAAGGTGTGCCATACTCACCATAATGCTCTTGGTAAGGACTGATTGTGCACCAGTATTTAAATCAAAAGATGAAATTACTGAATGTAAGAAATTACCATAAGAGCTTGAGTTTTTTGATCAATTTTCTCAAAAAATACTCTCCTATGTAGCTTCTGTTGTTCTATATGAGGATTTTTTGCCAACACTTTCCTCATGTCTGCAACAATTATCTGCCAAAGAAAAACAGATAAACCAGATATTAACATAGGTCTTAATAAATTGGAAAGAAAAGTTGAAGAGAGAGATGTAATGTATGATTAATTCAATGTGGTGCTTACACCAATTTTTTCAGCATCCATGTGGCTTATAGCAAGATAGGTCTTAATACGCCAATGGGTTCTCTGAGTGTTATTCCTCAATATAGAAACGGTGAACTTATGGTTGGGGATGTATATAGCTTCTCTGTCATCGCCTCTAATGGTTGTTGGAGACCACCAGCCAACATGCTGAAAATCAAATTAGTATAAGTTAGCGTAATAATAAAATGAAACATCAACAATATCTTGTACTAGAGTGATTGATATCGGTACATATACATAAAACCTTGTATTATGGTACAAATAACTGCATAACTTGATGGCTGTTGTTTAGTAAATAAAATGGTACAAACAAAACAGCATATCTGCACTAAATAACAGATAGCTCGAGAAAGTTTCAAACTAAGCATGCAAATACTGACCTCAACTATACCAGAGACTTCAACACCATCTATCTTTGTATTGATCCATTCATTCACCACAAATGGGCGTGTGGCATTGATCATTACACTTGAAAGGAAGTTAGTAAAAATCTGCAGTGAATTATGATAGTGTTATGATCCAGATAGCCCAAAATAATACTATCAATAAAAGGTTTTGTGGTACCTCACGGCCAGCAAGCGTAAGCAATACTGTCCCAAAACCTCCAGCAGTTATCCACTTCTGGGTATTGAAACCCAGCAACTCCATAAAGAGAGAAACAGCAGCAATCCAAATACCAGTATAAACAGCTTTCATGGTAAAATCAAACCCCATCTGCAAGAAACGAACTTGTATAAGTGATACTACAACATGGAAAAAGTATTAAGTGACAAGTACAGCAAAAATTAAGAAGCCGAAGAATATCTTGATTTTAGCACCGATTTTCAGTTTTAGGAAGAGTAAATACCAAAATTAGTTTCAGTATTTCACTAACAAAGACAATTAAAATAAGAAAGTTTAAACCAAACTAACAAGTAAATGTTCTAACCATCAGTCCATCACATTTATTTCAACAAAACTATATGCTTGAAATAAAGAAATTAATCAGTAAAAATTGAAATCACATTCTAGTATTCTACACTACTATAAAAAGATACTAGAGCATTGTGTTTTATCCTCCATAACCACCTGCCTCACACACAAAACCACTAAAATAACTGAAGAAACCAGGAAAAGAACTTTCCACAACAAACTGCTATACAACTTCCACCCCTCCACTCCCACCTCCCATAGGAAATCACAACAAAACTGAAAAGAACAGGAGGAAATAATAAATTGTTAGATAGTATCTTTGTTACCTTATATACGAGATTGCTAGTTGCCTTGTATAGAGATTATTTGCTTTGTATAGTTATTGCCTTATATAGGCTTTCCTTCTATATCCTCTTGTACGTGTATATATACTAGCCCTTTGGCCTCATGTTGAATACAAGTGCTATTCATAACATGGTATCAGAGCCAAGTTAGGGTTAGGGTTTTCTTACGGGCGTTGCACTTGCGCTCTCCCGACCTCTCCTCCGGTTTTTCTTCGCCGATTCGTCCTCCTCGGCTGTAGCTCCCGGCGCTTCTCCGGTCGCCTGCCAAGTCGATCCCGTCGTCAAGTCCGGCCGACTGTCCCTGCACATCTCGACTTCCGGCTCGGTGTCTGCTGCTCGCCGACGACGACTGAAGCGCGGACCGTCTCCCACGCCGCCGTTCGCAGTTCACTTTCGCCACGCCGCCGAGCCCGCGGACGCACTGGGTTTCCATCTGCCGCCGCCGATCGTCGCGCCGCCGCCGTGCCCTCGCGGCGCCGCCCTCCGCTCGCCCCGGATCGCAACCACCTCCGGCCGCGCTGTCGCTTCATTCTTCGCACGATCGCCGGCCGTCTTCCACTCGCGCGATCCACTCGACTTTCGCCGAACTTCATCGCGACTCCGCCGCCGCCGACGCGGTCGCCGACCGGCCGCCGCCCACGTGACGCTGCCGCCGACCAGCCGCCACACCGTGGACGCCTCCAGCCTCCTCCGCCGGTTCTTCTCAGTGCGATTGGATCGGACTTTAAATCGCTTTAAGTCCGGTCGGAAAAAAATGTCGCTACCGCAGCTCTTCTTCCGCACCGTATCTGCTCCTCGCGTCTTGCTATCTTTGATGGTCTCAATTATCGTGATTGGATTCTTCACATGCGCCTTCACATGCGAGGGGCGTCGTGGGAGTTTCATCGACGAGCTATCATGTCCGCCTCGCCCCGCTCCCCGACATGCTCGTTATTCCTAAAGAGGTCGACATCGCCGCTCAGCGAAGGCCTCCGATGAGTATGTGATCTTTGTGGAGTCGTTTAGACTCAATTTCATCGCATACAAGATATGGCTTGATGAAGATGCTCGTGTTCGCTATTCGTTGCTAGTATGGAGGTGCATCTCACCGGTGATATTGTTGGTTTGTCTTCACTCGATCGATGTGGGCGCATCTTCGCGATCACTATGAGCCTCATGGGATTCTTTGTACCTTGTTTGTTGTAATGACAGAGCGATCGTTAAAGACGGTGATTCTACCGTTGACGAGTTTTATGCTCAACCGTCCTCGGTATGGCGTCAACTTGATTCTCTGACCGAGGTTTGTCGCGCTGTCGTCTGCCGCCAACGCCAAGACTCTCACTTGAGCTTCGCCAGATATCACGACTTTTCGACACGCCGGCCGAATTTGAGCGATTCGTGCTCACCGCTTGCTCGTCATCCCGTGTGACCTTGTTGGAGGCTCTTGCGGCTATTCGCATCGAGGAGACTCGTCTTCGTGGTGCGGGCCTACTAGTATCTCCTTCACCTGGCAAGACTCGTGCTATTCCTCCATCGCTGGCGCCTCCTCCTTGAAGATCGACACAAGGTGCGCAGGCTTCACCGCACTCACCGCAACAAGGATGGGCATGTGGAGCGCTTTGCTATCGAAAGAAAAAGGATCTTGCTCGTCGCAGCGGGCGCCCTCCTAAGAGCACTAGACTTCTTGGTGCCTCTCCTCAACAAAGCTTCCGTGGTTCGGACCCCACTCAGAGATTCGATGTCGCCACGCCGCATGGCTACTTCGCACCGCCGTGGTCTCGCTGGCTCGCTACTCGATCTTCCAATGAGAGACCATCTTCCTCCTCATCGTATCACACCATGGATTCTTGACTCGGAGCTTCTTTTCATATGACATCCGATCCAACGAGTCTCCATTCCATCATCCTCTTGTCGCTCCTATCACCGCATGCATCGCAGATGGTACCCTCTTTCGCATTGCGTGACGAGGCACTCTTTTGTCTTCCTCTTTTCATGTTCCTCTTGTTTTCATGTTCCTAAACTCACCATGCGACTTATATCCGCCGCCACCATCGATCATGACCTGTCATGTTATCCTTGACTATGACTCTTGCGTGTTCGGGATCGCAGGATGTGGTCTCTGGTTGGTATTGGCCTCGCCACCATGACTCTCGCGCCTTTGGGAGCTTGATCGCCGTCTTCCTTCCGCCGCCTCTCGCCGATCTCTCGATCTCCTCCATTTCTTACGCCTCCGTTGCATCGTCTCATCGGGTCGTTTGCTCGATGGCATCACGTTTAGGGCATCTTTGTGGGTCACGTCTGTCTTCTTTAATTCGCCGTGATCTTTTAGGATCTGTGTCCGTGATACCTCCTTAGATTGTGCGGGTTATAAGCTTGGTAAACAGCCTACAACTCCCTATCCTTCTAGCGAGTCTCGCATCCCAGCGTCCTTTTGATCTTGTTCATTCGATGTGTGGGTCCGGCTCCTTTTGTTTCAAAAGGGTCATAAATATTATATTCTTTTTATAGATGATTTCTCTCGCCACACTTGGATATACTTTATGTCTTCTCGTAGCGAGGCCTTGTCCATCTATAAGAATTTTGCCACTATGATCCGTACTCAGTTTGACTCTCCCATTCGAGTTCTTCGTCCGACTCAAAGAGGGAATATCCGTCCGCGCCTTCGTACTTTTCTTGCTACGCAGGGCACTCTTTCTCAGTTTTCCTGTCCTGGTGCTCATGCTCAGAATGGTGTGGCTGAGCGCAAGCATCGCCATCTTCTTGAGACAGCTCGAGCCCTTTTACTTGCTTCCGTTGTTCCACCTCATTTCTGGGCTGAGGCTGTTTCCACTGCCACTTACTTGATTAATATTCAGCCTTCCTCTGCTCTTAAGGGTGGGATTCCGGTGGAACGTCTTTGTGGCATGCTTCCTGATTACTCTAGTCTTCGCCTTTTTGGGTGTGTGTGCTATGTCCTCCTTGCACCTCGTGAACGCACTGCCGACCGCCACCGTTGAGTGCGTTTTTCGGGCTATAGTCTTGAGCATAAGGGATATCGTTGTTGGGATCCTGTTGGCGACGAACGCGGATTTCGGGATGTTACTTTTGATGAGTCTCGTCCCTTCTACCTCGTCCTTCTTCCACTCCAAAGATCTCTTGTCGAGCCACTTTCTTTTCTTACTTTTCCGATACTCTTGTTGCCACTTTTCCTTCTCCACGCTTGGCATCTCCTTCTTCGCCACCTTTCCACACGAGTCTTCACATTCCGTCCCTCCTCCGTAAGTTTCTTCGACATTGTTCCTTCAGATCCTCTCTACTACACTCGCCGTCCGCGAGTTGAGGATTCTTCGATGTCTCTTCTTCTCTGTTGAGTCATTTTCTTCGGGCCTCCTCGCCACGCTCTTCGTGATCGCTACCTATTCGGCCTCCTAAGCGCCTTGGCTTTGCCGGTGCCGTTTTGCCGAGCCGACTTCTTACCGTGATGTCGTTGTTCATCATGAATGGCAGCTATGCGATGGCAGAGGAGATTGCTGCCTTGAGCGACCGGCATGTGGGATCTTGTGCCCTTCCTCCACGTGTCCGTCCCATTACATGCAAGTGGGTCTATAAGGTTAAGACTCGCTCGATGGTTCTCTTGAGCGCTACAAGGCTCGCCTCGTAGCACGTGGTTTTCAGCAGAGCATGGTCGTGATTATGACGAGACTTTTGCTCCGGTGGCTCATATGACCACCGCTCGCACTCTTCTTGCGATGGCGTCTGCTCGTCGCTGGTCTATCTCTCAACTTGATGTCAAGAATGCCTTTCTTAATGGCGAGCTACGTGAGGAGGTTTTATGCACCACCACCGGGTATTTTGTTCCCGAGGGCATGGTTTGTCGCCTTCGTCGCTCTCTTTATGGCCTCAAGCAAGCCCTCCGCTCGGTTTGAGCGTTTTCTTCGTGGTCATTCTTTGCCGCTTTTTCGCTAGTACTCATGATCCTGCGCTCTTTGTTCACACTTCACTCGTGGACGGACTCTTCTTCTTCTCTATGTTGATGACATGATCATTATCGGCGATGATACTCAGATATTGCCTTTGTGAAGGCACGCCTCAATGAGCGATTTTCATGTCTGATCTAGGTCCTCTTCGTTACTTTCTGGGGATTGAAGTCTCTTCTACACCCGAGGGTTTCTTTCTATCCCAAGAGAAGTATATTCAGGATCTTCTTGATCGTGCTTCTCTCACTGATCAGCACACTGCTGAGACTCCTATGGAGCTCAATGTCCACCTTCGACCTACTGACGGTGAACCTCTTGATGATCCTACTCGCTATCGTCATCTTGTTGGGAGTCTTGTTTACCTTGGTGTTACTCGTCCTGACATTTCCTATCCAGTTCATATCTTGAGTCAGTTCGTTTCTGCTCCCACCCAGCTTCACTATAGTCATCTTCTTCGTGTTCTACAATATCTTCGTGGAACTATCTCTCGCCTTCTTTTCTTTCCTCGATCAACCTCCCTCCAGCTTCAGACATACTCCGATGCTACTTGGGCTAGTGATCCATCTGATCGCCGGTCTCTTTCTGCTTATTGTGTTTTTCTTGGTGGTTCTCTCATTACTTGGAAGACTAAGAAGCGAGATAGCGATTTCTCGCTCCAAAGGTAGAAATTTGAGTTGCAGTGATGGCTCTTTTGATGTACAGAGGTTACTTGGCTACGGTGGCTACTTGAGGATTTTGGTGTTTCGGTTTCTACACCAACTCCTCTTTTATCTGACAGTACAGGTGCTATTAGCATTGCTCGAGATCCAGTGAAGCATGAGCTCACCAAGCATATTGGCGTTGATGCTTCCTACATGAGGACACAGGTACAGGATCAAGTTGTGGCTCTTCAAGATGTGCCTTGAGCTTCAATTAGCGATTTCTTCACGAAGACACAGACTAGAGCTCAAAGATGCTTTTATCTCTCCAAACTCAGTGTTGTTGATCCACCATGAGTTTGAGGGGGGGTGTTAGATAGTATCTTTGTTACCTTATATACGAGATTGCTAGTTGCCTTGTATAGAGATTATTTGCCTTGTATAGTTATTGCCTTATATAGGCTTTCCTTCTATATCCTCTTGTACGTGTATATATACTGGTCCTTTGGCCTCATGTTGAATACAAGTGCTATTCATAACATAAACTTCCCCCAACAAACTCACGTCCTTATCCCTGCAATCCATTTTTCCAAGTAAACCCCCCCAGTATATGAAAGAATGAAAAGGTGTTTTCGTCCTTGTGGAATAAGAAGCCCAACCCTGCAAATCTGCATCATATCTTATATCACTATAATTGAAATCAAGTTTTTATGGTAAGCAAAGCAACGTACAGGCCTCTAACTAGTCATAAAGAAATGAATATCAGCCCCCTAATATTTTACTTCATTTCATTGTTTGAATTAGGTTGATTTGGTCCAGCCTTCGAAAATTTAGTCCAAATATCAAATTCCAAATTTATTAGAAGTGCTTGCATGGAAAGAGCAGAATTTGGATCCTAAAACCTTATTTGGAGCTCAACTAAAGTGACAGGAACCCCAGAAGGCCATACAAGAGTGTTTTTTTCTATCCCTGGATCAATTTTGTGCATCACGTATTCTAATGTATCTTACATTGCTAAACTTTAGAAAATTGCAGAGACAAAATCCAGTTGATAGAACCACAGCGGGTACTCAAATAATACTGTACTTGTTATGATATAAGGAAATTAATCTTACATTTCTTGTATCATTTGGGTTACGTATGTCCACAATGAATTTCTGTACCTGCTGAATCAAGCTACAAAGAAGACAAATTATATTAGTACTAGAAGTAAAGGATAAAAAGCTAACACAAAAGAAGCCAGCTGAACAATACAAAACAAGGCAAGATAGATAGATAGACTACACAAAACATCTAAATAATGTTGCTCTGGACCTCTTTCTATGGCACTACAAGGCAGTGTTATCAGACCCCGACCGGACCGGCAATCCAACCAGAAAAAACCGGACCCAGAGCCTAGTCCGGTCCGGGCCACACTACCAGCCTGTCTTGAACCGATACCAGGTCGAACTGATGGGTTTCCGTGTGAACCGACGTGGTCAGCCAGGTAGGGCCAAGACCCACATGTCAGAAAATACGGAAAACGTGGGGTCAGCGCAGGTTCCGAACCTGGAACCTAGTACTTTAGACCTTAGCTTTGACGCGCTAGCCGACAGAGACGTATACAAGGGAAAATAACCAATTAATCTGCATAATACCAGGATATAATATTAAAAGTATAATGCTTTGTTGTCCTCTTGTCGCATAACCTTAAATATAGTTATGATCATATACTTTGTAGGTAGAAAATTATAGTGACATATTTATATTATGCAATGTTACATGTAATATATAATAAAAAAACATGCAGTCCAACCAATGGCCCGTCGGTCTGACTGGTGACCCGAGATCTCAGACGGGTCGAGACTGGGTCGGGTCTTGATAGCACTGCTACAAGAACCTTTGTTGTCTACTATTTCCAATATCTGATTCCACCTACAGAAAAGTTCACTAAAACAAAAGAAATGACCCCAAAGAATCATACCCTTGCTTGACAAACTATGTTGCAATGATACCATACACAGACATCAAGCTGTGTCTAATATTGGCCCACACAAACCTGCCACCAGAGATATATCAACTATTTTTTCCCTCGATACTTCATTTATGCTTCCAACATTCCCCAGATGTAAGTACAGCACTTCTAATACACTTATTGTCTTTTCCTATAGCACTATTAATGCTACTCTTGATTTGTTCCCACCCATAAGTACATCAATAAAATTTGACGTGTCACCACCAGTAACTGTCCTTTTTAAAAAATATATATGCACATGTCACTTCAATACCTTTCAAACAAATACTGTATCACCATGTTTATCATATTGTACCAGTATCATGTATTGCCATTCACGCTATCTAGTTAGCAATTCTAAGATTATCCACATGCAGACTAGGTTGACAAAATTGAAGTTGAGCTGGACTAAAAAGCTGTCAATAGCCTAAATTCCAGGCTCAAGTGAGTGCTTTTGCATTTGACTCATTCAGTCAGCAAACATGACTACATGAAATAACTAGAAAAAATGCCGTCATTATCTGTAAGTAACTTGCATGACTGAATCAACAAAAGATGTAACTTGCAAACTATTGTTGAAATTCTTCACTAAGACTGTAGCATGTGCACCTTGTCAGAATATATGCAATAGCCAGGACAGTTGATAATGATCTCACGAAGGTTAAAAGGCGTGTTTTAACAGCTTGGCTTGCTGCTGAAGGCAACACAACTGGATCCAAAGCCCTGTAGGACATCGCGTGAACAAAGAAAAAGACAAATAAAAAAAGAAACTCAGCAACAGATGTAAGCATTCTGAGGATGCAACATCAATCAGGTAGGATTGCCACAGCAAGAAAACATCATTACGCTCTGCTGTGGCTATACCTGCAGATAAGTGTTGCTCCTGTCCAAAGAAGTAAAGGTTGAAGGTAGGAAGTAGAAATTAAGTATGTAGGGCTCTTTTTCCAGTTGCTTCCATGCTGCAAGGTACATTATGAAAGATAGTGACATTTTTACCTAGTCATAAATATAAAAATAGAATATATGGTTCCATGTATTAGAAACATACATCAAAACAATTTCTAATATCCCTCATTAGAGGCAAAAATCCCCATAGAGCAAAGATAATTATTCCAATTGCAGGGACCACAAGTGCAGTGGCAGGATTTGCAAGTAACTTGTCACATGACCTGTCAAGGCACAAAAAAAAAAAGCAACTATTAAAAAGAGACAATTCAAGCATGAAACTATTGCTATTTGCATATGGCAAGGACCTCAAGAAACAAAAATCAGGATAAACACGAGTCAATTGAAATTGTATAAGGAATGCAGCCAGCACGTGAGTATAATCGATGATAAAAGTAAGTTTCATTTAAGGTTAGGTAACCAAACTATATTAAGTTTACAATGATCTTCTTTTTAAAAAATAAAATAAAATGTTCCACTATAAAGATGCTATTGTATCTCAAGGCATCCAATCAGGAATCTATCTTCTTTATTATCTTAACTTCAACAGATAACTGAATTTCTTAGCACTCGCAACAAAAGTAGCAGTTGAGCATCCTCCTGAGCAGATCATTTTTTTATCCTCACCTTACTAAGATACTGCAAGGTACAAAATTACCCAAATGTGGTATATACTCCAGAAAATAATCACTAGATGTTCCGATTTAGAAAACATAGATTACCCAATGCCATTTAAATTGAATTATTCAGATTAGTGTCTGCTGACAAACCAATCAGAGTAACCACAAATGGAAACTATCTTAACATTCCAGAAACTTCAGAAGTAAATGATCCCATGAGGGAACTACCTAGTCAATGCTAACGACGTGCTCTTGACCAGGGGAATGTCCTGCAAAGAAACCGGCAATGCAAAAGATCTAACACCCAAGGCCCTATTTCTATAAGGCACATAAAGCATGGGCCTGTAGTTCCTCTCCAATATGTCATTGCCCCAAGAATCTTGCCCCTGCGATGAAAAAAGGTATTAACCAACATTTACAAGAGTGGGGAAAAAATCAGTTTGCTTTCTAAGGACTACAGTAGTGGCACAAATTAAAAATCTATCTATATTATGATATAGGAATATTATAATTCAAGAAACTAAGGGTCAAATAAGCAACCAGATATTATGGATCCAATATCTTAGAACAGATGGCAATATTCGAATTTTAGTGGATGAAAGCAATACAAAACCCAGTAGAACTACACATTCTATAGACAACAGCATAAACTTTAGTAGCGGAATACATGCATATAAAATTGTTTAATTCTACAAAATAGCTCCTCTGTTCTCTACATGCATTAAAAAAAATATTAATAACAAACTATTAAATATAATATCATGAAAGTATGTTTAGTGCAAATCTACTAGTGTCATTTTCGTGTAGCGAATCAAGGTACTGTTCTATATATTAGTAACAGAAATGCTTTATGCCCCAAAGGGCATGCCCCCTTTAGCAAAGAAGAAGAAGAAGAAGAAGAAGAAGTGCATAAAGAAAATTTCGAAAAAATTTAGCTGATATTCCCCTAAATGACATGTATTTAAAAATGATAGTATGTTTTATCAAAGAATATCGTGGCTTAGTCAACCTACACAATTACTGCCATCACTGGCAAATACTTACCATTTATCAGTTGTTCATCAGTTAGATAACCTTTCTCAACCTATCAACAAATATAATGTAATTTACTACATGACCTATTGATCAAAAGACACGTACATGAACTTTTAGTTGTAAAAAGCATCTTACATTCAAATGCAGGAACTAATTCTGTGAAACTATTTCCCATAAAGTATCACCTATGATTTATGAAACGCTATGTATCTACAAAAAAATTTGTTCGACATTCTTTGGCAGCAACATGCGGCAGCAAAATCATTAAGTAACAAAATTTGATACCTTTCATGACTTCACTTGCTCAGCATTGACAGAAAAAACTAAAATTAAGTTTATAATCTCTGTCTAATATATTATTAAAAGTAAGTCGAGCGATAAGATATTTGGATAGCCTACACAGCGACCAGAGTTGCCTGTCGCATCTACATGAATGTGAATGAGCAGTAGTGGCTCACTATTTCTGGCAGACATATGTACATCTACATCCTCCTATTCCGGAGAAAATGTTTGCTTCCGATAAATAACAAGTACTAGCTTAAACTAGGCGCAAAAACAGAAGGGTACTTCACACTTCCAATATAAAACACACGAACAGTCCAATGTCTTCTAACAAAGCATGATAAAAGAAGCATCACTACACCCTTGCAAAAATGATATTAGAATGTTAGAAATATGCTGTTAGCTTAGCAAGAGTGGAAAGAAGGAAGCATACATAAGCAACTGAAGGCAACGAAGTGGATGGCAAGGGGAGAGAACGTCGCATCTCCGGGCTCTGGGGGAAGACAGACATTCAGGTTATGGGAAAAAAAAAACATATTAAGAATTACAAGCAAAGAAGGAGCAATCTGTACCCTAAATTTGTTGGTTTGGCTAAATCTTTTGGTAGCAGTCACTCCTTGGAACAGCTGGGATGTCACTCCAACCGCCATCTCAAGCAGAACTCTAATGGATTATGGAATGCAAAATATTCACATCTGCTGAACAATCTTCTATCAGTTTCACATGTGTTGTCTGTGCTAATTTATTCCCCTGATATACAAAATTAACTATCTAAGGAGTGTGTTTTGCAATAGGCTTAAGATGGAGGTTAACTATTTGGTACCTTTATGTGTGATAAGTATCATGAGGTTTTTCTTTTCAATTTGTTGAAGTACGAAGGAGGAAGTAGATTAAAAAATTATTGTTGTTACACTAGATAGAAAGAAAATCAATTACCAACACTATATCAGTACAAAATTTATAGGTAAATTTATATGGAAGGCTAGCTCCCAAAAGAAAATTCTTTAAAAATGTAATATCAGATTAGTGCTTCTTTTTGTAAGCACCCAATGGCAGGCACCCTATCCCTATCAATCAACAATTTATCCAATACAGTTCATTCCCAACTGGGTGCTTCACATACAACAAGCAACTCTATCCGACTAACAAAATTGGAAAAGGAGTTGCGTACGCAACACGGCACAAGACGTGCAAATACCCGGGAGGCGCAGGCGCAGTTACCTGGAACTCCGCGGCGGGAAGACGGTGCTAGCTCGGGGATAGCGAGGCCTGTCGACGACGGCGGCAAGGGAACGGGAGGTGCGGTTTGGACCGGAGGCGGGAGGTGGTTTAGTGGGGCCCCTCGCCTCGCGCCGGAGGCAGGAGTTGGGGGGGTGGAAATCGGAGAGGAAGTGAGGGGAGAAGAAAGAGGGAGAGGCGTGGTGGGTGCGGTGCGGCGAAGTGTGGAAGAGATGGGATGGGGAGGAAGGCGAAGGCGATAACGCCCTCTGCGCGCGGCGACACACGGAGGAGGAGGACGCCACCGCGAGAGCGATGGCCGCAGCCCGCAGCGCCGGTACCACGCACGTGTCGCCTTATCGGCCTCGCGAGTTTTGTTTCCACTTCTTTTTAAAAAACTTTCAAATTGTCCCAAAAATACATTATTCTCAGAAAAAATTTCATAAGGTCCAACCTCACGACCCAAAATACATTATTCCTTTCTTCCAAAAGGCCACATATGAAAATTTTCTATAAGATTCAATTCCTACAACTTTAATTCTTCTTCTTCTTCTTTGTAAAAAAAAAAGATGGTAGTGATGGTTCATCACCGCTCTCACAATTATTCGGTGGTAGGTCGTTCTCTTCTCCTCACAAAACCTATGTGCACGAACTATTCATAGAAATGCCCATGTAGACCTCTTTTTTTTTGCAAATCTAGCACCTACTGTGCTATACAACCGTGGCAGTGGACAGGGCTCGAACCGCGGGACATGTGCGCCGACGTGGGAGGACGAGGCCTACCGTGGTAGGGCAAGCGGCAAGCTCCTACAGCGGCAGGGCAGCACAGTAGCTTGCCAGCCTCAGCAGCATGACTTTTTTAATGAATGGAT
This sequence comes from Otatea glauca, assembly GCA_036346275.1. Lineage (NCBI taxonomy): Eukaryota > Viridiplantae > Streptophyta > Magnoliopsida > Poales > Poaceae > Otatea > Otatea glauca. The sequence continues at coordinate 92,377,841 of CM070715.1, forward strand.
TGAAAAATAAGCGGTAGAGTTTCAATGTGAAAATACGAAGACGTGACAATCACTTGTGCGGATTACATAGCGCGGTTCGATACAAATGGCAAAACGGACTAACCATGGACATAAACTATAGCTAGAATGCATGTGGGCCTTTTGGAATTAAAGACATAGGGATGGATTGTGCATTATGGGTTCAGGCAAATGTGTAACCGTACGGTACTCACGTAGAGTTTTCATCATCAGGACGGCGTGGACGTGGTTGGTTGTTACAGTAGTAGCAAAGCAACTGCAGCTCGAAATTGCCACAGTAGTAGTAAGTGTGGTGTTCGCAGTCGAGGTGGACCGTCTCCTCATTGTTCCTCTCCCTAATCCTTTTCCTCTGGAGCTCGTCGTTCTGCCACCAGAGCTCTTCGTTGTTGTCCTTCTCCATGTGGAGTTCCTCTCGTATTTCGTCAAAGTGTACTAGCCAGTTTGTAATATGGTGGTTCCACCTATTCGGTGAATTTGCAATCCACACTTTGCAAGGGAGAGTAGGTGGTAGCGGACGCTATAGCGATACATGCGTAGAATCATACGTAAGAAATGAAGTAATTACCATAAATAGAGGGCATCGGGAAAATAACAACGTCTTCCGTGCCAATAGTCGTCGAAAACTTGGACTACCACGTTGAGATTGTGTTTGCATTTTGGCCAATGCTTAGGGAGGTGTGCGTAGTCACGCATAGGGGTGGAAAATAAGCTCGAGACTCGCGAGCCGATTCGGCTTGAAACCAGCTTGAGCCGGCTCGGCTCGGGCTCGTAGTTTAAACATACCAAGCCAAGTTGCCTTTCTAGCTCGTTGAAATTTCGAGCCGAGCCCGAGCTGGCTCGCGAGTCGCTCGTGAGCTCGTCATCTTCAGGCAAGCCCAGAGTCAAGCGCAGGCCTAGACACAGCTAAGCCCAAGCTGGTCTATTTCAGATTTATGCCAACAAAATGCTTCTGTTTTAGAGAATTACTGTGATAGCTTTTTTTTCTTGTATGTTACAACAATGTCATGCCACAGAAATATATAATTACTGCACTAGCATTTTTATTCTCTTTTTGGCTGTTTCTTATGCAAGTTTTGTATCAATTGAATTTTGACAGATATTATTTATTTGTAAGAACTTGTGTTAACAATACAGTCAGGATATATTTACAGAGTATTTACACCATAAGTAGTACATTGTTTTTTGAATCTTTTTCTATTATTTTACACAGACTTATTTTGAAAATTTTCATGCTGTTTTGCAGTTGGAAGAACTAAGAAATGATATTGTTGACGTGAAAGAGATGTACAGAGAACAAGTGGATCTTCTTGTTAGCCAGGTTTGGACTGTATCGTAGGAAATTCTGGCTTTCATTTCAAAGACTTAAGTGCGTCCTAATTATTTAGGCCTACATGTCTTAGACAACCCAGATGGCTCGCGAGCCAACGAGCCGACTCGAGCCTCCAAACGGGTCGAGCCGAGCTAGGTCCCTAGCTTATTCTCCTAACGAGCCGAGCCGAAGTTTCAGCCGAGCTCGAGCGAGCCTGGCTTTAGCCGGTTCGGCTCGGCTCATTTCCACCCCTAGTTACGCAGTGGAGTTTTAGTGGTGTGGTAGTCTTGTGTTCTCAGTGGAAGATTGGGGATGAGGGCATTTGGGTTTAGGAGGCATTCCTTACTTCCAATCGCGGATGCTGCTGGCGGCTGGAGGGTGGAAGGCGACGGTGGGAGGGGCTGAGGTAGCGGCGGCGAGACGGGCTAATGTAGCAGTGGCAGGCGGCGACGTGATGGGCTGAGGTAGGGGCAGAGGGTGGCTGTGGGAGGGGCGGAGGTAGGGGAGTGCGGTGGTGGCGGGAGGGGCGGAGGTTCGGGCAAACGATGGCGACGAGTGATTGAATCACGCGTGTCTCTGTGACGTGAATGGGGAGGAGTGGACTGGATCACGGGAGGAGGATGATAGGCGCACATATTGATACAGATATATGAAAACCATTTTTCTAAAATATCTGAAAATTATCTCGGAATAACCCGATCAGACAGACAGTGATATTCCGAAACCGAATCCAAATCCGACAACGATCCGAAAAAATTATCCGAATCCGATCCGAACACATCCGGTCGGTCGGAAATTATCTGAACCAATTGCACCCCTACTTATGTGGTACTCGCTACAAATATACTAGTAAGAAGTAAATCAAACTCAGACTGACTTCTGGAAGGTAAATCGAACTCAGTGACAATTGGCGACCAATTTGGTGAAAGAGTAATATTTTTTAAAATAGTGGCTGCCGGTATTTGTTCTAGAAAATGAATATTTAAGCGTATTTAATGTTGGCGTGATCAAATGGATGGCAATCCTTTGATCGGTTGACAACTTTGGTTGGGATGCTCACAAACCATCCAATGCAAAAGCACACACTAAATAATACTACATTCAAGCTTTCAACCGTGTATACAGGCACCGCATATTCTGGAGCATGAAGATGCACTATAGTCCTTTCTTCCAAAAAAAAAAAAAAAGATGCACTAAAGTGTACAGTCAGAAAGAAGATACTGCTCTTAGACAAACACGTGGTCATGCTTGCTAATCGCGTAAAGCAACCGAGCAATGAAGATAAAACATGAAAAGCAGTGTTTTTTTTGAGAGGGGAGAGAGAAAGAGAGAGGGTACTGAACAGAGTGTTGAATGAAGCAGGTTGATTTTTTTTTCTCTTTTTTTTCGTTTTTTGATTGAGAAATTGAACCTGTGGTTCAGTTTCTCAAGGGCATTGTTGCATTCTTCATGTTCGCCAAAAAAACCGTGCAGCGTCACATAGAAAGCATGATAATCAAGTGCTCAGAGCTAGCCTGGAGCTCTGACAGAGATGATCGCTGGACTATTTTTTGTGAACAACAACAATCAGGTCTGATATGGATGTATCCATGTTAGAGAGGTGCTTCCATGTTATTGTTTTGATTACGCAACAGTGAGCAACGGTTACGAACTGTTGCCGAATAAGATAAGCTAGCATTAAACATTGGAACCAACTCGAAATTTGGACGTGCGAACAGGAAACAACTGCCCAGTACTCCGTGTCTCTTCCTTTACAGATTAGTCAGATTTATGGATGGGGGAGGAATTGTGTATATAATGAATCTTCTATGACCTCTTTGGGAAAGAATCTGAAACTGAAAGTATAGTTGTCACACGGTGATCTTCTAGCAGCATCACATTCGTGCGTTGGTATATGATTATGTGCACAAAGCCTGTTGGCTTTCTTCTTCACCTCCTCTGATGGATATAGGAATACATGTACATGGCTGCTGCTGGCTCGGCTCCCCTTCAAAGAAAAATGAAGCAACAAGCCAACATAACTTGCAGCCACCATGGTTTAGGGGTTTGAGAATATGCACGCCCTAGCACCCCAGAAAAAAAAAAGGAAAGGACAAATAAATAAAATGACTCCAATATCACATCAAACAGAAAATGATTAACTTTTTCCTTGTGTGAGAACACATCATTTTTCCTGAAGGAAGAGCACAATTGATTATAGCCATGGACGTACAGTGGGCTCAAGGTAAGAAAGACTACCGTTATCATCATTACCTTTTTCAAAAAGAAGTCAAAAGTTTAAACTACTTTGCGAGAGTGCTCAGATGTATCGCTGCACTACATTTCACCACTGCACCTTTGCTGTGAACTTTGGATTTAATCTTCCATTTGTTACTAACTAAGATACTGTACTATATGACAACCAATGGGACTGTTATCTAAGCTTATTCCAAGACCAATAGGACTAATTAAGCAAATACTAGACAAACCAAGTTACTGGAATGCTTTTCAACTTTCTGAATATATTTCATTATGCAATTTGTGAAATAACAACTTGGCATTACGAATCAAAGTTTTATAGATTATTCCTAACTGTTCATTAAAAAATTAAGGACTAATTAAACCTTTTCTGGAGTACATTTCACCATAATTGATGCTTCTAACCTTTTGATTGGCTTCATAGACATACTTTACGCCATTTACCCAGGCCTTTCCACTTCCAGCGGCTAATAGCAGGTATGCCATTCGTGGCTACTAAAATTTCGATGATGCATTTATCATAATCAGTTCCACTCCACATGCTAGATGATTTTTCTCCACATTCATCCTGCCTTTCCAATGCATAATCACTAGCATGCAATCGTTCTCAAAACACAAAAGGCAAAAAAGCAAACACTTTCCATTATGAAAATGTAAAGACCCTAATGGTTCTCCATACTCATTGATTATGAAGAACTTGTACTGAGCTAAGTTGGCAAGTCTACACCAATCCGATTCAAGAATTATAAGAATGGCTGCTCAATGGGGAGTTCAGAGGGGAAATTAACCATAGAGAACAAAAAATTTGGAGTCACTTAGTTACTTCATAAAAAGAAAAACTACATAGAGAACTAGAGTGTGGATGTACCATAGTTCAAATAGGATTGAGCCAACATATGTCCAAGCTGGACTTGAGCTTGGGTGCTAAGATGCAGATGGCCATCCTGTAATGGCAACCCCTTTGCGTCGACAAATCTCACGTTTCGAAGTTTTATCCCTTTCTGAGCTTCCCTTACGATTTCAGTATACTGCCCTAGCCCTGACGCTAGTCCTACCTGCAATATGGAAAGACAGAAGGAAGAAGTCGGTATATATTGGTATATCGTGCACTTGGGTTCATAGCTTGTCCCTTTTGGGGTAGCTATAAATATAACTGCTAGAGTTGAGGCAAGAGATAATTTTTCAGACAGATGCTTGCGTATGTAAACCTTGATGTACTCCATACATCGATATCGTCTCCGATACTAAATAATGTCTAGATATCACAGTTGAGCTCCTTAATTTCGTACTTGTAAGACCAGTCTAATGTAAGATGTTAAAATATACTAAGACTGTTTTGTAGGCATTCGAGCAAGTTGCAAATTGCAATATATAGCACCTCACCTCCCCCATTTGCGACCAAAAACCACGAAACAACAATGCCTTAACTAGATGTGTTAACTAATATTTTGACAAACATGTCCAGTATAGTACCAACCCAGGTGCAAGGGATGGCTTCAGCTAATTGTTGTCCACCCTACCCCAAATGAAATGAGGAATCGTATGTCGGCCGCTACTACCAACTCTGCTCCGTCCGTGTGCGCAACCTGCCCACTCGCATAAAAAAGACTAGTGGTTGTTTCTCGGAAAAAGAAAGCACCAACCAGCAACCATGCCCAGGTCAGGTGAGGTGAGGTGAGGTGACGAAGTAAAGCTAGGTAATGAATGCGATACCCTTCCATTCCATTCCATTCCTCCACCAAGGGGAAAACTAGCATGTTCCAAGCAGCTGGTGCTAGTGATTACGCAGAGCAAGCAAACAGGCACTCCTACCAAACTAGTACTCCTACCAAGCGATCGATCAGGCAAGAAGGACCTGGATGAGGAGCAGGTGTGGCATGCCGAGATCCGCGCGCAGGTCGCGCACGAGCATGACCATCCGGCGGCCGTACTCGGTGGCGTCGGCCAAGCGCACGGTGTCGCTCTCCCCCTGATACCACAGCAATGCGCCGATCCGGCCGCCCGTCTCGACGGCCACCCTGGCGCGGCGCACGAGGTCGGCGTAGAGCTCGGTGCCCTTGACCCACTCGGCCATTCGCGTGCCGCCCACCGCGCAGGGCACGAGGCCGAGGACGGGGCCCGCGCGGCCGGAGCGGAGCACGGCGTTGGCGAAGGCCATACCGGGGCCGACCCCGCAGGTGCGGTTGGCGTCGATGCCGGCGTGGAGCGGCTCGTGGGCCTGCTCCCAGCGGAGCTGCGGGGAGAGGCGGAGGATGGAGGGGGAGGGCGCGCAGTCGGGGGGCACGACGCCGTCCCAGTGGTTGGCGAGGACGCCGCCGCGGCCGGCCATGTTGGACTGGCCGGCGAGGATGAAGACCACCTTGTTGGAGGGCGGCACGTCGGCGGTGACGGGCGCATGCGGCAGCAGCTGGTGGTGCGCTAGGAGGGCGGAGACGAGGAGGAGGAGGAGCCGACGAGGAGGAAGCATCGCTCTATCGGATCGGAACGTTAGTTGTGATGGGATGGGATGTCTTCCGCCGGTTTGAAAGGTGGATTTGAATTCGGTCGGTCGGTAATTATAGCATGCGCATGTCGGGCCGGCTCGGCCGGCATATTCTGCACCCGGTGGCCGGTGGAGGTGGACTAGCGTCAAACCAAGCCTGACTGACACTAAGCACTAAGCTATTCAATTCACCACTCATCTCTGCATGTGCTCCTCACCAACAACCACAGACTTAACTGCAAGTCATTTACAATCCCGGTTGGACTCGCTACGGTTTTCAAAATTAAACTTTGACCATTATTTTTTTATAATATTTTGTTTATAGCTATAAAATCGTAGCTATATCAAAGTGTTTTCAAATACGAATCTAACGGTATCATTTTTGTTTCATATAATCTATATATTATTTATAATTGCTGATTAAAGTTTACAAATTTACATCCTTGAAATATGCGGACACCTTATAAAAATAAACGAAGAGTGTATCATGCCTGTAGGGCTTCAATGGATCTTACTAACAGATTTTTTTGTCCAATTTATTACTCCCTTGGTTTTTAAATAGATAACATTATAACATATGTTATTTAAAATTCTTGCACTACTATCAAAGCACATATAAAAAAAACTCTAGTCTATAGTAGTAAATAACATTAAAAATAGCTAAAAGGATATATGTGTGTTGTGTGTGTATATATATATAAAAAGACACACGGGGTAGTTATTGGGAGTTAAAATTGGAAGTGGGAGGGTGGTTTCATATGACAGGCCCATTTATGTTTGGATGTTACATGTAGGAGTATTGAACAGGCTTGGCAACTCCGGTCCGTGTTCTCCCTGTCTCGCTCAGTTATATGTGCATAATTAATGGTTGATAAAAAATAGTCATAGGCTACATTGCACTTGTTGTCACCACGCTGATGCTGTGTTTCTGACAAAGCAACGCAAGAGATAAGAATAGTAACTATCTCTAAAGATTATCTCTAGAGTAAGCAATAAAATCAACTTGTACAACGACATCACCAATTTTTAGGCGACGATAATACCTATGTTCGATGCTTGCTACTAAAGAAGAGACGTCTCTCTTCTTTTTTCACTCTTCTATATAGAATACGTGATTTTAATGTACTTACTGTAATAGCTGATGCTCCAACGGAGTACACAACCCTATGGCCGCCCGATCCGAGCAGACATGTCTTTTCTACTACTTCTAATTACGAGTTGGTGGCAGTGGTCCGTTCTCCTCTAGAGTATCTGATTCGTTGGATCTAACATGAATGGCTGAGATAGAAGATGATTTAATCATATCTTAGATGGAAGGATTTTATCGTATCTTTTTTGAATATCTCTATTCACATATTCTTACTATGGAAGAATGTTATTCATATATCTTATAAATGGAAAGATTTTCTCATCATGTTCTGCATGAATAGAAGGATATACTCACTTGTATCCCATATTACGGGAATTCTATCTCATCATATCTGGAAATGCATAGATTAAAAGGAAAGAATCACGCAACCAAATAACGTGCCAATCAAGAAGATGTCGGGGAGACCTGGCTTCCATCCGCCTGCGTACGCTGTATTCTGCTTTCATCTACTCCCTATTAGAGGGTACCCACTCTCATCTCCAGGAGGACAGGACGGTCGGTAGTGGAGACACACGCAGGAAGAGAAGAGAAAGACTGCGTGCAAGAAACAAGAGGATTTCATGCAAGAAGAAGGCAATAACTTTCTCCTCCTTCAATGGTAAGGATTAATATCTCTCTACTAATTCTAATTAAGAGTTGGTAGTGATCGCCCGTTCTCCTTCAGAGTACTTGATTCGTTGGATCTAACATCAACTATTGAGATGCAAGAGGATTTAACCCGATAGTCAAATCTCTTCGGAGGAACAAACTTTTCCTACTATTGAAACATAACTAAAGTTAGTGTTCTTTGCAAATAATTTTTTTTGTCGCAAATAGAGTTTCCGTTGTAACGCACGAGCACATAACTAGTTCTATCGAGTGCTCCAGGTAGTATAGTATATAGTATAATTACTCTTCGCACGCAGTACACAACCAACTACTCGAAACAAAATGGTTGCAGTGCTAGCCATTCAAGTGCAAATCAAGGATCCAACCAAACGAAACGAAACCACGGAAAGTTTTCTTGGGAAGCAAAGCAACAAAATCCATCATGTCGACAATTTTAATTTGGACTTGTCCAGCAGTGCCACTCATAGCTCCCCACTCCAGTCAGTTGTTCACCACCCATTCAAAACATGGTTTCAAATTTCGTTTTCAGATGGTATCTTCCGAAATTTCGGTATAAATCCGGACGAAATTCAAAGAGAAATTTTGAAATCCGGTAATTTTGTGACCGGGAAAAACGAAATTTCGGCCGAAATGATCGAAATTTCAACTATTTTGAATCACCTGTGAAATAGTCTCCCGAGGCTAGAAAAAAATCATGCAAGCATTTATCTATATTTTCTATCTATTTTAATGCCAAATACTAAGTATTTGCACATGAAAAACCATAAATTTAGAAATTTCAACAACATTTCGACTATTTTTCGGATTCTAATACTTACATTTGGCAACAATCAATATATATTGTAATCACAAATGATAAATATGAAATAAAATTGAGACAGAGGGAGCGAGAGAGAATGCTTTTGTGCTTGGCCTTGATTCTTTCTGTTAGAGCTAAGTATACTACTACAAAAAGACTTATCACAGACGGTTTGGAACCGTCATCACAGACGGTTTTCCGAACTATCTGTAACCATGTGTCAGTGATGTTACGGCATATCACATACGGTTTAGAAACCTTCTGTGATGTCTAAACCGTCTGTGATGAAGATATCACAGACAGCTTCAAAGTAAAACCGTCTGTTAAAACCGTCTGTGATATCGTAACATCATAAACGGTTAAAACCATCTGTGATGTTACGATATCACAGACGGTTTTACTTTGAAACCGTCTGTTACATCATTACATCACAGACCGTTTTTAATTAAAAACCGTCTGTGATAAGACTTCCAACAGACAACTATTTTTCTATTTATTGGCTAGCCTTAGGAAATGCTAGTCATGCCCTCTGGAAAAAGCAGATTACAGAATAACTAAACTCACATTACAACCATTTCATATTACAAGAATTACATCCATTTCATCAGTCAACTCAGATTACATCACATCGCGAAGCAGATTACATATAGATTAATATTGCACGGCACATCTCTTTCAGAAATGAACTCAGATATATTAACCAAATAGAACTCAATACCATTAACCAATTAATTGAATGCACAACTACAATTCACAAATCCACAGCACAAGTTTGACAATTAACCCAAATGGTAATTAAAAAAAATACAACTCCTGAAGTTATAAGGCAGCGTGCAACTCGCCTTTTTCATTTAAGACTTGACTGAGCAAGAAGGCACAAAGTTGTCCTCGAATTCGCTCCAGATCGGCTTCTTCCAACGCAGTTGTTACCTGATTGTGCGTTTTCTTAGTAACAAGGAGTTCCATGTTGTGGCAAACGTAAAATTCACAACGGTTATTTCTCTTTCCCTGCTGGTGGCACTACAAATATAGATATGGTTAGTTCCAGAATCATTATTACATAGTTTATATAGGATTATTATGTATAGCGGATACCGAAAACTTAAAATCGTGATTCAGCTTCGTCCTATCCTTGCCAGAAGGCCCTCCATAAGCTTTGTACACTTTGAACGCCCTACGTGATTGCAAAAGGTTAGCCTCAGCTATTCCAGGAGAAACATACACGTTGAACAACCTACATGACCATGTTATCTTTGGAGGAAACGTGATTAATTACCTGGTGAGTAATTTTGCGATAGGTTTTAAGTCGTGCTTGCCACTCTGTAAGGAAACAAGGTAAATAACCCGATTCGTCGATAGATGAATTACAATGAGAACCTAGTGAAACCTATACAGGTATGTCAGTATGGTCAATTAACAAAACAAAGTTGCGAGCATAGTGCAAATCAATGTAGCACTTACCCTGGGTTGTGAGGTAAAAGTATGAACTCTTTATCTTTTTGAGCTGCCAAGGCCTCTCTGTAATGACCCCTATTTTCACATAAATGCAAAAATAGAAATCTCATGTGCAAACAGTACTAGTCCCATGATCAGTAGCTAGTACGCACATTTACAACAATTGGAATCACAACCATACATCATTTTATTAAGGCGGAAGCTAATTTACATAATAATCTTACAATTCAGAGTTTATAGCAACAAAGAAGCAAAGTCTTGTAGTGTGCCCATCCAATCCCTCAGGCAACTGACAAGGCATAATCCCTAGAAATTCATCGTTAATATCTCGAATCCTGCGACAAATATGTTTCTTCGAGCTAATCTGATTCTTCACCTAAAAACAACAATTAAGCAAGGGTGAGTACTTTCGTACTCCGCAAGACTTTTGCAAAGCCTATGATACATGCAAGCCAATTCAAAGGAAAGGCTAGTATGGTTAGTTTGCATAAAGCCGATTTGAAATGTAAATCTGAGAATAGTAGATTGCAAAACGAAATTTAAGTAAAAGCAATTTAATATGAAGGTAACAGAATGTAAGCATAAATAAATCTCATGTACCAGGTATCATGACCATATCCAAGAACCATTTTCTCATCACAAAGAGAAATTTCCGAGTAACCATTCCTACCAGTCCCAGGTAGAAATCCAGAGTTTTATGAAAATAAAAACCATCTAACTAGTGCTGGCGCACCAAGACTCCCATAACCGCGGGAACGGCTTTTCGAAAAGTTTGACACTCTGCAGAGTTGTACATCTTTACCCACAAGTCATGACATTTTCCTTTTGCCGCATATTTCACGCACCTTTGGCGTAGTGGCCAGAATGTTCATGACGGAAACCTTTACATTATCTAGGCTAACTTTGCACCAGCCCGGTGACGTCAAACCCGTACTATGGTGTAAATGTTTGCACAGTCACTGCACAATAATGATTAAGCATGTCCATAGTATGGCATTCACCGTTGTATTAGCAAACATGACTCCCAACACCTCGGTGTGGGCGCCCCTTCGAGCAACCAGTCACTGAAGAAGCTCGTACTACTCCGTCCCACCAATGTGCAAAGTTAAACCAGATAACTTAATTGGTTTAAGGCTGTCCCATACCAACACTTGTGGTTGTACGGTAAATTCTTGGGTTTAACGAACACGTAGTTCGGTCCTTAATCCGACACGGGCAATAGTCTCCACCCTACACTACGTACAAGTCCCTTGTACACCCGGCTATTGCCAATAATTGCCCGCATCAAAACCATAGTTTTATTTTCATTTTTGATCAAAATACCAACCATAAGATGGTCATATCCTTTTGAAAGTCATATCCAACATTTTTAATCGTATCCAAGTTTTATGTTTCTTTAAGCACGGCTAAGCATGTCACTAAGTGTAAGTAACCCAGATTGACATCAAATATTGTCTACGCTATTCTAGGGTTATCAAGGTTCACAAATCCATACTTATCAAGGAAGTTCTATGTGACAATAGGTACGACTACCAATACCCAAAATATAGCAGACTTTAATAAAAGTAAAGTATTGATAAAACATTTAATGAAAACATTTATAAAGCTGGGATCAATATGATCAAAGGGGTGCTTGCCTTGCTTATTTATTGCTTACGACGAAGACGAAGCCACGAGTTGACGGAGGCAATGATAGAATCATTATCGTCGGGTTCTACACGTGGCGAATAAAGAACGCAATACAACAAATTCAATAAGGGCAAAAGAAGTCGATGAAGAATAAAATAAAATCAATTATAAGAAGCGAGGTGTAACTTAGGGTTTGTGTTGAATGATTTCAATATCTTACGATTTAGATAATTATTCAAATATATTGTTAATGACTTATGATGAAGAAAACATGGTTTCTTTGATAGATTATCTATTCTTGAATTACGAATTCTAGAGGCTAAAATTATGAATTCTTGTATTTTATAACTTGAATTATAGATGCTAAAATTATTTAGATTAATAAGATTTAACACATTTGACAATTGAGTCAGAACTATAAATGAATAACACTTAATCCTTTTTATTTGATTTTGCATCATAAGCGGTTTCAAACATATTAGTTCGATAGGTTAAATTACCAATTATACATTAGTGGTTTTGAGAAGGTTCGGTGATACAAATATATTAGTTACAATTTCTTTAATACAAGGTTCATTTATTCCTAGTGAAGTTCATAAAACATAATACTTAGGGTTATTTGGCTATTAGGATTTTATATGCAAAACATGATGATATAGGATTATTTCTTTAGAATATTATAGTCTATACTTTGAAGAACATTCCTAAGTTAATTTCATACATTTTAGTGTTTAGACGTGACATTATATTTGTTGTTGAAAAAGCTTATATGATATTAAGGGTTATGACAACCATATTGCTTAAGGGTATTGGGTTAGCCGGATTCAGATGCAAAGCAAGTTGAAAATAAAATATTTTTATAGATTATGGTAGAACATATCCTAAATATTATTTCTAAACTGATCTTCATAATATTTGCATTTAGGCGAGATGGTCTACGGCTGTTGAAAATGCTTAATTAGCTTTATCGTTTACGATAAAGGTTCAATTTAGTTCTTAAATTGCATTGATTCTTACATGATTATTCATTCATTTTTCGGCATAAGTAGAGGATATCACTAAGATTGTTTTAGAGTTAGTTTCACAATATTTTGCTTTTATCCGAGATGTTTTCCACATAAGTAATCACTAGGATTTAGCATGATCTTATTTCACATTTGCACAAACATAAGGTATTTTCATATAAACAGTAAGGGTATTATTTTTCAGATTATTAAGATATGATTTTATCAAATTTGAAGTTAGTTTGTGAAAGATACACTATTTGGATTATATAAGTATTGAAACTACAATTATTTGGTTAAGTGTTTATTACGACTTTTATTGTAATGATTCTTGCTGGATAACATAATTTGATTACATTAGATATTTAGAATCTTGTTTATTCTCATGATTTTGTTCTTCACTGAATATGCATATATACATTCTTATACATATACAAGGCTTATGTTCTTATGCAATTTAAATTTGTGCATATATGATATTTCATTACAAACATTACAATAATGACTAATCACTTATTCTGATATTAATTCATGTCTTTGTACACCTATTAAATACTTTGCATATATATATATATATATTGCTACGGATTATTATATGCATTTATTCATATATACACATTTTCCATCTGAATAACTTACTATTATAAATCAAGTCTAAATCTAGTTCATATCTTAATTATTTTAGCCATATATGGTAACCCTCTGACATAAAAGTATTTAGAAATCAATTTGACTGATTTTAGATTCTTTTTACACAAACTATGCATTTTTGAATATTTATAGCATTGAGAACAACTTTTAATGTAAAATGATTCAAACAAGGTTTAAATCTAAATATTTTTATATTTTGAGTCCTGGAAGTATAAGGATTCTAATGAGATTGATTTTATTTCATTTTGAGTTTGTTTACAACATTTTATTATGTGGCATATCTTTAGGCCTTTATTCAAATTTTGAATTTCAAAATAACCAATCGATCATTTTCAAAATATTTTCACATATTATGGATCCACTTGATTTATCATAAATTTAGGAATTTATTTTATTTCATTTCGATTGATAATTCAAAAGTTCTGAGACAAATGATTATTCTCGGGTATTGGAAAATAGAGTAAATTCGTAAATACGTTTCTTGATTGGAAAGCGTATTTACGGTTTGAGTGAAGAACTCTCTGTTGGTCGAGAATGGGCCGTCAGGCGAGGACTCGAGCGAGGCGGTGTGGTTCGATTCACCGGCGGTGAGGCTTTGCCGGGAGGCGGAATCGGCAGCTTGGCGAGCATCACCAAGGTAGCGCGCACCCGTGAGTGGCAACGGCTCGGCCGGAGATGGCCTGGGACATCGCAACACCGAGAGGGGGGCGGCGGAGCCATGGACGACGGCAAGAAAGTTCGATTTTGAAGCAACCGAGCGAGAGATGAGATGCGCATGAGCATCAGTGAGTAAGATTGGTTCCATTTTGCTACTTTTTCATGAAGAAGAGTGAATGAATTGGGCTCTCACCGTGCGAGGCAAAGCGGCGGTGGAGCGGCACGGTGCGGTGGCTCGTCGAGGCTGAGGAGCTCCGAATGGGTGCGGAGATGAGTACAGGATGTCCAAGAGGTGCTCTCGGCGCGAGTGATTGGACTACAATGGCCAAAGGTGGGAAATGGCAGATGGAGTGATGGCACGGTTGGATTTGGGAAGAAGAGCAGTGCCGGCCAACGTGAAGCTAAATTGCAGTGGGAGAATAGCTAGAGGCTGAGATGGCTGCTCAGATGAAGCTATCGGTGGCTTAAATAGAAGAGGTAAGGCGGTCGGTACACAATTGTACAGGATTTGAACGGCAACAAGAATTGCGGCGGCGAGGTGAAGTTTTAATTGCGTCGAGGCGGACTCGACCGAGAGGACAGCCGAGATAGAGTTCTGGCAGGCAAGTGGCGGCTCGGGCGACGAGTTGCTGTGGCCGACAAGACAAAGGACGAGGCGGTGCGGCGGTCATTTGGTACTGCGTTCATGAGAACGCAGAGGAAGCGAGCAGAAGGAACGGGAGACATCTGACGAGTGGGGCAGGCTGGCAGTGGGAGAAGGAGAAGGGTGGTTCAGGCCTGACGCGTGGGACCGAGTTAAGGAATGGGTCCACTTGCCAGAGAAAGGAAAAGAATACTGCCGAAAACTCTGGACAGTACGGGATGAAGATCAAGGTTTGGGTCAGAATAAAAGCTTGAGATTTTATGAAAATTTTTGTGTAGGTCGGCAAGGAAAATATAAGGATCCAGTAAAAATTTTAGATAAAAATTATTTATAAAAATATTTATAAAAATCTGACAATTCCAAGTTGTCACTTTCATCACTCTTGAATTTTATTTAATTTAAGATCAAAATCAGTTTATTATTTTATTAAACTTTTTATGAACATCTATAATGGAATTATTGACTTTACATAAAATTTTCATATTTTCATATTCTATATTTTAATTTTATTAATTCTGACATTGTAATTTCAAGCTTTTCTAATAGTCTGTTTTTGAATTTCTAAAAATGTTAAATGATGGGATAAACTCTTGATATTTTTACCATACATAGATAAGACAATCATGTCGGCAGGGTTAAAATGTTAACTCAGGTTAGGTTAAGATAACTTCTGAAGAAATCTTGCAACTTCAGATTTTTGATTATCTTTTTATGATTACAAGATCTTCTCTTTATTTTAATGTGTTCAGATTAATTTTGACAGCATGACAAGGTCTATGACAGTTTATAATATTTTAATATTATTTTTGCAGATTTTTGTTGCTATTGGGTTTTTATCTTTTTACTTTTACCATTTTACCATTTCAATTTATGAGACTTTTCTTTTAAAGTAGAAACTCAAGAAAAATCAATAATTAAGAAAACTCAGGAAATTTAAATACAAATTAAATATTACATTGCAAACTTATTTTCATATTTTGTTTGTTTTGAAAGAAATAGTTTTAGTGAATAAAAATCTTTCTTTTCTTTAAGATTGGAATACAAGGAAAGGAGGAAAAGATATTTATTTAAAACCAAAATCTTTATTCCAATTGAAATTTTTATTCAATTCCATTTTTAAATTTAAAAATTTTATTTTTCATATTTTTGAATTTTATGGGATGTTACAGACTACCCCCCTTAACAGGAATCTCGTCCCCGAGATTCGCAGGGTCTAGGGAGTGATAAGAGGGTCATAGGATGGTTCCGATGATACGATTCATCCAGTCATTTTGGTATGCAAAGGATTTTGATTTTGATTGGAATTGACAACAATCTCGAGCATGAAGGAATGAATGCTCGAAATCAAAATGATTAATTGCAAGATATGAATACACAAGGACGTATTCAATGTACAAAATCAAAAGGAATGATCGTAGAAATTGAATACGCAAAGGATGTCTTTGAAAAATCAAAAGGAATGATTGCAAGAATTGAATACACAAAGGAAGTACTCAATTTACAAAATCAAAACGATTGATCGAAGGTACTGAGTACACCAAGGACGTACTCATTTTGCCAAGTTAAAAGGAATGATTTGAAAGAATTGAATACACAAACACAGGGCGTACTCAATACCATGATAAATGTGTTAAGTGCAATCACATGAAAAAGAGGTTTATGTTCAAAGCTTGATGTTGAGACAAGGATTGTTCTGGGAACTCAACACTGAAGGTGCTGGTTGCCGAGCTTAACATTGACGCGAGCATTGACAAGAGAGAGTTTTATCTTGTAGCTGCTGGCATTTATGAAAGCATATGCAAGATTAATGAGACATTCCAGAATACTGGCAAGATCGTTGAGCTGGCTTGGGGATTGCTGCTGACTTCCTTGAAGCGGGTAGGCAGTCGAATCCTTCTTGGCGATGCGTCCAAGTTCTTCACAGTTGATGCAGGAAACATTGTCCGTCTTGTTAGGAAGACAAGGGTTGTTTACGGATGAAATGGATGATCAAAATTTTCTGATGACACTGATGATCAAGAAGTGGTTAAGATCAAGGAGCTTGACTTTGAAATTATGCGATGGATATGCAAATGATAGGAGAGGGTAAGATGAGAATTAGTTTGATTATAAAGTAACTTCCAATTCTCTTAAAATCCTTTTTGTTATTTAAACTTATATAGATTAGAGAGGATGAGATAATTATATGAGAATGGTTTAGTTCAGAGTCATCTTTTGTTTATTAGAATTCAGTTCATATTGTTTTAGGTAACATTCCGTTCCTTAAAATTTTCTTAATTAAATTTTCTTATTAATTAAGGGTTGTCACGTCGTGAAGTTTCAACTTATGTCGGCATTCACGAGTGCATCCCGAAAAGCATTACAAAAGTTAAACAACAGAAGTTTAACAGCACACAAAGACTTTAAATTCAATTAAGTGCATAGAAGGTCTAAAATGTCCCATCATCGGCTAACTTATCTTAGGGTACATCTTTTTTTTTTCTAACGATGCTGGTCTTTCATTCTTCATGGAGCGACTTGACGTCGTCGGAATTCCTTCTTCTGGGGATCCTTTTCAGTCCTCGGAAACACATGACCATCTTGGCTTCGACTTGTAATCATGCAGTCGGCGAAGTGGCGAGGTGAAGTGTCTTCAAATTTATCAACGTGGTTAGGTGATACTTGCGGAAAGGATTGAATAGGGGTTGGTTCAATGCGACTTAGGTATTTTTGATGGGTCTAGCACAATAATAGAGGTTATGCTATTAATTTTAACGAGGAGGCTTTTTAGGAAAGATCAGAGACTAGAAGAATATACAGGTGAGAAGTTCTACAGAGAGAAGAGATGAGTTGTGATAAATTCTATAGAAAGAAGAGATAAGCTTGTAAGAAATGCTATAGAAAGAAAAGGTAAGTTGTTTTATGAAATTTCTTTTAATCCTACGGGTCAAGGTTTCTGGATTCACACATAAGGGCAACTCATCATGAAACTTTAACCTAAAGGTTAAGTTCACACGTAAATTAGCCCAAACAGAGAATAAAACTCAATTGTAAATAATAAGATATAGACACTACATAAAAATGCTTTGTATAGCTAAGCGGCATAATGAGTCTATGTGCAGGGGTTCTTTTCTTAACGAAGAACTTAATATACTCTAATCTTCCACATTTTATTGTTGAGTAATACCAGCTCTTCATGGAGTAAAATCTTGTGGCTTTTTACTGTCTTGTCGGGTAGCGAAGTGGTATGTCCGCCTTCTTGAGGTTGTCGGCGTAGATGTTGTCTTCATTGGCTGGCATGAGGATTGGTAGCGACATCCTTTCAGCAACTTCAGAAGCAACTAGAAAAGATAGACTTTGGGCGAGACTTGTTTTAAGGAAAGATGAATTTGTTTTACAAATCGGAATAAAAGTATAGGTAATGAGAGAACTTAGCAAGGAGGAAAGAATAGAAATGACTACATTTTGCAAATATAATAACTTTTGGAAATAAATTTTGAATTTGATCCACTATTATTAACGACCATTCCAGGTTTATCTGCGATCAAGATGGCTCGATACCAATCAGATGACCCTCATTTTCACATAAATGCAAAAATGGAAATCTCATGTGCAAACAGTACTAGTCCCATGATCAATAGCTAGTACGCACATTTACAACAATTGGAATCACAACCATAAATCATTTTATTAAGGCGGAAGCTAATTTACATAATAATCTTACAATTCAGAGTTTATAGCAGCAAAGAAGCAAAGTCTTGTAGTGTGCCCATCCAATCCCTCAGGCAACTGACAAGGCATAATCCCTAGAAATTCATCGTTAATATCTCGAATCCTGCGACAAATATGTTTCTTCGAGCTAATCTGATTCTTCACCTAAAAACAACAATTAAGCAAGGGTGAGTACTTTCGTACTCCGCAAGACTTTTGCAAAGCCTATGATACATGCAAGCCAATTCAAAGGAAAGGCTAGTATGGTTAGTTTGCATAAAGCCGATTTGAAATGTAAATACAGAATAGTAGATTGCAAAACGAAATTTAAGTAAAAGCAATTTAATACTGAAGGTAACAGAATGTAAGCATAAATAAATCTCATGTACCTGGGTATCATGATCATATCCAAGAACCATTTCTACTGTCACAGCAGAAATTTCCGAGTAACCATTCCTACCAAGCATTCGGTAGAAATCCGAGTTTTATGAAAATAAAACCATCTAACTAGTTTGGCGCACCAAGACTCCATAACCGCGGAACGGCTTTTGAAAAGTTTGACACTCTGCAGAGTTGTACATCTTTACCCACAAGTCATGACATTTTCCTTTTGCCGCATATTTCACGCACCTTTGGCGTAGTGGCCAGAATGTTCATGACGGAAACCTTTACATTATCTAGGCTAACTTTGCACCAGCCCGGTGACGTCAAACCCGTACTATGGTGTAAATGTTTGCACAGTCACTGCACAATAATGATTAAGCATGTCCATAGTATGGCATTCACCGTTGTATTAGCAAACATGACTCCCAACACCTCGGTGTGGGCGCCCCTTCGAGCAACCAGTCACTGAAGAAGCTCGTACTACTCCGTCCCACCAATGTGCAAAGTTAAACTAGATAACTTAATTGGTTTAAGGCTGTCCCATACCAACACTTGTGGTTGTACGGTAAATTCTTGGGTTTAACGAACACGTAGTTCGGTCCTTAATCCGACACGGGCAATAGTCTCCACCCTACACTACGTACAAGTCCCTTGTACACCCGGCTATTGCCAATAATTGCCCGCATCAAAACCATAGTTTTATTTTCATTTTGATCAAAATACCAACCATAAGATGGTCATATCCTTTTGAAAGTCATATCCAACATTTTTAATCGTATCCAAGTTTTATGTTTCTTTAAGCACGGCTAAGCATGTCACTAAGTGTAAGTAACCCAGATTGACATCAAATATTGTCTACGCTATTCTAGGGTTATCAAGGTTCACAAATCCATACTTATCAAGGAAGTTCTATGTGACAATAGGTACGACTACCAATACCCAAAATATAGCAGACTTTAATAAAAGTAAAGTATTCAGTAAAACATTTAATGAAAACATTTATAAAACTGGGATCAATATGATCAAAGGGGGTGCTTGCCTTGCTTATTTATTGCTTACGACGAAGACGAAGCCACAGCTTGACGGAGGCAATGATAGAATCATTATCGTCGGGTTCTACACGTGGCGAATAAAGAACGCAATACAACAAATTCAATAAGGGCAAAAGAAGTCGATGAAGAATAAAATAAAATCAATTATAAGAAGCAGGTGTAACTTAGGGTTTGTGTTGAATGATTTCAATATCTTACGATTTAGATAATTATTCAAATATATTGTTAATGACTTATGATGAAGAAAACATGGTTTCTTTGATAGATTATCTATTCTTGAATTACGAATTCTAGAGGCTAAAATTATGAATTCTTGTATTTTATAACTTCGAATTATAGATGCTAAAATTATTTAGATTAATAAGATTTAACACATTTGACAATTGAGTCAGAACTATAAATGAATAACACTTAATCCTTTTATTTGATTTTGCATCATAAGCGGTTTCAAACATATTAGTTCTGATAGGTTAAATTACCAATTATACATTAGTGGTTTTTGAGAAGGTTCTGGTGATACAAATATATTAGTTACAATTTCTTTAATACAAGATTCATTTATTCCTAGTGAAGTTCATAAAACATAATACTTAGGGTTATTTGGCTATTAGGATTTTATATGCAAAACATGATGATATAGGATTATTTCTTTAGAATATTATAATCTATACTTTGAAGAACATTCCTAAGTTAATTTCATACATTTTAGTGTTTAGACGTGACATTATATTTGTTGTTGAAAAAGCTTATATGATATTAAGGGTTATGACAACCATATTGCTTAAGGGTATTGGGTTAGCGGATTCGGATGCAAAGCAAGTTGAAAATAAAATATTTTTATAGATTATGGTAGAACATATCCTAAATATTATTTCTAAACTGATCTTCATAATATTTGCATTTAGACGAGATGGTCTACGGGCTGTTGAAAATGTTAATTAGCTTTATCGTTTACGATAAAGGTTCAATTTAGTTCTTAAATTGCATTGATTCTTACATGATTATTCATTCATTTTTCGGCATAAGTAGAGGATATCACTAAGATTGTTTTAGAGTTAGTTTCACAATATTTTGCTTTTATCCGAGATGTTTTCCACATAAGTAATCACTAGGATTTAGCATGATCTTATTTCACATTTGCACAAACATAAGGTATTTTCATATAAACAGTAAGGGTATTATTTTTCAGATTATTAAGATATGATTTTATCAAATTTGAAGTTAGTTTGTGAAAGATACACTATTTGGATTATATAAGTATTGAAACTACAATTATTTGGTTAAGTGTTTATTACGACTTTTATTGTAATGATTCTTCTTTGGATAACATAATTTGATTACATTAGATATTTAGAATCTTGTTTATTCTCATGATTTTGTTCTTCTTGAATATGCATATATACATTCTTATACATATACAAGGCTTATGTTCTTATGCAATTTAAATTTGTGCATATATGATATTTCATTACAAACATTACAATAATGACTAATCACTTATTCTGATATTAATTCATGTCTTTGTACACCTATTAAATACTTTGCATATATATATATATATATTGCTACGGATTATTATATGCATTTATTCATATATACACATTTTCCATCTGAATAACTTACTATTATAAATCAAGTCTAAATCTAGTTCATATCTTAATTATTTTAGCCATATATGGTAACCCTCGACATAAAAGTATTTAGAAATCAATTTGACTGATTTTAGATTCTTTTTACACAAACTATGCATTTTTGAATATTTATAGCATTGAGAACAACTTTTAATGTAAAATGATTCAAACAAGGTTTAAATCTAAATATTTTTATATTTTTGAGTCCCTGGAAGTATAAGGATTCTAATGAGATTGATTTTATTTCATTTTGAGTTTGTTTACAACATTTTATTATGTGGCATATCTTTAGGCCTTTATTCAAATTTTGAATTTCAAAATAACCAATCGATCATTTTCAAAATATTTTCACATATTATGGATCCACTTGATTTATCATAAATTTAGGAATTTATTTTATTTCATTTCGATTGATAATTCAAAAGTTACAGACAAATGATTATTCTCGGGTATTGGAAAATAGAGTAAATTCAGAAATACGTTTTACTGATTGGAAAGCGTATTTACCGGTTTGAGCTGAAGAACTCTACGCTGGCTGACAGAATGGGCCCGTCGGGCAGGGACTCAGAGCAGAGGCGGTGTGGTTCCAGTTCACCGGCGGTGAGGCTTTGCCGGAGCGGCGGAATCGGCAGCTTGGCGAGCATCACCAAGGTAGCGCGCACCCGTGAGTGGCAACGGCTCGGCCGGAGATGGCCTGGGACATCGCAACACCGAGAGGGGGGCGGCGGAGCCATGGACGACGGCAAGAAAGTTCGATTTTGAAGCAACCGAGCGAGAGATGAGATGCGCATGAGCATCAGTGAGTAAGATTGGTTCCATTTTGCTACTTTTTCATGAAGAAGAGTGAATGAATTGGGCTCTCACCGTGCGAGGCAAAGCGGCGGTGGAGCGGCACGGTGCGGTGGCTCGTCGAGGCTGAGGAGCTCCGAATGGGTGCGGAGATGAGTACAGGATGTCCAAGAGGTGCTCTCGGCGCGAGTGATTGGACTACAATGGCCAAAGGTGGAAATGGCGGATGGAGTGATGGCACGGTTGGATTTGGGAAGAAGAGCAGTGCCGGCCAACGTGAAGCTAAATTGCAGTGGGAGAATAGCTAGAGGTGAGATGGCTGCTCGATGAAGCTATCGGTGGCTTAAATAGAAGAGGTAAGGCGGTCGGTACACAATTGTACTGAGATTTGAACGGCAACAAGAATTGCGGCGAGGTGAAGTTTTTTATTGCGTCGAGGCGGACTCGACCGAGAGGACAGCCGAGATAGAGTTCTGGCAGGCAAGCGTGGCGGCTCGGGCGACGAGTTGCGGCACCGACAAGACAAAGGACGAGGCGGTGCGGCTCGGTGGCAATTGGCGGCTGCGTTGCGTGCCTTGAGAGAACGCAGAGGAAGCGAGCAGAAGGAACGGGAGACATCTGACGAGTGGGGCAGGCTGGCAGTGGGAGAAGGAGAAGGGTGGTTCAGGCCTGACGCGTGGGACCGAGTTAAGGAATGGGTCCACTTGCCAGAGAAAGGAAAAGAATACTGCCGAAAACTCTGGACAGTACGGGATGAAGATCAAGGTTTGGGTCAGAATAAAAGCTTGAGATTTTATGAAAATTTTTGTGTAGGTCGGCAAGGAAAATATAAGGATCCAGTAAAAATTTTAGATAAAAATTATTTATAAAAATATTTATAAAAATCTGACAATTCCAAGTTGTCACTTTCTATCACTACTGAATTTTATTTAATTTAAGATCAAAATCAGTTTATTATTTTATTAAACTTTTTATGAACATCTATAATGGAATTATTGACTTTACATAAAATTTTCATATTTTCATATTCTATATTTTAATTTTATTAATTCTGACATTGTAATTTCAAGCTTTTCTAATAGTCTGTTTTTGAATTTCTAATAAATGTTAAATGATGGGATAAACTCTTGATATTTTTACCATACATAGATAAGACAATCATGTCGGCAGGGTTAAAATGTTAACTCAGGTTAGGTTAAGATAACTTCTGAAGAAATCTTGCAACTTCAGATTTTTGATTATCTTTTTATGATTACAAGATCTTCTCTTTATTTTAATGTGTTCAGATTAATTTTGACAGCATGACAAGGTCTATGACAGTTTATAATATTTTAATATTATTTTTGCAGATTTTTGTTGCTATTGGGTTTTTATCTTTTTACTTTTACCATTTTACCATTTCAATTTATGAGACTTTTCTTTTAAAGTAGAAACTCAAGAAAAATCAATAATTAAGAAAACTCAGGAAATTTAAATACAAATTAAATATTACATTGCAAACTTATTTTCATATTTTGTTTGTTTTGAAAGAAATAGTTTTAGTGAATAAAAATCTTTCTTTTCTTTAAGATTGGAATACAAGGAAAGGAGGAAAAGATATTTATTTAAAACCAAAATCTTTATTCCAATTGAAATTTTTATTCAATTCCATTTTTAAATTTAAAAATTTTATTTTTCATATTTTTGAATTTTATGGGATGTTACTGAGACTACCCTTATAACAGAATCTCGTCCCGAGATTCGCAGGTCTAGGGAGTGATAAGAGGGTCATAGGATGGTTCCGATGATACGATTCATCCAGTCATTTTGGTATGCAAAGGATTTTGATTTTGATTGGAATTGACAACAATCTCGAGCATGAAGGAATGAATGCTCGAAATCAAAATGATTAATTGCAAGATATGAATACACAAGGGACGTATTCAATGTACAAAATCAAAAGGAATGATCGTAGAAATTGAATACGCAAAGGATGTGCTGAAAAATCAAAAGGAATGATTGCAAGAATTGAATACACAAAGGAAGTACTCAATTTACAAAATCAAAACGATTGATCGAAGGTACTGAGTACACCAAGGACGTACTCATTTTGCCAAGTTAAAAGGAATGATTTGAAAGAATTGAATACACAAACACAGGGCGTACTCAATACCATGATAAATGTGTTAAGTGCAATCACATGAAAAAGAGGTTTATGTTCAAAGCTTGATGTTGAGACAAGGATTGTTCGGGAACTCAACTTGAAGGTCTTTGGTTGCCGAGCTTAACATTGACGCGAGCATTGACAAGAGAGAGTTTTATCTTGTAGCTGCTGGCATTTATGAAAGCATATGCAAGATTAATGAGACATTCCAGAATACTGGCAAGATCGTTGAGCTGGCTTGGGGATTGCTGCTGACTTCCTTGAAGCGGGTAGGCAGTCGAATCCTTCTTGGCGATGCGTCCAAGTTCTTCACAGTTGATGCAGGAAACATTGTCCGTCTTGTTAGGAAGACAAGGGTTGTTTACGGATGAAATGGATGATCAAAATTTTCTGATGACACTGATGATCAAGAAGTGGTTAAGATCAAGGAGCTTGACTTTGAAATTATGCGATGGATATGCAAATGATAGGAGAGGGTAAGATGAGAATTAGTTTGATTATAAAGTAACTTCCAATTCTCTTAAAATCCTTTTTGTTATTTAAACTTATATAGATTAGAGAGGATGAGATAATTATATGAGAATGGTTTAGTTCAGAGTCATCTTTTGTTTATTAGAATTCAGTTCATATTGTTTTAGGTAACATTCCGTTCCTTAAAATTTTCTTAATTAAATTTTCTTATTAATTAAGGGTTGTCACGTCGTGAAGTTTCAACTTATGTCGGCATTCACGAGTGCATCCCGAAAAGCATTACAAAAGTTAAACAACAGAAGTTTAACAGCACACAAAGACTTTAAATTCAATTAAGTGCATAGAAGGTCTAAAATGTCCCATCATCGGCTAACTTATCTTAGGGTACATCTTTTTTTTTTCTAACGATGCTGGTCTTTCATTCTTCATGGAGCGACTTGACGTCGTCGGAATTCCTTCTTCTGGGGATCCTTTTCAGTCCTCGGAAACACATGACCATCTTGGCTTCGACTTGTAATCATGCAGTCGGCGAAGTGGCGAGGTGAAGTGTCTTCAAATTTATCAACGTGGTTAGGTGATACTTATGGAAAGGATTGAATAGGGGTTGGTTCAATGCGACTTAGGTATTTTTGATGGGTCTAGCACAATAATAGAGGTTATGCTATTAATTTTAACGAGGAGGCTTTTTAGGAAAGATCAGAGACTAGAAGAATATACAGGTGAGAAGTTCTACAGAGAGAAGAGATGAGTTGTGATAAATTCTATAGAAAGAAGAGATAAGCTTGTAAGAAATGCTATAGAAAGAAAAGGTAAGTTGTTTTATGAAATTTCTTTTAATCCTACGGGTCAAGGTTTCTGGATTCACACATAAGGGCAACTCATCATGAAACTTTAACCTAAAGGTTAAGTTCACACGTAAATTAGCCCAAACAGAGAATAAAACTCAATTGTAAATAATAAGATATAGACACTACATAAAAATGCTTTGTATAGCTAAGCGGCATAATGAGTCTATGTGCAGGGGTTCTTTTCTTAACGAAGAACTTAATATACTCTAATCTTCCACATTTTATTGTTGAGTAATACCACTCTTCATGGAGTAAAATCTTGTGGCTTTACTTCATCTTGTCGGGTAGCGAAGTGGTATGTCCGCCTTCTTGAGGTTGTCGGCGTAGATGTTGTCTTCATTGGCTGGCATGAGGATTGGTAGCGACATCCTTTCAGCAACTTCAGAAGCAACTAGAAAAGATAGACTTTGGGCGAGACTTGTTTTAAGGAAAGATGAATTTGTTTTACAAATCGGAATAAAAGTATAGGTAACAGTAGAACTTAGCAAGGAGGAAAGAATAGAAATGACTACATTTTGCAAATATAATAACTTTTGGAAATAAATTTTGAATTTGATCCACTATTATTAACGACCATTCCAGGGTTTATCCTGCAGTCAGCATGGCTCTGATACCAACTGTAATGACCCTCATTTTCACATAAATGCAAAAATGGAAATCTCATGTGCAAACAGTACTAGTCCCATGATCAATAGCTAGTACGCACATTTACAACAATTGGAATCACAACCATAAATCATTTTATTAAGGCGGAAGCTAATTTACATAATAATCTTACAATTCAGAGTTTATAGCAGCAAAGAAGCAAAGTCTTGTAGTGTGCCCATCCAATCCCTCAGGCAACTGACAAGGCATAATCCCTAGAAATTCATCGTTAATATCTCGAATCCTGCGACAAATATGTTTCTTCGAGCTAATCTGATTCTTCACCTAAAAACAACAATTAAGCAAGGGTGAGTACTTCAGATTCTCAAGACTTTGCAAAGCCTATGATACATGCAAGCCAATTCAAAGGAAAGGCTAGTATGGTTAGTTTGCATAAAGCCGATTTGAAATGTAAATACTGAGAATAGTAGATTGCAAAACGAAATTTAAGTAAAAGCAATTTAATATCAAGGTAACAGAATGTAAGCATAAATAAATCTCATGTACCGGGTATCATGATCATATCCAAGAACCATTTCTACCATCACACAGAAATTTCCGAGTAACCATTCCTACCGATACGGTAGAAATCCGAGTTTTATGAAAATAAAACCATCTAACTAGTCTTTGGCGCACCAAGACTCCCATAACCGCGGAACGGCTTTTGAAAAGTTTGACACTCTGCAGAGTTGTACATCTTTACCCACAAGTCATGACATTTTCCTTTTGCCGCATATTTCACGCACCTTTGGCGTAGTGGCCAGAATGTTCATGACGAAACCTTTACATTATCTAGGCTAACTTTGCACCGGCCGGTGACGTCAAACCCGTACTATGGTGTAAATGTTTGCACGATCCGCACAATAATGATTAAGCATGTCCATAGTATGGCATTCACCGTTGTATTAGCAAACATGACTCCCAACACCTCGGTGTGGCGCCCTTCGAGCAACCAGTCCCTGAAGAAGCTCGTACTACTCCGTCCCACCAATGTGCAAAGTTAAACCAGATAACTTAATTGGTTTAAGGCTGTCCCATACCAACACTTGTGGTTGTACGGTAAATTCTTGGGTTTAACGAACACGTAGTTCGGTCCTTAATCCGACACGGGCAATAGTCTCCACCCTACACTACGTACAAGTCCCTTGTACACCCGGCTATTGCCAATAATTGCCCGCATCAAAACCATAGTTTTATTTTCATTTTTGATCAAAATACCAACCATAAGATGGTCATATCCTTTTGAAAGTCATATCCAACATTTTTAATCGTATCCAAGTTTTATGTTTCTTTAAGCACGGCTAAGCATGTCACTAAGTGTAAGTAACCCAGATTGACATCAAATATTGTCTACGCTATTCTAGGGTTATCAAGGTTCACAAATCCATACTTATCAAGGAAGTTCTATGTGACAATAGGTACGACTACCAATACCCAAAATATAGCAGACTTTAATAAAAGTAAAGTATTCAGTAAAACATTTAATGAAAACATTTATAAAACTGGGATCAATATGATCAAAGGGGGTGCTTGCCTTGCTTATTTATTGCTTACGACGAAGACGAAGCCACAGTTGACGGAGGCAATGATAGAATCATTATCGTCGGGTTCTACACGTGGCGAATAAAGAACGCAATACAACAAATTCAATAAGGGCAAAAAGAAGTCAGATGAAGAATAAAATAAAATCAATTATAAGAAGCAGGTGTAACTTAGGGTTTGTGTTGAATGATTTCAATATCTTACGATTTAGATAATTATTCAAATATATTGTTAATGACTTATGATGAAGAAAACATGGTTTCTTTGATAGATTATCTATTCTTGAATTACGAATTCTAGAGGCTAAAATTATGAATTCTTGTATTTTATAACTTCGAATTATAGATGCTAAAATTATTTAGATTAATAAGATTTAACACATTTGACAATTGAGCTGTAACTATAAATGAATAACACTTAATCCTTTTTATTTGATTTTGCATCATAAGCGGTTTCAAACATATTAGTTCTGATAGGTTAAATTACCAATTATACATTAGTGGTTTTTGAGAAGGTTCTGGTGATACAAATATATTAGTTACAATTTCTTTAATACAAGGTTCATTTATTCCTAGTGAAGTTCATAAAACATAATACTTAGGGTTATTTGGCTATTAGGATTTTATATGCAAAACATGATGATATAGGATTATTTCTTTAGAATATTATAGTCTATACTTTGAAGAACATTCCTAAGTTAATTTCATACATTTTAGTGTTTAGACGTGACATTATATTTGTTGTTGAAAAAGCTTATATGATATTAAGGGTTATGACAACCATATTGCTTAAGGGTATTGGGTTAGCCGGATTCAGATGCAAAGCAAGTTGAAAATAAAATATTTTTATAGATTATGGTAGAACATATCCTAAATATTATTTCTAAACTGATCTTCATAATATTTGCATTTAGACGAGATGGTCTACGGGCTGTTGAAAATGCTTAATTAGCTTTATCGTTTACACGATAAAGGTTCAATTTTAGTTCTTAAATTGCGACTGATTCTTACATGATTATTCATTCATTTTTCTGGCATAAGTAGAGGATATCACTAAGATTGTTTTAGAGTTAGTTTCACAATATTTTGCTTTTATCCGAGATGTTTTCCACATAAGTAATCACTAGGATTTAGCATGATCTTATTTCACATTTGCACAAACATAAGGTATTTTCATATAAACAGTAAGGGTATTATTTTTCAGATTATTAAGATATGATTTTATCAAATTTGAAGTTAGTTTGTGAAAGATACACTATTTGGATTATATAAGTATTGAAACTACAATTATTTGGTTAAGTGTTTATTACGACTTTTATTGTAATGATTCTTCTTTGGATAACATAATTTGATTACATTAGATATTTAGAATCTTGTTTATTCTCATGATTTTGTTCTTCATTGAATATGCATATATACATTCTTATACATATACAAGGCTTATGTTCTTATGCAATTTAAATTTGTGCATATATGATATTTCATTACAAACATTACAATAATGACTAATCACTTATTCTGATATTAATTCATGTCTTTGTACACCTATTAAATACTTTGCATATATATATATATATATTGCTACGGATTATTATATGCATTTATTCATATATACACATTTTCCATCTGAATAACTTACTATTATAAATCAAGTCTAAATCTAGTTCATATCTTAATTATTTTAGCCATATATGGTAACCTCTCGACATAAAAGTATTTAGAAATCAATTTGACTGATTTTAGATTCTTTTAC
Organism: Otatea glauca; assembly: GCA_036346275.1. Taxonomy (NCBI): domain Eukaryota; kingdom Viridiplantae; phylum Streptophyta; class Magnoliopsida; order Poales; family Poaceae; genus Otatea; species Otatea glauca. The sequence goes on from CM070715.1 coordinate 92,407,432, forward strand.
ACAAACTATGCATTTTGAATATTTATAGCATTGAGAACAACTTTTAATGTAAAATGATTCAAACAAGGTTTAAATCTAAATATTTTTATATTTTTGAGTCCCTGGAAGTATAAGGATTCTAATGAGATTGATTTTATTTCATTTTGAGTTTGTTTACAACATTTTATTATGTGGCATATCTTTAGGCCTTTATTCAAATTTTGAATTTCAAAATAACCAATCGATCATTTTCAAAATATTTTCACATATTATGGATCCACTTGATTTATCATAAATTTAGGAATTTATTTTATTTCATTTCGATTGATAATTCAAAAGTTACAGACAAATGATTATTCTCGGGTATTGGAAAATAGAGTAAATTCAGAAATACGTTTTACTGATTGGAAAGCGTATTTACCGGTTTGAGCTGAAGAACTCTACGCTGGCTGACAGAATGGGCCCGTCGGGCAGGGACTCAGAGCAGAGGCGGTGTGGTTCCAGTTCACCGGCGGTGAGGCTTTGCCGGAGCGGCGGAATCGGCAGCTTGGCGAGCATCACCAAGGTAGCGCGCACCCGTGAGTGGCAACGGCTCGGCCGGAGATGGCCTGGGACATCGCAACACCGAGAGGGGGGCGGCGGAGCCATGGACGACGGCAAGAAAGTTCGATTTTGAAGCAACCGAGCGAGAGATGAGATGCGCATGAGCATCAGTGAGTAAGATTGGTTCCATTTTGCTACTTTTTCATGAAGAAGAGTGAATGAATTGGGCTCTCACCGTGCGAGGCAAAGCGGCGGTGGAGCGGCACGGTGCGGTGGCTCGTCGAGGCTGAGGAGCTCCGAATGGGTGCGGAGATGAGTACAGGATGTCCAAGAGGTGCTCTCGGCGCGAGTGATTGGACTACAATGGCCAAAGGTGGGAAATGGCAGATGGAGTGATGGCACGGTTGGATTTGGGAAGAAGAGCAAGGCCGCCAACGTGAAGCTAAATTGCAGTGGGAGAATAGCTAGAGGCTGAGATGGCTGCTCAGATGAAGCTATCGGTGGCTTAAATAGAAGAGGTAAGGCGGTCGGTACACAATTGTACAGGATTTGAACGGCAACAAGAATTGCGGCGGCGAGGTGAAGTTTTCGGCTGCGTCAGGGCAGACTCGACTGAGAGGACAGCCGAGATAGAGTTCTGGCAGGGCAAGCTGGCAGCTCGGGCGACGAGTTGCGGCGCCGACAAGACAAAGGATGAGGCGGTGCGGCTCGTTTGGCTACCGTTGCGTTTGCGCGTGAGAACGCAGAGGAAGCGAAAGCGAATGAACGGAGACATCGGCGAGTGGGGCGGTGGCAGTGGGAGAAGGAGAAGGGTGGTTCAGGCCTGACGCGTGGGACCGAGTTAAGGAATGGGTCCACTTGCCAGAGAAAGGAAAAGAATACTGCCGAAAACTCTGGACAGTACGGGATGAAGATCAAGGTTTGGGTCAGAATAAAAGCTTTAGATTTTATGAAAATTTTTGTGTAGGTCGGAAAGGAAAATATAAGGATCCAGTAAAAATTTTAGATAAAAATTATTTATAAAAATATTTATAAAAATCTGACAATTCCAAGTTGTCACTTTCTATCACTACTGAATTTTATTTAATTTAAGATCAAAATCAGTTTATTATTTTATTAAACTTTTTATGAAGATCTATAATGGAATTATTGACTTTACATAAAATTTTCATATTTTCATATTCTATATTTTAATTTTATTAATTCTGACATTGTAATTTCAAGCTTTTCTAATAGTCTGTTTTTGAATTTCTAAAAATGTTAAATGATGGGATAAACTCTTGATATTTTTACCATACATAGATAAGACAATCATGTCGGCAGGGTTAAAATGTTAACTCAGGTTAGGTTAAGATAACTTCTGAAGAAATCTTGCAACTTCAGATTTTTGATTATCTTTTCATGATTACAAGATCTTCTCTTTATTTTAATGTGTTCAGATTAATTTTGACAGCATGACAAGGTCTATTACAGTTTATAATATTTTATTATTATTTTTGCTGATTTTTATTGCTATTGGGTTTTTATCTTTTTACTTTTACCATTTTACCATTTCAATTTATGAGACTTTTCTTTTAAAGTAGAAACTCAAGAAAAATCAATAATTAAGAAAACTCAGTAAATTTAAATACAAATTAAATATTACATTGCAAACTTATTTTCATATTTTGTTTGTTTTGAAAGAAATAGTTTTAGTGAATGAAAATCTTTCTTTTCTTTAAGATTGGAATACAAGGAAAGGAGGAAAAGATATTTATTTAAAACCAAAATCTTTATTCCAATTGAAATTTTTTATTCAATTCCATTTTTAAATTTAAAAATTTTATTTTTCATATTTTTGAATTTTATGGGATATTACACTCTCCGACGTATTTATCGACAAATACTAAATCTTTGCCCATTGTTTGCTTGGAGACTATGTGTGGGTCCAGGAAACCCACCAGTTGTTTGTTCTGTCTCACTTCACAGATCATGTATCTAAATATACGAAAGCATTGAGTCATATATATATGACATTTATCGGTATTACACTAATGTAGACTGTGATTGCACACACAATGTCCAGCATCTCAAGAGCGCGGCGTCGAGGGCGTCGAGGTTGAAGACGTTAAACAGGTCCTTGAAGTCGGCTGTGAAGAATCCCCCCGATGACTCGTTGAATAGATGCTCAGGCTTGAAGCTAACCGAGATACTCGTTATGCGGTCTTGCACTGGCTTTTTAGCTTGTTCCATGCACCAATTATGCAATCTAACGCAAGCTATAGAAAGGTTCTTCATGCGCTCTCCTGTTACAAAAGGCTTTCCTAGCTGGTATACTCGGGCCAGTGGGGCAATCGGATAGTCTAATTTCTTCGTGATCTGCTTCGCTTTGCCTTTTACTTACTTTCTGCTATATGGAGTACGGGAGACGAGTGGGCACCATCCCACTGAAAGTACTTTGATGCAGGGGGCACGAGAGCTGATTTGGTAGCCTGTGAGGTGCAACAGATGACTCAGGCAGTTGGGGAAGCTCCGGTGATGGAGGACGGGCGTCCACGGTGATGTCGCTGCTGGGCCACTGGATGAAAGTGCGAATGGCGTCCCCCAGTGTTACGATCTGGTCGTTTGGGGGCATTGGTAGTGGGACGGTCATGAAATTATCATTTACACCGTCCACATTAACCTTTGTGAATCCCGGTACCACTAGGGTACCGTGCACCAGCGCCCTTTCAATAAACGGATACGCGACCCCCGAAGCAGTCGGAATAAGAATGGCATCATGTACAAGTCTCACTTGGAGAGTGCACTGCGTTGCCACCTATATAACGGTAAATAGTATCCCAGAAGGTTTTATTATAAAACCGTCTGTGACATTGATGTATATCACTGACGGTTTTTGAAGAGTACCGTCTGTGATGATGTCACTGACGGTTTCAATATAAAATCGTCAGTGATGTTAATCGTCACAGACGATTTTGAGAAACCGTCTGTGATGAGACGTCTAATATAAACTTTTCTGTAGTATACGTACTAGCGACTTATGTTAGGAATAAAGCACAAATTAGCTAATAAAGCACAAACTAGCATTTGTAGTATTCATGTTGTACAAGATATAATGTTACCTATTAAATGTGTGATTTGCTTGAAATATGTGTATGAGAATTTTAACATTTATTGTACGATTTGGGTTATGTATCAAACTTTTGAGGATCCCATTGTAACACATGGACAACATACTAGTATCTACGAACACCTGATTCTTCATGGCGTGCTTGCGGGCACATATTCAGATTATCAGATTCGATTATTGGCATGTGGGTCTCAAGAGGATCAGGTGTCAGCGATACAATAGAGCGGCAATGTTGAAATTAATACAACGCATGGAATTGTAAATGTTTGTTAACTCCATGCATGAACATGGTCTATATAGTATAATTTACTTGTTCATTTCTTTTGTCCTTATTACATGATCATATCTTTGGATGGATGAGTATCCAAGGCACACATAATTGTTCATGACACCATAAATCAAAGATCTATTCATTTATATATGTTTTTTTTTTTTTGCAAAACTTTCACATGTATTCTTTATAAAAGGTATTACAATTCTCCACAAAAAAAATTGGAGTGAGATCCGGTCCTAAAAAAACATCAAAACCGTTCTAATTTGTGGTAATTTCTGTCCAAAAAAGCTAAAATTTCGGCAAAATCTCTCTGAATTTTTCCGAACTCATTGTAGCAATTTTCAAAGATTTTATCATGCTGAAATTTAGGATCTCTAGCCTAGTCGAGATTTGAGATTTCGGTCGAGATTTTGAAGGAGAGAGGCTACCGAATTAAACAGTTCGATTCTAACACGAATTGAATTGATACCCAGGCAGCCAGCCAGCGTCAGGATGGGTTTGCTCGTGGATCACGTTTGACGTCCTCGAGTCCAATGGCAATGAATCAGGCAGCTCATACCCGTTTGGCTTGTGACAGACAGGACAGGATAGCAATGGCGGCTGCTGCTGTCGTTAGCTAGTGGACGAGAGTGCTTGACTCTCTGGCTGGCTCCTTGGATCCCATCCCCGTTCCCAGTTCATTCCCCGCGGCGGTGCACCGTACAACACACGCCGGCCTCGTCTACGCTCCTCCCTCCTCTCTTTCATTTGGTAGCCAGCCGGCTTTAGCAAAGGAAACGTCATGAGGTGAGGAGAAGACGTCCTCGATCGGTAGAAAGGTGCTTAGATCAGACATTCCGCTTGTTTATTCCCTGCACCACCTTAGGCCTGGATAGAAAGAAATTAAGGCGCTTAGATCAGACGCAGCATATATATTATGTTATACTCCTACTATATAGCACCAGCTAGTTAAAGCCAAGAGAAGTAAATCTGACAACCACCCACCGATGGGAACAGCAGCAACGGCGATGCTCCCACCAGTACTGCTGCTGCTGCTCGCGGCCACAGCGCTCACCGCCGCCGGCGCCCCGACGCTGGTGTTCATCCTGGCGGGCCAGTCCAACATGGGCGGCCGCGGCGGCGCCACCAACGGCACCTGGGACGGCGTCGTCCCGCCCGAGTGCGCTCCCTCCCCGCGCGTCCTCCGCCTCTCCCCGGGCCTCCGCTGGGAGGAGGCCCGCGAGCCGCTGCACGCCGGCATCGACGCCGGCAACGTCCTCGGCGTCGGCCCCGGCCTGCCCTTCGCCAACGCCGTCCGGGCCTCCCCCGGCGTCCCGCACGGCACAGCCATCGGCCTCGTCCCCTGCGCCCAGGGCGGCACGCCCATCGCCAACTGGTCCCGGGGCACCGACCTGTACGACAGGATGCTCACGCGCGCCAAGGCCTCCCTGGCCGAGTGCGCCGGAGACAGCAAGCTGGCCGCCATGCTCTGGTACCAGGGGGAGGCAGACACCATCAGGCGCGAGGACGCCGAGGTCTACACGGCCCGCATGGAGGCCATGGTCCGCGACGTCCGCCGCGACCTCGCCATGCCCGATCTCCTCGTCATCCAGGTTAGTAGTATATATTCACTCCATGAGCACGTCGTGCCCGATCCCCTGCTACAAAACTAAACAGGCTCCAATTCCATGTGGCCGTCGATGCTCCCTAATTCATGCATCCTTGTGTTTTAGTTAGTGTTCATGTTCATGTAGCTGTCTGCTCCATGTGGCAGGTTGGGATCGCAACCGGGCAGGGGAAGTTCGTCGACCTTGTGAGGAAAGCTCAGAGGGCAGTGAAGCTTCCGAATGTCAAGTATGTGGATGCCAAGGGGCTACCCATTGCGAGCGACTACACCCATCTTACCACTCAAGCCCAGGTCCGGCTCGGCAAGATGCTAGCCAAGGCGTACTTAGCCACGCTCTAACTTTCGGCTTCTTGTGCATTGATTCATGCACATCCAAATAAACCATAGCACCATATATCCTGGCCTGCTCCATTTGGTGAATGCATCCTTGCTTTCGCGGTTGCCACAAGCGTTATTCATCCATGACAGACAGCCATTTATCCTCCATTAACCAACCCCCTTTTATCCTCATTTGTGGAATGCTTCCCTTTTTCTAAGAATTGAATAATTCATCCATTAGGAGGCGGAGGCCTTCTTAGTTAATCTTCATGTCTCATGCTATTCCTACTGCTTAGGGGTGAAAACGAATCAAATAGTGCTGAAATCCTATTCGTAGTTTTGAATCCAATACGAATATCTACTCAATTCGGTCAGATACGGATGTCCTCGTAACTCACGCAATGTGAAGATATTAGTGACGCTTCATCCTCGTAAAGTCACACTAAATCATTCTAATCTATTTATTTCACCTAAAGGATTATGAATTCACATTGATTTATTTTTTTTATTTTTTTTAAAAAAAAAACTCGTCCAACTAATTAGGCATACCGCAATAAAATACTTGTACTGTTTTATCGAATTCGAATATAAATAGTTCGGATAAAATAAGAATTTGGATGAGAAAATTACATACCATATTCGCATCCATACTTTTTATACAAATACGAGTAGAAGAGAAATTGATAATTGGATGGGAAAATCCATACCGTATTTGATAGCCATTCGTATCCTATCTAGTGAATAATACGGATAATTTGTATCCGATGTGCATCCCTGCTACTACTATTTCAGATGCAGGCAATAGAATATTGGGTATGTAATGCAACCGCTGAATCTTGGTGTTGGGAGAACTGTCATGTGCCGATCGGCGTGAGCGTGCAGTAATGATTTTCTTGTGTGCTCTATCCTCTAGCTCCATTATTATCATGCTGTCAGCCTACGCTCGAGTGACCTTTCATCATTCAGCATTGCTGGACTCCTCAAATTCAGTCCGAAGACAGTAGCAGCAGGGAAGAATGGATATGTATGTACGCTGCGATATCCTCCTATTGCTGTGAATGGCGTCAACGTTATGCACATCACATCAGACTGATCACAGAGAGAGAGAGAGAGAGAGGAATCACAAGTCCCACCACGGCACTCACTCACTACCTGAAACTCACCTGTTATTGTTTTGACAACATCGATCACCACCGTACCTTGTCCTTCCTGTCCATGTAAGCATGTGTACATAGCCAGGCAATTCTGCTGAGTTCAGCAGAGCATCTGTTTGCGCACATTCGCAATCATTGACAAATGCTTGATGAGCTCATTGTGCATCATTACATTAATTCGATACCTTGATGCAACTCTGATGTGTGCGCTTGCTTGCTTAGAAATTAGAACCACCGAGAAGAGCTAAAAGCTTAATTTGTATCACTGGAAAGTCTGAATGTCGAGCTCATGCAGAGCGCAATCCACACCAAAGCTCAATACTTTCACTTGATGCACTCTACATATACACGGACAATTTCTTCACCAGAGAGACAACTTCTGCACAAGATTCAGATTTATCCCTCTCTACCCTCGACCGTGAATGCAATCGATCGATCAGGTTACTCCGATCCAGAGATGTGGTTGAGCAGATATATATATAGATGCTGAGCAGTAATGTCCAACACGAATGATAGGATATATAGGACATGATTTCATTTTGTTGATTACAAGGGATTTCTCCAGCAAAGCAGTCTTACAAGTTTGTGTACACAGAGAGACTCGCAGTCCCTCCGGGAGTCCCTTTTATGGTTGCAGTCTTACAGTACTCCTCGAGAGTAGTCATGCATCACATCTCACTGGCACAAGACAAAAGAAGAAGGCGAAAAGACCAAACCAAGGTACAGATCGATCTGCTAGACGACGTGGTCGTAGGAGACGTGGAAGTCGGTGCGTCGGGGTCCTCGGCGCCGCAGCAGTCGTAGGACTTGGCGGCGTAGGGCGGGTCGTCGTCGCCAAGCTCCTAGTACCTGCAATGCAATGCCTCCAAGATTAATTAATTCCAGAGAAATCGAAGGGGGTTCGTAGGTTGGTTATCTATGTATGTATGTATGCATCATCGTCGATTTCGTCGTCGTAATTGAGGGGAAGGAAGCTAGGAGAAAGGTGAGGAGATGAAGGGAACTCATATTAGGGAAGATGGATAGATAGATGCCTCTTCTGGCCGTCGTGGCGGCGGCAGACGGAGGAGGACAGCGGCGTGTTGGCTGACGGATCGTACGTACGTCCCCTTGCACCGCAGGCACACAGCTTCGCCGCCGTCGCCTTATCTTCCCCCATCGCGGCGGCACCATTAATTCCTTTCTGACAAGACCTTGCCTTGGGCCTCGCAAGTTGCAACTGGCTTCTCTTTGTCTCCAGTGTCCATGGCGCGGGTGGGCTCCAAAACAGCAGGCGAAGAAGAAGCCCACCTACGTTACAAAGCGCCGCGGATTCCACTTCCTTTCTTCCCCACTTTTCTTCGGCCCTTTTTATATGAATTATTACTGCTACCGGTACCGTTGTGCTCCCTTCCAGAGTTCCATTCGCAAAAACATGTCGGTTTTGAACACATACAGTTAAAATTTTATCTATCGATATCATTTTAAATATTTAGATTAGATGCATAAAAATCATATATACATATTCGTTTTGAAATGTACTTTCATAATATTATAATTTTATAGATTTTCTAAAATATATTACAATAGAAGTTAGTGATAAAAGTTGAGTTTCGAGGACTGTGTTGATGTCTAAAACAACAACTATTTGTTATCGGAGGAAGTATAATTATTTCGATGGCCGAAAGGACTCTTTAAGGCTTATCAGTACTGGATGTTGTGCTTTTAACCAGTCACATGTGTAAAAGACTGTGTTGCCCCTCTTTATTAGATCATTTATTTTTCTTACTCTAGTCCATAGTATTAAATAGCATTGCAAATATATAGTTAAAGGAGAGAGTTATACAAGAAAAATTGTAAAATGTCACCTCGAAATTGTAGAAATATTTAGAAACAAAATTTGAAAGCTAAAACGACAGTAGTAGTATTCAGGGAGGGAGGGAGTACGCTTTAATCCCGTACACTGAGAGTAGTCCTCCCCTAATTACAGGGGGATGACTTTTGTATTCACATCCTCCTCGTCTCAAGCTAGCACCTACTTGATGTCTTATTTTTATCGTAACCTTGGAATTAATTTCATCTCTCCACGGGAGCTACCTAGCTAGAGTTCTAGTTTGAATGTTTGATCCATGTTGGATTTCTCCTCGCTAGCTCGTTCTCTCTCTCGAAAAAAAAACACAAATTAAGTACCTGTTGGATTGGGTAGGCCACTACTTCATTATTAACCTATTATTAGTAGTAACTCCCAACTAATCATCGATACAAAAAAATCTTTAACGAGGAATTAAGCTTATGTATATCCGGCCTTACGGGAGGTGAATTTACCTAGCTAGGGTACGTGCATATTAAAACAGATCATGCGTCCTGCAAGACCGGAAAAACAAATTTTGTAGTATAAGCTAGCTAGCTAGCACTTAGACATGCAGCTCTATTCATCGGTTTCTCCCTAATATTTTTTTTCCTTACAAAGAAGACGCGCACACGTATGTGAGTCCACCTCTTTAGCACAACGTACACTTGTGCATCGTAAGCGGACACTAGGATTTAAACCCTAGTGATTAGAGTCGTATGTCTATAACTCTACCATCCTACCAAGAGCTTGTATTAAAGAAATAAGACGTCCTATTACTAAAACACAGAGCGAGAAAAAAAAATCAATTAATATACGCAAACAAATTTAATAACACATCAATTTGACTTAGAGACTAATTAAACCGAATGCTAATTAACAAGCGAATTAACGTGTCTAAGCAACTCAATGATCACTTGCGCGACTTCTTCTATTCTCAGGCGTGTTGCTCACTTGTTAATTGTTTAGTCGTATATATTCTTTCAAGAATTTGGATGGCTGTATTACGATTGACGACATTGCTAACCACCGATGCCTGTCTCTGGATTTTCACACACAAGGGGAGATCTTGCTGACATCGATCATCCAAAATCGAACTACCACTACGAGTCTACGACTAATAATATATATACTCTCTCCAATCACGAAAGTAAGTTAAATTTTGGACATCAACAAAGGTAGGTACTCACGGGTTCTATTGAGACATATTTATAAAATCTAATAGAATTATAATATTACGAAAAAAAATTTCGAGAAAAATGTATATATATGCAATATTATTTCGTGTGTTCAACGTAAAGATTAAAAGGGTATTGAATGCCAAAGTGTATAACTGGACTACATGTAACCTAAACGACTTCTTTTTGTGATTGACAAACCTATAGAGCAATTCCTGTTTCACTTGTCTAGCCATCGATTTAATTTAATTATTTTAAAGCTAGCTAGCTAGCTGCCTCTTCAACAACAAAACACCTTAATTACTAGTATCATCATAAGTAGTCGTCCTTTAATTCCATCATTGTTTGTTATTCCTGCTCGACCTTTCTTTTCTTTTCTTTTCTTTGTTTTGTTTTGTTTTTCTTACTACTACAGAACTGGGCATCACAACCGGCCTATTAGAAGCGGTTTGGTGCGAACCCGTTGTGATCTTCGCACGAAGCGGTTCGTTGTAGCGGTCGGAGAGGGCTTCGAGCGGTTGGAAACACGAACCGCTTCGAAGGTTGCGTTCTAGAAGCGGTTCTTTTCTCAAACCGCCGATTTTCGAAGCGGTTTGAGAAAAGAACCGCTTCTAGAACGCAACCTTCAAGAGCGGTTCGTGTCTCCAACCGCTCGAAGCCTCCCTGCAGCAGCGCATTTAAACCCTTCTTCCTCCATGCGCCGTGAGATGCGAATCGATCGAGCAGAGAAGGCCGACCGGTATTGCTGTCTTGGGGAGGTGCTGTCCAAATTTTTAATTGGAGGTGATTAGCTCTAAATTAAGTGTTTCAAAGTTAGTAACATCATGTGAACATCCTTCTCACCTAGATATTGCTATTTTTTCAATGGATGTGGAGAAATCTTGAACTTTTAAGCATTATCGAAAATTTGTTTTCCGTGCCTTGTTTTATTGTTGTATGAAGATGTAGATGGAGATCTAGTTCAAAATATGACATTACAAGGTAAAGGTGATTGGAAGCTTTAGATCTATATGGTTGTTAGCTTTAGAATCTTAAATATCACAATATTGGGAGAGATCTAGGTACAACATTGCAAGGAAGTAATTATTGGTGTATGAAATAAAATAGAAAAACATGTAGAAGGATAAAAAATAATTACAAAGGTAGGAAGGGATACAAAATAATTAGAAAGGTAGGTCTTTAATTGGATGACGGTGTAGGTGGAGTTTTTTTTTGTTGGGTTTAAATGTTACGAAATTTAAGTTAAGTTATAATTTTTCTAACGGAATTTGTTATAATTTTTAATGAAATTATAACTTGGAATAGATGAATCGGCAATGGATGTACAATGCGGACCGTCGCTCGAGAGAGTTCATTGATGGCGTGCGAGCTTTTCTCGATCGCGGCGTTGCATTCTTGCCTCGAGCGACTTCATATGTTGTCCGTGTGTAGATTGCAAGAACGAGAAAGAGCACTCCAGCGATGGCAAGTTATGAACCACTTGATCATGAGAGGTTTCATGCGAAACTATACCTGTTGGAGCAACCATGGCGAAGTTGAGGTGATTAGCCAGGAAGACGATGAAGAAGACGAGGAAGAGGAAGATGGATTCAACAGTATCCCGGACGACACGCAATACTGTTCCGTGGAAGAAACACTTGGTGACTTTGGTGATGATGAGCTAGACCGGATCTTTGCGTGACGGAGAGGAGACTACAGATGAAAGACGATTCGAGAAGTTCCAGCGCATGTTAGAGGACCACAAAACTCCTTTGTACCCAAACTGTGGGCAGGGCCACAAAAAGCTGCGTACCACACTGGAACTCATGCAATGGAAGGCTAGAAATGGTGTGTCAGATAAGGGATTCGATGAGGTGTTATCACTCGTAAAGAAGTTGCTTCCAAAAGATAACACTCTGCCCGAATCTACATATGAAGCAAAGCAAGTCGTCTGTCCTTTGGGATTGGAAATACAGAAGATACACGCATGTCCTAATGATTGTATCCTGTATCGTAATGAGTATGCCGATTTGGATGTTTGTCCGATGTGCGAGAGAATAACGGTATAAGGTGAAGCGTGGCGATCCAGTGAAATAGATGGGGAGCGTAAGAAGAAGAGACCTCCGGCTAAAGTGTTGTGGTATTTCCCGTGATCCCCGATTGAAGCGTATGTTTGCTAACAAAGCGTATGCCCGGATGATGCGTTGGCACAAAGAAGAGCGTAAGGACGACGGGATGCTTAGACACCCTACGGATGGCTCACGGTGGAGGAAAGTCGACCGGATGTACCGGACTTGCAGATGAGGTGAGAAACATAAGGTTTGGGTTGAGTACCGATGGGATGAATCCTTTCGAGAATTGAGCGTGACCATAGCACACAGTCCGTTACACTATGTATCTATAACATTCCTCCATGGTCGTGCATGAAGCGAAAGTACATCATGATGCCGTTGTTGATCCAAGGCCCCAAGCAACCGGAAATGACATCGATGTCTACCGAAACCATTGGTTGAAGATCTTGTGACATTGTGGGACGATGGTGCAAGGGTATGGGATGAGTACAAAAGGAGTATTTCACCTACGTGCATTGTTATTTGTAACAATCAACGGTAGCTGCTCTCGGTAACCTGTCCGGCCTAACTATCAAAGGATATAGAGCTTGCATCCAGTGCTTAGATGAAACGGACGGCACGTACCTGAAAAACTCTCGGAAGGTTGTGTACATGGGTCACCGTAGGTTTCTTCTTACGAGTCACCCGTTGCGGAAAGAAGGCGGGGAAATTTAACGGCAAACGGACCTTCGTGCAAGGCCTCAAAGATCGTAGTAGGCCACGTGTGTTTGCTATGGTAAAGGATTTGAAAGTAGTATTTGGAAAGGGTCCTGGAAGCAAACATGTGCAGAATGAGGATGGTCATGCACCCATGTGGAAGAAGAAGTCAATATTTTGGGACTTGCCTTATTGGGAAGTTATGGAGGTTCGTCACTCACTTGACTTCATGCACATCACGAAGAATGTCTGCTTGAACCTGCTAGGCTACATAGATATGTACGGAAAATCGAAAGATACACTGCAAGCTCGGAAGGACCTTAAACTCTTGGGCGAGGAACGACCTACATCCCGAAAAGAGAGAGAAAGGACAACATTACCTACATCCTGCGAGCTACACTCTAAGCAAAGAAGAGAAAAAAGCGTGATAGAGTTCTGAGCAGTGTGAAGGTCCTTCCGGATACTCCTCGAATGTAAAGAGACTCGTAAACACGAAGAGAATAAAATCGTACACATGAAATCCCATGGTGTCTTGTGTTAATGACACGATTGCTCCCGATGGTCGTGAGAGGCATCTTGCCCGAGTGGGTACGAGGGACAATCACAAAGTGTGTTCTTTTTCAACGCGATTTCACAGAAGGTCATCGACCCAGATAAACTAAGTAAGCTGCAGGATGACGTGGTACAAAGTTTGGTTAGTCTTGAGATGATCTTTCCTCTTGCATTCTTTGATATTATGGTTCATCTCACTGTTCACCTTGTCAAAGAGATAGGTATCCTTGGACCCGTGTATCTACACAACATGTTCCCTTCGAGAGGTACATGAGTGTGCTAAAGAAGTATGTTCGTAACCGTTCTCGTCCGGAAGGATGCATTGCCGAGGGTTATGGGACAGAGGAGGTGATTGAGTTTTGTGTGGATTACATTAATGATCTAAACCCGATCGGTGTCCCTATATCACGCCATGAGGGAGGCTACGGGAAAAGGGACACTAGGAAGGAAAGCAATTGCATGCAATGATCTTCTTACATTTAAGCAAGCACATTTCACGGTTTTGAAACAATCAACTATAGTGGCCCGTATGTCCTTGAGCACAAGAGTATTCTCGTCGCGATTTCCGGGGTGGTCTGAGGATTGGATAACACTGAAGCACATGGATTCTTTCGGCGCTTGGTTACAAAAGTACATCCTTTTGAAAGGGTCAGACAATGAACAGTTGCAACGCTTGGCTCGGGGACCATCTAGTGAAATCGTGACATTCAAAGGGCGAGATAAATGGTTACACATTTTACACCAGATCGCAGGATAACAAGAGCACCAACCAAAATAGCGGTGTCCGTATAGACGTCGAAGACAACAAAGGCAAGGTGGATACATATTATGGTTTCATAGAAGAGATATGGGAGCTTGACTATGGACCTTTGAAGGTCCCTCTATTTAAGTGCCAATGGGTCAAACTGACTTCAAGCGGTGTGAAGGTAGACAAATACGGTATGACAATCGTGGACCTCACGCAAGTCGGCTATAGGCGCGAACCGTTCGTCCTCGCGAACGATGTGAGACAGATCTTCTACGTAATGGACATGTCAAGCAAACCTAAGAAGCATAAGGACAAGCAGAAAGATTGTAGTACTAAGCCAAAGCGACATGTGGTTTTACAAGGCAAACGAAGGATTGTTGGAGTTGAGGACGTCACAGACGAGGAAGAGTATAGTCAGTTCGACGAGTTCCCTCCTTTCGCTGTGGATGTCGACATAAGCCTCCTCAATGACACAGACGTGGATACTCCTTTCATACGTTGCGATCATAATGAAGGAACACTTTTAAAGACAAAGTACGTTACTACTTAAGATGTACCCCTACTGTATGAACTATGTATATGTAAGTCTTTTACAGTATGAAGTGTTTATTTGGAATGAATGTAAAGTGCCAAAATTATGGAATGAAACTAAAGTGATCAAAGCATTTTGTGAAAATTATGGAATGAAAGTAAAGTTCTAAAAGCTTTTTAAAAATTCTGAAATGAACTGAAGTGCTAAAAGTTTTTTCAAAAAATATAGAATGAAACTAAATTGCTAAAAGCATTTTTTAAAAATTCTGAAATGAAACTGAAGTGCTAAAAGCATTTTTTAAAATTTTTGAAATGAAACTGAAGTGCTAAAAGTTTTTTCAAAAAATATAGAATGAAACTAAATTGCTAAAAGCATTTTTTAAAAATTCTGAAATGAAACTGAAGTGCTAAAAGTTTTTTCCAAAAATATAGAATGAGACTAAATTGCTAAAAGCATTTTTAAAAATTATGAAATGAAATCAGAGTGCGAAAAGCACTCTTTAAAAATTATAAAATTAAACTGAAGCGGTTTGAGAAAAGAACCGCTTCTAGAGCGCAACATTCAGAAACGGTTAGTAATAAGAACCGCTTCTAGAATGCAACATTCAGAAGCGGTTTTAGAAAAGAACCGCTTCTAGAGTGGACTATTCAGAAACGGTTAGTAACACCAACCGCTTGTAGAAGTCATCCCTCTACAAGCGGGTTGATCTAAATCCGCTTGTAGAGATATTCTACAAGCGGTTCGTTCTGAACCGCTTGTAGAAGTCATCCTCTACAAGCGGTTGGTTCTAAAACCGCTTGTAGAGATTTGCTACAAGCGGTTGGTTATTAGAACTGTTTGTAGAAGTGCTCTCTGTATAAATTTGAAACGCCCCGCCTTTTCTCACACCGAAATTTTCTAAATCGGTCGACCCCATGCGCAGCAGCTCCCCTCTCTCTCCGTCCGGACCCGCGTCCTCGTCGACGCCGTCCTCCTCCGCCACCTCTCCGACTCCTACTCACCACCTCGCCGACGATCCCCCCGCGCGCTTAGCTGCCCTCGTCGCCGCCGTCACTCCACCAGGCTGCGAAGCCTTTCTACCACCCCGCCGACGCCTACTCCGCCACCAAAGCGCCGCCACACCGCCGTCCACCCAGGAGGACCGAGGTATTTGAGTGCACGCGTCGTCCTCCCTCTCTAGTTCGGCTGCCCACCACATGTTCGGTGAAATGCCCACAAGTGCTGTGCTTGCTTGAAATTTTAATTCTAAATTAAACCAAAATGTATATTTTTCACTTAGTATGTAATTACAGAACAATGCATATTTTCTTTTTTCTTTTTATTATTTTGTTGTTTTTTATTTAATTTTGAATTTCAGTTCTAGTTTAGGATTTGTATATTAATTTAACTACTAATTTCATCTAATTTTTATTTCAAATCTATGTTAATTCTCATTGTTAGTTTTGCATATCAATTTTAGGTAGAATTCGTATACAAATCCAGTTGATAATTTTTATCTGTTTGGTTGGTCATATAACTTCGCTTAGTTTTACACGTCACATGCTTTAGAAGTTTACAGTTTAGACTACCTTTCTTGCAAAACTTTGTCGAGTTCGCACGTAAACCGTGACTTGCTAAACTTTTGATTCTTCTCATTGTAAAATAACTAAATAAGTGCCTTATGCGACTGTCCAATGCAGTGTTGGACAGTCATTTATACCCACAGATGAACTTACATATATACTCTCTTCATGTTATGTCGCTTAAGACGTATATGGAATCGAGGACTACACACCGTCTCGTTACATTCTTTTTTGACACGTAATAAATATGGGCACCGAGGCTCCTACTGTGTTTATGTATGCACGTGTATATATATAAATCTCTATAACAAATATCATTAAGCAAATGCTCCTAGCCAATCAAAGATTATCTGCCTATATTCTTCGTTTAAAGAAACATTCCTAGTTTGTGATAATTGGCACGATATATGTTCAAGATCATAAACTAGCATGTAGGGTTCTACGGATAGATCTAATCATCACGATCAAGCGACTAACTAATATGACCTCTTGTTCTAATAGAAAGGCACATGATCCTAGCGTTGCCCCCGATTATAGTTTTATACAACACAAGGATCAAACACGGTCAATGTTGCACATTTACTTTTGACACATAGTCCCTGTGTGTATGTTCTTGGTGTATTTCTTGTTCTTGTGTCCACGAGTTCGTGTTTGATCCTTGGGCTAGTTCCAACACGCCGTAGTACTTAATGCTTGCTGTAGAAATTTATGTAATAATATGCTTGTGTTGTAATCTGTAATATGGTTGTTTCAAAGTAATATGATATTTATTTCAACATTTTTGCGGAATTAGTAGAGATGGCGCAACTAGGACGTGGTGACCCTACTTTCGATGAGGGAGAACAGTTCCTGTTGGACTCCATCGCGCTGGGTACCATCGAAGGTGATGGTAACGCTGCCGCTATTGGGCTAATGGTGGTTCCGGTGAGGCCGTTGAGGCTGCAGCTGATGAAGCCATTGACGCGGGAGCCGCTGAGTCCGATAACACTGGTTCCGGCCAGGATGAGGTACAGGCAGAAGAATATAATCCCCGTAGACATGTTAATTAATCGCAATTCATTAATATAATACACTCTGACACGTTTGTACATATGTTTATGTATTTCAAGCCCGTGCATCAAGCAACCAATCCAAGCATCGGGACCTAACAAGAAGCCGTCCACGAAGCATGTGTTTACCGATGTTAACAACGAAGGGATGCGGTTGCCCCTCTTTTAGCGATTGGACCGCACAACAACGCTTGCGGTTACCACGTGAGGATCACGTCCCAATTAGCATCGAGAAAATGGGCGAAGTTCCTCAAGCTACCAAGGACACCGCTCGCAAGATATTAAGGAAAATTTCACATTTCCTCAAGGGTCCAAGACAAGGCCAAGAAATTTACTTTGAAAAAGATGGCAACAATGTTTCAGGCTTGGAAGACGTCTCTCAGCCGCAAGTACGTGCAGAAGGGAGAAAGACCCGACTTCAACAAATTTCCTAAGTTGGCGGATCACTGGGAAGCATTCGAGGAGTTCAAGCTGTCAGCTGAGGGCCAGGCCGCGAGTCAGAAGAACAAGACCAATTCACAGATGAAGAAATACCACCACCATCTTGGCACCAGTGGTTACATCAAGGCTGTACCAAAATGGGAGAAGCGGGAAGAAGAATTAATGGCGAAGGACGCCACACCGCTACCGCTCAGGGGAACAGCGCTGCGCAATTGGTTCATGGGTCATGGGGAGCCTTTCGGATGTGGCGGTTTGGTGATGGCACCAGAGTACAAGAGGTCGCCAAAGGATTGTACAAGCTGTTGAGCAGTCTCAGGCAGGTACATTGGTGCCAGACAGAGAGAATGACGAGCTAACACATGCCCTTGAAAACCTTGAGCACCCAGGACGGACACGAGGTATGGGCAAGCTGACGCCGTGGAAGTATGGTTTCGCTAAAGACGCACATACGTACAGGAACCGGCATAGAAGCAAATCAAGAGAATCACGCAAAGAGTACCAATTGGAACAAGAGCTCAGAGCAACCCAGGCTAGCATCGGCGACATAGTTGTGCAACAAGTACAAATTGCCCTCAGCAAGCTTCAAGGACTAGGTCCGAGCAATCAGCCGGACGCCGTGATCGACCCTCCGCGCGCGAAGTAGTAGCTGGCGTCCCACCGGGCCCCAGGCGGACACCTTGCTATCCCGTTATCCTGTGGATGACATAAGGGTTCGCCGCTAGTGTGAGCTGCACGTTGATGCGCGTAACCTCTCCATCAAGGTGGCTTACGGCATGGCATATCCGGTGGAGCTAGGCCAGATGTTCCACTGCAACGAGATACCCCCGGGTTACTCAAAGGTCGCGGTGGAGGAGGTGCTGAGCGGATTTGAAGAACTTCACCTCGATATTGCTGGAGGCGACGACGTGACCAAGCTTGGACAGGCCCTCCACAATATCATCCTTTGGCGCAAACGGTACATCATATTTCCAGCTGCTATGGACGCGTCAACTCCACCACGGCAACCCACGCCTCCTCCAATGTCACCGCCACGCAATGCCCCACCAATAAAACAGAGCAGAAGCCCTACTCCACCACCAGCAGCTCCTGTGTCTCCACCCGCTCTACGCAGAAGCCCTACTCCACCACCAGCATCTCAAACAAAAAAGAACCCCTCTAGGAAAACCACGCCTCCACCATCTCCTCCGAGGAAGAAGCTCGATAACTGAATGAAGGCTCCCCCACCTACTCCCAAGAAGGCGGAGTCCAGCCGATCGGCCAAGGTAAAGGAACCTCCAAAGAGGGCATATGATATGAATAAGGAGGAGAGTAACGCGGTCACTAAAGCAGAAGTGGCTGCACACTTCGCAAAAAAGAAGGTAGAGCCAAAGGTACCGGTGATCCAAAAGCGCAGAACACTTCGCGACATGCCGCAAAGCCATTGCTGTCAGGCCGCCCAACTATGAACGGAAAATAATTAAGGCTACACGGAAGAATAAACGTGGTCGGCGGCGGCAAAGAAGAAGAAGAGAGACCAAGATCGGAGAACCTCGAGAGGTTTATGAAGGAGGCAGGACTCGGCCCACAGTGCAGCTCTTGGATTAGCAGATGATATCCCAATGGCAACAAAGGTCGATGGCAATTTGGTTGGGCCGGAGTCGATTGACCCAAATGAGATAAAGGATCGCCAACTAAGATGCGGCAATTTCACGAATGGTACATGATGAGTCCGCTCAAGGAAGAACGATGTTCCTCCGTTTCAAAGAAGATGATTTTTATCGCGGGGACAACACCATATGGCTCGAATTTGACGACTTACACAATATTTACCATGCCGACTCCATCAACGTGTCTCTCATGAGCTGTTGGTGCCTGTAAGTGTCAAGCTCATATCTTTACTGTGTGCTTCCTCGCATACAATAAAATTGCAACTCTTAAACTTATACCTTTCTATGTAGAATGGAGATACAACGATGTAGAAAAGAGAATATCTTCAACGTGGGCTTCATCGACCCGTAGATTGTTAACGAGTTCGTCTTTGGATATAACCGAAAGGATGTTGAAGATTACATTCTCGATGCATTCTTGGGACAAGACTACAAACCGTACATACTTCTGCCCTTTAACTTCGAGTACGTATATATACAACCTCTCATTCTTATATTTTCCAAGGCATTTATAATACTACTAGCTAGTTACATATATGTTGCAATACATGAATAGGTTTCATTGGATCCTTCTTGTCATCAAGCTTGATAGCGGCGGATCATTGTTCAAGACTCAAAAGGACTCGGTGAAAAATATCAATTTATCATTGACATCCTAAGCAGGTATATAGCACATATATATACGATAGTTTTCCTTATTATATATATTGAAATACCTTGCTAATTCCAACTCTGATAATTACCATTCATACTAACGCATCACACAGGGCATTCGCACGGTTTCGAAAGAAGCAACAAGGAGATTTCGAGAACGAATTTGATGTACAATTAAGCACTCGAGCACGTATTAAAGAATATTAATATGCCGTAACAGTTTTTCATCCCAATAATCATGTTCTTTTCAAATTTCATCGCAGGTTCTACAACAGACGGGTGGAAATAACTTATGTGGCTATTATGTGTGCCACTATATGCAAAGTATTACCCACGGTGATGTGCCGACAACCAACGCCGAGGTAGTGTGCACATGTCAATTTCTTAGTACTTACACTTTAATAATTACATGTCCGAGATTTATTTACCTCCCGCTTTGTCACCCAACGTCGATGTGCAAGGCGTGATCCCGCCGCACCGGGTTGCAGCAATCCAATAACAACTCATCGGCTTTATTGTCGACGAGATTGTATCCACCAAAGGCGAGTTCCACGCAAATGGTTTGAGAGATTGTCTTGAAATAAGGACGGGTGAACTGACATCGACGTCGACCAAGGGCACAAAGAGCGACGCACGCAAGAAATGAGCTCAAGATTCGCCCTTTTATTCTTTGAAACTTGTGTAAAAGTGGCTTATTATTTCATGTGTTCATCAACTTGTTCATTTTTTAGTCTGTAATTATCTGAATGGATACTCATGACTAATATATATATATTTAATTATGTCAAAAAAACTCATGAAGTTCTATTTATTTTAATTGTCAAAATCTATATCAAAAACCCCTCTGAAAACATATTCTATATTGAATATAATAAAAACGCTATGCTGTCAGACTCTTCACAAGCGGTTGGTAACTCCAACCGCTTCTCCACAAGCGGTTCGTAACACCAACTGCTTTTGGAGAGAACCTCTCCACAAGCGGTTGGTAACACCAACCGCTTGTGGAAATATCGAACCACAAGCGGTTCGGGGAACCGCTTGTGATACCCGACGGGGTATCACTCGCGGTTGATTACAAGCGGTTCTAAAACCGCTTCTGAAAGCGGTTTCGAACCGCTTGTGCATGCCCGATCCGCAGTAGTGTCTTCTTCCACGAATGCATGCATACTGAGTGCTGACCGAGTCACCGATCGAGCTAGCTTTTTGCAACCGGTGTTCGCCTTAATTGAGGACCAGCCTTATATTAAGTTGATATATATGTTCCCTTTTACATAAATAAATTAGGTAGCTAGCTATATAGTCCAAGATGCGTGGCACACGCGATTAGCACATGCTTCGATCAATTAATCAGTTTGGTGGTAGTATCAACCACACCAAATCCATCAATATATATAGTATAAACCTGGCTAGCTTGAGAATCCGAGTTAGACCCGGCAGGGCGTTTCAAATTAAGACAAACCGGCCAGACCTACTCACTCTAGCAACTCAGCTCTCGCCAAGTGCGTGTTCTTTCCTACGAAATTTCGGAAGAGCTAAGCTACTTGCTACCGCGTTGCGTTTGTAACCAACCAATTAAGGCCATATTTGGTTGGGCTTTCTCTCAATCTTAAAAACTACAAGTCTAAGTCGGTGGCTTTTTAACTCAATTTTTTCGAAAACCACAAAACTCTATATAACTAATTAAAGAGAGCAACTAGCGAACCACAATATAGCCCTCCCTCTCCCTTACCTCCGCTGCCTCCCTCCTCTGTCACCGCCGATCGATCCAGTGTCGGTTGCAACTCCGCGCGCTTCCTACCGCCTTCCCTACAACCAGCCACTTCCCCGCCGGCCACCCTGCACAACCTAATATTCTATCGGCCCTTGCCTCGCCGCCACCTTGGCCTCCTTTACAGGGGGGTGAACCTGTCATTAGCTGCGACGGCCCCTTCAGCGTGAGCGAGAGGGAGAAGATCGAGAGAGTACCAGATCTGGGTGGCCCTCCACTCCATCGCTGCACTTTGGCCGCCTCCGGATCTATTAGCTGTCCACCCCGTCGTCGTGCTCCAATTGCCACCGAATCTAGTGGGCGTCCACCCTGTTGGAAGTGTGCCCCTCTCCCCATCAGTGGCGGCGGGGCGAGAGAGTGGAGTAAGAGAATGAGAGAGACCAGGGAATAGTATATATTCCCTAGTTTTTGTCATAACTAAAAGCGATTTTTTGTTCTATTGAGGGTTGTTTTAGACAATATCACTAAAGTTACAGTAAAATTATTCACCTCTATTATGTATAAAAGCAGATTGCTTTTAAGATTCTTAAACCAAAGGCTGACTTTAAGTTATAATCGAAAAAATCTAAGCTTAAATAAATAGGGTCTAAGCCTTAGCCATATTTGAAGCTTGAGTATAAATTTCGTTGGAACTGTTAGACTGCTTATGTATGGACATGCTCTCATTAATTGGCTTATCTCGGAATAATTGTGGTCGATGGCATTTCAGACTTTTAGTAGTCTGAAATCTTACATACGAATGAATGCATGGCGAGATAAAATGTACTTAGAAGAGTCTTATTACTCGTGGTAACACTCATACGGTCGACTCGTTGCATTAGTGTGAGTGTCGTGCAACAACTTTGAACTTAGCAAAAAAAAAAACAACTTTGAACTTAGCTAGGTAGGTAATGTCAATTGCGTGGCATAAATTTAAGAAGTTGATTGGCAAAATGGGCAAGCAGGGCAAAGCTGCTAGAAAGTCATGTTAAAGGATTGATCACGTCACGTATAGGAAGAAGTAACCTTCAACAAGCTAGCTAGAGCTTTAATTAATAGTCTCTCGTGCACCGGCACTCAATTCCTACCACCAAATTAACCGGTCGATCGAGCTAATTAATTCGTTGGAATTCCGTCAGAGTCTACTAGACATACGCATGTGTCGACATAGCTGGTTAGACATGCGATTAATTAATCAGGTCTTGCTAGCTAGGTGAAGAAACCGCTACTCCCTCCGTCCAACCTCTTAAGAGGTATATTTCTTTTTGACACATAGAACAAAAAAAACATTAAAATGATTAAATTATCGATCCTTAATTATTATCACTAAACACTATATTTAACGCATCTATGTAGAGAACATAAGTAAATAAAGATATTTATTGTGTGGGTATGGAGAGAAGAATGTCTCATTAATTTTATATTAGAATATAAAATATAGTAGTACCATATATGAATATACAAGATGATTGAAAAATACGGCTTTATAAATAAATTGAGACGAGAGAGTAGAAGTCAGTTAGTAAGATGATCACGCGTGGACTAATCGAGTGGGATATTATTTATTTTATGTAGTCCTTGTGATTGTTCCGATTAAAAATAGCGAGTGAAACCGCGTGGTTTTGGCCCGACTCAAGACTCCGTCGTCGCCTTGTCGGGGAGGGAGGTACTTCTGACCGCGTGACCTCACAGCTGACGTACACAGATGCCTTGGGATCCCATGGGACGCCGCCACGTGTCCTATGCCGGGAGTTTTCTATCGAGCGGTCAAGATAAGGGCTCTCCCTTGGTTCTTTCTAAATAGACGTTGTTTTAGACAGTTCTTTTGCTTTTACCTGTACTAAATAAATCGCGTCTTAAAAAAATTGTATTACCTCTTTTTTATTATATTTATAGATAGTGTCTCTTATTTTAGTACATGATAGTAAACAACATTAAAAATGAGGAGTATAAAAAAAGAGGAAATAATTAGTAAAAAGCACATCGAAATTATAAAATAATATGTATTTAGTAACAATCCTCATGATCTCATCTCCTCAGTGCTGCTCGTCACCATTCACCGCTACCACCACCACTCTCTCTCTCTCTCTCCCTCCCTCTCCCGTATGCTCTGTTCATGTTGCTGCTGCCGCCACGTGTTACTTCAGGCATCTCTCTCTCTCTAATTTGTTCTGAGTTCTGACTGCCAAATTTTTGGTTCATACATAGCATATACTAGCTACGTACTATTATACTGAGTAAGAGAGAGAATCACTTGCCTTTGCTTGGCTTGACTGACCATTCATATACATCAAGACTACTAATGAGGCGATTAGATTACGACCTCTATTTCTTATCTTCCCATCCATCACTAGGAAACTATTAATGGTTGATTACGCATCAATCAGATGAGCCAATTACTCTCCTGAATTTCTTAATACTACCCTCTCTGTGTTGTTACATGAACTGAGTGCTCTCATCTCTTACGACATACATCACACATATATATATATATATATATATATATATATATATATATATATATATATATATATATATATATATATATATATATATATATATATATATATATATAGTCCTGTCTTTCTTCTTCGGAACTCTTCTCGTCCCGTGTTTTGTTAGTACTGATGTTCAAAGGTGAATTCAAATACTAGTGCGTAGTACATAAAAAAGCCACAACTAACCATGATATTGACTTGTCGCTGCAGAGTACTAAGGGGGTGTTTGGCACAGCTCCACCAAAATTCGTAGAGTTGGTGGAGCAGAGTATTCCTAACTCTAGAAATTTATGCTGCAGAGTACTAAGGGGGTGTTTGGCACAGCTCCACCAAAATCCGTAGAGTTGGTGGAGCAGAGTATTCCTAACTCTAGAAATTTATGGAGCTAAAGCTGTGGGTATATTAAGAGTGTTTAGGTGAGTCATCTTGTTTACATTTTAGATTAAAAATATAAACTTAATTCACTTTATTTTAGCCTACAAGCTTTAAATCTAAGATAGAGCTGGGATATAGAGCTCTGTCAAACAGAGCCTAATTACAACATAGAAATACTAACCTCTTAGCCTAACATAGAAAAAAAAGACGAGGATGAAAGAAGGATGCTTAATTCTCAGACAGACCGGCGGTCTATGCACACACCTGTGAAAGAAATTTTGAGGTGACAAACAGATAGGCCTCAGCCCATGCGGTGGATTTAATAGGCGATAGATATATCGACGAGCTAGTTTGTTACTACCTCTGTTTGATTCGTAATTATTGTTTCGGACATTGTCACGATCTACAATACACATCTTTGAACTATTACTTTTTGAATTATGTATTAGTAAAAGCTATAAAATATAATGATACGAAAGCACTTTTTTGTGATGAGTCTCCTTATAATATTTCTAAGTGACAAATTTAATTTTGTACATATTAACAGCTAAAATTTTAAAAGATTGATTGCACATGTTTAAAACAACATCTAAAACAAAACGGAGAGAGCATGGGCGGTACCAGGGGTGTCAGGTATGCTCCGACACCCCCAAAATTTTGAAAAGTTGTATAAGATCATCTTTTTAATGTGCCAAATTTGTTTTATTAAATTGATTTTGATTTTGGTGGTTTGTGATTTTTAAGACCTTTGAACTATTTATATTATGATTTTAGCAAATTTCAAATATATATGTTGGATTTACGATGTTACGAAATAATTGTAAAAAACTACAAAGCTATACGTGTAAAGTGTACACCCCACGAAATTTTTTTTAGTTCTGCCACTGAGAGAGAGTATCGCGTAGTACTAACATATGTCGTCATTAGTTCAAACAAGGGAATTAAGTTACTAGCACCACAGGATGACCTACACTCGCAAGAGCTGCGGAAAATTGGCTTTTGCAAGCTGTAAGTCCGGTAAAAATAAGAGCTCCTCTCCTGTACATTAAATTCAATATAGACCGGTACATTAAATTCAATATAGACCGGTACATTAAATTCAATATAGATCGTTTATTCTTTTCAATCCAATATATTAGATTAGTCGGTATTTATTTATACTTCTTTTAGTAGTAGAATAGTAGAAATACATTTAATAAATTAATCTCTAGATCTAATTTCTATTAGAGAAATTTTACAGTGGATTACATAAGTAGTAAATAGTGATAGTAGGAATCAAATCTAACCATCCATTCTCAAGTGTATTTTAGACTTTTTCTACCCATTCATCAAGGGTATTTTAGATTTTTCCTAATTCGTTTACAGTGTTGGATTCACCGAATACCTGTTGATCTTCAAAGGCTTCTTATCCATTCATCCGTCATTCATCAGGATCATAGGACGTGTTTTACCGTAGAGGATAGATAGTATGACGGATTTTTTTTACCATTTTACCTCTCTTTCAATTTTACTACCAATACTACAGGTGTTAGTATAACTAGATCTAAATTGATCTCAACCATTAGATTCAAAGGAATGGACGGCTTATATTGATTCTAATCTACCGTAAAAGAGCTCTTCTATTATCATTGTATACTACCAATATAATAAACAGTAAAATTTCGGTTTGTATTACCGCTCGAGAAAGTAGCTATCGTAATGACAAATGTACTCATCTTTGCAAGCGGCGGCAGAACAGATACTCAAAAGTCAAAACGATTCAAACCTGCATTTGCTGCCGCTGTAGAAACCCCTGTGCATGTGATTTATTTTTAAAGTCGGCCGTGTCACGTCGATATAACAGAAGTGTACTATGAATAGTAATATCGTTTTTTAATTTTCAGCGGTCGTCTTCTACAGAGAATTTTTTTATTTCTTTCCGATGGATCCAAACCGCTTGAATATTTGTAATATTTTTTCCTAGATATTTGTGATTTCCAGCGCCATCTCACCGCTAGAAAATTGATTTCTTTTTTGTTTTTTCGGAACTTTTTTATTTTGCTTTTTTGTTATTTTTCGGTGGTTTTTTATTTTGCAACAGGAGTAAAAAATTCCTGAATATTTAGTTATTGGATTCGGACCGAGGATTTTTCACTGGTCGTTTTTTTCCAAGATCGCTCTCGTTCGGACGAATATGCGAGTATAGCCCAGTGAATACTCAACGTGCAGTATTATTTCACGAGTTTCGGGCCAGCGGTATTCTTCTTTTTCGCGGCCGCAACACGATGGACTTTTTATTGTGGTGGAAAGAACAACAAAAAAATTTCTGCGATAGTTGCAAGATTTCCACCAAACAAAAAAAAAGTCCATCGTGTTGCGGCCACGGAAAAGAAGAATCCTATCAGCCCGAACCACGCGAAATAATACTGCACGTTGAGTACGTAGAATTTCTGCTGTATTGGGCTAGACTCCTATATTCGTCCGAACGAGAGCGATCTGGGAAAAAAACGGCTAGTGAAAAATTCTTGGCCCGAATCCAATAACCGAATATTCAGGAAAATTTGTTGCCGTTGCAAAATAAAAAACCACTGAAAAATAAAAAATAAAAACAAAATAAATAAGTCCCGAAAAAACAAAAAAGAAATCATTTTTTTAGCATTGAGATAGCGTTGGAAATCACAAATATCCAGGGAAAAAATATTACAAATATTTAAGCGGTTTGGATCCACCGGAAAGAAATAAAAAAAAATTCTCTGCGGAGGAGGACAGCTGAAAATTTAAAAACATTATTTGAAACGGCTAGAAAATTGAAATAAATGTTTCAGCGGACGCAAAGTGCAGGAAATTAGTAAAATAAATTTCAGTAAATGGGGAGAGCTGAATTTTACTGTTCATAAACTATTTCTATTATTTCTGCACGACACCGACTGCTTTCAAAATAAATCACATGCACGAGGCTAGAACATCAAACATTTCGCGCAGGCCAGCTGCAACGTACTATAACGGCTCACGAACCAATTACAAGTAGCAGCGAGTTAAATAGTTTTAATTAATTTTACGACTAGCTAGTACAGAGCCAGCCAGCAAATTATACCCATGTTGGACTAGGATCGAGTAGTATGAATGTTCTCCTCCCTTCTTTCTTAATTATTTGCAAATTTATTCGGTAGCACATTATGTATGTGCCAAGACCGAGACTAAGACTGAGATGGTCATGCTAGCTGCAGGTACTTGTAGACCGGCCGGAGAATCGATCACTCAGGCAGTCTAAGCCCCGTTCGTTTAACTTGTAGACTTTTTCTGTTTAAAATAAATACGAATTATGTGTCGAACGGTAGGATTACGAACAACTTCTCTTATAATCAGAATCACTAAAAAAAACATAGAATCGGAAGCCGACAATTTCTCGATCCTCCTCGCTCGCTCCTCCTCCGCCCGAAGGCCCTGCCCCGAGCTGCCCGCGGGCCCGCCGCCCCTCCATATGCGTGCCGGCGTGAAAGTGAATTGATCGATGCAATCATGCATATATGTACCTTGTTATCGGAAAAACTACAACTAGCTAGTCAGTAGAGTACTCCAGGAGGTAATGGTAGGCGGGGACCACCCGTCAGCGTCGGAGACTTAATTGCACACAACAAAAGAGATACTCCATATCCGTAGACCAAGATGGATGGTGGTTGATTATATATTAATTATCCCAACCTCCACGACAACACGAGACGGATTGGCTAATCTGTGAGTAGCTAATTAAGTGGAGTATATTTGGAGAAGAGGGGAGCAATATATGGATCGAATTATACTAGCTAGCTTCCATAACCTGAGGAGAGGAGAGGAGAGGAGAGGAGAGGAGAAGCAAGCTGCACCAGAAAGGATAAGAAGAAGAGGCCAAGAAAGCAGGACCAGTTCGTGTATATATACGCATACGCATACGCATTGGCGCTCGCACACCAGCTTGCTTGCTTGCAAAGCTTACAGCTATCTAGATTCTATCAAGTATCCACGGCAGCAGCAGCAGCAGCAGCCACAAGTAGCCATCAGGACCATTACGGGAGGGAGCGTTAATTCTTGGAGAGCTAGCTGTTGATCTTGGTAGAAACAGAATTATATACACAGTCTAGGAAGGGTCGGAAGAGGAAGAAGAAAAACAACTAGTCGCTAGCACTTGAAAGCGCGGAGAAGAAGATATGGAGGAGGAGCCGGCGTTGCTGATGGCGCCGGTGGCAAAGGCGAGCAAGACGCCGTCGCGGTTCAGGCGGGTGTGCGTCTTCTGCGGCAGCAGCCCCGGCAAGAAGGCGGCCTACCAGCTCGCCGCCATCCAACTCGGCCACCAGCTGGTAACCAACTAACTAATCATCCATTCGGTCATTCCTCAATTAGTTTTTCTGAACGCAATAGAATCACTCCTCACGGATTAGAATCACAAGGTCCCCCTCCCTCACACGGAATTAAGGGATCCTTTTGGAATTGAAGGTTCGGTGCACCCTGCCCTGCTCTGCTCGCGCACACATGTATGTTCCTTCCCTTCTAGTCTGTCCCCCCAGAGAGACAAGAGACATGCATGTGACCTCGAAAAAGAAAGAAAAGGGCAGCATGGTCGATGGGCGGGCAGAGTAGATATAGTACGGAGAGACAGACAGCCTGACAGCCTTGCCTCGTTGTTAGTAGAAAGAATCAGGCACTAGCTAGTACTCTAGGCAGCGTGCAGATGATAAGACGCGCGAGTTAGTGAAGTTCTGTATGTGCCATGAGCCCATCAATCAAAATCTGCTGTCTCTGGAGGAGAATCTCCAACTAATCTGCTTGTTTCAGAGATGGTAACTGAAAAAAAAAAGGGTTGGGTTAAAAAGAAGTTTGCATATTGAATATGATGGATGGATGGATGCAGGTGGAGCGCGGCATTGCCTTGGTGTACGGCGGCGGCAGCGTCGGGCTGATGGGCCTCATCTCCCGCGCCGTCCACAATGGCGGCGGCCATGTCCTGGGGTGAGCTTGCGTGCGTGGTATTCTGTATCCATTAATTGCTTTGCCTCTGTCCTCTGATTCCATCAACCAACCACGTCCCCTGATCTCTGAAATCATCATCATCATCACCATCAATTCATCTGCTTGATGTTATTTTCACACACCCTGCAGGGTTGTCCCCAAGTCTGTGCTGCCGCGAGAGGTGATCGGCGAGACGCTGGGGGAAGTGAAGGCGGTGTCCGGCATGCACCAGCGCAAGGCCGAGATGGCCCGACAATCCGACGCCTTCATCGCCCTGCCCGGTCGGTACCTACCTTAATTCGTACCCTGAAATCTGTGAATACTCAGAACATTCTGATTCTGCTGCTGCTGCTGCTGCTGCAATCGGCTCCATTCCATTCACCGTGCCGCTTAATTAGTGCAGTGCAAACATTATTTACGACGCGGTGTTTCGGTTAGTACTGTAGACAGTTCTCAAAACCAAAAAAGGAAAGCAAGATTAGAATGAGACGAGCTGCATGTGTATTGTATGCATATGCGCCGGCCGGCCAACACTCCATTTCCATCGTTTCTTCCTGCTGTCAAATGCTGCTCCTGACCTGTAGAGGAAACTGCACACACACATCACGGTACAGTGCTTGCTTGCTGAGCCACTTACCTCCAAATCACAGCATAGGTCGTTTTAGTTTAGTCTTCTCAACTTAAAATATGGTACGTGCCGACATGACTCGAGTACTATTACTGTTACTGGATCCAGATCTCCCCAAAAGAAGCTAGCCCTGCCCTGCCCGCCTAGCTTAATTAGCTGAGCTTAGGCTCGCTTCACTTGAGGCTAACAACTCTAGTGGCTATATAGCTAGTGTAGTCACCAACCACTGGTGCGTGTACCCTTCCCTGTCCATACGTACAGATGCCGTCTAGTGTCAGCATGGCCCATGCCAATGCCTGATAGGGACGCACAGTGGTCGCCCCTTGCCTTAGCTCGCATGCTTCCTTGCTCCTTGCACCCTTACCTTTTCCTCTGTGTACGTACGTACGTATTTGCCTGTAACTCCGCATGCTCTTGTTTACGTTGAAATGTCGTCATATTGCTCCACGTACCTTCCCTTAACAGCTTCAGTTGTTGGGTAAATTATTAGCTAGTTGGTGCAGTGCAGGCACTCGATAGTTTCTATAGGTTACTGTACGGTCATTGGTACTGAGTCGAGTTCTAACATTCAGCTGAAGTATGTGATGATGATCTGATGAGGATATTGAATGGATTGTGACTGTTATTACTAGGTGGTTATGGAACGCTGGAGGAGCTCCTTGAAGTCATCACTTGGGCCCAGCTAGGCATCCACAGCAAGCCGGTATATTAACCAACATTGGATTCATGCATCTTGTTCAGTCACCTGTGACTGCTGCTACAATATATATATATATATATATATATATATATATATATATATATATATATATATATATATATATATATTGCTGAAATTTCCAGTGTAGTTAGTTGGAAGAACACTGCTGACAAATTATATATCACATGCGCATGCAGGTGGGTTTGTTGAACGTGGACGGGTACTACGACTCGCTGCTATCCTTCATCGACAAGGCTGTGGACGAAGGCTTCGTCACACCAGCCGCGCGCCACATCATCGTCTCCGCACAAACCCCCCATGAGCTCCTAGCCAAATTAGAGGTAGCTATACATCTTGATTGCTACCCCCCCTCTCTCTCTCCCTCTGTACAGTAGATGTTAAAACCCTATTTGTTTTGGTTTAGACTTTTTGGTTTTTTTGTTTAAAGCTAGTTTTTTGGTTTAACGAGGTTTTAAACCATCTGTTTTTAAATCAAGACATGCTGTTTGACATTCTAAATTTTTGATGGGTTGGATGGCATAGCTTTTTTATCCGGCCACTTCATGCCGTTCCACCCTTAGGTTAGTCCGCCTCCACCCACACTATGCCGGATCTGACCGCCTCTCACCACGCTATGGCCAGATCCGTTCGGTTCCACCTACGCCACGCTCGGACCCTGTAGCCTCCCGCCGCTCCAAACTCGGGTCCGACCGCCTCAACCCGCGGCGCGTCTAATCAGGGTCGGCAGAGGAGAGAGGAGGCCGGGGACAGCAGAGACCAGAGCGACGGAGGGAGAAGGCATGTCGCACAGGGGAAAGAGAGAGAAGAGGAGGAGAAATGAGGAGATAGGAAGGATTCTTGAGTTTATATACAATGGCATTTCGTGGGTAATTTTGGAGACTTTCAGTGGCAAAGAGTTATTTCATCCTAGAAAAGCCAAAAAAAGCACCTCCCACCTGGCTTTTGGCTTATAGTTATATGGAGGTTTTAGGTTTTTTTTAAAGCCTGACTTAAAAGTCAGTCGTTTGTTTCGGCTTTGACTTTTTTGCTTTTAAACGGATGAAAAAGTCGAAACAAACGGGACCTAAATATAGTAACTCATATCTAACATTTTAAGATTGGAAAGGCGTGCTAGATAAATTCTAATTAGATTAGGATTTCTAATAGGAGAGGAATTCCTAATCCTAATAGGAATATAAAAGGAAGAGAACTAGCTAGAGAGGCTATATAAATCTAGATGGGTCATGAAGAACCCAAGCAATCAAAAAGTCACAAGCCAACTCATCTAAAGCAAAAGATGCACAAGAGGATTAGAGCCTAGGTTATTCTTTAGCTCTATATTCTTGTATAGGGCAAATATCCGATATGGTCCTAAAAAGTTCAAGAGATTATGAGAGAGCAACAATCCCTTATACTCTTTAAAGTTGTGCTTAAAGAATCTACGATCGGCTTCGCCAAATCTCTTGTTGTGGTTGCTTCAACGTCATTATGTTGGTTCTCTCTATGGGATTCATCTGTTTCGTTCTTAAAATCGTACACGCTCATACCATATCTCATAAAACTCTAATTTAATTCGAGAGCTACTGCGTGCGTATAAGAAGATGTATCAGAATATAACGGCAGATGCATTTCGTCGCCTCTTTTCAGTTTCCATACTAGTATAGTACATTAGTGGGTACCAAGTACTAGTTAGATAGATCACTAGCTAGGTGTCCGGCCAATGCATATGATATGCATGTGACAGAAGAAGAAGAAACATGGGCTGAGACACGGAATTCAATATTCTTACAGTTGCTGCTTCTTACTTGTGGGCGTGCTTCCTGCCTAGCTAGGTTCCTGCTACATGGAGTATATATATATATGTACTCCATATGCTAGCTACACCATGCGTGGACAACCGACATAATTATTTTATTCTAGATGCTCATCTTAATTGCCAATCTGTTTATTTCATTTCATCAACTCTGCAAGTGCTATTCTAGCTCTGCTTGTGCTGGTTGCATGCCTACTCGTGTTGATTTGGTTAGGACCAGTTAAGCTTGTGGAAAACTATGCACTATGTCAGCTGAGACTTGTACTCTTGGCTATATATACTCTAGATTGGTCACTGACGACGACGTACGATGAATGACAGTTGTACGTGTATACTCCGTACTGCTAGCATTGGGATCTACATGTGGAGTTAAATGTTAATAGTGTTTTTGGCTTTCCTTGATTTGTTATGGCTGCAGGAGTATGTGCCGGTGCATGACGGTTCGTCGCTGAAGCTGAGCTGGGAGAAGGAGCAGATTGGCATCTACTCACCCAAGTCCGACATTTCACGGTAGCCAGCCAGCCAGCTTAGTTCACTGACGCTCGGATTGACTAGCAACATGATCGTCCATCCAGGCCATCAGCTGACTATTCCTGATTATTTCTTTCATCTTTTCTTATTTTCTTTTGTAAATACATATCATTATCTTGTGTATTAATTGTTCCTGGGATTAATTGTTGTCTGATTTCGTCGTCGATCGTGAGGAGCACTAGTACCGAGAAGCTCCACCTACACGTCAATTCTGTACATGCATGCAAGGTTGATCGATCATATCCATTTCTAGCTGCTAGCTGGAGTATGAGAGTATCTATCTAGCTAAGCTGCTTGGATCTCATGCAAGCAGCTGATGTGCTCGTCGCTTTCTGACCACAGATTGAAGTAGTGAGAAGTACGTAATTGATGTCTGGAAGAGACTGATCTGAAAAATGTCAAGAACCAAAAGAACAGAAATGTTGACATGTTTACCGCTGTAGCTAGCTATGTGGTGCCACTAGAAGAAGAGAATGGCTTGTAAAAGTTACTCCTACTATACCGTTTAAATAGCGTTGTTATACTTTTTTATTCTTTTGAGCATACTCTAATACTGATTATAAGATACTTTAAAGTGAGTTTCATAGAATATTTTATCATGATTCACTTTTTATAGCATAATTTATGTATATACCTCTTTTACATGTCGAAAAAGATATATATATATATAGCAAAAATAAAGGGCAAAACAAGCCCTGAGGCCTCCCGGCCCCCTGGTTTATCGGCGGTTAAGATTTTCTCCTGCACAATGGGCCATGATCGAGAAGGATCTGCACTTAGTTCTCGGCTCGAGCTTTCCAAGATTTTGTCATATTTGTCCATAATAGTACTCCATATTCGATGAGTAATTACTGTTTCCATTTCTGCTTTCCTTGACAGAGTTGGGGAAAACCACATCCCAATCGCCGTGATATTACTGCAGCTGCATGCATGATTAATTGAAAAGTACTATGTTAGCAATGGAAGTGGCCTCGATCCCAACAGTAGGAAGGGGACACAACTAAGCCTGCCAATTCACTGCGTCATCCATGCATTCGATCATATCCCTGTCTGCAACTGAGTCACGCCACGCGCGTGTGAGGTCGCAACAGACTGGCCGGCCGGGAGCAAGCAAAAAATTAGCAGACGTGGAAAGAGAAAAGGAATATGTGGTGACTACTCGATCGCGTCGGGTCGCGTACGACGACAGCTAGATTTCTTTCTTTCTTGCTTTCTTTCTGATGGAGTGGGAGTATATATGTAGGTGATTCCGATCCATGGATGGTGAACAAGGACTGCTTATTGATTTCTTCCTTCTCAGACCACACCCCAAAAAAAAAAAAAAAAAAAGAAGGCACGAGCTTGATGGACAAACATGGATCATACATATCCGGATAAGATAGTCCTTAATTATTTCAGCTTTTGGCTAAGAGTCGTCTGAAAACGAACGCGCATATACACGGTCGGCCAGGGAGCTAAAGTTTTGAGATTGGAAGTGGTGCATGTCGTCACCGTTTCCTTCTACGCCTCCTCACAGAGCATTCTTAATATGTACTGTGTATGTTCATGTCGCATCTTACAACATCGGATTTGATCCCAAGGCTACTGCATGCGTATAAGGAGGAATACCAGAGCGTAGCATAGTACTCTCCTCGGGATATAGGGCATGCAGTTTTGGAATTTAACCACCGGCCGGTTGGACTCTGCATCGTCTTGATTCGATCGATTGTGTATATATAACTGATCGATGTTGTAACATGGAGTAGTAAATAGTAACTGATGTTGTAACATGGAGTAGTAAATAGTAAAGAGAGAGATCGAACGGCAGGCCGTCCCCATCTGAACTCGCATCTGTTGCTTCTTTCGATTGGTCAAAGTCAAATAAATTGGTAGCAAGTTACTACTGCTCACGTAAGATCGATTGGCTCTATTATAATTGATCGATGGGCTTTTGCTTAATCTACGATCGATTTTTCTGAAAATTTTGGTACAGGGATGTGAACAAGAAAGATTTGAGCTAATATATATACATAGGGTCGATCGTCAACATGCATGCTTGGTAGAGATGAGCAGCTAGCTAGCATTCCACAGACAGGTTAAATCTGCATCAACTGTACCACGCAACTCCTGAAATGGACGTGCAGGAGGGGAGATGGAGAAAACTGACAACCTTGATTACCTTAATTAATTCCTGTCTGGTGAGCTGGTCAAGCAGGCAACGACATGCTTAATTTGAGTATTAATTTTTCAGTCTAGTTAAAGTAAATTAATACTCCATATAGTTGATCTCGGAGACCATGTCAAGTAAAAAAGAAAGGAGGGGGCATGTACTGTACTCCCTTCGATTCCAAACATAAGTCGCTTTAGCTTTGGGCCGGCACACGAATTAAGGAGTTTTATTTGTATATATATACTTCAATAGTTCCATCCTTGAGGAGAGGTTGGAGTTGGACAGACCCCGTTTATTTATTCATGAGAACATGTGCATTCATCCAATAAGGGTATAATAGAACGGAACATGATAAATATATGTACATCCAAGTTGCAGAATAACTTAGATAAGACCACTCTGAAATTGCATAACTATTATAAGCAAATTTTGCGCAACAGTGTGCACTGTTTGTTATTCGCGTCCCTCTGATCGAACTGAAAAGCAAGATTTGAGAAACTCTCAAGACTTCTGCTAGGATGCAGCGATATCTGACATGTCATCTAGCCGATTCCATGCGCCAAGCAACTCTTGCCAATTCGTCTCCAGCACAACGCAATCGAAGTCCCTTGCCATTCTGACGCCATCTCTGTTGAGAAGTCTAAAACAACTAACTTATATTTAGGATCAGTGAGAGAGTATGCAGCAGCAGAATGCATATGGATGATACGGCATTAACTCACTCGAATTAGCAGTGAGGCCGTCGAAGAAAGCTCAGGCAGGACAGGACAGGACAGGACAGGACGACACATCAACCATGCATCACTCGCGCCATCAGGCTGCAGTGAATGAAAAGATAATTACTCCAGCAATTAGGCCATGACCATCATCAGCATTCAGCAAGCAAGAAGCAGACACACACATGTAGGTAGGAATAGTGCATGACAATAAGATATTAATATGGCCATCAACAAAAGCGTTAGCATATAGCTTAATTGTACTCCCTGCTGTGCTCGACAATTTGGCCGTACCATGCAAGCAAGCTATCAAGGTCGAGTCAACACGCACCCACTGGCGACGCGACCTTTTTCGACTGGGCCCTCAGCAATGCCAAATTAAAAATCAAGTCTCTCACTGCACCACTTCAGTATATTCTGATTAGGACATGCATGATATATATATATACACATGTGCAAATTGTCAAGTGAGTCGTTTGTCTTCAGTTTGTATAAGAATGGTTAGGTTGGAAGCACGGTGAAATATTGAAGACATAATTTAACGTGAAAAAATCTTTACGGAAAAAAAATGAGAAATAATCTACTATCTATTCCAATGTTTACATTATAGCAGGTTGGCTTATATAGCCAAAAGAGTCCTAGTTGTAGAATACTTAGACTAATAACCTATTTGGATAAGATCAAAAGATACGGTAAGTTGAGATATTGAGTTATCTCTAATAAATCTCCCCTTAACTCAAAATCTATAATGAAATTGTTTCTAAATCCGTAATGAAATTGTTTCTAGAAAACCCCAAAGAGTAATTAAGGACATGAATACAAGTGCGTTAAAAATCAAAAGGATTAATGAACAAGAAAGACTGGAATAGTTAATCCAAACACTTGTAGTGTGCAAAACCACAAAGGGTATAAAAGAATGAAACAGTCTTATATAAATGCTTCTAATGAAGTAAAATCGAGCAAATCACCAGTAGGTCGAGGGAAAGACTGGAACAATCAATCTAAACACACAACTGCCAATAAAGCAGATGAAGAAATCTGCGCCTTCAATGATTCATAACCTCAGTAAAGTTTGAGACTGTGCAACTGACCTCCTGAAACAAAGGCTCAATCATCAAATGGCATAAGTCAAGACATCACCTAGAATATAAAATTCGGCAAACTGCCTACTGAAAATCTATGACATAGTTGAAACTACTCAAAAAATGTTAATATGAAGAAAAAACTCTCGTACCATAAATGGAGTATAAATTGCAGTAGACCCCTTATATCAAACAAAGACAACAAAACAATGTTGTAATATCCACACAGAAACAAACTCCTTGCATTTCAAACATTCATCTCAAACTGACATTGGAGTAAAACTTTCACTAAATTTTTTTCGAAAAGTATAATACTACCAGCAGGGTGTCATCAAATTCCAAATTAACATTGTCAAAACCTCCATAATGGCCGCACAAGTGATCCAAATTGCAATGCATTCAAACGATAAGTAAACACCAAATTAACAGTGATGAAACATCAAATTTAGTTGTCTCATCAATTGACATTATTTTTTTTCTTCAAAGAAGACTATGAAACATAAAAAAACCAACGATGAAACACCGAATAAATTGCCAATGATAAATCCCGCATGAACACTAGGCATGACGTTGAACGGCGTGGGCAATGATGTTGGCGAACTTTGGCGTTGGAATAATCGTCGGGGAGAGTGCGGGTCAACGCTCAATATGAAATCAAGTAGTGGAATGGAGACAAGTTGAAATTACCGAGTCGAGATAATCTAGTGAATAATTTGCAAGATGATACTTTACAGGTGCCGAACTAGAGAGGGCCAAACGGGCGGCTCGGCACGACCCGTTTCGGCCTGGCTACTAAACGGTTGTGTCGTGCTGGCCTACGTGCCAGGGAGGAGGCCCAAGCACGGCCCGCTAGGCTAACGGGCCGTGCCGTGTCGGCACGGGTTCGACGGGCCGGGTCATCTCGTTAGCCCGTTAGTGCCAAAAAAATAAAGAAAATCAGAAAAAAATAGAAAAATAGAAAAAGTATGAAAAAAATGCAGAAAAGTATGAAAAAATTCAGAAAATAGGAGAAATTTAGAATAATTAGAAAAACTCGAAGGATGTAGAATTTTTTTAAATATATATATAAATTAAGAAAAATCTAAACTATGAGATAAATTCTAAAATGAGACAAATAATTTGAATTAAATAATGAGCTTTATTGATGTTTGGCTACCTCGATAAAAACTTTGCCAAGTAAAAACTCAACATAAGAAACCCTTGGCAAAGAAAAAAGAGTACAACGTATAGCTCAGTGATAGAGGAAAAAAGTGAAGATTACAATTATTCTTCCTCATTATCTAAATAAAGATTTTCGAACGTCTCCGCCGGCTCAGCATTTTCTACAGTATGTTGAGCTCGTTGATCAGCTTGTTCCCAATCTTTCACAGTAAGAAGTATTTCCACCATCTCACTTGTCAGATTTGTTCTTCTCTCCTTGATTATTCTTCCGGATAGACTGAAAGTAGACTCCGAATAAACCGTGGAGACAGGAACTGTTAACACATTCCGTGCTAATATGGAAAGCACCAGTTATGTTATCTTGTACTCATGCCACCACTGCAAAATGTTGTATTCCTCCTCTTGCTACTCTTGGTAATTGACAGTGTCGCTGTTGAGATAGGCAGCTAGCTCCCCACCACTTGATGTGTCCACACTTGTCGTTGATGTAGTTGAACTCCTTGAGGAAGAACCACCTGCACCCCATATCTTTCTCATGTGATTTTCTTCTTACCTATTGTGGGTGCTGGTGGAGGTCGCTGCATGCGAACTCTAGCAAACTTCCGATCATACTTATCATAAACTTGAGATAAGTTAGCACTGGCATTTGAAAAATAACTAGAATAATCAGTACCTACCGCATTACTTAGAAGTGAGAGAACATTAGAGAATTCTCGAACTTTACCTCTAAGATCTAAAATAAATGCAAATGCATATAACATAGGAATTTCTTGCCAATATTTCAAAATTTTAGTTTTCATAGCATAAACAACTTCACGCAAGATATTATCAATTTCGTGGCTCTTTAAGTGGGTAGCAATTTCTAAAATATGATGCACAATTAAAGGAGAGGTTGCGTAATAAACTATAGATAAAGCAATAGTAGATTTAAAAAAAAGTTCTAAAATGACAGCAAGTATTTAGTAATATACCAATGTTGCTCTGTGAGTAGCGGTTGACCATCCCGTATACGACAGTACGTGTTAATAAAAACAGAAAATATGCTCTCATATGGTATTAGATTCTTAAGCATCAAGTAGAGTTCCATCTAACAGGTATATCCAAACCAAACTTACGCGGACGCACATTCATTGCAATACAATAAGTCTTAAACACTGAAGTCTTAAACACTGCTACTCGTTGATTAGAATAATTTAAGTAAGATATTGCAGTGCGAAAAGGTTCAAGATACTGATCTAACCTCTTTAAACAAGATTTAACTATAAGATTAATAGTATGGCAAGCACAACGCTGATGTAATAAGAAAGATTCAGCATAGGAATTGAAAAGCGGAGTAAGAACGTTCATGGCAGAAGGATTTGCAGAAGCATTATCTAATGTTATTGCAAAAATTTTATCACTAAGACCAAAATCTTTCACAACTTTTACAATACAATCAACAATATTTTTACCCGTGTGTGCTACATCAATTAATTTCAATACTATAATTTTTTTTTCTAGTTGCGAATCATCGTTTACATAACGA
The DNA here is from genome assembly GCA_036346275.1 of Otatea glauca. Taxonomy (NCBI): domain Eukaryota; kingdom Viridiplantae; phylum Streptophyta; class Magnoliopsida; order Poales; family Poaceae; genus Otatea; species Otatea glauca. The sequence goes on from CM070715.1 coordinate 92,447,239, forward strand.
TCAACTACACTAAGCTAATCCTTTTTAGCTCTACCACTCCATATATCAGATGTCAAAGACACAGAAAAAGCACAGTTACTAAATTTTTCTTTTAGGTTATTGCGATAATTATTATAATATTTAATCAAATCTCTAGTTGTTTTCTGTCTAAAAACTGCAGAAAACCTAGGATTACGAGCGGTCCTAATATATCTTTCAAACGCAACTGACTCACCAAAGTTTAAAGGAAGATCTTGAGAAGCGATTAAATGACAAAAAGATTCATGAGCTACCTTAGGATTGTAGTCCCGCCACGCATCTGCATCTGTCGGGTTGTATCGCAGCTTGCATCTGTCTCAAAGCCATCCCCACTTTTTTTCTACAGCTCTCAGCATGCCTCTTCAAATGCCCTGTTCCACCTGAAGATTTCACAGTTAATTTATGCTTACAATATTTACAAACAGCATACCTGCTCTGGGCGTCGTCTGATGTCTCAAAAATCTGCTCGAAATCTTTTCAAACTCTCGATGTACTGCATCTTTTTCTTTTCGCCCCGATGCTTGTCGGCGCGGTAGCACTTGTAGAGCCTGAGGATGGCACAGCTCCTGCAGCTTTTTGTGCTTCATATGATGCAAGAAGCTCCTTAGGTGAAATCCCAAAATCAGAAGCTGGGAACGACTGAAAATCCCCGTGCTCCATAAAGCAAACTACAAGAAATAATTACGCTATTAATACTAAAATAAGATTTAAAATACTAACAAAACAAAAAAATAAATCACAATTATCACCTTGATTTCTTGATAGAAGCCGGAAGCCGAATTTCGGATTTTTGGCAAAACTATTTTGAATTTTGCCAAATTACCACCAAGAGCATCCACCTATTTATAGAGTAAAAAAATTGGATTTTTTAAAGTCTTCAATAGTTATAAAACAGCTATTTTTTTAAACGGGTCATACCGGTCTAAACGGGCTATGCCGGGCCGTGCCTTGTCTCGCCGGCCTAAGCACAGCATGAAAGAGTGAGCCATCTCTATTTGGAACAGATCACAGTTCGAAGCTGAAGTCCTCTGGTGAAAAGGCCCCAAAGACCAAGCTTCTTAACAGCATCACCAACTGTAGTACCTGCACAGCACTCCGACTTTGAAATTGGAACAGCATGCTTGTACATAAGTTCAACAATGGTCTCAAAGGAAGCAAACTTCATCATGGTTTAAAGAATCTGGCTCCGGCGTGTGCGCGCCGCGCTTGGTGGTGGACGCGCGCCACCACATGCTCGGCCGGCCGGCCGGCTTCGATCGTGGCCAAGGAGCTTCTCAACGGGCAGAAGATGAAGTACCTCTGCTTCAGCGCATAGAAGTAACAGACTCACAAAACCAATATCAATGCAGATGAAGTTGGAAAAGCAGGGCAAGACACAGTATTGATAATACTAGATAATCATACGCGGCGTGCCACGTCGCGGGCGTCGCTCCCCACACGAGCAAATCGAGAAAACGTGCGACTGCCGCTCCCTACGCGAGCAAATCGAGGAAACACGCGAAACAGTTGAAAGGATACAATCCGCAATTTCGTTGGAACGGAAGATCCGCCTCGGAAAAAACGGAAAAAGGATCTAAATTTTTTTTTCTTGGGAAAGGACCTAAACAGAATTTTATTTTTCCGAAAAATGGCTTAAACGTAATGCTAGAAAAATGCAAAAAGGACCTAAATGCAATGTATATTTTTTTCAAAAAAAAGACCATAAATGATTTTTTTTCGAAAAAAGATCTAAACGTAATTTTGATTTTCCGAAAAAAGCCCCGAGCGCAATGTCTAAAAACGCATAAAGAACCTAAACGTATATACATTCTCCTAATCGTATTTTTTTTGCCGAAAAATGATTTAATCGTATTTTTTCGGAAAAATGATCAAAACGTAATTTTCTTTTCACGGCTCGGCGGCTCAAATCAACTATAGCCCGAGAATTCTTCAAGCTTTAACGAAGGTATGATTTCCTTTGAGCAGATTCAATTCGAGGCAAACCTGCACTCTAATTGCAGATGAAGTTGCACCTGATTGGAGGCACCCAATAGCAGATCCGTCACAGGGCAGCCGGAACTTCACCAGCGAAAGCGACAATTTCTGAAATCCATCGAGATAGACGGCAGGTCAGCGCGGACGGGTGATCTCCAACTGCAACTCCGGCAGGGCAAAGATCTCTGGTTGTACCTCGTGCGGTAGTAGCCATGCGATTTGTTAGCCTTAGAAGCACAGTAAAATATTAGAGAACAATTTAACATGAAAAAACTCTTGCGAAAAAAATCATAGGAAACAATCTACTATCTATTTCAATGTTTATATGTATAGAGAGTTGACTTGTATAACCAAAAGAGTTCTAGTTATAAAAGATTTGGACTAACATTCTATTTGAGTAAAATTAAAAGATATGTTAAATCGAGATATTGAGTTATCTCTAACGAGAATAACATAGAAAGGGGGAGAGATTAAGGGACTGTTTGGGGGAACTGTAACTATTCTGAAAAGCTATTTTTTTTTTTTTTGCTTTCTGAGCTGAAAAGCGGTTGTAGCTTTTTATAAGAGACCGTTTAATAAATAGCTAATTTTCCTCAGCAATAAGCTGCAAAAACAGATCCAACTCAACTTTTCAGCTTTTAGCTTTTTTAGTTATATGTGTTTTTTAGCTTATGTTAAAATTCGCTTAAAAGTTAAACTGTTTATAAGGCTTGCTGGTTTTTTAGAAACTAAAACTGGCTTTAAGCCTCCCAAACAAGACTTAGGGCCTGTTTGGTAGAGCTTCAGATCCTAACTTCACCTGAGATCTGAAACTTGTAAACTAAAATAAAGTGAATTAAGTTTATATTTTTGGTCTAAAATTTAAAAAGATGATTCATCTAAACACTCTTAATGTACTCACAGCTTCAGCTCCACGGATCTGGTAGAGCTAGAAATACTCAGCTCCACCAAATCTACAGATCTAATAGAACTAGAGCCCTACCAAACATATCCTTAAGCTTAGCAGCTTTGCGTTGCTTCGATTTGCTTTGCTTGTGACACAGGAGAGTAGCTAGTACATCGGTGTCCCGACTGCGACGGCTCACCAGCCCTATGCAGCCATCTCCATCCGATTACAAACCTCATCAGCTAGCTGCTTAATTATATATGTGTACTCCTGCTGCTGCTGAACTACTACACTAAACGTACTGCATCCATGCGACTATCGAATGAATGATGGCGCCCTAGCTCGTCATGGGGGCAAACGTTCAACATCTCTCTCTCTCTTTGTCTGTTACAAGCGGTTCAACACAGAAACCTTAGCTAGTAGAGAGCATGCGACAGTTAGGGATGGAAATTCTTCGGTTTGTTTGGTTTAAAAATATTTTGGTTTTTGAGGGCAAAGTATTAAGGAGAACTTGGCCGTTTGCAACAGAGCGCGACACTACCACCAAACGCGCACCCTAGCCCTATTAATAAAACTCGACATTGAAAAGGCCTTTGACTCTGTATCTTGGGAATACTTCCTCTGCCTTCTGCAAGCACGCGGCTTCGGTCATCGGTGGTGACAATGGTTGTCTGCTTCTTTTGCAACATCTTCATCATCTGTGCTGCTCAACAGGGTGCCAGGGGCCACAATCGTGCATCTGCGTGGCCTACGACAGGGCGATCCTCTATCTCTGTATCTATTCATTTTAGCTATAGACCCACTGCACTTCATCCTCAAAAAGGCTAGTGAGGGCGGAATACTATCACCCTTGAAAGGTTGCACAGCATCCCTCCGCCTCTCCCTCTATGCAGACGATGTTGTAATCTTCCTAAATCTAGTTAGCGAGGAGCTGCAGGCAGTTATCGACATCCTACACCACTTCGGGGAGGCCTCTGGCCTGCAGGTCAACTTGCAAAAAAAACTCCATAGCCGCAATTCAATATCAGGGCCTAAACCTTGACAACATCCTGCAACCGTTCTCATGCATCATCTCACATTTTCCCATCAAATCCTGGGAATGCCTCTCACTCTGTGTCGTCTGCGTCGGGTCCACCTTCAGCCCATTCAAGATAAAGTGGCGCGACGTCTGACGGCATGGTAAACAAGCCATCTCACGCTAGGCGAACTCCTAACCCTTGTCAAATCAGTCCTCACCTTCATTCCAATTTACGTGCTCACAGCGCTCAAGGTGCCCAAAAAATTTATCACGGATATTGATAAGATAAGGAGAAAATTCTTATGGGCAGGCAATGCTGCAGCGCATTGTGGGAACTGCAAGGTGCGATGGACAACCGTCTGTCGACCCTTTAAATTGGGAGGTCTTGGAGTAATAGATCTAGACATGTTCGCAAGAGCTCTTAGACTGCGATGGCTTTGGCTCAGGCACACAAATCCGAAAAGGCCGTGGTGCAATTTGCTGACACCATGCTACTGGGTTGACCAGAGTCTCTTTATGGCGGCCACCAAAATCATCATAGGTGATGGGCGGGTGGCAACTTTCTGGACCTCCTGATGGTTACACGGTGTAGCGCCCTACCAACTTACGCCACACCTCTACAAACACTCCAGGAGGAAGAAAGGTCGGTGGCGAACGCTTTGCAAAACAAAAACTGAATTCGAGACATTCGCCACCAGCTGACCCCGCAACTGCTAAGGGAATACGTTCACCTATAGTCCAAAATACAATCAGTACCCCTTCGTCCGGAATTGCAAGATGCCATCATATGGACGCAAACTTCAAATGGTGTCTACTCAGCTAGCTCGGCCTACCATTTGCAGTTCAATTGATGCACCCAAAAATCTTTTCTCGCTACAATTTGTTCGGCATGGGAACCACTACGTTGCAAGATCTTCTTCTGGCTAGCACAGCAAAATCGGCTATGGACTGCACAGCGTCTGCAGCTCAGGGGTTGGCCTAATCAATACTTTTGCCACATGTGCTGCCGAAACCTAGAAACGGTTTTCCACATTTTCGTTGACTGTCCTCAGGTCCGACGTATTTGGTCCTTCGTTGCACAATGGGTTCGCATACCGTCCCTCCAACCAGACCAATGGGAGCCCTCGCGCATCTCGAGAAATGGAACCTGCACCGCATACTCTACCACTCGGCCTCCTCGAAAAGTGTTAAAACCCGAATCATCCTAACATGCTGGCAATGGTGGAAAGAGCGCAACAATAGAGTCTTCTAAATGAATTGGGCAACTCACGATCAGATCCTTCAATCCGTCAAAGATGAAGCAGCCAACTAGACTTCGGCAGGAGCATCACACCTCGCAATCTCATTCAGGGGCGGCCTTAAAGGCTTTCTTCCTTTCAAACCTCCCCTCTCTCTTTCCCTCTTTCGGGTGCACTCTCTGCACCTTGTAATTTATTCTCTTTGTACTTTCGTCTTCTAATCAAATCACGGCTTTTGTCGTTAAAAAAAACTACATAATTTAGCCGCCGAAAATAGATGGCCTTTTTTTTTAGACTAACTAGATAGCCTTCGATCGGGCCAGTCCGCGCTCAACCTGGACGACAACCACCAAACAGTATAAGAACATAAGTTTGTGCTTCATTGTATTCCAACTTAATTTGGAGGCAATTCAATGGGTGTACATTCTGCTACTTAGTCCAGCACGCTTGTGCTTAGATTTGTAATATCATAGTATAATTTCACATTATTTATTAAATTTTATTGGAAAAATGCATTAAAAGTCCCGAAAACAACCTTAAACTATAAAATTATTTATTCAACACCCTTCAACTCTTAAAACCTCCCTCGTCTCAGTTTCGAATATCTGATTCTGTTTTTTTCTGAATGGTTGCCATATAGACCAAAACATCTTGAGCCGTGCTTCAACGCTTTCCCTCCTAAATTTTGAAGCAAGCGAAGGGATAAATAATCACATCTACCATTCATTCATACTTTAATATTTATGCAACTGTCAAAAGGAAAAACATGAAAACACCTCTCAAACATCTTACATGTAAAAAACCACTAGTACCACCGAGGCATCATGTCAACAAAACCGGAGTGGTTACAGTATCAAAGGGTAAAGGGAACGTTTTAAGAGTCAAATGTCCGTTTTTGAAATTCAGACTTTCTCAATAGTAGTGCCAAATGAACCTTTTCCAATTTTATTAAATGGGGTACTCTGCCACAAACTACTTTAATCAAAGAAAAAAGACAGCCTTTTCTTCCTATATTTTTTCCGACTTACCCTCGCTTCCACATGTAGAATAAACACTGAGATGGGAAAAACGGATTGTATATGAAGCGCATAAAATGTAAACACATTTATCATAACTAATCTCAATCAGACGACTACTACACATCCATATAGGAAATGAACATATTATCGTCTTGCATGACATGCATTAAACGTACACAACTGATATCGAGCTTAACAAGATCACTCCCGGTGTGGATCATTCCAAGGCAAAATTTGAAAGACTTCCTCATTTCTGAATACACATGGCGGCTCAAAAACAAAAAATTACACATGGGAATGCACAGAAGGGGGTAAGGTAAAACATATTTCACAGAATAGTACACTAAGAATATCAGGTTCCTATCAGCCTGAATCATGTCTTGATACAAAATGAGGCCGATCTATAAACTAAACTAAAAATAAGCATACAATGCTGCACCATGATCATACTATATGATGGCCCAGCACACGCACCAATGTCAGCAAAATACACTGAGCACAAGAGCTGCTACTAACACATCAACCAGACAGCGCAAATCCGATAGCAGTCCGAAACAGCTCTTGCGACAAAATTGAGTAGGCCTTTCCCTATCAACTAGCAGAAATCTTGGAATCAGCATCAAGTGGAGGTAACCAAAAATAAAATTACAGCTGGCACCTTCTTTCACCACCCTGGACGAAGACTTGAGCACTGGGACGTTGAGGGCTCCAGAGGTTTGGAGGCCGAAGCAAGAAACAGGAAACTGGATTGGAAAAGTAGAATCACAAAGCATTATGAATCAACCATTTCATCTTGTAATTCGCTTGGGGCAATGAGCCCTGGAATTGCAAGCATCCGTTGGCGTTCCCTTTCTCTTTGTGCAGCAGCCTCTTCGGCATACAGATCCTTATTATCCTTGAGCACAAAACAAGCCACAGCAACCCATCAGAAGAGAATTGGCACAAAGCAACTTATAAACGAACAAAGCAACATACAAGTAATGCAGCCCTAATCCCCTGACATTAAGGGTCCATTAGGGACAGGGTTCTATTTCTCATATTTTCCAAAATCCCTGGCCCTATCCGGTGACCAGAAATCGGTCATTCCGGTAATTGTTCCAGTGTGCTCCATTTTCCCCTCCTTTTAAATGTTTTCCTGAATTTTTTATACATTTTTCTTAAAGTTCTAGTTTTCCTCAATCCTATGACAACTAATGCAATGCTGGTTTCAAGTGGAAGGGGCAAGTCACCTGGGCCGAGAACTCCTTTGATTGCACCAGGAAGTCTCTTATATGGTTTTTGAAGCTTGGAAGATCATGTTTCGAACTAAGAAGTCCATCAACAAATTTGGTCACCTGTACAGGAAAATTTGTCAGGTTTGTGATGGCCAAGTCAAGCACAGGATAGCCGCATTAGGAGGATCATACCTCAGTTGGTGTCATGTTAGGAAATGATGTTCCAAGAAGTTTTATAGTGTAGTCTCGAACAAACATAGCATTATCAGTATATTGATATGGTACTGAGGAAGCATCCCATAGAGGCTCAGTTAGACCATCAACCTACATATTAGCAAATGTAATAATTAGATGCACACATACAAACATTATAGTACAGAAAAAAATAATGAACATAAAACAGACCACACAAAACAAGTGTTGCAGCACCAAAACATGAAGCTTGAAACCAGGCTTGTGGAATGTATCTGTGAGAACTGCAAAAACCTCTTGTTCAATATTCAAAAAATAGGTTTTGTAGAACTGATTTTGGAATCCTGAAGCCTGCAAGAGAATCACATCAAACAGTAAGCTTCCAAATGATTATATATGGGCAAAAAAGGATGAGACTATATTTTATACCTGAAAATTCTTTAGAATTTCCAATAATAGACTAAGGCCAGTCTCGGCAATGTTTCTCTCCGTATGTCTAAATGCCCAATTAATCGAATCGATCACAAGCTTCAATTGCTGAAATAGACAGTCCAATAGTCAGATAAAAGAGAAGAAATTTGGGCTGCTGTCTATCCATAAATAACACCAACAAGGCAAATGAATATTTGAAAAAAGTTAGTACCAACCTGACTTGACAGCTGAATTAACGCTTGGAAGCAATGGGTGCCAATAGCACGAAGCAAAGAGAAAAATTTAAGGCGGTGCTCAGGATAATCTTCGAAGTTTTTAGTAATCATCTGGCAAGATGGAACAAAAAGTAAAATCTCAATGTGCGTTTGAACATGAACAGTAACAAAAATAACTCAATAGATAGTATTCCTACCTCAAGAGTACACTGGAAAACAGCCTCAAATATACGAGGTACATCCTCAAGCATTTCACCTTTGTACCTGCAGTCAAATTTTTAACCACTAGAAACGATATATAAATGGAAGAGTTTTAACAAGAAAGAACTGAACACCAAGAGTATGAAAATGGGTATACAGTTACCACTTAGCACTAACAACTCAAATTACTGACAAAAGAAATTTCCTACAAACTACATTAATAAAACATTTTAATTTCCAGCTACATAAAACACAAAATGGGTATCAAATTGTAGGCATACTTGTTTATAATTGTCGCAAACAAGGACAGAACTTCAGATTCCCTTGCATCAGGCACATTTCTAGCATAATCACCAAGAACGGGATCCATCATTGGAGGAACAAACTGTTTCCCAATGTGTGGTAGATCTTCAGCTTTGTCCACAAAAGTCTCGATCAATTTCAATGTTTCCCTCTTGACAGATCTGTCGCAGATATAATTTATTTTTTAGGGAAGACATAATATAATTTAGTAAATCAACAAAATGAAAAAAAAGTATAGATACCAATTATTCATCATACCTCAGGAGTTTTACAAATGAAGTCTTCGAGGCAAAAGGTCCCCCCTCAGCAATAGTGCTTGATACAAGCTCGCTGTACATTCTGATGTGAAAACAATGTACAACAAAAAGGAAAGGTCGTATTAGCTTGCAAAGCATTGTTGATTTTGCAGGCATAAGAAGATAAAGCAAGTGGGCATGATGAGTGAATACACATTTTCAACTAGTAAATTTGACCAAATTTTGACTAGCCTTAACCAGCACAATATTTAGGGCCAGATTAAAGGTTTAAAGCGGGTAGTGTGAGACCCAAAAAAGTGTGGCTTGCCATCCTGAAATTATCATGTACTTCCATAATAGACTGCCCAAGTTTTATAGGGCTCAGGTCAAACAGGACCAATCCAAAGAAGGGCTCTTTTCAGGACTAACTCTAACTTCAGAAGATGCTAACTAACAAGATAATACTGTAAAACATGGCGTGGTGAAGCTAAACAAAATACCTGTACACTGTCAGCATGTCCAGGAAGATTAGTGAAATTTGTGGGAAGAAGTGTGGTCCAAGCGAGCTTGCAACACTTGTGTTTGTCTGCAAGCACAAATGGCAACACAATGTTAGTACTGGAGTAATAAAAAATGAAATTATGATAGTACCCAGGAGACGTTTTGTGCAACCAGTGACAAGGAAACCCGAAATCAAACAGTGTGATCTCACTTTAGGTACATTAAGAAGTGCATGGCATACTCAAAAAGAGTGATGTTGTTTAGTGAAAATGTCAAATGAAACCGCTATAATTTGCTTAGGTGAAAAACACTCCAAATCTAATAGCTCAATTATGCGTTCAGGTGTCAAGTTATCACTGGTAACAATTGATATCAAGATTGGATTGCGGTTGTGAGTTTATGGTGCATTTTTTGTAAGTTCAGACCAGTATTTAGTACTCTACAAAATGTTTAGGTATAGCTACCTACTTAAAATCCAAAAGGTGGCATTCAAGAGTTTTAAGCGCATGATACCAGCAAAACAACACAAATCAAAACATACTTGAACAACCCAGAGCAAGTGCAGTTGCCGACATCCCCTTCATTTAATTTTTGGGGAAATTAGCTCAGTAACACAGCAAAGATGTATAAATTAGGAAATAACATCCCATCTGAGACCGACAAGTAGACTCTGGGACCATTTGTCAGTGACATATTGATGTTATTTTCCAGCTTGAGTGATCTTTGCAGTGTTATTGAGCAATTTACCCCTTTATTTTTTGAAGTTCCCAGGCACAATCTTACAAGGAATTCTACAAGCAAACTAAAGAACTTCAAAGCAATAAACAACCAACATTATTGCAGTTCACATGAGCATTTAAGCAATAGTAGTAAAATGAAGCTCTTGAGCATCAAATTTATTACCTGTAAGATGTTAAGAACAGATCTAATAACATCTTGGTTCTTCAGGACATCAATGCTTTGGCTTGCCTGTCCAATTATTTCCGCCCATTTCTGCCGAATCATAGGATAACCATGTCAGAACTATCCACAAGAGAAAGCATGACAGAAAGCAACAGTGCATAGTAGAATGCAAAACACGGAACCTGATTAGGAAGGCTCATCAATCTCTTGAGGTATTCATCCCTCTTCGTATTATCAGATTCAGCTTGAATCATGTGGCCGACCTGAGCAGAAAGCACAGATAACACAAAAGGTAACATTAATAATGGTTTATATTAATTGTCATTGAAACCACATTTTGCTCAATTTGGTTCAACATACCGATTCATAAAAAGTATGAATCTGATGTGGCTCAAGATCAGCAATTGTCGTAGAAAGGTTGGATAGCAGTTCAGAAACAAAAGGTTCATTCTCGCCCACCTGGATAATAATAAAACACAAAAAATGGGCACGTAACATGTACGTATCACGTAGTGTCAATATATGATTATTTGTATCTCTAAACTGAATTAACCACACATGCATTCGGATATAACTATAAACGAAATACCAGCATAACATCCACATATAGAATTATAGATATTAGGTAACATGATAAAATTTACCTGTTGTGTCACAAACTTGCGCTTGCATTTCTGAACAATTTTTAGGAATGTATCACACGCCATATCCTGCAACCAGCAGTGCACTTCATATATTACACAGTACCATAGGAATGTACAACTTGAAGAGACACTAAAACCTTCGTGCAAATGCGTATGGAAGCCCAAATATGAAAAATAACAGAACAGAAGCAGCAAACACCATTTATCAACATACGAAAGAAACATGAGAAACAAGTAAACAACAAACTCAGCTACATGCTCAGAGAAGGGAAGATGACCACAAAGCTAATTCCTATCCTAGTTTCACACTACAAGAATAATAAAACAATGTCTTGTTCCAGCCCACTAAACTACAGGAAAATGCATCACTGACCTGAACTCCAGGATGCATCTCGTGCATAAACTCAAATAGTTTGTTGACCACCGTCTTCAAAAACTTCCAATGAGCCCTGAGAAATCTTGGATACTGACCAACAACATACCTAGCAATGCAACCATCGAATCAGTCAAGCCATAATTTTGTAATTATAAACATGGGAGAATTGAAACAAATACTTACATGATGTTGCTGGCAATCACAGCTTTATTGTCTTTCCCCTTTGTGATTTCACAGAGATTTAGCAAATCACGAATAACCATTACCAAAAATCTATTCTCCTGCAACAAATCCACACAAACCATTTGGGATTTTGGCACATTCCATGCAAAGGTGGGAATCATAATAAAACTAGTAAAACATTGATTCCTCAAAAAGCATTTAACAAAGGCAAACAAAGAAACAGAATAACAGTGCACGGACCTGCTCCTCCACCATAGAACCAGATATTGATCCTATAGCCCAGCAGAGAGTATTGAGGTTATTCCAATTCCAGTCTTCTCCATTTAATTGTTTACTTAATTTCTTCAACATCTGGAATTCCAAAAGATATTTCCTTAAGTTCTGGTTTAAAATCACAAAAGGCAATAAACAGAAAAACACAACTGTGCAACAAATACATAAAGAAAATAGATATTTGCAATGGGCCCACGACCACACAGAATGAGCCTTCTCAAATAACCAGAAGACCAACTACAAACATCAGATGCCACTATTAAGTACTCATGTTTGTTATCACTTATCAATTTCGTTCATCTTTCAGCCAGAGCTCATGCCATCTCAACATGGAACAAGTGCACTGGATAAATACTTTGAGCAAGCTTACTATAGTAATATTTATTACATGCATGCCTTAAAAAATAAAGAAGTATCCGCATATAAGACATACCTGTTGCTCCGTATCCTCATGATCAAGATGAGACAAATAGATCAGTGTTTCCCTCATGATCTGGCATAATAAAAGAAAGGGGGCTTCACATCAGTTTGAAGAGTACACAGCTGATAAAGCACAGAGCATGCAAGACACATGGAACAAATGGACAACAGCTAGGTATTCCATTACTAACCTTATACTGGACAAGAACATCATTGTCTTTCATTGTTTCACGTACAATATTGCCATTTTCATCTTCCACAATCAATACCTCCTCGGGTTTTGCCATCCGACAAATCATCAACATTCGTAATTTCGACAGTGGACCTGAGTAAAGCTGCCTCCTCTGCTGAACAGCTGTACCAGTACCATCAACAACTCCAGGAATCATCTGAGCCTACAGGTTAAGCGTAGATGCAATGAGCTGAAGGATTTAGAAACCATAAGTCTATAACTAAAGTAAAAAAGAATAGAACTTCAGAAAGCAAGAAACAAATAGAGAAGGAAATGCAGCCCTTACATTAAAACAACTCACAAAACAATAAAAACCAGAAGGGGATAAAAAATTGGCAAAATGCATATATTACAAAGTTGGATATGTCAAAGCCATGAAAATTTCATGAATTGAGGATACCATTTCCATAGATAACAAAAAATCGAATTTAAAGCACCTGAAGTCCCATCATGCTTACAGCTGCTGCAGGCTCTATTTGGTTGTGTGCTTCAAAAAGCTCTAAAACAAAAACATTCCAGTAATCCAAACACACCTGTAATTGACCAACATCATAAGATATGAAGTTTCAATCAAATTCTGTAACATATGCTGAATATAATTCTAACATTCCTACCTTAAAAACCTCCGTATCATCAACATATGAAATTCCAATGAGGTATTCAAGACCCAGTAGTAATGCAGCTCTATTTTCTGGAGATATCTCCAGTACACGCATGTGATTCTGCAAGTATCACAAAAGGAATGGATCAAACTATATAGAGATTTAATTATTCTTCGGTATATCATTTTATTACTCGTTGGCATTTCTTTATTTGTATATTCTAAGCAAATGAAGGATAATAGCATGACTTTGGTGGGAACTTGGCATCAAAAGAGTAGGTTTGTTAGTTACAGCTTTCCAGAAAGTTTTGTGAATTAAAATGAAAAATAATTTCGTCTCCAAAGTCAAAAATCATTTCATACTAAATAGTTACGTATATACAGGACCAGGATGCAATGGATCTTACCTTACAGAAGGCAGTGAAAAAGAGGGCTAAATTTTGTATGAATGCCTGCACCGAGGAACATACACAGTGTAAATTATCTCAATGATTCTAAGAGAGAGAGAGAGAGTGTTAGAAACCAATTGACTCCTAGAATAGGCTGTTACTCCAGCAAATAGAAGCTATACCTGTTCTTCACTGGAACCATTGGCATAGGCATCGGGAATTGTTCCAGGAGGAATAATAGCCTACACAACAAAGAAAAGAACCCTTCATTAGTAAATCTTTTGTGTGTGTGGTGTGTTGTAGGGGGGGGGGGGATACTTTAGAAAGAATAAGAAGAAAAGAACATAGTTTTCCCTGAAATTCATCATTTACCTGCAACTGCATCATGAAAATTGTATACATCTTCACATACTGCATATTATAAAAATCACCAAACTGAAGAGCAGCAACCTGCAAGATAGCTCCACTTATCAGGAAAGGAAATCAAAACGGTATTGAGCCAGCAAGGAAACATGATTCTTCAATGTAATAGGCCCGTTTACTGCCTCATTCATGTAAACTGATAGATAGATTACCCTGGTACTCAAACTAATGGATAAAATGCATCTTCCCATTGCTCCACTAAAATTGTAGGAAACACTGAAATTGAACACAGGAAACAAATGTCCTTTTTTTACCTCTGTTAGGCACTGAATTGTAAGATTCCGATAAGCAGCCATAGGAAAGAACTTCAGCAGTGTCTCCAGCTAATAGTCATCGAGGCAAAAATAAGGCACGGATTTTTCAAATAGATACAGTTGATATAAGATCTTTCTGGAAGAACATAGAAATAGTCTACATACCAATGGTGACTCAAATATGAATCCTACAGGGATCCACGATAAAAAAGCATGAAGTGTAGCCAACGTAGCACGGATGAGCTCAGGTCTTTGTGTTGCAGATAGGACATACAAACATAGCTCATGAATGAGACGGAACTCGCTGTTCAACAACAACAAAAATTGGATTACAACAGTTAAAAATAAAAGTAGTCCAACTAAAGTATAGGATATGCAAAGTAATTGAATCTACTCTATTAAATAGAAGCTGTTAGGTGACCATAGAAGGTAGAAGATGGCAACATAATCCAACCTGTTAAGTGAAGACTTCAGTTCTTTAATCTTTTGTTGTGTCATTTCACCTCTCGAAAAATCAAAAATTTCTTCACTTAAAAGCTGCAGATTGTTGCATAATCAATAGTTGTTCTAATATGTTAACTAAACGGATACAAGTAGAAACACAACTTACCTTTAATATAGCCATGCAATTTTCACATATCGTTTCACTGCTCTTTGCGGCTGCAACAAGGTCTGGAATGAAGGATGACCATCTGGCTGGCCACTCATGCTTCAGAACCTATTGTATTGCAACAATTCAGAACACAAGTCAGTTGACCTTGCCAAAAGCACATATATTCAGATGATAAAAAACTGGGTTAACTGGCAACCAAAACAGTACAGCTTACCTGCACCAATATAATGTTGAGTTTATTTACATAAAGCCTCTCTTGTCGAAAGGAAACCTCATTACTGGAGAGCTAGTAGAGTGCACAAAGAACATGAAAAGAAAAGTAGAAATTAATCAGATTTATTTTATGGGCAAAATGACACAAAAGATTTGTCACACTCATAACTAACATATTAATACTTGCCTGAACAATAACTTCAGATATATAATTCTTTATTCCATCACGTTGTTCAGTCGGCAACGCATTCCACCTGTACTTGATAACACTTTCAAGTACCTAAAATATATTTGTAACAAAATCAGCGCATGACAAAAATTAAACACAATAGTTACAAGTTCATATGTAGCATGCATGTGCACACACACACTGCATCAGGATCTACTAATTTCAAAAGAACAAAGCAAATGCAATGAAGAACAGCATCTTATGAGGTTTATTTGAAAGTCTCCTGTGTTTCTATAAAGTTTCAGATAATATACTGCTCACTGTTTTAAATAGCAACCACTACAGCTGCACACGTTCCTATTAAGTGTTCAAGGTAGACTACCCAGTACCCACTCTGCGAGAGAAGGCCACTAATCCACATCACCACTTAAAGGGTGTTGTTAACATCAATCATGTGCATTTGGCAATATTAACAGTCTCACAAAGTTGTGCTTTTTTTCCTGGTTATCTTGTTCAAGTCGTACTCCTCTTATGGAAATAGGACAACACAGAATCATAGGTACTGGAATCCTGACTACTGAGTAAGTATATTTCACACAAACATGGCACTCAGAACCACTAGACAATATATTAACAGTACAATAAGAACATAAATGTTAGTATGTTACTGGTAAGCTAAATTCTTTTTGGACCATCTACATTTCTCCCTGGCTCATTTCAGTCCCTCTACTTTAGAAAGGGCTAAATAAAACCAAATCAATTCAGTACTTCACTCCTACTGCTAAATGTCCATCATCACCCCATGTTATTTAGGTTCACAGATAACCAAGAAAAAAAAAGAGGAAACGAACTGTGCAAAGATTGGAAGGACTTATTTGGCCCGGTTTGAAATATGACCAAAACAGGCAGAAGGAAAAGAAGAACAAAAATTGGACAACCTAAATTATTTTTCTATGCTAGCAGGTGACACAGGCTATGATGAGATCATTCTAACTTTATAATAGCTGCTGAAGACGAACTACCCTTTCTCTTGTAAAGGAAAAAATCAAGCATATCCTATTCATAGAGTGAGTTCCCCCACAACAGGTGGTGATTAACAAATAAAAATTTTATCCTTATATAAAAACCACCAATTAGGTAGTTCCACTTGTATCCACCACGCTGAAGCAGAATTCTATTAGCCTTCCATATTGTGTAAAAAAGTACTAAAAACCTCATTATTTTTCAGATAGCATATCATATGTTCAAATATGTCAAACCCTCAAACGCCATTCAACAGTTTTATCGCAGAAACTTACTTGGAGGGCAAAGAACTTGGTGTTCAAGTTCTGAGAATTCTGCAGAATGTGGACTACTTGCAGCCACATGTCGGGGTTATTCTGTAGATCCCGCAATATCTGATCAGCAGCATTCCTCTGAAACAAAAGCAGTACGTACAGTTATTAGCCCATGCGTGTCATTGTTGAATCGACCAAGCTAGAAATGACACAATATCCACGATAGTGCCATGAGAAATGAACATAGCGCCAGAAAAATATTTCACAACTGTTGCATAACCAGCCCATGTACACTACATATAATCGTTTCTATATGTTAGCATTTAGCACAAACTTGGAATAAAGAATTTAACAAACATGTTGTGTCAGGCATCCCAACAGCAGCACTCAGTGTGAAGGGGGCAACCACTTCGCAGATAATCGCTACTGTACCTCCATCAAAACCCCTACTTCACTGCTGTTCACCCCCAAACCCTAACCACTAAAAGCATCCTACTATAGCAAGTGAAGTAGCAACAGCATTTAGCACAAGGAACTCGGATAAACCCTGGAGCCCGGAAACCTTAACGAACCGCGTGAACCCTAAGTCTCGGCAGCTCTCCGCCGCCGGCGACCAAGCAAGCGTTATGGGGGAGCAAGAGGAATCCGCGAGTGGGCGGCAAAATAGATTACCTCCTCCTTAGATCCGGTGCCGTAGAAGGCGGCGACGGTGGCGTCGAGCAGCGGGACGTCTATGGGCTGGCTCAGATCCCTCAGTTTATCCGCCATGGCGGCGGCGGGTGGAGTGAACAGGGGGCAGAAGTTTCTGGGAGCGGCGGGGGCTGGGGACGGTTCCGGGGGGCACGGCGATGCCGGAACCCTAGAAGCGGCGGCGGCGGCGAGGAGGGAGGAGAGAAGGGGGGGGGGGATTTTTACTTCGGTTTTTGTGGGTTTAAGAGGAGGGTTGGGGGGAGATAGCCTGCCCAAGGTTGCTGGCAAAGTACGCGATGGAAGAAGCGTACGAATCCCTCCCTGTCTTATTTCGAATTTGTGACTAGGTCCCTGCCTGCCTGCGTAACGCCACGTCACCATTTTCCAACATTCACACACACGCGCACTTCATAAGAGAGAAGGCATTGCTTCGTGCATATATATTAGCTAGCATAGCAGGCAGGGTTCCGTATAACCGCCGTGAAGGCTTGCAAACGACCATTAAAATTAGGAATAATTCATACTGTAAGTACCGTTTTATTCCTTGTTATTTTAGTAAATATCACTCGTTATCTCAATAACATATAGGTCCAGATGCCACACGTCATTGAGACGACGAGTGGTATTTTCTAAAATGCTAATCTTTAGAGTGGTATAGTATAAATTATTCCGTAAAATTATACATGTCTTCTGTATGCTACGTTTATAGACATTTCGAGGTTTTTTTCGTTTTATCGGACCGTTTATTCATTTTAACGTTGTTAACGTTTAACAGGCTTGTTTTATCATACTGTTTATTTTGGTAAAGTTTGCAAGATCTCCGTATCACATGGAACATTACGACATACATGAAATGAATGCTAGCTTTGCTTTTCACCGTCGCTTGGGATGTCCGTTCATTTAATTATAGCTCTTTAGTTACATTCATATCATGTCATCTCTGCAAATATATGTATTTATGTTTCTCTTGATTTTAAATAGTAAAACCGTTTACTAGGTCGCTTGCTATATAAACACTAAAATATGAGGTGATCGTTTGTTAACCATTTACTATTATTTACAACATTGCGTATTAGTTATTGTTGAATATGTTGACTCGTATAGTCTTTTAACATTTGAATAGATGTGCTATAAATAATCCTAGATGAATCCTAATAAAATTAGGATTCCTACTTTCTTTTGTGGTAGTTTTCCTACTTACATTTTGAGAAGAACTAGGGGACTATAGAATCCCATAGGGTGGTTATAGAGAACTCAAAACACCAAAAAGCAAAAAAGAGGAGCTCATCCAAATTAGAGGTGCAAGAGAGGATGAGTGGTTAGGTTGTTATTTAGCACTTGATTCTTGTATAAGGCAGAATCCAAGGGTCCTATAGGTTTGAGAGGGTTGTAAGAGAGAGACAATCCATTGTAATCGCTCGAGGTTGTGCTTAAACAATTTGTGATTGGCTACATCAAAATTTTCTCTCTCCTTGCGGTTGTTCCATCGCCGTTACTTTGGTTCTCTCTACGATATTCATTTTCTTTGTTCCTGAGAATACTCACGAGCCGACGACGAGCGTGTGAGCCAGCGACAGGGCAGTGGCCAGTCAGGCAACCCGCGACGGGTGGTAGGAGTCGAACGGCATGTGGGTGTCGGGGCGTGCGATTATGCGAGGTGGGTAGGCAGCAGGGGTGAGGAAGGTTACTTTCCTAATTATGTATGGTTTTGGTTTTGGATCACAATAGTCAATAGATGATTCTATTTTGTTTGATTCGCTTGTCTCATTTTAGCGTCGTCTCATTAGCAGTTTAGCACCTCCTAAAAATTTGTCATCGATCCGCCGTTGTGTTTAGGGATAGAGAAAGTTGATCAAGGGGTCTAAAAAAGCTAAGGATCAGGAGCGCCTCCAACGTATATATTCAAACCGATTTAGTAGGATTAGTAAAAACCAGAGGTGTATGAGCCAGATTTATTCACACTTATTGATGAATGACTGAATTGATGGCGTGCAATCTTCCATATATAGTTTTCATGTAAGCATGAATGGAGTCACCGCCTAAGACAAACAGTGGTAATCTGGGAATAGTGTCAGTGTTAGCTAGCAAAAACCACGTAAAAGGGATATTTATGCTTAAAGAAAGCCGATCTGATGAAAAGTTAAGCTCAAAATATTTCTGTCAAACAGACCTACAGTATAGGCATGCATGCGAATACGGGCATTACATCCAATTAAATACAGTCGTTTTTATTACATGACACATCAAGCATCCGTAAGCTAATTCAGAAAGCAAAACTGGAGGATACGTATATATATACCTATGATCTCGTACTCAAGCACGTATGTAAGTACTCCATCCCATAATACACTAGCTAGTATCAATAAGTCTGTACATATATATACATGAATTCATAGCGCAAGGTAAGCAAACTATTGAGCCAGCAGAGAAAATTATCCCAAGATAGATGGTATATATATACAGCAGTAGATATATGAAGATGGATCGATCTCTAGGAGTAGTAGTCCGAGCCCCAGAGAGGCCTGAACCACATGGAGTGGACGGAGGACTGGAACGAGACCATCAGGAGCAGCACCGCCACCGCCAGCGCGACGCCCCACGGCGAGCCCCCGTCCCGGTTGTGGGCAGCAGGCCGGTGAGCGTGCGCGGTGGGCGGCCGGCGGAGCGTCCAGTACCTGCGGGGGTAGCGGAGGACGGCGAAGAGGACGAAGACGGTCATGACGGCGAGCGGCGCGGCGAAGACGCGGACGCCGATCTCGGCGCGGCGCTCGATGGCCTTGTAGTCGACATACCAGGAGACGGAGAGGAAGAAGAGGACGATGGCGAAGAAGGCGAGCAGGCGGGCCGGCGGGAACGAGGAGGAGGAGAGCAGGCGCGCCGTCCGGCTCTGCTTCCAGGAGCGAGGCCCCCGCCTGTCGGAGTGCAACCACGACGACATATGCGCTAGCTGCACGCTGATGCTGCGTTGCTTTCTTTCTGCAGCTTGCTTAGTTGCGTTGTTGGTACGTAGTAGTCCTATATATTATTGGACGGAGGATCGATTCGAGAAGAGGGAGGCGACACGGTGGCTAGCAGAGATGCCTTTGGAGAAAGAAGAATATATGCTCTCTGTTGGAAGCAAGAATATAGCGTGTTAAAGAAGGATATATCGCAGAATCAATGATCACTAAAGACGATCGAGATGGGAGGCTAATGCAGGGATCGATCGATGAACAATTTTTATTAAATAGCCTCTGTTTGCGGAGCCATCCTGAGCGGCGTGTGACAAATGCCCTCTCTGATTTTCGGCAGAGAGTGATAAATGATAGGCTGCTGCTAACACATGTTACAAAATTTACTATTAGCGAATGGCTTATATTCAGTGAAAATGTGACTATCTGCACCCTGCTAAAGTAGGATTTCAGAGCAGCTAGCGCCGATAGGAAGGCCTTGCTGAAGGGGTGTGCCGTTTCCGTTTGCTCGTGTCGTGGGTAGGAAGAAGGCCGTTAGTTGCATGCGCAGTGTATCATCTTGCTCACCACGCGCTGGACGTACGGGAGCTCTCAGACCGTTGGTCCTCTGCTCTGCTCTGCTCTGCCTACAATACATTACATGTACGTGTGTTGTGCGTCTGGTGTAAGCTGGGGCACAGAATGAATAAAAAGATTGGGATTTTAAGCAGTCTGTCCTGTCCTGTCCTGCCTGCCTGCCTGCCTGCGTACAAAATGGCAAGCAGTTGGGTGAGTATAGAGAGTGTCCTGTCCTGGCTGTGTATGTAACAAGGACGAGGAGAGCTCCAGGGAGAGGAAGAGGAAGAGGAAGAGGAGGAGGAGGAGGAGGAGGAGGAGGAGTTGAGAGCCAGATGAGCTGCCTGAGCGAGCGTTACCATTACCAAAAAAAATTTCTTTAATATTTATCTTTAAATTTCTTTTTCAAAACTAGGCGCTAGGGTTCCGAAATTGCAGAAATAGGCGCAGGTCGCCCGTATATGGGGCGATTAGTGCCGAAAAACTAACAGCTATAACGGTTGCAAACGGCTACAAGGCGGACCGGCCGCCTGTCGCCCCCTGTACGAGCGATCGCCCCATACTGGGGCGACGGATACCTTTAAATGTAATGTGGTAGAAATTTAATATTAGGCCATATGGTAGGCTAGTCGAATTACTTATTTATAGTCGAATGACTTATTATAGTCGAATTTTTTAGTACGATCAATATACGTTTTGTCTATTGTATTTTAGAGTAATATATTTCCGTCCGACGTTGCAGCATGTCGGAGAAATTGTATTTTTAAATATTTTATGGAGATAGGGAGATAGCACAGGGGCGGATGGGGTGGATTTGTTATCATTTTCAAGAGTCGTACGGGGCATATGTAGATTAAGCGATAGGACATACAGGGGTTTGTTGGAGTAGATGTCTCCAATGTTTAGTTTAGATGCCCAGACTGTTCGGTTGCGGGTCAGAGCAGTAGTGAGCCGTGCGTAAGACTGTTTTTACGGTGAGTTGATTCCTATTAACTCGACATCAACATGAAGGAGTTATATTGGTTTTGTCGTAGAGCGGGGTTGGCCGCTCATGTTGTTGGTACAGTGCTACCCGGTAGCTCCATCGGTGTCGCAAGTTCGTGATGTCGGAGTGGATATTACGGGGGAGGAGACGTCAAATGTAGAAGGATGCAAAGAGGAAGGTGGCGAGGAGCCCGGAGACGAGGAGCACGAGACTGGCGGTGGCGAAGGGATCGGGGGGGGCAGAGGAGACAGTGGTGGAGGCGCAAGGGGTGGCCGACGAGGGGGACGAGGTGGAGGACATAGTTCACCTGATGGAAGAGGAGGACCGTGCGGATGAGGAAGTCCCTGATGGTGAACACTCCGACGAGGAGGACAATGCTTCTGAGGTGTCTATCCCTGGTGCATGGACCAATTACAGTTTCAAAGACCTAACAATGAATGAAGGGAACATTGATGCATGGGAGTATCGTGAGAACGAGGTGACGGAGGGGGTCATATATAAAGACAGGGAGACTGTGATGGATGCGTGAAGCATCGGGCAATGTCTCTCCAAATGCAATTCAGTAGTGAAGTCCAAAGAAAATGAGTACGACGTGAAGTGCGAGTTGATTCGTGCTCATGGCGGTGCATGCATACAAGGGAAGTGGAAGGACTATCAAAATGCTCCATAGTGATGGAGCATAATCGCGAATGGAAGAAGCGGAGCAGGGACACCGCAATCTGTCGTCCACTTGGGTGGCAAATGTGTTTTATGGTAAGATCGTGGACAATTCGCACATGCAGCCTCGATCTATTATCACAGCCGTGGAGGAGAGGTTTTAGTACAAAATTAGCTACGGAAAGGCATGGAGAGCGAAAAGGACAGCTCTGGAAATACGGTTCGGGATGTATGAGGCTTTCTACGAGAATATTTCCCACTTGCTCAGGGCAATAGCACGTAGGAACCCCGGTACATCCGCTGACCTTGCGGAGTTTTCTGCGGGTGGTGTGTGCGTGGGTAAGTGGGTCTTGCAGCATGCATTCTTCACGCTGGACGCATGCATAAATGCATTCCGACACTGTCGCCCGGTCATTTGCATGGACGACACATTCCTCACGGGAAAGTACAAGGGCCAGATTCTAACTGCGATCGCGGTGGACGTCAACAACCAGGTTCTACCGGTTGCATTGGCCTTCATGGAGGGGGAAAACACGGAGAACTCGTACTGGTTCCTTGAAAGAGTGAAGCTGGCAGTTGTTCTGGACAGGCCTGATGTTTGTGTCATCCATGACCGACATGCAAGGCTGCTAAGGGCGATCGTGGATATGCAACAAGTGTCCACCATCGTGGGAGCAACAAAGTGGCCAGACCTGAAGAGCAGGTGGTGCATGAGGCACATGGGTGTCAATTTTTTCCGTCAGTTCATGAACAAGGAGCTTATGAACATGTTCAAGCGGCTGTGCAAACAGAATCAACGGAGAAAGTTCGACGCGCTTTGGAGGACGTTGGATGAACTAACGAAGAAGCAATCAATGAATCCAAGAGATACCGCTAGTTCGCCTGCCCTTGACCGTGGGCACGACTACTTAAGTAGTTTTAACTCTGCAGAGTGTGTACACTTTACCCACAAGACATGATCGACTCTTGTTGCCATGCAATTAACACACTTCCTTTGGTGTGTCGACAGAGAGATCATGACAAGGCCTTTACAATGTACAACCCCACTATTAACATCGCCCACTAAGGTTTCACCGCTGTTAGGGTTCTAGCTGCCCAGTACAAAAGCCCCCTCTTGCGCCTGCCAACATCTAGCACTCACCAACTGGCGAAGCTAATAATGAGACGCACAAATTATTTAGCCAGGTCGTACCCATATAGACTTGTGGTTGTACGGTAGTGCTCGGTCCATGGTAACACACGCTTCGGTCCTTAATTGACTAGGGCGGAATATTCACATACCAAGGTCTCGTGCTTTCGCACCACAAACATCCATCCGCCTGGCCTAAACCATTTCCACTTTATTTTACTTAAATCACAGCAGCAACACCAATTGCCGCAATTTCACAAATAAGTTTAAACAACATTTGAAATGATTCCCATAATGGCACAATACCGAAACGCTTAAGCTGGACTAAGCAAGTCTACCATTCCATGCTAACCTACTAGATATCACCAAATAAAATAGCCAGTATATATCATCTAGGGTGTCAAAGGTTCGACATGATCAATACCAATGAGGGTATAACAAACTGGAATTTAAATAAACCTTAAGACTACATTTAAAGTACTTTGCATAAAAGTAAGCATGCATTATTTAAAATAATATAGGCATTTTGTAAAATTTGGGATCAATATGTTCAAGGAAGACTTGCCTTCACGCCTCTTCTTTGGTTCTACCTCCGATCGTTGATTCGATCGATCTTCGATCGCTGCCTATACGCTAAACGAGCAAATAAATAAAACAAATTCAAATAAAATTCAAAAATTGAAAAGAATGGTGCTGGAAGAAAGATCTTGAATTTAGAAATTTGAATCACTGGAATCGAAGCTCGAACGAAGGAGAACGGGCTCCTGAAAGATTCCCAGATCAGAAATTCTGAAAAATCAGAGAGGTTGACACGTGGCAACACGTGATTGGCTGGAATTTCGGATTTTCTAGAAAAGAATAAATCCAAAAGAATTTGCCGACTGACAGGTGGGACCCACGCGTCAGCGACTTGGTCCACGATGAACCGGGTGCACCGAGGCGGCTCAAGGTGACGCGGCAGACCGGCTGAGGTGGCGTGCCACGCGGGAGGCTAGGGCAGACGTGGCGCCCACGCAATGGCCGACGTGGCGCGGGCGCCGGAACCGAGGCGGCGCCGATGTGGACGCCGCGCGAAGACGAGGAGGCGCGTGGCGCCGATCGGGCGGAAGGCGAGGCGACGTGGCGCCGAGGTGGCGCCACGCCAAGACAGCTGTGGCCGACGAGGCGCCAATGGGCACGGCTACGCGAGGCGGCTCGCATGGCGCGCGAACCCGCCGGCCGAAGAAGACGCCGCGCTTGCGCAAAAATGCGACGAGACGCCATCGGATCCGGGGCAAAAGGAAGGAGTCGCGTGAACTTCGTGCGACCAAAAGTGGCGCGGGCTCACCGGCGAGGAAGAAAACGGCGAGAAGGCTTGGGACGGCGCGCAATCTCGGCGAGCGAGATCTCCACGACGGAGGCGTCTCGGGCGACAAGGAAAGGGGCGGTAGGTGCGGCGGAAGGGGGAGAACGAACACGAGGATCCTCGTGGCTTTAAATAGCACTAAGGAGGCGTGCATGACGGACGCCAAAACGGCGCGGAGGCGGCTAGGGTTTCGGCGGCGGCGGGCGGCGGCGACGCGCGCGCAATCGCAAGAACACACGGTGTGGCGCATCGAACGGCTGGCATGGCACGCGGCCGGTCGGCCGAGAGGAAAAGCGGAGCGGGCCGGGCGAACGAGCGAAGGGAAAAGAAATGGGCTGCGGAAGGATTCAGCCCGAGGAGGGATTTGGAAAATGAAATATTTTCCGAATTAATAATTTTCCAGAAATCCAATTAAAAGCAAATAAATTCAAATAAATATCAAATAAATTCAGAAAAATCTCCAAAAATACAGAAAAAATTCTTGCAGCATAATTAAATCCTTTTATAAATAGAAAATTCATATTAAGCTGAAATTAATTCAATAAAAATGCAAATGGTGAATTTTCAAATTTAAACATTCTAAAACTCAAAATTTGGAATGTTACAACCGGAGGCATGGGCGAATGGGAAGTGGCCTCGAAGCACTCAATCGACGTCTAGTGTTAACTTTTATTTTCCTTGTTCGTGGTACTCCTTTCAATTTTAAGCCGTAATAAAGAGTGTGGCCTACCTTATTTTCCGTAGTAAGGTACGATTCGACCTTCGTTATGATATTTCACGGGCTGTCGAGAAGGCTTAAGCGTTTCATTGTTGCCTCAACCATAGTACTTTGTGTTATTGCACTGGCAGAATTAATATGCAAAGTAAGGTGTAAATAAAATATTTTCCTACATATGGTAATGCATATATCGAAGAGCAAACCTGGCCCGTTCTCCCTACAAATTACATTTGAACATTATATTTCGCGGGCTGCCGAAAAGGCTTAAACGTTTCATTGTTGCCTCGACCATAATACTTTGGGTTATTGCACTGGCAGAATTAATATGCAAAGCAAGGTGTAAATAAAATATTTTCCCACTATAGGGTACTGCATATATCAAAGAGCAACTCTGGCATGTTCTCCCAACAAAGTACATTTAAAAATGATATTTCACGGGCTACCGCAAAGGCTTAAGTGTGTCATGCAAGTGAGGCTACTTACAGTCATTTGGTTTATTCAACTGAGTTTATTCCTAATTTTTTTTCCTAAAATGGGACACCTAACACCCTACGAACAAGACATATTTATTTCAGGATTTTTCGAGCCATGGTTTGTATAATTTGTTCATAATGCACTAAATGGTCTTTAAGTAAAATTGATTTATACAATTTAAATTTGCACGGCTGCAAATCCTTATATATTAATTAATATTTTAAAATTTATCTTGTTCTAGTTGGACCTTCCTAGTAATGCGACTGCCCCTAATCGCCTATTGGTCGGTACCGCCGACATTTAACGGTAGTTCCCGATATTTTAATAGCCCTAATATACCATGCGCGTGGGATCAGTGCGCGGCGCACGTCGGATGTAGTCGGGCGCGGCGGTAGCGTGTGCGTGACTGACGAGATAAATGCTCGCTTTTGACTTCCTACGAAAGATACGACTTCGAGTCACTTACATATGAAATATATTAGTAAATCAATACTAACAGGTATCAACAATTTAAAGATCAGTGCTTCTAACTTATGGTATATTTTGGCCAATACATATAAAATATTACAGTAAATCAATACTAAGAGGTATCATGTACTTAAAGATCAGTGTTTGTAACTTATGATCATTTTCGTTAAAAATTATTTATAATCAATACTAAGAGGTATCAATTCTTTAAAGATATAAAATATTAAAGTACATCAGTACTACGAGCATTTTCGTTATTTTTCTCCTATTCATTATTCTCGAAAAAGAAATTAGGGATTAAAATTAAAA
The DNA here is from genome assembly GCA_036346275.1 of Otatea glauca. Taxonomy (NCBI): domain Eukaryota; kingdom Viridiplantae; phylum Streptophyta; class Magnoliopsida; order Poales; family Poaceae; genus Otatea; species Otatea glauca. The sequence continues at coordinate 92,473,937 of CM070715.1, forward strand.
AAAAATTAACCGATCGCCCCATAATAGGCCGATTTCTTGTCTGCCGTTAACCGGCCGTTAAATTCGGCACTGATCGCCCGTATATGGGAAGATCGCCCCATATACGAGCGACCGACGCCTATTTCCGCAGTTTCGAAATCCTAACGCCCACTTTTGCAAAAAAAAAAGAATAAGAATAAATATTAAAGAAAAAAAATTCTACCATTACCAATACCATCCAGGAGACAGACAGGAAAGGCAGCAACCTGACCGATCCCCGGCCGGCCATACCACTCTGGGCCGCCAAAAGGCCTCTCCGCTCAACGCGCCGGCCCGGACTCACAGGCACCGCAGCCGCCGGAGCGCAGAGACGCATCGCAGACCACCCCACCCCCCACCCGATCCGCCTCCGAGACGAGAGAGCTGGAGATGGCGACGCCGGCGGCCCAATTTGTCTCCACGCTCTCCGTGCCCCTCCTCTCCGCCCTCTTCGGCGCCGCCATCGCCCTCCTCTTCCTCGCCGGCTACCTCCGCCGCAAGCGCGCCGCCATCGCCCACCTCCCTCCCTCCGCTGCCCCGGATCAGCCCAAGCAAGTCCGCCCCTCCCACCAATCCAAGAAGCCCGCCCACCTCCGGCCCCACCACCACGCCGCCGATAAGGTGAATCAATCGATCGGTCCACCCCCACCCCCTCTGGGTCACATCACATATATATATATATATATATATAGATACTGCCCGCCACAGATGTAATCTGATTCCGTCCTAGCTAGCTAGTGCCGCCCGCTCTTACGGAGATCCATGCTGCCTTGTCTCTGATCACAACAACAAGTGTTTCTTTTCCGCCCTCTCTAACTTAGTACGACCATGATATATTGATATGGATCAAAGTCCAATTACTTTTGCGTATTCATGAGGTGGTTATTCCGGACCACACTCGCGGGAAACTAGCAATGGCTTGATTATAATGCTCATCTCGCACAGACTATTATTGAGCACCCATTGGAACCTTTTTTGTTCACCGACTCACTGAATAAACGCTGAATAGAATGAAATACTTTTTCCTTGCAATTCAATTTTTATGAGTCGGATCAGTTCTAATTGCACAATTATAAATGGTCATCCATTCGATTTGGAACACAACATAGGAGGTGTAATCTTCCTATTGTTTTCTTATACAAGTAATTCCTTGTACAATCAATGATCTGAACAAGATTTTCTGATAGGATGCTGCAAAGAAGCACCACCATCTCGATGTCAACACCTTGAGGGGGCATACTGACTCGGTCACTGCACTTCACTTCTCCAATGACAGCTGCAACCTAGCCACCGGTGAGCTTATGATCATTCCACTTTCCAGTGTCCGTATTATCAACAGCTATCTTATTCCGCGTTATACCCTTTTCTACTTTCTTATGTTGTACCACATACACATGTTTTGTGAATGGTTTCTTTTAATTTGGCTGGTTGGTATTGCACTTACTTATTATAACCATAATTCCAGTTTAATATTGTGCACTTGATGAAACAAGCATCGCTACTCCAAATTCTAATATTTGTATCTTTGCTCATCTTGTTGCAGCATGTGCGGATGGAGCTGTCAGAGTATTCAGGATCGATGATGTCTCAAGCAAGAGTTTTAAGTAAGATATTTTATTCTATAAAGTTAACTTTTTGTTACCACAACATTCTAATGCTGTGAATATGGGCATGTGGTTTCTTTTGCAGGATTCTGAGGATAAACTTGCCTGCTGGGGCACATCCTACTGCTATCTCTTTCTCAGAAGGGGCATCATCTGTCGTTGTGGCAGCACAGGCACTTTTAGGCTCATCTCTTTATATGTATGCCGATGTTGGTGCTCCTCCAACTGGGGGAAACAAACAGCAGGGCAAGCTTTTACCTCCTGAGATCAAGTGGGAGCACCACAAGATTCATGGCAAGGAGTCAGTGCTGAACCTTGCAGCAGCTCGTGCAACTTATGGGACTGGTGATGGGAGCACAATAATGATTTCTTGCTCTGAAGGTATGGGTTGTCTACTTTCTTCTTACTTCCTAGGATTGTTTTTTTAAAAGGCAACCTTTTATAATTGCTTAATATAATAGCTTTAAACATTGTGCATTTTGCAGATGTAACGGTCTGCTAACATAAGCAATCACCGTGTCATTAAACATGTGTTGTAACTCTTTTTTATGCATTGTTTATCTTTCTTTTTGTAGCATTCAGTATTTCATCATGATCCATATATGCAGCTACAAGGTGCTTTTCCTAGTGTAATAATCTATCACTGCAGTGCTGTAGAATATTTAGTAAACTTTCTGTAAACTTTAGTTAACAAATCCAGCACCACGTGTCATTTATATGTGGGAATGACATACACTCTTCGTTGTTAAGTGCTTTCAAACGGGTGAATGGTGATTTGGCCCATCGCTGATTGGCCTGGGTCCCTTGGGCGCACTTAGTAGGGTGAAGGAAGTCAAGGCTGTGTTGAGGAATTTTTCTTGGGACTGGGAGGGTATATTGCAAGGTAGATACTGGATATAGCAGAAAATTAGCTTGAGGGAACATGCATTTCTTTTCTATGCTGCACATCTGAACTAAGTAGGAGCCCCTCTGATTCTCCCAGTCGTGTATGCTATTTTCATATCGAGCCGGATGCAGTTGCTTCACAAGTAGTAATTTTGTAACATTGAAGGCTTCAATCCTATCTACAAGGCTTCTTATTTCATGTTAAGATTAGTAATTTTAGACTATTTGCAGCAACCGATATCAAAGTTTGGCATGGGAAGACTGGAAAGGAGTTGGGAACAGTTGACACCAATCAGTTAAAAAACAACATGGCTGACATATCCCCAAATGGTCGCTTCATAGCTGCTGCAGCTTTCACTGCTGATGTCAAGGTTGGTCATGTTGCTGAGTTTCTTATTGAATGACTTTTTTTCCAGAATAAATCTTGATTTTTTTTTTATCTTGACAACTCTTTCTTCCCATACTATGTTTTGTCTTTACAGTCAGTGTTCGTTTATAATCAACTTTGTTATAGAAATTCATAGTGGACCTCTGCCAGGAGATTTATGTTAGTTATTTCACTATTTCTGACCAGCTCATGCGATGCTCTTATAAATTTAAATCAAACTGAAATTTCTTTTTCCACACCTCCTTTCCAAGCATCCAGGATAAATCATAGTTGTTTGAGTTGCTTTTTTTGTCCGTTGAGTCTCTGAGATTGCTTTTCTTTGAAAAGCCATTCTTGGCTTTCTTGCTATGTTTTGCTCATTAACTGCTTTCTCAGCTATGGTGATATTTATGTGTTCTTTAGGTGTGGGAGATTATTTATTCAAAGGATAGTTCGGTGAAGGAGGTTAATAAAGTTATGCAACTCAAGGGTCATAAGGTAAAATCCCTTCCTGCGTTCATTTTCTAGCTGAGTATTAAACTATTTGTATTGATGGAAATTGATGAGTTCCTTTTATTCAGAGTGCTGTTACTTGCTTGTGTTTCGCTCCAAACTCCGAGCAGATTATTACTGCATCGAAAGATGGTTCCATTCGAATATGGAACATAAACGGTATGCTCTATATCTACTTACCTTCGTATCCTTGATGCCTTGAAGGCGTATATTTATTTTGAGTTAATATTTAACAATTTTAACCTTGTTTCTGGAAGTCACCATAAGTCTATGTCAACATCTTTTGTATTTTTTTGATAGGAAAAGGTCCATATTTGTCCCTTTGCTTTGCATTTGGTTCGATTTGGACTCTCTACTTTGAAAACCAATGCAAATCTCATCCAGGGCGGTTTTGACTCTGATATGGCGTCCTACATGTAACAAATACCTCAAACACTTCTTCCTCCCTCTTTCTACTCTTCTTTTCCTTCGCTCACCCCAAGCCAGTCACCTCATAGGCACCAGTGTCGGGGCCCGCCATCAGCCATCGCTGGCAACCGTCCAACGCGCCCCTCTTTGCCATTGTTGCCTTGTCCTCTCCCTCACCTATAGTCTCGCTGCATTCGCCGAACTGCTTCGAGCTCTCATTTGAGCTTCAACCATGACCGCCGTATGCTTTGGGTTCACCTTGAGCCCTTCTCTTCACTCCTCACCACCCCGTCCTCTCTCCGCGGCTGGAAGGCCGAGAACGCCATCTCCTTCGTCCTCTCAGGTGACATGCCACCCAACACAACCACAAATCAACACCATTGTTTCCTTTTTATCCGATGAGATATCTCCAAACCGTTCGCATCAAAATGTGTTCCACACCTCCAATTGCAATACAATTTCATCAATTTCACGTTTTATCCATAGGAACACGCCGCGTCGCTTTCTTCTCCAGTTTCGGCTGTATCGGCCACCACCGACACCATTGCTCCCTTGCTGAGCTCCGAGCCAATTCCTTTCATAGCAAGCACCGCCTAGCCTTCCTTTTGCCAATTCCCAATCTTTCATTCGAGTTTCCATTTGCCCCAGGTTGCCACCACCATGGAGCCTACCTCGCTGCAATTGTTTCACGTCGCTCAACCAATCCACCCCATCTCCATCCTCGCTGCCTGCATTGGTGAATTCCCCTCGCTGTGTTAATGCTCGTGATGTGATCCATCTTTGGTTTTGGCCACCGTCTTGCCGTAGTCTAGCGCTATCGCTGTCGCGTGTAGCTGCACTGCTGTCCTGGGCCGTTTCCATCCATGCCGACACCATAGATGGGTTAGCTGTAGTTGCCGCATCCTATTTTCCCTCTTGCCATCAATTTTTTCCCTGTAGTCACCGCCATCGGCTCCACCGACGCCGAGCCTGCCATGGCCTACCTTGGTCACCTTCCCTGTTCTCTTTAGAAACAGAGAGCCAAGTTAGCTCAATTGTCACGTCAGAAGCCAACTAAGCATGCAAATGTCGGGATCAGATTTCTAAATCTGTACCTTCTGTGTATAATTGCACTAGTCTAGGAACACACTAGTGCACATAATGGTAACAACGATGATGACACATCCATATCACGAATCTAGTATTGATAATTAAGCAACAAGTACCAGTCTTATGGCTAACAATTACAAATAAACTGCTGCATGGTCTAAGTTCAAAGTAGCAGCGAAAACGAAATAAATAACAGCAAGATAAGCCCATCCATTCGCCCAACAGGCAATCGATTAAGGTGCGCGTCCTAGTAATCCGGATCTCCTTCATCGAAACCACAAACAAAGAACTCGTAGTCACCTTCTGCTTCATTGCACTCTTTTGTGAGATTTTGAATGTTGCAAGGTAACGTAAATGCATGATAACTATATGCAAGGCTAATCAAATGAAGGCTTAGTATGGCTCATTTAGCGTAAAGCAATGTTTAGACTTTAAATACAACTGATAATTGCACAAAGCATCATTTGACCAAATATAATTTCAATAATTGAAAATTAATGAGACAACTAATGAAGGTTCCAACCACCCGATTGGCTCCAACTGACAAACAATAACCCGAGAGCTCCAACCACTCATGGATTACCAAACCATCATTTTTATTCAAAATAAAACCAGAAAATCTACCATGTGAAAGCGCACCTTGCCCTCCCTTGACCGTGGGCATATCTATTTAAGTAGTTTTAATCATGGTTATCATGGCGCCCCGGCAAGGCGAGTCGTCTCCAGGGCTCCTGGACGCGCGCCCGGGCGACCAAAGTACCAAATAAAGGGGAGCACCAACAGCAACAACTAAAGGGGAGCACCAGAGGGAGGGAGCAACAAAGGGAGCTCTAGACCGAACCGAAGCAGTCTCCATGGCTCCAAGCCCTCGCTTCTCTTCTCCTTCCTTCTCCCCGCAAATCTCCGATGGCGATCGGCGCCGCAAGCTCCTCCTCCGAACTCCGCCGCCTCCCTATCCCGCCTCTCCCACCTCCCAGCCGTTTGCCGGTGGTGTCGCTTCCAACCATCGTCCTCTGCTCCAGCCATTGTTGCAGCACCAGAGGCGGGGGCGACATCAGCACTAGAGGTGGAGGTGGAGCGGGAGGCGACGGCCAGAGCTCGACGGCGGCGGCCAGATCGGGACGACGGCGGCCAATCGGGATCGCGACGGCCAGTTGGGACTACGGCGTGATATGGAGATGCCGGATCCGGTTGTCCCCGACGCCATGACCGCCGGATCTGGTCTCGGTCGAGGCGGGAACGCCGGATCTTGCAGCGACGATAGCAGGAGGCGACGGCTATGCGGCTGGAGACGCGCGAGGCCGCGGCGCATCTTCCTCCAGGCGAGGTGACCGGCCATGGCGGTCTTCCTCCGACGACCGGACGCCTAGGCGACGACTTAATAACCATGGTTTTAACTCTGCAGAGTGTGTACAACTTTACCCACAAGATGCAATCAACCTTTACTGTCTGCGCACACTTAACATGTTAGAGTGCGACTAGGATGATCACAACAAGGCCTTTACAATGTACCACACCGCTATTAAGCTTGCCTGCTAAGGTTTCACCGCCAAAGGGTTCCATCTACCCAGTTGGAAGACTCCTCGTGCGCCTTGTTGGAAACCTGTCTCTATCTGATACCTACATTCTACCAACTGGCGAAGCTAATAACAAGACGCACAAATTAATTAGCTAGGTCATGCCCATATAGACTTGTGGTTGTACGATAGTGCTCAGTTTGAAATAACACATGCTTCGGTCCTTAATTGACTAGGGCGGAACATTCACTTTAGAAAGTCTCGTGCTTCCTTCACACGCCTGACTTTCCATCCACCTCGATCTAAACCATTTTCCATTTATTTTATTTAATAAATAGCAACAATACCTATTGCTGCAACTTTGCAAATGAATTTAAACAAGGTTTTGAAGTAATTCCCAATAATGCCATAATACCGAAGCGATTAAGCTGGACTAAGCAATTCTATTGTATTATACTACCCCACTAATTATCACCAAATAAAATAGATAATACCATCTAGGGCGACAAGGGCACACAAGGATCAATACCAAGGGGATCATAACAATTTGGAAATTTAACTAAACCTTATGACTGAATTTAAAGTACATTACATAAATGTAGGCATGCAATAATTTAATACAACATAAGAATTTTAAAATTTGGGATCAACATGATCAAGGAAGACTTGCCTTCGTTGAACGCGGCTGTTTCTACCTCTTGTTGGTACGGCGGGACTTCTCCGGCAACGTCTACATGTGAAAAGTGAACACAAATAAATAAAAGAAACACAAACAAAATCCAAAAATTGAAAAGAATGGTACTGGAAGGTAGCATTTGAATTTAGAAATTTGAATCACTGAATTTGGAGTTCAAACGGAGAACAGGTTTTCGGAAGATTCGAAAACACATAAAAAGACAAAAGGATTTCCCCTTATTTTCTGTGCATATTTTTTTACTGTTCACAGCATTGTTCATACAAAGCAATGTTCACTTATGAAGCCAGAGAGCGCTGCTCTCTGTGCTCCTTGCGACAGGGAGGGGAAGGGTGGCTGGAGTGGCGACGACGGTGGCGGAGGTGGCCGGAGGTGGCGACGACGGTGGCGGAGATGACCGAATGACGGCAAGAAACGGCGATCAACCGGCGATGGAAAAACGCGAAATTCGTCGCACTCGTCGCAGGAAACTTCGAATTGATTGAGGGGAAACCATCAAGGGGTCAATGCACACACGGTGACGCAGTTGGATGGGGAATGAAAGAGTATGGCTGGGAAAATAGTAGATTGATTAAGGGAGGAGCCCAAGGCTCAAGTACATATAGGCAAGGATATCCCTAAGAATAGGAAAGATCTAATCTAGGAGATCCTTGCCAAACATAACCAACTAACCATGGCAAGGATATCCCTAAGAATAGGAAAGATCTAATCTAGGAGATCCTTGCCAAACATAACCAACTAACCATGGCAAGGATATCCCTAAGAATAGGAAAGATCTAATCTAGAGATCCTTGCCAAACATAACCAACTAACCACCGGAGGAGTACATTACGCTAACACGCTTCGCATGATCGGAACGTCGGTGGTTAGCCACGACATTCGATCGGACCGAAACTCGGAGAACATCAAGAAAGCGCCCTTTCGTGAAGATGTCGCGAATCGGGATGTCGTGGGAACGTGGAGAACCCGTGACGGCACCCATGGCTACCTTCTCACGAACGGCGAAGATCGATCTCGATGTGCTTCGTCCGCTGATGTTGAACCGGTTGGAGGACATGTAGATCGACCGACGTTGTCGCAGAGACAACGGTAGCACGGCCGAAGCGGAATGTGGAGCTCATGAAGAAGCTATCGGCCAAGAAGCCTCAAGAACACCATTGGCGGCAGTAGCAGATTTCTACCTCGATCTTTGGAGCGGGACACGGTGTTCGACGTTTGGAGGACCAGGAGACCGTGTTGTCACCAAGGAACACAAAGATAGCCCGAGGTGGACTTGCGTGAATCGGACAACCGGCCCGGTCAAGATCGAATAAACCACCAAGTCATCCCGGTCGACGGTCGAAGATGAAGACCTGTGTGAAGTACCGAATGTAGCGAAGGATGCGCTGAGGCGGCCAGCGGGCTCTCGAGGGTCGTGCATGTAAAGGCAAACTCTTTGCACGGCGTAGGCGATGTCGGGCCGTGTGAAGGTCGATATCGCAAGGCGCAAGCAAGACTCCGTGAGTCGGATGGGTCAAGAACCGAGCTCCAGTCGGCAGAGACCTTGGGGTCGGTATCCACGGGCGTTGTGCATGGTTTGCACTCGCCATCCAACCACGATCCAAGATGTCAATCATGTAATCGCGCCGAGAGAGAACCATCCGCTTAAGATGCTACCAACCCGCATCCCGAGGAAGTGATGGAGTTTGCCCAAATCCTTCATGGCAAACTCTGCTGACGGAGGTCGAGATGACCGCCGCAGGAGGTGTGTCGAGGAGGTGAGGACGATGTCATCAACGTAGAGGAGCGGTAGGCGTGTCGCTGCCACGGCGGTAGACAAAACAAAAGTGTCCGACTTGGCTTCCACAAAACCAAGAGAGACCGGATGCGTGGCGGCGGGCGTGTACCAAGCACGGAGCCCGCTGAGACCGTAGAGCGACTTGTTCGGACGACGGACAAAGTTGGGCTGGCAGATCCTCGAATCCGGAGTACCGAGCCGCAAACACGGTCTCGCTAAGGTGCCATGGAGGAAGGCGTTCTTGACATGAGTGGTGAATCGCCACCTGGCGAGAGAGCGAGAGAAGCATCGGCGAACCGTGGTGGGCTTGACGGCCGGATCAATGTCTCGGCAAAATCGATGCCGGACGCAGGGTGAAGCGCGAAGGACCTAACGTGCCTTGTAGCGCTCCAGAACCGTCGGCGTGGAACTTGTGTTTGAAGATCCACTTGCCCGTGACAATGTTGGTATGTCGCGGGCGAGGAACCAACTCCCAAGTCCGGTTCTCGGAGAAGGCAAGATGTTCTTCCTCCATAGCGACCGCCAATGGGATCGGCAAGGCGCCACGGAAGGTCTTGAACCGGGACAAGTGGCGCAAAGATGGTACAAGGATGGTACGCGAAACCGCCCTGGCCCGAGTCGTCATCTTGTCGGCCGGTTCACCGTCGGGAACGGCAATGGCACCGAGCACCGGGCGGGTGCCGCAGGGCGATCTTGTCGGAGGGACCGCACTGGTTTGGGCGCCGAGTAGACGCGCGCAAAGCGAGAGCGCGCGGGTGCGCCGGAAGTTCAGTGGAGAAGCGGTGCCGCTGCGTGGCGCAGACCCGCACGCGGAGCGCGGAGAAGCCGTCGCGTGCGCGGGGATCGTGGCGCGCGCGTGGCGCGGAGGACGCTGACGGACGGCGGCGGCCGGTTGGCGAGGACGGTGCACCACCCGCACGTCGGAGCGCGGAAATCTCGCGGTATCTTGGCGGCGCAGAAGCGGCCGCACGTCGGCATGGGGCCGATAGCAACGATGGTGGCGCGGGAGGACTGCAGAGACGCGATTGGCGACTTGCATGGGAAGGGCGCGGGTTAGGGAATTCATCGAGGAAGGTGAAGTCCGCAGCGGTGGGAGTGAGGTATGCTCGGCAAAGGAAAAGCGGTCTCGTCAAAGAGAACATGACGGAGATGATGATTCTATTTGTGGTAGGATCAAGGCATCGGTATCCCTTGTGGTGAGCAGAATAACCAAGGAAGATGCAGAGGCGAGCGCGGGCAAGTTTGTGGAGAGCGATGGCGAAAGATTGGGGTAACATTTGACCAAAAACACGCAGATTATCGTACAACGGTGCACCGCCAAGAGAGCAAAGTGCGGGGTTGAAAAATCCGATGTCTTGGTCGGCAAGATGTTGAGGAGGAGAGTTGCGGTGTGCAACGCCTCATTAATCTGAAGGTGGCATGCTCGCTTCGAAATGAAGAGAGCGAATGACATCGTTAGTGGTACGAATAATCCGCCACCGACTGCTTCGCGAGGACGTGTAGGGACACGACATGCGGCCCAACGCCATGTGCGAGGAAGAAGGGCGCTACCGAGTTGTCGAACTCCTACCGTTGTCACTCGACGGCCTTGACGATGCGCCAATTGGGTAGACACATAGGCGAAAAAGTTAGACAGGTGGAAAACGTGTCGATTTAAGCCGTAAAGGAAACGTCCACAGTGATGAGCGGTCATCAAGAACAACTAAGTAATATTTGTAAACAGAGACACTAACAATGGGAGATGTCCATAAGTCACAATGAATAAGATCAAAGTTGTTTGACGCCGAGATATCTTGAAGGATGAAAAGGAAGACGAACATGTCGCCCTAGCCGACACGCATGGCACAAGGATTCCAAACTTTATTACGCCCGGGGATAGCCAAGTGAGTTTGGAGAGGCCTCGCGACCGGGGTGGCCGAGGCGGCGGTGCACACAGGAGGATGACGTGGAGTTGGCAACAAGGAGTGAGCCACGGCGGTGCGCAATGGTAGAGCGGACCGAGCTATTGCACCGATGATCACGTTCGCGAGAGAAGATCCTTCACAGAACAACCATACGGGTCAAACTCCACGAACAATTGTTATCGAGTGAATTGATTTAACGTAAATAAGATTCTTGATAAGTCGAGGCGAAACAAGAACATTATTTAGAACAAGAGAGCCAAGGTGCGTCGAGCCAGGTGGTGGTGTGAGCGGAGCGAACCATTACCGACAACAATGGAGGTGGGAGAGGATACCTGGGGTTGAGGAGTGAGAGAGGTACCATCATGGGAGGTCATGTGGGAAGAGGCACTGTATCAAGGTACCGGTCGTTGTTCACGGCCGGAGCGAGGGCGACGGTCTTTGAACGTGGAGGCTGTGAGAATTTCGTCCCGAACGGAGACCCCACCATGGGCCGGTATCGCACGGCATTCTTCTTCTTTGTTAGTCTGCCACGGCAGAAGGCTTCTTGTTGGAAGCGGAGTCTGTTCTTTGGGGCAGCCTTCTTTGTTGGGATTCTTCTTTGTTGGGGCCGACGCGCTACCTGGGAAGCTGGGCGGAGGAGGCGACGGACCGGGCCACATTTGGATGGACTGTTCCACGGGTTGAAGAACGATGGCTACCATTGCGCCGGCCGGCCGCCAGCGCAGCAGCCGTCGTCGGGCGTAGAGGAGTAGCCGGAGGAGGAGCGCCACCGCCAGCGCAGCAGGTTACCGAGAAGGCGCGGTGGTCCCGGCTTCTTCTTCTTCTTCTTCTTAGGGCGGCCGGACGAGGAGGACCGTTCTTTGGTCGATCTTGGCGCGGCGAGTGGAGCGATGGCGACGAGGGCGTCGGAGGAGCAGAGGAGTTGCGACCATGTTGATCTCCTCGCGAGGAGTTCATTGCGGACGGCGAAGGAAGGGAAGGCGGCCATGGCGGAGGTGGACCCGATGTCCTCAGATCATTGTTGAGCCCGCGAATCACGCTGAGGACCAGAGCGGTCGACCACGTGTTCGCCGAGGTCGCGAGGTCGTCGGCCATCTTCTTGAAGTGTTTGCAATAGTCGGTGATGGAGAGGTCACCTGGGCAAACGCGAAACTTGGCGTCAAGGTGGAAACACGGGTCTCGATTGCCAAGGAAGTGATCCTCGATGGCGATCCAGCCGTGGCGGTGGCGCGGTGGTCGATCACGGCGTCGGCAAGGTCGGCGGTGGCCGTCTTTGTCTGACCATGATTTGACGCGGCGCTCATCCGAGCCCAATCGGGAAGTGCCGAGGTGGCGAGCTACGGACGTGGTCCGCAGCCAATACTTCGTGGACGGCGAGTAGGAATTGCTCGCGCCAACGTGGGTAGTTGCTGGAGGTGTCGAGGACGAGGGACGGTGCCGCGCGTTCGCACGGAGACGACTGGCGTGGAGGTTGAGAACGGCGGCGGCCTCGTGGAGGATCATGGCGCGGAGATGTCCGTGTCATCCTCGTGGTCGTCGCGGCCAGTCGGCGGATCGGCCGCGGCGTGGCGTCGGCCGGCTTTGGCCGCTTTGGCGATCTGTGGCGCATGGACGCTCGGCGGCTGCGTCGCGTCATGCGGATCTGCAAAGAATGACCTCCGCTTCGGCCGCTGGCTTTCAGCCGAGGGGCGCTGGCGAAGTCTCGGCGAGTCATTGCGCCATGGCGTCGGCGTCGTGGCGAGCTCGCTTCAGCAGGTCGACGACGGAGGTGGTGGGGTCCCGACCATCTGCAGTCACGGCCAGAGCGAGCAGGGCGTGGAAGGGCGAGAGGAAGATCCGGCCTCGTGATACCATGAAAGAGTATGGTGGGAAAATAGTAGATTGATTAAGGGAGGAGCCCAAGGCTCAAGTACATATAGGCAAGGATATCCCTAAGAATAGGAAAGATCTAATCTAGGAGATCCTTGCCAAACATAACCAACTAACCATGGCAAGGATATCCCTAAGAATAGGAAAGATCTAATCTAGGAGATCCTTGCCAAACATAACCAACTAACCACCAGAGGGGGGAGTACATTACGCTAACAGGGAAGATCGACACCGGAGCGGCGGCGAGCTTGCATGGCCTGAGTTCGGGAAGAAGGCTTAAAGATTTTGGGAGTTGCGCATTGCGATGAGGGGGTAGTGGGGATCCTTGGGGTGGCTTTTATAGCCCCGGGAAGCAAGCGACGACATGGAAATCGAATTCGAGTTGATTTTAGATGGGGAGAGATTACCGGCAAAATAATGCGCTATTTGGGGCAACTCGGCCATAGATGGAAAGAGGAAGATGCGGGCAATCCAATTAGCAAGAATTTGGAAAGATTCGGTGTAGGATTGATGGGGATTGGAGCTTCCTTCCGTGCGACAATGGAGGAGAGAGAGAAGGGGCCGGCTGGTGGTTGAAGATGGTACTGTGCTGACAGGTGGGGTCCCTATTCATTTTTTTTTCGAATTTAATTGATAGCTGAAAATAAAAAGGCTTTTATAAAATAGGAAAGAAGGTTAAAAAATTCTCAAAAATACTTTGAGATATTTGGGACTTAATAGAATTATTTTTGGCAATATCGGAGTTTTAGTTTTTCTAAAGTAAATTATTTGTATAAATCTGAAGATAGGGGAAAAAACATTTATAAAATCCAGAAAATTTAGGAAAAATCTCAGAAATTCAGATTTAAATATTTTTAACAAAAATATGCAAATTTTAGGATGTTACAGCAAACCACCCTGTTTCCTGTTTGGACCTGATTTGATTTGGTATTACAAGTACATGGGGTTAGATTACTGGTTTTATAGTACATGGTCCAAATTGAACCAACTTCAAAGTACAGGTACCAAAAGTGGACTTTTCCCTTTTTTGATATATGCAATATCTTCTCATCCACTTGGTGAATGCTTGATTTGCGTCAAAGGATAATACATCTATATTTTTCTTTGTGCCTTTCTTCACAAAGGTCGAAATATCCTTATTTAAAAAAAAAATCATTTATCAATTAGTCAAATATTTCAGTAGAAACAATCATTTTTAAGGTTGTCGAGATGTAGGCCCTGTTTGGGGGGGCTTGAAGCCAGGTTCAGCTTCTAAAAAGCTAGCAAGCCCTCCAAACATCTCAACTTTTAAACGGCTTTTGGCATAATCTAGAAGTCATATATAAAAGCTGAAAGCTAGGTTGGACTTGCTTTTGCAGCTTATTGCTGAGGGAAATTAGCTATTTGTTAAACGATCTCTTATAAAAAGCAACAGCTACTTTTCAGTCCAGAAAGCCAAAAAAACAACTTTTTAGAAAAACTGCAGCTCCCCCAAACAAGGCTGTAGTTGCCAAACTTGTATCGTGCCTGATTATGTAGTCTTTTCTGAAGTCCTGTTACTTCTCAACAACTACGTTGTTGTGCCTTATCAGTTAGATGCTGTATAATTTGATTATTAACACTGCAAATTTGCAGTTATGTATATTGTTGTGAACCTTTGGCCCATGTCCACAACATATATATACAAGTTTCCTGATGAAAATTTATGTTTGGCAAATACTGCCATTATATAAGTTGATGTCATTATACCGTTCTGTTCCCAAACATAATGCTTCTCCACTCTTTTCTCAAGAGTCGATGATTTCTGTTTCTTTTGTAGTAAGGTATCACCTTGATGAGGATCCAAAAACCTTGAGAATTTTGGCAATTCCACTACATGATCCAAAAGGTTCTGTTTGCTACTATGATCACATGAGCATCTCTTCTGATGGGAAAGTTCTGGCTGCAACAAGTGGATCGACATTGCAATGGTTATGTGCAGAAACTGCTACAGTTTTGGATACAGCTGAGAAAGCACATGAAGGTGTGTAATGTTCCTGTTTGCTAGGGTGAATCCTCTTCAGGTTCTTTTGAAGGAACGAGGGCTTTAAAAACCGTATGGGTTGTGAAATGTTTTCTTCTCCATGTTGAAACATTTTATTATAACTAAAACTTGCAGAATAGTTGGCCTCAACTTTGTATGATCTTCAGAAGATTGATCGTATTTTCTCTTTAGAATTTCAGCCACTTTTCAATTGACAAAGTTGTTCAATGCAGATATGTTGAGCTATAACTCGCATCTTTTCTTGATGTGATCTTTGCCACTTTGGTAGATGAGCATGGAATGACATGTTTTCTGAATATACTCAGGTGATATAACTGGCATTGCTTGGGCTCAAAGGAAAATTCCAAATGGTAACGTTTATTTAAAATGCTTCAAAATCTGAGTCTTTGTCGCTTTGATTTATTTTTCATCTGAGTTTTCATGAACCTGTTCAAGTTAGTATTGTTAATGAAATAACATGTGTACTGGATCTGCTTAATATGCCAATCCTTGGGCACTATCAGTAGTGATCTGGTAAACGTTGGATGTTCACTGTAGCCATAGCCCATATGCAAATGCGATTCCTGTTTGGAGCTGATGCACTTCATGTCTCATGTTGTCTCTGTAGCTGTGTGCAAACACAATGTTTCCTTCTCACCTTGTGTAAATTGTTTTATGTAGCTTTTTTGCTGGAAGAATCCAGGTTGAAGATCTGTTTATGGTTTCTAAATCAAATTGAAATCAAATTATTGTTGATCTCTTCAGGTGGTGTTCCTGCTTTTGTTTTAGCGTCTGCTGGAGTGGACAAAAAGGTGAAGCTGTGGTTAGCTCCGGAGGTTAGTTCAACATGAGGGATTGATCGGATCCTGGGCATCCTCTATAAAGACAGCTTTCCTGAGGGTACAAAAAGAAGAAAAAGAGAGAAATGGAGAGGAGAGATTCAAGTTTATCTTAAAACAAGGGAAGATGTTGCTTTATAAGCAGTGAAGCATAGTATTGTTCCTTTGTGCTTGTGGGATAGCCCTGAGTCCTGACTGACGAGGATCGTCAAACATGCAGAGAGAAAGTGTGTTGTGTCGGCGGGCAGGCATCAATCATGGTACTGTAGTTTTTTCACATAGAAAACGTCACCTTTTGGAAATAAGCTGTATGCTGCTTCGTGCGTTTTACATTTTGACTAGAAGTGGTTCTGTAATCAGAGTAATTTGCGTGACTATGTTTGCTTTTGGATGCCGTAGTTGAACCTTTGTGATGATTGTTATATGGACGTGTCAGATGTGTTGCGTCGGTGCCCGTATCAGCGGCAGGCACAAGTGCAGCTGGTGATCGCCGATCACCGGAGAATCCCCAGTTGCCAAGCATACCCATGTGCTGCTGCTGGTCGGGCTCACGGACCGACTGACGGGAGGAAGAATCTAGCTTGACATCAAACATGTGCCGCACATCCAATCCGTCCTGACTGGAATCTGACGGTGAACAGCGTGCCTTGTTGGAGTAACAGAGTCTGCCAGAGCGTTTGCCACAGAATCTCACCTGATTGATTGATTACCACTCGGTTGCTTGACGACGAGTCCGTCTCGGCTACTCACTGTCCGGATTGGGAATCCTGTTAAAAACAACAGGATGAAACGAGCCGCGAAAAGTATACTGTTGATCTACAAAGGAAATCCCGGAAAGGTATAATATAGCATAGCAGCAATGCTCAAAGAATATTTGTGCTTTTCAGCGTTCAGTCAAATTATACATATGGCCTCCCCTTCCCTCGCACCCTCTACTAGCATATATGCGATGCCGTGGAAATATTTAACAAACAAACGCAAGCCTCCTCCAGGGTACTAGAGTACTAGTGCAACCACACTGCTGCTTGGGATTGAGCAAAGATTACATTATATATATAAAAAGGAGAGATTAATCAACCATCCCAAGTGTATTATTATTATATAAATTGATTTAGCCACCATCGAACAGACATTTCTCGATAAAAAAGCATTGGGAGATCGATCGAAAGTTTGAGAATGTCGAATAAAGCTCCACACCAACCTTTGAAACGTACGTTTCCCGCATTGTACTATATTAGTATGAAGTCTCAAAAGAGCAATAAGCACATAGACTCGTATATAGACCGCAATATTATCATTCTTTATATATTTGGCATTTCTGTGGAATTAACTAGACTATCAGTATCAGCAGATTCTATGCGCACCTTTTCTTCACTGAATTAATAAACTTGCCAAGAACTGTTTTGCTTTAATTATTTGGGAGGTACAAAGAGAACATATATATAGTTGGGAGTCATTTGTCGCTCGTATGTACGAACTGTGAGGAAGGAAGGCAATGCAGTGCCAATCAAATCTCTGAACTCGACAGTCTTCAGAAAACTAATCCGATCCTAACTTCACGCCCAGTTTACCACCTGGATAGGAACATTTGGAACCCACATCCTTGTGCAGTATAGTCAATTAGTCACGGTGTGATTGTATCCTGTAGTTATCAGTCCGAATATTATATACCCTGCAAATAATGTTGCTTGCCATCAGCACAACCATGGAGATCATGGGGCTATATGCATGCATGCATGTGGTGGCTGTTAGACAGTATCCTTGTTACCTTATATAAGAGATTGCTAGTTGCCCTGTATAGAGATTGTTTGCCTTGTATAGATATTGCTTTATATAGGTTTTCCTTCTATACCCTCTTGTACATGTATATATACCGGCTCATTAGCTTCATGTTGAATACAAGTGCTATTCATAACATGGTATCAGAGCCAAGGTTAGGGTTAGGTTTTCATTGACGTTGCGCTTGCATCATCCAACTCATCCTTGCTTGGCCAGCTCTTCCTGTTGGCCGTCTCTTCGTCTATTGGCCGGATCTTCCCGTCGGCCGTCTCCCGCCACCAGATCGTTGCCCATCGGTTGCCAGAGGGCAGCAGCCGGCTGTCTTCACCGATGCTTCTTCCTCTGTGATGGTCGTTTCTGCCGGCTGCCTGCTATTTCCTCACCGACGGCACGTCTGGCGCCTCTTTTGCTATTCGCCGATTTCTCATCGGATCCAAGCTGACGTTCCCTGGTGGCGGTTCCTGAGGATTTGCTGTCCCAAGTCACCCACCATCGCCTGGCCGTTCGCCTGAGGAATTGCCGCCCCGCCCTAGTCTGACCTCGTCACCGGCTGAGCCCAATCCAGGCCGCCAGCCACCGACAACCACAGACGTCGCCCAGCCCGCCTACGCCGTCGCCATCGACGTCGCCCGGCCCTGCTCGAGCCTGGCCGATGCTCGCCCGACGCCGACCGTCACCCGTCCGCCCCAGTTGCGCTCGCCTGACACCGCCGCCACTGACGGCCATTCGGCCGACTCTATCGCCCGGCTCCAGTGTCGCATGCGCTCGTGGCTTCCAATATGATCGGACTTCAAATTTTTCAAACCGGATTTGATCCGGTTAAGTAGCTAGGTAAAAAAAATATCGTCATCTGCAGGTTCTTCTTCGGGCACCGTCTTTGTTCCTCGATGCCTAATTATCTTTGATGGTCTCAATTATCGTGACTGGGTTCTTCATATGCGTCTTCATATGCGAGGACAACGTCTGTGGGAGTTTCTTACCGGCGAGCTATCATGTTCACCTCGTCCTGCTCCCCTGACATGCCTGTTCTTCCTAAGGAGGCTGATGTTGCTACTCAACAGAAGGCCTCCGATGATTATGCTGATGCTGTGGAGTCTTTTCAAACTCAATTTACTGCATAAAAGATATGGGTTGATGAAGATGCTCGTGCCTCTGCTATTCTGGTTGCTAGTACGGAGGTGCATCTCACTGGTGATATTGTCGGTTTGTCTTTAACACAGTTGATGTGGGCGCATCTTCGCGATCGCTATGAGCCCGCTGGTGATTCTTTATATCTTGTTGTTGTACGACAGGAGCAGTCGTTACAGCGGGGTGATTCTACCGTGGATGAGTTCTATGCACAACTGTCCTCGGTGTGGCGTCAGCTTGATTCTCTTGAACCGGAGGTTT
This sequence comes from Otatea glauca, assembly GCA_036346275.1. Taxonomy (NCBI): domain Eukaryota; kingdom Viridiplantae; phylum Streptophyta; class Magnoliopsida; order Poales; family Poaceae; genus Otatea; species Otatea glauca. The sequence continues at coordinate 92,492,591 of CM070715.1, forward strand.
GCCTCACCTGTCAGTGCTGCTAGCGTCAACACTCTCACTTGGAGCTTCACCGTATCTACGACGTCCTGACACGCCTTCGGGCTGAATTTGAGCAGATTCGTGCTCAGCTGCTTGCCCGTCATCCTCGTGTGACCTTGTTGGAGGCTCTTGCAGCTATTCATGCTGAGGAGACTCTTCTTCGTGGTGCGGGCCTGCTAGTATCTCCTTCAGTCCTGGCAGTGCCTTGTGCTACTCCTCCATCAGTGGCGCCTACTTCAGTATCGACTACTAGGGGTGTAGGGCTTCACTGCACCTACTGCAACAAGGATGGGCATGTGGAGTAGTTTTGCTATCGGAAGAAAAAGGATCTTGCTCGTCGCAATGGGCGTCCTCCTAAGGGCACTAGACTCCTAGGTGCCTCTCCTCAATAGGCTTATGCTGGTTCTGACCCCACTCAGGAGATTCTTATGCTGCTACGTCGTATGGTTATTTCTGCACCGTCAGGTTCTGCTACTTAGTCTTCCAATGAGAGACTACCTTCCTACTCATCAGGTATCACACCATGGATTCTTGACTTCGGAGCTTCTTTTCATATGACATCTGATCCAATGAGTCTCCATTCCATTAATCCTCTTGCTGCTCCTATCACTGTACAGACTGCAGATGGTACCTCTCTTTCTGTTGCAGGACGAGGCACTCTTTTGTCTTCCTCTTTTCATGTTCCTGTTGTTTCTCAAGTTCCTAAACTTACCATGCAGCTTATATCCGCTGGCCAGCTCACTGATCATGACTGTTGTATTATCCTTGACTCTAACTCTTGCTGTGTTCAGGATTGCAGGACGGGGTCTCTGGTTGGTATTGGCCCTCACCGTCGTAACTTTCAGCGCCTTTGGGAGCTTGACTGGCTTCGTCTTCCTTCCGCTGCCCCTGCCAGTTTCTCAGTCTCCTCCGTTGCTTCTGCCTCCGTTGCATCTTCTACTGGGTCGTTTGCTCAGTGGCATCACTGTTTAGGGAATCTTTGTGGGTCACGTCTGTCTTCTTTAATTCGTCGTGATCTTTTAGGATCTGTGTCTGGTGATACCTCTTTAGATTGTGCGGGTTGTAAGCTTGGTAAACAGCTACAACTCCCATATCCTTCCAGTGAGTCTGTATCCCAACGTCCCTTTGATCTTATTCATTCTGATGTTTGGGGTCCGTCTCCTTTTGTTTCAAAAGGGGGTCATAAATACTATATTCTTTTTATAAATGATTTCTCTCGCCATACTTGGATATACTTTATGTCTTCTCGTAGCGAGGCTTTGTCCATCTATAAGAATTTTGCCACTATGATCCGTGCTCAGCTTGACTCTCCCACTCGAGTTCTTCGTGCTGACTTAGTAGGGGAGTATCTGTCCGGCACCCTTTGTGCTTTTCTTGCTACACAGGGCACTCTTTCTCAGTTTTTCTGTCCTGATGCTCATGCTCAGAATGGTGTGGCTGAGCCCAAGCATCGCCATCTTCTTGAGACAGCTCATGCTCTTTTACTTCCTTTCGCTGTTCCATCTCATTTCTAGGCTGAGGCTGTTTCCACTGCCACTTACTTGATTAATATTCAGCCTTCTTCTGCTCTTCAGGGTGGGATTCTAGTGGAGCATCTTTGTGGCATGCTTATTGATTACTCTAGTCTTCGCCTCTTTGGGTGTGTGTACTATGTCCTCCTTACACCTCGTGAACGCACTAAACTGACTGCTTAGTCTATTGAGTGTATTTTTCTGGGATATAGTAATGAGCACAAGGGATATCATTGTTGGGATTCTATTGGCCGACGGATGCGGATCTCTCGGGATGTTACTTTTGATGAGTCTCATCCCTCTACCCTTGTCTTTCTTCCACTTCAGCATCTCTTGTTGAGCCGCTTTCTTTCTTGACTTTTCCTGATACTCCTGTTGTCACACTTCCTTCTCCACGGTTGACGTCTCCTTCTTCACCGATCTCTCCACATGAGTCTTCACCTCCTGTGCCTTCTCAACCTGTTTTTTCTGACACTGTTCCTTCTTATCCTCTATACTGCACTCATCGTCCGCGTGTTGAGGATTCTTCTGATGTTTCATCTTCCCTTGTTGAGTCCTCTTCTTTCGTGCCTTCTCCTCGCTATGCTCTTCGTGATCGTCAGTCTATTCGGCCTCCTGAGCACATTGGATTTGCTGGTGCTATTCTTGCCGAGCCTACTTCTTATCGCGAGGCTGTTATTCATCAGGAATGGCATCATGCGATGACATAGGAGCTTGTTGCCCTTGAGTGCACTGGCACGTGAGATCTTTTGTCCCTTCCTCCAAATGTCCATCCCATTACATGCAAGTGGGTCTATAAGGTTAAGACTCGCTCTCATGGTTCTCTTGAGCGCTACAAGGCTTGTCTTGTGGCACGTGGTTTTCAGCAGGAGCATGGTTGTGATTATGATGAGACTTTTGCTCCTGTGGCTCATATGACCATTGTTCGCACTCTTTTTGCTGTGGCATCTGTTCGTCAGTGGTCTATCTCTCAGCTTGATATCAATAATGCCTTTCTTAATGGTGAGCTACGTGAGGAGGTCTTTATGCGACCAACACCGGGATATTTTGTTCCTAAGGGTATGGTTTGTCGGCTTCGGCGCTCTCTTTGTGGGCTCAAGCAAGCCTCTCATGCCTGATTTGAGCGTTTTTCTTCTGTGGTCACTGCTGCTGGCTTTTCTGGTAGTGCTCATGATCCTGCGCTCTTTGTTCACACTTTACCTCGTGGACGGACTCTTCTTCTTCTCTATGTTGATGACATGGTCATTACTGGCAATGACTCTCAGTATATTGCCTTTGTGAAGGCACGTCTCAGTGAGCAGTTTCTCATGTCTGATCTGGGTCCTCTTCAGTACTTTCTTAGGATTGAAGTCTCTTCTACACCTGAGGGTTTCTTTCTATCCCAAGAGAAGTATATTCAGGATCTTCTTGATCGTGCTTCTCTCACTGATCAGCGCACCGCTGAGACTCCTATGGAGCTCAATGTTCACCTTCAACCTACTGATGGTCAACTTCTTGAGGATCCTACTCGCTATCGCCATCTTGTTGGGAGTCTTGTTTACCTTGGTGTCACTCGTCCTGACATTTCATATCCAGTTCATATCTTGAGTCAATTTGTTTCTGCTCCCACTCAGCTTCACTATAGTCATCTTCTTCGTGTTCTACGATATCTTCATGGAACTATCTCTCGCCGTCTTTTCTTTCCTCGTTCCACCTCCCTCCAGCTTCAGACATACTCCGATGCTACCTGGGCTAGTGATCCCTTCGATCGCTGGTCTCTTTCTGCTTATTGTGTTTTTCTTGGTGGTTCTCTCATTACTTGGAAGACTAAGAAGCAGATAGCAATTTCTCGTTCCAGTGCTGAGGCTGAGTTGGGAGCGATGGCTCTTTTGACAGCAAAGGTTATTTGGCTACGGTGGCTACTTGAGAATTTTGGTGTTTCTGTTTCTACACCGACTCCTCTTTTATCTGACAGTATAGGTGCTATTAGCATTCCTCGCGATCCAGTGAAGCATGAGCTCACCAAGCATATTGGCGTTAATGCTTCCTACATGCAGACACAGGTACAGGATCAGGTTGTGGCTCTTCAGTATGTGCCTTCAGAGCTTCAATTAGCAGATTTCTTTATGAAGACACAGACTAGAGCTCAGCACAGCTTTTATCTCTCCAAACTCAGTGTTGTTGATCCACCATGAGTTTGAGGAGGGGTGTTAGACAGTATCCTTGTTACCTTATATAAGAGATTGCTAGTTGCACTGTATAGAGATTGTTTGCCTTGAATAGATATTGCCTTATATAGATTTTCCTTCTATACCCTCTTGTACATGTATATATACTGGCTCATTGGCCTCATGTTGAATACAAGTGCTATTCATAACAGTGGCGACCTGTATAATTAGCCTAGGGTAACGATAGTAGCACTGCCATCACTTTGAGATAATTACGTGAATCTCGGCATACTAACTAATCAAAATATCGAGCGGACTCGATATTTTATCAGTTAGTACGTCGTATTCAGAGTGTTGTAACAGAACAATAATTGTAGACTGAATATAAATATATTACAAACCAAGTCACGCAGGGCTATATGTCCAGTACCATAAGGATACATCAGATCCAAGAGTAACAAAAGGATATTACATAGATACTATTTACACCAAAAGACTGACAAAACCGATGTACGGCTACCCATCCCTTCTATCCCTCCTGGTAGAAGTTAGCCGCATCGTCAAACCATCCAGAAGCTTGAGCACCAAAACTTTTCTCTAGAAAAGGGGGATTTAACAAGAATGAGTACAAATGTACTCAGCAAGCATTATTAGTAAATGTAGTAAATGATTTTCTCTCAATCCATCCAAACTCCAACTAATACTCACCTTCCCTCAACATCCACTCTTACAAACATTAGGTTTTTGGTTTTCTTTAAGGGTTGTTTATTTAAAATTTTCAAAACCAGCTACTAGCACTCGTATATGAGGCAGACTTAGCTTCCGTAGCCTCCAATCCAGGAGACAGCCATGAATTCATAATTTTTAACCCTGCACAAGTTCGTATTATTTTTAGCCATAACGACCCCATCCTGTAAGGCCCCAGAACGTTTATCACTAATTCCAGCATTATATCTCCAACCCTGGTAGCCGACGAGTAGTGGTGTCCTCGACTATTCTCCACCTACCCTCAGCGTACCATGCTACCGTAGTAGCACTGATACTCCCCTAGGCTTTAAATATAGCGCCTGATCAACCAAAGCTGATTCTGTGTCCCTCACTGGGACTCCCGACATACCAGCTTCACACTCCTAGTTATCTACATAACCACCAATGTGGAGATCATAATGACTTCATAGCGACAACCTTTTCTGACTGATTTCACTCACTATGGTTGATACTGGAATATGGCTCATTGCCCGAGTGTAGTTGATTGACCTTATATTATAGCTTATGTAGAGGACCCCGTCGGCTAATACCTCCTCTTCGACGCCCTCTACCCACCATAATTAATAATAATAACACATCCATGACTCCATTCATGGACGATCTAAACAACAGATCCACCAATTCCAACATCACATTACCATGTCATCACTTCATTCACAAACCACATTTCCATCCGAGTCCAATTCAAGGTTTTCAATTGCAATATATGTTTTTTTCAATGCAGTGATGATATAGGTAAGCATAAAAGCAGTTAAAAATATTTCACAAGACATGATTAAAGGAAAGCTTGCCTGTATTAGGATTGATATATTCGGCCTCACCCGTATACTGGATCTGATTGGCTGGAATGCTCAGGTCTGATCCTGAAAGCAAAAAGCATTAACTAGGGTAATTAAGGTGAACAATTTATTCTGGCGTCCAACCAATTTTTGATCATTCGTACAATTTTATCTTGGCACTACTTAATTCATACCAGTTGTCGATTTTTACACGATCCGCAAGTTGATCAACAAAATCAACGCAGTCCGCGACACGAATTATTTTTCCTACCTTTTTCCCCTCACTTTTTCTCTCTTCTTTTCTCTCTTCCCATTTTCTCCTTCTTTTTCTTTCTTTTCCTTTCTTCCTTCTCTCCTCTCCTCTTCTCCTTTTCTTTTATTTCTTTCTTTCCCCCAACCTTTTCCCCTCCTGGCCGAGAGCCTCTCGGCTGCATCGCCCCTTCTTCTCCTAGCCGAGCGCATGGCTGCCTCTCTCCCTACTTCCTTCGGTCGGCCAGTCACTTCCCTGCGCCGCCTCTCTCTTCTACCCCCCTCTCTCTCCTTGCTACCTGGCCGACAGCTCACCCCTATGGCCAGATCTAGCGTCGGCCTAGCATCTGTGCCTCTTCCCTGGCTGGTCTCTTATCCGCGCACGGCTGTGCCCTTACCCGGCTCGGCACCGACCGAGCCCTACCTGCTCGGGTCAGGCCTAGCCAACTGGGGTGACGCCGACCGAGCACGGCACCAGAGCCACCCCTCCTCTGGTCGAGCCACTCCTCCACGGCTCCTCTACCGATTCTACTTGGCCAGGGTTTTCTACCCATTTCATTTTTTCATGCATTTTTGGTTTGTTTGCTTCCATTGATTGGTGCTTAAGAATGATGGTTCTATGATGAACGTTGGGAGCTTGATCTACACATGAAAGAACAGATACTGCACTAACCCTAGTGTCTATCCCAACTACTGAGAACCCCGGGGAACGACCTGATCTACCCCCTACACTACCCCATTGGCTAACTAAGCCCTCGATCTGCCCTCTATGCATTACATCCCGCATTGTAGCTACTGTTGGCATGAGAGCAAAATGAAACTGGGATTGATTGGGGCTAAGCAATGTGGTGGATGAACTGATGGTGGTGATGAGGAGATTGCAGACGGCTTTCTTGGCCTCTTCTTCCTGGTCGGCTAGCTTCTGGATGGTGCTCCTCCTTCTGGTTATTCCTCACCTCCCCTTCTGGATGAGGTCGCCCCTCTTCTGGACTCCCACTCGCCTCCTTCTGGTGGCTTGTTCTTGTGCTTGGTGTTCTTGTGGAGAGGAACAATGGAAGCACTGGCTTTGGTTACTTCGGTTTGAAGCTTGGCTGTGCTCTTGTGGCCTTTCGGTTTGTGTGGAGAATGGGAGACAGAGGTGAAATGGTTGGCTTCTAGTTGGCTCTCTCTCTCTCTCTCTCGACTGGCTTTATGTACTTGGCATTGTGGCACATGACCATTTTGCCCTTGGGCTTTTACTGGTCTCTGTTGGTTATAAGGGCACTACAATCACTTCTAACGGTATCTGCAACCGTACCAGGTAAGATCCTAATGCGCCGAATGATGAATCCGGAACTAGCGAGAGGTGCTTGTCTGGGTCCCAAATAGGTCAGGTACCTCGATGAACGGTACCATTACTGCGGGACTGCCGGCACTTCTCAAATCCCTTACATTTTATTATCTTGTCTAATCATATTTTTATTGCTTAATTAATGTTTTAATGCTTTTAATTAATTGATAACCCTTGATTATCACACATGCATATGGGCGTGTTCTGAACTTCTAATTTGTAGGCACACGAGCATTTCTGCTTTTAGGGGTGGCCTAGCTCTTAATTAGAGAATTTAGAGCACTATTCTGGACTTTATTTCCCTTTGTTCCTTCTTTCCGAAAAAACTATGCTCTAAGATCCAAATGTATGCTATGCTTTGATTTCTTTTGAGAAAGAAAATCTAATAGCTTTCTTTTGGAATATGGAGGCCCCTCCACTGCACTCGAGCTCATCTAGCTAGTTGAGTGCTTTCAAGTCAAAGGTCTCTCTGACCAATCATCAATATGACTAAATTTTGTTTGTAATCTATTGCTACTTGTGCCTTTTTCTTTATTTTAGTTAGAACAGCAATTATATACGACTTTAGAGGAAGCTAGTTTGGTGCTGAGATAAGGAGAAAGCAGAAACAATTAGCAGCTAGCTAGCCCACAGATTTAATTTCTTCTTCTACTGTTGGGACATGCTTCTGCAGTCTGCAACATTCCGAATAACAAGATGCATGAAGTTTAAAGCAACAATGGCTAGTCATATAAGCAACCCAGATTACAAATAGTTTCGGTTGGTCTTTGTCCAATATAATCTGGACAGCGATTTGTTTCAATATAATCATGCATACCTATTTCTTTTTAATACAACAGAATCATATATGCAGGAAGATGGTAGGTACATCCATGGATTGAGTCTCTACTCTCTACTCTTATATATGCTTTTGGAGAATACTAATACTACTGCTATATATCAAAGTTCAGGTAACCACCGGCCACTGTGCTTGTTTCTCCCTTATCCCTATGATATGATTAAAGTATCAATGTAGCATCATTTTCTTTAGTTACATAAAGTTTCTTCTTTTAAAAAAGGCCACCTTTTTCTTTCTCATGTATGCCTGGATTGACTTTTCAATAAGATAAGATAGTGTTTTCCATCACAAAAACAATGACATGGCATTAAAAGGAAAGTTTCCTGTTGAGCTCTTAAAGCTAGCTAGTCACTAAATGCTTCAGAAATACAGCACATGTGACATAGTTTTCGACCGATGCTCAGGAGCTTTTAGTTACCCCCAGCCTTTATCAAAGATGGAGATATGTATAAACCGTAGGCTTAATTGTATACATAAGCGTTTTTAGGAGTTGGAACATTTTCAGGAACCTAGACCACCCTATGTATATACCGGACAAACAGCTGCTGAAAGAACCAGCTGTAGAGTTTGCTGGTACTGAGAAGAAAAAAAACTGAACACTGGGATATATAAAATACCCATGAATGCATGGTTGGTCTGATTCATCCAGTTTAGTTGAAGTGTTTCATTAATCGAGATCAACTAAACTCTCATGCATTCAGGAGCAGCATGTGGTGTGAGGATGGATGGAATCCTCATGATTTAGTCAACCAACCCTCCCATGTGTCTCTAGTGGTTGACCAGATCACTCACCAATTCTATACAGGAAATTTTCAACTTGTTCATAGTCATAGGCTCACAGCACAGGATTAAACAATTAGTACCAAGTTGCTCACAAGAGATGAGATAGAAAGCGTGAATGCTGGAGTACATGAGCAACAAGCTAGGAGCAAAAAAAAAAAAAAATCTAGACCTGGATTTACAGTTGCAACGATTGCCTCCCCTGGAGTGGACAGATGCATGCGTGTTTCTAGTATCAAGTTTCTACCATCGTTTACGGGTATGCAGATGCACTAGTGTGTCAAATGGCTGTATCATTATCCTCACCGGGTGGATGGACATGCAGAAAGTAGCAAGATGCATTTGCATGCATACTAGCACATACCCCCATCATCTTGTTCAGCTGATGGGATGCAGCTTCCCTGTAGCTAGAGCCTTCTGCTGTCATATGTGTGAGTCAGGTTTTACTTGCAAAACAAACAAAAAATGTGAGAGTCAGGCACATGCACAGTGTAGTGCACTGCCTAAGTGATCATGGTTGATGAGGCACCAGGCCACCAACATGCAAACACATTGGTGTAGTTTTATAAAGTTTCAGTCAGTGCATCGCCATACCATGTGCTAGTAATTTGTGGCCACTTCATAAGAGTTGTTTGGAAGTTTTCGCTAGTAATCGGTAGGCGATATATCACTCATCCCCCTCGAAAGGAGGAAGCAAATCACTCATTATTGAATAGTCTTTTTTTCCCTCTCTCCAAGAGCATGCATTAAGACAGACTTTTGAGTAAAAGAGGTGCGCATCATTGCATTAAGATTGTGGTTAAGACCCAATTTCAAGAACAACTGCATATATAGAAGGCTGCTAGACATGAGTGGCAGAAGAGAAGAAACTGGCAACGATCGTGCTCAGCTCAGACACAATTGTTGCTTTCAACTGCCACGCCAAGCAACCACAGAATATCACTTACGATATACTATTATTTGTGTGGATATATATATATATATATATATATATATAAGCCATATTTGAGTATAATTTTCGAAAATTTTAGCTTTAGGGTATATACCCATCTATAACAATTCAAATTAAACGCATATCTTTGAAAAAATATACTCGAATTCAAAGATTTTGAACGAGTTTGGAACCCATGCTTTGCTGATTTATATATAAAATCAGCACATGCCTACAATCAAACTATCATCAAAAAGGGAAACTATAGTTTGAATTTCAGTTCAAACTTATTTGAACTAGATAGTAAATTGGTTAAACTCAGCCTCTTAAAAATTTCAAAAAAATTCACATGAAAATACATAGGAAAAATATCCTTTTTAAATCATGGTGCCCATACACCATTATATATACATGCGCGCGCACACCATTTTTCTTTTGTACATGCATGATGCATCAAGATTCCATCCGGCCCCAATTATCACAAAAATCCATAGAGATCAATTAAGTAGGGAGGAAAAAAGAACTAAAATCATTGTGCGGACACAGATTTCTCTCTCCATCTACTAGCGTTGATTTCTGATCAGACGGTCCATATGCATGAGCTTACTGTTCCATTGGCACTCCTGTCCGTATTGCCTCGGCAATTGTCGTCGACCACGCCGGTGCCCTCGACGCCGTTGAAGTTGCTCATGCGGCCGCGCTCCATCGATTCACGGTGCACGGCAGCTCATCTCCTTCTCAAATCGCCACACGTAGTTCAGCCCGACGAGGAGCTCCGCGACGGCGGCCTCCACCTTGTCGCGGTCCGCGAAATGCAGCGTCTGCAGCAGCAGCACGTTGCCGCCGCCCCTCGGTGCCAATCCGGTTATGTTCACCGCGGCCGTCGTCTTCCTCTGCTCAAAGCTGCGCTCCGCCTGCCACCGCATCGTCGCGTGCGCCATCGGCGAGAGCCACTCCAAGATCCCGGCCAGTGCGTCGCGCCACTCGCCGGCCAGCCCGGGGTAGGCCGCCGGCACCGCGCCCCGCAGAAGCGCGCGGAGCTGCGCGCGAACGCTCGCCGTGAGCATGCCGTACAGCTCGTCCCGCTCGTCCGGCCCCACAAGCCGCGGCGAACGCGCCATCCTCTCGATCGAGATGACCAACCCGGCGTACCGCGTAGCCAACGCGGCCGCGCCCAGAGTCCCCGGCGGGGGCGCCAGCGCCGCCGAGCTGTACTCGAAGAACCCGCCCCGTTTCACGCCTTTGTCGAACAGCACCTCCTCCATTGACATGGACTTCCGCGACAGCGGTGGCGGGGACCGCGCGTCCGCGGACGGGTGGACGGCCGAGGAGAGAGTGAGGCTGCGGTGAAGCGGCGCGTGTCGCTGATCTTGTCCGGCGCCGAAGACGAGCTTGATGCGCGCGAGGATGGTGCATGCCGCCCGCGCCAGCGACGAGACGACGGCGTCGAAGGTGCAGCCCCAGAGGGACGTCTGCTTGAGGTGCTTGACCTCCTGCTTCTTGGAGAATATCAGCTGCTGCTGCTCGGCCGCCACCGAGATCTTGCTCGCCGAGAGGCTACGGCGATGGCATCCGCCGCATTGGAGGAGCTTCCGGAGGCCGTGCTCGGCCTCCGCGAGTTCCTCCATGGCTCTGCGGAGCGCGGTGGTACTGGCCACTTGCTTGTCCATCTTGTGCGCCCTCGAGTCCATCTCCTTCCATGTCGCCGCCCACCGGTGGCGGTCACGGCCAGTGTCGGCGAAGTCCAAGAAGGCGTCTCTGAACTCGCGGAGGCAGGGATCGGCGCAGCGCGCGGCCAGCAAGGCGACGGACTCGGACGCCACGCGGAGCGCATCCACGAGCTCGGCGCACGCGAGGCCGAGGAGGAAGGCGTCGTCGTTGGAGACGACCTTGCGGACGCCGTCGAGGTTGACGATCTCGTGGCGGAGGCGCGCGACCGCGGCGTCCCCGACGGCGCGCCACATTTGTAGGAGCTTGGACATGAGGCTGGCGACCTCGAAGGCGAGGATGCCGACGTTGGTCTTCTTGGCGCCCCTGCCGGCGCCCGGCGGCGCTCCCGACGACTTTGCCGAGGCGAGGCCGGACGACATGGCCGAGCAGATCTTGGTGAGCCATGAGTCCAGAGCCATGGGCATCTGTACTGTACTGTTGTGCTGTCACTGCGAATGCAAGTGGGCGAGCTATGCTATTCTACGCACCACCAAGGCGAGGAGGAGGAGGCAAGAGGCAACTTCTTGCATTCATATAGTATAACACTGAGCTGATAGCCTTGTAGGCTTGTAGCAGAAGTATATAACTACAGCAAGAATGGAAGTTGTTCAAGGTAAAATAAAAATATTTGGACACATATGGGCTTGGTAAATGAGAGCTAGTGCCTACTTGAGGAATGAGGAGTATAACACGTACTAGTGGGTATCTGATAACAACAGCTTCCAGCCGCTCCTACAGCTACAAGGCGACTCGGGAGGCGACCACGCAGAGCGGCCTGAGAGCCCCTAACTACCGTGCAACTCCCCTCGCCGCCGCTAGTGGTCGGCGGTGGCGGCGGGCCCTTCCACACGTCTCCCGATCTACTCCCGTACTCCTGGAGAAGTGGGCGCAGCAGTTGGGCAGTCCAATTTGGCTATGAGATCTAGCTGAAATCTAGAGCAGATGGCTCGGTCACGGGTGGAGGTCTCTCGGACGGCCTTCAAGTAGTTGACAGGGAGCCGTAGCGGACGCCGGCTCGAGTCGGCGCGGGTGAGATGGCCCGGAGGTTGGAGCGGAGCGAGCCTCGCAGACCGGCGGTCGGCGTAGTGGGTCTGGAGCTCGGGGTGACCGGCGATCTGGCGTCGCTAGGCGGAGGCAGACGGGAAGGAGACTGCCAGAAGAAGAAGACACCAAAGGCTAGCTGGAGTCGGCCGGAAGAAAAAGACGAAGCTTGGCTGGAGATGGCAGCCGGGAAGGAGACGGACTGAGTCAGTAGAAGGCGATGCGGGCCTGCGTCAAAGATGAGCGGGAATGGGGGGTCGGTCGAGGCGGCTGGGCGACGCGGGTTGCGGGAGGAGGCTCGGACCGGCCGAAGACAAGGTCAGGATGCGATTGCCGAAGGTGATGGGCGACGAGGCCTAGGCGGGGATTGATGGACGTGTTCTTGTCGTTGCTTCACAAGGTGTTGGTCTAGCTGGTGTAGGTGGTGTCATGGAGAGAGCTTCCAAGTTTAGGGCTCATTCTCCAATGTTGGTGTCTCCTCTGCTGTGATGGACGCTTATGTTGCATTCTCTTTTTCTGAAATAAATGGCAGAGCTACTGTCCTAAAAAAACGTACGTACTAGTGGGCAAGGAAAAAAAGAGAGAGAAAATGCTTGTTTACTTTGAAATATATATGCATAGAAGATGAAGGTGGCCAAGATGATCAAATTAGTCTTGAGAGTAAGGAGATGGTTGAAACTTGCTTTGAAATATTTGGTGTTCATTGATGTGGTTGGCTATTAAGATCTGGACTTCTGGAGTGGAAAATTAAATTCGTTGTGGAGCTTTGGATTCGTGAAAGGTGGCGATAGTGATATAGGAATGGAAAGCTGGCACCAAGGAGGGGTAGACGGTGGGGGCAGGGCTTTGCCTGATCGATCAGTTTGTCAAGGAACGGCGAAACGCTTGCCTAGCCTGCGTTGATCATCCAATCGAGAAATCAATCTTGGAAAGCAAGCGTGGATTAGCCATGCCAGCTCGAGTTCTCAACTGTGCGAAAAGAAGAAGTTGGACCTGATCTCTTCTTATTATGCAAACTCGGAGCGTCAAATGCTGTTCTAGATTTGACGTTCTACCCCACGAATGTATAGTTGGGGTCGCCAAGCGTTCATACACCATTGGCACAGACAGACAAGAGTGGTTACAAAAGAGACAAGGGTGGGGCAGGGGTTGAAACTTGCAATGCAGAGAGAGAACTCGGTCTTAGCTGGTGGCAAAAAAAGTTGATTCCTTAGTATTTTGGTGGGGGTAAACAACAAGCTAATCTGCTGGTGGTGGTGCATACATATCTATCTATCTTTCCACATCATTTTCTGATTTGATCTGAACCGGTATCAACGCACACCACACATGCATGGCCATGGCTGCCTAGCTGCTGTCTAGTCCCATCTGCTTATTGCGATAATCTGTCTGGCTTAGTGGCCAGATGCTAGTGTGTGGAGTTTGGTTAATTGTGTGGAGCATACATATCTGCTGCATATGTGTGTGCAAGTGCAAGCTAGTGTCTTGCTGTGCATCCATTATAAAATTTATTTGGACATGGAATTTTCTTGCTCAGTGCGGGAGACATGTGAATCAACCTGACGATCGATTTTGTTTTTAGTCACCATCAGATATACTACCAAAGTAGCAATTATTGTGAGATTACGCGTGCGTTCAACAACAAGCCTAACAAATTGTGCGCACGGTCTGTAACCACGTAAAAGGAAAGGTTAAAAACAATCAGCGCAAACGGTTTTAGAACCGTCAGATGACTTAGGACCATCTATGATAGTTGCATGTCACGGGTGTTTATTTACAAAAAAAAAAAAACACGGCCTGCGATAGTTACACATTACGGACGGTTAGTACATAAAAAATCGTATATGATAATGATAAATAACAGATGATTTCAATTAACAACCGTCTGCAATAAACATAAATAACAGATAGTTCGTTACAATCTCCTATTAAATGTATTTTTTATACATAATTTCAATTTTATAGTTGGCCTCACGAATCACGCTAGTCATACTCTCTGTAGAGATACACAACACACTTTAAAACAGATATAAGATAAGTAATTCACAGTTATGATAAATACATACAATAGAGTTAATTTACAAAATTTTCTTCTTGTGGTACGTCAATGGGATATATTCACGTACTCCGGTCTAGCTAGCTGGCTCTTCTCAGGATATGTCATGGAATTTGTTACAGAATATCTTATCGATCTGGTGGTTAATTTACAAAACCATTAGCTTAATTTGCTCAACTAAGCGAATCCGGCTTGGTCTTAGAGTTTTCTACATCATAATATTAGGTGCAAGGAAGAATTAAGTAAATCTGTGAGCTGTCTTGTTGGGACAAAAGATGATATATACATCTTTAGTGGTTTGACTGGTTTCATCATGCATGCATGTTTCGATTGGCATGAGATAGCATACGTACGAAAATGTATACTAGCTAGGTCGAAACTACCCCGCAGGGAACTAGCTAGATGAAAACAAAAGGTAGCTGTATTATGATTTGATATATATATATATATATATATATAAATAAATAATTCTATAGAACATCCTGAATTTTGCTCAAAAGTCCGCCCAACACCTTAAACTTCAAAACAGGTTATTTAGCACTCCGAACTTTTTAATCCTGTTCGTTTAACACACTAAGCTAGTTTTATAGGAGGAAAAAGTCTATATAACACCCTTAACTTTGCTCAAAAGTTTGTCTGACACTCTAAATTTTAAAACTGGTTATTTAACACTTCGAACTTTTCAATCCCATTCGTTTAGCACCCTGAGCTTTTAACCTATTTTGGGGTGTTAAACGAACGAGAATAGAAAGTTCAGGGTGCTAGATAATCGGTTTTAAAATTTGAAGTATCGGACGGACTTTTGAGCAAAGTTCGGTATTATATGGACTTCCCCCTACAAAACCAGCTAAGGTGTTAAACGAATGGGATTGAAAAATTCGGAGTGCTAGATAACTAGTTTCAAAATTTGAGATATTGAACGGTTTTTTTTAGTAAAGTTCAAACTGTTATATAGATTTTTTTCAATATATATATATATATATAGGAAGCCTTTTCCGTACTCCCAGGAGTACATATTCCCACCTCTAATATACCACTTAAATGAACGCTTTATACACCTTTATCACTTTCAGTATACTCCAATAATAATTCTAATATACTCCAATGCGACCTGGTTAAAAAAATTTCATCATAGCACTTTATTTTTTTGCTACATACTATTTTCCATATGTAAAACAAATATATAAACAAATTATGCTATAAATTGTGGACTTTAATGAAATTTTTCATGAAACTCACTTTGGAGTATCTTAGAATCAGTATTAGAGTATACTCAAAAGGATAAAGAGGTATAACAACATCATTTAAACGGTATACTAGAGGTGGGAGTACGTATACACCCAGGAGTACGAAATCATTTTCATATATATATATATATATATATATATATATATATATATATATATATATATATATATATATATGTATGTATGTATGTATGTATGTATGTATGTATGTATGTATGTACTATTATATCAAGAGTTGCTTGATATATGTAAGGGACTAACTAGAAACAATGAGTCCATCATCCATACAAACTAGACGGAGTACAGACAGCTCTCTTGTCCTTCAAGTCAGGGGCCATTAGCTATTATAGCTAGTTCACTGCACTGCACCCACCGTTCGATCCTTATCATGACATCGATCGTCGCCATATAAAGAAAGAAGCTTTTTAACTTGTCAATCATAGTCATAGGCTCATAGCCCATATCTCTACACACACAATATATATATATATATATATATATATATATATATATACACACAATATGCGCGTTAGTGCATTCTCATATTTCTAATATATTATTTAAATAAATATGTTATACTCTTTTATTACTTTTGATACACATAAATACTAATTCTTTATTCTAATGTGACATGGTTGAAAAAATTTCATCGGATGTCTTTATTTTTGCTACATACCCTTTTTCATATACAAAATAAGTATATACACAAATTATGCTATAAAAAATAGACTTTGATGAAATTTGTAATGGAACTCACTTTGAAATATCTTACAATCATTACAAGGGTACAAGGGTATTCTTAAAAGGACAAAGAAGTATACTTTTTTGTTTAAGTGGTATACGAGTGAGTATGTGTGTATATTATATATATATATATATATATATATATTTGTTTATGCGGTATACGAGGATGTGTGTATATGTATACAGACGACCACTGAACTGATGCAAGCGAGGCAGCTGCCACTACTACAGTACGACCACTACTTTGTTGGCTTTGACCCCGAGGCCCGAGCCCAAGAGCCTTTTGGCTCCATTCTTTCTTTGCTAGTGCGCTTGGCTGGGAAAAGTAGTCACGCCTAGCTGACGATATTGATAGGCAGCAGCTTGCTACGGTGCAGTGCAGCGCAATGGCCAAAAAAATAAATAAAAAAATAAATCAAATGCGCGTTTTCGCATGACGTGATAGGAGCAAATGCAGACGCAGATGCAAATATGCATGCAATCGAGAGGAAGTGGAAAACAAGATAGGGCATGCAAATTGAGGCTTGACATTCCGTTTGGTCAAATGCTAGCTAGTCCTTAATTTTACCTGTCATGCATGCATGCATGCTCTGCTTGATGCTAGCTGCAATATAGAGTACTGGCATATGATGCCTAGTTAACAAGGCTTAATTAGCTAGTCGTACGTGTTTCTAGTCTATTAATTCTAGGCTGACCCACCCGTTGGTGCTTACTGCTGTGCTTAATTAGGTCTGGAATTGTTCCATGCAAACGGATCCGCCGACGCTCGCGCTGACCAAAAAAAGAATCAGGAGAGATGCTTCCATTTCTTTCTTCCAAACAAGCAAAGTAGACTTTGCCCAGGCAGAGAGAGAGAGAGAGAGAGAGAGAGAGATGGGCCAATTAAGATCCCACTTTGCGTGGCCAGTACCCAAAGATGAGGGAGGAATATATGGGGCAGGCAGACAGACGAAACGGCTTTAGAGGTCCAATGGAGCTAGGACCTACCAATTCATTCATGCATTCATCCAATGGAGCTCTGCAAATCATCCTCGTACACACCTCTTTACTAGTATAAATCTTATTGTGTCGTGCAAGCCTTCTTCCATGCTTACAGCAACACAATATAAAATCACATCCTTCTGTTTCATCTCATGTCACACTAAAAGAAGACTAAGGGAAGAAACACAGCCCTGCGCCTTGGGAGATCATTAGGGCAAAATCGATATGCCACAGCCAGTTGATCCAAATGTGCTGGACTGGTTCCTCATAATTCTTTTCCACCTGTTCCACCTGACAACAACAAAAACATGATGACCAAAGTTTAAGATGACTAGCTGTTGTGATTTTCTTACACATTCTCTAGGGTGATAAATTATAGAGGAGCAGACGAGCAGTGCTATACCACTTGACCAATTTGCAGCTGTACTACTTCCTTCAGAAGCTGCTTTCTGAAGCCCAACCCTTCTTTTCCAATGCCAATCTCAGCGCCTGCCATCGAACAAGGATGAGACATCATATCACCAACTGTGGTATTTGATTCAGCGAATTAGTTAAGATAGTGCAAACCAAATAACAAAAATGATAGGTACGCGCTTGCCTTTACTCTTTTCTTATTGGCATTGAAATCGATAAATCCTGATCGAGATGCTGATCGATACTCAACAATTGATTTATTGCCAGGAGGGAACCAAAACTCAACATCATCTACGAACTGCAGGGAACAATGCTCAATCATTAATGGATAAAAATGCAATCTGCACATATGTAAGCGTGTGGATTAGCTTACAAGAGTAAGGAGATGATACCCCGAATATAGGACTCTCGTATTCTACACGAACATAGTCATCTGTTTTCTCTGCTACACGTGGAGAGAAGTTGTCTGGCTTTGTTTTCGTCACCTGCCAATGGTCATCGCAGTTCAAAATTCCAACTAAATCCAAGATCTTACTAGCATTTACCTTCCAGTTGCTGACAACAGAAACAAGTTCATGATCTTTCTGTGACGACATGTTCATACTTACCACTTCAATGAGCTCCTTCATGGCTTCATCTTTGCTTATGTATTTACCCATGTGGCCATCCTTAGGATTGTAGTTCCTAAACCAAAACCATGTCTAAGTACTCCCGCAAATGAATCTTTGACAGTTGTTAGAAAACCTAGGTAAAAAGATTCTTGAAGGATCACTTTATGACCAAAGGAAATAATTTAGATAAAGCTACAATCAAAAGGAGATTCCACAGTTAGTCTCCCCTTTGCAAGCAGATAACTAGAAAGAGCTCACAGCAGACGCTTGCTTAATTGTTATACTACGAGGAAGTATTGTTATTAAAGGTTTGAGCTGACACATGCATTTCTTGGTGTAGTGAGGTCAAGATTAGTTAAAGAAAGTTGGAGATTTTAGTTATATCAACAATTCAGAAAAATGCGGATATTTGTTGAATTTTGGGACAGTGCATATACCGACGCATTGAACAACTTAGCATTTTGGTTCATCAAGAACTTCCATACAGAATCAATCGAACATTACATAAAGCATCTGCCATAGAAGGAATGAAAAAAAGCAGCTCTACTGCTGAACCAAAAGTTTCCGATGCACTTACAGTTGTGAATTGCTAAGTATACTATTTCGAAAGGAGAAAAAACAGTAAATTGAGCAAAAGGAGGGTACATTATTCGTCCAAACATACAACTGCATAAGCATGCAAATACAAGCAACACAAAGAATATTGGGAGAATATTGTGGAAGAAACAAATGCTTACCATGGGGGAGCATAGTGATTTGAATCGCTTATCTCCTCTGATGTGGATACACAGTTATTGGTTGCGGGGCACAATGCAAGAGATGGAGGACTCTTCTGCACGCCAAGATAACTCGGTTTGGTGCCACTAGAGCCGTGACCCGTGAGAGTAAGAGAAAGAAACGCACTTGTAAGATCAAAACAAAGATATCGCCAAATACATTTCCCTGCTCAGCTCTGCTTTTAGTTTTTTA
Source organism: Otatea glauca (assembly GCA_036346275.1). NCBI lineage: Eukaryota > Viridiplantae > Streptophyta > Magnoliopsida > Poales > Poaceae > Otatea > Otatea glauca. Next base: position 92,511,715 of record CM070715.1, read on the forward strand.
AGTTGTATCTACAAAATTATGTTCAGCTCAACAGCATTTTCTGATATGAAAGAAGTGGTTATTACTCGCTTTTGTGAAATTGGACAGTTCACCTGTGCTGATCTGAATAGAGTTGAGCAATCGAATGGAATAAAAATTACTCATTCGTCCATGGTTGTAACTAAGCCAGGTGGTTGGCGCTTTACCTGAAGTGGAAGATGGCAGCGAGCGCGGCGAGCTCGCTGCTCCTGAGCACAAAGTCTCTTCCCGGGAACAAGAAAGAGGACAGCGCAATTAGATGTTAGAATTCTACGCGTAGTTGCAAATTGCAACACGCGGATGAAGAAACGTAGAGTGGGTTGGCACTGGGATGGGTTGGATACCTTCGGGCGATTCTTGGGTGGTCCTTGTTCCTCTTGGCGGCGGCGTTAAGGTGTGGTGATGAGGATGCAGCCTTGCAGGGAGTGGAGACTCCAGAGAGGCAGCAGGTGACCACCACAGATGAGGCCATCGGCATCGTTGCTGTGAAGGTGCGGCTGGAGCGGGAGTATCCGGCAGGTACTCCGGCCACCGTGATGGGAGGCAGTCGTAGAGGAGGAAGGGGAACCGCAGGTCTGGCTCGAGAGTGGATGGACTCCTCTCGTCAGCCTGGGCTAAAATGTAAGGGAAGCCGGCCCAAGTTTTCGGCAGCCCATGATGTTCACATGGATAATCATAAATATATATATACACACACAGAGTAGAGAATGGAAGAGGAATTATTTTTAAATAATATACTGTTTAAATAATTTTACAAAAATAATACACTAATTTTTTAATTTGTTATTTTTATAAAAACACGTCTCTGTCGCCATTTCAATTGGCGACAGGGTTATGTCGTCCAATTGAAATGACAACAGAAGCCTTAGTGTCGGCCAAACGAATCCACGACTAAACATTAGACGTATGTGGCGATAGAAGCTTCTATCGCCAATCCATTTAGCGACTGTTCATCTGTCATCAATTGAAATGACGATCGTATATCGAGGTGTATTTTTGTTAAAAAAAATCGGTCTATTATTTTTCTAAATTATTTAAACAATATATTATTTAAGAAAAATTCCAATGGAAGGAGGGTTCATTATTACTATTATTTTTGAGCACACGTAAGCTCACATCTACACGTAGACGCAGTCAAAACTAGGGTGGCTCTGTATCCGTGTATCGTCTACATCTAACTTTTATCGATTTGTAAAGAGAAAGTTTTATCATTATAGTGCACTCGATTCGAGTCAAACTAGTTGAAGGCGCGCCTAAGGGCAAGGGCAAGGGCAAGGGCAAGGATGACAGCATGCCCCATGCGATGCGATCGACTAGTGCCGCTGCGCCATGTAAGTCATCCTCACCGGACGATGCTGGCGGACGTACGTACGTACGGCGTCTCATCAAACCCCGGCGGCATTGTCTGACGCCTCCTTGCCGGAGTCCGACTCATCGGCAGCGCGGGCTCTCCTTCGCGCCTTGTCGGCCTCGGCCGTCCAGTCCATGCGCGCGATCACCGCAAGCAGCACCGCCAAGCTCGCCGCCGCGCCAACCAGGAACCCCGCCAGGAGCCCCTCGATCCCGAGCCCAGCCTTGAAGCCCAGCGCCACGCCCACCGGCAGCGCCACCAGGTAGAATCCTCCCACCACCGCGTACATGCCCACCATCGGCCTCGCCGTGCCCCGCACTATGCCGCCACACACGTTCAGCGGGAAGTTCACCACCTCCAGCAGCGCCATCACCTTCATCGCCCTGCTCACGCCGTCCCGGACGCCCTCGTCGCCGCTATAAATAGAGGCCCACCGCCGCCGCGCCCCCAGCATCAGCAGGCCGCCCACGACGCCGGCCAGCGCGCCGCCCACGATCGACACCCTGCCTGCCCGTCGCGCCGCGGACGCGTCGCCCGCGCCGAGCTCGTTCGACACGCGCACGGACGCGCTCACGGACAGGGAGAGCATGGCCGCGAAGAGTAGGTAGTCGAAGTTGAGCGTGACGGCGATGACGGTCACCATGCGCCGGGCGTCGGGGAGGCGGCCCGTGAGGAGGACGACGATCTCGTAGCACCACCACTCGAGGCAGGTGTTGAGGCAGCAGGGGAAGGCCAGCCAAAGTAGGCCGAGCCACTCGCCCGGCGTCTGCTCCAGCCACCCGCACTCCGGCGCCTTGAGATTTGCGGGGTCCGCGTTGCCGGCCGCCTTCCGCCGCCGCTCTGACGCGAGCACGTACGCGGCGAGCATGATGACGACGGATAGGTCGCTGAGCCAGACGGCGGTGGCGACGCCCTGGATGCCCCTGGTTCTGGACATCCACATGGTCAAGGGGATGTGGAGGGCGAGCGCGAGGGCGGAGCTGAAGAGCGTGGGTAGCGTCACCTCCTGCGCGCTGAGGTAGGCCTTGAGCGGGTTGAGGAAGGCGGTGACGGCCAGGTCGGGGAGGAGAGATACGATGTACTTCTTGGCGTTGGTGGTGATGTCGTGCTGCTGGCCGAAGCGGCGGAGGACGGCGTCGACGTGCAGCCAGAGGAGGGCGATGGGGATGGAGGCGGCGAGGAGCAGGACGGTGACCATGAGCAGGGTCCTGCGGAGGAGGCTGACGTTCCTGGCGCCGTGCGCCTGGCCGCAGATGGGTTCCATGGCGCCACAGAGGCCGGTGAGGACGGCGAAGCCGGTGACGTTGGCGAAACTGAAGCCGAGGGTGCCGGCGGCCAGCTCGAGCTCTCCGAGGCGGCCGAGGAAGGCGTTGGTGACGGCCATCTTGGCGAACCACGTGAGGTTCATGGCGATGAGCGGGAGGGCGATGCCACGCTGAGCGCGCGCCTCGACGGCCACCGCGCGGGCCGCCGGCTCTGTCCACGCGGGGAGAGCGCATCCGGCTTTGCCTTGCTGCTGCTGTGGTGGTGTAGGGGTCATGGCAAAGTCGCCTGCCGATCGAAATGCTTAGTTCGCTGGGCGTTGTGGACACCCTCACTCACACTTCTTGAGCGACGAAACTTACGTGCGATCAGACAGACAGATAGATATCAGATGCGTCATGTGATGTCATGCGTGCGGTGCGGTGGCAAATTGGCAAAATCCTCCATCTCAGCTGTGACTGTGAGCTGAGCTGAGCTGAGCTGAGCAGAGCAGACGCAGCATATTGAAATCGGGAAGCCTCGGAGCAACGGCCGGAGAGAGAGATGTCATGCATGCACTGGCAGTTGGAATAGGACCGGAGTTACTCTGTCCTTTTGACACCCCGCGTAAGGAATAAAAAGTGGAGTAGTCGCTTCTTTTATTCATGGAGTCTTAACACAAACAGAATTGAAAATGTGATGCGATTCATGCTCCCCGTGGCGTGGCCCCACTTAGCAGAGAAAGCGAAGCCTTGTTTGGAATTATTCACGCAAGTGACCTGTAGACTTAGGCCTGTTTGCGTTCATATACTAAGCTTAAGCTTGTCATGTTTAGTCGTATCTTTTTTTTTTTTTTTTTTGCCCAACTTGTCTAAGGTTAGGTTATCAAAATTGAAGCCACACTTTAGCTAAAAAATGAATTTTGTCACACTTTTTGAGTCAATGACGCGTGTGACCTGGATGGCAAGAAGGAATCTCACCAAAAGTGTGGCTATGAACCAAACGGAGGCTTACTCGGTCAAACTTGTCTAACTTGAGGCGTGGCAAAGTTTGGCTATGAACCAAACATGCCCATAATATTTTGCTAATCTGGTCCCGTGCGACGTTATTTGCAAAACTAGCCCCTCATCGAGCATGCAAGACCTAGCATCCCATATGTGTCCCCTGCCACACTAGTAGAGCATGGTAGCCGGCCAGTACCGCGAGTGGGGCCTGGAGCGCTGTAGCAGCAGGGGGACACGGGAGGCTGGGTCCTGCCACGGCAGGGAGGGGCGGCAAGTAGCCGTCGCGGTAGAGCATCACGGTAGCTTGTTGGCCCCTACTACGGCAGCCCTGGGCAGCATGGTTTTTTTTAGTTCTTTTTGTTACTAAAACATAAGCTGCAATATGATATGACATGAAATGGTGCAAAAGTTCAAGCTCCAATATGATATGAATTGACACATAAAGTTCACGAAGTTCAATTCGATACAAGTGACAGTACAGACGAAACATGAATGTAAAATGCAGGTAAAATACATGTGCGTCTTTTGCGATCCGCATTGTTAACTTTGATCCAGTCGCCGCTTCCGAGCACGGCGAAGGTGGTCTCGTGGGAACGTGAACTGGTCATATGCGTGCGTGGTGGTGCATAAATCATACTGGGTGTCCTGTGTTGGAGGAGGGGCCTCGTCAAGTTGGCTAGGCCTCAGGCGCTGCCCACTGAACATATCTACCCATGTGTGACGTTGCATTGCAATTTGCCGTCAGTGGTGTAGGAAAAGAGAACACAATAAGAAACTGAAAGTACATGATGCACGTACCGATACAGATTGCGGGGTTGTGGAATGCTGAGCCCATTGGCCAAACTCCTCTCTTGAAATTTGCGCACACATAGTGTTAGTTCAGTTCTACAAGGTGAACAACCTTAATCGGATAATACATAACTCTATGGTGGCTACCTAGATGATGAGCCTGCACTGTTTACATGGACAGTGTATGGGCTATACGTCTGATCGAACCAAGTGTTCCGCTGTGGCAATCGTGCCGGTGCGAACATACCCCAAGCAATACTTGCTACTACCAAGTCCTGATCAGGCGAGTCTGTATCGGAGTTCGTCGGCAACTGTACGTGTCGGCGGTAGAGCAGGTGCTTGTTGTTGACGCCTGGACAAGGACGGAAGGAGAGCTTGATCCGCGCGCGTGTGCTGTGAAGGGACAAAAGAAGTGAAAAGAGATCAGGGTGGCTCAATATTACGAAGTTTGACAAATTAGGGTACATTGCATACCATGGGCTCCTAAGTGGTCCGCTGAGCAGATGACTAGTGAGCGAAGCTGGATTGAAACGTCGATGCACTTGGACGTCGAGCGCCAGTCGTAGTTCTTCCTTCCATTCCTTGTTTGCATTTTGGAACACATCGATTTTAGGAGTTAGATGTGTTTGTTGTTTCGTTATGGAAAAAAGAATTGTAAATTACAAATTATACCTACAAGTGCACTTGTCGTGGCAGAGGTGGATCAACTGGAGGTGGGATGTGCTGATGTTGGCCTGGACAGTATGCCTTCACCATGTGAGATAGCACGAGGTGGCACATCGTCAGCTAGTAATCATTATCCTGCCTGCACTAATGGGACAATCCATGGGATGCTGTAGTAAGCAAGAAATGTGCAGTCCAGGGCTGCCAAATAATATCATCCTCATGCAGGGTCTCGAAGTGGTTATGAAAGTCAGGGTAGACTCAGCGTGGCCTCTCCCTTGCCCATCCCAAACTGAACCACGGCACATCGTGAGGTTCAGCATGTAACAACCAAAAAATCCAAAAGAAATAAAGTTTAAAACACAATTTGGAATTTCGATCCTATTCTGAATTTTCATCATTTTTATGCTTTTCCTTGGATTTATTGTCTTTAAGAAATGCTTTTATGGGTGAAATTTTGATTCCCAAACCTTGGAACTCAAATCCATATAAGAATAAAATCTAGAGAAAATTTAATTAAGCTCCAAACCATCTCTAGAACATCTTCAAGAAGTTTATGGGAAATTTGAAAGTAATTAATATTCCGAGAAAATAAAAAACAACAACAATACAAAAACAACAGAAACACTTTCAAAATTTTATAAAAAGGTAAAAGATTTATCATGCTCTAAAAATTTTATGGTATCATCAGTAGCATCCTAGGATTTTGAAGAATTTTTTTTAAAGAAATGAATCTCGTTTATTATCTAAAAAAAGTCAAAAATAGAGAGAACTTAATTGAGACAATAGCTTTGTCATAATTTTATAAAATTTTGCAAGTGTGCTCATGATCTGAAAATTTTATGATAGTTTAAGAATTTCCTTAGGACAAGGAATAAAAAGTTTCAAAAATTCTGAATTATTTTTACTAGCTCATCTAATAAAAAACCATTCTTTGTCCAATAGTGCTTTTCTAACTTCCATTCTTTTCTCCCTTTCGTCACGCTGCCAAGTGGGCCTACCCCCTTGCCTTGACCCCACTTGAAAGTGTCCCTCTACCTAGTCTCACTGCCCTAGACCCGTTGCTTCCACGGCCCACTGCATAGCAGCTCGTTTCTTTCCTCTTCTCCTTGCACTCGCCCAGCCAGCATCTTGTTGTGCTTGCCTTCGCCTCCATGCTTCTGTCCACGTGCGCCTGGCCCCACAACCCTGCATCGCCATTACTCCCCCTGGCTCACTGAACCGCAGTGCTACCACACCCTAGGACTCGCTCGCCTGCACATCGCCTCTCTGTGCTCTCGGTTCTGCCCCGTGTTGCCAGTTAAGGAGACTCCACGGTCCCCCTTCTTTGCCACAGCTCTACCACGACAAGCTTCCACCCAACCATACCTTGCCACGACACAAGTCGGCGCAGAAGTCAGCTCTCTCGAGATCGTGCCTTGTCACTGTACGCTGCGTGACCCGTCTAGCCAGAGACTCACCATCACATCCCTGCCACTCCATTGGTCTCCCGTGCGCGCGCAAAGCTCAAGGACCCGTGCTTCACGTAGGCTTCTTCCTCCTTCCCTGGCCTCAACCTCGAGATTACAGGCGCCATGTCTCCTTCCCTCTTCCACACCTATTTAAGGTTGGCCGAGTGCTCCCATGGCTTCCTCGCACCCTCCTCTACCCCCTTTGGCCCTTGGCCAAGATTTTAGGTCCGCCAAAACCCACCATTGCCTATGAACCCGAGCTTGGGACAAAATCCAATTTCACCACTACAGTAAGTGATAATCTAATTCCTTGATATGGGACTACCCTGGTGGATCCTTGAAACCTTCCCCAGCCTTTGTTGCAGCTCCGGAAGGCCGAAGCCCCACCGCCAAGATGCTCTTCTTCCCCAAAGCCACCGATCAGTGGTAGCCCATCCCGACCACTCTTTGGCACGTTAAAGTAGAAATATGGAACCCCCAAACCTCCTGAAGCTTTCCCCCATGTTTTATGAGGTTAAGCACAATGTTTTTCGAGGTTAAGCACAATGTTTCCCCCAACCACTCTCCTGAAGCTTTCCCCCATGTTTTCCTCTCGTCTTCCTTGAGCTACCCGTACCCTCCCCCGAGCAGCGCCGCCTCTCCCTCACCGTTGGTGGGGCTACCCGTACTCTCCCCCGAGCAGCGCCGCCTCTCCCTCACCATCGGTGGGCGTCGTGGTTGCCTCCCCTTCTTCAGGCTGCTTACAAGCTGGCCCTGCTTGTCAGTCCCCCTCTTCCATTGAGTTGTGATGCTAACAACCAGGTCCCACCAGTCGGGTCCATTGTCAAAACTTTATTAAACTCGGTTTTGAATATTGAGCCTATGACATGCGGGCCTAGGGTAGATTAAAACTCTAATTTGGACAGTTATTATGGCTTGAGTCGCTGACATATGGGACCCAAGTATTAGTGGCTGCACTAAAATCAGAAAACCCTAGAAAACGCGAAAAAGAAGAAAGGTGTTGTCGCTTTCTGAAAGCGTATTTCATAATTTTGCGGATTTTCAGAGCATACAACATTCAAATAATCATAACTTCTGCATTTTAACTCCAAATCAAGTCAAACAAATTTCTAGATTCATATAAAATAATGAGATTTCTGAATATGCAAAAATATTTTAAACGTGACCTATGTTTAAAATTTAAAATTCAAAATTTGAATAAAGACCTAGAACTTGCACTATTTGAAATTTTTGCAAATGAACTCCGAATTCAGTGCAACAAACTTTTGAATACTATTAAGATTACAAGAGTTTTATTTCTGCAATAAATATTTGAGATTGTACTTAAATTAAACTAAATTCATAAATGACTTAACCTTCAACACATGCAATATTCAAATATGGATGAATTTTGCAAATAACCTTCAAAAACCTATGAGACCTACTTCTAAGAACCCCAGAGGTCAGGACCCTCTACTTGATGCAAAGGTAAATGCATTTAGACTTGTTTTGCACTTAATCCCTACTGGGAATTAATCTCCTTGTAATACAAAAATTAAATAATCACCACATGTGCTTACAAACTTAAAAGTTGAGAAATTAGTATTTAAAATATTTTTACCACTAGAACCTTCTATTTAACCCATATTTAAAGTTGGTGTTGTTTATTTCACTTTCTTCTTATTGCCGCTTTACATTAAATCACGTGTAGATACCGACATTCCCGAAATTGCGACCATCGACCCCGACTCCGTTCAAGAGTTTGCTGAGTAAGGCAAGCACCCCCTTTGACTATAATGATCCCATTATTTCATTTAAGTTATGTTGATTTTAACAATCTATGTATGCATGCGTTAATTTCGGTAAAGGAGCTATATTGTGGTATTTGGTAGATATAATCTTCATTTTATGGAACTTCCTTAATAAATATTGACATGACATCCTTGATAACCCTAGGTTAGGTTTAGATATCTAATAATGTCAATTTTGGTATATTCAAATGTATAAATGCGCTTGCTTAGCCATGCTTAGATATGAGATAATGGATGGTCGAACATGCCGTTCATTGTAAATAAAAATGTTGGACATAGTTAAAGGTTACTGATTTTTTTTGTTAAAAATGGAAATAAAACTATGATTTGACGCGGACGAGTTATGGCAATAGCCGGATCTGCGGGGGATAGACTTGCACGTAGTGTAGGGGGAGTGTTCTCACCCGATCAGATTAAGGACCGAACTTAGTGTTGTTTCAAGAATATCGGCACGATCACAAGTTCTAGTATGGGATGGTATTGACCGATTAAGTTGCGTGGGTTTAGCTTTGCACATTGTAAGGTCGTAGTAGTTCTTCAACACTTAAGCATATTAACTTAGTCATCAACACCAAAACTATAATAAAACAAGATAATGAAAATTGGGGGGCCTAGATGCTATCAATTTCCCCCTTTTTGGTGATTGATGACAACATACCTTTTCAGTTAATAATATCTCATCCATTTTGCAAAATAGAGTTAGCTAGACAGAATATTATGCAGAAGTTGTAGATATATGTGCTCCCCCTTAATGAATGCATGATCTGAACTTTGAGAGTTATGATATATTAGGACTATATTCGATCCTTAAAATACATAACCAGAGATCAGATCAGATCAAAAAGAGTTAGAGTAAGTACTTCCAGACAACCAATAATACCAACAATAAAGTATCAAAATAATTATAAGAACACAAATAAACCAGATGAAGATCAGAGATACTACTAGTACCAAATTACAATAATAGCCTTAATAGTTTTAACAGACTTTGTCCAGCCTACAGAACAGAACCTAGGAATATTCTCCCCCTTTGGCATCAATAGCCATAAAGGGTCGTATTTGCGTCGAGAAAAGGTTCTTTTGAGCTGACCAAGAACTGAGCTCTTCCTGGGAGGCGAAACAATCTGATCATCAGCTGCTTCTGATTTTTCTTGTGTTTGAGTACTTGGCCCTTGGGACATGGCTTGATCATGCCAGCTCGGGTAATCTGGTTCGCCCGGTTGAATGATCAGATTATGAAGATCAGATTGCATTTTGTTGAAGGACTCATTTAAGGTATCTGTTTCTGCGAGGATCTGACCCACGTCATAAATGCAATCTTGTGCCAGTTGAGTATGGTGTAGAAGGGAATCCTCAGTGAAGTCCATGAGATGGTCCAGATTTTGTCTGATCCATATATGATTACTCCTATTTGATGTGCTTGCAGCCTCAACTTGATTTACCAGATTTTTGTGATGTTTGTCAATTTGCTGATTCATTTCATACAATCTGTCCTTTAATAGATTATGATTGGTACCAAGTTGCTGGATCCATTATGTTAATTCCCCTTGATTGCTGTTGAGGTGATCAAATCTAGAAAAGATTTCATTTTGAAATTTTGCTTGTTCTTCATATCGTTGAGCTGCCATTGCTTGATCTTCCATGTATCTTACTTGAAATCCTCTTTGGTCAGCATAATATTGTTGTTCAAAAGAGGAAAACCATGCAGGTTGAGAGACAAAGATGTTTTCCTGAGCCTGAAAGGTATTTTCCTGTGCTTGCTCAGCATGCTTTTGAGGAGACGTAGAAGGGTACTGAAAATCAAACAAACTTTGCCAACCAGGAAAAGTATCCCTTTGATCATGCTCAGGATGAACAGCTGATGGAGGATAATAAGATTCAAACGTTTGTGGTATACCAGATCCTCCTGCCTCATAATCATTTGCTCCTGGCCTGAAACTTTGAGCTTCCATGAATCTTGCTGCTGCTGCTGACTCTTGCAGGTGTTGAAGCTGTTGCTCTTCATTAAAAGACTTAGCAACTGAGCTTGAGATAACTTGAGTTGCAGCATCATCCTCATTCCAGGATTCACTTCCATGAATCACTTCTGTTGGTTCCGGAGTAGATGCTAGAAGTTGAGTGAATGGCCTTGGATCATAAGCAGGCTTATGATGACTCGAGGCCTTACTTTTATTTCCACTTTGAGCACTAGGCTCTCTGTTATTTCCAGATTTATTCTTGCTTGCACTGTGAGCACTTGGTTCATTCCTTTTTCCAGACCTATTCATGCTGCTGCTATGATGACTTTCATATGAGGGCATATGGCTTCCATAAGATTGATGCCAGCAGTCACTGCCTTTTGCCTGTGAATATCCACTTCGGCTGTTATTGTCAAGCTTATTTTCAGGTTCTGCACTTGACTCATTTCCTTCTTCTTCTTGATCAGGCAGTTCTGGTTCTTCCCCTTCATTAGGTTGATTCTCATGCAATCCTCGAAGAAAACCAGTGACCCTCAAATTTTGTCCAGTGGATTTATGCATATTATATTTCTTTGGGAAACACTTAAATTCCCTATTCAGATCATCTTGGGAAATTATATCTTGTGCCAACGGAACTTCAGTGATTTGTTGAGCAAAAGGTAAAGGGCTGTCATATTTTCTGTAGACTGTCTCCTCCATTTCCCTAAAGATGTAATCAACCAAGTCTATAAGTTGTCTTGACAAAATGAGATGCAACAACCACGCTAGGGTTGAGGTCACACCATCCTTGTATCCAGACTTGGGAACAATTTATACCTTAATACTAGCAGCAGTACCTTTGCTTCTTCAGATAAACAAGAGACTCTGTTGGGATTGAAATCAGGGCTGGTGGTGTCTTTGTATATATGTGCAGATATTTGTAAATCAGGCATATCACCAATCAACCTCCATCTCTAACAAGGATACATCTTTTCAAATATTCTTGTTCTATTCACTAATGGACTAGAGGCTCCAATTGCAGACTCAAACTGAGTAGACCTGATTTTTCTTATCTTTCCATTCATAGTGAACATAATATGTTTTCTCTGTTTGTTCACTAATAAAGATGCATAGAACTCTAGTGTTCTTGAGATACTCCAAGGTATTGTCTTGTTTGACATTACATGAATTAATCCAGGGGTTGAGTTTATATAGTCAAACAATCTTGTTTAGTCAATTATGGAGTTCACTTGATCCCAATCCACATACTGATGATTTGACAAGGCTGATACCATCTTTCCTTTTCCATCTTTTCTATTCAGATAACTATTATATATATTTTTGTGAAGCAGAGACACAAAATTTTCACCCAAAGCTGGTCTTGACTCAGGAAACCAAACTTTCTCATTAACCAATCTCACTGCCCTCAGTTTCTTACCTCTTAGGTCAGCTAATTCTTCACAACTCAGAGTATCAACTTCAAAGAAGCAACTCAAGATTTTCTGAAGATGATTCACTGCTAGGCTCATAGGCACTATCTTCAGAAGATGATTCGGATTCAATTACTTGTTTATCTTTTCCTTTTCTTGGATGAGAAGTGACCAATTTTCTATTTATTCGGACAGTATTATGAACATCTTGAATGAGCACAGGTCCTTGAGGTTGTCTAGGTAATGTTATTCTACGAGATGAACTAGATACCTTCGGTTTCTTGCTCTTTACTTTATCAACAATTTTTTCAATTAGTCATCTTTTATCTGGGTTCTTTGACCTCATTTTGACTACCAACTGATGTTCAACTCTTGCTCAGACTCAAATACAGACCTTTTTTAAGCACAATGACCAGACCTAAGCAAAAATAAACACTAGAGTTTAAGATCTAGGTCTAGGGTTTTTGACAAGAAGAGAAAAGAGGAGTTTTAAGGAAAACTTACTGAGCCTGAAAGAGATTCTTGCGTAGAATGCCAGATGAACATCATTGCCAAGATCCGATTAGGGATTTGCTTCGGTGCTAAGACGGTTTTTCTGGCTTCGAGGAGTTTGCGCAAGCACGAATGTATCAAAGGGGAAATTTATTTTGATGGAAAAGGTAATTGCATTGAATATAAGGGTATCTTGATAACTGATGCCTTTAAACAAGGTGGTTGATGGGAACTGGCATCTTGGTAAAGAGGTGGTGGGACCTCGTTAGGTATATCGGTTTGAGCAAATACATGGAGTCCCGAAAACAAGGTCATGTTAGCAGAAGACAAGTCCTAAAGCAATAGGCAAGATTTTGAACATATTTTAAATTTTGAGAAGAGAAGAAAAAGTTTTTATGAAATAGATAAAATCCATTTGAATTTGGATAAGAATTAGACTTAGAAACATTTGATCATAAGCCAGATTTATTTTGACTGAAAGATCAGAGAGTTTACCTATTGTGCCAGACCAAGTCGATTCAAATATAGACTAGACTAATTTTAGTCTATGATTAAAGGGTTTTTCTCTGGATAATATCAAGACCAAAACTTCCTTTAATGTCAGACCAAAAAATTTTAGTCCGGTGTGCATTAATTTTTTGTTTGTTTTAGATTGGTCCGTCGCAAAAGGTTACTTGTCATTTTACTTCACTTGATCTTAGTCTGCAACATGATTATGTTTCTGAAGATTAGAAATAAGGGATATAGCTAAGATTAGCAACCAAACCAACACAAAAGAAATAAATTGGAAGAATTAAGTTCTCAGGGAATGTTTGAGTCTAATTTTCAAATGAGCATAAGTTATTGCAACTTAAGCTCAGCTGAAGGACTCAAGTGCTGAATAGAGAAATTTAGCTAAATATTGTCACCAAATTTGAGGAGAACAGAGATTTTGACTTAGTTACTATATTTTGGATTGGATAAGAAAGAAGCATAGTAAGGTAAGTCTTATAACAGCATTTTCTCATTTTTAGTTAAGAGAATTATTTGAATTAGAAAAGAAGCATTTTATTCTGAATTCAGCACTTTTGAATTTATTTATTTATTCACACATTGGGTATCAAGAGATGCATAGCAGGCAAACTTGCTCCCCCTAAGTGTGACATCATCGAACAACATTTGAATAGGCAATGATATTCAGTTCATTTCTTAATTTTGAGAATTTGGCCTCATCAAGTGGTTTAGTGAAAATATCAGCCAATTGGTCCTCAGTTCTTACATAACTAAGCATAATGTTTCCTTTAGCAACATGATCACGAATAAAGTGATGTCGAATTTCAATATGCTTAGTTCTGGAATGTTGAACTGGGTTGTTTGCTATTTTCACTGCACTTTCATTATCACACAACAGAGGCACTTTATCAAACTTTATCCCAAAATCTAGAAATGTTTGTTTGATGAATATAATTTGAGCACAACAACTGCCTGCAGCCACATATTTAGCTTCGGCAGTGGACAGTGCTACAGAATTTTGCTTTTTAGAACACCAAGAAACTAAAGATCTTCCAAGCAAATGACAACCCCCTAAGGTGCTCTTACGATCAATCTTGCAACCGGCATAATCAGAATCTGAATAGCCAAGAAGCTCAAATGGAGCACCTTTAGGGTACCATAAACCAATACTAGAAGTAAACTTAAGATATCTAAATATTTTTTACAACACTTAAGTGAATTTCTTTAGGTGCAGCCTGAAATCTAGCACACATACAACACTAAACATGATGTCAGGCCTAGATGCTGTCAAGTACAGTAATGAGTCAATCATAGATCTAAAAAGATTTTGGTCAACAGGCTTACCTCCCACATCTTGATCAAGATGAGTATTAGTTGCCATGTGAGTCTTTATTATCTTGCATTCTTCCATTTTGAAGCGCTTGAGGAGGTCCTTGGTATACTTTTCTTGGGAAATGAAGGTTCCCTCCTTTAACTGCTTGATTTGGAATCCTAGAAAGAATGACAGCTCCCCAATCATAGACATCTCAAACTCTTTGGCCATCATGTCACCAAATTCTTTGCAAAGAGAATCATTAGTACTCCCAAAAATGATATCATCTACATATATTTGATAAATCATTAATGTTCCATTGATGTCTTTAAGAAACAATGTTGGATCAACCTTCCCAATTTTGAAGTTCTTATCAAGTAGAAAATCTCTAAGACGCTCATACCAAGCTCTAGGAGCTTGTTTTAGACCAAAGAGTGCCTTAGATAATTTGTACACATGATTTGGCAAGTTTGAATCTTCAAAACCAGGTGGTTGCTCAACATAAACAGTTTCATCAATGAATCCATTAAGAAATGCACTTTTCACATCCATTTGAAAAAAAGTGATATTAAAATGAGTAGTAAAGGCAAGAAGAAACCGAATAGCTTCAAGTCGTGCCACTGGGCATATGTCTCTCCATAGTCCAGCCCTTCCACTTGAGTAAATCCTTGAGCTACAAGTCTAGCTTTGTTCCTTATTACCACTCCATTTTCATCTTGCTTTTTTCGGAACACCTATTTTGTACCAATAACATTGTGATCCTTCGGGCGTTTTTTAAGCTCCAAACTTTGTTTCTTTCAAAATTGTTAAGTTTTTCTTCCATAGCTATTATCCAATCAGCATCTTCTAGAGCTTCTTCCACTGTTTTATGTTCAATACAAGAGACAAAAGAGTAATGTTCACAAAAAGAAGCTTGTCTAGAATGAGTTTGGACACCCTTTCTGATTTCACCAATGATTTGGTCTGTAGGATGATCCTTAGCAATGGCATGGTGACTTTTGATGATGACTGGCCGATCTTGTTCCTTTTCTTCCTCTCCTTCTTGGGTTCCATCATGTGGCACCATTGATTGTGTAGGAGATTCATCCTTATCTTCCTTGGGTTTAATGTCACCCACTTCCATCTTTCTCATTGCTTGCACCAATCCATCATCACCTACATCATCTAAATTCTCATGCTCACCTTGTGAGCCATTAGATTCATCAAATTTGACATCATAAGTTTCTTCCACTAGGCCAGTTGAATTATTAAATACTCTATATGCTTTGGACTTAGAAGAATATCCTAGCATAATGCCTGTATTACATCTAGTTTGAAATTTACCCAAATGAGTTCTCTTTTTATAGATATATACTTTACAACCAAATACACGAAAATATGATATATTGGGTCTTCTACCTACCAATAAATCATAAGGAGTTTTCTTAAGCAGTTTATGAAGATAAAGTCTATTTACAGCATGGCAAGCAGTATTGATAACTTCAGCCCAAAAAGCATCAGAAGTATCATATTCATCTAGCATATACCTAGCCATTTCAATTAAAGTTCTATTCTTTCTTTCAACCACACCATTTTGCTGAGGAGTATATGTGGCAGAAAGTTAATGCTTAATTCCTAATTCATCACAGTATTCAATAATATTTGTATTAACAAACTCAGATCCATTGTCACTTCTTATTTTCTTGATGGGACAATCAAATTCATTTTGGGCCCTTTTAGCAAAGGTTTTGAAATTTTTTCCAACTTCACTTTTATTATGCAAGAAGAATACCCAAGTGAATCTGGAGAAATCATCAACAATTACCAGACAATATGAGTTACCACCAATGCTAGCGTATGAAGTGGGGCCAAATACATCCATATGCAGAAGCTCAAGTGGTCTAGTGGTGGACATGATACCTTTGATTGGATGAGAGTTAGCTACTTGTTTGCGTGCTTGACAAGCACTATATAGCTTATTCTTTTCAAATTTAACATCTTTCAAACCCACCACTAGCTCATTTTTGCAAAGCTTTTTGAGATTAGACATACCTACATGCCCAAGACGTCTGTGCCAAAGCCATCCAAGAGAAACTTTAGCTAACAGGCAGGTCGAGATGCATGAGGAGTTAGATTTGAAATCTACTAAGTAGAGCTTTTGAAATCTGAAACCTTTGAATATAAGCTTTACATTTTTATCAAACACAGTTACCCCATCATATGAGAAGTTAAAATGGAATCCAAGATCACATAATTGAGCAACAGATAGTAAGTTGAAATTTAAGGAATCAATAAGAAGAACATTGTTAATAGAGTGATCATTTGATATAGCAATCTTACCCAGACCTTTTACCCTTCTTTTGCTATTATCTCCAAAGGTGATTTTGTGACTTGGATCACTTTCTCCTTCAATTGAAGTAAACATTCTTGAGGTCCCGGTCATGTGTTGAGTGCAGCCACTGTCAATTACCCAATGTCTGCCTCCACTTTTATAGTTCACCTACAAATTCATTTCTTAACTTTAGGTACCCAAATACTTTTGGGTCCTTTGGTGTTAGTTACATCAAGTTTAGGTCTAAAGGGATTTAACAACATGGCCTTAGGTACCCAGACAGCTTTAAGTTTCTTATCAAGATTTGAGGGACCTACAAATTTTACATTCGTTCTGCCCCTAAAATCTTTAAATAGCATGTAATGGGCATCCACCATACAACCCCTTTTGGCATGAGAAACATTTGCAAGATAGCAATTTTCAGATTCATGATTTGATTTATAACAGTAATAGCATTGAGTGCTCTTCTTGACAAAGATCTATTCGAAATTGTTTGATCCATTTTTCTTGAGCAAGCTGTTGGGTTTATACCCTAAGCCCTTTTTGCCCAAGTTGGATTTCTATTCAACAAGAATTTTGTCAAAAGTAGCACTACCCAGAAAGCAATTTTCTAATCCTTTATCAAATTTGGCTACCTTGGCTTTTAGTTCTTCCTTTTCAGTTTTAAGCTCCTTAGCACAGAAAGCATATTTGCAATTTTCATTACAAGCATCAGAAAAACTAGAGGTCATGATTTCATCTTTAAGTAAGTCACATAAAATTGATGCATCACATAAAGAAACATGTTTAGACTTATTTTGTTAGCATTTCATTTTCAATTTCAAGCTCATAATATTTAGTCTGCAGATCTTCATGATTCTTGACAAGCAAAGCATGACTTGTGACTAGATCATTATGGGTTTGTACAAACTTTTCATGTTCATGCATAAGCTTATCATACTTATCTGTTAGCATCTTTTGGTCATTAAACAAGCCAGCAATAGTTTTCTTAAGAGCTCTTGTTGAATTTGTTTTATCATGCAAAGCATTATTTAGCTCTTCAACTATTTATACTAGCTCATCATAAGCAGGTGAATCACTAACCTTTTCCTCATCTGATCTTGCCATCAGACATAGAGGAAATGAAGGTGGTGGTGGAGTTGACTCATCTAAGGCAAGTCCAGCTAGCCCCATTGACTTTGAATTTTCATCATCCGAGGACGAATCTTCACTAGGACTTTCTTCATCAGTGATCCATTCTCCTATGTGAGCTTCTCCTTTTCCTTTCTTTGCTAATTTCTTGGAGTAGCCTTTCTTGAAAAACTTCTTCTTGGGTTTTTCATGAGTCTTCTCCTCATCCTCATCATCCTTGCTCTTGTACTTGCTCTTCTTCTTGATTTTGTTGGGGCATCGAGCAGCTATATGTCCCTTTTCATTGCATTCAAAGCATATAACATTAGCAAAAGGATTTTTCTTTGAGTAGTAAGAGTTTGACCTTTCTTGATCTTTGAAATTAACTCTTCTCATAAGTAGAGCTAACTTTTTCACATCTTCATCCTCATCCTCACTTGACTCATCATCATCCTCGTCAGATGAGTCTTGTACAACTTCCTTGGCTTTGAGTGCGATAGATTTCTTCTTTGGAGCATCTTCTTCGGCTAATGTGAGCTCATGAGCAGATATTTTACCTAGTAGCTCGGTTGGAGTAAGCCTCTTGAGATCACCACTATTGGACAGATATGTGATCAAACTGTGATACGCTCGAGGAAGCACTCTAATCATCTTCCTACATACCTCAACATCAGAAATTTTAGTTCCTAGGCCTTTTAGTTCATTGACAATAGGATTTAGCCTAGAGAACATTTCATTAGCATTTTCTTGAGGAAGCATTTTGAATTGATCAAAATTTTCTCGAACAACATAATATCTTTCTTCTTTTACATCAGAAGTACCTTCATGAATTTCTTGTAATGTTGTCCATATGTCATAAGCAGAAGTAATATTACTTACTCTATCAAAAACTTCTAAGCTGAGACAGAAAAATATGGCATTTCTAGCTTGGTCATCATACTGCATATTTTGAATCTCACCAGGAGTGGGTTCACCATACACAGATTGCCCTTCGGGCATGACACGAGGAGGCAAAGGCTTCTCTGTAACCCTCCACACATAATACCCAACAACTTCTAAATAACATCTCATTCTAATTTTCCAATAAGCATAATTAGCGCCATCAAAAACTGGTACTCTACCAATACTAACAGTTGCGGATCCATTTCCCTCGGCCATTTACCAAAGCTAGTTAAGCTAATAAAGGTAAACCAGGCTCTGATACCACTTGAAGGAACTAGTTGGCCTAAAGGGGGGGGTGAATAGGCAACTTTTGCAAATCTTAACTTCTTAGAGACAATTTACTATTCTCTTTATGAGAATAACTTAGTACAATATATGACAGAAGTAAAAAGCAAAGACTGATAACAGCGAAAGCAACAAAATGAAATAAAGCACAAAAGAGATAGATATTTATGCCGTGGTTCAGAGCCGCACTCCTACTCCACGTTGAAGCACTTCTTCCGAAGTATTGCTTCTCCAAAGCTAGTCGCAGTAGCTCTGGTGATCACTCAAGAAACTCTTTCACTACTCCAGTGAGGTGAGCTTCAAACCTTTCACAACCACAGTGGCCTTCCACAATCACCTTTGGACAGGTCACACTTTTCACTTCCACCAAGCTGTCTAGGATCACTAAGATCTAAGAGTAATAAACTTTGCACAAGCTCTGTCTCTTGGTTCACTCGCAAATCACACAGTTAGACTTCAGCTTGGAGCTAAAACACTTAGAGATGTTGAGGATTTTGAATTTGAAAGTGAAGAACAAACTCCTTTTTAGAATGAGAACTATTTTGAATGCTAAAAGGTCAAGGAGTTCATACTATTTCATGGTAGATGGCTCAGGAAATGCTTATATAGTCATTTGGAATGAATATAGCCGTTGCACCTACCACTGTAGCCGTTGGACGTGTCAGAGTATCGAAAATATCTAAAATACACGTTTACAACGAACTAAGCAACAGACCTTAGCGATACCGATCATGTGTATGACGGACAAATTTAAGATATTTACGACGGACCAAAAAATTTGGTCCGTTGTACATGGGATTTTCAGAGAGTTTGGCCCGATCAAAGGAATGAGTGAGTTACTTGTATGCCAGACCAAATTATTTGGTCCGTCATACATGGGAGTTTCTAAGATCAGTAGCCAAGGACCTTTTTTTTAACAAAAAAAAGTTTATCCAATAGATTTGCTTTAGCAACGGACTAAAATTTTAAATAAGAATATTTGGTCCGTCAACAAAGCAAAAACCTTTGAATAAGAATGAGTATCTATCTATGGATTTAATAAATAGGACTCCAAGGATTGGTCCAGCAAAAGGCTTATAATCTGAAAGAGTGCCGGACTAAAATTATTTAGTCCGTTGTAGATGGAAATCGGAGAAGATTTTGGTCTGTCAAAGAAGAATGACTTTTACATGTATGCCGGACCAAATAATTTGGTTCGTCATACATAGACAAACACTTGGTTGCAAGATTTCTTCAAGGAATTTTCACCAAGGACTAAAGAATGTGAAAATAAGAAGTTTGGTCCGATGAGTAGATATCTCGATAGGAGTTTTGACAAAGAATATTTTTTAATGCTGGACCAAAGAAGCTTTTGACTTCTAATTTTGTCTTTGCCTTATGATCCAATCTACTAACTTATGGAAAGTCCCCCTTTAGAACAGCCAAACTGAAAATAATCCTAGCTATTTGACTTGAATCAACTCTCAAGTCATAAACTAGTAACAGAACACCTTAATCTTGTTAGTCCAACTTGCTTCACCATTGATTTCAGCACAAGTTCTTCAACACTTAAGCATTATTAACTTAGTCATCAACACCAAAACTATAATAAAACAAGATAGTGAAAATTAAGGGGCCTAGATGCTATCAGATGGTTCGGTACTCACAATCATGGAGGGCTATGAGTTTAAATTTATACTCATCGTTATTTACATATTACTTAAATTGCTCTTTAAATATCATTTACAATTTAATACTTGACATCCATGTTCAATGTCGCTTTATGCAAAAATAAATTTAGTAATCTTTCACTTGACATAGCCTACATTCACTATACTTTTGCAATACACTATAAGTCTTGCTAAGTACAAAAGTACTCAACCTTGTTGTTGTTGATATTCAGTAGATGAAGAACTGGAAAAAGACGCATTCTATACCACAAGCTATGGGGTTTCACTTATGCGCCTTTTTATGGGTTTATCCTTGTCAGTTGCCTGTGGGTTGTATGGGCATACTACAGGACTTATATATCCTCCACTGTATTTTATTTTGACTTGTAAAACCTTATTGTATAATTATCTTTTGCTATCATATGTATAATATGTGTATGGATATGTTATCAATGTTGTAAATGTGCGTACTAGCCACTGATCATGGGACTAGTACTGTATGCACATAGAACCTTCCTTGGTATTTCAAGTCATAAAGGAGGGTCCCCACAATGTTGGTATCAGAGTCATACTAACTGTATGATAAGCCCTAGCTAGAATGGACGACATCATAGGGAATGGGACTTAAAAATCTATTTTCTGTAAAAATGCACATAAAATATAAAACTAATACTATACTCACCACTCTATATTTCTCCACTTACCTAAATATTTCCTTTAAAATTTTCTAACATTTTCTTAAATAATTATAGATGGCAACGACACCTGACTGGACCGAGT
The DNA here is from genome assembly GCA_036346275.1 of Otatea glauca. Classification (NCBI taxonomy): domain Eukaryota; kingdom Viridiplantae; phylum Streptophyta; class Magnoliopsida; order Poales; family Poaceae; genus Otatea; species Otatea glauca. Next base: position 92,532,763 of record CM070715.1, read on the forward strand.
TGGTATGGGAGGTGACCAAAAGCCTTGGATGAAGGAGGCGCGTTGGCATTCATGAGACCCGAGACACTCTATCAGGCCCATTCAATTGGCTATACAGCCCATGCCTATGTCACCACTAAAATAGGGGGTTGTATCCTATGCCACAATGCAAAGCATTGAGACTTTTTGCAGGCTTCACTGGCTTAACATGAGTGCCTATATCCGTGCACATTTCACAAGACTACAAGCCATATTCCAGAGTATTGACCCAAAATTAGCAGCACCACCCCTACCTCCAACTGTAACTGAGCTAGCACCACCCACAAATGAGCTAGGGCTAAGACCTCGCCGTACCGGCAACCGCCAAGAATACTTTAGTCGCTTTAGGCCAGCTACTACCCAAGCTTCGGGGACCGAAGAATCTGCACCACTCGCCCTACCTCGCCTCTTTGCTTGGGTTATATACAGTGACTCTGAGCTAGAGCCAGAAATATCCTATGTTTCTGAGACCGAATGGGAACCCTATAGTGAGATCCTCTCCATGTTGTGTGCTAGCTAGCTAGCTGTATCCTCTATGTATCCTTAGTAATGTAACCTTGAAATCTATAATAAAGGAAGAACTGGCACTAAAATATTATCTCTTTAGTCTCACAACCTGACTAACCTCATTAACTTGTTGTCTCACTCACAACTTGTAGATGCCTGTCCAGTGGGCGCCATGCTACCAGACTTGTGCCTACAAGGAGGGAACTATGCCACTCACCTTATGGGTGATGTTGCAGTTTCTGGGCTACACTCCCCATCGGTATACACCGCCTTCTCCGCGCCTTCAAGTCAAGCTTTGTTCGAGTACATGGCCGAGGTGGTTATCCATGGCAATAGCAGCTAGGAGCAGCCCATCAAGTTCCATGGTCAAGGATCCTGCATTCGTATGGCGCTGTATGAAGCGGCATACATGGCCATTGTCCGCCTCCGCCATGATCACCCCAACATGTCCTGGATGTTCTACTGTCATTTTATGTACTACTAATTATACTAATATTATACAAACATTGTACTAATATTATACAAACATTATACTAATATTATATGAATATGATACTAATTATATTAATATTATACTAATTACACACCATCATTTACACCATATATTGTCATTTCATGTACTACTAATTGTACTAATATCACACTAATTATACACCATTATTTATGCCTTGTACTATCATTTCATGTACTACTAATTATACTAATACTGCCATTTTATGTACTACTCATTACAGTAATACTATAATAATTATACTAATATTATACTAAGTACATGCAACTTACCTAACAAAATCATCTAAATAAGCGTTACACTATTCAAATATAATTAATTACATAAAATGCAACGTACAAACCAAACTTCCTGAAGATTAACTCCAAAATATGGATCCCGAATCAATTACTCCAAAATATGAACTCGGAATAAATTATTCCAAAATATGAACATTGAATAAATTCTTAAAAAAAAGATTCAAATTTCCTTTTCCCTCTCTTTTTTCACTAGTTTCCTATCTTCTACCTCTGGCTTCCTCGGTTCGCCGAATGGCTGCTGAACTCCCTTGCTTTTCCTCTGCATCGCTTCACTTGTGGAATGGAACCACAGACAGAGTCCTGATTTATAGCCGATGTTGGAGTGCTTGCACGGGAGAAGCGATAGTCATCGCGCGAGACAAACGGACTCTTGTCGGCACTTTCGGCGTGCTGACGCAACAGGAGATGGGGCTTGCGGGCCACGCACGTCGCCGGCCGTAGACAAAACCACCCATGCACACGCAACGCGGAACCCGCCACGCTCGTGCGGCCACATGCCACGCGCCAGCCACAGCCTTAGGCCCACCCGCTTCCTGTGCCCTGGGAGCGCTGCACAAGGTCCCACCCGCGCTCGGCTGCATAGAAAGCGGCCCGACCGCGCCTGTCGCCGGTCTCCTCGCCATGTCATGTCAACTGTCCCACGTGGTCCTCATGACGTGAAGATGCCGACCAGGCGTGCCTTCGCGATAGGGTTGCGCAGAAGCAACCTGTGGCGCACCCCAACTGTGGCAACTTGGTGGGCCCAGCCCCCCTCTGTGAGACCCCGTTCTGATGAACAGGAACCTCCATGTGATTACTGTGCCATTCCCTGGATCAGTAGCTAGCACTCACATGTTTACAACAATTGGAATCACAACCATACAACGAATATTATTAAGCGGAAGCTATTATGCAAAGAAAGCTCTTACAACTCAGAGATATAGCAGCTAAAAGAAGCAAGGTCTTGTAGTGTGCCCATCCAAAACCAACAGGCAACTGACAAGGCATAATCCCTAGAAAGATTCGATGAAGAAAATCCGCAACTCGCGATTTAAAGAAACCTTCGAAGCTTCGCTAACTTATCCACCTAAAAAAACCACATATAAGCAAGGGTGAGTACTTTCGTACTCCGTAAGACTTGAGCAAAGCCTATAATATATGCAGGCCATTTCAAAGGAGGCTACTACAGTTAATTTGCATAAAGCAGAATTGACACTGTAGAACAAGTTATTTGCAAACGGAATTTATAAACGCATAATTGACCGATATGAAATAAGTAAAGCATAAGTAATATTCACAACCCTTCGTGAATATCGAATAATCCAGAAATGGAATCCAACAATGTCGATCCTTTGACATAAAGCAAAAGCTGCTAAACAGGTTCCAAACCAAAACCCAATTTTTGGAAATACAAAAGACTAACATTGGAATGACTTCACCAAGTGTCCATAACCGTGGACACGGCTAATTAATTAGATTTACACTCTGCAGAGGTGTACACTTTACCCACAAGGAATGATCAACCTCTTTTGCCAGATCAATTAACACACTTCCTTTGGTGTGTCGGCAAGGAGATCATACAGAGCCGTTACATTTCTAGATGTGGCTTTGAACCAGCCGGGACGTTTGGCCCTCGCCATGAAAACAGAAACACTCACCCAAGACGTGGATCCTTTCACAACACACCCAACACCACGTTTCTGTCCACGGCAAGACGTACACCGTTGCATTGATAAGTAGACCCCCTACAGACAGACCGAACCGGAATGCCTGTGCAAATCTCCCGCCTTCCTTAGATGCAAAGCCACACCTAAATAACTTAATAGGCTAAGACCCGCCCATACAAGCCCTCGTGGTTGTACGAAATTCTTGGATCTATAGCGTCCCATTGCTCGGTCCTTAATCCGACACGGGCGATACTCCACCCTAACTACGTGCAAATCCCTCGCACCTCCGGCTATTGCCAATAATCGCCGCATCAAAACCATAGTTTTATTTTGGGTTTTAATCAAAATACCCATAACCAACACTTTATTTCCAACATTTTCCATTTCTTAAGAAACAACTTTTGATCCGATCATCATTCTCATTTGTTCAAAGCATGGCTAAGCATGGATAGAAGTAATCGTGATATACCCACAATGACATTAAGTAATTGTCTAAGCTCAATCTATGGTTATCAAGGTACACATATCCATACTTATCAAGGAAGTTTCATGAGACATCAGGTATAACTACCAGTACCACAAAATAGCGAATTTACTGAAAGTAAACGCATGCATGAAACATTTTAATAAACAATGCAATTTAAATTCTGGGATCAAGATGGTCAAAGGGGGTGCTTGCCTTGCTTATTCATTGCTTACGACGAAGACACGGTCGCAGATGACGGAGGAAGGGACGTCGGATTCTACACGTCGATCAATCGGAAAATATAGCAAATAATAAACTTCAATAAGGGCAAAAAGAAAACAGACAGAAAATCAAATAAAGATTCATTGCAGAAAACAGGAACGCTTTAGAGTTTGGATTATTTAAGAAATTACTTTATTCTTAAACTTGATGGTTTTATGACAAACAAAACAGGGTTTCTTTTAAAGATTATCTATTCTTGAATTACGAATTCAAGAGGCTAAAATTATGAATTCTAGTATTTATGATTTCGAATTATAGATGCTAAAATTATTTGGATTAAAAGAATTAAAACACTAGCTAAAGTTAGGGTTATGCAAATGGCACTTAATCTTAAGCGATTTTGCATAAGAAGGGTTTTCGAATAAGTTGGATCTATTAATCTAGGTTACTAGATTAATATATGGTTTTTAAGAAGGTTCTGGTGATACAAATTTATTAACTACAAAATTCCTTATTACAAGGTTCATCTATTCCGATTACGGCAAGGTTCGCTAAACATAAAACTAAGGGTTATTCGACTACTAGAATTTATATGCCAAACATGACGAAATAAGATTATTTCTTCGCAAGAGGATAGCATATACTTAGAAGAAAGTATCTAGGCTGATCTCATACATTTTGGTGTTTAGACGAGACACTATGTTCATAGCTGAAAAAGCTTATGTAATATTAAAGGTTACGAGTCACACAGCATGCACTCAACACCTGTCAGGAGAGGGCTGGTGATATCAGACACGTAAACACATGCAGAGCATCATGTCCGGAACAAATTCAGGGGAGTCGCATGTCAAGCATCGTGTGAAGAATACAGAAAGAGATATGAAGGGGTTGTGGATCAGTTACAGTTTCAAGTGCTGAAACCAACAAGGACGGTGATGCTCCGCCACAAGAATTCCATCAGTTTCCGTTTGTAGCTGCTAGCGAGCGCGCACCACCCGCCTGTCGTCTTCATCTGTAACCGTTCCGTAACTTTACTGCGATCACATCCTGATTAGGGATCGGAGATGCGATGATCGAGCAACGACAGAGCTCCGCGAAGAAGGAAAAGGAAAAGGAAAACACGCTTTAATATTTGTGCAACTTTTAAAAAAGAAACGCATAAGAGCACCTCTTAGAAAGCAATCCGATGGAGCCAGGGGAAAGGAAAGGCAGGGTGTATGATGAGAGGAGATGATTGGTGAGCCATGCAAGCGACGCAAATGGCCTCACCATCCCTCCCCACTAAGCACGAAATAATTGGCCAAAGTGACTTGCTCCTTTTGGCAAATTGAAGTGCGTTGCTTTCAGAATACTTATATGAGGAGCTTTCTTGATCAGCTTTCTCCCGCAATCAATACCACAGCACTAGGAGGAGCAAGTTTCATGTTCACAATGCATCCTAGATAGCCAGCCATGTATGTATGCCTGCCTGCCTCTTTTGGTGCAGTAAACCACTAGGTTGCTTGCAGGGATTTCTCACATTCAGAAGTTGCGTCCTTTTACGGATAAGACAACCCTCCAAATGAAGGAGAAAAGCGCATATCACATTAATATGCGTGGCCAAGGATGTTACGATCTATCATAAGCTCCGAGGGAAACGAGGAAGAGAAAGAGATGTACACTCAAGACCTTACACAAATCTGAACGAGGGCAGGGCGAGCCAGTTATAGACACAGCAGCAGCAGCAGCAGCAGCAGCAGGGAGGAAGGAAGCTATTCTATGGTGCTATCACAACTAATTAAGTCGTAGTTATATATATATAATAGTAACTGCATAGAACCCCACACCACCTGATTGAAGATTTATTAAAAGATAGGTTAACAAATATATATAGGATTATATATTTAATTAGTTTCCCGTCTACATGCTCACTCTGTTGCGCATAGGACTGAAGATTTGTTAAAAGATAGGTTATTTACTAACCTTGCTTCTAACTAGACAAAATGCATGGATTCAGCCAGAATCTCAGCATTAGTGGGAAATTCTGTTCTGCCAACTAAGTAGGGACATTTTAACGAGCTGACAGTGATCCCATGAAATGTGACAGCAATAGAACAAAAATGTAGAACCAATTAGTCCAAAAGAGCAGAGATGTGTAATCCATATATATAGCAAGACGTGTGCAGCTAAATTGTTGGGGAGAGAGTAGCAAGACGTGCAGAAATGATCATCTCTGGGAGAGAGGTTAGCTAGCATGTGAAGACAGAAAAAGATAATGCCACGAAGCAAACACCTTAGATCTAGAGTATCCAATTCTGCGTAGATGGTACTGACAAGTGCTAGGTACGAAAGCTCCATTGATCTTATTATTTAATGCTGGCCAGAAGCGTGCATGCTGTGATCCTAAATCAGAATATCTCACTTACGTACGTACTCAAATGAATTTACATGATCTGTCGGTTGGAAAGATGAATAATCACCATCGGTTAGATCGATACGAACAGTTGATCAAAAGGTGGAGTCGGTACGTACTGTACTGCTACATGCTGAGACTTAAATGGCATCACCAATTAACCCAGTTATTAGTTGTCAGCAGGAGATGGATATATATGCTGTGCTCTCATCTCTTATGAAAGCCTATCGTGATGTGCTGACCATCATCACCACGCGATCACTGTTCGCCACCGTACACCATCGTGGCACTCCGCAGGCAGCTGATATGTACGCCACAACCACAATATATGATACCACTAGCACTCAGTTAGACATGTCATTTTTGTTTTTTGTTTTTGGTTAACTCCCGGCCACACGTCATATGCACGGTTGTTGCTAGTAGATGCTGTGGATCCTGACACGGCCGGGCATGTTTTTGTACAAGTCGATGCTTGTTTGCTCCAGCTTGTCTCAACTTGGCAAAGACTAGGCATCTGTTCTGCCTAGCATGGAGGTAAGTGGATTCCACTTCCATAGCCCGCAGCCATCAATTAAGCTTCTTGCACGCACGCTAGCAAGACTGGCAGGCAGACTCAGCATGTGCCGCTGGCCCAATGAACATGGAGACCATACACATGCACTCACCTGTGGAGACATGGCTACCCAACCGAGTAGAGCGAACAATGTCCCCAACAAACAGATTGTAGCATCAGAGCCTCTTCTGTTTGACATCAACCTTTAAAACAATCCGGCACTACATGAGTTTCCCGCCTTTGCTATATAGAGTTTTTTTAATAATACAAAATTTTAATTAATATTGTAGAAATAACTTGTCAAAAAATTACAGAAATATACCTGTCACTATTTTTAATAATGATAGAGCCTCTATCGTCAGTCGAAATGACAACAGTCCTACGTGTCATCCCGTCTGGGTCAAACGTTGTGACGCACTCAGGATACGACACATATGAAGTCACCAGAGTGAAAGCGAGCGGGAAAAAAAACATTGGTTTGTGCGTATTTTAGTAAGTTAATCGTGAATGTGGTATGAATTATGACAAGAGTAAGAAACTAATCGGTCGGCGACACCACAAGGTACCTATGGTAGGATGGCGAGGGCATCCGGCGAATGTGAAGTTATAACCCACGCACCGACACCCGTCACAAAGTCCAAGGTACATGGCGCACATTATTGCTGGGCCCTAGGCGTGTTGTGAGATGTCGTCCAACTCTGTCTGCTATCTGTATGGCTATTGGATCATGTGCTTATCCACACTGTCCCCATGGGATGAGTAAAATATGGCCTAGCCGAAGACCAAAGTAGGTATGCCTCACAACGTAATCCCCCGCACCAGGGACCATCATCTCTCTATGAAAATCAACATGTATTAGTTAGGAATAGAAATTTCAAGAACAACTATGATTATTATGAAATAGCACTTACATAAACCTGGTAAAGCCACTTCTGCCTGGGACCATGGGTGCTAGTGAACTCCCCATAACCAGCGTTAGCAGGTAGCACACCCTGAAACCTCACAAGTAGCTAAGGGTGCGCGGCCGCAACGGGCCAAGCTCGATGGGTGCCTCACCATGCTGAGGAATGCCAGTCGCCAAGCAACTGCGAAGTGTGGTGACGATGAGCGGGTCGAGTAGATTGTAGGGCCACTTTGCAGCTAGTGCATCATCCTCCATACTTGTACAAAAAGTTATCGAATGTTAGTACAACAGAAAGTAAAGGATCACAAGGTAAATATACAAGTAAAGTAATATAACATAACATAAATCTACAAGTAAAAGAACTCAATGTTTACACACAAGTAAAAAAACATAATGCATATGTACGTTACACGTAAAGCATAATCACACAACTCTAAATATAATGACTACCCTATTAGTATCACATAGTTCGTACATAACAGATACCATATAGTTCTTACAAAAGAATGAGATGCAACACCAATCCGACATAGTTCTTAGAAAACAATATTTTTTACATCACAACACAAGTTAATAGGTAAGGCTCCGCCACAACGCAGTTCAAATGGCGGCTAGGGCCCCATGACTACCACTATCGATGGAGCTCCTAGCTACCCCATCCTCATGGCCTTCTTCTCCTCCTTCATGCTGTAGTATTTAAAGGTATGCCCGGCCTCCTTTCAAATGAAGCATTTCTTCAAACGACGTCTAAGCCATACAGTGCTTCATTCTAGGTTGTCATCCCCGCTTTCTTCATGAAATATTCTGATAAGAATTTGCTGGAATCATGTACCACTGTTGAACAAGCAGCCATCACATATGCACATGGCCTGTGCAAGAGATAGGATTTGTTGCATGTGCAGGAATAATTGTGCCTCGCAAGTCTCAAGCGTGCACTTGTGAACAATTTTCTCACGGTTCATCTCACAACGACCTTTCTCCCTGCACAATACCTCGAAACAAAGCTCCCTAGTGTCCATTTTGAATGCTATATGAATCTCCGCCGTCTTGATCTCCTCTTTTATGTACTTTAGTCAAGTACTTTAGTTGCGGATAACTCATGGAGAGCAACGCCACGGCATGTCGATCAACAAAGTATTTGGTAATACCGCGTAGAACTCCCTCCACAATAGCTACCAAAGGAAGGGGTTTCAAGCCCATCAATACTCAGTTGTACACCTCGGCTAGGTTAGTGGTTATGATTATGTACTTCTGCACCACGATGTCGTAAGGCAATGCACACTTCTCCTTAGGATCAAGCTCAATCCACTCTAAGAAATATTTGGTTTGTCTTGCATTCCTTCTGACCAATTCGCTCCTGTGGTGGGCTTCTTTGCTACCTCTCTTGTGTGCTTCATCGTGTGCTCATCCAGCTTCTTCTATAGTGCATCAAACTTTCTCTGCTAATTTTGATCACAAAGCCTTTTGAAAAGTTTTATTATGTCATTGTTTCTGAATTTCTTGTAGACTACATATGTGCCTCTTGCACCACTACTCTACAAATCAGGCCAAAGATAGGGCTTGTCTTCCCCTTGCTGTAGTTGCACAATTGCCTTTAATAAGCAAATATGTCAATCATATATGACATAAACCCAAGGCCAATCGGCCACAACACCAGCTTCCATGTTCCTCAGAAATCACAACCAACTGTCGGTGTTCTCACTCTCCACAAATGCAAGTGCAACGGGAAGAACCTGGTTGTTGTCATTCACTACGATTGCAGTCGATATTTGGCCTTTGTACCTCCTAGTTAGGAAGATGTTATCCACACAATACAGTGGACGACAACGTCCGAATGCATTGATGCACACACTAAAAGCGAAGAATGCTCACTTAAATACCATCTTCCTAGAGACCGCTCTGAGTCATTTTCCAAAATATCGACATAGGTCCCTGGATTCCTTTGTTGTATGACTCGGGGCATACTGGGTAAGCTGTGGTAAGAGTCTTCAAATGTACCGAACATTGCTTCTAGTGCCTTCTACTTCACCTTCAAAGTCTTATCATAGCATATTGTGTACCAGAACATCTTCTCTATTACAAAAAATAATGGAACATGGATCAAAATTCAGGTTGCCCACAATATCTCTATACATGGTATTTGCAACAAAGCTTAAAGATAGGTTTCTATGGGATTGCATAGACTCTGTCACCACACATGTGTGTGAAACGACTATAGAGCAGTTCCAATGGATGGCCCACTTAGGTTGATATGCATGGACTTGCCGTGGGCATCTCTCTATGTCACACTTCACATCATATACACGTAGGTTGAACTTTGTTACATTGAATGCCGTCCTCCTCAATTGCACTGCCCAGAACTTAACTGTTTCCTGCACCTCACTTTTGTACGACACTTCTTGCCTAATCTCATTCTGGTCATATTTCCATGCCACCCACCGACCTTAAGTAACTACTTGTTTTCAAATTGGTATGCGTTTCACTCCGACGTAACAGCCTGATCACCTTCACCTTGCTTGGCATTAAATTCTTCATCATCTGACAATACCTTGTAGTCATGGTCTTTGAACTCTACTCGTTCCACCAAAAGCTTCAATATGTTCACCTTCGTCTGCAATGCCTATGGGTTCTTGCGCCTTTGCAATGGAAAGGTTTAGAGTCTCAGCTTCAACTGAGTCATTACTGCCTCCCCCTCGTTGGCTAATAAGTATGGCTCGCTGTGGCTTGACTGCCCAACTTCGTCGACATCTTCCTACATCACATGAGTCAGATGGACTTTCTCAAATGCTTAGGCCTTCGCCAATCTCAAGTATGAGCTCTACGAGTTTGACCCTTCAATTGTACTAACTCCTAGTACGTGCGTTGCCGTTGACGAGTAACAACACCGTGCAGCTTCAGATCGTGTAACACATGGTCCAGTAAGCACAACTGGTACAACCATCTATGGAACCCCTTCTCCTTAGTGCATTTTAAAAGCTACTCACTCGGCTATACTTATCTATGATTTCAACAAATAATCTGATGTTAATGACAGCTGCCCATTCGATTAAAATTAACGCGAAATAGACCTAATAGCAAATCTACTACTCAAATTTAAACTTGCATGATAGGATTTCCCTATTGTGCAACACTCTAAAAAAACAAAAAAAACTCTTACATATTTTGTATAAATCGAAATTACCATGTATGCTTGAATGATAATAGTTCCTATACAATCTACTGCTACTGCTGCCGATGGATGTATATTCCTGTAATTTCTTTGATCATTTGTTTCTGTAATATTAATTAAAAATTATATTATTTTAAAAAAAATCTTACTATATGCGCATCATTCCTGCTCATGATGTACGGAAATAAGACCAAAACATGGATGTTGATGGGAGGCGTTTCAACATGCTGTGACAACCATGAACGACTGGATGAAACCTGACGAGATAAGAAAATGCTGCACAAGAGCTGAAGGGTGCGCTAAAAGTTTTACGCATGAATGGAAGGGCATATATCTCAAATAGCGCGCTTCCAAGGTGTTGCAGACGATTCTTGGCGAATATTCAACTTTTTGAGACTCTGAGCGAGAAAGTTCAGTTCCTCCATAAAAAATTGGAGGTTTACATCCAAATGGGGAAAACTCACATAGTTGAGACTTCTGATCCACATAGCCCAGATAACCGAGGACAGTCGGGAATTGCATATTAAGCAACATGCCCTCCGGGGCCTATTAAATTTTAGCACTTTCCCGTCTTTCATTCTTGTTTTGCGGTTCTCCCCCTCACCTTCTTTGATGCCTCTACATATACCTTTCTGTTTGGCTGTCTTTTGTTCCAGCTTTCGCATTTTTCACAAACCGCCTGAAAGGCTGAAATCACTAGAAATGATCCAATGCACCCCACAAGCATACCACCTTCAAAAAAATTTGCAAAACATCACTTGCACTCTGTCACTCGCGCTGGGTCGAAACCCTTGCACTCATAGTGTGAATAGAAGCCAATTGGGGTATTATGGGAGCAACTGGTGGCCAGCCTCGTCTTCAACTACTGGTTCTTGGTTATTGCTGGCAGTTGAACCATTCAGGTGTACCTCATCATGGTTTTGGTCCACCGAGCTACTAGAGATAGCTGATTCATGCAGATCCATGCCTGCAAGATGTGCTGTCAGATTATTCACATCAGGGCTTGGCACAGCTGCTGAACTTGACAGAATATCAGGGTTGCTCTCTCGAGGAATCGCCCATTTGTTCCAATCATTTTGCCTCCTAATTCTGTCACCCTGCATTAACAGAAATAAAAGGCCTACATTAGTGGGGGCAAAAACATTTGTGTCCAGAAGATTAAAGTCTCAAATGTTTGAATTATTCTGTCATTAGAAAAGTAAATATATTTGTCCAAATTATTTTAGTCCACTGTTTATGACAAGCGAAACACTTATTTGTGGGCATTAATGGAACCCCATATTTTACAGATACAATATGGTACATCACTTGCTTGCCCTTTAATAACTGAAACTTAAGTCAAATAAGAGTATATACCTGCATTTCCAGTATAGATGAGGTTTGAATTGTTTCTTTTATATATTGCAGGTTATCAGTAACTTCTTTTACCTGCAAAAAACAATTTTTCAGGAGATATTTTAATCCTTTCACCATCAAACCTTCTAATATACTATGAGCATTAAAAACTAAAGATCAACAAGGAGATATAATGCTGCACCCTATCAGTGACATCAAACACATCAGTTGTATCTTTATTATGGTGTAATAAAACAAGGACTAAGTTTCTCAACAGTTTATGTGGATGCACAGGGATAAACATAAAAACAATGAACAAGAACAATTGCCAACAACGAGAAGCAACCCTAGTAATGCACTTAAGTGAAGTCTTTGGGGGCTTTATAGACCATGTAAAGCCGTAGTCAACTATAAGCTTGCTCCTTTTTTTTTGCCATTCATAAAAGAAACAAGTGCATGATGAAATAAGAAACCAACAACCTGCAAGTCATGTTCTCAAAGCAATTTACAAAGCGGAATTGCACGTTTGATTAAATTGACAAACACAGAATCACTTCCATGTGCAATTAGGTACTGGATGTCCCTGCCAACCTAACATGAAGCACAATTAACCTACTGGTTCTCACCACAGAGGCCCATTATGCACACCACAGAGATTCATTGTCTTCATACTCCTGTTTTACTGGTAGGCAGGTAGCGCATTGGAGTTGCACAAGCAAATTTGAGTAACATGATAATGTATTTGAGCCCAATAATACCTCAAAAGAGAGAAAACAAAAAAAAAAGGAAAAGGTATCTTGCAACATTGTACAGCCTCTTAGCAATGAGAAAGAGCACAGGATCTGGTAGTTCTTTAACCATATGTTACTTTTATTATATACAAATTCACCACTTATTCTCTATTTCTTTTACTCCATCTCACAGCCAACTGGAATGTTGGTAGAGCTAGGATATAGAACAGATTTATGGTATTTGTACCAAACTAACGGCTTCAAATTTTTTTGTTATGACAAATTAATAATATAACCAATTAAAAAGTCCACTAGTCCAGTATAGCAAGCACACACATGTGCATTAAGTCTGGTTGGCCAACATAATAGTAAATTGCACGAGGTCCAAGGCAGCCACACACCGAGGCCCTGTCGGCACTTGTGTAGAAGGCCAGCGACGTCACGAACCTCAGACGTGGTGGGACCTGACTAAGACGATGGAAGAAAATAACCCACAGCGCAAGCTAAGACCCGAGGGCAAAAATGTAACTTCAGGTGTTTCCCCCTCCGCTCTATAAATAGGACCCCTTGTAAATGGGGAGGAAGGCCACTTGTACTTTACTTCGTACTTGAGCAATACAACCTTTGTGTTTCTTTGCATTGCTTTCGCTTTGCTCTCCGCCTAAGCATCCCCGGGGGGTCAATGTAGCCAAACAGGGATGCCTACAAGTTTACTATCTAGACTCGTATCTACGACAATTTCTACTTGCAAAACCATGCGTCGCTGGTAGAAAGCTGACATTTTGCATTTCTTTTATGTTGACATACAATGGGATCAAATTCCAGCATCGTAATGGCATGAGGCCATGAAGAGTCAAAAGGAAATTATTTTACCTTCTAAAAGATAGGATTTAAAGAAAATTGGGATAAGCCTAACAACTTGGATATGAATGGCCCCACCATATACCATATAAACCATCTTTTTTAATTAGTAACAGAATTCTAATACCCAAATAAAACAGACTAATCCATGAATGCAAGTAGCAAGGATCCCCACTGTCAAAAGGATTAATACTTCAACCAATATACTTCCAGAAAGATCAGTCGTATTTAGGAATGCAAAAAAAAGCCACAGCCACATACACACACTCCTTGCTTTGATGCTATCATGGACTGGGACCAATAGTGAACCAAAATGCACTGAAGAATAGAAAACAAGATAATTCACATCTTACTTGTGTAGGCTAATCCGCTAAAATCAGTCATCATGCATACCAATTTAGCTAATGGGAAATATTTTATGAATAGAAAATAGAAAATTTAAAAATAACAGGATATGTACAACAGAAAATTTATCTAAAGACCAAGGCACAATGCCCTTCAGCACTTAGTTTATATCCAACTACAATTAGTAGAAATTAAGGACACTTTAGTATAATGTCACTGCCACTTCTTCATACACTCCATGGCTTACACGGTTACACCAGTAATTATAACTTTGTAAGTTTGTAACTCAAGCAAGGTTGTGGTAAAACAAGTTATGCGGTACCAAAATATAGGGTTATTGCTTCTACAAGCATAGAACGTCAACATGTTTGGGTTTTATTGACTTTGATTGGGTTTCTTTCCTAGCCTACCCCAACATGCTTGGGACAAAAGACTTGGTTGTTGGTGTTGACTTCTACAAGCATAGAACGTCAACAGAACAAGAACTTGAATTCTAACAGTTTCAACACAAACATTCCCTAAGCAATTGGCATTCATAATCAGTCCAATGAAAGCGTGGTTATGCACTATCACATATGTTCAAGTTGAAATCAACAGATAACATGTTATTCACTAAGAAAAAACTAATATGGAGTACCATGCAAGTTACTGCATGTAGATTGAGTAATACATACTATAGATCCCCATCTTATTAAGTCAACATATATCAATCTGATGATTTGCCATCTCTATATCTCATCTTTTGTTCCTACACCCAACCTGCCACTAACTACTATGCCTCTATTTATAAAAAGGAAGTAAATATAACAAGTTTCCTAACAAGCAATGAGTTCATGATTAACAGACTCTTAAGTTGTGCTGATGCTAGAGGTCCTTAAAACATGTTTAACTTTGAGACCATAAGAAGCAATCTGAAAACTACCAAGCAATACACCAAAGCATTCTAACATCAGCTTAAAATAAGCGTGCCGCCACCACCCCCACTCCCCCAAGAAAAAAGGAAAAGGAAAGGCCAGGCATATTTGTGATGTTCCAGAAACATTACAAGCAAGATTATATACAACAGTGCATCTTTAAACACAAAGTCAACCAGACAGCGCATATAAAAAGACCAAATTTACATCTGGATGAACAGAAAAGATCCCTTCTTTAAGAACCAGATGCAAATCTCCACCCGCAAAAACCACTATGTCAACATCAAATCAAGCAGTTGCCTTTAAAAAGGATAAACAACAATTATTGAATTGCGCTAAGTGCCTAACAAAAGCTAAGGTGCCAAGCAAGACAGCAACTCCACAAGCCAATAATTACTAGGATCACATATAAGTAACCTAACTAACCAGGAGTCCAGAACACATTGAATGATATAAATTAAAGCCAAGCGTTCATGCACAAATAAGATCAAAAGATATAAAGGCCAAGAACACGTTTTGGGAATAGATCCAACTCGATAATAGAATATCTAGTGCGAAATATAATGTCAATTAAGGGAAGTATCTAAGGCAAATCCATCTGAGTGCTAAATTGTAACATGGGCTTTCTGATGAAGTTTGGATGATTCAGATTTAATAGGGATTTGAGGGTCATATGGATGGGTCAACGTCTTCAAGTCCCTCTAAATCTGAACCATCTAGATCACCTCTAACAGCCCACGTCAAAGTTTACATTTCAACACCCGAAAGATGGGTTCTGCACTGGATACTTTCACATTAATTAATATATATAGGTGTGTGCCTATAATAAATATAATTAGAAGTAGAATTGTAAATTATGTGCAAAAAAAAAGTTTTTTGTGACATAAGTTCACGTCATTATAATATTAGGAACTAAATGCTAACACATAAATAGTAAAATCGTTAGGTAAAACATATGAAACAAGGATGAATAGTATGCAACGCACACACATAGTTACATGCTTATCAGAAAGAAACAGGAAAAAGGTGTTATGCACAATGCCTAACCGTTATATTCAACAGTTATTGATCTCATGAAAAATAAATATGGAAAATTAGTTTTAAGTAACTGGGACTTAATCAACATCAGAACAGTAAGAAGCAACAGATGATCATGCAAAGGAATGAATATGTTTGTGATTATTTAAATGGGAAATGGAGTGCGTCGAAACTCATTAATTAGAATTGCATAACCACAACTGTAATGGGTCTCTTAGAACATATGTTAAAAAAATTAAAATAAGGTAACGGCACCGATAAATAGTATCGATATTGATATTGTATCAGCAACCCAAAAACTAAATAATGGACAGAATAGCAAATGGATATATACATGAATAGCTATCTGTAAATGTATGATCTAGAAAGGAAAGTTAAGAAAAAAGGACTAGACACGGTCACCTTCTTGAAGCCTGCTATAAGAGATACATCAACCCAGCCCTGTTCATCCATATTTTGCCTCAAGAAAACATCTGTACATAAGTTATCCTTGCTGTGGATCATAAAGAACACGAGCATCACCAACAAAAGTACACTTAAACAATGAAACGTACATAAACTCAATGTAGCCACCTGAAGTAGAACTCTATCTGTTTCAGCAGCTTGGCACGGTCATCTTCAGCATCAGGCTCAGGCTCAGCAGGGGGCTGAAAGTAAGGGTAGGCAGGAGGACCAACCATAGGAGGTGCAAAAGGCAATACCCTAAGAGCCTCTGGAGGCGGGGGAGGCCCAACATAGTACATCGGGGAAACAGAAGACACGGGAGATGGCATCTCTGGACATGACAAACGACCATGAGAGTTGATCAATACGAGAAACTGAACAAACAGCACCACAGCGGCGGCAGTGGAAGCAATGCGATATGTGCAAGACCAATACGATGCATAAAACCTTACCATGGAACACCATTGGTCCGGCAAAAGCTCGCATGGGTGAGACAGGCGGAGGAGGGCCCATGAACGGCGGAGCAGCCGCCAGTGGCGGTGGTGCACCCCGCATGTACGGCCCAATGCCCATTGGAGGGCCACGGTAGAAACCGTCAAATCCCCCTCTTCGGCGGCCACCAAAGGCGCCACCCGAGCCACTGTTGCCACCGCCCCTCCTACCGCCGCCGTTATGGTGGCTTCTCTGGCCGCCGCCGCTGCCATGGTCCCAGCCAGCGATGCCCCGCTCAGGATGGTCCCGCGGGGAGTGGTCACCGCCGCGTCTAGCTGGTTTCTGGCGACCGTGGTGGGTCCCCGAGGTGTGCTTTGGCGAATTGGAAGGATATGCGACAGCCTAGTAATACCCAGCCAGCAGAAATCAATCTCGATCGCGCAAAGAGCAGGCAGATGTTATTAAGAGAGGAGGAGGAGGAGAAGGAGAAACAAGAGATCTAACCGATGAGGCGACGGCGGCAGGTGCAGGAGAGGAGTCCAGAGGAGGCTTGGAGGAGTCGGGAGGGGGAGCGGGCTTGGCCTTGGCCGTCTCGGAGAGTGCGGGCCAGTGGTTGGCGTCGATGACCCCGGGCGGGCGGGCGTCGACGAAGCCGTTCGAGGAGGGGGGCTTCCAGGCGGACCTCTTGGCCGACGGCGAGTGCTCCTGAGGCGACGGATCAGGCGAAGCGGGGGCGTCCATGGTAGGAAAGGGAAAGAGGCGGCGGCGGGAGTTGGTGATCCGAGGGATGGGGATGGGGACGGGGATGGGGAGACATACAGATACAGCAGGCGAGTATTTAGGGTTCTCTTCTGCTCTTTCTTTATTCCCTACATAAATGTGAGATAAGAGAGGTGCTTCCATGCTTTTTTTTTTTTTACAGTTATACAAATATTAAAACATGAATAAAGGGTAGATGGTGATTACTTATCCCTTCGCTTGCTTCAAGATTTGTACAATTTGTATTAAGAGGGAAAGCATTGAAGCACTGCTCGTGAGATAATACGTATTTCAAAAGACGGCTAATAGACTCCGTGTTCTATTTTGTATTTACCAGTAGCTGAATGCACTACACCGTCAACTTTGTTAGGGTACTCGACTGAGGTTCGCTCCAACTCGCATCATGCCTCTACCCCCGTGCTAGGTATACACTACGCTCATAACTTCACCATCATGACTGCTTGAGCTTCACTACGGATCGTTTCATGCCTCCATCGTACTCGACATGCACCACACCACTACTCCGCAACCATACCAGGTCGTGCCTATACTGTAGTGCTCAACATACACCACATCTACAGCTGCACCGCAGATCTGCCTAAGCTCTGCTATGACTCGCATCGCATTGTGATACCATTACACAACAACGAAAAATCTATTGTTTGACTTAGTTCATATTACTTATTTCACACTACAATATAAGCAGAGTAATAAATTTACAAAACCCCGGTTAACTAACAACAAGTGGAGTGTTGCAACGGATCTCATCGCTCCTCTATTTCCATGCTTGGTCTGCACCCACGCCCACGACTCTAGTGTGGGCGATATATGCTAGTAGTTGTTATGAATAGCACTTGTTGTATTCAATATAAGGCCAACGGTCAGAATATATAGAGTACATGAGAGTACAAAAGGAAAACCTATATAAGACAATCATGTATATGGAAAGACTATATAAGGCAATCATGTATATAGAAAGCCTATATAAGGTAAGGATATATATCCTTAACACCCCCCTAATGCAAAGTGTATGCAATAGCATTGCATTTGAAAGGGTTGACACTAAGGTAGGGAAAGAAAAAAAATCCAAAGTTTTATTCTTAAAGTAGTTGTTGTAGCATCCAACTCTTGAATAAACAAGCCAACGATGGATAAAACCGGTTGAAGTCACTTGAAGTCCGATCGAGATCGTGTCTTGTCTCGGTCACAAGCGCGTGGCTCAGGCGGCGTCGTGTCAGCGTCAACGGGGGCGTTGATGGCGCCCTAGGCTGAGGGCGCCAGAGCGGAGGCTGGCGCAAAGGCAGCCTGGAGGAGCGTCATCGAGGAGACAACAACAGCCAATGGAGCGACGTCACGTGAGGCTAGGTGGCCAGTGGGCCGGCGCAGGGGCCGAATGGCGAAGCGACGGACAGAGTCCGAGCACAGAGGGGCGCCGCGACGAGAGTAGGAGACCTGGTGCGCAAGCTGAGGACGGCTGCGCGGAAGCCGGTGAGACAGCAGTACGGGGCGCTGGGGGCGAGCGAAGATGGCGCCAAGCGTCACGAACGGCGATGCGACAACCTCGTCGGGCTGCGATGGAGTGTACTGATGGGAACGGTGGCCCGATCTTCCGACAGGTAGTACTAAATCGATTAGTGAAAAACTCGACGTTGACGATCCGGCTTCCAATCAGAACGGATTCGAACCCTACAATCGCTACACCACGGCTCCTTTGGTTATTAACCACGCACAAACACGGTTGACCTCACCAAGAAGGCTTATCCCTGCATGTGAATCGATAACACAAGCAAGAACAGGTATATGCAATCTAAATATTGCTAATTACCAATGAAGAACTCGAAGTTAGGGGTTCCACAAACCGAACAAACGGCGAAACTGTCTAAAACAGAATAATCTAAGCAAAATACATCTATTCTAGCGACGACTACTAAATATATATGGGGATGAAGGCAAGGGAGGTGGCCAAGGGATGGCCGTGCAACCCTAGGTCATACAAGGCTTTTGGGCCCAAGTGGAGGTGTCGCAGCACTCGGCAGATTCTGTTTGTCATATAATTTTGATGATTCCTGTCGATTCAGAAGGAGTTTGAACGTGAAACCACTTCCGTTGGAAAGCTCTCGTCGTGGGCTTGTCCGTAGAGTCCAAGAACGTCTCAATCGGACTTCGTATAACCCAGATATGGTCGTTTTATATTGGACTACTCCTGGGGGCCGAACTGGACTAGTGAACGAATTGGGCTTGATCTTGGGCTTGGAGCGTCAGAAGTTATTGGGCTTGGAGCGTCAGAAGTTGTTGGGCCTGGAGTGTCAGAAGTTGTTGGGCCCTTGTCTTGGCTTGAGGTAGAAGCATGGCTTGCTGGGCCGACATGGTCACATCAGTGCCGCCCGAGGTGGCTGGGCTGACGTGAGATCCACACGAAAGATAGCCCGCACGGTGTTGGAAGCCGAGGAGCTGAGGCGGCCCGAGGTGGAAGATGGGTGGCCGGCGCGGGCATAGAGATCGAGGGTCGGCGTCGACCAGTAGGAGGGCGTTGGCGGGCGGTGGAGGCCGAGCCAGCGCGAGCTGGCGGCGCAGAGACCGCACGGGGTAGATCGAGGAGGCCGCTCCTGGGAGGGGAGATTTCTTCTCCCGGGGGCAGCGATAGCGGAAGAAACGGGGTGGCGGCTAGGGATGGCGCAAGTGCACACCGATAAACCCTAACCCTAAAAAACCTTGCTCTAATACCATGTTGTGAATAGCACTTGTTGTATTCAATATGAGGCCAATGGCCAGAATATATAGAGTACAAAAGAAAAGCCTATATAAGACAATCATGTATATGTAAAGACTATATAAGAATGTAATGTATATGTAAAAACTATATAAGGTAAGGAAATATATCCTTAACCGTCGTCACACCATATATTTGACATTCCAAACACACGTGGAATTAGAGTCACCTTGTATTTTACCCATAAGCGTCTAATGAACGCTGAATTAACATATGCAAAAAAAAAAAATCCACACATGCCGGTAGATATTGAGATACACACATTTATAGAGAGCACTTACATGCTACTTATGGTCATCATTGATCTTCGGCTTCTTTTGACACCCCAGTGGGCAGTGATCATTGTAGATATTAAAACCTGGTGCCAAATGCCAATTGCTGCTCCCTCCCCTCCACGCTCTATGGGTTTCGGGGGAAGCAATTGTTGGAAAACCACGTGGCCCAATAAAAAGCTCACGATGGTCCCTTAGCCGAAATCATATGCTACTACTATATAAGGAGGAGAGGGTCCCCCCTATGTACAAGCAATCGAAAATCAATAAAGAATTCGCCGTCGCTCCCCATATACCTGTGTCTCTCTCTGTTCTCCACTTTTAGATCTGTTCAGGAACCCCGGACTATTCGATAGCGAGGTTCCTTAACACGTTATCAGCACGAAGCTCTACCAGAGTTCAGAATTGAAAAGGTGGGAATTAGCGATTAAATCTAATCGGTTTTTTTCTATGCACGCATCTATCCTACGTGGCACGGTTACTACGAAGAACGCCGCAACTACCGTGCACGGCCACGATACACAATTTGCGATACACATCCAAAAGAAAAAATTTGCGAGGTCGCGATCAGCGCGCGACGCGATCGCCACCACCACCTCGGTGGGCCCGCAAGAGCCGCCGCCATCGCCGCGACCGAGCACTGGCGCCGACTTCCGCACGGCCGCGCCGATCAGCGCCGGCGACTCCACCGCACGCGCCGCGCTACCAAGAAGCCGGCGGCGCCCGGCTCAAGGCGGGGGCTCGACGGCGGCCGCCATCACAAGACGAAGCGCGCCGGCGTCCGCGACTCATCTGCGGCACCGACGCGACGCCAAAGCGCGTCGCGCTAAAGCCCAACACGGCCGCTGCCGACCTCCGCCGCCGTCGCCTCGCAGCGCAGCGCGACGGCCGCCGCCCGCTTTCGCTGCGCGCCTCGCCGCCGCCGCCGCCGCCGCCACAAGATTCTTGCTGCGCGCCTCGCCGCGCCGCCCGAGCCGCAGAAGATTTGTTGCCCGAGGCGGCCGCCGTGCTCGCCCGCGCCGCCGCCGCCCGAGCGAGCCGCAGCCCATGCCCGAAGCGGCTCGCGCCAAGCGACGCGCCCTCGCCGCCACCCGTGCGTGCGTGGAAGAAGAAGTGGAGGGCGACGACGTGCAGCGCGCGAATAAAGAAAAAACGGCGGCGGAGAGAGCTGCGGCGGCTAGGGGAAACCCTAGCCGCACGCACGTATGGGTCGAAAGGGCAAGGCCCAGTGGCCGCAGCGCCCGAAAAAGAAAAAAGAAAGAAAAGAAAAAGGAGAATTGCTAGAAAATTTTGGAAAAATTGCAGAAAATTTTGAAAAAAAATTGCCAGAAAATCAAGAAGATTTTTTTGGATCTGTTTTTAATTTTTCTAGCTTTATTTTCTCTGTTTTATGAATATTCTTTATGAACTTTGAATCCATTGCTTTATTTTATATTCTGCAATGCATAGCAATTTATTTTTTCTGCACTTTATGCTTTTGCAACCATTTTCTATTAGATTACACGCAGTAATCTAATGTCGGAATTTTGAAAACATGCAGATGTCCGGCATCGTGAATCGTGAGTTTGAAGAATCGGCCCGCACGGTCGTAACTACCTCACTTGGGCATCGGACGTGAAGATCGTTCTTGGGGGCAAGAAGCTCCGTGCAGCGATTGGTCTAGGGTCCTCGCAGGACGCGAAACCGATTGTCGAAAGCGTAACGATCAAGCCTCGCATTTTCTCGTGCACCACCTCTCAGCCACTTTGAAGAACGAATACATTGCTGAGGAGAGTGCACATGAGCTTTGGACTGCACTTCAGAAGCAGTTCGAAAAGCTCAAGTACACCATCTTGCCCCAAGCACAGCAAGATTGGGTACGCCTGAGGTTTGCAGACTTTAAAACAGTGGCCGAGTTCAATTCTGCCTTGCACAGAATTTGTACCAATCTCTCCCTATGTGGCAAGAAGATCACAGATGAGGAGAAGATTGAGAAAACTCTCTCCACCTTCCACCCTAATGCTATCCAGAGTGCACGCAGCTATCGTCAGGATGCATACAAGGAGTATAGCGAACTGATTGATGTAATGCAAGTTGCGGAATCGCAAGACGATGTTCTACGCAAGAACTATGTCTTGCGACCACTGACGAGGTAATCGCACGTAAGTCAATGCCAATAGCTACAAAGTGAGAAAGCCCATTAATGTAAAGAAGGGCAAGCAGGTGGGAAAGAGAGGACTCGTGCCAAAGGAAAGTCCAAAGCCCAAAGTGAAAAGGATGACAAAGAAAAGGTGCACGCCAAGCCGTATGGACAATGTAACCAAACGTGCTTGGTGTGGCACTTGGGGACACCTGGTCGGCGTATATCGAGAATCCAAGGAAATGATCAACGATATCGGGCTAAGAGGAAGGCAAAGAAAACGCCCGCAGAGGCGACTTCGCCAATATCGGTGATGATGATGCCATGGATGAAGATACCCCACTTGTCTCATCCTCACGAATAGCACGGACATCGACGCTGCACCAATATTATGGCAAATGAAGAAAACTTCATCGATGACATAGAAGCGTAAATTAATGTATATTTCTGATTACATTTAATGCATTTTTTTTAAGATTATGGTTGTTAGCATTTTCTTTGAATAATGAATTGTAAGCTCTAAAAGAGCATACTTCTCTCTTGAATAAATATGAATTTTATTCTTTATTCCAGTATTCTTCAAATTTGCAAGAAATATTTGAATTATTTTGCCTCTATCTGATTGGAATTATATTTCTTTTATCTAGAAATCGTGTAACGTCCAAATGGAAGAGATATGCATTGTTGATAGTGGCACAACAAATACCATCTTAAGAGAGTCTAAATACTTCCAGTCGATCACGAAGAACGCTGGAAAGATTACTACAATCGCAGGAAGCGACTCATATGTAATCGGCTCAGGAAGAGCCACTATTATATTGCCTATGGGTACAACTTTGGTAATTGAAGAAGCCCTTTTGTACCCTGAATCAACGCACACTCTCTTAAGCTTCAAAGACATCCGCGCCAATGGTTTTCATGTAGAAACCAACGAATAAAATGGCAAAGAATACTTGTGCATTGTGAAGCACGCGGTATGTGGAAAAATGGTATTAGAAAAATATCCCTCATATGAATCTGGGTTGTAATACACGAATATTCATGCACCCGAAGTGTATACTTCCTTGAAGACTGTTTTTCGAAGATCTGAGTTATTTTGTTTATGGCATGGTAGATTAGGTCATCCTGGTCTTAGAATGATGAGAAATATAGTGAACAACTCACAAGGTCATGGTATTAATGTTAAAAATTTTTCGAATCATGAAGATTTTGTGTGCCCTGCATGTGCCACCGGGAAATTAATAACTAGACCCTCTGTCATGAAAGTGCAAAGTGAAATCCCTGCATTCCTGGAACGCATCCAGGGGATATTTGCGGCCCGATTCAACCCTTGTTAGGGCCGTTTCGATACTTTATGGTGCTCATCGATGCTTCCTCGAAATGGTCGCATGTATGCTTATTGTCAACAAGAAACCATGTTTTTGCAATGCTGATCTCGCAGATCATAAGAATTAAGAATGCTTTCCCTGATCATCGCGTGAAGTCCATAAGAATGGACAATGCCGGAGAATTTACTTCAAAGGCATTTGATGATTATTGCACGGCAACAGGGATAGCAGTTGAGCACTTCGTACCGCACGTCCACACGCAGAATGGACTAGCAGAAGCACTAATAAAGAGAATTAAATTCATTGACAGGCCGCTTTTGCAAAGTTGTAACTTGCCCAACACTTGTTGGGGACACGTAGTCCTGCACGCAGCAGCTCTTATCAATTTCAGACCGCCGGCCTACAACATCCATTCTCCTATGCAGCTTGTGCACGGGATCATCCCGAAGATCTCCCATCTCAGGAAATTTGGGTGTATGGTATATGTACCTATACCACCCCCTCAGCGGACTGCAATGGGCCCTCTCCGAAAGTCTGGGATATACGTTGGTTATGAGAGTGCATCCATAATCAGGTATCTGGAACCCATGACTCGAGACTTGCATACAGCCCGATTCGCTGATTGCATCTTTGATGAGGATCGTTTCCCGTCACTAGGGGGAGGAAATCAACATTTGGATGAAAAATGCCGGAAAATCATATGGCATTCCACTGGGATCCCCGCACATGACCCCCGCACTAATGAAGCAAATCAAGAAGTCCAGAAGATAATTGATTTGCAGAATTTAGCAAATGAACTACCTGATCATATTTGTGATCTGAAGGGCGTGGTTAAGTCGCATGTACCCGCAAGAAATACACCAGAGAGGGTGGAAATACCAAAGAAAACTGAAGGTATCCCTCATCCTGTTCAGAGGCCTCAAAGAAAAAGAACAGAAAACCTGGCTCCTCAAACCCAAAGTACCCGGAGAAGTCTGGAGAAAACTGGGCGAGAGGACTTACCACAACCAATCACGAAAATACCCCAAGGAAAGAAGGGGAGCCAGTTGAGACCTGGCACTGGAAAGAAGCCAACGGGAAAGGCAATTCCAGACTTGAATCTTCCACTATAGGAAGTCACGGAAATAATGTGTGCGCACACATAGGCGATGAAAGCTAAAGGAACTTGCTCTGCGATAGGAAAAAGCAAATGAAGAGCAAGTAGAAGTGCATGAAGCACCCCATGAAGAAATGGCCATAAACTTTGTAATAACAGGAGAATCCTCGAATAGAGTAATGACCAACGTTGATGCATACTTGCAAAGAAGATTGCCTCGATCATTGATCATGATCCCGAGCCCGCATCTCTCGCAGAATGCAAGAAAAGGCTAGATTGGGAAGAATGGAAAAGGCAATCATCGCAGAGTTAGTCTCTCCGAACAAGAGAGAGGTGTTTGAGCCAGTATGCCGCACACCTCCCCATATAAACCCCTGAGGTCACAAATGGGTCTTTGTTCGGAAGAGGATGAAAACAACGGTTGTAAGGTACAAGGCAAGGCTTGTAGCTCAAGGTTTCATTCAACGTCCCGGAGTTGATTATGAAGAAACCTATTCTCCGGTCATGGGAGGAATTACCTTTAGATATTTGATCTCAATGGCGTCAACTTGAAGTTAAGAATGAAGCTAATGGATGTTGTCACAAGATATTTGTATGGAAACTTGGATTCGAGATATACATGAAAGTACCAGGAAGGAATTCCTATCCCGAACCAAGACGGAGCAAATAGAAACACATGCAGTGTGAAATTGGAGAAATCACCGTATAATAAACAATCAGAAGAATGTGGTACAATCGCTGAGTGACTTTCTCGCAAGAAAGGATACACAAACAATAAGATTGTCCATGTGTGTTTATACAACGATCCCGAATGGATTCTCAGTATAATCTCCGTCTATGTAGATGACTTGAACATCATTGGGACGGATGAAGAAATTGAAGAAGCATGCTCATACTTGAAGTCCGAGTTTGAAATGAAAGATTTGGGTAAAACCAAGTTTTGTTTAGGCTTGTACTTGAGCATGTCCAAGGAGGAATCTTGGTACATCAATCAACTTACACGCAGAAAGTGTTGGAAAGGTTTGGCTTTGAAAAGGCATATCCCGCAAAGACTCCAATGGTCGGAAGGTCACTCCAAGCGGACCTAGACCCATACTGGACCTAGAGAAGAGGGGAGGAAGTCCCGGGAGCAGAATTCTCATATCCGAGTGCGTTGGAGCGCTCATGTACCTTGCGAATAGCACCAGGCGGACATTGCGTTATTGTGAATTTGCTAGCCAGACAAAGGCGTAACCCACCAAAAGGCATTGGAAAGGGATCAAGGACATCTTCCGTTACCTCCAAGGAAGCAAAGATTTTGGTTTGTTCTTTAGAAGAAACAATGAATTGAATTTGGTTGGCTACGCCGATGCTGGGTATTTATCAGACCCGCATACTGGCAAGTCCCAAACTGGCTATGTTTTCCTATGTGGATGAACAACAATTTCTTGGAAGTCGTCTAAGCAGACCCTTGTCTCGACGTCGACAAACCACTCGGAAATCATTGCTTTGTATGAAGCATCTCGTGAATGTGCATGGCTCACAAGAATGGTTCACCACATCCAGAAGTCATGTGGCTTGAACATTGAGCAAACTCCCACGATCATATATGAAGATAATGCAGCTTGTGTTGCCCAAGCACAGATGGGTTATATGAAGAGCAATCTCACGAAGTATATCAACCCCAAGTTCTTCTATGCTCACGAATTGCATAAAATGAACGAGATCAAGATATTGCATACTAAGTCATGTGAAAATCTCGCAGATTTGTTCACTAAATCACTCCCAGCATCTACTTTTGAAAGGTGCGTAAAAGGGATTGGAATGATAAGACTTAGAGAAGTGTAGATTTCAGGGGGAGATATTTCACATACTCCCACATGAATCTCAAACATGAATTATGAATACCCAACATGAATCTCGAAGATTAGCAATTGAAGTTGGGTGAATTGTACTCTTTTTCCTTAGCAAGTTTTTCATGAAGTTTTATTGCATAAGGTTTTAACGAGGCAATTCGTGCAACATAGTAAGCGTATGCTATGTACTCTTTCTCCAAGTATTTTTCCCACTGGGTTTTTCTGGAGTTTTAATGAGGCATATGCATCTCGCGGCAAAGGGCCCAAGGGGGAGTGTTGGGAAACCACGTGGCCCAATGAAAAGCCCACGATGATCCCTTAGCCGAAACCCTAGGCTACTACTATATAAGGAGGAGGGGGGTCCCCCTTATGTACAAGCAATCGAAAATCAATAAAGAATTCGCCGTCGCTCCCCATATACCTGTGTCTCTCTCTTTGTTCTCCACTTTTAAATCTGTTCGGGAACCCCGGACTATTCGATAGCGAGGTTCCTTAACAGCAATGTTTGGTTGCGTGCGACGCAAGGGCGAGGGGGCAGTGGTTATACGTCTTTATGACTGACTGACTGACAGGTGGTTCCATTCCATAGATACTGAGGTCAGGTCCATGTGGTGTGACGACGAGACGAGCTAGTATAGATAGAAGATCCCTCCGCCACACCTCACGACGGCCTTACGACCATGATGGAGCATCAACGGCTGGTAACTCTCATCCAAGCTTTGTACTATCAGATTCAGCTCCTCTATAGCCAGCAAAGCTCATGCATGCCCAGACTCTCAGATGCATTACGATGATGTTGTTTCCGTTGTTAATTTTAGATCTCTGCACTCTTATTAAGCAAGCATTAGCTGCCCTTGGTAAGATGTATGAGGCATAGAAGTGAATGCTCGCTCCATCATGGTCCATTAGATAAGTTCTAATTTTTTATTGCTTGCAGCCTTGCATCCTGCTTATTTTGGCATGATGAAATTAATTCTTAAAAATGTTCGGTGACCTACCAATTCAAGGCTAACTTAGGTGTGAGAGTTTTGTCCTGTTGTTATAGGCTGCCCATTAGATCAGCTTATTCACAATAGCAAGATCCAAGTAGCTATTTTCCCATGAAAAGAGTGGAAATGAGAAGCCATTTTATCTCAAGACTCATATTTACTTAAATGCTGTCCAAAAATGATTGAAGCGTCTATGTATGATATTCAGGTTGATGTTTAGACACTAGAGAATCAGGCCCTCCCATAGTTAAACTACAAATGCATCTTCTTGATTAAGAAAGGCATGTTTTCTCCGTGTGTATAAGAGATGTAATTTCTAGGCATGCCTCCACGAGGATGACACCACTTTCCTGGCAATAGGAGCAAAGGTGAGACTCAATTCAACTTTCATACTGTCAGGTTGTTCCCTTGGAGCAATGCAATGATGTTCGTACACATCTTCCCAGTTTTAGTAGATGTGATATGTCAGTAATATAAGCATGAGGCTTTAACTTGTGTTTTATTGTCAATTCTCATATGCAATCCAAACTTCCATACTTGACTTCATATATAATTATGCAACTTGCAAGGGCGTTACGTCGTAGGATACCTCGAGATTGTATTGTTGTGCGTTTTGACAAATAGGTTCTCTTTGAAATGGCCTATCCATCGCAGAAGATGTACAGATCATAGCTGATGCAATTGTAAATGCCGCATTGCACGTTTTACTGTTACAAAACTTTCGAATTCGCTAAATGGAGTGATTTGTTGAGCAATTGTATAGAGACTTGGTTCTTCTTTGATACATTCAACTCCTTCAATATCTTCTTGTTTGTGTTATATAAATTTGGATTCACTAGGTTTGTCAGTCACAGCTAGAACAATTCAAGGCGTCAAAAGATTGAAGCCACAACCATGGTGCTGAGTGCCAACCTTGCTCTTCTGTTGCCACCGACATTCATGGATTGAAGGTAATTAAACAATTGCTCACCAGAGTAGATCTGCACTCATTACAACGGTAGTGTTTAACAATCAAATAACATCCAGCTTGAGAAGATGTTCATCCGAAGAAAATCTTGCACTAGCCGATGCAATGGTTCACTTTTGTAGTAGCAAATAAGTACTGAAAGTCTGAAATATAGATTCTCCTTCCATCATTCTCAACATCATTTAGGCTAGAAGTAATGTCATAATTGCTAATCTTCAATTTATCTGGTCAGCTTAGATTCTTTAGAATTGCCATGATAATGAGTTCTACTTTTCTTGCTTACATTTTTTTTAATTGCAACTCGTGCCAAATGGTCTAGTGATGGTAATGCTGGACTGCCAAAGCCAACGCAAAACCAGATCAAAAGAAAGAAACACGGGACAACACCAAATTAGATGAAATCGCATGAATGAGCGGGTGCTGTGATGGATTAAGTGCAAGGAGAAATTTGTACCTTTATGGTGATGTTGGGTGGAGAGATCGTGGTGGCAAGGAGCCAGCCAGAGACAGGGAACCCAATATATATCTGGGCTTAATTGCTGCTGGAGTACAAAATTTAAAGATGGCCAAGCTTCCTCTAGCCATCTGTCATTAGCAAGGTTCTAAATAGCGGATGACAGACTCAGAGCGGATTGGCTTCAGTGTAGCGCATATCGGATACTATATTTCCATATCATATCCTAAATAATAGTGACAATTTTGAGTTTTAGATGCATATTTAAATTATATCTTATATCAAACTAATCTGGAATAGATACCATATACTCCCTTCGGTCACAAATAGTTGTCGTTTTGGATATAGGTATAGTCAAAATTTTAAAACTTCAATTATCGATATCTTTTCAAATATTTACATTGGATGCATGAAAATCATTTGTGTAGATTTGTATCGAAAAGTACTTTCATAATATTATAATTTTATTGGATTTTATAAATATATTATAATATGAACAGGTGGTAAAGATGTGTTTTAGAGACCGTATCGATGTTCAAAACGATAACTGTTTGTGATCGAAGAGAGTACCAAATTATAAGCGTAAAGAGTATATATATTGCAACAGTTTTGCATATATGACGAAATAATTCTAAAACCGCTATATCGTCCCAATAGCGCCCGCTACCAATGCATGAGTGCCTGCTATATTCCAATCCGCTATTTTGCATTGCTACACCATCATGGTAGCACTTAGATCAGCAAAAGCGGCCTCAGCCTATTTAGGTCCTGTTTTGGGCATTAAAGTTAGCTTCAGCTTCTGAAAAGCCAGTAAGCCTCTCAAACAGCTCAGCTTTTAAACGGTTTTTGACATAAACCAAAAGTCATATATAACTAACAAAAGTCAAAAGCTGAAAGCTAGACTGGACCTATTTTTGCAGCTTATTGCTGAGTGAAATTAGCTATTTATTAAACAGTCTCTTATAAAAAACTACAGCTGCTTTTCTGCTCAGAAAACAAAAAAAAAACAGCTTTTCAGAAAAGCTACAGCTCCCCCGAACAAGCCTAGTCACCGGCAAGGTTTCAAATTTCGGTTTCGGAATAAATTTC
Organism: Otatea glauca; assembly: GCA_036346275.1. NCBI lineage: Eukaryota > Viridiplantae > Streptophyta > Magnoliopsida > Poales > Poaceae > Otatea > Otatea glauca. Next base: position 92,563,228 of record CM070715.1, read on the forward strand.
GCCCCGGGCCAGATAACGAAATTTCTGCGAAATTTCAAAATTTCGGAATTATTTCGGACAAAATTTGAATTTGAAAATTCAAATCCGATCCAATCCGAAAAAAAAAACAGAAATTCGGCGAAAAAATCCGAAATTTTGGGTTTTTTACACTGGCTGAAAAGTGGTCTAAACTTTATCGAAAAATTTTGAACTTTTTTTTTGAGGTTCCTGACACAATTCTTATGTTATCACAAAAATTTCAGCTGATTATCACACCTGAGGAATTTTTAAAAATTCGGAGAGTGGTACTGTCCTGATAAAACACTGACCCACAAGTTTGATCGAAATGGAAAATGGTACAAATCAAGTTATAAACTGTTGAAATTTTTTTTGCATGGTTATGATCCATAACTAATGTTCTCATAAAAATTTAAGCTGATTATCACATGTGAGGAATTTTTAAAAATTCGAGAGTGGCGCTGTCTGATAGAACAACGACCGACAAGTTTGATCCGAATGGAAAATGATACAAATGAAGTTAGAAACTGTTGAAATTTTTTGTGCATGGTTATGATGTATCTATAATACTCTCATAAAATTTTCAGATGATGATAAAACTATATGAATTTTTAAAAATTCGAACAGTACTACTGCCATGTTAAAAGGCTTACCGGCAAACTTGAACAAAATGAAAAATTATGTAAACCATAATTTTTTTTGAAATTTTTAAAGAATGGTGATAAAGAAGTTCTTAATGTACTATAAAATTTTTGATTCACGATCACACTCCAGTGAATTTATAAAATTCTTACAAGGCACAGTACCATTTATGTTCTTTTCTTTTTGATTTTTGAAATATAATATAACAAACGAAGTTCAATGCTTACATAGATTTGATTGACCAAACAAACTAAATTGATTTTTTTTAAAAAATTTATATAATGTTACTGAGTCAATTATTAATCTCTCAAAAAAATTTAGATCATAATCACACTCAAGAAAATTTATAAAATTCTGACAATATAACTGTCCTAATTATGTTCATTCTGTTTTTGATTTTTTAAAGATAACAAATGAAGTTAAATTATTTTGAAATTTTTTATGTATGATCCTAATCTACTAAGTATAGTACCATAAAATTTTCAGATTATTATCTTGCTTGTAAAAGTTTATAAAAATCTGACAGTGTTTCTGCCAAAATTTTAAAATATTTAAAAAATTAGGTTTTTCAACAAATTTTCATAGGAGATGACTTTCCTAAGGGTTATTGGACCAAATCCGGCCCAAAAACTTTCAATACTGGCAAAAAAAACACGAAATTTCGCCCAAAAAACGAAATTTTGGAATTTTACTGTAGCAATTTCAATTTTTTAAATTTTTTTCCGGCCGGTACTTGAGATCTCGGGGTGGTCCGAAATCCGAAATTTCGGCGAAGTTTCGCCGAAATTTTGAACCTTGGTCACCGGTCATCAGCAAAAGTTTTTTGCAGCTGAAAATGTAGACAGAAGAGTTGATAGAATAAAGTTTGGAGTTTATATAAGAGAGTTCAGATATTTGCAATGAATTAAAGGAGATGGCACTGTCAATATTTTTAAGCGGGATGAATTTCTCAAGTAAGGATTCAAAGATCAGGTAAAAAATAACAAATTCGATCCAAACAATAATTACAAGTGCTTAATACGAGATCAGATACCACAGTATGCTACCTCTAGGCATACGATTGAAATCAATCCTAGCAACGACTTTCCTCAGGTAAATGTAAGATGGTACGTAGTTCAAAAGCCTGCTAATACACGCGGCACTTTATTTATACCCCTTTATAATACATGTAAGTAATTTTTGCTACGTTCACCCTAAATAATGCACCTCACTAGAGATGGCCTAACGTTCGTGCACCCAACAAAATGTCCCCCGAAACTTGCATTCATCAAAATGAACATCTCGGATCTTTCCTCAGCTTTACTCACCCACATCCGATGGCCATTATTTAGTGTGTCTAATCATCCCTGTGGCCCACAACAGACCTCCCCCACCTACATATTTGGAAGGAGAGCGAATCAAACAAGGAAATAAATAAGGAGGATCCGCATGCAAGGAAACCAGATTTGAATTTTTTACTGGCCAAAATTGTACGTACTACATATTTGGAAGGAGGACGAATCAAACAAGGAAATAATCAGCGAGGATCCTCATGCAAGGAAACAAGACTTGAATTTTTTATTGTCATGACATTGTCATCGTATTTTTTTTCTTCTAAATATGACTCTTCTCGAGACTTTTTTACGGATATAGCCCCATAGAGCCTAATTTCAGCGCACGGAGAGCGCTGAATTTTTGTTTTCATTTTTATCTAAGGAACCAACGGTTTGTGAGTGCTGCTTAATTTTTTTCAATTTTTTCTCGCGGAACCGGTGTGGCGAAAGCTTTATTTAATTTTTATCTCTTTTTTCCTTGCGGATCCAGCGGTCGGCGAGCGCAGTTTATTTTTTCATATTTTCCGAATTCATCCCTGTGGCCCACAACAGACCTTCCCTCACCTCCAGCATCAACAAGGAAAAGGAAACAAACGTCCTGGAATCAAGAAAAAGGAAACAAATGTCCTGGAAAAGGAAAGGACCACACATTACGTGCTGGGAAAAGGAAACCGGGAGATGGGGCAGCGCGGCAGGGAGAACGCAGGTCTGTAATGGCTCCACGGTCGCTATCAATGGCTTTGCCGACGCGACGAGGTTGCTGGTCGGCGACCTCGTGGGCGCCGTGCCTCGACAAATTTATAATTTATTTTTTTAAAATAATTTTATTAAGTACAAAATAATCGAAAGTTTTTTTGAAAATTTTTCTAGAATTTTTTAACCTAATATGCTATCTTTTCAAAAATCCTTCTATATTTAAAAAAAATGAAGGCAACCCACCTGTAGCTTCTTCTAGTCAGAACCTGCACTGACAGAAGCTTCTTCTCTTCCCTCCCTCCATTAAAGCAAGAAAGAAGCTCCAAAGCTTCATCAACCCCGCACCAAATCTCCTCTTTCCATCTATAGTGTTAATTCTCCAAATTCCGTACTCTATTACCAAAATTTCCTCCCAATCTGATTTAATCCCAAATTATGGTTTCCATAAATATGCTTGTTTTGGGGCTATAAAAGCCGGCGAGCTCTCCTCCACTCTATCGCATTGCGTAAATCCCCAAGTGCTCACTCTTGTAAAGATCGCCGGATTTTAGAGGTAACCCAAGCCATCATCGTCATCATTTCCGGTGAAATTCACCGCAACCGTGACTCCTCCGTCGCAGGCGCCGGTGCCGACGATCTCACCGCACCAGTGCCGACCCACTGCGACCGACCGACCACCCCTAGCCTTCCCTCCCCCTTGCGCTGGCCAAGCCCAGAGAGCACGCTGTGCTCTCGTGGAAGCTGCAAAAAAAATAATCTAAAATAAAAAAAATTCTTTTTTCTTTCTCTTTCTTGATTTAAAATCTTTTGAAAGCCCGTTTTCGCCCATTCGACCTCCATTTAGTTCCGTTTTTCTTTCTAAATTAATTTAAAATTCTAAATTTCTCTTTTATTATTAAGTGTTGTATTCATACTTATCTTCTAATTTAATTGATAAACGGGTATACTATCGTTGTAGCGTTAGCACAGGCACTGTACTAGTATTCATAAGTTGCCACACCGACACGGCATGCTTCTAACTGCATGTAAATTTCCCTATTAAAGCTGTCGTTTAGCTAACACTGAATCGAAATCCATGTAGGTAATTTGTAGACCGTCGAGTGTTGCATGTGTAAGACAACAACTAATTTTTGTGCACATATACGACCTTTGCTAAACTCGATAGAGTTACCGCCAGACAGCCCTCCACGTGTCCTCCCTCCATGAAAGTCCTTAAAAAGATGCGTAATTATGTTTAGATCCTTTCACCGGTTGAGGTAAAAAAAATTCTGATTTAATTGAGCTATCAAATAATGTTAGAAATTTTTGACACTTTTTGATAAGGGTCGAGCATGCCTAAGCTACCATAAAAAATTCAGATTATGATTAAACTTGTACAATTTTTCAAAATTCTGACAATGCTACTAATGCATTCATAGCAACTCCACTGATTTAACTGAGATAATAAATCATGTTGCAAATTTTTTAAACTTTTTTATAAGGGTCCTGAGAGCATGCATAAGCTACCATAAAAAATTAGACCATGATTAAACTTGTGCGATTTTTAGAAATTCTGAATGCATTTAAATTTCGTTATTTTTGGTTTTCCAAAGCCATCAAACGAATTTGTTTTTAACTTTTTGAGAAGGGTCCTGAGAGCATGCCTAAGCTACCATAAAAATTTTAAATTATGATCAAACTTGTGCAATTTTAAAAATCTGACAATGGTGCTAATGCATTTAAAGCAACTTCACTTATTTAATTGAGCTGTTAAAGCATATTGGAAATTTTTGAAACTTTTTGAGGAGGGCCTTGAGAGCATGCCTAAGCTACCATAAAAATTTCAAAGCATGTTCAAACATGTGCGATTTTTTAAGAATTCTGACAATGCTACTGATGCATTTATATACCTTATATTAAGAGGGGAGAAATTCCCGGCTACCCAGGAGTGCCACCTCACAGTTTGAGCGGAAAGCCCCTCCGTAAAATTCGAAATTACATGTGGGTCCTTCTGTCGGTTTTTTAATAAAATGGGCCCGAAAAAATTTAAAGTTACGTTTAAGTCGCTCCGTAGTTTACGTTCAGGTCCTCTGGTGGTTTTTAGCAGTACGGACCCCGAAAAAACGAAATTACATTTTGGTCCCTCTGCGGTTTACTTTCAGCTCTTCTCGGCGATTTTTAGCGATCTGGACCCAAAAAAAACAAAGAATGCGTCCGCAATTTTCTCAAAAAATAAAGCATAGATTCCCCGAAGGTTTATAGCAATTCACACATTCGCTGGTAGGTCCTAGCGACCCATTTAAAAAAAACACACACGAAAACCGAAATAAAAAAACAAAAAATACATCCACGGTTTTCTCCAAGAAAAAAACACATATTCACCGAAGGTTTATAGCAGTTCACAGATTTACCGACGGGTCCTAGCGACAATTTTTTTTTAAAAAAAAACAGGATTTCGCACGGCGCAACGTCGCACGACCGAATTTTTTGAATTTCGCACGTCGCAGCGTCACGCGTCAAAATTTCGCACGACGCAGCGTAGCGCGTGATCCTGGCTAGTATGTATAAGACAAACAACGACAAGTCATCAACAAGCAAGCTAGGTAAGCAAAGACGTGCCAAAACGAAAAATGGATCGACAAGCTAGACCACTCTTGGCGCCGAAAAATAAGTTGAAGGATTGATCGGCTAGAACACACGCAAACACCGAGTTTAAGTTGGTTCATGGCGTGCTAGCCGATTTGATTTTGCAATTGGCAAGATGAATAGGTGCAAACCGATATAATCGGCTTAAACAAATATAAATAAGCGTCTTAGCCGATTAGATAGTACGATAGGCTAGATAGATCTAAACAACTATCATAGTCGATTAGATGGTAGGTAAGGTATATTTTCCCTCGAAAAAAGCGATGCATAACAAGATCAGAGAAAATCAAATCTAATTGACGTAATCGATAGAGATCAACAATCAGCGATGCACAACTTTATTGATCAAAATCGAATTACAAAGAAGATTCTAAGTTACAAAAGCTACTCCTAATTGACAGAAAGTAAATAAAAAGTAAATACGAGTTGATTGATTGGCTCTGATCATCTTTTCTTATCACCTCTAGACCTCTTATATAGCACTTAGGCCGATCGTATCCTCCTCCGATTCTTGCAAACACATGATTCGTGTCGACCTCAACTTCCAAAAGATTAACTTCTCTCTGAACCGATATCGGCTAAGACTATCCATGTTTAACCTTATCTTCCTAAATTGGTTACATCTGCTAAATCTTGGTATCAACAATATCACTTAAGCTGATCGTATCCTTCTCCGACTCAAGATCCACAATGCGCATCGGCCTCATCTTCTGAGAGATAAATTACTCTTTGAGTCAATATCGGCTAAGACTCTCTATATTGAACTCCATATCGACAATAATTCCAATTATAACTTATCTTTTCCCTTTTTTTAACCGATACCGGTCATAAATATCTAATTTCATCTTTGACCTAATAAATCGGTTAAACCTTGCCAAATTTAGGCGCTAACAACCACCAAACCCCATCACACGATTAATTCACTTCAATCCCTCAAAACGGTCGATGATACACACAGCCAGGGTTCACAAAACCGATTTCGAAAAACCTGTTCGAAAACCAAATTCCGAAAATCTGAAAAATTGAGTCGAAAATCGTTAGAAACCGAAGAGTTAAGAAATCAAAAAAATTTGGGAAAAGATTCAAAAAAAATCAGCAACCGGTCGAAATTCTCGAAAAACCAGTCGAAAACTGACAGACCAAGTGAATATTCCTTAGAACCAATTTTTGAGCGATTTTCATCGCTCGATTTCATCGAAGATCGAGCGGTTTTCACCGATTTTCGACCGGTTTACGTCACATAAATTTTTTGATTTTGAATTTGAATCGGATCGGTTTTCCGCTCGGTTTTTAATGCCGAACCGGCCCGGCAAGCTCGGTTTTCACGAAATCCGACCGGTTTTGTCGGCTTTGTGAACCATGCACACAGCATTATGTATATGCGCCTGCAATTTTCTCTATTTATTTTTGCAGCAAGCATGCGCTGGATATCATATTCACCAAAACACTTGTTGCAAACGGTCAAGGACACTCGCTCACTTTGCAGCTGCAGTATGGACACTAGACCAGCAACAGTGGTTGCCAAGCCTCGCGTGTTTCCTTACATTCAGACGAAGCAGGATGTACAAAAGAACACGATACCCGGTTGCCATCAGCAGCAAAACGAGGAGGTTCACCCACTTGGCATTCCTGGAAGATGAAATGTCGTACGAGCCTCGAACAGCTTGGACACCAGGTATCGTCCTAATCGCCCCAACCGCAAACGACGTACCAATGTACTCGTTCTCAAGCAAGCCCTGAAACATTCATCTACTGTTAAATTGGCACAAATATTGATACTTCCCCGACCATCCAAAATGAGCTATCCGCATGAGCTATCTACAAGCTCTACTCACTCTTAAAAAAAACCCATCTTCTATAATTAAGATGGTAGAAAGCACAACCTACCTGAACAGCATACGTGTGGAACGAAATGAAGGACACTGGGTAATTCCAAACAGGATTAGGTAAAGCTTCTCGTATTCGAAAATATCCAGCCACAAGCATCATCGTAACCTGAAGCGGTAACATACCTGTGGTTAAGCAAATCGATCCAATGAATCATGTATACTTAAAGAAGATTACAAGGACAACTTACGTATAAGCAAATGAGAGTTAATGTGCACTTGTAAGTTTCGAGCCATATGCATGCAACAATCATCATAAGCGCTTCATTCGTTAACAGGCACATGAAGATGGTGGTTACAAAGTACATCAGGGAGCTGAACTCATTCCTGAGCCCTATCAGGAAGTAGAAAACCAAAGACGACAAAATGGAGACCAGAAATAAGAAAGGAATGCTGGATAGGAAGTGACCTAGCAGGAAAACCATTGTCCCAGAATGCCGATTTGCATCCTCATGGGAATATATCTGCATAGGAGGAAACAATATGTTACTAATAACCTTATTATACACACGGCTGATATCAAAAGGTTGCGGCCATAATGTTGCAATTCCACTTTAGAGATAAAAATTTCACCTTGATCTCATCAATATGAGTGGGTACTCCAGAAACACTTAGAAGGATGACAAATGAAACAAACACAAATATCGCAGAAACCCTTACCTGTCAAAACAAAGTGAACTCTCAGCATCAAGTCATAGATCAAATAAATTGAAACATAACAACACATTGTACTAACCATTACAGATGACAATGAATGACCGATGTTCATATATATAGTGCCGATTGAGAGAGAGAGAAGCATATACAACACAAGTCTGCTGCAGAAGTACTTCCAATCTCTTGACATAATTAGCAATGATCTCCAGGCGAGAACCCAGATTCTTGTTGCATCACTGGCTCTGCCTTTACTTTTCAAGTAAGGACCTTCCTGCATCACACCGTGTAGAAAACTGAGAGGGGCACGAAATGTAAAACCATGTAGCGACGAGATTTTTACAGCGGTATACTCCTAAGTCCTAACTATTCTATAGTATAGTGAGCGTGCATTTCAAAGCCCCTAATGTTAGATGCATGGTCCAGATTACACTAGGTGCACCGCATCTCGAATTGTTGTCCAATCTCTGGATTGGACAGAAACCCAAATTATCCTCGGCAACAGGAATGCCAATTGTATACCATTCAAATGCAACTTTAGGTAAATTAGAAAGAATGTTCATGCTAAATTGCTTGATTATAGACTATCTGGAACGAAGTAACTTCAGGTGCATCAAGATAAAGGAATGGATGAAAACATTGTTCCCATTGTTACTCGTGTTTCAGAGTGTTATTTATGCATTGTGAAATTTAATCCAACATGGGTGATTCCTTCATTCTAAATCTTTCTGATCTGCGGCAAGTATGTGTGTGAGCGCAGGATGAAGGGATGCCATGGATGACTCTTATATTATTTCAGTGTTAGTACTACCTTCTCAGTGAGTTTTGCAATCATTGATTCAACAGCAACAGAGTCAGCAGATGATTTATAAGTTGCTTCTAGTGTCCGGATTGCCACAGCTGTGTCCATGCTCACCGATGAAAAATCCCTTTGATCATCCTGTTAATAACTACAAATGTTTTTATCTCTTACAAATAAAGGTACATTTCTCCATTGAGTTAACTAAAGGGTTGAAGATAAAATCAAAATTTATGTCAGAATGGAATTAACAGATACCTGCAAATTCTTGCACATGGCTATGATTCTGTCAAACTCGGTATTGATTGCCCGCAAGAAATGGTCAGATGGACTTTGCATGATTGGACATGGAAACCCAGCATTTGAGAAGTGCTACGGTAGAAAAGGCAAAAATAAGAAAGTGTCCAGAAAGCCATAGGATGAGGGAATAACAAACACATCTGGAAAACAGGGTCATCTAAAATGGAGTCACGAGAGTGACTGACTATAGGACAACTGGACAGCAGAAGTAATAAAAACCATGCAAGAAACTGCTGCCTTATAGATTTATGATTTTTTTAAAAGGAAGCTGCTGTGTTACTACTACTTTGCTCAGGCTTATTTCTTCCTACTAATGTTACATGGAGACAGATGCGGAGTTCTGATTCAGACAAGTCTAGCAGATATGATCTCGCTCGACTAACTACTCCTAGTATCCACACTAAAAAAACTCAAATAGTTCTAGTCACAATACAGGATACCATAGTTTCACTCGTAAATTGGTAATACATGTAAAATGTATGTGAGCACCGTTAGAAATCAATACTACAGAAAACAACTTATTCACCTGTAGGCAAGCCAATGTTTCTCCAAAAAAGAGTGTGTTCCCATTTGAAAGCAAGCAAATTTGATCGAAAAGTCCAAAAACTTCAGTGCTGCTTTGATATATTGTGAAGATGAGTGTGCATCCTGTGCTAGCAAGCTTCTTCAATGTTACCATTAACAGGAGTGCAGAAACACTGCAATAACAGAATAAAAAAAGATAAGTTATGTAAACACATCTGTGCTCTAATCTGCAATTATACTATAATATGCAAAGATATCATCTATCGGGTAAGAGTGCACTAATTGTCATATTAACATCCATGCTACATGAAACACGGCAATCTCATCCTCAGAGTCTGAAATAGCTTAAGCTGGCACTTTTCCTCTGGACTGCCAGACGCAAGCACATGCATAAGCAATAAGTATCATTTTCTTTTCCTTTGAAAACCAAAGAAGTAAAAGAAAAATAATTATGCAGAGGATAAACAAACCTGTCAAGATGATACAGAGGCTCATCGATAAATAATACATGTGGTCTCATCACAAGCTCTCTCGCAATGCTGACCCGCCTTCTTTCTCCAGTTGAAAGCCTCTTCATAAAACAGTGTCCACCAATGAGTTTGTCAGCATAGTCACCTAGTGACATGGCTGCAATAGCATCTTCCACTATAGAATTCTTTGAAGAGAAGAAACCAGGAAGCTGCAAGAGCGCCGAGTAGTATAGCATCTCCCGTACTGTGAGAGATTCAATTAGCACATCGTCTCGATCAACATAGCCCTACAAGTGCTCCAACAACAGCCATAAACAATCTATGGTATGTAGCACTAACATTAGTAATACATTACTATGCTACACATTTAACAAATGGAATCATATAAACTGCTAGAATTATGGACAAATGTAGTGGCATAGATGGAAGCAACTTGTCATAGTTAATTATACAATCTACACGATGAAATCAGTCCCTGACATTATCTTGAAACAACAGTCTTTAAGCATATACTTATGAATGTGTATGTGTTAGTTCTAAGGACATCAAACGGCAAAGTTGGGCCAATTAATAGTAGTCTGAAGGTATTTGACAAAAGACATATGAGAGGTGCTTCTATGCTTCTCTTTTTAAAAATTGCACAAATATTAAAGCATAAATAAAAGGTAAATAATGATTACTTACCTCTTCGCTTGCTTCAAGATTTATGCAACTTATAGTGTGTGTATAGTGAGATGCACTCGGGCAAGTAGGTTCAGACGTGTTCCCAAGTTAATAGGGGAAAGGGAAAATGGTACTAGAAAACTAGGGGGTGTGATGTTAAGCTTTGTTGACAAGCCTATAACTTGATTTCACCGAGTAAGCCTACCTAGTACCTGCACAATCTGAAAACATTTCGCGGAAGCTGAAGATCTCTAGTAACATTTCGCGGCTTCAATCTTCCCACTTGAAGTCTTGAATGCATCGATGCCGATAATATATATGTTGCAGATGCAAATATGCTATCATGAGAAGTAGAGTAGAAATTTTGGCAAGAGCTTACATATGATCCATAAGGTAGGCGTGACTTGATGCCATTGACAAAGACTTCACCGTACATCCGCTCTGCGCCTCGCAGCCTCCCTGAGAGATGGAGAGGTGCAATATTAGAAGAAGAAGAAAAATTACTCGTCACTAGCAAGTACTAGCAGTAGTAATTAAGGACCAGTCCGTATATATAGATATAGGTAAGACCTGCGATTGCTCTGAGCAGCGTGGATTTGCCGGAGCGCGCGGGCCCCATGATGACGGTGAGCGTCCCGGGAAGCGCGTAGCCGTTGGAGCTCTTGACGACGCGCTCCGGGTAGCGGCGCGGCTTGTCCCTGACGGAGACGGTGAGCTCCTTCCAGACGAGGGTAGCGCCGGCCACCTCCCTCTCCCTGCAGGAGGCGGATGGCTCCGGGAGGGAGGGGGACCGGGACGGGTAGGCGCTGCTGTTGATGGAGGCGGTGGAGGTGGCGGTGGCGGCGAGGTGGATGGAGTCGTCCCCCCAGTCGGGGGAGTCCTCGAAGGAGATGGGGCGGCCGGGTCTGGGCAGGTAGTAGCGGCGGGCGGGGCTGCTCGCGGAGGAGGAGGAGGAGCGGTACTGGTCCGAGGACGCCTCCATTGCACGCACGCAGCAATCTCCCTGATCCCTCCGTCTAGCTACGCTACGATGCCACTGCCACTGCCATTGCAGTTGCAGCTGCTGCTTTTGATTTGTTTTCTTTTTCTTTTTCAAAGGAAAGTACTCCACTCCACTCCACTCCACTCCAATGTAGAAAAAGAAGTCGAGCTCGAGGCTCGAGTCGAGCCCCCTTTAAGTCGGTGAGGAACTGGAGCTGGAGCCTCTGCCCTTTCATCATCAGATCAGAGCGCCCGCCCGGTGTGGAGTGGTGGACGATGAAAGAAAGAAGAAGATTACTTTTATTTTTCAGACAAGATTATTAAATAAAAAACATGAAAGAAAGAAGAAGATTACGAGTCCTAATTAAACTGCTTTCTTCTTCTTTTGAAACACTGGCGACAGTGGCGGCGGGCCTGTGAGGAGAGCGCAGTGAGCTTGAGCGAAGAGATGGCGGCCGGGCGGCGGGGGTCTCCGTAGGTGGGGCGACGGCGGCGGCTTCATGTGTGCAGCTGTACGGTGCGTGTCTCACCTCGATCCTTTGCAAAGGAATGAAAAAAAGAGGTTTTAGCCAAAGTTTGTGTTTCCTGTGAAATCTATAGGAAAGGAAAACTTCCCAAATGATTACTATTCACAATTCCTATGTTCCAAACGGTAATGCCTGATGAATCCTGCGCCTGTTTGCTCCACGCAACTGCTACTCTAGTAGTACTAGTTCTAGCTCTCGGCAATTCTTTTTTGGATTTGTTCAGTGCCTTTACTTGCACGCAGGGTCTGGATTCAAATTCAAATTCAAAAATTTCAAAAAAAGTAACCAAAAAATCCCTAAAATTAGTATTAATTGTTCTATGACCTCTTGTGTGATTTTTTTAATTTAAAAAAAACGAATTTTAGAGACATTTTTAAGCCATTCGAATTGTTGAAAATAGAAAAAATAAAATAGCGGCCTGTAGGCTTTCCTCCCGACCAGCAACGCAAGTGAGCTCCAGCGCAATCGTTGTGGTCTTGCTTTCCCCACTCCCAGGTGCTGCCGACCGAGCCGCTGTCGCCTGGATCCGGCCACCGCACGTCAGAAGACCGCCAGCGAAGGTGCGAATTTCGCTCGGTTCAGCGCGAAAACCAAGCGGTTTCAGCGGTTTTTCGAGCGGGCATCGATTTTCGAGAGCGCGAATGAGATTCGCGATTTAAGGTGAGTTTTCGTCCGGTTTAAAGCAATTTTCGCTCGATTTTTTAAAAAAACCGATCAGTAGTTCATACAAGCACATATGCTGTTGATACTCACTATTTTTTGTGAAAATCGATCGGTAGTTTGATGATGAATATAAGATCAAATTTGTTGTTTCATGCATGCACATATGATGAAAATTGTAGTTTCATGATGAAGTATTGCTCGGTACTTCATGAGGCACTGATTGTTTACTTAGCTCAGTTGTTAAACAAAATTTTTAGTACTAATTTTTTCACATCATAATGAAATGCATTGTGTGTTCATGATGAAATGCTCACTGTGGCAAGTAGCAATATGATGAAATATTTGATCGAGTATGTTAAGTAATAATATTTACTTCAACATATTTTCTATTAGCAGATGGCAGACCATTTGTTCAAGTAGCGTTATTTGTTTGTATGCTTACTTTTATTATATTCCATTAGCATATGGCAGACCATGTCGACTTGGTGTGGGAGCACGGTGAGAAGTTGGGTGTTAGATTTCGATGCAAGCACTGTCTCAAAGTGAATAAAGGAGGCAATGCGACTCGATTGAAGCAACACTTGGCAGGACGTGGTACGAATGTCCTCCATTGTAGTAAAGTTCTTGCGGATGTTCGCGAGTACTTTCAGCGTGAGCTAGACAGGACGAGGGATAAGAAGAAGGACAAGAGAGAGGAGAGGCTGAGGAAAGAAGGAGCAGCTAGAGATTCCACGCCAAGGCGAAGTGTATACTCAAAGTACACGGGTGATGCTGATGAGGAGGACCAACTCGAGCATGCCATGGCTGCTTCTAGAGTGGAGGCAGAATTTAGAAACCGGGCAGGTGGCAGATATGAGCATGATGGTGGCAGTGGCTCCTCCAGGGGTGCTGGAGGAGATCGCGGCGGTATGTTGTCGAAGATGTTTCGGAGTTCCTCGCAACGAGAAAGACCACCGGCGGTAGGGGATTACAACGTTGGTATGGCCCGTGGCCCCGTGCAATCAAGGATTGACACCCATCAGTGGACAGAGAAGGGGAAGAGTGCGAAGCAGGCCATTGGCTCGGCGTGGGCCAAATTCTTTCACACTATTGGTATCGCAAGGCGGAAAGCAGATAGTCCGTACTTTGTTAGCACCGTGAGGGAAACACAAAAATACGACAAGTGAGATTTAAAATATTCGTTCAGTTGTACGTCGATTCATAGCTAACATTTATGTACTATGTTTCATTTGCAAGCGAGGGTGTTTCGTCCTCGAGTGATCGAGATAAGATAGAAAATATTTAGACGCCAATGAAGCAGACATTAAGGAAGTTTCACAAAGTTCATGTAGTAATAGCCTACGTACGAAGTAACAATCATGTGTGATTCTTCGACTGGACCGACACGTATGAGCATAATTAACTTCATGATTTACTCCAACGGCACCATATTCTTCCACAAGTCTGTTGATGCCACTGGCGTATTGCAGGATGCCTCGTACCTGCGCAAGGTACTTGGTTTCGTTTGTACTCTTCTGCAATTTAATTAACGTAAATATCACGTAATGGTCGTACTTGGTTTTATTTGCTCATGCAGGAAATATATTCAGTGGTTAACGAGGTGGGTCCGACAAATATGATGCAGATTGTCACGAATAATAGTACCAACTATAAGAAGGCGTGCAAGCTCATCGCACGACAGCACCGCAATATTGTGTAGCAGCCTTATATGGCCTACACCATTAATTTGATACTGAAAGAGATTGGAGAGTTTCCTGATCACATCTCGGTCATTGAGAGTGCAAGAAAAATATCTCGATGGATATACAATCATTCCAAGATTTATTCTATGACGAAGAATATATTGGAGGCGAGTTGGTCAAGTGGAATGCAACTCGTTTCGGCACTAACTATATGTTTTTGGACAATTTCTTTCAATGTAAGGATAAGTTCATGCAATGTATGGCTGTCGAAGAATTTGTAAGCTCTCGCTTTGTTGATAATACTGAGGGGAGATACGTGTATGACTGCCTCTCGAGCTTTGACTGGTGGGATAAACTTCGATCTATTGTCAAGTCAGTGGAACCGTTGTACGCCTTTCTGCGATTCGTCGATCAGGACAGGGTGCCTACATTGAGCGAACAATGAAACTATGCCTATGTCTATTCCACAACTTCAATTGAAAGGTATTTAATGTAAATGGTGTTGAACACTTGACATATGAATGGTAGTAAAATTCTGAATGATATTGCTATGTGATTATGTAAATATCTATTTTTGCACTTGTTTGATTGATATGTGAGTAGTATTGAAATGAAAGATTATTTGTTGACATATTATTGCTAAATGTTTAATTTACAACTTCCAATTGTCTAAAATATAGCAAAGGTCATGTCAAAAAAATTTCATATTTAGGAGAGATCATACCGAAATTTC
Organism: Otatea glauca; assembly: GCA_036346275.1. Lineage (NCBI taxonomy): Eukaryota > Viridiplantae > Streptophyta > Magnoliopsida > Poales > Poaceae > Otatea > Otatea glauca. Next base: position 92,578,384 of record CM070715.1, read on the forward strand.
TTCGTGTTTTTACATACTATTTTTATATATTTATTACATTTTTCCTATTTCTGCCTTCACTAAAATGTTACAAATTTTATAACATTTTTTTTCAATTTTTCACAATTGTTTTTACGTTTTTTCCATTTTTTCAACCGGCTTCGGTTTATAGCGGCTTTCGCTCGCCGATTTAATCAGTTTTCGAAATAGTTTGAATTTTCATACCGATGTTTTTTCACAATTTTCGAGTGGTTTTCGATAGGGATGACAATGGGGACCCGATCCCCGTTTCCCCGCGGGGAATTCCCCTATTAGGGGACGGGGATGAGGGAAATCTCTCTCCGCGGGGGGCTTATCGGGGAAAATATTACCCCCGTCGGGGATCGCGGGGACGGGGACGTTCCACCGTTCCCCGTCCCCGTCCCCGTCCCGTGTTATCACTAATAGGTGGAAGTAAAAGATCATTCTCAAAAGAAAAATATGTATGTGAGGTTATTATTAATAAATATGCTAAATATGAATTATCCTAGTGATTCACTCACACTTCAACCACACATGCACCATTACACTAGTGATTCATTCATGTAGCATGTGATCTTTTATATAGCATTTTCGGGGATTATTTCCCGTCGGGGATCGGGGACGGGGGAGAATTAAGCCCCGTGTACGGGGACGGGGACGGGGGCAGGAAAATTTTGCTTATCGGGGATCGGGGATAGGAGGACGCTCCTCGTAGGGATTTTCCCCGTTGTCATCCCTAGTTTTCGATACTGCCGTACACTACACCACAACACAAAATTCCCGTCAGACCTCTGTAGGTAAAAATCAGCCTCTACCATCGAACCATCTATCGGCAAATATTTCCAACAGTTAATCAGTCGGCAGTACTATAATTACGGATAGATTGTGTGTCGGTAAAAATATATAGGTTTAGAGACAACAAATATGTCGGCAATTATCTGATAATCCGTTAGCTTATCTATCGGTAAATCCTATGTACAGCGATTGGCGGGGCATGACTGGAGAAAATAATTCACGCGCGCGAACGAAAAAATATTTCACACGCGGCGCGGTCGTCCTTTAGGTTAAACCGATCGAGCCTGTATACCCCAGTCTCAATCTCCCCCTTCTCAGCGCCGCCACACTCCTCCTTGTGCGCGCTCTCCCTCCGATCCCCACGCCCCTCGCCGGTGTTGCTCCTCCAGCTTTCCCTCAGCTGCGCGCGTCCTCGCCTCGCACACAGGGGAAAGGCTGGATCGCAGGGGCGGACCCAACGGGGTCAGCCGGGGCCAACGAACCCTTACTGCCGGCCGCCCATGGATACTCCCCGCTAGCTCCCCCAACCCAGATAAGTGGAGGACGATGTCCCGCCGGTGGACGGCATGACAGCATTTGCGGCGACCAATCGGGCGGAGGAGGCCTGAGCCCTGAGCAACAGCGAGGAGGAGGCGAGAGCACTGGGTCACTGAAGGTCACTGAAGGAGTCTAGGGAGGCGCTCAAGACCGACGGTGAGCTCGGTTGATTTCATTTGGTTCCTTAGCGGATGTGCTTGTTCTCGCTTAAAAGGTGTTCGATGTTATGCGCCTGAGAAGTTGTGTTGTGTGTGCGCTATGCAGGAGGTCATTACACACGGTGGCGTGCACCCGACGAGATGCAAGGTAATGACGGTATTTCTTGCCTTGTTTATGGTTGACAATATTCTTTTAATCAGTCTTGTTTATTAATTAGACGATTCATCACTTTCTCATCGAAGAAATCCCGTGCTTTTAGCATTTCTCCCAACACGAACAAGAAAGCCTTTATGTTTACAACTCGCTCCTGTCCATCCCGACGGTCGCTAATTCCATCAAACCAGCCGGGGACCTATAGAAGGAGTCAATTCTTACACCCATTATGATGTGATTGAAGTTCCATACACTCCCTACGGGTGCTTAATAATCCCCCTCAAGGAGGAACTGATGTACCTAAGGTTTTAGGCTAGTGTGAGATTTGGGTTTGTAAACCAAGAGATTCGATATTCTCCAATATATCAAACTTGTCAATATGTTTGATTGACTGGCTTAAGTCAAGCTTGTACAGTCTTGATACTTTATTCATTCGATGCAAGAAATCATAGTGATAGGATTTCTTATCCACCAATCGGATAACGTTAGGAGGGCACTCAATGTTGGTTAATAAAACCATTGATAAAGCCATCAATAACGATGAAATCGATGGGTTTACTTGGCTTAAACACATGAATCCAATTAGAATCATATACGGATTCTTCCAACCATAAAAAACCTCTTTTGATTCCATAATCAGTATTTGATAGAGGAAATCAGGAATATCCGATTTCTGAAATACATAATACTGTATCGGTGAAAAAACGTAGTTGTCTCGTACGAGTAATTCTACCAATTCCCTCTTCCTGAAAGGAAGTACTCCTCTAATTCTGTTTGGCTGTGTAATTTGGTATTTTTTTGGATGGTCAGGAATTTGAGCAGAGTGGAGATCCGGAAGGGCATTTTCGCGCGCTATCTCTGGCGAAGGAGGGCATTGAGAAAGGCAAGGTGTGTGCTATTGCTTGTCCGAGCATTTACACAAGGCTTCAATTGCTGCAGAAGGATAAGCATAGCTGTAGTGATGATTTTGTTGCAACCTTTTGATTACGGTTCTTTGCATACAAACTATATGATCCATTGAATTATGCTTCATGAGCAATGTAGAATAACTTTAAAACTAGCGCTTTGCAGCCACGTACACACAATGATAACCGCATCTGCATGCCGGTTTAAGACAGATATATAGGTTTAAGATAGATGTATAGTATCTTTCTTCTACTTATTGGCCATGCAAGCGTCAACCAACTTAATTAACTGATGCAAAGCACCAATTCTTTTTAAGTTCTAATTGACCCCAATCAACCGGCCAAACTGACTTAGTCAAGAGCGTCTTTTTTTATCCTTCATTCGACTGTGATTGTCCAAGCAATGTCTAATATAATATTTTCTTTTGGCATATGCATGGACTACTTTGGTGAATGCTTCAGGCCAATGCATCAGTGCAATGCGAATTCCTCTTTTGCATGATAACTGAAACACTTTGTTCCTTCCTTGGTCCTTTGTAACGATCAATTCTCAGGAATGTTAGCAGGAAAGGAGTAGTACTCTATTTTGCCACAACAGTGATGGACTGACTTTTAATTTGCTTCATGACAAATAAGTAATATACATGGACACTGGTTGTCTTCTTTTTAAAAAAAATTATTTAATTCATGAATCTCAACCCTTTCTGCTCTATACCTTCACTGAAAAGATTTCTTCTTTAGCTGGGCATACCTTATCATTGATTTTCTTAACAGTCTATGATTTTATCTCGAATTTCTTTCTGAAACGCGTTGTTTAACTTTGACATGTTTCTAATGTTTCATCAGATACAGAATGAGGCTATTGTCAGGTTCATTATTGCAGAAAATGATTATTGAAATTAAATTTTCTTTTGTGTTGCAGGAAAATCAAAATAACTAGTTATGCATGGTCTATAACAGTAACAGCCACGCAAAGGTAATTAATGAGTTCATTGTTCTCTTGGCATCAAAATAGATATGTGCTCATGTCATCTTCTGGAACCATGTCATTCACATGCCCTGGTGTGCATTAAAGCTTGTTGCTTGATGGCTTGCCTACTGCATTACATGGTCTTACCCAGACTCCATTTTCTCAGTAGCCCACGTAGCGCTAGTGTTGATCTACAACTGAAATTCCCAATACCTTCCATTCATAATATATAGCTGCCATCTACACAACAAAATTAGTTTTCCCTGTCTCATTCACGCTTCAAGAAACCAAGAAACAAGCCAGTGTTTTGGTCTTGTTTTCCTTTCTTTTAATCCTTAATTAATGTGAATCGAATCAGGTCAAGAGGAAGAAATTAATGTGAATCGAATCAGGTCAAGAGGAAGAGTAGCTAGCCACCGTTTTTGCTGAGATGAGTAGTTGGTCCCATGTTTCAGGCTCAGGTTGTCGATTTCTTGTACTTTCGAAGGTTGGTGATTAGTAGTTCATGTAGCAGCTTTCTTCTTAATTTGATGCATACATTGAACAACTGAAGGACTAGCTGACATTGAGAAGAAGCAAAAACTGAAGTCTTCATTGACTAGATAATAACAAGAACTACAACACAATTCCTCTCTAAAACATCTCACATGACAAAAAAATTTATATGATAAATCAAGGATGGAGCCTACCAATAGATGAGCTAGCTCGACATCATCCGATTGCTACAATTATCCAAACATATAAGTCCCACACTTTTTGCTTCTTTTATATGAAGTGAGTGCACTTGGTGATCGACAAGAAAGGAATGCTCAACTCTATTTCTTTTAACAATCGACCATGTTTTTTTAACAATCACCAAGCCTATTTACTCGGCATTGAACTAAGGCCTTCGTTCTGCTAAAGCTAAATGCCCTTCATACCAAGTAAGTAGATTCTGCGTCGTAGGAAAGAAACCATGGGCTGTGACCCAAAAAGTCATCTTTCATCTTTTGCCAAATTCTAGCATTAATGACCATTTTATTTTCATGCGATTAATCACATTTATTCTCCATTGATTGTTTTCATTTTGAGATTTTTTGACTCTTTTTGGACAATCAATGTATTCTATCTATTCTTAACTTTGAAAACAAAGCTCGCTATTGCTAGTACTCTACTCTTGAAGTTTATGTGCTTGCACTTAATTTGGAAGTGTTTTCTTTGCGGTAGAAATTGGAAGGACCTAGGAAGTTAGTGTTACCATCAAGCTAATCAATACAGATGCTTTTGTTTAGAACTAGTCGCATATATACTAAGTGATCATTTTGTATACTTAACACCTCATGTGGTGGAAGGCAGTTGACCCTAGCTTTGAAGATCCAGCGAGGTTGTATTTTGTAAAGGATTGATGGTTAAGCGTAGAAAGTTTGTACTTTTGGACAAATTTGTATACTCTACTTGATTGAGCTGGTGTTGAATGCATGTCTTCATTGATGGTCAAATTTGTATCTTCTAATTGAATGAAGTTGAGTCATGTTGGATGGATGCATTAGTTGAATCATTTTCTCTTGTGATGTGGTGTAAATATGAATTACTTATTAGTTAGATCTGTAATATTTAGTACAATAATGTTTGTCATTTTATCGTCTAAGAAATGCATGGTTTTGCACTATCGTGGTTTACCATCTAACTATCTGTCGGCATTACTCTTATCATCGGCAAAAGTGCATCTGTCGGAAAAGCTACATCTATCGGTAAATCTCCTACAACAAGGTCAGATCATCTGTCGGCAAAAATATATCTGTCGGTAAATGTTTTTCCCGACAGGACTTATTCCGACTATAGTTTTCTGTCGGTAAAACTTTTACCAACAGACAATTCGTCGCAATATGTGGCCTTTGCCGACAGATAGGCTGTCGATGAAATTGTGTCGTGGTGTAGTGGTAGTTGCGAAAACCAATCCCAAACCGATTTTTCGAACCCACTTGCACCGCTTCTCATCTTCGCTTCAATCCAGTTGATAACTGTATGATCTTATTAGCCAATCAGGGATGGAATGCTGCAAGTACGAGATGAGCCATCCATAGTAGTTATGCATGTGTACTGGAACTGGAGCACCCGTATCGTTAATTTCTATCTCATCCTACTGGCTCTTGTTCGTGTTAGGATAGCTTTTGATTGTGTAAATACTGGAGGATTCTTTAAGAATTAGATGGATGATAACTTTTGATTCTCTAAGAATTTAGATTCTGAATTATCCAATAAACATCTTGTTGACGTCAAAAACTTGAGGTAGGGTTTCTGACAGCAGCACACTGGACGAACACCGGGTTCAGAGCGTGCCAGTCGATTTGACCTGTAATCGACAAGGTAAAAACAATAAAACCCACTCAAAACCGATCGTTAAGATCAATCGGCCTAGACTCGATCGGCTTGAAGCCGATCAAGATCAAAGTATTAGGATAAATCTAATTAGCCGATTAAGGCTCATCAGAGGATAAAGGCAGATCGATTCTGAAGAAGGCGATGCGCAACAAAATCAGAACAAATCAAACCTGGGGTGTAATTGACGAAGATCAACAATCGGTGATGCGCAACTTTATTGATCAAAATCGATTACAAAGGCTAAATTACAAGAGCTACTCCTAGTCGACAGGAAAAAGAAAGTAAATGCTGTTTAGTTGTATGTGTTGATGATTCTCTTCGCAGCTCGCTTTGGTCCTTCTTTTATACCCTTGGCCGATAGTGTCCTGTTACAACACGCTGCAAGCCCGTATCTGTATCGGCCTTATCTTTGAACGGTTATTTCCTAAAAATCTTGTCGTTAACATAAATATCTCTAAACTTTCTTAATCCGTCCGTATCTTTGATCTTATTGCCGATTATGATTGGACTTGCCAAATTTTGGTGCAAACATATGCCCCCCATTTTTGAGAGATGACATGTCATCTTTCAAAAATATCAACAATCGGCTTTTCAATCGGCCAACGTTTGAACTTCCCTCAATAACTGTTGCTTTACTCGCACCGTAAATCTCTGACATGCAGGTAGTGCGCTTTAATTACTATGTCCTTTGAAATTCGCTTCCCGCCGTTTCAAAAATTTCACCGTGCTATAAATACATGGCCTTCCGGGACCTATTCCTCACGCGTACAAGCTCTCGATTTATCCACAATCGGCTTTTGTTTTTCAAGCTTCCAATCGGCTTTTGAGCACTGCTTCAAATCGGCTGTCAGAATTGCTTCCATGGACCCTTCCCAGGTATTCATTCCGATCCCAAACAGCAAAGACCAATTCTATCTGGGTCCAGTAGGGAATTTAGAGTCTGATTCCATAATAAATGAAGAAATCCCTCGTCTCCCTTTGTTGGCTTCGGGGTATAATATAGAGGGCTGGATTAAAAGCTTCAGGGCTTGGCCGACAGCTCTTAAAGGGTGGAGATCATGGTATATTCGTGTAGCAGCTCAAAAGAGGGTTGAATGGGAAAAAATGGTCATAGCTGAATGTCTCCCCCTTTCTTTAGCCGATCCAGAAGCCAATGAGCCCTTGGTGGCCACGGCTTGTTACTTTTGGTCGGATACGTTTAATGCCTTCATGTTCCGCACCGGTCTCGTCGGCCCAACCCTTTTGGATGTGGCCCAGTTGTGTTGTTTGAGACCTGATAGAGACCAGATATCAGCTTACAGTGCTAAGCCCAAGTATAAGCTTATCAAATCCAAGGGTGAAGGATGGGCGAAATATATCAGAAATAACAATAAGGTCAATGGGATAGTATCGGACGAAGAGCATGCCACTTTTTTAAATCTCTGGCTATACCGATTTTTATTCTGTGGCGCCTCTTTAGGACCAACTCAAGTATACCAAACTATAGAAGAACAATTAGTAGAGGGGCGTCGGCTGGCACTTGGAAAGATGTTCCTGGGCGCAGTTTATCAGATGATGCACATAATAAGGTGTCGACTCTTTACTGGATTCTCGAAATTCACTGTTGGAAATGTCGGAGGACCGCTTTGGTTTATTCAGATTTGGTTATATTGCTTGTTCAGCCGATCGTTTGAGTTAATTCCTTCTGAAGATACGGCTTTCCCCCGAGAAGATACCTCAGAAGGTATGATACCTCAGTTCATAGCTAGCCGATCGTACGGGGAAAGGTTCATGATGTGCTCTGGAAATGAGACAAAGGTGACCCCCATCGGCTCTAAGAAGTATTTGTTATTTTTCCTGCAACTTGATAGCAATGAATTCAAGCAAAATGATTTCTTCAGTTATACAAGTACAGCCGATTTCCCGCGGCCTTCTTTTCTTCATCTTGACGCCGACAGTGCTCTGATGCCACAAAATACTTTGGATTTGTTTAAGATTTTTATCTCGCCCAACATTCTGCATGTCGGTTTGCATACCAGGAATCGGACGTTTCAACCTTCATATGAGTTCTATAATCGTTCAGTTTATGCTAGGCAGTTGGGCTTTGGTCAAGTTATTCCTAGTCTGCCATTGCTTGATCAGCTTCAATCGAGAGCCAGGGTCCGCAATGCCACCGCAGCCAACCTTGTTATTGAGATAGCCGATGAACTTCAGATTAAAGACTTGCCTCATTTTGTGTTAAATACCCGTCGCTCAGAGCGCTTTTCTTCATGGTGGTTATCTACTGCAACTGTGCTATATTCTGATAAATCACTGTCGGCTATTGTCAATGAACTTCTTCCAAATCTTCCTGAGCCGACAGTAGATACTAACAGTGTTTCAAGCGCTGAAACTAACTCTTCGGGTTATACTAATACGAGTTTTGTAGAAGGTATTGGATCGACTAAAATATTTTTTTGTGTACATCAATTTCCTTTTTTAAAAAAACACACTTCCTTATTCTTTGTTCTTTTATTTTCAGACTAAAGCTGCTGGTAAGAAGCCGATTTCTGGCCAATCAAGCAGTGGCCAAGCAAAAAGGCCGCTCCAGACGACTGGCCTCACAGGGTATACCTCCGGTACCCTGGGAATTCAAAGTCCATCCTTATCGGATATTGAGAAGAAGCAACCAAGTAAGTAAAAATATAATCGGCTGATATTCTCTTTGCTTTTTTCAACTAACCTTTAGCCGATTATATATTTCAGAAAAGAAGAAAACAAAGTATACCAAAGCTCCAGCAAAGAAAGGGTCTAAACCTCAGGAGCAAAGCGGCGAGAGCTCTCCTCGTACTTCGGCTACTGTGCAGGTGAGTTTACCATATTTTCGATAGGCTATATGTGTCAGCTACTATTTCTTCATATATATTGATTAACTGTTCATTAATTTCTATAGCCGACGCAGTCTGCACAGGTTGCAAAAATCTTGGCTAACCTCCCAAACATTGCTGCAACGCCTGTCTCCCCACCAAAGCCGACTCCAGAACCTGTAATCACTCTCTCCCCAGAGCCATCGGACCGATCGATTTCTTCGGGCTTCTCTTTGGCTGACCTTGATGACCCAGAAATTATGGCACCCGACCATGATGCTGATTTCAGAAAAATCCTTCAAGTCTCAAAAGAAGCATCGGTGGTCGTCACTTCAACTCCAGGCATAAAAGAAAAGCAACAAGCTTTTTGACTTGAATTCTGAGACCCCAATCGAGATATCTTGGCAAACAACCGGCCGATTCGAGACGCCATGGCCTCCGTCGAAGCGGACTTGCCTCCGAAGCTATGGCGGCTCTCACGAATGTTTGCCATCTAGATGATGAAGATCTGAAGTGGAGGCGGCTCGAGGCAAGGATCACCAACGTGAAGCCCAAGAAGCCGGCAAAAACTCCTGGATGAACTGTCGCAGACGCCAAGGCAAAGAAACGCAAGTTTGATGCCAATGCGCAATAAATTGAAATCGCCAAGGAGTCCTCTCCAAGCTTGAAACCACGAAGAAATTTCTTTTGGAAGAATTGGCCAAAGCAGAGAAACAAATCCAAGAAGGCCAAGTCTCCATGGAAAAACTATGTTGGAGATAAAGGATCAAAAACTTGAAATTGCAACTTTGTGGCAAGCGTGAAGGAACAATCGCCAAGGTGGTACCATCCGGAGTGCCAAAGAAGACGGCGAATTCTTGATGAAATCCAAGGCGTGATTGCAAGGGGCGCAAGCGCGTTGTCGGCATTGGGCGCAAATCTCCCTGGATCGGGCATTTTATGATTGAACTTCTGATCTGTAGAACTTTAATGATCGTTTTGAAAACACTTGGCCCTGAATGCTTGTAACTCGTTGTACTTATAATCGGCTGTTTAACCGATTCATATTTTGCTTATGAGTTACACTTATAATCTACTGCTTAACCGATTCATATTTTGCTTATATCTTCTAAGTTTGCAATCCTTTGGTAGATTAACGACATCGTGTTAATCTTGGCTCTGAATATGATTTCTAGTCGGCTAGGTTCCAATCCAAACGCTAGGGTAGTATTTCTTCAAGTATTTCCCGTTAATAGCTTTAGGCAATACATACCCCTCAAGCGTTTCCAGTAAGTACGAGTTTCCACCGACTAGCCGATTAATTTTGTATGGCCCTTCCCACGTAGGTGACCATTTTCCAAATCGGTTATCCTTAGAACCAACAGGCAATATCGTTTTCTATACTAAATCGGCTTGATCAAAAGATTTAGGCATGACCCTTTTATTGTATGCCCTTGCAACTCTGATCTTATTCTTCTTAAGCCGATCAAGCGTAGACAAACGTAACTCCGCTAACTCATCCAAGCTGTCGACCATTAAGTCATTGTAATCTTGAGCCGACAAACCATTCTGTCTGGCTATTCGTATCGACTCAATGTTGATTTCCACAGGTAAAACAGCTTCTTGTCCATACACCAATTGGTAAGGTGAAAGTTTTGTCGCTCCATGATAAGATAGTCGATAGGCCCAAAGTGACTCCGATAGAGTCAAATGCCAATTCCTTGGCTTCTCATGAATTTTTCTTTTGATCAACTTGATTAGTGTTTTATTAGACGACTCGGCCTGTCCATTAGCCTGAGCGTAATATGGCGAAGAGTTTAACAATTTGATCCCTAGACTTGTGGCGTAACCTTGAAATTCGTTAGACATGAATATCGTACCTTGATCGGTCGTGATTGTTTGTGGTATTCCAAACCGATGGACGATATGTTCATTCACAAAACTAATCGCCTCAACACTAGTCACCTTCTTAAGTGGGATAGCCTCAACCCACTTTGAAAAGTAATCGGTCGCGCCAAAATAAATTTGTGGCCTTTACTCAAGCAGAAATATCGGCCGATTATATCTATTCCCAACCCCTAAACGGCCAAGGTTTAATAATTGGATGTAAAGCCGATCTTTGGTGCTAGTTATACGTTGCCAAACTTTTGACATGTTTGACATCCTTTATAGTACTTGAAACAATCCTCTAGCATCGTCGGCCAAAAATAACCTGTCCGTCTGAGCATCCATTTCATCTTATGTGCCGATTGATGAGAACCACAAATCTCTTCGTCTACTTCACCCATTGCCACCCGCGCTTCTTCAGTTTCAAGACATCTCAACAACAAACCTTCCATAGTCCGATAATATAGTATATCGTCCAAAACAACGTATTTCAACGCCTGTTGTCGTATCTTTCGTTCCGTCGGCTTGGATGGATCGACTAGATAATCTTTTATTTGCGTTCTCCAATCAGCAATATCTGCGCACATGACTGCCTTGTTCATCAGTTCAGTCTCCTGACTTTGGTCAAAATCCTTATATCCTGATGCTTGCTGAGTTAAAGCATTAGCTCTATTGTTCAATTCACGAGGAATATGACCGATAGAAAATGACGTAAAAGAGCTGATAATCTCTAAACATTGTTCTAAATATCTCAGTAGTACTTCATCCCGACATTGGTATTCTCCCTTTATTTGCTGTACTACCAACAGTGAATCACCATATGCCTCAACAGCTCTTACTCTAATATTTTCTAACAACAGTAAGCCTTTGAGTAACGCTTCGTACTCGGCCTGGTTGTTCGAGCATCGACTATTTAGCCGAAATGAGAATTCAAAGTTATGCCCCTTGGGTGAAGTGAGTACAATACCGATACCATCACCTTCCCTGTATACTGATCCGTCAAAGAACAGTTGCCATGGTGCGACCAAGACTAAGTTTGCCGCTGTGTCATGTCCTGTTATAAAATCGGCTAGGACTTGTCCTTTGACTGCTTTGGCCGATTCATATGATAAGTCGAACTCGACCAAGGCGTAAGCCCATTTGCCAAGTCGACCTCGCAGAATTGGAGCTGACAATATATATTTTATAACATCGGTTTTGCAGATGACCTTACAAGCCGATGTTAGTATGTAGTGCCTTAGCTTTGTGCACGAGAAGTACAAGGATAAACATAGTTTTTCGATAAAAGGGTACCTGACTTCTGCGTCCAGCAACCGTCGGCTTAAATAAAAGATAACCCTCTCTTTACCATGCACCTCTTGTGCCAAAACAGCTTCAATAGTATCTTCTTCTACGAGACATATAATCGAAAGGAACCCTTTTTGAGGTGCGACCAAAGCGGAGGGTTGGACAAATACCTTTGACTTCGTTGAAAGCTTTTCACGATCGGCTCCCCATATAAATTCTTCATTGTCCTTCAACTTCAAGCAATGGAGTAAAAGCACGAATTCTACCAGAGAGGTTCGAGATGAACCGACGGAGATAGTTAATTTTGCCGATCAACTTTTGTAATTCGTTTTTGCATGTCGGTGGTTCAGTATTGGCTATGGCCTTGACCCTCGTTTGGCTGACTTCGATTCCTCTTTCATGTACCATAAAGCCTAAAAGCATCCACCGACACGCCGAACGCACACTTGTAAGGATTCATCTTCAAACCGTGCGATCTTATGTTTTTAAACACCCTCTCTAAATCGGCCAGATGTTGGAAATCGTCTGCAGATTTTACCACTACATCATCAATATATATTTCGACAATGTGGCCGATTAAATCATGAAAGATCAGATTCATTGCCCGCTGATACGTTGCTCCAGCGTTTTTCAAGCCGAAAGTCATTACTGTCCACTCGAACAATCCTATTGCACCAGGACATCTGAAAGCCGTCTTTGGTATATCGGTTTCTGCCATGAGTATCTGGTTATACCCGGCATTACCATCTAGAAAACTTATGATCTTGTTCCCTAATGCAGCATCGATAAGCATATCGGCTATTGGCATCGGGTATTCATCTTTTGGCGTCGCCTTGTTTAAATCTCTGAAGTCGACGCATACTCGAAGCTTTCCATTCTTCTTCATGACTGGAACGATGTTGGAAACCCACTCCGCGTATCGGCAGGGCCTAATAAATTTTGCTTCCAACAACCGTTCTATTTCTTCTTTTATGACTTGGTACAAGGCTGGATTAAAACGCCTGGGATACTGTTTAAACGGCCGATAGCCCGATTTTATAGGTAGCCGATGTTCCACCAGTTGACGGCTTAATCCGGGCATCTCATGATACTCCCAAGCGAAACAATCCTTATAATCTCTAAGTATTTTTATTAGTTTTTCTTTGTACTTTACATCTAAATTTGCACTAACAAAAGTTGGTCTTTTCCTATCACCGCTACCTATATCGACTTCTTCAAGCAAATCGGTGGATGTGAACCCTTGACCTAATTTTTCGATTTCTTCAAAGTCTTCTATGGCTTCGTAGCTATCCGTTGTTTGCCGATAGCTTTGCATTTTGTCCTGCAGCGCCTTCAATGTTTTTCTTGTCCCCATCGGCGTAATACTTCATTTGCCCGATCAAAAGTGCCTGGCTTGACACTGATCGGCATGAGTCCTGACTTGCTCACACAGATGAAATCGCAGTCATCCAGCGCCTTGCCCGATATGCAGCCAGCTTCTTCGTGTTGCCAATTCGCATCGGAGCTAGCCATGGCAATGTGAGCCGATGTATCGGCTGTAACGACCTCAACTTCTTCTCCGTTCCATTGAACAAGCGCTTGATGCATGGTCGATGGGATACAGCAGTTTGCATGAATCCAATCCCGCCCGAGCAGCACACTGTAGTTTCATTTGGCATCAATTACGAAGAACGCTGTCGGCAAGGTCTTGCTACCGACAGTCAACTCTTTGACCATGACACCCTTTGCTTCTGTAGGGTCACCTGTGAAGTCATTCAGAACCATGTTAGTTTTGATTAAGTCTTCGTCAGACTTACCCAGTTTTTTGCATGTCGTGTACGGCATCAGATTCACCGTGGCGCCCCCGTCTACTAGCATCCTTGATATCGGCTTGCCATTTATATACCCTTTCAGATACAATGGTTTCAGATGCCGATGATTATCTTTGGGTTTCTCAAAGATGGCGTTCTGCACGCCGGAGCACAACTGAGCAACTGCCTCTTTGGCCGATTCAGTTCTGACTTTGAACTCAGCCGGTAATGTGAACACCATGTTAATATCCATTGGAGGCGTGTCATCCCGAATCATGGGAGAATCCAAGTCATCAGCCGATTCGAAATCTTCTTCGGCTTGTTCTTTTCTTCTCCACTCTTTCTTGACGCATTTGACTGGACGAAGTTCGTTAAACACTTCGTCTCTCTCTCTCTCTCAGCGTGGCGTCCTTAGCCTCTGAAGCCGTCGTCGTTGTGATCGGCTCAGGCCAGATGGACACCACCTGGGTTTGGGTTCCACCGGCTTCCGTATTTGACCAGCCAAATCTTCTTGATTAGAACTGGGCTTGTGCGTCTTGACTTGGCTTGGTTCTTGATTCGGTTTAGATATTCTCTCGTGGACCGGCCTTCTGTGACTTCTGCCCTGCTCTCTGATCGGCCTAGATAGCCTATCTCTGGCCGATTGCCTTGGCCAATCGTCTTGGGGATAATGTTACATCGGGCAGGTGTACGGTGATGGTAACGCTACCCTTCTTTCCCAGCAAAACTGCCAAAAGGGACACCTTCTATGTGCCCTCTCCACATTCTCAGTACGGTACAAATATCCGATCGGCGGGTATTACACCGTGGTCGGCTATTCATCCTTTCGTATTTCTCCATTAATTGTGAGAACGTTGGACCTGACCTTTTCGCTGGCTGCCTTGATGGAGATTTCTCTGCTTTGTACCATTTACCCACCTGGGGATTCCCCTTGGGTTTAATGGTTCTTGAATTTTTCCTTCTCGATCGGCTTCATTTGTAAGGAGCAGATGGTAATCTTCGATGTTTGACCGCCGTCCGAGCTTGATTGTATGTCGACTTGTCGACCCTTTTTCTGCTCGGCCTGCCATCGGCTCTTTTCCTTTAGCCGAACACTGTACCATGTTGATGGGAAACGGATCAACATCAACTTGCATGGTCGGCTCATCGGCAAACTTCAACCGACCATCTTCAATAGCAGATTGAATCTGTTGACGAAAGATATTGCAGTCATTAGTGTTATGCGAATAAGAATGATGCCACTTGCAATACTGCGTTTTTGATCTCATCAGGCGACGGTATCACATGTCCCTCTGGCAATCGTATTATCTTTTCTTGCAGAAGTAAATCAAAAATACGATCGCACTTGGAAACATCAAAAGAGTACTTAACTTCCGACTTATTCCTAGTCGGCTTAAGCCAGGAACAGACTAAGGATTTCTTGGATCCTTTTACCCATTCGGCTATATTTATTTCTGCTTCGTCGTCTTTCGACGAATCACTAGGACAATATTCAACCATATTGACCTTAGTCTTGTCTTTTTCTTTGTTATTGCTGTTTTTGAATCTATCTTTGAACACTTTATTATCGGTGAATCGGTTTTCTTGAGCCGATACGCGATGCAATAAGTGGCCAAGGTCGGTGAATTCTTGCCCTCCAAATTTCTCCCTAAGCGGCGGGATCAAACCTTGAAATGCTAAATCGGCAAGTTGGTTGTCAGGCAACGTAACGCTAAAACACCGATTCCTAATTTCTCTGAACCTCTTGATATAATCCGTTACCGATTCCCCAAACTTTTGGCGTACGGAACTCAAATCTGAAATTCTGAGCTCCAAACTGCCTGAAAAGAAATATTCATGGAATCGACTTTCCAAATCGTTCCATAAATGGACCGAATTCGGAGGTAAATAGGTGAACCAAGTAAATGCTGCCCCGGATAAAGACAGCGGGAATAGTCTAATTTTTAGCCCGTCGGACTGGGCCGCTTCACCGCATTGCGCGATAAAGCGTCCAACATGCTCCAGGGTGGTAATAGAATCATCCCCAGAGAATTTGGCAAAGTCCGGGACTCTGAAATTATGAGGGTAAGGCATGCGATCTATGTAGTCGGGGTACGGCTTTCTATAGCCGATAACCTTCCCTTTTGGTTGTATGCCGAATTGGTCCCTCAAGACGGCAGAGATCTGATCGGCCCAGTTAGCGTTATCGGCCGTTGGCATAGCAGACCCTTGATAATGTCGGTCATAATCGGTGTCCTGCCCCCCGAGTGCAAACTCGGGTTGCCAATTATGCTGTGCCGTCGGCACACGACCATACTGATCGCGTCGATTATGCCTGGTTTGAGCTTCCGGCATTGGGGCAAATGGTTCAGAGTATGTTACTACTCTATGTGGACCTGGGTTCCTTAGCAGGGTAGGCTCTTGTGGGAATCTCTCGAGCCAATCGGTACCGTGAAACCGATTGGGAAAGGCGTAGAACGGAGCCGACGGCGGCAAATTGATTGATGCATCCATCTTAGCGGCGTCGGTATAGGCGTGGTAATGGCTCACCCCACTTGACCGAGGGTCCCTAAGCAATATGACCGTGGGTTGTGTGGGCATCATGGTGGGGGGTGAGGTGACCGCCGATGGTTTAGGATCGGCCATTGTGCTCTGCGTATTTTGTGATATTGAAAAAACAGGATAATTTGGCGAGCTTGCGGTGGGTCGAGCAGCTTCCGACGAGGCTAACCGGGCTATAGATTTGACACTATTCGCTATCATCGGCTTGAGTGTTGTAACAAGAGCCGATGATTGGTTTATTAAGCGTGGTGCATGATCGATTAATCATAGCCGATAATTCAGCTTGAGCAGGCAGATATCGGCTTACTTGTTCTGTTACACCCGCATCACCCAGGGCGTTGACCGTCGGTAGGGCGGATTTTTGAGTGACGCCACGTCTTGTTTTCTGATAGCAACTTAGCATCATCTCTTCTAGCGCAGCATTCCGAGCTTCAATCTCTTGGCGTTGCTCCGCAGATAAATCGTCCATTGTTGGGACGATTATAGCTTCTGAGTTGAGATCTGATGGCGGAATCGACTTCCCTGATGAAGACATTGCGGGTCCCACCAGGCGTGCCAAAAGTGTGTTGACGTCAAAAACTTGAGGTAGGGTTTCTGACAGCTGCACACTGGACGAACACCGGGTTCAGAGCGTGCCAGTCGATTTGACCTGTAATCGACAAGGTAAAAACAATAAAACCCACTCAAAACCGATCGTTAAGATCAATCGGCCTAGACTCGATCGGCTTGAAGCCGATCAAGATCAAAGTATTAGGATAAATCTAATTAGCCGATTAAGGCTCATTAGAGGATAAAGGCAGATCGATTCTGAAGAAGGCGATGCGCAACAAAATCAGAACAAATCAAACCTGGGGTGTAATTGACGAAGATCAACAATCGGCGATGCGCAACTTTATTGATCAAAATCGATTACAAAGGCTAAATTACAAGAGCTACTCCTAGTCGACAGGAAAAAGAAAGTAAATGCTGTTTAGTTGTATGTGTTGATGATTCTCTTCGCAGCTCGCTTTAGTCCTTCTTTTATACCCTTGGCCGATAGTGTCCTGTTACAACACGCTGCAAGCCCGTATCCGTATCGGCCTTATCTTTGAACTGTTATTTCCTAAAAATCTTGTCGTTAACATAAATATCTCTAAACTTTCTTAATCCGTCCGTATCTTTGATCTTATTGCCGATTATGATTGGACTTGCCAAATTTTGGTGCAAACACATCTTGACAAGCTTCTCACACAATCAAAAGCAGATTTGTACACAAAATTAGAGGCTATCATCCACTCGATTCTTAAAGAATCCATAATCTGTACAATCAGAAGTTGCTCCAAACAAAACCTCCAGCCACTAGCCAGATTCAGACATTGTAGAGCAGGTAAGCATTTGTCAATCTTTAATGTAGTACTAGTTCGTAATTAATCAATCCGGTCGATCTCCTTGCAACTGTAGGACATGCGTGCTGTTCATTACATTTGTTCTCCAACACTCTTAACTATATATTAGTCAGGATGGTTCCCTACGTTGCGACGTACGAAATTTTGTTCGATATTTATTTTAAAAAAAGTAGTCAGGGTCGTACGTTATGCAGCGTTGTGCGAAATTTGATCCGACAGTTATTTCTAAAAATAGGTAGCCAGGGCGCTACACTGCATCGTGCAAAATTTGGTCGCATGACGTAGCTCCATCCGAAGTTTGGTCCGATAGATATTTCTAAAAAAAAGAGTACGAGGACGTAAACGGGGATTCGTTTTTTCTCGAGATTTTTTTTCAAAAATGTGCTAGCCAAGAGTCATCGGCGAATTTGTGGCACTACAGGTCCTCTTTGTGCGGCGCAAAACTTGGTCCAATATTTACCTACGGAAAAAAGTACGAGGATATGAACATATTTTCGTTTTTTTCTTGGGGGATTTTTTTAAAATGTGTTTGCGTAATTCCGTTTTTTCTGTTTTTTTTTTAATGGGTTGCTAGGAGCCGTCAGCGAATATGTGATTGCTAGGACCCATCGATGAATATGTGGATTGCTATGAGCCATCGACGGATTTGTGGAATTTGTTTTTGGAGAAAACTGTGAAGGGACCTAGACGCATTTTTTTTGTAATATCGGTTTTTTTAAATGTTGATAGGAGCCTTCGGTGAGTCTGTGGGTTTTGTTTTGAGAAAATCGCACCTAGAGGTATTTTCGTTTTTTTTTTGCGTAATTTCAGTTTTCTTTTTTTTTAAAAAAAAAAAGGGTTGCTAGGAGTCCCGGCGAATCTGTGGATTGCTATAAACCATTGGTGAATCTGCGGGCTTTTTTTTGAGAAAACCGCGCAGGGACTTGAATGTATTTTTTCGGGTCCAGTGTGCTAAAAGCCGATTTCTTGGAACCTAAACGTAATATCGGTTTTTTTGAGTCTATTTTGTTAAAAACAGTTGGGAAGATCTGAACGTAAACCGCGGATGGACCTAAATGTAATTTTAATTTTTTCGGATCCATTCTACTGAAAACCGATGAAAGAACCTAAACGTAATTTTGAATTTTTCGGATAACCTTTTAGCTAGGGAGGTGATGTGGCGGCACTGGTTGAGCGGCATTCCTCCCCGCTATAATATATAGTATACATTGGTACAAAACGCATGCCAAAGACACATGATCAAAGGAATTGGAGACACGAATTTTAACGTGAAAAAACTTTTAAGAAAAACCATGGATTTATAAAGGCAAATATGACTATATAAAGAGCTGATTACAATGAGTCTATCTTTTCTCTTCTCTCATCTTGCTTGCCTTTTTTCTATTTTATAGACTATAGATACATATTTATAATAAAAAATAAAGGACTTCATATAGGAGTAGAACTCTGAATTAGAGTAAGAAACGAAACTGAGACGGATTCAAATCATACTTTAACAATCTCCACCTTGAGACAAATTCTCTCATGTAGCTAAAATATCAAAATCTCCTCAAAATAAATCTTTATCAATAGATCTTTTGCCTAGAAAGTCCATCAGACTAACTGAACAAGAAAGAGTAGAATAGTCTTACCCAAACGCTTCTCATGAAGCTAAATTGAGCAAATCACCAGTAGGTTTAAACACACATCAAACAAATGAATCTGGGTTTTCATTAATTTATAATTCTAGCAAAGATTGAGTTTATGCAATTATCCTTATGATCCAAATGCTCAATCATCAAACATCATAAGCCAAAACATCACCTGTGGTGCTCGATAGATAGCAAAGAACTCATATCATAGATATTTGACATGCTCCATTAGAAACACAAAATTTGACAAATAATGTCCATTAGAGAGCAACTTGCACGTGTAACTATCACGTGCTTCAAACTACCAACTTCGAAAGTAATTAAATTATATGACATGTTTGAAACTTTTTAGAAATTATATGACATGTTTTATTTTTATTTTTATTTTCTGACACGATGACGCGTCTTGTGTTGTGCTACTGTTGTTTGCCTCTCGGAACGCACACGGCCATCCCGTAGCCTGTACTACTCCACATCACGTTAGGGACTCCTGCAGCGGCTCGGAAGCTACAGGGGAAAAATGTCCTCTTTGCCGTGGATCACGACACGGCGACGGCGGTGCTACTCCTCTTTTCTTTGCAGCGACGCAAGAAAAGAGGCATGTAAGCCTTGCGGCGAGACGTGGGTGGCGCCTTTTGTTGTTGCCGTGCTTCGGTTCGGTCTGTCGGGTGACTCCTTCTCGCGGTTACTGTCGCCGGACCAAATCAGTCGGCGAGATTTTCAATATCCTGTGCTCTCCTTGACGCTGTGTAGGCGTTGATGTCATGTCGCTGCCTTGACGACGCCGTGTGATGGCCACCGTTCAATGGCCGTTCTCGGAAGTCTCCTCTCGGGACAGCCGTTTAGATTAGGAACCTAAGTTCTGATACCATTTATCGCAAAACGTATGATAAAAATATTAGATCAAAGGAACGGGAGATACGGGTTTTACATGAAAAAATCCTTACGAGAAAAACCACAGACATACGAATGCGATATCACTATACGAGAAGTTGTTTACAATGAGCTCACACCTTACTCTAGGCTACATGATTATATTTACAGTGGAATATTATAAATTCTGTGTATAAATAGATTGAGATAGAATAGAAAATGAATTCATATCATACTTAGGCCTTGTTTGGTACAGTTCTAACTCTAGTTCCACCAGATCCGTGGAGCTGAAGCTGTGCGCAAGGTTTCAAATTTCGATTTCGGAATAAATTTCGCCCCAGGCCAGATAACGAAATTTCGCCGAAATTTCGGAATTATTTCGGACAAAATTTGAATTTGAAAATTCAAATCCGGTCCAATCCGGGAAAAAAAAACCGAAATTCGGCGAAAAACCCCTCCGAAATTTCGGGTTTTTTTGCACGGGCTGAAAAGTGGTCTAAACGTTATCTAACAATTTTGAAATTTTTTTTGGAGGTTCCTGACACAATGCTGATGTTCTCACAAAAATTTCAGCTAATGATCACATCTGAGGAATTTTTAAAAATTCAGAGAGTGGTACTGTCCTGATAAAACACTGACCGACAAGTTTGATCGGAATGGAAAATGGTACAAATCAAGTTATAAACTGTTGAATTTTTTTTTCATGGTTATTATCCATAAATAATATTCTCATAAAAATTTCAACTGATTATCACATGTGAGGAATTTTAAAAAATTCGTAGAGTGGCGCTGTCCTGATAGAACATTGACCGACAAGTTTGATCCGAATGGAAAATGATACAAATGAAGTTAGAAACTGTTGAAAATTTTTGTGCATGGTTATGATGTATCTATAATTCTCTCATAAAATTTTTAGATGATGATCAAACCGTATGAATTTTTAAAAATTCGAACAGTACTACTGCCATGTTAAAAGGCTTACCGGCAAACTTGAACAAAATGAAAAATTATGTAAACCATAATTTTTTTTGAAAATTTTAAAGAATGGTGATAAGGAAGTTCTTAATATCCCATAAAAATTGTGATTCATTATCACACTCCAGTGAATTTATAAAATTCTTACAAGGCACAGTACCATTTATGTTCTTTTCTTTTTTATTTTTGAAATATAATATAACAAACGAAGTTCAATGCTTACATAGATTTGATTGACCAAACAAACAAAGTTTAAATTTTTTTAAAAATTTATATAATGTTACTGAGTCAATTATTAATCTCTCAAAAAAAATTAGATCATAATCACACTCAAGAAAATTTATAAAATTCTGACAATATAACTGTCCCAATTATGTTCATTCTGTTTTTGATTTTTTAAAGATAACAAATGAAGATAAATTATTTTGAAATTTTTTATGTATGATCCTAATCTACTAAGTATAGTACCATAAAATTTTCAGATTATTATCTTGCTTGTAAAAGTTTATAAAAATCTGACAGTGTTTCTACCAAAATTTTAAAATATTTAAAAAATTAGGTTTTTCAACAAATTTTCATAGGAGATGACTTTCCTAAGGGTTATTGGACCAAATCCGGTCAAATCCGGCCCTAAAACTTTCAAAACCGGCCAAAAACACGAAATTTCGCCAAAAAAAACGAAATTTCGGATTTTACTGTAGCAATTTCAAAAAAAATTTAATTTTTTTTCTGGCCGGTACTTGAGATTTCGGGGTGGTCCGAAATCCGAAATTTCGGCGAAATTCGCCGAAATTTTGAACCTTGGCTGTTGTTACATTAAAAGTGTGTAGATTGATCATCTTGTTTATATTTTAGACAAAAAAATATAAACTTAATTCATTTTATTTTAGCCTACAATTTTCAGATCTCAGGTGGAGCTAGGATCTGGAGCTCTACCTAACAGGACCTTAACTTCGACGAAAACAAAACTGAAACGAATTTGGATCATGCTTGAACGATAGTAAACACCGCGAACCCCTGCGTTGATACACTCCTTTTCAGCTTATCCAGCGCTCGATTCTGGAGCTGCCGGATTCTCTCCTTTGACAGGCCGTACATGTCGCCGATCACATGAAGGGTTTTGGGCTAACCATCGTAGATTCCAAATCGGTGCTCAATGATTTCCTTCTCCCTGGGGCTCAGGATTCCCAGAAAGTCGCGGATTTGCTGCCTCATCATCATTCTGTCTACGCTGAGGAGGCTCAACATTTGGGTCTTCTGTGCTGTCCTGCTCCTGCAGTATTAAATCACAGCTCAATTGATTTAGTCATGGAACTATTTAATCTTCTATTGAACTGTGCACTCTGCATATAACATAAACGTGCTCTCCCCCAGCCTTTTTTTTTCCTGAATTCTGATCCTGATGGTAACTGAACATCCGGTTGCAGCCCTGGGCCTGGCCTACTTAGAGTTGCTACAGTGCATATTCCAAGTTTCCAGACAAGTTTTTTTGGGTGCTCTTGCAAGTAGTTTTTATACACAATTTTTGCATAGCATGATTTGATACAACTACAAGGGAACAAAACATTTTTAAGATTAATTAATTCTACCAAGTTCCCCTGGAAGAATGTAAAAAAATGGCCAGTTTGTGGTAGCTTCGCAGCTGACTCGTCAAGCATATCAGTGGACAAGCATTATTGGTTTAAAAATCCTATTGTCCACTACTATTTACTTGGCCGAACCTATTTTAGCGTATCAGTGCAAAAGGTGTTATATACAACCACAATGAACATATATCTTTTGCTACTACTGTTTTCTTCACTGATCTACTCTGAAAAATGAGGAAAATGGCAGCACCTTGAATGTGACCCCCTCATCTGACCAAACTGGATCTTGGATTGACCGTGGTTTTCTGGTTTTTGCTTTGAGTCTTGCCAGCTTCTCGATTGTGATACCAGCACGCCTTGCTACATTTACATTACTGGGTTGCTCCCCTTCCATTATGCATTCCATCTTTGCTTTGCCGACCTTTCTCAGAAGTGCAAAGACACTCTCCTGCAAGGATGGCACAAGAAAACAAGGTCACACCATAAGGAAATTACGCAGCTTTCAGCAAAAAGTTCTGCCAGATTAAATGAACCTTTCCCCCCTTAAGCTTGGTATGTAGGAACAGCATGCCATGATCTGAGGTCATCCCCTTAAGCTTGGTATGGCGAGAGGGGATCGCCTTGTCTGAGTCCGCGCCGGTGGGTGATCTGAGGTCCTGGCACACCGTTGAGGAGGACCGAAGAAGCTGCAGTCGCGAAAGAGATTGAAATCCATTCCCGCCATCTAGGGCCGAAACCTCGAGCTTGCAGGAGATCCAACAAGTATTCCCAGGATACCGAGTCGAAGGCTTTTTCAATGTCAAGCTTTAGCATCAATGCCGGGGTTCGGCTTTGATGGTAAGCTTTTACGCGGCTTTGGACCGACAAAAAATTTCCTGAATGCATCTCCCTTTGATGAATGCGCTCTACGAATTTGATATCAGTGAGCTTATATGCCTGGAGAGGCGCAAGGCGAGAACTTTGGAGAATATCTTTGCGAGAGAGTGGATCAGGCTTATCGGTCGGTAGTCCCCAGCAGCCCGTGCCACTTCTTTTTTTGGGATCAGAGCAATGAAGGCCGTGTTAAGAGCTTGATAATCTCGGGCCGAGCAATTTTGGAGACAGGATAACACGGCCATAATGTCTTGCTTGATTATTTCCCAGCATTGTCTGTAGAAAGTACCAGTGAAGCCATCCGGCCCCGGGGCTTTCTCCGCGGGTAGCTGTCTGATTGCCTGTAGTACCTCATGCTCTGTGAATGGTCCTTCAAGTTCTCGAACGTCGTGAGCCGGGAGATTTAGGCTCTGCCAGTTGACCCCTCTGGTGCGCCTAGCTTTTTGCCCCAGTAAGGATGAGAAGTGTTGTGACGGTACACGCTCCTTGTCGTCGTGAAGGGTTGCAATCCCCTCTTCAGTCCGTAAGGATTGTACGAAATTTTTCCTTCGTCGGCCGTTTACTCTCAGGTGAAAAAAAACGGGTGTTTGCATCTCCCTCCTTAAGCCAACAAATACGGGAAGCTTGTCTTTTGCGAGCCTTTTCAACAGCCGCGTAGCCAAGCACCTTTATCTTTAGGGCTTTTCGCAGACCACTCTCTGCATGTGTGAGATCCCTAAAATCTGGCGGTGTCCAGTGCGATGATAATGTTGGCGGATGGGCTGGAGCTTGGCATCGCTCGAATGGAGGCACTCCATGCACGAGAGCTTTTGCCGTGACGCTGAAGCTTGTGTGCGGCGCTTGAAGGATTTGTATGCATGCGGCATAGTCGAGCCCGCTCAACCGTCCGTGGAAGCCCGAGTCGGGTCCGAAATTTTCAAATCAAGGTCCGTGGCTTACGAGGCCATTTTCACTTGTTAAAAGCAGAGGGCGGTGGTCGACATTGACGAGGAAAGAGCTTGCAGTAGGTGATGCGAGAAAATGACATCCCATTCGTGGTTGCAGAAAAACCGATCGAGCTTAACTAGCGTTGGTTGACTTCGCTCGTTACTTCAGGTGTACTTTCTGTTTTGCAGCGTCACTTCCTTGAGCTTGCATCAATTGATGACCGCGCGAAACTGATTCATTAGCCGATGGTTGAGATTGTTGTTATTTTTGTCTCTAGCCTCGTAGATGAGGTTGAAATCTCCGAGGACAAGCCAAGGTGCATATGGCGAAGGTGCCAGGGAGCTCAGCTCATGCAGGAAGGCAGTCTTTTCATGATCTTCGGATGGTCCATAGACCGAAGAGAGCAGGAAGGACGTGCCATCTTGACGAAGGGAGACTTGCGCTGTTAAAGAAAAACGTCTGATATTGGTCGCTGTTACTTGAACCTTATTGCTATCCCAGAGCAGTAGCACCCCACCCCTGACTCCTTGAGCTGGCAGGTAGCATGCATTTGCCAGGCGGTGCCCACCAATTTGGAGTACTAAATTCTGATCAATGCACTGCAGTTTGGTCTCTTGGAAGAAAGCAATCGCAGGGCGGACCGCGTTAACCATTTGTCGTAAAGTTGCGCGTCGGGCAGGTCCGTTTATGCCGCGAACGTTCCAACTGAGCCCAGAACAATCAGACATGGTTGCTTGAGAGATCGACAAAGCAGAGTAGATCCATTTGTGAAAAGAGCATTACACGAAGCGAAACTGCAGGTAGAGCGGAAGTACAGAGGGCTTGGACTGTGAGCAAAAGGCGGGGAACCTGAGGAGCTGCCCATACAGCTTAGGAAGGAACAGCATTTTCCTTCATTACAACCTTGGCAAAAGTAGGACATCACTAACCGAGCTGGACTACTGACAGCAGAAACTAGCAAAAGGAAGATTAAGCTCTGAGGGGGAATCATCCCATATTGGGGTTGGTCTCCAGTTCCATCAGGGAGACCAAGGCCTGTACACCCTGATCATCTTGTCCATCTAGCCGGCAGATGGCTCGCAGAGCTGCAATGACGTTTTCTGTCAGCGGCTCCTTGAAGAGGTTTGTGAATTTTGCCACCGCATCCGAGTGAACACGGTCCGCGCCTGGCGAGCAGAAACCAAGTCGACGAGTCAGAAGCTCCTCAGCCATTTTAGCTGTTGGGACGGTCGTCTTCTTCGAGGCAAGACGCTGGCTGCGTCGCGGCGAGGCTGTTCCTCGGCTTGCCGAGGCCCTTCGGGCGACAGTCCTGGGGAAGATTGGGCCTTCGCTTGTCTGTTTTGTGCCTGCATGTGGAGCTTGGTTGGCGAGGATTGGCTCAGGCAGCTGGAGGAAAATTTCCTGGACGAGGCGCTGTGCCTGGCTTGTGTTTGGAGTACCTACAGGCATAGCCCGCAGCAGATGGCTTGCATGGGCGCGAGTAGGATGATGGTCTGCTGTGAGCGCCTGCTGGGGAGGCTGGCTGGCAGGCAGCACAGTCGTTGAGGCAGAGAGCGCAGGACCCGGCTGTCTCACAGGTGAAGGAAGAGCGACTCCGTTGTTAGAGTTTGTAGCGGAGTCGTCATCTTCACTGTGTTGAGGCAAGTGGCGCGAAAAGGAGCCCACAGAAGGCTTGAAAGCCGCTTCGTCTAGCATTGGATCAAACCTCAGATCGAGCAGGCCATGACGGTGGCCTTGCATCAGCGCCGGGATCACCGGGTCGTGCTTTTTCGGTGAGGGGATTCCACCCGAACACTGGGCTGGCGAGATGTCCATTGGCTCCAGGCTGTCCGCTAGTGGGTGGCCGCCCAAGCAGTGGCTGTCCGCACCGGCGACATTTCGAAGCTTTCGCGTCTCACTGTCCAAGGACCTGGTGCGGTGGCGCCATCCCACCTGATCTCCAGAACGATGCGGGAAGGCGCTGCGTGGACGCCAGGGAGCATCAGAGTGAGATGCCCCGTGACGATGGCGCGGGCTGCGCGTGCGGCGGCTGTCCCGCCTATCACACTGTGCTCGGTTGCTGGTGCGGTTGCGGCCCAATGCACGATCGGCCCAGGATCGGTGCTCCTGGCGGCCACGACGGTGTCCAGCGTCGCGGTCGTTGCCGTGGTGGTCATCATCGTCCTCGTCCGGGCGGCTGTCACCAAGGTGATCACCCAGGCGGCAACGCACATTGGAGCGACGGCCATGGCGCGGCTGTAGGCCGTCGACGGTGCCAAACGTCCAGTCATAGGACTTGATCCTTGGCCAATCCTCCCCATCAGAAGCAGCAGGAGGCGAGAAATCTTCGGTGAGGTCGAGGTGAATGAGGACCTCATAGGAGAAGCCTTCGGGTGGGGAGGAACGCGGAGGCGAAGAATCGCGGCCACCATTCCAGGTCCGCGGGGCTCGCCCATTACGATCCTCAGCGAACAGGGAGCAGGTACAAATTTTTGGGATGGAGTCAAATTGCAAAAATATATCACGGTCTTAAAAAATTGCAAAAATATACCTCTGTCGCCCTTTGAACGGACGACGAGAGCAATCGAGCTGTGTCGCCCTCGATTGGCGATTTTGCACTTGTCGCCTTTGAATAAGCGACATGTCCCTTTCTCGTAGCAGGTTTAAAGAAAATCATAACTTTTTCATATGATCTCGGATGGAGATGAACTTTATATGAAAATTGTAGCTCTCGACGAGATCTACAACTTTGGTATATCATTTTTTTTCATTTGAATCCATTTGAACTACCAAAAACGATATAGAAGTTTCAGATCTAGTGTAGATCTGATTTTTAGATCTGAACTTTTCATCCCATTTTTGGCCATCTAAGTTGATTCAAATGAAAAAAAAATTGTATATGAAAGTTGTAGATCTCGTCGAGAGCTACAATTTTCATAGAAAGTTCATCTCCATCTGAGATCATATGAAAAAGTTATGATTTTCTTTAGAAACTGGCTAGAGGAGAGGGGATATGTCGCCCATTCAGAGAGCGACAAGTGTCAAAATCGCCCATTCAGAGGGCGACAGAGGCTTCTGTTGCCCCTGTCGCCCGTTCAAAGGCGACAGAGGTATATTTCTATAATTTTTTGAGATCGTTATATATTTTTGCAATTTAAATGAAAAAATGTATTATTTAAAAAAAATCAAAAAAACCAGCAACATGGCATTAGCACCAACAAGTACACAGTAAGTACAGTTAAATGAATGAAGCGAATTCAGACTGGTGCACTCTTTTTTTTTTTTTTGAACTTTGAGCTGCCTTAAAAGAGTTGATGGATAACAAACCGTGTCCAGTAGCAACTCCAGCAAGGCCTTCTCGCCCTTCAAGGATAAGATGTCTTTGGAACCATGAGTCTGCTCCTCCGCTACAAGCGACGGCGAGTATTGGCGGCACGCAGTGGATGTTCGGCCGGTGTTGTCATGTATCATTGGAACTGGCAGATCATTCAATAAATTACAGACGGATGGTACCTAGACATATATACGAGCGAAAAAGGAAAACAAACTTGTATACAAACCTGAGGTGAGCGAGGGGGACGAAGAGGAAGGGATGGAAGTAGCTAGTGTTCCTGAGGTTTGGAGATGAGCTAGAAAGGAGGGGTGAGGAGAGGAGGCTCCGGCTGGAATTCATCGGGGGAGCGGGCCGGGATCCTCGGCAAGGCAGGAGGAGAGAGTAAGATAGCAACAAGAAGAAGCACGTCACAGCCTCCAAGCAGCGGCACAGTTTGTTTGGTTCAGTGTCGTCCTTGCTGCAGCCTGCTTCGCCTATCCGTTTAATCTGCGTTTCAGTTCGGGACGAGGAGGAGCTAGGGGGGATCATTCTTTCGATCAGCGATGCGATGTTGCTACTACCTACAGGTGCGGTGAGTCCAATTTGCTAGTGCTCCCCAGTCCAGGCAGCGGCACCTAGCTAGCTGAATGATACGGAAGACGCGCGTGTGCAGACGAGTGAGCGAGGAGGAGGGAGCAGATCGAGAAGCGCGGGTTGCATTGCAAGCCAGGATAAGGCGCGCAAGCACCACCATGAATTTGCTGCCAAGTGGGCACCGCGCGCAGCTTACGACCCACCCCTATCTCTCTCTCTCTCTCTCTCTCTCTCTGGCATTTCGCCCAACACTGAGTGCGTGGGCACGACGACCTCATCTCATCTCTCACGCGATGTGATGTGATGGTTTTGCCATGGATGCAGCCTGGAGGGTGTACGTAAGCCAGTCCGCGTCGCCGGTGTACATTGGAGACGACGAGGTGCTCGCCCAAGTCCAGGCGCTCCATATCAGCAGCTAGCCACCACCACAAGAAACATGTATGGGTCAGTCCTTTCCTTTGTTTCTTTGAATTGGAGTGGTTCCTCGTCTTCCTTTCGTTAGTTCTTCTTCTTGTTATAGTCCGGTCCCTCTATGTCGCTCTCTCTTGGCAGCCATGGCTCTCCTGCCCAGCCCACGCTGACACTGCAGCTCAGGGACAACTGAGTGAGGACACAAGTACGTCGTCAGTTACTGACTAATGCATTCCAGATGTTACTCCCCCCCTTCGGTTTTGGATACGTATATCTTGCAATACGCGGCTTCTTGCTCCTTCCGCCTTTGGCTATCTTATCCACTATATACTTCTTCCTTACTCATTCCCTACCATTAGCCAGGCTAAAACTAGTATCATTCCATTCCATTCCATTCCATGCTGTGTGTGACAAATGGATTCTCAAGTAAAGAGACCGATCTCAAAACAAAAATTCCTGAGTAATGGCCATCTGCTTACACTAACTACTATCCAACCTTGCACTATCCTGGCTTTTACTTTTCTGACCTTCCCTTGTACGCTCTTGCAAATGCTGAGGATCTCTATCCACCGGGTGACCGAGTTCAACCTTCGCACATGAACATAGGCCACGACCTGATTTTATCACTTCAGAACGAGCAAATTATGCAACAAAACCTAAACAGTTCTACCACTTCATCGAAAGAACACCACAATAGAAAAGACTGTCTCTCGATCCTGGGACAATTACCATACTAAAGAGCAACCACATCATCACAACAAGGCGTTAGAACCAGATGGACCTCCTCCCTTTTACTAAATTTATTCTTGTCTGCATGTTTGGCTTATCTAATAAAAAGTTTTATAACGGCCTGGTACCAAAGTCGCCAATAGAACAAAGGCAGTAGACACGAATACTGGTAAAGTACCTAAAGCTCTCCGCCTTGGTAAAATGATCACCAAATACTCCTAATTTGCATGCTCTTGTGCCTAGCCTCAGTATAAGCAACATTGTACTTGGATCGCAAGGGAACCCCCTAAGGTGTCCCGGCAGCAGCAGGAGTCATCTTCTTTGGCTTCTCCACAACAATTGCTTGGGTAGTCAGGACCATTCCAGCCACCGACGCTGCATTTTGCAGCGCACATCTTGTCACTTTTGTGGGGTCAATGACACCAGCTTCAACCAGGTTCTCATGCTTGTCAACCATCGCATTGTAACCAACCTCCCATTCACTGTCCTTGATTTTTTCTACAATCACCTCCCCCTCAACTCCAGCATTATGTGCTATCAACGCTGCAGGTGCCACTAGAGCCTGCGAACCACCGATGGTATAGTAAGATAAAAGAGTAATAAAATGCTCTAGTTACTAACTTGATGCATGTTACTAGATGAAAGCCATGTCAAGTTAAACTAGCAACTATTCTACATGAAGAATCAGCACAACAATTGTTTGGAACTACAAACTAAGACATAGCATCTATCATACCTATACGGTACAACTGTGCACTTTTGCAATGTTTCATTACATATAATTGCAGTACAGTTATTTAATTGGAACAATACCTTCTGAATGATATCAGCACCAAGGCGTTCCTCAGGGTCGTCCAACTTCTCCTTGATGGCTGGTACAAATGCTGACAGATGAACATATGCTGCACCACCTCCAGGTACTATACCTTCCTCTATAGCTGCGAAAGTTGCATTCTTGGCATCCTCCATACGGAGCTTGCGGTCCTCAAGCTCTGCCTCCGTTGCAGCTCCAACCTTTATCACTGCAACTCCACCAGAAAGCTTTGCAATTCTCTCAGCCAACTTCTCAGAATCATATACTGAGTCTGTCTGAGATAGCTCTCTCTTTAGCTGTGCAATTCTTGCCTGGATCTCATCTTTGGTAACAACATCTGCTATAATGGTTGTGGATGACTGCGAGATTGTCACTTTCCGGGCTATGCCAAGCTGCTCCACTGTTGTATTCTCAACCAGTAATCCGAGATCTTTGGCTTGAAATTCAGCACCTGAAACAAATGACAGGGAAATAAAGATATATACTAGCAAATCATACGACCAATACAGAGTTGGAACTTGGAACCAATAACAGGATGAAACAAATGCAACTCCCTGAGCTCCAGCCACTTCTGAAAGTTCCAAATTAAAGTAACTCGATTTAGTATATGCCCCATACTGGCTCCAGCCACTTCAGTTACCCTTTCAGTGGTCTTTTAATGTCATAAACTCATATTTTAATGTAAGCTAATGTGTATGCATACATAAATGTGAAAAGGGAAAGCAATAGTAGCAAGAGAAAGCAGTCAACACAGAAGAGATAGCTTTTGGTTAATAAAGATAAACATCATGGGAACACAAACCACAGACCAATTAAGCTAGTGGAAAGTAGTTTCACCTGTAACAATGGCGATGTCCTGAAGAAGAGCCTTACGCCTTTCACCAAAACCAGGAGCTTTAATCGCAGCTACATTTAGAATTCCTCTAAGCTTGTTGACAACCAAAGTTGCCAAAGCCTCACCAGATACATCCTCCGCAATTATAAGAAGTGGTGCTCTTAACTGTGTTGTTTGCTCCAACAAAGGAATGATTTCTTTTATTGAAGATATCTTCTGGTCAGTTACAAGAATTCGAGCATTTTCAAACTCAACGAGTGACTTCTCAGGATTCGTAACAAACTGAGGCGAGATATATCCTCTATCAATCTGCACATATGGACGATATGATGAACCACTTAAGCACCAATAAAAACTACTGTGCTTATTCAACCACAAAATGTAATCACCAAGAGAGGAATGATCAGTCCTAACTGGGCAGCTTACCTCCATTCCTTCTTCAACTTCAACGGTAGTCTCAAACGATGATGATGACTCGATTGAGAGAACACCATCAGGACCAACCTTGTGAATAGCCTCCGCAATCATGGACCCAACAAAGTCATCATTTCCAGCAGATATAGCAGCAACAGCTGAAATAGAAAAGTGAAATGTTTTACAATATTTTTCCTTCCTTCAAAAGTGAGCCAGACTATCTGACTTGGTAGAGATGAAAGCACCAAAATCCTCATGCGAATTGTCTCACCTTTAATATCCCCACTGCCCTTCACAGGCCTTGACTTCTTCTCAAGTTCCCGAACTATACTTTGCACAGTCTTATCTATGCCCTTCTTAATAGATACTGGATTTGCCCCTGAAGTAACACTCAACAGACCCAATTTTATGATCTCACGAGCCAGAACAGATGCAGTTGTGGTCCCATCACCCGCCGAGTCATTTGTTTTGCTAGCAACCTTTCATTTGGCATACATAAATGTATTTGGTAAGAAAATAAGGGATGAATTGATTATCCTCCCCATCTAGATAATATATGGTTTCTGCACGACAAGTAACAAAAATAGCTATATTAGCTCAGAGAGCATAATGCTTACTTCACGAATCAATGCAGCACCAGCGTTCTCCATGGGATCAGCGAGTTCAATAGCTCGAGCAATGGTAACTCCATCATTAACCACTTTGGGGATCCCAAACTCATCCAAAACAACATTCCTTCCTACAAAACCAAGCAATGAGAGCAGAATCAGAATCAACCTGGTACAGAAAAGATCGCATGTAGACAACAAAATGGACCAAAACCTAAAGGGAGACGCGTAAAAAAAATACATCACAGCCAATGAAGATAACACAAAATCACTGCCTCACTGGGATGTGGTTGACAGTGATAGGCCCAAGCATATAGAGTATGAAAAGTACCCGCACAAGAAACTCAGAATCCCTACACTTGACCTTATAGATCTTCTAATTCGTACCTAAACCATATGAAGTGGGCGGGAGCAACTTAACATTCCTAGATTTGCTGCAACAGATGGTTATAAAGGCACCTAATACCCTTCACTTCAAACATGAAGATGCAAATCGGATTGAGGGGGGAATGATTGATGCTACATATCTCATGTATTAATCGCTAATGCATCTTCAATCACAGCAGTCACATTCTCAAGTTCCGCACGGAAAATACATTCATCAGGCGATAGCAGCACTACCGAAAACAATCGAAAGTGACATGAGGGCAAAAAGGGACGGGGCAGAGATGGCGCAACCTCTGGGGCCGAGGGTGACGCCGACGGCGGCGGCGAGCTTCTCGACGCCGGCCTGGAGGGAGGATCGCGACCCCTGGTCGAAGGCGATCTCCTTGGCGGATGCGCGCACCGCCGCCGGCGTGCGACGACGGCCGCCGCCGGGCAGCCTCGCTGCCGACGCCCTCCTGGACCTCTGCCGTCACCCACGACCAAACAGAGCAAAAGTTAGCAGCAGAACATAATCGCATCGCAGGCAAACAAGAAACAGGCTGATCTTGGTTTAGGGGTTTGCGTACTTGGAGAGAGGAGGAACCGAGGAGGAGGGAGGAGTTGGTGGTGGGAATGGTGGCCATGGTAGGTCTAGGGTTTGGTTTGGGGGGCGGTGAGGGCTGAGGAGGAGGAGGCGGCGAGAAGACTCGAGAGGGTTGTGACTGTGAGAGTTATGGAAGGATGATGGTAAGATTCTAGAACGTTCCGGTTCCGGCCCAAAGGAAAGGAAATGGAATGCTCGTCACAAAACAAAAGAAAAGCCTGTTAGACATCCTAGGGCTACATTACATACACTCGGACTCGGTAGACTTAGATTGGTTCTTCTTCTTAAAACAACTGCCACTCCCTCCCTTGTATCACAAATATATATATATATATATGGTTTTACATATCGATACGGTATCTAAAACATAACTTTGATTACTTAATTCTACTGTAATATATTTATAAAATCCAATTAAATTATAACACTACAAAAACACTTTTCGAGACAAATCTACGCATATAATTTTTATGTATCCATTGTAAATATCTAAAAAGATATTGATAGTCAAAGTCTTGAAATTTTGATTGTACCTATATTTAAAACGATATGTACTTACGATTGAAAGGAGCATACTATATATGCTAATTTCTCTATTATTGTCCATCTATACATTCCAGTGTTCTAAATAGCTGCTCTATAGCTTTTTTTGAAAAAAAACTCCAAACGTGAAGATACGGGATAATGTTTCACTATATGAGCTACAAGAGCTATAACTAGCAATAGCTCCGCTATATGCTGTAGCTTATAGCTAACATAGCTCCGCTATTCTACGTAGATATGCACAGGCTAAAACATTGAGCCCATTAACATTACTAAGGCTCAAATGCATCTTTTATAAGTCTAGACTATGAGAAAATATAGTAAAACATTTCATCTTGCCTTTTTTAAAAATTCAGCATTCATATTGCTTAGTGATTAAGTACTTGTTGTTAAGAGTATTATGATATAGTTATCAATTATAGTCTTTTAACATATATTAGCATGTTTGTTGATTTCGGACTTATAAAAATATTAATATCTTCTAAAGTACCATGGTTTTATGATTTGTTTGGAGATGACTTATATTATATACAAATTTAATTTATAAAAATTTTAATATTGAAAATGTGATGAATGATAGCTTTCGGGGTAGGTGCTATAGTTTTTTTAGGGCCTGTACCGACAAATGATTTAAAACCCCGGTACATTCACAACATCTGTTTTCCTACTGTGTAAGTCCAAGTTTTAAGGCCACTAGTGATCCACACAAAAACAGATGATGATCCCCGTTCCAGGGCATGTGACAATTTTTTGCGGTTTCTGTGAAAATTGGACTCTTTTTTTTTTTGTAAAACTCCCGCGAAATTCCGACTAGACCTAACGACGTGACAACGAGGCTCTGCAAGCCAATCCATCTGTCATTAGTTCCATAAGTTTTTGCAGATACATACACATCGAATCAGATGGGATTTTATGCTCTATGCCTACATTATTCAAGCAGTCTAAAGGACAAAAAAAAAACTCAATCTGCCGTAGCTCTCACCCCTCTCAGTCTGTCACCAACATGAAAGCCATCTTTTAGGAAGGAACGTACCAAATACAAGGGGAATCGGGTTTTCTTCAACGGAAATTGGTAATACTTGCTAATGACCTGTACTGTCAGAAGATGTTATGTACAAAGACGAACAGTCGTCAATCCTATTGCATTGCAGCTTCCCAGATCCCTCGTAATTGCCAGCTCGTCCGAGCTGCCATGGGGACAAAAAGAAGGAATCAAATGGCTGCACGAATCAAGCCCACTGATAGCTGCTCTAATTTTTTCCTTCTCTTGCTAGTACTACTACTACTACAAGAGCCACACCTGGTTACTCTGCAGCAGGACACGATGAACAAGTGAGACACCGAATCAACCCGACAAAAAGAAAAAAGAATGGAGTCTAAAAGCCAAGCTGTGCCTCCTTCCGGGTATATTGAGTTGTAGGGCACCTCTGTCCAAAAACACAAGCAAATAACAACCTAGGAAAATGGATAGGCTTTAGATACCACATAGGCTGCAGTTCTTAAGCTTATAACCAAAATGGTGCGCCTCGAACTATTGCTGTTCTTAAACCTGTTTCTGTCTGACTTCCTGATCCTTGCAGCAGTAATAGTTTGCATCGATTCACCCCCTTTAGTGCACCAAAAACTCGAGCATATAACTGAGGAGTTCACAAGAAAATTGGATAGAAATGCATAAAGATCCTTTACATGAAAGCACAACCGTCAAATAATCTTTCAAAATTTCTCTTCTTCTTTTTTTCCTTCTTCAATGTCTTCTCTCTCCTCTTTTCTTTTCCCTCTCTTTCAGTTCCTTCTTGCGCTGATCTTTGCTTGCACAGCAGCCCGTCACATTCTGATCCCTCAGGCTGGGCATGATCAGTAGTGAGGCTGATGAGCAACATTGTGCAAGAAGGACATGGCAAAACATCATCATCTTGCGATTATTAGTTTTCCTCAAGAACACCAGTGCCGCAGGAAGATGCGGATTATTGTTCGAATTTGTGTTGCTCGTCCCCATTTGGCGAAGAGAATCGCGTATAAATAAATTAGTAAATATAAAACTTGGGGCATCATTTAGCAGCAATGTTTGGGGCCATCCAATCATCGAAATCGCGCTCGAATGGGGCAAATTAATTAATTATGGGCTAATAGAATAGGAGAGAAGAATCTAATTGGCACGGCAATATGCGGAAGTAGAGATTGGCCAAGTAAAGGAAGAGAAAAACCAATGAGTCCAAGTGAACGCACGGCACGGAAAGCTCTGTGTCGCCGCCTCTACCACCGTAATCCTCCACGACGAGACAGAGAAGACAAGGATGTCGCCGGGATCTACAAGAGCACGGGGTAATCATTGTCCTCTCAACACACTCGTTTCTCCGATTCATTCGTTTTCATCTGATTTCTTACAGCTATACATTTCTCTCGGATCTAAAGGCGGCTGCAGCAAGACTCTTTGTTAGTGATCTTGTCAGGGTTAGCATGGCACGTGAGTTGCGGGAAAAAATAAATCACGGGATACAATATACTATTTGGTTTAAGGATTACATGTACAGAGGTGTGGTATAAATAGCCAAAGAGTCCAAATTGTAGATGATTTGAACTAACAATCTATTTGATAAAATCAAAAGATACAATAAGTTGACATATTTGAGTTATCTCTAACAAACCCCTTAACTCAAAATTTATAATGAATTTATTTCTAGAAAACTCTGAAGGATAATTAAGTACTGAATACAAGTACGTTAAAGGTCCAAATAACTACTAAACAAGAAAGACTAGACAGTCAATCCAACACTTGTAGTGTGAAAAAACACAAAGGGTATAGAAGACTGGAATAGTCTTGTCTAAACGCTTCTAATGAAGTAAGATTGGGCAAACCACTAATAGATCGTGAGAAAGGCTGAAACAGACAATCCAAACACATAGTTATCAACAAATCAGACGAAGAAATCTGGGTCTTTAAGGATTCATAACCCCAGTAAAGTCTAAGTATGTATAGCTGACCTCTTGAAATAAACACTCAATTATCAAACGGCATAAGCCAAGACATCACTTATAGTGCTGGGTAGATAGCGAAGAACACGTATCATAGATTTCTGACATGCTCCATATGGAACATAAAATTCAGCAAACTGCCTACTGAAAATTCATAACATGGTTGAAACTTATTTTTCATCGCAAATTCAAGCTGTCATACATACTATTGACGGTATTTCACACACAATTCAGGTTGTCATGCCTATTCTTGGCGAATTTTCGTTTGCACTTCAGACTGTTATTCTTATTATTGGCAGTATTTATGCAGGATTAATCATGGGCACTTTCTTCGACGTTTCATCATCTGTTTATCATTGGCGGTTTCTTGAAAATTTATTCGACGTTTCATCGTCGTTTTTCTTCGACGTTTCATCGTCGGTTCCTTTGACGTTTCATCATCTAGTTTGGGGAAAGAAATAAATGTCAGTTGAGGAGACAACTGAATTTAGAATTTGATGACACCCTACTGGTAGCATTATACTCCTTGGAGTTTTTCTAGTGAAGGTTTTGCTCCAATGTCAGTTTCAGATGAAGTATTGATGTGCAAGAAGGAATTTTATTCTGCGTGGATACTACAACGTTGATTTGTTGTCTTTGCTCGATATGAGGGGTCTACTGCAATTTATACTTCATTGATGGTATGACAATTTTTCTTTATCTTGATATTTTTGGAGGAGCAGTTTGAACTATGTTATGGATTTTCAGTAGGCAGTTTGCCGAATTTTATGTTCTAGGTAGAGTATGTCAAAAATCCATATTATGTGTTCTTCGCTATCTATCCAGCACCACAAGTGATGTCTTGACTTATGCCGTTTGATGATTAAGCGTTTTTTTCAAGAGGTCAGTTGCACAAACTCAGACTTTACTGAGGTTATGAATCATTGAAGACCCAGATTTCTTCATCTGTTTTGTTGACAGCTGTGTGTTTAGCTTGACTGTTCCAGTCTTTCTCTCGATCTACTGGTGGAGCATGAAAAAATATTGGAGACACAATTTAACACGAAAAAACCCTCGTGAGAAAAAACCACGAGAAACAATCCACTATTTTGTTCCAATGTTTACATGTGAAGGAGGTTGACTTATATAGCCAAAATAGTCTTAATTGTAAAAGATTTAAACTAATAATATATTTGGTTAAAATAAAAAATTACAATAAGCTGAGATATTAAATTATCTCTAGCACCCTTTGATGTCATGTGATGTATTGAAGTGAAGTTGTCAAGTCTCACATTCTCCACTAGGAGTATACTGTAGTATCCATCCATCCATCTGGTGCATGTTCCTCTCTTTATTTTATTTCTGAGCCAGAGAGAGGAATGTTGCACGCGATTGTCCAAACATCTTGCTGTACTGTTTCAATCATGAATTGGGAGCGTCCGCCTGGCCTGGCCCAGAATTCGTATCTCACCAGGAGTTCAACTACTAGAGCACTTGAGTTTCAAAAAAATCACTTAAAAATCGTTAGAAATCGAAAGGTTAAGAAATAAAAAAATTTAGAAAAAAATAAAAAACCGTTTGGTTTTCACTAAAAACCAACCGACCAATTGAATGTTCCTTAAAGCCGGTTTTTGAGCGGTTTACGTTGCATAATTTTTTTCAAATTTTTCAATTTTTTTTTAATTAGACCGGTTTACCGACCGGTTTTGAATCTCGAACCGCAGCAGTAAGGTCGAAAACCACGATTTTCGAGCGATTTTTGTCGGTTTTTGAAACCCTGCTCAGCGTACTTTCTATGTAGAATTAAACATCCTCGAATACTGCTAGAGACAAAAGTACTTGCGCTGATCTACGTCTCCTTCAAGCTCAAGATAAGGAAGTTTTTAAGGGAGTTATTACTATTTGGCTCTCTTTTTTAGAAACTATTTAAATTTCTTTTGCTGATTTTTTTCTCTTTGTTCTCGTTTCACTTTTTTCTCCTTGGCCTTGGTCTTTATACATAAATTTTTGAGAAATATATAATTGTGGAGAGATCTCCGCAGTTTTTTGCCCTAAAAAATTATATATATATATGCCAACTATCTGTCATCACTAGCCAACCTATAACTCCGCGGATACCCAAATCAGGTTCTAAATGCTTTGCAGGTCCGAGACCATTCTAATAACATGCTTCAGTGCCAGCACAATCTTTCAGTACCAAAACTAGCTAGTTCCTTAATACAAACTTGTTTGCTTCTGTACATGCATATCAATCCAGATCTATGCTCATGCTCTGCCAATTAATCACTGTACGTCGGATCCACCTCCCGATCAGAATGAACAATTACTCGAGCTCTCTGGCGACGAGCCTGAGCCATATATAAAGGTGCAGTGCAGCTTGGCCGTTGTAAATGCGGTGAAAACAAAGCCTTTTCTAGACAAGCCTTTATTCTGGTCTCCCAAAATTTTCTGGCAATTAATTAATGAGCAGTCTACTTTGCTCTACTTTCATCCGAAATAGTACTAAACTGCTCTCTACAAATTAATCCTGGCGCCTGCGCAGTATCATCGAGTCGATCTCTCTATTGTAATTAAGTTGGTAACCACCTCCACCACGGGGGCGGGCTGCACCTACTACTCGAATGAATCCGGCGGCCACGTACGTACCCTTGCCTTGTACTCCACTGTCGACGGCTCACTGTCGTTTCCACATCAATTTAACTAACTAACTAACGTTGTTTTATTTACAAGCAAAGCTGTCTCAGTTAACTAGATCTCTCCTTCCTTATTCCAATTAAGTAATGAGTTGCCTAGCTAGCTAATCGATCGGTTCCATCTTTTTTAATTTGTTTCCCAGCATGTAGGAATTAGCTAATGTGCTACCTAGCTGTCAATATGTACATATACATGTTGTTACTTGGGTAAAATTGGTGCAAGGAAGCAACTCCAGTAAAATTTACTACTATTAATCAAGAAAAACTACGTACCTACGTACAGGCATGGATGCATGTACATGCTGTACTACGTATGGAGAATGCATGTATGGATATGCATAACTGATCATCGCATTAAGTTTTTACGAAAAAGGTAGTGAAATTAATTAATGGCCAACTCAGCATGAGCAGTGTAGTGTGGCTACCCATCCGATATCTGTAAATGATGATCAGCGGAAAGTAACATAACAGTACATGAATTGAAAATGATACCTCTGGCCTCCTGAAAATGTCGAGCCATCTCTCTCGATCAAATCCACCCACCAATATGATCGATGCACTGTTAGCCCTCCTAAACCTTTACTTGCACTCAAGGAAACCAAAGTTGCAACCAACCATCCAAGCCAAGCTGTGGGTAGCAGCAGCAGCAGCAGCAGCAGCAGTGGTTGTTTAGATTAGAAGGCAAGACAAGAGAGAGACAATTAAATTAAGGCAGTAAAGTAGCGAGTCTTGGATCTTGTTGCGCACGCACACAATCTCCACGCGACCAACCATGGCACTATGGCGCACCAGCACGGCGTCGGCGCTCGCTCACAATGGTTGCGTGGCTCTACACCCAAACCCAAAGCAGCTGCATGCTGCTGACACCAACGTCGCCGACAGCTCCCTCCCAACCCCTCCCTCCTCCGGCCGGGATCAATAATATTCCTGCACATTAATTCCTTCCTTCTTCTTCGCCTCCTCCTCATCTGCTTCTCGGCCTAGGCCTCGGCGGATCACCCCAGCGAGCATCCAGGTGCCTGCTGCGGCCTATTCGTCTTCTTCTCCCTAGCTAGTCGGTTCACGCTCATCTTCATCGGCACCACCAGACAACAAAGCAGTTTGGCCTGCTCCTCATCATACACTAGTAGCCCAACACGACGGCGCGCGGCGCCTCTGTTAACAGGAGGAGGAGGAGCACTAGCTAGTACTCCTGCATCGACTGGCCGTGTAGAGGCGAGAGGGCAGGTGGTGATACCTGCGCCGGGTGATGGAGTACGTGGCGTCGCGCCTGCATCACGGCCGCACTTCCGCTACTACGACGACGACGACGCCAGTGCAAGTGCTGCCTCCTCCTCATCACATTCAGATTCAGGGCGGCCCTGCACTTGCAGACCACCAATATCCTCCTCCGCCTCCGGTGAGCACTGATATATGTACACCCCTCGCTAGCCATCCATTCCACTGATTAATTATGCAGATGTCTCTCCATCTCACACGTACGTACAGCTACTGTCACATGTGAGACGCGTACGTGCATGCATGCGTGGTTTCGTTACCTTATTACGCGCGGTCGATCAAGTGCACATCTGCAAATTAAATGCAAAACGTACTCCACCTATTATATATACACTTATGCCTATTTAGCTAGCTAGCGTATTGATCGTCGTTTGTCTTGATAATCGCTGCCAGTTTTGGCTTCCCCGATCGTGTTCCGCACCATATCATTTAATTATACATACATGCACAATTTTTTTTAGAAATATTATGTATATATTTACCTTGATTTCACCTTCTTAGTATATCTTCAAGAGACATTTTTATTTCAGAATTGGTAATTTGAGAGCGTTCTCACTAAATCTTTTTTTCTGAACCTTTTTGTTGTGACATACGGTGGCACGTACACCTCCTTCTTTCCCACGCTTCACTTCCCCCTTAAAGGCTGCTTGACAGCATCTCCTTCATCATGCTTTCCACCTCTATTCCCTTCCCCTCAAACCCGAAAAAGTTTTTTTTTCCAAGTTCCCCCAAGTTTTTTAATATTAAGTATTTTGTAACCAATTTCAAAAGTTTTCAAACCAAAAGTTATTTGAGTCAAAAGTTTTCGAATCGAAAGATTTTATAATCCAAATTTTTCGAACCAAATGTTTTTTGAGCCGAAAGTTCTCGAACCAAAATTTTGCGGTTAAATTTATCTGAATGTTGAGAAGGAAGGAGTGGGAAAGGGGAAAAGAAGAGGGAGTAAATGGAGGTGCGTCATGTGCCAAAACTTAGATGTGTTCACACCAGAAAATTGGTTTTATTTGTTTTAGTTCCTGCAGGTCGTTCTTTTTATTCCCACACGTCGATTCCATGCACGCTTTGGTTGGACCGGTCAAAGCACAAAAGATTACTCTTCGACTAGTATATAGTGCTGGGAGTTGGGCTGTGCCGAGCCGTTTCGACACGTACATGGCGTGTCATGGGCCGCAACGGGCCTTGCCTTGTTTGCATGACTGGACACCAGTGAGGCCTAGGCACAGCCCAAGGTACGCAAGGTCACTTTCGTGCCAGGCTGGCACGGGCACGGGCACGCATATGAGGAAGACATGGGCGGCATCGGCAGCGGCAAACTAGTGGAGTGAGACAATGTCGGTGGAGACGGTGGCGTGGGTGTGAAAGAGGGACATAGCATCGGCAACAGCGGATTGGTGGAGCGAGACGATGTCAGCGGAGATGGCGGTGTGGGCACGAAAGAGGGACCCGGCATCGGCCGTGGCGGACTAGTGGAGTGAGACGGTGTCATGCGCGCTAGAGAGGGACATGGCATCGACGGCATCAGATTGGTGGAGTGAGCCGGCGTCAGTGGAGGTGGCGGCGTGGGTGTGGAAGAGAGACGTGGCATCGACAGTGACGGGACTGGTGGAGTGAGATGGCGTCGTTGGAGATGGCCACACGGGTGTGGGAGAAGGGCACGATGACGTCGAGGGTCTCACTAGCGGGAGCCGACAAGAGGTGGCAGGTGGAGAGGGCTATTCTTGGCAATGTGAAGAGGAGGAAGAGGGGGAGTGGGTGGAGGAAGAAGATGAGAAAGGTAGATGGGCAAGGCTTGAAGAGTAATGATGAGTTGATGGCATAGGCTAGGCTTATAGCTAAAATGAGGCCCACTATACGGTGCCGTGCCGGTCCAAGCACGACCCGAGCTACCATGTCTTGCCGTAGCATCTATTGGATCTAATTTACAGGTTCAATATGGTCTACTATACGGTGCCGTTTCGGGCACAGCTCAATTCTCAAGTATACATATGGATGGGTCAGATGATGCTTTGGTTGGGCCCGACGATAGCCCCAAAATAGTGATCGTGTACTGTATATCGTCGGCACGCTGCTGATGAACAGTTATTTATTTCCCCCCGTCCAGTTGCAGGTGAGGACGAGAGGCAGCGCCATGCAAGTGCGACAGCAGAGACGGATGGATCTTGAGCAGGAGGTAGGTACTCAAATTGCATGCATATCTATCTCAATCTTATCTGGTGCATGCCTCCTTCCAATAACTCCCCAATTCGTTCGTTCGTATAAATACTAGTGGCTGCCAAGTAAAGACTGAAGCATTCTATTTGACTGGATTGGTAATGTTCAGGTGGCTGAGCTGAAGAAGCAGCTGTCCAACGAGCAGACGGTGCATGATATCCTCGAACGCGCTCTGCAGCCAAAGTCCGCTCCATCCGTCGTCCTCAACATCCCGGCCTTCATCCCAAAGAAGGTCCTACTGGTTACCGCACGACTATTCTGCATTGTATGTATGTATCCAGTAGCTAGTCACCCATGATTGACAGCTGGCTGGTGTGCGTGTGATGGATGCAGGCAAAGGAACTGCTCGCAGAGCTTGTGCTGGTGGAGGAAGAGATTGCACGGCTGGAGAGCCAGATCGACAAGATGAAGGGAGGCTTAAGTGCTATGCAACAAGAACGATCCATGGCGAACAGCTACCCATCGCAGGGCACCAATGCCAACGGAGGAACTACAGCCGCCCACGACAACGGCACCGCGCACGCCCCTGACGATATGCAGCCGCCGCATGCCGTGAAGGTGACGCCGGAGATCAAGTCCATGTTCTTCATCAGCCAGGCCATGAACGGCGAGTACCTCAAGCGCCATCTCGGCGACGACGACAAGGTCAAGAGCCCTAAAGAGACGACGGCTCTGAGGAGAGGAGCCGCCATGAGC
Organism: Otatea glauca; assembly: GCA_036346275.1. NCBI lineage: Eukaryota > Viridiplantae > Streptophyta > Magnoliopsida > Poales > Poaceae > Otatea > Otatea glauca. The sequence goes on from CM070715.1 coordinate 92,621,863, forward strand.
CCCAAGTATAACGTTTTTGCCTTGCCGCCGCGGAACTCCCTTGACAAGGTAACCAAACATACGCTTGAACCATATATGTATGGCACAGTAGCTGCACTACTGTGATCGATACCTGCACAACCTATAGTTTTCCTCAAATGCAGAGACCAGAAAGAAACGCTAAATTTTGGAGCAATGCTCTACTGATGCTGTCTTTTCTGGACTTTCAGCAATCTGATCGAACTGTGGAGAAATCACCCAAACTCTTCCAAGATCCGTCCACGATGAAGATCCAGCCGAACAAGCTGTCCGAGAGGATCGTCAAATGCCTCGTCTGCATCTTCATCAGGCTGCTCAGATCATCACGGGTTGCCGAGCTCGAGAAGTCCGGCAACCTGGCAAGATCTGGGAACCTGCAGGGAAGCTTCAGAATCGACACGGGGCTGAACGTGACGGCAAGCGTCGCAAAGGACAAGGAGAGAGGGCAGCAGGATCACTATGGCATCTTTGGAGTCCAGGAATCGATCGTGAGAGACATTGGCCCGTACAAGAATCTCGTCAGGTTCACTTCAAGCTCGTTCGACTTGAGAGGATTCTCTTGCTCTCCTCTGCTCACCAAGTTGAGGTAAGTAAATTGAATATTCATTTCACTGCTTGTACTAAAAGTTTAGTACAAGCTAGTGTGCAACACATTCTCTTGATTATTGCTACCTTCCTTTTTATGTTTGTACTAGTACCGAATTACAGTCCCCCATGCATATTAGTACTAACCTTTGGTAGTACTGTCTAATGTTAGGGAGATGTTAGAGGCGCTACAGCAGGTGGATTTAAGGTTTCTGACTCACCAGCAGAAGCTTGCATTCTGGCTCAACATATATAACACATGTATCATGCACGTACGTACATTGTTCATCTGCGTTGCAGCTCTTTACGAGAGAGATTTCGGTTTCCATCTATCTACTAATGGAAGATATGCGTTTTGAACATCCCAGGGAATTTTGCAGAATGGTTTGCCCTCAAACTCTGAAAAACTGCTTGCACTGAAGAATAAGGTACAATGATCAGCATATCTGAAAATATTTTCGTCTGTTCAGTCTGAAGAAAATGTGATGTTTATGAATTTTTTTCAGGCAACGATCAATGTTTCAGGGCAAAAGTTGAACGCTTTGGTGATAGAGAATTTTATCTTGAGGCAGCCATCCAGTGTGAAAGAAGTGAGCACGTATATATGTCAGATAGGACCTCTTAGCCACGTATTCTTACAGTTGCACCTGCACACCATAGTGGTTGTTTTAATTTCATGAACACCACTGCAGGAATTCTGGAAATGCGATGTAGATGTTGAAGAACAAGAAGTGAGGGATCTATATGGATTGAACAGTTCAGAACCCAACATTCTATTTGCATTATGCTGTGGCATCAGATCATCTCCAGCAGTAAGTTTTGTGAAATTCTTAACTGCATAACACACAGGATTTCGCAATGCACTCTAGATGTTACTGAATTTATCATGACCGAATCTGGGTACATTTGACTTGCAGCTACGAATATACAAGCCAGATCGTGTCATCATGGATTTGGAGAAGGCGAAGTTGGACTATCTGCAGGCTTCCCTGGTGGTGACCTCAACAAGAAGGTTAATGATCCCAAGCCTGATACACTCAAACATGCATGACTTTGCAAAGGACATGGAGTCGCTGGTTCGATGGATATGCGACCAGCTTCCGACATCTTGGTCTCTAAGAAAGTCTATGGTTGACTGCCTGAGAGGGCAAAGCCATTTGAAGATCGAACAGGTCGTGGATGTGATTCCGTATGACTACGAGTTTCAGTACCTACTACCAATGTGAATTAAGTTTTTCTCCCCCCTTAGCGCACGCCATCTAAATTAAGTGCTACAAATTTATTAAGTATATGGTCTTACGTACTGAAGAAAAAAAAAGGGTTGCTCTTGCTCATATGTAAAATTCGTGGTCAGAGGGGTCTTTTCTTGGCTCGTGTAATCTATTTGTGTTCTTGTGAAATCTGTCAAGTACATATGAGGGTAAGCAATAAAGGAGCTTTTGAGTCAAATTCGCCGGAAGTATCTAAACGCAATCTAATTGTTGACGTCAAAAACTTGAAGTAGGGTTTTTGACAGCAGCACACCAGACGAACACTTGGTTCAAGAGCGTGCCAGTCGATTTGACCTGTAACCGACAAGGTAAAAAATATAAAATTCACTCGAAGCCGATCGTTGGGATCAATCGGCTTAGATTCAATCAGCTTGAAGCCGATCAAGATCAAAGTATCAGAATAGATCTAATTAGCCGATTAAGGCTAATCAGAGGATAAAATTCTCTCAAAGCCGATCGTAACGATCAATCGGCTTAGACTCAATCGACTTGAGGCCGATTAAGATCAAAGTAACGAGGTAAGTCCAACTAGCCGATTCAAAGCTAATCGGAGGATAAAGACGGATCGATTTCAAGAAGGTGATGCGCAACAAAATCGAATAAATCAAACCTGGGGCGTAATTTGAAGAAGATCAACAATCGGCGATGCGCAACTTTATTGATCAAGATCGAATTACAAAGACTAAATTACAAGAACTACTCCTAGTCGACGGAAAAGTAGATGAAAAGTAGAAGTGAATTGGTTGATTGGCTCTGGCGACTTTTTCGATCACCTCTAGACCTCTTTTATAGCCATTGGCCGATAGAGTCCTGGTACAACACGTTAGGAATAGAATCCAGATCGGCCTCTATTTGGAGGGTGCTTTCCTTAACAACCTGTTTTGTTTCCAAATATCTTGATCCGTTATCCAATCGTATCTTGTTGATCTTGTACTGCCGATTTTGACCCTATCTGCCAAATTTTGGTGCAAACATATGCCCCCCATTTTTGGGAGATAACATGTTATCTTCCAAAAATTTTCATCATCGACTTGAACATATATTTTCTTACCATAGCCAAATTTTTAACTGCATCGATTTAATTTGACTTTCAGGTCGGTAATCGGCCAACTCGTATATTGGTATTTGAGTTTTAGCCAATCAAGACCTAACCAGTACCTTGGACAAACCGATGCACGCTACACGATCCCACGTCGATCCCTTACCAAATCGGCTATCACGAGCTGACGGGTGGTATGATTTTCCAGACTAGATCGGCTTCGTCGAACAAAAATCATTTGCCGAATCCGGTTTTTTCTTCCTCCACTCTTTTCTCGCAATCTAAATCGGATGAAGCTCATTAAAAGTTTTATCCCTTCGTTTTTCTTGTTCAGCTTCCCTCATCTCTTGGGTCCTTAGCCGCTCAAGTCTTCTTCTTTGTGATCGGCTTAAACCTGGAGGACACCATCTCGGCTTTGGTTCGATCGACTTACATATTTTTCCTAACAGATCCATACTAGCCGCAGTGTTAGACCCTTCATCTTGGTCTTGTTTCGACTTATGGTCGGCTTAGAAATTCTATCTTTAGTCGACCATCACGCCTATCACCTTGGCATGGGTAATATCAGATCGGACATGTGTTTGGTGATGGCAAAGCTAATCCCTTCTCCCAAAAAATTGCCAAAAAGGGCACCGTCGGTGAGCTCTTTCAGGCCGCTGGCGATATTCATTAATCGGCCGATGTGGAGGACTTCGTCGTGGCCTTTCATTCCTCCTTTCATATTTTGCTAGTAGTTGGGAAAAAGTGGGCTTCGACTTCAGACGGCTACGAGTGGCAATGCTCTCTCACCGATAACCCTTTGGTGTGATTGTTTTAAAATTTCCCTTCACGGTCGGCTTTTATTTGTATAGAGCCAACAAGAATCATGAGTGTCTTATTGCCATCGAATTTGATTGTACATCGCTTGACGTGTCATTTTTAGCCGATGATATATGAATTTGATCCTTAGGCTCGTGATCTTGTGTCGGCTTTTCCTTCTTTTTAGAGCAATGAACCATGTTAATTGGAAAAGGATCAGCGTCCAGCTGCATCGTCGGCTCTTCTGCAAATTTTAGTTGGTCATCCTCTATAGCCGATTGTATCTTGTCTTTGTTATTCTTCAATTCATCTTTGAAGCCATTATCATCGGAGAAACGGCTTTCTTGAGCTGATACTCGCTGTAGGAGATGACTTAAATTGGTGAATCCCTGCCCGCCGAATTTTTCTCTTAATGGGGGTATCAACCCCTGGAAAGCTAAATCGGCCGACTGATTATCAGGCAGGGTAACACTAAAACACCTATTTCTCACTTCCCTGAATCTCTTAACATAATCATTTATCGATTCCCCGGTCATCTGTTGGATAGAACTTAGATCTGAAATCCGGAGCTCGAGACTGCCGGAGAAAAAGTACTCATGGAATCGGCTTTCCAAATCTTTCCAAAAATGAACCGAATTTGGAGGTAAACTAGTAAACCAAGTGAAAGCACCCCGATAAAGACAAGGGAATAATCTAATTTTCACCCGTCGGATCGAATTTGCCTCGCCACACCGAGCGACAAAGCGTCCGACGCGTGCTCTAAGGTCATGACCGAATCATTCCCGTAAAATTTGGCAAAATCAGAACTTTAAAATTATGTGGATATTGCATGCGATCTATATAATCCGGACACGGCTTTCTATAGCCGATGACTCTACCCTTTGGTTGTGTCGAATTGATCTCTCAACACGGCGTAAATCTGGTCACCAATTAATGTTGTTAGCCGACAAGACCTCTGGCTCGCCAATGACTAATATTCGCCCCGAGTGCAAACTCTGGCCGCTTGCTAGACCGAGTCGACAATTTTGTTGGTTTTGCTCATACCCGTCGTACCTCCTAGCCGTGGTTCTCGTGACAGGACAAAGGGCTCTGCATAGGTTATGACCTTATGAGGGACCGGATTCTCGGCGTAATCGGCTCTTGGTATCGGGCGTGCCTAATTTGTTCAATCTAATTGCGAGACCGATTGTGGGAAAATATTAAATGGAGCCGACGCGCAAAGTAGCCGACACGCTTAGTTTAGCAAAGATCGATTGTACGCCTGATAATGTGTTACCCCACTCGGTCGAGGATCTCGTGGTAGCATGACGGTAGGTTGAGTCAGCATCATAGTGGGGAGTGGAGTTGTAGCCGATGGTTTAGGATCGGCTGAGGCACTCTGTGTATTTTGTGCTATTGAAAAAACAGAGTAACTTGGCAGGACTTGCATTGGGTCAAGCAGACCTCCAGATGATGCCAACTCCCGAGCTATAGTTTTCACGCTATTCGTGATCATCGGCATAAGTGTCGCAACGAGAGCCGATGATTGATTTATCATAGCATGGTGCACATATTGATTTATCATAGCCGATAATTTGGCTTGGGCGGGCAGGTATTGACTTACCGAACCGTCGGTGACACCTGCATCGCTGAGTGGATTGAGCGTCGGCAAAGCGGTCCTCTGCGTGACGCCACGCCGGGTTTTTTGGTAACAACCCAGCATCATCTCCTCCAAAGCAGCTTTTCGATCTTCAATTTCCTTGCGGTGCTCTGTCGTTAAATCGTCCAACGTGGGGATGATTATAGCTTCTGTGTTGAGATCGGATGGCGGAATTTCTTTACTTGATGAATCCATCGGTCCCACCGGGCGTGCCAAGAGTGTGTTGACGTCAAAAACTTGAAGTAGGGTTTCGACAAGAAGACACCGCATTTAACACCGTTCAAGAGCGTGCGGTCGATTTGACTCAGAATCGACAAGGTAAAAATATAAAATTCACTCGAAGCCGATCGTTGGGATCAATCGGCTTAGACTCAATCCGCTTGAAGCCGATCAAGATCAAAGTATCAGAATAGATCTAATTAGCCGATTAAGGCTAATCAGATGATAAAATTCTCTCAAAGCCGATCGTAACGATCAATCGGCTTAGACTCAATCAGCTTGAGGCCGATTAAGATCAAAGTAACAGGGTAAGTCCAACTAGCCGATTAAGGCTAATCAGAGGATAAAGGCAGATCGATTCTGAAGAAGGCGATGCGCAACAAAATCAGAATAAATCAAACCTGGGGCGTAATTTGAAGAAGATCAACAATCGGCGATGCGCAACTTTATTGATCAAGATCGAATTACAAAGACTAAATTACAAGAACTACTCCTAGTCGACGGAAAAGTAGATGAAAAGTAGAAGTGAATTGGTTGATTGGCTCTGGGCAGCTTTTCTGATCACCTCTAGACCTCTTTTATAGCCATTGGCCGATAGAGTCCTGGTACAACACGTTAGGAATAGAATCCGTATCGGCCTCTATTTGGAGGGTGCTTTCCTTAACAACCTGTTTTGTTTCCAAATATCTTGATCCGTTATCCAATCGTATCTTGTTGATCTTGTACTGCCGATTTTGACCCTATCTGCCAAATTTTGGTGCAAACACTAATATTGAATGAACAAAGCTGCTAGTACAATCGAAGGTTTATTAACACGGGATGTTAAAGGCTGTCCGGGACAGGAAGACTAGGAATTTTTTGACTCGATTATCTCTCACATGGGATATTACATGGACACCTCTCCCTGACAAATGAGAATCAACTCCATCTCAAAGCAGGTTGGGCTCACTCGTGAGTTTCGCTGATAACATAGACAAAAAGAAAAGGGTGTAGGTGTTGTATATCCTCTCGTTCTAAGTCCTGATTACATTTTGAAAGATCGGAAATGACGATCAGAGAGAAGTGAATAATCACAAACTAATTTTTTTCTCAAAGAAACCAATCAAAACCTTCTAAGATTTCAAAAGAGCGGAAAAATAAATTTTATGAGTATTTCACCCGGAGACCGGCATTACCTTCACGGTGAGGGCGGTAATACCGGTGAACAATGATTTCAGGCATATGAACAGTAAAATCAGCACGAGTTCAAATCCAAAAATGATGTATCTTTTGATTGGATAATCCAAAACTCGTGAAACTTTGTATGCACCTTCCTAAGGATGTCAGGAACATATTCCAATCATCAATCGCAAGGATGACATCAAAGTTCTGGCCTTTTCAAGTTTACCGGAAGTTGCACCAAAATGGGGTCAAAACCAAATCTTCAACCTATGCTTGCTCATGGGAATTTGATGATCAAGATGACCTCTCACATGTCCCAGTAAGCAAGAAAACTCAAGAAAGATACCTCAAACAAGCAGGATCAAGATCTACCTCAAGAACGCCATTCTCAACCCAAAAACCGATTTCTTGGAGAAACTTGGTTGATCAAGAAGAATCTTGCCTAGATGATTGAGGAGATGATCTACACAGGATACATCTATCAATCATACATCCTTGACAGCACGAGATCAAGCAAAAAAGAAACCACAAGAAAAGATCAAGGGCTAAGCAAGAAGAAGATCAAAACTTGAGGCAAAAATTTGAGCAAAGAGATGATTTGCATTCAAATCATGAGGAGAGTTTACAAAACCTCTCACTTGAGGGCAAAGCTCTTAAGAAGAACTCACACATCCACACAAGAACATCAAAGTCTTGTGAAAACCCTAATCCTAGGCTAAGCGGATTAGAGCCTCTTTTTCCACTACATCTCCTTATGTAGTGGAGGCAATCCTAACCTTAACATCTGGACACACTTGTGAATACTATCTACAATTACGTGGGCTAACCTGTTAACCCAACACCTTACCGGGTTTTACTCACACAAGCATGTTTCTCAAAGTGGCCTTCACATTGACACCCAATTGTTCCATGAGCCCGAATTTGCATCAAGCTCCACTTTGGCTTGATCTAAACCACTTAGGCCACCAGCCGTCGGTATTGGACAAATTACCAATTTTCTCCAAGACTGGTCTTCCTTCTCCTCGAAGCATTGCGCATGCTTCGTAGCTTTGCACGTGGCCCGAATGACTTACCGCCAAGCCTCTTACTCGTTCGGAGTCTCCCAAACCGTCCTCGCTTGCAAGCGGGCCCAAGTCTCTTAACGTGCCACATGTCCTTGATCGCTTCATCATGACGGCACCGGCTTCCTTGACCGTTCTGGACCTCAACTCCTCTTTGAGCTTAGTCCCGATTCATGCCATTGCCCGTCATGTCCATTACCAGTGCTTCACACTCCAGTTCCTTGTCTTCCCAGCTTGCAACCACCTCCCGACCTCAGTCATCTTCCGACGTCTCCTGATCGTTCTGGACCTCAGCTCTCCTAGCCTAGTCCCGGTCTCCTTCGTCTCACCATGGCTTACCACCGAAGTCCTGCAACCAACACAGACAACCAAACCGTCACGTAGTATTGTTCACAATATACGCAATCATAATTTTAAAATTCAACAGAGAATGCCCATAATTCCCTACCAAAGTTGGCACTACCACCCCCAGGGCCGGTAGTACTGCCCTGGTACTACCGCCAACCTGGGGTCATTAGTACTGCCCTAGCCGAACCATTTTCCACTCCTTAGAAAATGACTACCGCCATCTAGAGACCAGTAGTACTGCACCCCAGCACTACTGCTCCCCATGGCTGGTAGTACAACCCTTGCAAAACCAAGAGAAAACCCTCGTTGAAAAATAGCTACCGCTTTACAAGCCGGCACTACCGCCGCTACAAGACCGGTGGTGCCGCCCAACCTGACGGCAGCTCAAATTGCTTCAAATTCAAAATAGAATTCAAATCAAACTCAAACTTGAGCACCACATGTTCAAACTAAGTCAATAACTTGTCACAAACATGGATAGACCTCCACATGGTCTTTCGCATTTTACCTAAACAAAAGCTCATTAGAGAATTGTCGGTCCACAAAGCACATTAGCTAGTTTAGTCCTATATTACTTATTGAACTATGAAAGAGGATCTCCTCCAACTATATAAAGGGGAGCAGGGGTTCTCATTGTATACACAAGGAATTGAAGATCTATAAAGAGAAAAGGCTGGAACTACATCTTTATGTTTTTGTCTATTTTTAATTCTTGTTGGAATCTATACACTGGAATCTAGGGAAGAGGAGAAATATAACAACTCTTCAGTACGGAGCATATGGAATGCAGCTACTTCTATCCATTAATTAGATCAGAAATTCTGAAAAACCAGAAAACTGACACGTGGCGCTCTCTGATTGGCTGGAATTTCTGATTTTCTGGAAAATCAGAAAAGGAAAAAAGAAATGCCACTGACACGTGGGGTCAACATGTCAGAGACACGGCTCATGGTGAACTGGGTTCACCGAGAAGGGGAGATGCCGACGTGGCGGACCATGCTGACGTGGTGTCCACGCGGTGGCTAGGGCTGACGTGGCAGCCACGCGGCTGCCATGCGGCGCGGGCTCTGGAGCCGAGGCGTCGCTGACACGGCAGGGGGGCGAGGCGACGCGGCTCGATCGGGCCCGTCCACGCGGCGTGCATCCGGCGACCAAGGCAGATCGAACAGCTGAAACGCGGAGGAAGGCGCCGGCAAGCACGGTGGCGGCGCGGCGAAGCGGCAACGCCGGAGGCGGAGAAGAAGGCGACGCCGACGGAGCAAAACGCGACGAGATGGCGCGGGATTAGGGGCAAAAGGGAGAGGGAGTCGCGGGGATCTCGAAGCGATCAAAAGCGGCGGCAGAGGCTCACCGACGACGGCAAACGGCGACGGAGAAGCGCACGAGCACGGCGGAGAACTTCAGCGAGGGAGATCTCAGCGACGGAGGGGTCTCGGGCTTCGCGAGACGGGGCGACGGACGCAGCGGACGAAGGGGAACCTCGGAGGGGGCGCAGCTCCTTAAATAGGGGTCCCGGGAGGCGTGCGCGGCACGGACGCCGAAAACGGTGCGGAGGCGGCTAGGGTTTCAGCGGCGGCGGCGGCTGGGCGACGAACAGATCGCAACCGCACACGTGGCGCGACGGACGGCGGAGGTGCGCGGTTGGTGGGTCGGGCGAACGCGCGAAGCGGGCTTAGCGTTGGGAAAGGTGAGCGGGCCGCGCGGGAGAGGAAACGGGCCGCGGAAGGATTCAGCCCGAAAATGGTTTTGGAAATTAAAACATTTTCCGAATTAATGAAATTCCAGAAGTTCAAATAAAGCCAAATAAATTCAGAAAAATCTCCAAAAATACATAAAAATTCTTTGAAGCATAATGAACCCAAATAAAACTGAAAATCTTTTGTTTGATGATTAGATTAGTCAAATTAAATTATTTCATAAATATAAAATTCAATTTAAGCTTTGATTAATCTGGGGAAAATGCAAATGGTTCATTTTCAAATTCAAACATTACAAAACTCCAATTTTGGGATGTTACAGGTATTATGTTATATGTCCATAATTATAAACCACCAATTGTGTTGGTATTTTTACGATAAATATGCATCCAAACATTGATAATAAATCTAAATGCTCTACAATAGGAAATAAAACCAAAAAAAATTAGGACTTGTACAGAATAATCAAGATCTCCTACCAAGGAAAATGGATGGTTACGTATGGGGCAGAAATCAGAATTGGATGCAGAGTCGTTTTCCTCTCTTTCCATGAAAATCATCAATTCTTCCAGAATGCAAGCATTAGAATGAAAACAGTAATTCACAATTTAGGAACCTAGTGTATGTAAAATGCACTATCCAACACCTGCAAGTTGCAAACGAAAACAAAAATGAGTTTCATTAGTTAAGAGTCGATATCAAAAAGGTAAACAATCTATACCCCTTTATAATGCACCTAAGCAAATTTTCCTACGTCCACTCTAAATAATGCACCTCATTAGAGATGGCTCAATGTTCATGCACCCAGCAAAACGTCCCCAGAAACTTGCATTCATCAAAATGAACGTCTCAGATCTTTCCTCAGTTTTACTCACCCACATCCGATGGTCATTATTTAGTGTGTCTAATCATCCCTGTGGCCCACAATGCACCTCCCCACCTACATATTTGGAAGGAGAGCGAATCAAACAAGGAAATAAATAAGGAGGATCCGCATGCAAGGAAACCATATTTGAATTTTTTATCGCCAAAATTGTAATACTACATATTTGGAAGGAGGTGAATCAAACAAGGAAATAAACAGGAGGATCCGCATGCACGAAAATAAGACTTGAATTTTTATTGTCCCGGCATTGTGATCGATTTGTTTTCTTGAATATGACCCTTCTCGAGACTTTTTACGGATCTAGCCCCATAGAGTTTAATTTCAAACAAGCACAGAGAGCTGAATTTTTGTTTTCATTTTTATCTAAGGAACCAACTGTCTGTGAGTGTTACTTAATTTTTTCAATTTTTTCTCGAAACCAAATGACCGCGAGCATCTTGTTTAATTTTTATCTTTTTTCCTTGCGGATCCAAATGTCGGCGAAGCAGATTTATTTTTCATATTTTTCAAATCATCCATGTGGCCCATAATGCACCTTCCTTCACCTCCAAAGATCAACAAGGAAAAGGAAACAAACGTCCCGGAATCAAGGAAAAGGAAACAAACGTCCTGGAAAAGGAAAGGACCATACATTACGGGGAAAAGGAAACCAGAGATGGGGCAACTTGGCCGGAGAACGCAGTCCGCAATGGCTCCACGGTCGTCATCGGTGGCTTTGCCGACGCGGCGAGGTTTTTGGTCACGACCTACGCGCCGCGTCTCAAAGACAAATTTATAATTTATTTTTTTAAAAATAATTTTATTAAGTACAAAATAATCGAAAGTTTTTTTGAGAATTTTTCTAGAATTTTTTAACCTAATGTGCTATCTTTTCAAAAATCCTTCTATATTTAAAAAAAATGAAGGCAACTTACGTGTAGCTTCTTTTAGTTGCAGCCCAGACCAGAGAAGCTTCTTCTCTTCTCTCCCTCCATTAAAGCAAGAAAGAAGCTCCAAAGCTCCATCAATCCCGCACCAAATCTCCTCTTTCCATCTATAGTGTTAATTCCCTAAATTTCGTGCTCTATTGCCAAAATTTTCTCTCAATCTGATTTGACCCCAAATTATGGTTTCCATAAATATGCTTGTTTCGGTGCTATAAAAACCGGCGAGCTCTCCTCCACCCCATCGCATTGCGTAAATCTCCAAGTGCTCCCTCTTGTAAAGATCGCCGAATTTTGGAGGTAACCCAAGCCATCACCGTCATCTTTTCCAGTGAAATTCACCGCAACCGTGACTCCTCCCAGCGCGTCGGTCTTGGCGATCTCGCCGCACCAGTGCCGACCCACTGCGATCGGCCGGCCACCCCTGGCCTTCCCTCCCTCTTGCCCTGGCCAAGCCGAGAGAGCACGCTGTGCTCTCTGTGGAAGCTGCAAAAAAAATAATCTAAGATCAAAAAATTCTTTTTTCTTTCTCTTTCTTGATTTAAAATCTTTTGGGAGCCCGTTTTCGCCTATTCGACCTCCATTTAGGTCCGTTTTTCTTTCTAAATTCATTTAAAATTCTAAATTTCTCTTTTATTATTAAGTGTTGTATTCATATTTATCTTCTCATTTAATTGATAAGCGGGTATACTGCCGTCGTAGCGTTAGCACAGGCACTATACTAGTGTAAAATAAGAGAAGAACAGAGAATTTACTTCTCAAAGCAGGAAACATGCTGTTATATGTACTAATAGTAAGCACACCTTCATCCTGCAAAGTTTGTTGCACATGTAGGACTATCGAAAAAATTGGTTCCTAGATCACAAAATTAGCTTAGAAGGTATTCTATCTTAGTAAATTTCCATAATTTATGTACGATCTTACCTTAGAAAACAGTCGCTCCTAATCAAATTTAACACCTTAGAATCCAGTCACTCCTAATCAAACTCAAGAACGATCCTGGTTGGAAAGAACTAATCAGCAAATAATTGCCATAGAAACAACTAAACTTCCACTTTAATTTGCTAAGCATTTGGCTCAAATGGGAGGAAACGTTAACCAAATCAGACACAAGTAATGAATCAAATAGACATAAAAGTTAAGGGCACTCACTTGTGTAGATCTCCAGATCATGAGAGCTGCTGCTAGAACCAAAAAAAAAAATTTGTTTGCTTACAACATCCAGCTAGGACACCAATCAAACCTGAGGAGACGCCAATATAAATGATGGTTGTGGGATATGAGGCAGCCCGGGATGAGATTGAAACCATGTGCTGTTGGTGTGGTCAGCAGCGCCACAGCATCCGCATCGCGCATGTCCATCTTCACTGGTGGAGGCAGGACACCAGTGGTGGGATCTGAAGCGACCTAGCAGGAGACAGAGGCACGCGGAGACCAAGGCTTCGAATTTGTGCAGGCGAAGGGAGGCCTTTGGCCATTGTGGCTCCATGGCGAGGACGACGGCCACCACGGTTGCTCCCATAAATCTTCAAAAAGCTCTTCAAATTTCTCACGTGCTATGGTGCTCCTGTAACAAATAGAGTACTACATTAGCTCAACAGGTAGAATAATGAAAGACGTCCTGATCATTTTTTATATTTAAGAGTTCAGGCTCATACTACACAGAGAAGGAAACAAAGAAAAGCTAAAAGCATGGGCCGGGCAAGAACTCAACCATTATTACAGAACAACGAGGTATGGATGAGATTGCATTATTTCAAAATTTCAAATTGAACAAAGATATGAACTTCAATCCAACACTGGTCAAGTCATTTGAAAAATAAGAGATAACAGGGTCTACCATTCATGCTACTCCAGAGTCCAGACATAGTACGTTCGTTTCTAGGCCAGAATTTGCTAGACTAAAATAAGCATTTCTTTAACAAAAATCATTTGTTGAGGATTGATTTAAGTCAGCACGTTAGATTGGACAGCAAATTTGACAACGTTGGGTACATTTTCATTTATCTTGAGGTTCATATATTGTCTTCCGTGTTTTGTGACTGAAGGCTATGTGCCTGCACTATGCAAAATAGAGCAAGGATGTACCTAAAACCGAGGTCGTTATGTAGAGATTCAACTGAAATCGGAGTAGTGGTATTTGCACTAAGAATTTCTTTGGTACACCTAATTTGCTTCTTCAACTTAGCCATTCTCTATTACTGAGCTGGTTATTAAATTGATCAGCAAAACAGTTGACCAGACAAATTTCCATTTCGAGGCCTCCTAGTTTGGAGCTTCATCTAACATCCTTAACCTGCAGATAATTAGCTAAAAGCATTAGTAGCAGGATGTGCAATTATCTCCTAAAGATAGCAGCTCAAATTTCCATATATATTTTTCAGATCTACAATCTCTTAGGCATGTGGAACCAAAACTGCCTTTTTGAATGATCTTAAGCAGGAATTTTTTTTCTTTAATATTTTTTTTATTCTTTTTTTCAAAACTATGCGTCCGAAAAAAAAAATTACGAAAATGCCCCCGGTCGCCCGTGTATGGGGCGGGGCGATCACCCCATACACGGGCGATATGCCCTGCGCCGTTTGCTCCCGTCGGCCGCCGTTGGGGGTCCCCCGTCGCCGAGACAGGGCGACTGGTTTGCGCTTTTTTAAGTATTTTTTTGTAATTACTATATGCCTTTTTAATATGAACCTCATAACTTTTGCTACGAGTGTCCAAATTAAATGAAACTTATTTCTAAATTTAAATTTTGGAATGAGGAATTAGACTGTAAAATAAAAATCCATATGTTGTTTGCAGAAAAATATTTTTATTTGAGTTCGAATGCTAGGCTCTAACTATGGATTGTGAAGGAATTATAATGTGTGTTGATCCATAAATCATGAAATAAATAGAATAAGTTACTACAACCTTATGCACTTCATTTTTGCAAAAATATCTAAATATGATTGCATTTTGAATCAAAGATGGCTAGTTTAAACCCTTTATAACATTCATTGTTCAAGTAGTTAGAATAATGTCCAAGGACCTCAAAATTTGATGAACCGCTTTGTTGCATTCTTGGGCTTGCATAGGTTATAATTATGTAAAAATATTTAGATGTCACTTTAGGTCGCACTATTTTATTGTTGTCAGAACATGCAATCGGTAAAACATCAAAATGGCCGATCTTTCGCAAACGAGGTCAAACTCGATAAATCAAATCGATGAACTTAAAATGCTATAACCTATCTTGATGGACAAAAATAACATCATTTGGGACAACTCGAGCAAGAGAACATATACGAGCCCTTCTGGACGGTGAGCATACACTTTAAGGTTAGGCCGCACTCCTTATTACGACTTAAACCGAAAGGAGTACCACGAACAAAGAAAACCAAAGTTAACACCAGACGTCTCATCGAGTGCTTCGAGGCCACTTCCCATTCGCCCATGCCTCGCTGAGCTTCTCCGCACGCCGCGCCTCTCTCGCTTCTCTCTCTCTCGGCCTCCTTCTCCTCCGCTTCCTTCCTACATGCCTCCTCGCGTGCGACATCGCGTTGTTCTTGAAGCCGCCACGTGAACTCGTCCTGCCGGCTGGCTTGGTCAAGAAGCCGCTGGTCCCGGGGTTGATCTCCGATCAAACCACTGCTCAAATTCACACAGTGGCGGAGGTGACTGCATGAAACGTAAATTAGCAAAGTTTCATTCACAAATATTATGTAACCCGTACGATTGTTACCATGCGGCGATCCTTCAGGCTCTTCTTCGGCGGATCGAAGGCGTAGTTGCGGCACTTCCAATACCTCCTCTTCCAAGTTGAAATTTCCCAAGAGCGGACAAGCCTGCAAAGATCTCCGCACATACACATGGGTGCTACAGCTCCACGAGGTAGGAAGAGATCTTGGTACGCTAAATTGCTTGGGCATGCACTTGCTTCTTCCTTTGCCTTCCCCTTTCCCTTTGCACTTGCACGCCTCGGCATTTTCGATTGATCCTGAATTTTTTTCCTCACCCCTCTATTCTTTCTTCCTGTATTCTTTGCGAGGCCGCTTGTGAGAACGAATGTTATAAAGGCCAGATATCGCCCGGGTATGGAGCGATCGCCTCATATTAGGGCGATCGCCCCATATTAGGGCGATCGCCCCTACTAGAGGCGATAGGTGCACCGAGACGTCAGTGTGTTGTCACGTCGTGTGGCATAGGCAAGCAATGCATACATGAATTTGAACAATTTAAAGTGATAAGGTTGTCATGTTACTAACTCGGAGAGTTGTACAATATGTCTTTGAACGTAAAGCCATTACAAAATACATCCGTACATAACAAGTCAATCACGCCACGCTTCTCGATCCGCCCGTGGGGTAGGTGAGTGGCGACGGCGGACGGACGTCCCTCCTAGGCCGGCCCTGCGGTGCAGGCGTAGAGTAGTGTGGCGGCGACGAGGGCGTGCCCTGTGGCGACGCTCCCGAGAGCTGAGAGGGGTCGAGGTAGTCGGTCGAAAGGTACTCCTCCGTGTCGAACTCGTCGCCCACGTGGCCGCCGAAACCACCTGGGGGTCTGGCTGGGCGCGAGACGACGAGGGAGCCTCCGCAGCCCACTGTCCCCACTGCTGCTGCGTGGGAGCGTAGCGAGGAACCGGCGGGGTAGGGTGAGACGCGGAGGGAGCCTCCTGAGCCCACTGTCCCCACTGCAGCTGAGTGAGAGCGTGATGAGGCCTTTGGCGGGTAGGGCGAGGTGGGGGCGCAGGACGTGGTGTGCTGCGTCCGCCGACGTCTCGCGCCCGGCAGTGGCCAGCGAGCCAACCGCCTCATCCTATCGAGGACCCGAGCCCAAGCTGTCTCGACTCGACGGTGGTCACCAGATGCCCCCGTAGGCGCGCCAACATGGACACACCTCCACCTCAATCTCCCCATGAGCTGAGTCCGCATGTAACGCCGATTGTTATTACGTAATTTACATGAAAAACGTGCCCATGTAGCCGGTTGCGACACTTACCGAGGCGTTGTCCTCCGGGACATCTGTGAAGGGTATGCGGTCCGCTACCGATGCTCGCAGGCGGCGACGTCACGGTCGGTGTGTACCCACCCCGAGGCGAGTCGCTGGGCGAACCACTCCATGTATCGATCGTACATGTCATGGTCGACGGCGGGTCTCGTGACCTCTCGCCGAGTCGCGCGGCCCCACCGACGCCCATGGTCGCATACGGGCGCGAATCGAGTGCCCATCGCAAAGACCCATCCGGCCATCCGCAATGCAAAAACAGTAAGTACACACCACATTAATTTCGCAAAGATGCGGAGTAGTAGGATCAGGGCAAGTACCTGTGAGCGCCACGTGAGACAACGTGACGAGGCGGCAAGGGAAAGGACTGGAACAGGCCGAACTGCCGCAGCACTCGGTGCGGGGAGTACTCCTCGACACATAGGTCAAAGACGAGCACCTTACGGGTGAGCAGAAGGCCTCATCTCGCGTGCAAAGCACGGAGACCCCGTCAGGTGTTCGGGCGTGGACGTCGTACGCGGTGTATGGCGTCCACCGCACGTCCTCATCGTGGAGGCGGTCGAACTCCCAAACGAACTCCAGGTAGGACCTCCTCACCAGTCGGTGCGCGTACCTCCGCTGCGAGGAAATAAGAAATGGCGAAGGTTATTCAAGTGCGTTAGTGGGGAAAAAGATACGAGGAGCATACTGCCGTCGGACCAAAGAGGGCCCATGGTGGGCCACCCACCGGTCGTCTCCGTGAAGGCCCTCGGTACGATGTCGTGTCAACAACAGCTCGCCGATGGAGAAGCGCCCGTGACCACAACCGAGGAGTAGGACGAACCCGACATCGCCGCGTCGTGTTCGACCGAGAGACGGCGTCGCACGCACCTCGACACGTCCGCCGCTAGCACACCGAGGCCCACGACCACCGTGCATCATCCGCTTACAAGGGTGGAGTTAGACGTGTTCACCGAGACGAGATTTGAACCGAGTGTGTTACCTCATCCAACGGGGTGTCGGCGATGTCCGGGCGATTCGATCAGTGACGGTCCACCGTGTTCCCGTGGGAGGACGGAACATCACCCAACCGAACAACAACAAGAGGTATGCCTCCAAGTGGTGGGCCACGCCCGCCTCCTCCGCGGCGGGTGGAGAAGCCGAGCTCGCAGCTGCTCACAACAAATATTATCAAGAACTTAGCGCTTTCTTTAATCTCAAAGAAAGAGGTACTCACCGTGAATCGGCAACCACGCTTCGTCGGTCCGTGGCGCCACCTCCCGAGGGGCCGGTAGGGGCTGCCCGGGTGCCGCCGCATCGCGGCGAAACGCGCGGACAACTCGGCGTACACGTGGCGGAGGCGTCGCGCGGCACGATCGCCGGACCGCATGGGAGGCCTAAGAGGTACGACACGCCCCGCAGCTGTCGGAGCCATCTCTCCGCACGGAAGGTGGAACGTGTGCGCCTCCGGTCTCCACCGGTCCACGAGCGCGCCGCAGGACCGGTCGTACCGAACCGCGGACCTCCTTGCCCGCTAACGGGCGCCACCTCCTCCACCATCCTACAAAGAGGAAGTAAGCCACCGCCGCAACCGCATGTAGTGCATTGCGTCGTTAGAATTGCATTCACTGTAAGTACATGTACGTAAAAGAGTGCAAGCGCTGGCGACCACCGTGGAACCCAGCGTGGGTCGATGCGGCGTACTCGTTGGGCACCCGAGGTCGGAGTGTCCCTAGCTCTCGGTTCTCCTCTGCGGAGTACCTAGACCGGTGGGTCGATCGACGGTCACGCCCAAAGACTCGTGGCAAGGTCGCGCCATCGTGGCTGTTACAAAGCAAATACAACAAATTTGTCAAGAATTACATATGCACACAAAATGAAATGCGAAATAACGAATTGTACCATACTCATCAAACAATACAACCAAGTGCGAGAGCCAAAAAATCTCATATTACAAACATACGAAAGACAAGGACATGTTCGACGAGGCACACAACGCCGAGAATTACATTATCCTCGTAGCTACTAACTGGTACATCGGAGAATTACATGATGCGAAAAATAACTTACTAGTACATTGAAAATTACATCGATCATTACAACTTACATCACAACTTACCGGTCCATTGAAAAATACAAGATGGGAACAACATGGAAAATTACATTATCCGCGGTTGCGGCGCGCCTCGGACTCGTCCATATCGTTCGAATCGCGCCTTGTCCTTCGACGCCCGACCTTCAGCTTCAACATTCGGATATCCGGCACCCATCGATGGTCCGGAGGGGGCTGTTGTGAACGATCCATCCACTCGGCACCAGACACCTCGTGATGCCACGTGTTGAGAACACTCGCTTGTAGTAGTACGGGAGACGAACGGACGACGTGATTGATGCGTCTCGGCGGTGCGGCAATGACGCAGCACCGCAAGTGCAAAGCAGCGTGGTTTTTGCAGAGCACTCGCACTCACCGCTCGAGTATGCAGATGGGAAGTCCTCTCCTGGCACCCTGCGACCTCGGAATCGCGAGGCACGTGGTATCTCCGCTCCACGCTACTCTCGGTGTAACCCGATGTGTCTGCGCCTTTCTTGTTTTCTTGGACATGTAGGTAGACACAACAGATTGAGTACGACATCGATTGTCCGACATACATGCTGTGGAGGTCTTGTATCACTCAATGAAATATCTCGTGTCCCTAATAAGACACCTCAACTATACCCACCGATGGAAGGCATCCGTGCCTTTCATTACCAGATTGTAAATCTCCGCCAGTTCGTTGTCATGATCCCATAACGCGAGCCGCCCTCGTCATGCGTATGGACCATTTCTCCAAAGGCTCATGTCGATCCAATCGGTGAAACTCTTTATCTTTGGTACGCCCACGCCGAGGTTTGGGGGTCTCGACGCAACGCACACAAGGCCGTGGGTCCTCTCCTCGCCATGGTACACCATCGGGTTCCTTGATGAACTAGCGGTACCTCCGGGATCCATTGATTGCTTCTTCGTTAGTTCGCCCAACGCCTTCCAAAGCGCGTCGAACTTCCTCCGTTGGTTCTGTTTGCACGCACGCTTGAACATGTTCATAAGCTCCTTGTTCCCGAATCGACGAAAAATTGGCACCCATGTGCCTCATGCACCACCGCTCCTCGTGTCCGCCACTTTGTCGCTCCCACGACGGCGGACCCTTGTTGCATATCCACGATCGCCCTTAACAGCCTCGCATGTCGGCCATGGATGACACAAACATCGAACTGCCGAGAACAATCGCTAGCTTCACTCTTTCAAGGAACCAAAGACCAACTCTCTGTGTTCCCCCTCCACGAATGCCAACGCAACCGGTAGAACTCGGTTGTTGGCATCCACCGCGATCGCAGATTAGAATCGACCCTTGTACTTCCCGTGAGGAACGTGCCGCCCATGCAAAGGACCGGCGCGGCGTTTAACGCATTTATGCATGCGCCTGGCGAAGAATGCACGCCGCAATACCCACTTACGGTGCACACACCACCCGCAGAAACTCCGCAAGGTCGATGGATGTACCGGGGTTCCTATGTGCGATTGCCCCGAGCAAGTGGGAATATTCTCGTCTGAAGCTCTCGACGTCCCGAACCGTATTTCCAGAGCTGTCCTTTTGCTCTCCATGCCTTTGTGTAGCTAATCTTGTATCAAACCTCTCCACTACGGTGTGATAATAGATCGAGGTCGCAGATGGGGATTGTCCACGATCCGACCATAAACACATTTTCCACCCAAGTGGACGACAGATTGCGGTGTCCTGCGCCCGCTTCTTCCATTTCAGATTATGCTCAATCACTATGGAGCATTTCCAGAGTCCTTCCACTTCCCCGGTATGCATGCACCGCCATGGGCACGAATCAACTACGCACTTCACGTCGTAGTCCTTCTTCTTGGACTTCACAACCCCGAATTGCCGCCGAGAGACATTGCCCAAAGATTTCACCGCATCCATCACAGCCTCCTTGTCTTTATATATGGCCCCTCCGTCACCTCGTTCTCACGATACTCCCATGCATCAATGTTCCTTCATTCATTGTTAGGTCTTCAAATTGTAATTGGTCCACGCACGAGGATAGGCACCGTGGGCGTTGTCCTCCTCGTCGGAGTGCTCACCATCGAGGACTTCCTCATCCGCACGGTCCTCCTCTTCCATCAGTCAACAATGTCCTCCACCTCCTCCCCTCGCCGACCACCCTCGCGCCTCCACCGCTGTCTCCTCCGCCCCGGCCCCTTCGCCACCGCCGCCTCGTGCTCCTCGCCTCGGGCTCCTCGCCGCCTTGCTCTTCGCATCCTTCTACATTTGACGCCCTCCCCGTAATATCCACCCCGACATCACGAACTTGCGACACCGATGGAGCTACCGGGTAGCATCAGACCAACAACATGAGCGCCAACCCCGCCTACAGCAAAACCAACATAACTCCTCCATGTTGACGCCGAGTTAATAGGAATCAACTCTCCGTAAAACGGTATTGCGCTCGGCTCACTAACGCTCGACCAAGAATCAACACTCTGGGCATCCAAACTGAACATCCGAGACATCCACTCCAACAAACCCTTGTATGTCCTATCGCTCGGTCTACAAATGCCCCGTACGACTCTTGAAAATGATGATAGATCCACCCCATCCGCCCTCTGTGCTATCTCCCCATCTCCATAAAATATTTGGAAATACAATTTCTCCGACATGCTGCAACGTCCGACGGAAAAATATTACTCTAAAATACAATCTACAAAACGTACATTGATCGTACTACAAAATACGACTATGAATAAGTGATTCGACTAGCCTATTATACGGCCTAATATTCAATTTCTACTACGTTACATTTGTATATATCGCCTAATACATTATTTACATAATAAAATTAGTAATACACGACCCTACTAAATTAAATTCATACCACGTTACATTTGTATATATATTGCCTAATACATTATTTGCATAACAAAATTACTAATACACAACCCTACTAAATTAAATTCCGAAATATTGTCTAATATTTATACTGTATTAAATTTCTACATACTGAATACTACATTAAATTTGCACATACTGAAATACTAAATTAAATTTGTAAATACTACATACTACATTAAATTTCAATATTAATCTGCTATATTAAATTTCTAAACAATACATAATCCTAAAATTTCTAAATACTACAACAAATTCCTAAATATGAAATGCTACATTAAATTTTAAATACTACATAACCTATAAAAATTCCTACATTTACCTCTACAAAAGTTGCTAAAACTAACGCTACAATAAAATTCAAAATTTACCTAAATTCCGCACTCCTTCTCTTTTCTTCTCTTCCTCTTCTCCTTTTTCTCCCCTCCTTTTCTCCCCGCTCGCTCCCTCTCTTTCTTTCCTTTCTCTGCCGACAGAGCGCGCTGGGGCGCTTAAAAACTGGCCTGTCGCCCCATGTATGGGCGATCGCCTCATAGAGGGGCGACAGGGGGGCCCACCTCGCAATGCCGTTAAACTAGCCGTTGGCTAGCCGTTAGCAGGGCAGCTATCGCCCGTGTATGGGGCGATCGCCCCATACACGGGCGACGGGTGTACAAATTTGCAAAATTTAAATTCGGACGCATAGTTTTGGAAAAAAGAATAAAAATAAATATTAAAGAAAAAAAAAATTCTTAAGCAGCAGGCATCTGAGCGAAGCACAATTGAACAGCTACAAAACCTGACGGGAGATGGTTATACCTGAACTGGTTCACGGAGACTGCCTTCCCGAACTGCTTAGAATTGTAAGATGAGTAGCACACGAGTGCGGCGTACGTGCTATCTGAACTGATGCCGTAGAAGATGACATGCCGCTACCCATTCGAGAAGTCATTGTCGACCTTGTACTGCACTGTGTGGCCACACACCTGGCATTGGCGAGCGCCTCCCCCCTACCGCACATGCTCTCGACGCACTCACGCAGGAGAGCTAAGCCCCCTCCTCCGTGGCAATGACAGCGTGCACGGTAGCATCCGAGCGGCCACCGCGGCGTGATCCTGTGGCGGGAAACCCTAGATTCGGGTCGTAGGAGGAGCGAGGCTACGGTTGGTGGCGTCGCCGGAGGCTAATGGGGACTTAAAAAAGTGATCCGTTCGACTTTGCTTGTCCGGATCAGGGTTAACAAAATAAAAAATTCAATTTTTGAACTATTTTTTATTTTCAAAAATCGGTAAAAATTGAGCTAAAATTGGTAGAAATCAAAGAAGTTTGAATTCAAAATTTTAAACTCGGCGGTCAAACAATGGTGAAAAAAGAAAATTGGACGATTTTAACCGAGTTTTGAGCTATTTTTTTTCGATTTTCAGCACACCGAAGGAAAATTGAAAAAAATCACAAATTTTAAAAAATCCCAATTAATCTATATAACTACTCAGATAAATTTAAATAATTTTTTGAAATCATTTAGTGCTTCTAAAAAAAATCAAAAATAGCAATTAATGAAAAGGAACAGAGAGACTGTCAGATTTTTATAGAAATTTACAAGATTGATTATGTTCTGAAATTTTAATTTAACAATAACTAGTGCCCAAGGATCATATACTAAGATTTTTAGAAATATTAGAGTTCAGTTATTACCCATATAAAATCAAAAACAGAAGAGCATATACAATGACAGTAGCACTTTAAGAATTTTTTAAAAAATATACAGGTCTGATCATCATTTGAAAATTTTACAACATCATTAGAATTACCTTATAACATCACACAAAAATTTTAATAAATATTAGACTTCATTTAGTTCCCCTAGAAAATAAAAAACTGAAGAGCATATACTATCAGAATTTTGAAAAAATATACGGGTTTGCTAATCATGTGAAAATTTTATAGTGTCATTAGCATTGCCTCAGGACACCACACAAAAAATTTCAATAAAATATAACAGTTTTTTTATAAATTTTTTAAAATTTTTGAATTTGTATTTGAACTCCATCGCGAGCCGCCTCGATAGAGTGGAAAATGGCGATTTTCGGTCTAGAATCGTCAATTTTGTAAACCTTGAATTGCAAGGTACAAAATGTAACATGGAAGTCAGGACATTGAAAAGTCAAAAGCCTCGTTTAAAAAAACGGAGGGATTAACAACCATGTCGTCTCAGGGAAACCAACTTGCTTTATTTGATGAGCGTGCGGTGCGATGCGATGCGATCGAGAATTAATTGGGGGCAATTAATTTTGATCAGTCTCGGGTCGGGTACCCCGTGTGAATGAGGGGAATAACGTGACTAGCTGCGGAGACATTAAAACCCGACGGCCCTTCAGTCAAACTTGAAGACGAGTCAAGGTTTAAGGACAGATGAAGAAAATGACGGTGGGGGCACAATAATAGTAATGGAGCCCTATGTTTCTAAAAACAACAGCACAATAATTTAAAAAGAGAGAGAAGAGGAAGCAAATAATAGGTGAGCAGGAATTTTTTTTTAAATAATGTATTTTATAAATCGAATTACGATATTAATACGGAGAATTTTTTTTTCCAAAAATAATACTCAATCGCCGAATCGCATGACGACATCTGTGTAATCGCCATACCGTTGGGCGACAAACGGGTATTCGGCCGGCGGTTGGGCGACAAACGGGTAATCGCCGAACCGTCTGGCGACATGTGAGTCGTCGCCCAATAGAACGGCGACATGTCAGTCATCGCCGAATGGAACGGCAACATCAAGTTGTCGCCCAATCGAACGATTTACAATCTGTCCAGAACATGAATATCGCAATTCAAATTAATTCAAATTAGAGTTGTTCGATTTTGGAAAAATTTCAAACACAATGGTTTGAAATTTTTATTCCATACATGTTTAATTTTTATTATTTTGGAATTTCAATTTTTGAAGATGCGAAAGTTATTTTGAAGTCTAATTTGGAGGCAAATGCATTTGAAATTTTTTTACATGCCACTAAAAGTTTTTGAAACTCATGAAAATTATGCTCTTTAAAATTGGAGCCAAAATCGGGATGTCGTACCGTTGGATCAACCTTCCGATGGACGAATCGATGACGCAAATGAGAGGCGCAGATGTCCGTTTATTCAAAGACCGCCGTAATAATAACAGTTAACACTCTTTTAGAAAAATAAATAATACTATTTTAAAAATATCATATTCACAGCACTAATACGCCAAAAAATATATGATAAAAATAATACCTGTTAGGCCAATCGGGCGGCGAAATTTACAAAGATCGTTGTCGGAATAATAAATTTGTGTGGCAAATTTGTCAGTGATAATTTATATATGTGATTAGTCGTTCAGTTTTTTTTTTGTATAATGTTTGTATTTTTTTAATTCAAATAGCAATACTCAAAAAATTGCAAGAATATACTTGTACCCTACATGAAAAGTCGGTGTCAGTTTAACGATTGTAAGGATTGCATATTTCAAAGTAGGGTCAATAAATTTAGAAAAATTCCTATTTATCGATCGTAATTAATGAGGTGTTTTACAAAATTATTTGTCAGTTGATTTTTTTTAGGGAAAAAAATCACATTTCGTAGTTCGCCATTATCCTTCGGTGTGCTACAAACTTGACAACAAATCATAGTATCATTCAATAAAATACAACATGGCTTACAGAATTGATAAAGTGGGATACAACATAACTCACAAACCGCACATCCTTCGATCGTAGTCTTCGTGATAGGCATGGTGACAAAGATAAAAGTCATCCTTTGGTGGAAGTGCTTGAACGTCGGGTGGAGGTGATACGAAATCGTCATCATCGGCGTCATCATCGCTTGTACGATCGGAGCTAGCCCGCCTAGTGTTAGTTGAACGTTCTCTTGCGTTGTTTCTTGACGGCCTGTCGTGGAAGTGATTGAACGTCGAGGTGAAGGTGATACGAAATCGTCATCATCGCTGCCATCAAGACTTGCATAGTTAGGAGCAAGCCCACCTTCGGTGGTAGTTGAACGCCCTCTTGAACTTGCCGATACAAAGAAGATTGTGTCGATCTCTACCCATCCGCTTAGACCCGCTTCGTCTCTTCGCGCCAACCGTGCATCACACCACCGCCGAATAGCTTATACATCGCTAAGAATTCGGGATATTTTTGTTCAAAGAACTCTTCATCCTCCGGGAACGACTAACACACCAAACGAACGCATTTAAATAGTGAACTTATGTATAATCCTAAAGAGATTAGTAAGGTGACCAAATATGAAATAACTAACTGAATATGCTCTGATAATCGATCGGGCAAAGATCAAGACTCGTAATTTCTTCTTGAGAAGCCTGCAGCAGAAGGGTGGTCGGCTAGTTCACATACCTTGACATATCTTTGACGCCACCATTGCAAGTGCACCTTCAGGTCGTTGGTGGTCACGAGGTTCAGACCAGAGGTTGTCAAAGCTTGCCTCCGCAATGTCGGGCGCCACTCTTGCAATTTGGACACCGCTTTACTTAGGTTCTCCTCCTTGAATGGATCGTCGTTCCCACCACGCGTGACCTGCAACGTGCAAGTAAGAGCTATGCTACTCATATCAGGTGTCCACGAAAATTGTCTGCTAGAACTATCAACCATGGTGAAGAAGTGTGAGTGAGAGCTGCGGTTATGTGCCTGCGGTTTGGCCTTTTATAGGCCCGAAGCGGTGGTTTGTGGACTAAGTGTTGGAATGTAAGATTGAAATATACAGATCGATTCGGTCTGGCAAAAGTGAGGGTCTCGTGTTGTCACATCGGTCCGAAAAAGTTAGAGGCGTTCGGCAGTGTTGTCAAATCGGTCCAAAAAAATATGCAGAATACTTGAATGAAATAAAACGTGATGAAAGGATAATAAATGGCACGAAATACTAAATCATACATTAAGTGAGGAAGTATGAAGTATGTACATGACGACAACAAACTGATGTACTACCCCTGACCACCCCCCTGAGCACCCCTACCACTAGCACGACCTCTCTTCGGCCTACGTGCTGAAGCCGGCGCATCGTCCAAAGGTCGCGTGTGTGCATCCTGGGACGGTCGCGCCTGCCCGTAATCTGAAGGGCTGTATCGCTGCACCGGGCGACGCTCCCGGGGAGGCAACGTGTACCCGTAGGAGGTGCCGTAGTCCTGCTGCGTCATCTGCGTCGCTGGAGGGGGCTGCGTGAACTGTGTCCTTGGCAGGCCGAGTCCATGCGCAGGTGGGAGAAGAACCGATCCGCCTAAGAGTACTCGATCGGCGTGCCTCGGCGAAAGGGCGACGAAGAGAATCGTGCTCCAACGTGGGTGCAACTCTACGCCTGTAGTAACATATAATCATACTTAGATGATACTTGTACGAAATGTCAACTATTGAGTTTTGATCGACTTACGGTGTGGGGACCATGGTGGGACCGCGTGGTGCCTGCCAAGTGGACCCTCCAGCCATGTCGGGGCCGGAGGCACAGGGTGTGGAAGCTGGACTCGCCTCCACCGCTGCGTCTGAAGGAGCCGGGCCGGTGTGTGGTAAGAAGGCACGCGTGGCGGCTCGAAGAGGTACCACGATCGATCGGCGTCGTGTGGCGACAAGAACCGAGCTCCACGATCCGTCGAGTCCCAGCCTACCACGCGCTTCCAAGCCTCTGTCATCTCGTCGGTGCAGACAGACTCACACGCTGTGACCTACTCAAAATCTTTGTGGCCATCTTTGGTGCAAGTCCTGGCGTGGTCCACCTGCCATGTACGAACAACTCATAAACACAAGGACATAGAGTAAGGAATAAATGAAATAACGTATGAAGTAAGACTTACCATTGCGTGCATGGCTACTCCTGCCTGGCCTGGGTACAAGTCTGCCACGCTCGGAGCGTATGTGTGGGTCGGTGGCTCCTCCACAAGTAGGAGACGTGTGCGCGTCCGCGGCACGCATCGTGCTAGGTATCTTTGGTAGGAGGAGTAGTCGTACGGCGTGTCCTCACCGACGACATCCTCTAGAGCGTCATCCCACTGAGCGAGCCACGGCGCCATCCTCTGAGCCAAGATCGCCATGGTCTTTCGAGGTCCATGGGTGGAGAACCTGGAGAGAAATCCACATTTTTACAAATATAACATAAGTATTTAACAAACTTGTTAGGGGGGAGTAACTCACGAGTGCACTCTCTCCGCAGACGATCCTCAAGGAACAGGGACCACCGCCAAGTCCAAATCGCCTCATGACTCATTGCGGCGCGTAGTCCTCCACGAAGACATCAAGATGAGCTTCTTCCTAGTAAGCCGATAAGTGTGGTCCTCGTAGCATAGTGCGTAGATCCCCGCCATCGCCTTCCACTACACGATGCTCGCTGTATGGGTCCCAGATCACCTGCTCTGGCTGTAGGTGGTCAAACGCCTCCGTGAAGGAGTGGTACGCCGAACGTACCTGCAGTCCTGCCCACTGTGGCTGCAGTACGGAAAAAGTCTGTAAGCATATGTGATTGCAAAAAAAAAACCAAATAAATATTCAGAATGACGTACCCATCGCCTAGTCCAAAGGGAGACCATCGTCGGACGGTCGATCGCATCACCGCCATACATGTCGGCGGTGTAGTGTCGAGGCTCAACAAAGGGTCGACCACGTGGAAACGCCGAACGACTGTAGTCGAAGAAGAAGAGGCATCCTCGCGAGGTTGGCGGCCTTGCTTTTCTTCACGCACGCGCCGCAGCGGCGCGCGATGCGTGGCGAAGGACCGCCAACCCGTGATACCGTGGAACGGCGCCCGTGTCGGCATCGGCAATAGCCCGTGCATGGGCTACCCACCGCGCATCGACACTGTCGCCGTGAGTCGACGTGAACATGACCCACCCGAACAACCAAAGTAGATAGGCCTCAAGGTGCCGTGCAAGCTGGTAGGCCGTGGGCATCGCCGCCATCCGCTGCACTCGCGACAATCAAAATAATTTAGTATCGACATGTCACATGAATGTAGAATAATATATTTATGTACTCATCGCTAACCTCGAACTGAGCCAACCACCTCCTCGATGGGCCATGCCTCTTGCCGATCCCAATTTCTGGATCAACAGGCACCACTCCGGCAAACCTCTCCTCCAAGTCCGCCACCCACCCAGCAGGAGTCACCGAGGGTCCGATCGGTGTCCCAGCGATCGGCAACCTAGTAAGCATGGCGACGTCCTGCAGGGTCACTGTCACCTCGCCAAAGGGAAGGTGGAAAGTGTGCGTCTCTGGCCTCCAACGGTCGACCAAACACGCCAGTAGGGAACGATCGAATGGAAAACACCGCGACCGCTCTGGACCGTCCTCACCCTCGGCCTGATCGTCGGGCACACCTGCGTCCTCAGCTGACCCCTCAACCATGCGAACGAGAGGAAGCAACCCAACACGTGCCAACCTATGGATACATTTAAAAAATTTGCATTATTTAAATATACGTCATCAAACATCAAATTATGTGAACAAAAAACATGTAAAGTATTTTTCCATGTAAGTGCAA
Source organism: Otatea glauca (assembly GCA_036346275.1). NCBI lineage: Eukaryota > Viridiplantae > Streptophyta > Magnoliopsida > Poales > Poaceae > Otatea > Otatea glauca. The sequence continues at coordinate 92,650,889 of CM070715.1, forward strand.
CTCACCTGGTGTGAAAGCGTGGGTCAACACACCATGCCTTCTTAGGCACTCGGATCCGCAGCAGAGGCACCTTATCATTTCCTTCTGTCGTGTGGATTTAACGCACGCAGTGCCGTCGGTCCACTAAGAGTCCGTATGACCCGGCTGCTCCATCCCTACAAGTAATTAATGAAATATTTATTATACTAGACATGTAATAAACACGACATATATATAAATAAAACGAAAGAAGCGTACAACCTAAATAATGAAGCTTGAAAAATATGACAAACATCGCATATGTAAATAAAACGAAAGAAGCGTACAACATAAATAATGAAGCTTGAAAAATATGACAAACATCGCATATATATATCGAAATACATAAGCGCCCAACTTCAATAATATTACATGAGATCCCACAATCATGAATAAGATTACATAAATAAGATTACATAAATAACCATGACGAGTTGATGGATTGCACCAATCACACATGTCGCGGCATTGATTTGCCTTGTGGCCATACTCACCGCACTCGTAACATCTTCTAACATACCCACCCACTTCGGATTCATCCATGTCGCTGCGAATGCGCCTACTCGTGGGCGACTCAGACCGCCTTGGCAAGACAGAGATAAGGTCGGATCCGTGAGATGATGCGCTCATCTCTGTTAATCACGGTGAAATCACCATGTGTACGGAAACCACGGAACTCCCGGACTGTATGGACAACATAATCCTTCAAGTAGAAAGGGACACGTATGCACGTATTCATCCCAATCGCCCACAAGCGGCTATCACATGTGAACAAGGGATGGGGAGAAGTTTTGGCTTGTTGCAGTGCATTCGCACCATCCACCGCCCCTTGGCCTAGATTTACCTCATGTGTAATAACGGTGTGTTGGTTCCCAATCCACCTTTGCACCGAAGAGTCACTTCAAATCGGTACTCGATAATTCGAAGCCACGCACTACATGTTGCCGAGCCAGATTGCTCCTCCATGTAGGCCATCATCCCAGAATAATACGGTGTTTGCATTGTCGTGGCATGAAGAACGACCTCCGCATGCCTTTTTCGAAAATAGGCAACTATGCCGCAACATGCCTTCCAGATGGCCACTAGTGGTAGCGGACGAGCCCTCTTATGACCCAATTGTAAACCTCGGCTATATTCGTTGTCATGACACCAAACCCGATCAACACATATCGGTTAGTCTACCAAGTCGATTTGTTAAACCATCGTAAATAACATAATTTATCAGTACTAACTCGGCGCCACCGGTGTCATGGAGCAAGGCTCACTTCTCCGAGGCTCCGCTCTATCCAAAGGCGATAAACACTTTATGTTCCTTGATGTTCGTCTCCTCGTATTTGGAGGATCGAGCTCTCCAAGTGGTGCTAGCCTTTTGGGTGGGCAATCATTCTACGCAGTGGTTGCTTCTTCATCTCTTCCACATGTGCACTAGTGTGTTGCTCCAACTCAAATAAAAGCACGTTGAACTTACGTGGTCGATTCTCGCTTGCACAACCTCTTAAAGAGGTTCATCAATTTCTTACTCTGAATCGCTCAAGAAATTTGCTCCCAAATGCCTCATGCACCACCGCTCGCAAGTCACGCCATGGGAATGGCTCATCGTGGTCCTCTTGTAGAGTCTTAATTGCGTAAAGAATACCTTTGTGGCGATCATGAATGATGCACACGCTGGGCGATTACCAACTACCCCAAAATTCAAATGTCTAAAAACCACACCACTATCCGGTTCTCACCTCAACAAAAGCAAAGGCCAATGGAAGTATGTGGTTGTTCGCATCAACCGCAATGGCCGTTAGAATCATCCCTTGTATTTTCCGGTCAAAATGTACCATCAACACAAAGCAATGGACAGAAGACGAATGACGCAATGCAAGGACCTAACGAAAAACGCACGACTAAACGTGCAGATCCGCTGCCATCTTCTACACTTTCGTCGAAAGCGGTGTATGTGCCGTGGTTTGTTTGCTTCAAGACATCAAGCACACGAGGTAGGTTGCAATATGAAGCCTCGTATGTGCCAAACCTCTTCTCTAATGCTTTTGCTTCGCACGCCAGCCATCGAGTAACTTATCCGGTACTTAAATGTTCTTAAGATTGCTTTCAATATACGAACACTCAATGTCCCGCTTCTCAATGATTTCATTGAACATTACGCTAGCAATTAAAGTCGCATTCAGGTTGCGGTGTTTCACCGTAACATTTTCTAATCTGCATATGTGCTCCTCTACTCGTGATGCAATCCAATACGCCTCGCATTTCGCTTGTATGCATGAACTCAAATTCACATCCATCTGCTCGCACTTCATTGTGTACCTATCCGCCTGGACAAGACAACCGGAACTCTCTCTCACGCGATAATGCCCAAAGCCTCACCGCCAATTTCAATTCGTAATTGTTCGAAATATTTGATTCAAATTAATGGAATTGGTACCATACTCCCAACGCGACTCATGGCCCCATGAAACTCTCATACCGTAATTATTTTGCTTGTTCCATTCGCCGTGATGGGTACATTCGCTTCCCCAATACTATCATGCATTTCAACATCATCACCATCATCTTCCTCTTCCTCATCTTGGCGATGCCATCATCACATTCCAACAATTCACTTCATCTTCGCGCCATACGGTCAACTAACTCCAAATGATCAACAAGTTGCTCGATCTCCTCCCTTCATCACTCGACCTTTGGCATTTGTTGTATCCCTATTATCATCCCCTCTGCTACCTCAATCGGCACCACTTCGAACTTGTTCACTCTAGCCGATGTGATCGCTTCTCGCTCATATCACTAATATTCACCTCTTCTCTAGGGCAAGCTCGCACCAAAGATCACACACCAAGACGAGATCCCTTGCACCACCTTAACCATTTCTCGCCATGTATGTCCGATCTACTTTCTTCAACTCCCAAATAGCCGGGTCACCATTGCTTCGTGTGAATAAAACTTGGATGGTAACAGAATAAACACTTGGATCCAAAGAAAATATTGGGTCAACCAAAGTTTCATATCACGAATGCTAACACTCTCGGGATAGAGTGCTCAACCATGGTCACCGAAAAGTTGCTTAAATCAACACCATTCTGCGTATTTTTATTTCACCATCGCCGTAATATACCCTAAATTTAATCGATCGACATTATCATGACGATATAGACAAAATAAATTTTTAGATGACTACCAAAATGTAATATGAATAATTTAAATTGAACTACGCTAATTAACTATCGCACTACAAATACTACAATATTATAGTTCATATCTAATACCGCGAGTCTACAAAAGAAGAACCGATTAAATTAAATCTAATATCAACCCTAATATTTTCATACAACATTAACCTACAATATTTTACTACGCAACTAAAATAAGTAATATCAACAATTTAACTACAACAACGTTAATTAACTAACGCACTACAAATACTATAATATTAGAGTTCATATCTATTATCGCGAGTCTACAAAAGATGAACCGATTAAATTACATCTAATATCAACCCTAATATTTTCATACAACATTAATGAAGCTATTTTTTCTACACAACTAAAAAAAGTAGTATGAATAATTTAAATTGAACAACGCTAATTAACTATCGCACTACAAATACTACAATATTAGAGTTCATATCTAATATCGCGAGTCTACAAAAGAAAAACCGATTAAACTAAATCTAATATCAACCCTAATATTTAAATACAACATTAACCTACAATATTTTTCTACGAACTAAACAAAACACAAAATTTCGATTTTACCTTTTTATTTTCTCTTCTTCCTCTTTTTTTCTCCCGAGTCTCTCACTCCCGAGCTCCCTGACGCCTTCCTCGCGAGCTCCCGCGCCTTTGCTCCTCCCTCCTCTCCCGGCTGCCCTCCTCTCTCTCGCGCGGCCTCCTCCACTCGCCGCTCTCTCTCTTTTCCTCGGCTTACCTCGCTACCGAGGCTGCCTTTTCTTGCCGATTCTGCCGCCACACCGCTTGGCGATGTCTTCATGTCGCCACACGAGTTGGCGATTACACGTGTCGCCATACGGTTCGGCGGCAACTTTATGTCGCCAGACGGTTCGGCGACACCGCTTGTCGCCCAACCGCCGGCCGAATACCGCTTGTCGCCCAACGGTATGGCGATTACACAGATATCGTCATGCGATTCGGCGATTGAGTATTATTTTTGGAAAAAAAATTCTCCGTATTAATATCGTAATTCGATTTATAAAATACATTATTTAAAAAAAAATTCAGGTGAGCAGCATGCAGCTGGAGGATGGCGTGCGATGACTGTTAATATATTTTTAAATATCTGAGTTAAATACATGGAAATCATACATGTGGATTTATCTCAAAAAGTACTTTCATAATGTTATAAGTTTATTGGGCTTATAAGCATATTATAATAGTAGAAATTAGTCGTCAAAGATATGTTTTTGAGATCATATTGATGCCTAAAATGATAGTAATTGTCTGTGATAGGCCCCACGAACAAGCCCATACATCATCACGGATAGGAGACCATGCTCTCGTCTAGGTGTAGCAGTTTACGGTTTAAGGAGTACTCCTTAAGCTCTAGTGCTACTTAGAATACTCGGAGTATGTCCACTGTCAATATAAGTGAGGCAAAACTTAACTTGCATCCGTCAATAACAAGCATGCATGCATGCATCGAGACGAGTACATGCTGCCTCTGCTGTGCTTTTATATGCAGTAAAGTAAACAACTCTAGATAGATTAGATTAGAAACAAGAAAGATTATTATACGTAGCCGATGCACTTGTTTGGTTGTTCCGCCTCCGCCTCCGCCTCCGCCTCCGTGCCCGTGCATATAGATTATAGAGTAGTGGATGGACTGGACTGGAGTACGCACCAAATTAGGTTTGAACCAGTAAATTCATGTTACCACGTACAGCGCATGGCAGATCAAGCTAGCCAGCCATCTTACACCGGCGCGGTCCTTGCGTCGTCGTCGTTCTCGCCGGAGAGCTCCTCCAGCGACTTGCCCTTGGACTCGGGCACGCACAAGGTGAAGCCCATCCCGATGAGGTTGCACGCCGCGAGCACGAAGAGCGAGTTGCGCACCCCGATGCCCGCGGGGTAGCCGTGGTCCGCCAGCGCCTTGTCCTGGTTCTGCGCCGCGTACAGGAACCCGAACGACCCGATTATGGCGCCCGCCTTCCCCGCCGCCGCCGATATGCCGTGGCACGTCGACCGCAGCCGCGCCGGGAAGATCTCCGCCGGCACGATGAACGTCGTCGAGTTGGGCCCGAAGTTGGCGAAGAAGAATGTGAAGCCGTACATCACCACGAAGCCGATGTGGTTCCCCGGCGTCGTCCAGTGGTGGTAGGGGATGGCCAGCCCCAGCATGAAGAGCGTCATCATGGCGAAGCCGCCGAGCTGGATCCAGAAGCGGCCCACCACGTCGATGAGCGCCACCGTGAACCAGTAACCTGGCACGGTGCCGCACAGCGCGATGAGCGTCTGCGCGCGCGCGATGCGGTACACCTCCTCCAGGGCGCTCATGGTCCTGGCCTTGGGGATCCAGTGGATGGCCGTGAAGATGTCCTTCTGGAACAGGTTCTGCGAGTAGAATGCGATGTCCAGCACGAACCAGCACGTGGCGGTGCCCAGCAGGTGCAGACCGTGCCGCCGCACGAACTCACCGGAGAAGAGCCCAAAGTCCCTGCCGCTGCCGCTGCCGCCGCCGAGGGAGGCGGCGGCATCGACCTTGTCCTGCTCCTCTGCGATCTCCACCTGCAGCACCTTGGACATGTCGCTGGCCGCCTGCTTGGCGTTCTTGGCGACGAGCGCCGTGTAGCGCGCCGTCTCGGGCATCTTCATCCGCCAGTAGTAGGTGAGCAGCGCCGGGATGGCGCCGAACATGAGGATGATGCGCCAGACGTAGTCGGCCTGCGGCGGCGTGGAGGCGAGCGCGCCGTCCTGGTAGGCGGGTGCGTCGAAGCGGGCGCGGAAGGCGGACGAGATGACGAGGGTGACGACGCCGCCGGTTAGGATGCCGAAACCCTGCATGGCGAAGACGGCGGCGATGAAGGCGCCGCGCGTCTTCTTGTTGGCGTACTCGGACATGATAGTGGCGGAGAGCGGGTAGTCGCCGCCGATGCCGAAGCCGAGCCAGAAGCGGAAGAAGCAGAGGGTGGTCATGACCCCCGCGGGGGTGTGGCCGAAGGAGAGGCCCGAGGCGATGGAGCAGAGCACCATGCACATAAGCGTCATGCCGTAGACGCGCTTGCGGCCCATCTTGTCGCCGAGCCATCCGAAGAAGAGCTGGCCGGAGAGGGTACCGCAGAAGGCGACGCCGTTGACAGCGGCGGCGATGTTGGGGGGCAGGGAGCCCGGGTCGGCGGAGCCTTCGCGGTAGTAGTAGATGCGGCCGAGGAGCTTGGTGACGAGGGAGATGCAGAAGAGGTCGTAGGCGTCGGTGAAGAAACCCATGCCGGCGATGACGATGGCGGTGAAGTGGTACCATTGCGTCTTGGCTGCGTCGAGCGCGTTGAGGACCTGCAGCTGCTCGCGCGCCATTGCTTCTTCTTCTCTTGTTGGTCGTTTCTCAGTTAGGGTGCTCTGTTTATTCTGGTTCTGCACTCGTGCTTCCGTTAAGAAGATTGTTACTAGTTACTACTGGCTTATTATTATATGGTCCAATAAATAAACAAACCAAGCAAATTGTCTCTTGAGTTGGTAGGATTCTGTTGACTAATACGAGTGTTGTGAACGCTAATACCGGTAGGGCTCTCCATATTTTGCGTGTGAAAATAAATAAACCAACGAACGAAACAACGAATTGTTACGATTTTTACTGCCTGGCCTTCTCGTTGTCAGTACAACTTTTTGTTAACAAAACAGAACTTACCTGCAGCAGTTGGATATCATCGACCTTCTTCTGTTTTCTTATTCTGTGTAGGTAAGCAACACTGGCAACTGGACTGGAGTAGTACTATACTAAATCTGTGTGCGTATGTATGCAAGCAAGCACTCAATGAACTAAATCTGTTTTTTTCTTCTCGGAAATTTCATTTGGAACATGGAAATGTCGTTTGGAAACTAAAAGGAAGGTAAGGAGATGGAAATGTGAAAACAAATTCACAACCAAAATACTCCCCTCTTTTTTATGAATTTGTTGTCTGATGGAAGGAGGCATGAATGGGCAAGGAAGGAAGGAAGGCGACAATGTCTGTATTTTTGGCGTGGACGGTGAGAATTAATGACCGGATCGACAGCTAGAGCAAGATACGGTACAACAATGGCGTGGATGCAAAATACTGGACTGGACAATTTCCGGAGTCGAGAGAGAAGCCAAGCGCAGCATCCTAAATACTGGACTGGGCTCTGTCTGCCTGGAGTAGTCTCTATACTCACACTAAAGTCCCATCCGTTTTAGAAAATCCATCGATTGAAGGGGAATTAAGAAGGAATTAATTAATATATCTTGAGGAGGAGTATGAACTATAAAGACAGGCAGGCAAATTAGTAAGAAGGAAACCAGCAGCAGTAAACACAGGGAAATACCACTCCCTTCCTTCACAGATAGATGTCTTTTTAAATCAGGCTTTCCAATCTTTGGTTATTAATAATATCTTTTCAAATATTTAGATTGAAAATATAAAAATCATATGGTCTAAATATTAAAATATTATTGAGTTGTAGCCATAAATTACAGTGCAAAATAGTGTGAAGAAGACGTCAATATCGTAAAACGTACTAGTGTAGTGGTAGATAATTAAAGGCATGTTTGGTTTGATGATAAATTTACCTTACCAAGCATTTACCAAATTTGGTCACCAAATTGGCTGTCAATGTTTTGGTCAAAGATCGGTAAGAAAATGAACTAAAAAACTAAGAGAGAAAGGAATCTTACTAAAATTTAGTAGCAAACTAAATACTTGCCAAATTTGGTTAATACTATCAAAATTTGGTAAGTCAAGTATTGGTAACCATTGTAAGCAAATTCAGGAAGGATCGAGGATTAACAAGAAATGAACACGTATGATTCACCGGGCTGAGCTGATGCCGCTTTTATGCTTGCTTGTACTCCGATCCGATCAATTGTCCTCCAGCAAAAATCGAGGCTTGTGAGGAGAGAGAGACAAAGACTAGCGAGTGAAGTACGAGCAAGTACAATAAGATCATCTCAGCTTACTATTCATATGTATATATCAGTTTTGTCTTATGTGGAAGAGCGATAAAAAAAAGGAGAGATAAGAGATACGGCTCTTATTTAGTCGCAAGCATCGCATAGGAACATAGGTGCTATCGCCGGCTAAAAGTCGGTGTTGGAGCTGGCGCGAATGACTCATAGTGTTGAAGTTAGTGTTTTGTCAATAGCCACAAAGATGAAGTTAGTGTTGAATGTCCATATTAAATGCTTTAGTGTTTCTCTATAGACAACCTTTAGCCTTTAGAGATGGTTATTATACAAACTGATTTTATTAATTACTCTAGATGATATGGATGAGAGATAGAGTAAGTAGTGAGCTTTATTATTGTACTTGCCCTAAGGCGGAGAAGCCTGGAGAGAGGGAGGGAAGAATGCGCTGGCTGTATTTACTGAGGAGTCCGAGGGAGGCGCTAGTACTTTACAGAAAGAAAACAGAAATACAAAATTAACTATAGTATATATTTTGTGACATTTGCTCGAAACGTCGGTCGCTTTAGATAGCTGCTGTTAGGGTTAACAATACCGTACCGAAATTCACGAAAATCGAATGAAATTCGTGAAAAACTAGATGTTTTCTAAAGTCAAACGAATTTGAATTCTTGTCAAACAGTGGAGCGAAATTCGAACGAAAAGTTCAAAAACAGCTCGAAAAGCGACAAATTTTGAGCGGTTTTCTCGAAAATCGATTGCAGGTTGAAAAATTAGAAAAAATGTAAACAAAATTCTTTTAGGGAACTTTTCTCCAAACTTCGTTTTTCAAAAAGCAAATCACACATGTCATAAATCTATTAATACTAATTTTGGGAACTTTTGGATAATTTTTTTTTCAAATTTTTTGAATTTAAATTTGAACTTGAGCGATAAACCGAACAGTATGCTTTTCCGAACCGACGCGATACAAGTGAAATATGCAAAATCCAAACAGTTTTCGACGAAATTTAAAACCCTAATTGTTGTCTTATGCATAAACACATATAGAGATAAGACAGAGAGCACAAAGGGAGGCACTCCGTGGAAGGGCACAAATGAGCTTGACGATGGCAAGGGAGGTCACGCCGGCGAGCCAAAAAATGGAATTGGGCAGCGAGGATCCCAAGGGTGGTAATGGATTGGGCAGAGGACGCGCGCGTGGCTATACTTGGAAAAGAAGAAGATGGGTGCGACGTGTTCAGTGGACCTAGCACGGTGGAGATGACGTCCTCCTCACGACCTACCACCTGCCTCTAAATGTGGGCATCAGATCGGGTTTTCTAGGACTGACCTGTGGCACGCAAACACGATCCGACCCGGCAAAGCATGGTTGGTAGAGTCGTGCAGAGCCTAGAAGCCATATATGGTGGATGGTACGATATGGCACGTCAAGGTGGGTTGTGCTTGAGTCGACATGGCACGTCACAGTGGCATTAAGGCACAACATGAAATGGTTTGCTCATGGCTGTCACATGTGCCTACGCCACGTTGTATCTGGCCACCGCACGCGTCCTTGCCATGCTCGCTGCTTGAGATACTTAAGCCAAGGAGGTTGTCTCTTACACCTAAGAATGGTTAAGGCAATTACATATCTTAAAGACTGGGAGTATGTAGATAAGAGAACATAACATCAGACCGAGGATCAGAAGATTGCGCGCGCGCGTGTGTCTATATATATATAATGGTTCCATACTCCTGAGAGTACGTACTCCCACCTTGCATACACCGCTTAAACAAAATAATTATACCTCTTTATCCTTTTAAGCATACTCTAATAATTATACACCACTTAAACAAAATTTTTTTCATAAAAGTCCACTTTTATAGCATAATTTGTGTATATACTCGTTTTACATATGAAAAAAGATATATAGCAAAAATAAAGGGCTCCGATGAATTTTTTTCAAGCATGTCGCATAGGAGTATCTTAGAATTAGTATTTAAGTATACCGAAAGTGATAAAGGAGTATAACGTGTTCTTTTTCCTCAAATATTTGTGTTCACTGCTTCAGACCCATACATCTCTGACTCCTTTTCTCTTGCCGCAATAGTGCAAATGGACCGGACCTAATTTGGCATGGTACGAAATGGATACGACTGGCTAATAGGTTATGTTTGGGCTCACCAAAAGAGTCGAACAGGCACGGCAAGGCGAGTCGACTGGACCGTAGTGGCACGGCATGGTCTAGGACCGCGGCCTGTCGTGCCCATGCCGTGCCGGTTCGGTCGGCACGATGCCCACGTCTCATGGCTCATCGTCGCCACACAGCATGCCCTCACCCTGCTTCCTCGCCGTTGTCAACCAGGAGGACTACTGGCAAGCACCCCATCGCTGCAACATCCTCTTCCTCATTCGTCGGCATCACATATTTTCTCTTCCTTTGCTTCGCCCCCACCTCTTCTACCATCGTCTCCTTTTCTGTTGCCAGCTATCGCTACCGTCAGATCTGTCACCGTCATCTCCATCTCCTAATTGTTAGTTGGTTCTTGTGTACTACCCACGGCCCTCTTCTAACCCGTGGTCAGTGGCACCACCACTACTACCGCCCAATTGAGCGGCCACCGTCCCCCTCCCTCTATAGCTGGCTCTCGGTGAATTCAGATCCTAATCCAGCGAACCACTCTCCTAACTCGCTGACAATGAAGAAGCCACCGCACGTAGCACAAAACTCGAGGCACATTGCAAGGTCATAAAATCAACTGATTTCGCCAAAATTTTAGTGCAACAGATTTTGAGCGATTCCGTTGAATTGACGGCCGCTTCTGTCGTGCGGAAATCTCCGTCACTTAATTACGAGTAGTCGTGAGAGAGATGCAGTCAGCAGCTCGGCGACGAAAGGAATCGACGAAAGTGGACTCAAAAAGTCCGGGACGGAATGAACACATCAAGCCGGAGACTGAACGAGTAGTAATCTAGGTAGATCTCATTCGTCTCTAGCTAGTGGCCATTGCCGTGCTTCCTTCTGATCGATCACAAGTCCCTCTCTCTCTCTCTCTCTCTCTCTCTCTCTCTTCCAAGAAAGCAGGCAAGCATGCATGCATTTGAGAACCTTAAAGGATTGGAGCCGATTTTTCGACGGTAGGGATTGAAAAGTTTTTCACGATGATTGATCCCTTTCGGAATCTGCTTTTAAAACTTTTCACTTTCTTCCATTGTTGACATTTCTCAGACAATTGAGTTGGCGAAAACGAACCCGTTGATTTCTGCGTCCGTTTTTGCCGCCTTGGATTCGCGCGTGCCAGAAATCAACAGGTAGGCAGCTCCCAATTTCCACGCTTGCGAACAAATACGTCAAGGATGCAATCACTGTTGTAGAAAATGGATAGCCGAGCCCGAGCCTGTTGTTTTTTTCTCACATGCTTTGGTTGGTTTACATGGTGTTGAGAATTATTCTACTTGTACTCGTCCCAAAGATATTTTTCCTTTTTAATTTTTTTTTTGCTATTGTTAACAAAAAACAAGGGAATTTACATGTCCATATCAAGGCTCACCGAGGAAAATCCCGGGAACCCGTGTTTTTTTAGCTACTCGATCTAGCTCCTAGGTAGCTAGTAAGTGTATAAGCCCCAGCCTGGTTTGGTGCTACTCCTGAGTACTTCCTCCGATCACAAATAGTTGTCGTTTTGAACATTGACGTGGTCGTCAAAATATAGATTTAACCACTAATTTCTATTACAATATATTTTTAAAATCCAATAAAATTATAATATTATGAAAGTACTTTTCGAGACAAATCTACCAATATGATTTTCATGTATATATCCAATTTAAATATTTAAAAGGATATTAAGAGTTAAAGTTTTAAAAGTTTGACTACATCAATATCTAAAACGACAACTATTTATGCCCTGCTGTTTGGGTTTTTACACCGGCTTAAAAGTCAAAAATCTAAAGTCTGAATAATAAATAGGTAGCTTTTTATCTGGGTTTTTTTCAAAAACTATAAGTTTCCATATAAATAAAAACCAAAAGGCACCAGAGAGAGGGTTTTTTTTAGCGTATTGAGGTTTGGATTTAGATTAATAGCATGAAAATTAAGGTAAAATTGTCCGCCTCTACTACATATAAAAACCAATAGCCTTTAAACTGTTTAAATCTAAAAATTGGCTTTAAGTTATAAGGCAAAATGTCTAAATCTAAACAAACATGATGTAAGTGCGCGAGAGACGTTGGATTTACCGAAATGTTCTTCGACCTACTCCAGTAAAGAATGGGATACGGACTCATTTATTAATCTCGAGTGAGTGATAACCAGTGCTCCATATACTGACTTTAAGACTACGTCCAGGTGTGGCGCCACGGGCGTTGACTTAAGCAATACTACAAGACAAAGAAGAAATTCGGTAGCTAGGCAAAGGAGCCGTGTGCTAGCTAGGCCTAGCTGTAGTAGTATGCATAGTGGAAGTGACACAGATAATTCGTCTAATCGTCTTGTTCCAGAGATCAATCCAGAGGCCGGTGGAGATTAGCGGCAACAGATGGAGGTTGTGTTCGGCGCGGCCATCCTTGCTGTGGCGAGTTAGCCTGCAGCAAACTACAGCGAGCGAGCGAGCGTATATACATACTGTACTCGAGCCAAACGACGACACGCAGGCCGATTCTTTTGGAGAGAAAAGATGCAGATACTGGCTAGCTAGCTGTGGATTGATCGATTAGATGAGCGTAAGAATCGACGGGAGTAAAAGTTTCTGCAAGGCCGTGTTTGCTGCGGCAGCATGGACGGACGGACCGATGTACTGTTCTAGCTGGCATGCATGTGATTATTCTGTAAATGCCGGCCGCATGCGCACACAACACAGCACAGCACAGCACAGCACAGCACAGCACGCATGATCCTCGTGAAACATAACCGGCCGGCCTCACACAGTACACCATCCATGGTCTCTCCGATCAGCCAAGCAATTTCCACTGATGGAAGATTGATTGTACAACGACATGTACAAATAACATCCCGTCATCCTACGTTACTGACGCAGCAGTCAGTTTACAAAACTACAGCCTGCATGCTGCACATATTATATATACACATTCGGTGCAAGCATCCAAAACCATACAGAGATTTTGTTGGCGTCAAAAAATACGACGAAGAATTGATCGGCTCAAACATACTCAAACGTCGGGTTCGGTTTGGTTCGTGGTGTGCCATCCGATTTGATCCAGCAACCGACAAGAAAATTACAATATAAACAGCTATTTCAGCCGATTAGGTTTTTCAATAGAAATTTGATCCAAACAGCTATTTAGCCGATTAGATCACAAGTAAAAAGATAAATATAAACAGCTTGTTACGACTGTTTAGATGATTTGGTAAAGTTAGATTTTCTCGAAAAAGGCGATGCACAATAAGATCGGAGAAAAATAAACCAGGTAAATTGGTGTAATCGAAGATGATCAACAATTGACGATGCGTAACTTTATTGATCAGAAATGAATTACAAAGAGATTATAAATTACAATAGCTGCTCCTAGTCGACGGAAAGAAAATAAAAAATATATACAAGTTGATTGATTGTGTTGTTGGTTGTTTTCCAGCTCGCCTTAGGTCCTCTTTTTATAGCATGTAGGTCGATCGTATCCTTCTCCGACATGCCACAAACCATGAACCGTATTAGCCTCTATCTCATGCGGATAAATTTTTGTACTTGAACGGATGTCGGTTAGAATTCGAACTTTTAACTTAACTTTCTCTTTTTAACCGATATCAGCGATAACTATCCAAGTTCATCCTTGCCTAACAAATCAGTAGAATAATTTATCAAAATTTGGTGCTAACACACACCGACGCGTGTGGATTGGATGGCAGAAAAAAATAATCGAAGGCAAGGTCAAACGCAGCACTAGAACATCCTCAGCATCAGCAGAGGGAGTGGTAAGTAATAAAATAGAAACTTATATGCGGCGTGCCACGCCGTGGGCGTCGCTCTCCACGTGAGCAAATCGAGAAAACGCGCGATCGACGCTCCACACACGAGTAAATCAAGAAACGCGCGAAAAGGACCTAAAAAAGATTTTGTGTTTTCCGCAAAAGGGCTTAAACGTAATGTTAGAAAAACACAATAAGGACCTAAAAGCGATGCATATTTTTTTTTTAAAAAAGCACCTGAACGTTTTTTTTTCAAAAAGGACCTAATCGTAATTCTGTTTTTTTGGTAAAAGGACCTGAGCGCAAGCCTTAAAAACGCATAAAGGATCTAGACGTAATACGTATTCGTTTTCGGAAAGAAGACCTAACCATATTTTTTTTTCGGAAAAAGGAACTATATGTAATCTTTTTTCGAAAAAGGATCCGGATGTAATTTTTTTTGGCCAGCTCGGCGTGAGCCGAGCTGGCTTGCTCTACGGCTCAAATCAAAGACGAGGCAGGAAACTTGTAGGGATTAGGAAAGGTAGTATTCGTTGATTCCACTCGTTGCAGTGGTAGTGCAGAACTGCTGAACAACCCACCCACTGCAGATGTTGATGGGCGCCTGGAGCTGGAGGCCGGCGGATGTCCCCCTCGGCGAGCTGCACAAAGCCGGCGGATCACCTCATCCATTCCTGGAATGGGCGGCGCGGTTCATGTCTCTCCTTGTCAGTGTTGGTACTTCAATTGTGTAGCTAGCTAGGTGCGATGCGGACCAACCGAAGGAGAGAGGAGAGGAGAGGATTACGTCCGTACTACTCGATCCACCGGTATCAAGGAAGGCTCCAATCGAATGGAGTTGACGACGACGAGCCTCTGCCTAGCTACATGCACGCTTACTTTACAGGAACTTAGCATCAATCCAAATGACACTCACTCACGTACTCTATCAACTCCGATCCATCCACCAAATACTGGGTGGGACGTTTGCCACAATATATACGCGAGGTCAGGTCAGGTCAGGCCAGAGCTGCTGAGCTAGAGAAAGTATGGAACAGTTAGTTAATCTGCTCTGCTCTGCTCTGCTCTAATTTGATGCTACTGAAATGTGCTGGCCAGCTAGGACTACTCCCTTCCCTTGTGTGGACTGTGGAGTATGCTAATGGTACGGTGCAGAAAGGAAGGAGCATGCAATGCACCACTCGAATGAAATCACAGCGTTTTCCCCTCGATCGCTAGCTAGTAGTCTCCAATAATCCACCACCGAACCGACACTAGATTCTGTGGGATAGAATAGAATAGATAGATATAAAGCTACCCTAGCTGGATTAAAAAAGCAGGAAAAATCTCAATTAGCTCCACCATATATGTACTACTTTTCCTCTCGAAATTAAAAAGCAAACAAAAGGGATTGCAACCCATTCGGAACGAACGTTGGATTGGTAGTACATACGACTCGACCAGGGTTTACATTTTCGTTTTGTATTCGAAAACCAATATCTGGTCGGCACCGGTTCTTTGGGAAAACCGATCAAAATTTGGTAAAAACCGATCTTTTTTGCGAAAGTCAAACAGATGGTCAAACCGATTCAAAAAAACCGAAAACCGACGACAGAAAGAAAAATAGTGAAAATACAATGACAAATTGCAATATTTCTTAAAAAATCACAAAAAATCCAAATTAATCTATCAAACACCTGAGAGAAATTTAAATAATTTTTGAAATCATTTATTTCTTCTAAAAAAATCCAAAACATCAATTAATGAAAAGGAACAAAGACACTGTCAGATTTTTATAAATATTTAAAGATTTTTTATATTCTAAAATTTCGATATAACCGTAAATAGTGCCAAAGGATTGTGTAATAAAATTTTCATAAATATTAGACTTCATTTAGTAGCCATATAAAATCAAAAATAGAAGAGCACATACAATGATAATAGCACTTTCAGAATTTTTTAAAAATACACATATGTGATCATGTAGGGCTAAAGAAAGTGAAGAAGCTGCTGGAGATTGATTTCGAGCTGACGGGTTTTAACGAGTTGAATTCGAATAGCTCTTTACTTGAGCCGAGCTCAAGACTACCTAAATCGTTTGAACTTAGGAGAGTACAGGTTCGCTAAGTTTACAACCCTAGCGTTAGGCCCCAACCAAATGCATGGCTTCAAGATTTTTGTCGGGTTCAATCTAAAGGAGATGTTTTTGTTGGTAGCACGATTTAGGCCATGGGCCGCAAGAAGAGAGAGTGCTGCTTATATCGCATCGCATTCGCGGCCCAAAAGATTTGTGAGTCCGCTCCGTCCCAAACAACGCCAGTCCACACGGCACGGCTATCCCTATCGACCTATCCTTCCTTCCTTCCTTCCTTCCCCACGGCACGGCCCCGATTCGATTCCGGCCGCCATCTTCTTCTTCCTAGCAGCAGCAGCAGCAGCAGGAGCTGCATCGGCATCCAATCCAATCCCTAGCAGCGGCATGCGCGGCGGGCACAATGGCAGATACCGCAACCCTTGCCTGACGATGCACCAGCCGTGGGCATCGCTGCTCGTGCACGGCATCAAGCGCGTCGAGGGCCGCTCATGGCCCTCCCCAATCACCGGTCTCATCCTCCTCGATCTTCTTCTTCCAATCTACTCCATTCTTCTATTCACCGCCCATAATATGCATGTATAGTACTAGGTCTTGCTTAATTTGCCTCTCTGCATGCCCTCCCCTCCCGTTCTATTTCGCCTAGGTCGCCTGTGGATTCATGCGGCATCCAAGGTTCCCGACCCGGACACCATTAAAGCCATGGAGGATTTTTACAGGGAGATCTATGCCGTCAACGGAATCACCGAAATCAAGTTCCCCGACCACTATCCGGTTTCACGCCTGCTTGGTTGGTACCTACCTACGCCGCTGCTCCGATGTCTATTCTCGTCTTCTTTCTTTGTGCTGCAGCTCATGCCATTTACATCTTCCTTTTTTATGTGCTTCCATCTGCAGGATCCGTCGAGGTAGTAGGCTGTCTCAGGTCTCAAGAACTAGTCTGCTGGGAAGACGTGCCTCAATCTGTATGTTACTCCCTCCCTCCCTCCCCTCTCCTGCCCATTGCCTCACATATTAACTGCAAGGCATTCGATATCTTAATCGCCAACCAAATCTAAATTACTACTACCTCCGTCCTCGAAAGTAAGGGACAGAAGAAATTTTAAGACAGATTATGGTTTCTGGTGCAGGTCAGGCTTGAAGGATTGACTGACTTTTGTTGGCTTTGTGAAAATCCACAGGTGGGTAGGTGTTAAATCTCCCAAATGCCACGCCTATAATTCATCAGTCTTACTACTCCACTAAATAAATAGCGCTTGTCTCTTGCTGTGTTTCCAATCCCACCTTCTCAATCACTGCTTTGCCTACTTTTAGCTGAGTTGCTTGTGATTTTCCTGACATTTTTCGTACATCCATTTCTGCAGAAGTTGGTGGTTCCATTCGAGATGCGCGGTTACCAGGGTGTGTACAATTTAGAAAGAAGGGTGGGTTCTGGCTAACATAAGCAACACGTCCTCTCTTAATTTTTTTTTTCTATTCCCTTTTAATTTGTCCAGATAACCTTTTAAGCATATTCTGCCCTCTGTTGCCTCACAGATCTATGAGGGAGCAGTGAGGGGTCTTTCACCTGTTCAAGGTCCACTGCCTGTCAAGTTTCCACTTCCAGATCCGAGTGACCCCTTCTCTCTGAAGCCAGGGTCTCTTAATTTCGACTCTCCAAAGTCTGTACTAGAAAAATCCCCAAGTGTCGCTGCAGCGATAGCCGGGGCTCGAGCCGCAGCAACTCAGTATTCACGGAAGGATCATAATGCCACTGCTAGTAGTGACATTGAAAATCGAGAGAAATCTGTGGGAAACTGTGCAGATGGCAGTTCAGGGAGTGGCAATCTGCCATCCATTGTACATAACAGTCCATCTTATTCGCAAAACCAGAATCGACCATCTGTTGTCCACAACAGTGCATCCTATTCGCAAAATCAGAATCGACCATCTGTTGTCCACAACAGTCCATACTATTCGCAAAACCAGAATCGACCATCTGTTGTCCCCAACAGTGCATCCTATTTGCAAAACCAGAGTCGATCATCTGTTGTCCATAACAGTTCATCCCATTTGCAAAACCTGAGTCGACCGTCCGTTGGCCAGAACAGTCCATCCTATGTGCAATACCAGAATGCTGAGCCTCGGAGAAGTCCCAGACTACAAAATGGAGCTTCCAGTAGGGTGAGTGCTCATCCTCGATTTCAATCTAATTTTCATTCCACCAAGAAAACTGTAAGTATAAACTGAGCCAGTATCTAAATGAGCGTTGCCTATTCCTAGTAAGTGACATGATTTGGAATTTGACATGATCAATTCTTGCGTGTTGGCAAAACAGTAGATTTACAGGATATAGGATCAAATCTTAGGTGTTTAATCTCTAATAGCGTATCCGTATTGCGCTGCTAACTGTCACCGTGTGAATAACCTTTACCTACGGTACACGCCTAGATTGAATACACACATAGATTGTATTCACCTGAAAGAAATTTTAGGTGACTAATAATGGTAAAGCTTAGTTACCTAAAAAGTGTTTGTGTGGAGTTACCATCTACTTCCTCAGGTCACAAATATATATGTTGTTTTGGACATCAACATGGTCCTCAAAACGCAACTTTGACCACTAATTTATACTGTAATATGTTGTTTAAACCCAATAAAGTTGTAATATTATGATAATACTTTTCAAGACAAATCTATGCATATGATTTTCAAGTATCAAATCTAAATATTTGAAAAGATATCGATAGTCAAAGTTTCAATAATTTGACGTGTGTATCCCAAAATGACGTGTATTTGTGACTGTAGCCACAATCCTAATTTGTTATTAATGGCAAATAATAATCCCGAAATTACGGATGTTGGAACGGTGGGTTGGTTTTTATGAATCTAGGAAGGACGCTGTCCACAGTTGGATGTTGTCTCAGGCAGCGCCCGACTCGTAGGCCCACGTAGGCAACGTCAACCTTTGGGAGCCCAGACTCCATATGGTGACGTTTTTGTAACTTTGCCTCTGACTGGAACCTTAGGGAGGGAACCTAGTTTGGTGGCGGAGTTTAGGGCGAGGGGTCCGTTTTCTGCTGCAGCTGGCTACTCGCGACACTCCACCTCCACAGCGGCTGTTTTGGTAGTTTCATTTAGTATGTATGAAACATGCATGCATGTTCATTTGAGTTCCAAACTTGGTATCTCCTAGCCGGTGATTTTACTATTAATCATGCATTGGATACTGATTAGGGACTTTAGACATTGCCATGTTGAATTGAAGTGAAATATTTAATTTAAATGTGTTCGGTTTTTGTTAGTTTCTTATGCTGTGCATTTAGTGTTAATTAATTGTTGAGTTGAACACATGGTGAGCTAACCAAAAAATACACTGTGCTTCACTCTGTATGCAAACTAATATGTGCTTGGTTAGCTTGTTGCAGTGGCACTGAGGGAATTGAAGCAATCAAGCGTGTCAGGGAGAGAGGAGAGCAATCAGTTCCCAACAGCTGGCCTGAATACTTTGTGACGTAGGTAACTTACCTTGAAGTTTCATCATCTGCGTGCGACAATGTCAGCAGCTCCTCGTAGTATGGTAGCATTTGCTTGTATACTTTGTCATTGATGGTAGCACGACACTGACAGTAATAATGGGGCATGCATGTATTAGACGACATGGTGCTGTGCCTGTAAGCGGCTATGATAGCATTTGGGCCCGTTAATTGTAAGTTGAGAAGGAAGCGGTTATGGGTTGTATATGTATTCTCGAGGAAACTAGCCGTCCATAGCCCCGATATGGCCCAGCCCGAAAGCAATGTGGAACGTGCTTGCTGCCTTTCGAAGTCCATGACAGAGTCCAAGAAAAGGGCTTTTCCAAGTGCCCGGGATGTGGATTTTTTTTTTATAAAAAAATAATACATATAAAAAATTACAAAAAAGATACGTCAGAAAGAACCATTATTGACGACGACAGAGTTTTATTTAATCAACAGTTTTGTTGTTGATTCATTCGGTCGATTGGTCTATTTGGCTGGTAGACTTTTGAATCGGTGATAGACGTATATCTGTGTGATTATTTTTTTTGACGTATGTTTTCTGAGATTTTATTTAGAAATTGTGTTACTTAAAAATAATTCCCCGTATGTGTAGCAAAAAATTCCTGTATTGTCTCTTTCCTGGAAGCTTCCTGTGCTTCTCTCTCTCATGTAGTGATGTGATGTTGCATGTATGTGCTCGAGTCGACTGGACTGTGCAGGCTGACAGAAACCGCCTAGTTTGGCCTCAAAACAAGTCTCCCTGAATTTGAGTGAGACACACACACGGTCTCCGTCCGTATGACATTGCCTGGCTATACCCTGTGCATTGTTAAAGCTATTTATAATACGAGAAATGGACTACCAGTCTGTATCTATATCTTAGAAAAACTACTACTCCGTATAGGGTAGGGATCATTCTCTGCCTGATACAGCACTAGCACGAAATAGCTGATAACATTAATAAGAAGCTTAATTTCTCTCCTTCCAGGAAGCATCTCTGTGTGTTTGTTTTGTTTTCACCTCACCGAAAGGGAGGTTTAATTCTCTCTTTCCTTGCCAGTTCCTACTTCCAGTTCCTTCCAGGAATATGCACGCACGCAGGTGCATCAAACTACATGTGATTGATGTAGCAAGGAAATCTGAAGGCAATTGTGGTCTGCAGCGGAAACCAGACGCAAGAAGCTTCTTGTGAACTAGCTGATCCGCGGGTTGCTGCATGCGAAAAAAAGTGTCCAGACAAGCAAAGATTTTAACAGAGGAAAGAATTTTTTCGTAAAGACATAAAAAACAAAAAGTACCGATTTCCTTTTTTAAAAATTGAAAAATATCGCTTTGTTTTTTTTAAAAATTATTCCTTAAAAAAATTTAATGCCATGCGCCGAGATAGTTAGATTAAAAAAAAAATAAAGTTAATTTTTTAAAAAATAATTTAAAATACTGTAGATACTGTAATTTAGCCGTCGCAGAAACTACAGTGCTTGTGCCACGTGGCAGGGTGGTGCCTGGACTGCCGTACTTCTCTAAGATTATATATATATGACTATGTACCCGTGCGTTGCAACGAAAACTTAATTTGCGACAAAAAAATTATTTACAAAGAGCACTAATTCTGTCTGAATGATATTGTTCACTCTGAATGTGCAATGGTTGAATGTTTAAATCAATTCATCAAATCATAAAAATTCCGCGCACTGGTGAGTCGCCACCATCCGCGTGCTTCTGATCAGATGATGGCGTGGCTCAATCTGGCTCTAGCGTTTTTCCCATGTGGGGGTAAATACACGGGTTTGTTTGGTGCGTGCTGAAACGGCACTGGACGAGCCAACCGAAAACGCGAAATCTCACGACCCATAGAGCCATGCCGATCGTCATCCCGCCCTTTCCTAGGTCCGCGAGGTCGCAAGCACCAGCCCGCAAATACCCCACTCTAAACGCAATGCTTCCAGCTTTCAATCCGCACGCTGCTGCTGCAACCCTCGAACCCTAAGCAATCCCCTACTCACCATGGCGGCGGCCTACGACCAGGAGGACGTCGCACCGCCGCCGCACAGCTCGGCCGACGTGTACGACCCTAGCTACGTGCCTGACTCGGTGAAGACATTCGTTGTGCACCTGTACCGACACATTCGCGACAAGAACGTCTACGAGATCCACTAGATGTACGAGGGCGGCTTCCAGCGCCTCTCCGATCGCCTCTTCCGCGATGCGCCCTAACCCTCCGCCGAGGTCGTCGCTCCCTACTGTGATAGCGACCACGTCTTCCTCCTCCTCCTCTACCGCGAGCTCTGATACCGCCACGCCTACGCACGCCTATCCCCGTTAACCGCCAGCCACCGCGCTGATCGAGTTGTGTAACAACTACTGCGACGTCTTCAGCGTCGTCCTCTACGGCGTCGTCAATATGCGGCTTCCCAACCAGTGGCTCTGGGACATGGTCGACGAGTTCGTGTATCAGTTCCAGAGTGAAAGTGCATCTAGGCACTTATGTTATTTTGGTGATTAATGAATGTTATTTTGGTGATTAATGACAAACACTCATAATGACAATCTATGCAATTAAGTAAATGCTTAACTTAGTGCTTAACAAATGACAAACCTCTAATATGATTATATTGCTATGAGACTAACTTGTTATTGCCTAGTTGAGTATCAGTCTCATCTATTTAGAGGAAAATCAAATAGGAAGGTTAAGCAAAGATAAGGTATGCAATTTTGGTATCTATTCTATATTTGTTATTGCATTCCTTTTGTGCAAATGCATAGTGAACTCCAAGTAGCATGTTGATTTTATATATGCACATTGGTTCATGTCATATTTATTTGTGCATATATATTCATTTGAGTTCATTATGGTATGTATGTATTAACTAGAGTTAAACTTCATATTGCTATAGATTGACTTGGTGCATGCATGTTTGAGTTGTATATCTTCTCATGCAATTCTCTTAGTGAAGTTTAATCTAGTGTTGGATCACATATTTACTCTTACTCCAAATATTATTTGCACATGTACAATTCGTGTATATTCTATCATGTGCTTCATTTAAGTAAAGATTGTGATCCTTGCCATGATTTAATTGATTCATCACATTGGCAATTATCTCTCTAGTGCATATAGATCAATTACATATTCATCATGATGTACTTAGTAGAGAACATTTCTTATGTCAAGTGTTTCCATTTATATTGTGCTTCTTTATATGAAACACTTGTTGTAATCAATCGCTCACAAATATCAACTTATTCATATCTATTGAGCTTT
Organism: Otatea glauca; assembly: GCA_036346275.1. NCBI lineage: Eukaryota > Viridiplantae > Streptophyta > Magnoliopsida > Poales > Poaceae > Otatea > Otatea glauca. The sequence continues at coordinate 92,673,737 of CM070715.1, forward strand.
TGGGACTAATGTCTTTCATGAGTAGCTTGGAAAGAACTAGATCCCGTCGTGTATGATGACCAAGGTATCTTGGAGGATGATCATTAAGCCGAGGTCAACAAGACGGCGGTGTCACCAAGAGTTGAGGACTAAGTCAAGAGCAACTTGGCGTGGAGATCGTCAGAGAGGATGATCAAGTCAAGGTTGATAGGACGAGAGTCTCATGAGGTGAATCGAGTCGAGTTGGACAAGGCGAAGATGTCATCAATTATATGGTGAAGGTCTTCATGCATCGACATCAAGAAAGAAGACGGCAAGTGACTAGTTCTAGACTTATATTATTTTGATTTAATTTGAGTCTAAGGATTGCCGTACTATTAAGAGGGATGCGATGTCGAATGACTTTTAGATGTGTCAAGTGCTCAAGTGATCCATCCTTGTGAATCTTAGAAAGAGAGTGGTGTTGGTAGTGCGGAAAGTGAGGGTTGTAGGTCTCTCTTGATTTCTTTGTGAAATCTGTGTTTATCCTTTGAGTTTTGGGTAGTGAGACCTTGTTAGTTGTGTAGCCCTCGTTCTTAGCTTTGGGAGAGTCCAAAATCACTGAAATCGAGTCCGAGTCAAAAGTTATGCTCGTTTTTGTCGGGCTGCAAGGTGCAATCCGGAGTATCCGGACTTCAATCCGGACACTCCGGGTTGACTCCCTCTTGTCGTTTCTCAGTGCAATCCGAGTATCCGGTTTTATCCGAGTCTCCGGATTGTGCAGAGTTGTTTCCAACGGCTAGTTTTCTTGGGACCTCTATTTAAAGCCCCCTCTTCCCACTTCAAAGGTGAGTGTTCCCACCGATTAGAGGTGCTATACCCTTGTTCTTGAGCCCCAAAACACCTCTTTACCCTTAGATCTAAGTGATCCCCTTGTGAGAAGGGTTGGGAGAGTTTGAGGAGTGAGGTGCTAGGTTGAGTGAGATTTGAGTTGGTTGAGCACTTGATTTCATCTCCAAGCTTGTTCTTCGTGAGTATTTGTTACTCTTGGAGGTTGAGGACTCCTAGACGGCTAGGAGGTCGCCACGAGCCACCGGAGCTTTGTGTGGTTGGCCGTGGGAAGTTTGTGAAGGTCGGTTCCGCCTCCGTAAGGGAAGGAATCAAAGGAGTGAAGACCGCGAGTGCATTTGTGCAACACCGGAGGAAGAGGGTTGAAAGAGACCCGGCTCAAGTGTGACCGAGCCGCCTCAACGCGAGACGAGGATCCTCAAGGATCCGAACTTCGGGTGAAAAATCATCGTCTCCAAGTTTGCTTCTTTCTCTTGCTTTAGTATTTGGTTTTGAATCTTTGGGAGCCCCGATCTACTCTTTTGTTGTGTTTGGCTCCAGATCTTCTATACCCTCAGGTACCTGACATCATTAAGATCTTTTGTGTTCAAGTAGATTGTTGAAAAATTGCAGGGATTTAAAATCTCTCTTCGAGATCCTCAATCCGGAGTATCCGAATCCCTGAACCCGGACAGTCCGGATAATCCGGAGTATCCGGATTGAATACCCCGGACACTCCGGGTTAGGACCCTCGGGATCGGACTATCCGGAGTATCCGGATTGAATATCCGGACACTCCGGATTGTTCAGGAAACTCGGGAGATTTTATTTAGCTGCATATTTTTATTCCGCTGCATTTAGCTATAAAGTTTTTAATTCGCCTATTCACCCCCCCCCTCTAGGCGACATCCCCTGTCCTTTCAATTGGTATCAGAGCAAGGTTTCTCTTTTTATTAGACTTAACCATCTAGAGAGTAAAGGATGTCGACTAGAGGATTAGTGCACTCTCATGAACCACTTGTGCTAGATGGCACAAATTATGCTTCATGGAAATTAATTATGACTTCTCATTTTAAATCCATGAGCCCCCAAATATGGTGGATCGTAGATGTCGGCTTTTCCTCTCCGTTGAATGAAGTTGCTCCAACCGAAGGAGAGAGGAAATGCCTACATCTCGACGCTCAAGCTACTAATGTTTTATTTTGTGTTGTGAGCAATGAAATCTTTGATAGAATATGCAATCTCAAGAGCGCTCATGAAATGTGGATAAAGCTTCAAGAACTATTTGAATCATCCACTTCTATTGAGGATTGCACTAAGGAAGAGATGTCGGGAGATGAAACATCAAGCTCCACCTCAAGCTCAAGTGATGAAGAACCGACATCTCCATCAACCTCAACCTCCGCCTCAAGTGACGATGAAGATGCTCTTCCATCACAAATCCGTTGCTTCATGGCGAAAGGTAAGAATGAGGTAAGTGATGATGATGATGATGAGCTCACTTATGATGAACTTATGAATTTGCTAGAGGAGCTCAATAAATGTCTTGGAAAGGAGAAAAAGAAATATAAAATTTTGAAGCTTGAACATGAATCACTTCAAAATGATTATAACATGCTTCAAGAAAATCATGAATCCTCCTTTCCAAAGAAACTCATAAGCCTAAGGTGGATATAGGAATCTCATGTGATTTAATTGATGAAATGTCTTGCTTAAATGTTAATCCTAATATTTCATCAAAATTTGACATGTCCACCTCTTGCAATGATTTACCTTGTTGCTCAAATTCAAATGTTTCCACTTCCTCTATGCATATTGAGACTAATCTTGTAGAGGAAAACAATGAGCTCAAGGCCAAAGTCATTAGATTAGAAAATGACTTGAAGAAGTGCGTAAAGGGAAAAGCCGTTCTCGACGAGATCTTGAGCAAGCCAAGGGCGCCTCAAGATAAGCGAGGACTCGGCTACATCTCCAAGAGGGAGACTAGCAAGACAAGGCACAACGAAAGACTCTCGAAGATCATCAAGTGCTTTGCTTGCAACAAGAAGGGACACTTCGCCTCCGTGTGCCCAAATAAAGCGGAGATCAAGCCACAACCATCAACAATGAGGCGAACCGACAAAGAGCAAGTCAAGAAAAAGAAGAGACGCTCAAAGCCTACTTGCTACAATTGTCGGAGAAAGGGACACATCGGTAAGGATTGTCCCAAAGGTATCATCCCTAAGCCTATTATCGTCAATGATCATTATTTGCTTAGGAAGGACAAAAATGGCAATGTGTTTGCCAAGTTTGTCGATTCTCCCAAGTACTTGCAAAATTATGATATTCAATTGCTTAGGAGAAATGAATCTAGAAATGTGTTTGCTCAAAATGCTAGACTTCCTAAGACCAAGAAAAATCATGTTGATCATGTGCTTAGGAAAAATAACAATAGCAAACCATTTGCTAGATTTGCTAGATCTTCTAAGCCCTTGCATTGTAATGATTATTATGTGCTTAGAAAGGATCAAACTAGAAATGGATTTGCTAAAAATGCTAAAACTCCTAAGCCTCCTCAATTCAATTCCAATAATTCGCTTAGGAGTAATAACAATCGCAAATCCATTGCTAGTCATGTTAGTTCACCTAAGACTATTAATGTTAGGGCCATTTGGGTTCCTAAATCTATTGTGACTAACATTTTTGGACCCAACAAAAATTGGGTACCAACAAGTGCCTAGAAGTTTATTAGGTGCTTGAAGATGCATTGGAAAGCTTTGGCTCAATCAAGAGGATGATTTCATCATATGAAAAAGGGAGCCAAACTTGAGGATATTCACTCCAATCATGAATCAATGCCATCTCGGGTAACAAGTATTTAAATTGATTCTTATAGCTTATAGCCTTGTGTAGGTTATATTGCATTATTCATGAAAATCAATTTAGATTGCTTGATTATATGCTTGCTCATGCTTATTAGTTGTTTTGATTGCAATCTTGAGTAAGTTTGGGATAGTGGCACATTAAGGGGGAGTGCTAAATCATAACCATGTATATTACATCCCTACATGTGCCCATATTTTTATATAAGTGCAAATATATATATATTTTCAAAATCAAGCCATTTAGCCAAAAGTCAAAATTTTGTATACTATTAGTATTCTTGTGAAAACTAATTGCAAAATGTATACAAATATATTTGAAATGTTTTTCAAAGGTTTTGGCTTCACAAAATCCATTTTGAAAAGAAAATGAGTTTCATGATCAAAATCTAGATAGTAGTATCTTGTTTTGGATTTAAACTTATAATTTTCATAGTATTAAATGTAAAATGAATTTGAAAGTAATTCCAAAACGAAAATCCTAGAGTTGGTCATTCTTAACAATTCTTGTGTTCAAAAGACTTTCAAAAGACCAACCTAGTGAAAGTTATTTGATTTTGAAACTCTTGAAAAACTATATTTGACCCATAATTGTCATATTATTGCACTTAGTGAGTTTCTCCGCTTGGACCGGATCTTGTGTAGTATCTTGGTTCAAAATGGTATCTTAGACTCATACACAAAATTCAAATCTCTATATCTCATCTTATTCTTCATTTGAATCTTGTGTTGAAATATTTGGCTTTGTTTTACAAATAGCTATTTCAAAAGGACCAATTTGGTCAAAAGTCAAATCTTATGTTTAAAAGGCCCAAAATTGTGAAAAGCTTTGTAAAAGTATTCTAATATGTATTTCAAATGTTTTACAAGCTTTCAAAATGAAAATTCTATATTGAAATCAATTTTAGCCCGAAAAGTTTTTGGTTTGAACTAAAATAGCTTATTTAAGCATATTGCTCAAATCTTAGCATTCAAGTTGGATTTCATTATAAATGTTGGCTAGAAACCATCATGATAATCAATTCTAAGCCTTGGAAATTGAAATTGCATGAAATCCAAATTGAGTTGTATTTTAAGGCTTTTTATGAAAAACTATTTCCTATTTAACTTGCTTCAAAAAGGGTTAAAAGCAAAATATTTGTTTGAAATGCAAAATCTTATGAAAATAGTCTTCTAAAATGTTTTCAAATGTATTTCAAATGTTTTCAAGTATCTAACCCTTGGCTAGAAGCTAAAAGTCAAACTTTGGCCTAAAAAGGATCTTTTGTGATCTTGCTTTTGCATTTAACTTCAAATTTTTCTAAAGCAAAATCTATTTGGAGTTTGAAAAAGTGGTCAATACAAAACTCATAGGGTTGGTCATTTTAAGCATTTCTTTAGTTCAAAGTTTTTCCAAACGACCAACCGTTCAAAAGTTATAGCCATTTGAATTTGGCCAAAATCATCCAATTGACCCAAAATGATCTGTTGTTGCACTTTGTGGATTTCGCTATTTGAATTGGATTTATTTGCATATCTTGGATTGAAATAGTATTTCTAACTCATACAAAGCTATGAAAGTTCAAATCTCCATAAATTTCAATCCGGAATGCATTTTGAACATTTGGCGAAAATTCAATTTCTTTTCAAACCCTCAAAGCAAAATTTGGCATATCTTTTGATTGGAGACTCCTTTTTGGAAAATTCTTTTTGGAAAAGTTTCTTGGGAGTCTAAATAATGTCTATGCCTAATTTCAAATAATTTCAACTTAATTTGAAATAGTTATGCCTTTTTCTCTCTTTCGATCTTATTTGGCATACTCTTGCATTAAGTTGGATTTTACGATTTGAATGGATTTGATTATGCAAATAGGCTCATAAACATCTCTCTAAATCATATGAAGCCATATAAGTGCATATTACCATTCAAAACTCATTTGGTTCTATTTTGAGGATTTGGTGAAAATCTTAATCTTTTATGTGTTTCATATGCAAATTTCACCACATTTCTCAAAGTAAAATTTATTTATTGAAAATCTTTGTTAGAAAACCTTCTCTCACATATGGAGTTCATATCTGAAAAATTCTCAAATTTATTTGAACTCATTTATAGATTGTTGACTTTATTTGACTTAGTGTCAAAACTAAACCTCCTATGCTTCTTTTGATCTAATTTTTGATTGGAGGGTGATATTTGAGAAATTCTTTTTGGAGAAGTCTCTTGGATGTTCATGGATCATTTCTGCAAAATCTTATGGCTATTGGACTTCATTTGATCAAGATTTGATCCAAATTCAAAATGTTCAGTTTTAGGGATGAAGCTGAACAATCCGGAGTATCCGGGTAATATATCCGGAGTATCCGGATTATCCGGACACTCCGGATCAAAATACCGGAGTATCCGGATTGTACACTCGCCCAAATTTCAAATTGCTATCTACACTTTCTTGCAATATCTTGTTCATCCTATTTTGGGATTTCTCCTTTGCTCAAATCAATATTCAGTCTTCATAACCCTCAAGAGGATTTGAGCCGGATCTGTTCGCGTTGATGATTTTTGTATTTGAGCAATGGTTTAAAAGTTATAATCGACTTTGTGCTGCTATTTGCATCTTTTCGAGATTTTAAGAGTTTTAAATTGGCATCTTGGCAAGCCTTTCAAGATGAAAACTAAGTGAACTTATTCATTGCTCCAAGCTTCAAAGTGGAGCATATCTATTTAAGTTTTCATTCCAATGAAAGTGCATCTTTTGGCTAAGTTCTTTTAGAAATTGGATTTAATTGTAACTTAGCCTCAAAATGTTTCTCTCTTGCATAACTTCGAGTTTATTATGGAAAAGAGAAAATTTCCCTTGTAAGCTCAAGAGTGAGTTTGAATGTGTTTTACTCATTGTCTCTCTTACAAGTGGATGTCAAGATTAAATTTGAATGAGTTTCAAATATTTTCATTATAAAGTGGTGTAATAAAATCTTCAATTGATATCTTCAAATTGTTTTAAATTGCATGCAAAGAGTATTGTCTTGTATATCATATATATCATGCATGTTGTACTTAGACATTATCAAACTAACTTGGGTCAAATTAAAAGATATTTGTTCCGGAAATCGTGTGCTTGTCTATTGATGTTCAAGGTATTGGAAAAGGGTCACCTTCGACGGTGGGATGAAGGAAATGGAGAGGAGCTCCATAGTACGAGGGATCTAAGACCGGCGCGGTGATCATGACCAATTCGAACATGCGGTGGACAAGAATCGACAAAGGGACGATTTCTTTTCGACCATATTCAATAATGTCTTTGCACACCATTATGCTAAATTGTGTTATTCTAAATGGTGTTGTATTTTTCAATTGATATGATTAATTGGTATCTTTCAAGAGGTATCCTCTAATCCTAAATTGTTTTGAAGTGTCATCTAACTTGCATTTGGAGTTATCAAGAACTAAAAGGTACATATGGGTGACACATTGCAAAGAGGTATGCCCTTGATAAGTTTATGAAATTCTTGATCATGAAAGTGCATCTTACTTATACAACCTTGATTCATGATCTTGTATACATCTTGTGATCATATAAGCAATTCCTTCTTGTGTAATCTTCTTTATATGATCTTGATTGTTAGAATTTGATTTGATCATAAGCATGTGCTTAAATTATAAATTTGCTATATGATCTTGATGTTTAAAGAATATGTGAAATCATATTCGTGTGTCATGTTTAAGCATCACTTATATCCTAAGAATCATGACTTCTTTAATTTGGTATAACTAGAAAATTCTATTACCTAAATCTTGGAAATAATTGGTATCATATCTTGCCTAGATTTAGGGGGAGCTTAATATTATTGTCCTATTACTAGCTCCTTATCTTTATTTTATTTCTTCCTAATCTTTTTATTGAGTGTGCAATCAAGGGGGAGAACAGATTTTATTGAATAAACAATAAGAATCTTTTAAGCACCTTTTTGGGATTAATGACAAAAGGGGGAGAATTTATGGAATTATCAATTGTCCCCTAATCGATTGACAAAAAGGGATGATTTGTAAGTATGATCTCTTATTGTATCTTTATGCTTGTTTTAATGCTAAAATATCTTAATATTGTCATTTGGTGCAATTGATAATAGGTTTGTCATAAATCACCAAAAAGGGGGAGATTGAAAGTGCATCTAGGCACTTATGTTATTTTGGTGATTAATGAATGTTATTTTGGTGATTAATGACAAACACTCATAATGACAATCTATGCAATTAAGTAAATGCTTAACTTAGTGCTTAACAAATGACAAACCTCTAATATGATTATATTGCTATGAGACTAACTTGTTATTGCCTAGTTGAGTATCAGTCTCATCTATTTAGAGGAAAATCAAATAGGAAGGTTAAGCAAAGATAAGGTATGCAATTTTGGTATCTATTCTATATTTGTTATTGCATTCCTTTTGTGCAAATGCATAGTGAACTCCAAGTAGCATGTTGATTTTATATATGCACATTGGTTCATGTCATATTTATTTGTGCATATATATTCATTTGAGTTCATTATGGTATGTATGTATTAACTAGAGTTAAACTTCATATTGCTATAGATTGACTTGGTGCATGCATGTTTGAGTTGTATATCTTCTCATGCAATTCTCTTAGTGAAGTTTAATCTAGTGTTGGATCACATATTTACTCTTACTCCAAATATTATTTGCACATGTACAATTCGTGTATATTCTATCATGTGCTTCATTTAAGTAAAGATTGTGATCCTTGCCATGATTTAATTGATTCATCACATTGGCAATTATCTCTCTAGTGCATATAGATCAATTACATATTCATCATGATGTACTTAGTAGAGAACATTTCTTATGTCAAGTGTTTCCATTTATATTGTGCTTCTTTATATGAAACACTTGTTGTAATCAACTGCTCACAAATATCAACTTATTCATATCTATTGAGCTTTTGGGACTAATGTCTTTCATGAGTAGCTTGGAAAGAACTAGGTCCCGTCTGTGTATGATGACCAAGGTATCTTGGAGGATGATCATTAAGCCGAGGTCAACAAGACGGCGGTGTCACCAAGAGCTGAGGACTAAGTCAAGAGCAACTTGGCGTGGAGATCGTCAGAGAGGATGATCAAGTCAAGGTTGATAGGACGAGAGTCTCATGAGGTGAATCGAGTCGAGTTGGACAAGGCGAAGATGTCATCAATTATATGGTGAAGGTCTTCATGCATCGACATCAAGAAAGAAGACGGCAAGTGACTAGTTCTAGACTTATATTATCTTTGATTTAATTTGAGTCTAAGGATTGCCGTACTATTAAGAGGGATGCGATGTCGAATGACTTTTAGATGTGTCAAGTGCTCAAGTGATCCATCCTTGTGAATCTTAGAAAGAGAGTGGTGTTGGTAGTGCCGGAAAGTGAGGGTTGTAGGTCTCTCTTGATTTCTTTGTGAAATCTGTGTTTATCCTTTGAGTTTTGGGTAGTGAGACCTTGTTAGTTGTGTAGCCCTCGTTCTTAGCTTTCGGGAGAGTCCAAAATCACTGAAATCGAGTCCGAGTCAAAAGTTATGCTCGTTTTGCTGGCTGCTCAAGTGCAATCCGGAGTATCCGGACTTCAATCCGGACACTCCGGGTTGACTCCTCTCTGTCGTTTCGGTGCAATCCGAGTATCCGGTTTTATCCGAGTCTCCGGATTGTGCAGAGTTGTTTCCAACGGCTAGTTTTCTTGGGACCTCTATTTAAAGCCCCTCTTCCCACTTCAAAGGTGAGTGTTCCCACCGATTAGAGGTGCTATACCCTTGTTCTTGAGCCCCAAAACACCTCTTTACCCTTAGATCTAAGTGATCCCCTTGTGAGAAGGGTTGGGGAGAGTTTGAGGAGTGAGGTGCTAGGTTGAGTGAGATTTGAGTTGGTTGAGCACTTGATTTCATCTCCAAGCTTGTTCTTCGTGAGTATTTGTTACTCTTGGAGGTTGAGGACTCCTAGACGGCTAGGAGGTCGCCACGAGCCACCGAGCTTTGTGTGGTTGGCCGTGGGAAGTTTGTGAAGGTCGGTTCCGCCTCCGTAAGGGAAGGAATCAAAGGAGTGAAGACCGCGAGTGCATTTGTGCAACACCGGAGGAAGAGGGTTGAAAGAGACCCGGCTCAAGTGTGACCGAGCCGCCTCAACGAGACGAGGATCCCTCAAGGATCCGAACTCGGGTGAAAAATCATCGTCTCCAAGTTTGCTTCTTTCTCTTGCTTTAGTATTTGGTTTTGAATCTTTGGGAGCCCCGATCTACTCTTTTGTTGTGTTTGGCTCCAGATCTTCTATACCCTCAGGTACCTGACATCATTAAGATCTTTTGTGTTCAAGTAGATTGTTGAAAAATTGCAGGGATTTAAAATCTCTCTTCGAGATCCTCAATCCGGAGTATCCGAATCCCTGAACCCGGACAGTCCGGATAATCCGGAGTATCCGGATTGAATACCCCGGACACTCCGGGTTAGGACCCTCGGGATCGGACTATCCGGAGTATCCGGATTGAATATCCGGACACTCCGGATTGTTCAGGAAACTCGGGAGATTTTATTTAGCTGCATATTTTTATTCCGCTGCATTTAGCTATAAAGTTTTTAATTCGCCTATTCACCCCCCCTCTAGGCGACATCCCCTGTCCTTTCACAGAGCTTCTTCCAGCATCGTGCCAATCTCAAGAATAAGAGCGAGGATGAGCTCCAGCAACTCAAGCAGTTCGACAAGATAAAACGTTCATACATCCTAATTGATTCTGTTAGTTTCTTTTCTAACGTCAAGTCGAGATCGACGCAGCTAACGTTTTAAACTAAACTGATTCAAAATTTTAAAAATTTGTTGGCCAGATAAACTGCAAACTATGTAACAATCTCCTTCCATCTCAGCCGCTCGTGCTAGATCCAACAGATCAGGTGCTCTGGAGGAGAACGGATCGTCACCAACTCCTAATTAGAAGTAGTATATATATATATATATATATATAAGCCATATTCGAATATATTTTTCAAAAATTTCAGTTTTAGAGCATATATCCATCTATAACAATTCAAATGGAACACATGCCTTTGAAAAATATATACTCGAATTCAAATATTTTGAACGAGTTTGGATTGCATTCTTTGCTGATTTATATATAAAATCAGCACATACCTACAACCAAACTATCATAAAAAAGGAAAACTCTAGTTTGAATTTCAGTTGAAACTTGTTTGAACTAATTAGTAAAACCTGTTAAACTCAACATCCTAAAAATTTAAAAGAATATCGTATGAAAATACATAAGAAAAATATCTGTTTTAAATCATAAAGCCCAGGTAGCACGGTGCTCTAGGTAATTGTACTCCTTACACACACAGTTAGACGAGGACAGGACTACAGGAGTGGCTCCAAGAATGCAGGCCAGGCAGGTTCATCACCCTGCACAAGTTGCAGGGCTTGGCGGCTCTGATCCTTGTTTGTCAAGGACGAGGCGAGGCGCAGCGCAGCCATCCACGACACTTGCACTATTGCACCTGCAGTGCAGACAGATGTATTAAGACTGATTTCATTCTCTTATCCGGTGCGTTGAGATGATGGATACGAGCACGTTGCTAATTGGTTGCTCCGATCGAGTTAATTGCTTTGACAGGAATGGATCAATTCGGATGGATGTATGGAGTTATATTGTCACGTGACAGAGAGCAACCGGACGACGGAGGAGCTAGCTATATACGGAGTATACTCCTTGTGTTTTGCTTGGGCTTGGCGCTGAGACGAGCGAGACTACACACTATTTTATTTATTTATTTATGCAATTAATTGCAGGGAGTGGGTCGGGTCGTATGCAGGCCAAGGACGCTAGCTAGGCACGTCGATCCTTCCTGCTTGATTGTAAAATCGCATTTGATGACTCGATTTACTTGGATTAATTGGTGGCCAAGCCACATGTTTGATTAAACCGCATACTTGACTTCGCTTAAAGGAGACGTACGAAATTGGTCACTCAAACTTCGTGAGAAGTCGGTCTCATTATCCCTTGGATTGTTCTTGTGTTTTACTAGGTAGCAGAACTAAGGATAGAAGCTGCAAGCAACCTGATCTGATTCATCGCACTGGCTGGCAAGGCATTTCGGTTTTGTTTGGATGGCCCTACCGCACGTGGCATAAGACCACCCGCCCTCACCAACATCGTTGGACCTGCAGCTGCAGCTTTCCTTTCCCACGTCAGCTAGCTAGCTCAGCGCGCTGGCTTCCTATTCCCTCTTCAACCAAGGCTGAGGCCTTTGGCGCGCAGCACACTGTACGAGCGCGAGCTACTTATTATTCTCTAATCTCAGCTCAGCTGTGGATTGATTCCACACCCCCCATCTTTGATTCCCTCATGTATCGCAGCATAGCATACTCTCTACGAGTAGAATCAGAATCAGAATCAGAATCAGAATCAGAATGCATGCATATACAAGGACCAAGAGAAAACGCTTGTCTACAACCACTCCAGACAAGTCAAACATACATACACCCGTTGGACAGCCGTTGATTTCTCAAACCATTCCATTTCTTCAATTTAAAGAAGAACATCAACCAAAGGCCTCTAGTAGTACCTAAAATACCTACCGCTAGCTAACTGAATTAACCGGCAACCGCTTTTTTTTTCCTTTTTTTTTAAAAGAGAAAAAAAAAACCAGAGAGCGCGCGAGTAAAAACAACAGAAGTGAAATTGATTTGCCCTAGCTAGTGATCGGTCATCTTCCAGCTAGCCATCCATCGTGAGCAGGTCGATCTGTTTCTTGTGCATGCCGTGCGTCCATTGGGATTGGGATTGGGATAGGAAGCCGGAGGATCGAATCGAGAACTGAGATTCAGATGGAGTGGTGGCTCCAGCACCACGAGGTGGAGGTGGAGCTGCTGGTGGCCTCCTCGGAGGCGCCGAGCAGCTCCTCCAGGTACTCTGCTCCAAGGTCCTCCAGCTCCATCACGCCTTCCGCCCGCCCCTCGCTCCTCGCGGCCTTGGCCTTCCGGCTCGCCGGCCGCCTCCGCATGGAATGCCGCCGCTTGAGCGCCACCACGGGCGACACCCCCCGGCCCGCCGCCTCACACGACACGTCCACGCCCTCCAGCGACTGCCGGACCTGCTCCACGGGGAAGTTGAGCACGGCGGCCGCGCCCCGCATCGCGAAGGCCGCCTGATCGTAGGCGAGCGCTGCCGCCTCCGCGCTGTCGAACGTGCCCAGCCACACGCGCACGCCGTTGCGCGTGGAGTCCCGTATCTCCGCTGCGTACTTGCCCCACGGCCGCTTGCGCACCCCGCGGTAGCTTCTTGGCCCGCTCTGTGGCGCGCCGCCGGTGCCGCGCGCAGTCGCCTCCTGCGTCTCCATCTCTCCCTTGGGTTCTCGCTTCACGGGCGCCTCCTTTGGAGGCGTGGAAAGGTCCTGGGCGAGCATGTTGAGCAGGAGCATCTCATCGGTGTCATTGGTGTCGAATGGGAGCAGAGGGGTGGCCGGGACGCGGTGGTGGTGGTGGCTCCAGGGCGCAGAGTCAGCGGAGCCGGTGGAGGAGCCCGGCGAGTCGAGGGGAACGCAGAGCTTGTGGAAGGCTCGGGGCGTGGCCATGGCGCGGGCGCGGAAGTTGACGAGGCCGGTGGTGAGGTGCGGGGAAGGAGATGATACTCTGTTCCTGTTGTCGGGAGGCACAAGAGGAGGCTGAGGCTGAGGCTGGCTGCTGCTGGTCACCATACCATAATAACAACCATCAGCTGATTACAATGCACCGTCTCCACGCGCCTCTCCCTTTTATACCCGCCGCCCGGCACCGGGACCGGGAGGGACAGAACAGGGGAGGAGGGTAAGCTTGGAGTTGGACAGGTGCTCTGTTTTTACAACTCCCCCCGCATCGCATCTAAAATTCTATAAAAAAAAATGTGCCGATTTTCCGATGGTTGTAATCTGCGGAATAATTGTTCCGCTCACCTCCCTCATTCGCCCTGCAGCCGAGTCGGCACCGTTACCCCTCTCTTCCTTCCTTCAAAGTCCGGCATCGATGAACCCGGCCCTAAAAGGCTCGCCGGAGCATCACCGTAGACGAAGAAGGAAGTGATGGCACACAAATTTTCAAGACCATCTAACCGTGAGAAATTCGAATGAAATCACAATTTTTTCTAGCCGGCGTCATACATACTCTAGCCCGCATTTAAAAATAAAATGTTCATTGTTACACCTTCAACTTTCTAAAAGTCAACTTAACGCATCAACTATAAAACAAGTTATTTAACACTTTCAAAACTAGGTAAATTTACACTCTAATGCTTTCTAGAGAGTAGTTTTTGCTGACAGTGATCTAATTCAGGGCGGTTTGTGCCATATTGTCAGTCATGTCATCGATTTTTTTGCTGATGTAGATTTAGACGAGGAAAGAGGACGAGAAGAGAAAGATAATGTATATAGAGAGGAGTAAGAAAGAGATGAACAATGTGGATGTGAGCATCCTTCAATTGAATTGTCGTTACCAAAACTCGTTGATGTAGCTGTCAATATGGTGAAAACCAACTTCAGTGATATCCACATAATAGAAGTCACTATCTAAACCGTCTTACGATGTAAGTTGACCCGGTTTTGTAGTCGAGGATTATAAATAGAATTTTTTGCAAAGTTTAAGGGTTAAAGCGGACTTATTCCCATTTAAAAATAGGAATACGGTGATATTTGTAGGTGGGGTTAATTTTGGAGATGCAAAATCGATCCTTTCTTCTCCGGTTCTCAATTCACATTTTACTCCCGCTGCATCGTGGTGGTTTCCTCGGTCGGTCGGTCGCATACCGCTTGCGATCGTGTTCGGCGAGCCAGCATACCAGTAACACTTACTCTTATAATATAAGAAGAGGAAGCCCACTTAATACTATATTATTATCTAGTTAATAATACCTTAAGGGGAAACTGAATTTGCTTGTACTAGTAACATCACATGTAGTAGTAAGTAACTAAGTACTCCCCACTCCATTTGTAGCTTGAGGCCGGTATAAGCAGTAAGGGCAGGTGCCGTGGTGGCCGTGGGAAGATTTTGTATGGCTTGGGAATTGGGATGGCGAAAAAGACTAGTGTTAAAGTGAGTAGCAACTAGTAGTACTAGGCTACTAGCAAGCAAGGATTAATTAATTTAAGGCGCACGTGAGGCAATTGCGCACAAGCAGATCCATTGCACCTGCAGCACGCAATGCCAAGGCTACGTTGTCACTGCTTCTTCTAGTGCTGCGGGGAATTAACCTCGTGCCTCGAGTTAGTTGTTAATTAGAGTAATTCAAACAAGAGGACGGACGGTTCATGCTGAAATCAGTCTGTGACTAGTAATAACTGATGGACAATTGATTATCGTACGTTCCATCCATCTGTTGAAATCAGTCAGTAACTGTACTATAATCCAGAACGAACCAATTGATTGCTTAATTAATTTGTCCTGGTCTACCTGTAATAATTAAGAAGAGTTTTGTTTTACTTTAGTATTACTAGCTACTCCGTTCACAACAATTCGTCGTTTTTGACATAAACACGGTCTCTAAAATATAGCTTTCACCACTAGTTTCTGCTATAATATGTTGATAAAATCCAATAAATTTATAATACTAGGAAAGTATTTTTGGGACAAATACACGAATGATTTTAATGCCTCCAATTTAAATATTTAGAAAGGTATTGACAATCAAAGGACCGACCGCGCATGGCGCATGTGTAACTATTCGTAACCGGAGGGGAGGGAGTACTGGTTTCTAGAAGCTGGTCAGGGTTACCTGTGGATTTGAGGCAAATGGTAAGTAAATCGGTGTCCTGTTGCTTAACCGGGTTCAGGTGGAAATCTCGTTTGTGATGCGATGGAGCGAGCGAGAGCATTTAGGCCGTTGGTGGGTAGGTAGGCCACATGTGGATTATTAGCTAGGTGTCGTCTCATCCTATCCTAATCAGCTGAATCCAGAGGTAGGGGAGGGGGTACTAATGATACGCATGGCATGGCATGGCATGGATCATCGGACTCGGAGAGCAATATTACCAGTGCAATGTGCATCAGTGCATGTGGATGTGGCTGGCTGCTCCGATGATCCAGTCCACGTACATTGCATCTGCATCTGATATCGTCGCGTGCATTGCGTTGGTTGAAAGCTCGAATCGGGTTGGGTTTGAGGTCCGGTCCAGTTCCAGTCCAGGAGAAGAAAAAGAAGCTAAAAGCTACTACTCCACATAGCGCACTGAATTAATAAGCAGCGGCAGCGCTATCTTGCTCAAGTTGACGAATTGTTTCGTTACTCTACTAGCCAGGCCCAGGTACGCGGCCAGAAAGGGTGGGGTCAAGCAGCCAAGACTAGTCTAGCGGAGCCTTCTAGGGCTTTCTGGTCAACGGGAAAGTCTCGGCCAAACAAGTTTGCAGATGCATGCATGTATCATTGTACTACTGTCGGATCGGATCGGATCGGATCGGATCGGATCGGATAAGCATAAGCCTGCTTACTCTCAGCTCACAACTAATTGCAGGTAGATACCAATAAGGTATATATATATATACACACACATGAATTGGATGCCTGTTGCTGTGCTGTGATGGGACCGAAGGAACACTAGTCTTCCGCCTTTTTATCCGTATATTAGCCAAATTCCTACGCAATTGTACTCCAATGCATTTGGTTAAATTAAATATAATGTTGCGCGTTTTGGTAAGACAAAATATAGATTTGTTCTGATAAAAAAATTATAATAGTATTTTTTATACAACTGTAATATATAGCTCTTATATCTGCTTGATTGATCTACACCGTTATAATTTGTATTCATAAAAATCGATGACACAAATCTTTTTATTTTTTTTCTTCGATTAAGATGGAAATTTGTAGCCTTTAATTAGGAGTTGCAATGACTTTCTTTTCCCTTCTTCTTCTATCGTCTTATTCTTTCCAGTTTAACAGTAACCTTTTCATTTCATTTCTTTCGTGTCATTTGTTGCAGGAGCCAGCTGTATTGTTTTTAGTTGTTGCACGAGTTCGAAGTGTGCAATTTCCTTTCAAGTGTGACGGAGGTCGATATACAAATACATACATACATACAGGTGGCGGGGCGGTGGCGTACGCAGGGAGCGATGAGAGAGAGATGGATGAGAAGCAACCAGCAAGGCCGGAGCGGGCGCATGCAGATTGCAGAGCACCGTGCGCCCTGTCACCGTCACCACCACCCTAGCAAGCTACCACCACCTGCCAATCGATTTGGACATTAAAGATTAGTGGTGTTTTTCTTCTCTTCGATCTCAAGTTAAGAGGCTCCATCTCTGCAGGCTTCCCAATCAGGATGACGGTGGGATTGATTGTGGGCAATACGGTATTTGCCCGTACATGTCACAAAAGTTTACTGTGGGTTAATATAGCAACCCACTAAAGTTTATACGGATTGATGCGGCACCCACAATCCGCAAAGTAGATCTAGATAAACGGAAACTACACTGCCATATTGCCAGTAACACTGAAATAATGTCATCTCGTCCATGTATAAGAAGCAAATATGATTATAGGCATATCTTGCGCAATCTCATAGTCACCGTCCATGTACAAGAAGCAAATCAGAATAACCACGGTTCTGATTTAAGCGGGTTCGCGAACACTCGCGTCCACTTTCAACCTTACTTCCCAACCTCATTGACCGACTGTATGCGCTTCCGTGTGTGCCATATTAGTTAGCCACTAGCTAGAAACGTCATCATGTATACTTCATTTCATTGATGGTACCGAGATTAATATCAGGGCTAAGGACAAGTGGATATTATATTACTAGTAAGTTTGCTCACTAGATAGATACTAGATGGATTCGTTAAGATAACATGCATGCATGAATATAACTAGGGTTTCGGCGAGAGGAGCTAGCTAGCCGGCAGCGGTGGCCAGGACAAGGATTATTATTTGCGTAACTGGTAAAAACAAATATAGAAACATCCCTCTATACTATACTATACTATACTATAGGTGATGGGTCT
Source organism: Otatea glauca (assembly GCA_036346275.1). Lineage (NCBI taxonomy): Eukaryota > Viridiplantae > Streptophyta > Magnoliopsida > Poales > Poaceae > Otatea > Otatea glauca. Next base: position 92,691,349 of record CM070715.1, read on the forward strand.
GAATACGGGGTTGCATACGAGCTTCGATATAAAGTTTCTCTGAAGATGTTCCATCCACTTCCTGTACACACTTCACATATGCCTATACCACTATAGTGTCCGTGCTAACGCTACGATGACAGTACACCCGCTTATTAATTAAATGAGAAGATAAGTATGAATATAACACTTAATAATAAAAGAGAAAATTAGAATTTTAAATAAATTTAGAAAGAAAAACAGAACTAAATGGAGGTCGAATGGGCGAAAACGGGCTCCTAAAAGATTTTAAATCAAGAAAGAGAAAGAAAAAAAGAATTTTTTGATTTTTGATTTTTTTTGTTTTTGTTTTGCAGCTTCCACATAGAGCACAACGTGCTCTCTGGGCTTGGCCAGCGCAAGGGGGAAGGAAGGCCAGGGGTGGGCGGCCGGTCGCAGCGGGTCGGCACTGGTGCGGCGAGATCGCCGGCATCGGCGCCTGCGGGGGAGGAGGCACGGTTGCAGTGAATTTCGTCGGAAAAGATGACGGTGATGGCTTGGGTTACCTCGAAAATCCGACGATCTTTACAAGAGGGAGCACTTGGAGATTTACGCAATACGATGGGGGTAGAGGAGAGCTCACTGGCTTTTATAGCCCCGAAACAAGCATATACATGGAAGCCATAATTTGGAGTCAAATCGGATTGGGAGTAAATTTTGGCAATAGAGCACGAAATTTGGGGAATTAACACCATAGATGGAAAGAGGAGATTTGGTGCGGGATTGATGGAGTTTTGGAGCTTCTTTCTTGCTTTAATGGAGGGAGGGAAGAGAAGAAGCTTCTCTAGTCTGGGCTGCAGCTAGAAGAAGCTACAGGTGGGTTGCCTTCATTTTTTTAAATAAAGAAGGATTTTTTAAAAGATAGCACATTAGGTTAAAAATTTTTAGAAAAACTCTCAAAAAAACTTTCGATTATTTTTTACTTAATAAAATTATTTTTAAAAAAAATGAATTATAAATTTGCTGCATTAAATCATTTATTTAAATCTAAAAATAGAAAAAATTATTTAAATCTTTTAAACAAGAATATACAAAGGAAATGGGTCTTTGGGAACTGATCAGTAAATCAATACCTCTCGTGCGAATCGTGCGAACAACGAAACATGGGCACACATGGCCCCAGTACAACACTAAACTATGATAACTTCTTGAAGTACTTCATGAAGCCTAGGTTAACAAACTTACGGTAAAAACACAAACACATGATACGTAACTGAGGTGAACTCACCAGAGCGCAAGTATGGCGCCAGGTCGATGGTCGCGTTCACGGGGAAGGACGCCTTATCGGAGTACCTCATGAAGCAACCGACATCCACTGTGCGGCCGTCGGAATTGGGCGGGCACCCGTCGATGTTCCTCGTCGCCACCTTCAGGCACTGTGCGCAGCCGCTCTCTCCGACCGTTTCCACACACTGAGTCGCCGCGTACACGCCGTCGCTCGCGGCCGCCGCGGCGAGCCCCGGGGCAAGAGCAATGGCGGCCGCGACGTCGTCGACCAGCAACCTCGTCACGTCGGCAAAGCCACCGATGGCGACCGTGGAGCCGTTGCAGACCTGCTTTCTCCCGACCGTGCTGCTCCGTCTCCCGGTTTCCTTTTCCCAGCACGCAATGTAACGTCCTTTCCTTTTCCGGGACGTTTGTTTCCTTTTCCTTGATGATGCTGGAGGTGAGGGGAGGTCTGTTGTGGGCCACATGGATGATTAGACACACTAAATGATGGCCATCGGATGTGGGTTAGTAAAGCTGAGAAAAGATTTGAGAGGTTAATTTTGATGGAGGTAAGTTTTCCTTTATTTATCTTTCTTGGCATCAATAACAAAAAGAACCATAGGTGCACCAACCAAGGCAGAGATTGGAGATACTACGATTGGAGTGCAGTGACCGTACCCGAGAGAAATCTGGTCTGATTTTGAAGGAACAAATCGGTCTCCGCAGTTGAAATTGCCAACCGGGAATACAGGAAGCTAATATCTGTAATAAGCCAGGATGGTGACTCTACGGGATAGCAAGTTGCTACTTTTCCATTCCAGTGGCTCGACCAGTAACCAAGGTCGAAAACTCGACCATGGTTTCCCGGTAGAACCCCATTTCGCCCAAGTTGTTGCGGAACCGGAAAAAAAGAAGCGGTTTTTCGCACAGCTTGCTCATTGTGCTGGTCCCACTTTTCTATTTATTTGGCCGAAAAAGCATCGGACAGGTTGGAGTTCCAACCTTCTTGGGACTCCATGGACCAAGACTCTATTCCACTCCACCTAGATCTAAGAAAGAACCCAATGGAATGGGATATGCACCTTATCTGAACGTCGGCAGGCATTCCGGAATTCTCCTTTTTGGGCCCCGGGTGGGACTTGCTTTGCTTGCTTCCTAGTCAAATATGCCCTATCCGTCTTACTTTAATCTATACCCCTTTATAATGCACCTAAGCATTCTTTTCTACGTCCACCCCAAATAATGCACCCCACTAGAGATAGCCTAACCTTCATGCACCCAGCGAAACGTCCCCAGAAAATTGCCTCCATCAAAATTAACCTCTCAGATCTTTCCTCAGCTTTACTCACCTACATCCGATGGCCATTGTTTAATGTGTCTAACTCATCCTCGTGGCCCACAACAGATCTCCCCACCTCCAAAGATCATCTCAAGGAAAAGGAAACAAATATCCTGGAATTAAGGAAAAGGAAACAGACGTTCTAGAAAAGGAAAAGACCATATATTACGTGCTGGGAAAAGGAAACCGAAAAACAAGGCACTATACTAGTATGAATGGTATATATAATAAAGAAAAAAGAAACTTCCTGCAGATTGCTCAAACCACGTAACCTAATCAATGCGCCTATTCTCCTAAATCAAGACAAAAGGGATTCCACGACTCAAAGGACTTTTAAGCCCAAAAGGGACCTCGCAGACGGTACAGTACTCTACGAGAGGAATGCAATGGGATGGATGGTAGAGGGCTGCCTGCGCCCAAAAGCGATGATTCACTTGTCCCCTTGTCTATAGGGATAAGGCTAAAAAGAGAAAAAGCAGGGCTTGGCTTATTCTATTCATCTGCACCACCTGACAGAGATTCTTTCACAGCCTCGTTCAGCTAGTAGAATTCTTGAATTTGCATTTTGGGGTAAGGACTGGCATTTTCTAGTTCATATTTCATAGGTCACCATAACAATTCCTACCTTTAAAATTAGCATATTTTTAGGAACATATCGAACTTTCATCCCGCATTATCTGTGCAAGCCGATTCCTCCTTAGAAGAGGGAAAGTTCGTTGACCGCTAATGCCGCATCCACAGGAGGGTGGAAGTAGGTTCCATCATTTCTTGTTTTTTCATAAAAAAGAATCTGAAGTGGATGTTGAGCCATCTCTAGTGGAATGTACTATTTGGGGTGGACGTAGAAAAAATATTTATATGTATTATAAAAGGGTATAGATGCATGCACGATTCCATTCAAGTGAATCTGAAACTGCTGGCTGGTCTGTGTCTCTCCGTCCCTCGTTCTCGGGAACAAGTCTACTGATAGAATCAAAGTTTACTTATTGCGTTTTTTTACTTTATATGTCTGTATGTTTTAATACAAGAAAAATGGTTAATTAGTTGTAGTATATATAGCGGTTAGTAAGGATACGGATGGTTCAACAACATTATTTTTTTTTAAAAAAAAGATACAGTATTATTTTAATCTGTATATGGGATGTGTTTGAACTTATATTACGAAACGGAGTAAGCAGTGACAATACGTGAACCTTCCAAAATTTCCAATGAAACATGCTCACGTGTGAATTTGATCTATGTCCCTCTTAGCTAGCTAGAGGAAGGACAGTAAGAGGTGGACGGAGGAGGAGGTTGCTAATAAAAAAAGTGGGTAGCAAATTGCAGAGCCTCTTCTCTGTGGGATGTGAGGTCATTCATGAGTCATTAGGTGCTTAATTTAATTAAATGGATGGAGTACCTAATTAAGCAAGGGCCATTCCATTTTGACCCAAATGCGTCCAGTATAATGTCAATCAGGATTCAGGGGGATCATCACTCATCAGTAGGTCAGATGAAACCTAGAAAATATTTTCATTCATATGTGAAGTGGGCAAGAGAGGAACTACTCCATAGTCCATACTACATAGTCAGTTTCAACTAATTGACCATGCATCTTGGTCTGATATGATGTTTGGTTCAATTCGCCGGAGGCTATACCTCCTTCGTTTGTTCGCCACACTCATGTCATTTTCATTCTAACAACAGTACTAACTTTTTCGATCTACTCACTTCCTTTAATGACCAACATTTTTTCCAAGTACACAACCAAAACTTATCACTTCTCTTGCTTCATAATAATAATAATAATAATAATAATAAAGTCAGCCTTTGATTCTTCATTAATTCGCACTAACTTCGTCCAAGAACCAATACGAATGAACAACTATCATTGAAAAAAAAAGGGGCATATTATAGTTGAGCAATTCTGGAACTTGTGCTTTGAAAACGACGTCTAATTGAGGAACAAACGTGCATGCTAATTAAGATGAATACCCATCCAAAAAAAGATTCGATGCAAACCACCAAGATACGTAGACAGACAGCTTTGAACTTTGAAGATTGACTTGCATCCGGAAGATGGATGGATGAATCGATCCAAGTTTGACTCGACTTGTAAGAGGTGGAAAGCTACTACTCCTACCAAATTTCGCATTTGACCGCACTTTGATGCAAATACAGTTCAACGTATAGATCAGCATATATATTCCCGACTTGTAAGGTTAGCCTTAATTCCCAGCTAGGCAGCTAGCTAGTGTGGCTCTCCCGTTGAAATCATGGTGTATATACGCCCAAACGGGACACCAGGGTGTCAGACCACCATGATACGCGAGTTCAACCCAAATTTAGGGTTATTCTTTTTGAAAATTTAGTTTTACAATATATACACGCCTATAACAATTCGAATGAAGCGCATATATACCTCTGAAAAAAATACTTAATTTCAAATATTTTGAACGAATTTGTATATTTATATATATACAGGAAATCATGCGCGAATTATCATTGCATTGCGTACGATGTCAAATAAAAAAAACTATTAATTGTGTGTGTGCAGCAATCACCTAATATTTACGAGAAAAATGTCCCGAGTCTGGCAAAGAGCCGAGACTATATATGGCTGTCAAGTGAGTGTGACGCGAAATCATCATGTTCCATCCTTTTGGCGTTTTTTTTTTCAAATCTAGCACTTCTATGAAATCATTTACAAATTTTACCCTCTTTTCACCGCAAAAGTCGCTCCCACGTCTAGATAGCGCGGAAGCCGGTGAGCCGCGAGAGCAGGCTGGCTAGCGCGGGACCAGCAGCCGTGTAGCTTAGGAGGAGGGCCGATGCCACGACCGGAGAGCGCGGGAGGCAGCCGGGGAAGCACGAGAGGTGGCTGCCATGGGCAGGGAGCGTGGAAGGTGAAGCTCTTCTGTGATTGGGAACAGAGCTAATTATGCAAATACGTTTAAGATGGGGCTAAATTTGCAACTAAAAAAAAGTAGAGAGGAGCTAGAAAAAAAATGAGTTCATAGGACACAACCAACAAATAGATAGAGAAATAAACAAGCCCATCAAGACCACCTAGGCTACACCTTAGCAAATTCGTTCTGACCGGTCTAAGAGGACGAGATTCGTGGTACTCCCTCTGGTGACTGATTGTCGTCGTTTTGAATATAGATATAATTATTTTTTTGAAACTTTGATTATTACTATTTTTTAAAATATTTAAATTGGATACATGAAAAATCATATAGGTAGATTTGTCTTAAAAAGTACTTCAAATATTATAATGTTATTGGGTTTTATAAATATATTATAATAAAAATTAGTAATCAAAGCTGTGTTTTGGAGTCCGCGTCGATGTTCAAAACGATAACTATTTGTGATCGAAGGGAGTACTACTCCCTCCGTTTCTGAATACATGTTATTCTAGCTTTCAAATTTTGTTTCTAAATGCATGTTATTTTACAATTTTGAGATAAGTTTGAACTGTTTTTTCTTTATATACCCCTACAATTCATGATTCTCAATGCTATTTATTATTATATAATAGAGTAACACATATCATGCGGCTAACATGTACTCCCTCAGATTCCAAATAGATAATGTTTTAGAATTTTAATTTTAAGATAGTGTAGATATAATTAAATAATCCTTATTTATGAGTCCACTTATTGCTCTTAGATGATATGTGTTACTCTATTATATAATAATAAATAGCATGAGGGCAAGTACAATAGTAAAATTAAAATTCTAAAACATTATCTATTCTCAGCTTGTATAATATCTGTCTCTAAAGGTTGTCTCTAGATGCTGTGCAATAATTATCTCTTCTCTCTTATATATAAATAATCTACCTATGTTTCTGTACAAAGCTGGCTACTAAATAAGAATCAACTCTTTTCTCTCTTACTATTTTATATAGGATGAAACTAACACGTACAAATTAATAGTAAATTAAAATGATCTTATTGTACTTGCTCTGATGCATCCCGCCATCTAGTTATTCCGCACAGGCTCACCATTTTTGCGAATCATACGCACTCTCACATAGCAGCATGAAATAATTAATGAGATGAATTAAAGCGCATGCATACACGTGGCGTGGGCAACTTGCCCGCATCCATCAAACTCGCTCCTCAGTGCTGCTGCTGGCCCACCGCACCATTAATCAGTACTGAGGTGATGGATTATCAACAATTAATTCTCTATCATTGATTAATGAAATGAAATGGATCGTCGCTCTAATCATTCATCCGCAGTGCAGTACAGTACAGTCCAGCGCTTGCTACAGTATGTTTGTAGCACTGTCCATTGGGCAGTCAGTCACGTACGTGCAGGCCCAGACCGTCCGGTTACAATAATAATAATAATAATAATAATAATAATAGTAACTAGATTAAAATCCCGCGTGTCGTCACGAACAATCCTTAATTTCAGCACAGAGAGAAAAATTCTTTTAAAAAAAAAAGCTAAAAAAATTGTAGCTCAATTTTAAGAGATAGGGGGAATTTTTTTCCAAAAACCATTAATTTTTTTTAAAATAATTTAAAAAAACACCGTAACAGAGTGGGAAAATTTTTCAAAAAAAAAAATAAAACAATTTTTTTAAAATTAAGCAAAATGAATTTAAAAAACACTGTAGCTTCATACCGTAGAAACTACAATGTTTAAGGAGTGCATGGCGCCGGGCTGACAGGCAGCCTGTAGCTCCCCAACGTTATATAGATTACCTGTCGATAAGCTAGAGAGGCCGAGTACAATAATAATAACAATAATTACCTGAATGAGTGATAACGATCCTAGCCACGAATCCATTGATTGTCCAGCTTAGGCACCTCATTTTTTTTTTCAAATCTAGCCACCTGTGTGTGGATTTGCAAATTTGTCCTCCTCCCCCTGCCGTACCCGAGGAGCGCAAAAGCCGGCCAACACCTCGGCAGGGCAATCGAACGCCGCAGGCGAGCGCAACAGGAGCTCGCTGCTACGCCTAGGTAGCGCCGAAGCTACTTTGCCGCGGTGAGCCATGCTGCTCCTGCGGTCGGGCGAGCTCCGCCGACTTTCATGCTCCCTAGGCGCGGCATGTCGGTTTTCGCGGCCCCTGGGTACGGCAAGGAACATATGTCGATTGTTGCGCTTCTACGATGAGAGAGAGGAGTCTAAATTTGCAAATCCACACATAGGTTAGATTTGAAAAAAAAAAAGATACCGAAGGCTAGAAAAGCAATGGTTTCCCTAGCCACACCTTGGCTTCTACAAAGTACTTGTGGAACCTCTCCATGCCGCCCGGCGGCAGAGAGATGCCCACCTCCATTTCGTCGCTGCCCCACGGGCTCTCTACTAGGGGCGAAGTCAAGCTTAGGCTAGCATGTGTTGCAATTAGAAGTGGATTGAGAACCTCTTGTGCATGTGTTGTACTTGAGGAGGATCCTAGTGCATGTGTTGCACTTTGGAGGTCACCGAAGTGCATGTGTTGCACTAGGTAAAGTTCAAGCGGGAGTGCTTGACTTGTTACTCTTGGAGGTTGTCGCCTCCTAGACGGCGTAGAGTGTCGTGCGCGGGAGATCTCAACGGAGGTTGTGAGAATCCCCGGCAAAGTTTGTGAAGGTTGGAGCTTGCCTACCCAGGAGGGAAAAGGAGCTAACATTAATGGATTCGAGGTGAGTGCTCAATTCGTGGAGCCGGTCCAATTCGTTTGGGTTTACCTCAACGTGGACTAGAGGAGACCAGCAAGTCTCCAAACACCATGGTAAATAGTATCGTGTCTCTTGTGTTTGGATTCTATTCTTTATATTCAAGCAATTTATATTCATAGAATTAAATTGATTGATTGCTTGTCTTTATGATTGCAAATTGTTGTTAGAGACATAATTAATTAGTGCACTTAGTGAGTCTAGTTTATTTAGGCCTTAATTGTCAAAATCTTAGTTTATCGCTTTCGCTCATTATTTAGGTTTTGACTTAGGCGATTGTTAATTAGAGAAGTAATTTTTAATTCTGCCTATTCACCCCCTCTAGTCGGCATCCTCGATCTTACAAATGAAAAACAATATTTTTGTAAACTTTTGAAATATGGCCTAAAAAGTAAACCACTTCAAAAGAAACCATATTTAGAGTGAAACACGAAAAAGATTATCTAAAATAAACTTTGAAATGATAGATGAATGTGTTTCAAAGAATACTCCTTATTTTATTAGGCTTTTCAACAATGCATCATGACTCACTTGAAGAGTCCATAATTTGCCTAATAGGACTTAAATGAGGAATCCATTTAAAAACGCTTCAAATTTTCAATAAAACACCTGAATATTTTCAAGCTTTTGAAAATGAAGTCGATATCACTTAAGAAAGAAAGATACTAAGTAAAAACGATCTGAAGAGGTGATTCTTGAAGAACCACTTGTAAAATACCACTTGTTAAAAAAAGCATTGTCAAATAAAATATTTTTGTAACCAATGCTCAAACATGGAATTCTCCTCTTCAAGTATTTCAATTTACAAAGGATCTCACACAGAGAGTACTTGAGAGATTGAACTTACAATTTAGCTCAAAGAGGAAAACTCATATGGATGAGTTTGAATTACCATGTGAACTTTAAAAATGCATAGGGATAGAAGATACCACTTGTTAAAACACAACAATACCCGTTAGCTGGATTTTGGTTTGAATAAATGATCTCTCAAAGATTTAGAAGATTTGAAGGTATCGGAGCAAACAAAACCTGATTTTAGATATACCACTTATAGATAAATGCACAAAATTTGATTAAAGTAAGCTCTCAAGAGATTCAAGAGATGAAACGTGGAGCTATTTGCATTTGGATATGCGCAAGTTCTGTTTTGAAAAGCTCTTGCATAAAGGGACCAAGTAGATACCTTTTGAAATCAATTCAAAAGAAACCAAGTCGATACCACTTAAAACCAAAACCTTTTATTTGAACTGGTTTTAAAAACCTTTCAATAAATAAAAGAACCAAGTTGATACCATTTGAAACATCATCAAACATTTTTCAAATGATTTAGAATTTTGCACAAAGATACTTTGGGATCATAAAAATCTTTTCCAAAAGGAAATTTTTGAAAAAGGAAACTCCAATCAAAAGATATCCCAAAGACAGTTTTGAAAACCACAAATTTATTAGAACTGACCAGACTTTTCGGTGCTACCGCTGTTTAGGTGCGGTAGTACCGACTTTGGCAGACTCAAATACAATTTTTTTTGCAAAATCTTTTGAAATGAAGTCCAAATAATTTGAAATTTTACGAAAATCAACTTTGGACTATTTTAGATATTTTAGAAATCTTTTCAAAGATAAATTTTCCTTTTTGAGAAAAGATTTTGGCAAAATGCGCTTTGAGGCATAAAAGGAAATCAAAATTTCTTAAGGACTCAAAGTGCAACTCTAATTTGGATTTCATAGAAATTAAATCCTCATGGCTTGAAAGATTTGAAATAATTTTTGAAGCCATGAAACCACTTATAAAGATAATGAAATCCAACTTGAATACCATAATCAAATAATAAGCATAGTTAGTTTATTTGTGATCAAATCAAAGCTTTTTGCAAATTTGATTTTAACATAGAATTTTTTTGACTTTAATGCTTGTAAAACATTTTAAATACATAATAGAGTACTTTTACAAAGATTTTTGCAAATTTGGGCCTTTTAAAACATATTTTGAGTTTTGACCAAAAGGGTCATTTTAAAGAACCACTAGTAAAGTAAAGCAAAATTTCAACAATACAAAAATTCAAATGAAGCAAGAGACAAGATATAGAGATTTGAATTTGGTGTATGAGTCTTAAAATACCATTTTGAACCAAGATACTACACAAGATCTGGTCCAAAAGGTGAAACTCACAAGGTGCAATATTATGACTAATATAGGTTAAACAAGGTTTTTCGGTGGATTTCAAAATCAAATAAATTTTGATTGGTTGGTCTTTTGAAAATATTTTGAACATGAAAGTTGTTAAGAATGACCAACTCTAGGATTTTTGTTTGAAATTATTTTCAAAATCCTTTTACTTTTAATTATTTGAAAATTATAAGTTTAAAAGCAAAACAAGATACTAACAACTAGCTTTTGGACTTGAAATTCATTTTCATTGTAAAATAGATTTTTGTAAAGCCAAACCCTTTGAAAAACATTTCATAAACATTTGTATACCATTTTTAACTATTTTTTCAAAACATTATTGATAGATATACACATTTTGAGTTTTGGCTAAAATGGCTTTTTTTTGAAAACATTTATTATCACTTATATAAATATGGGCACACATAGGGATGTGATATACATGGTTATGATTTAGCACTCCTCCTTAACGTGCCACTTCTAATTTTTCTCAAGATTTCAATAAACACAGATAGGAAGCAAGAGCAAGTACATCAACAAGCAATTAAATTGATTTTTCATGAGTAATTCATCTTAACCTACACAAGGCTAGAAGCTAATACTATCAATTTAAATACTTGTTACCGAGATAGTATTGGTTCATTATTGGAGTGATCGACTTCATGCTTGGCTCCATTTTGCAAATGATGAAGCCATCTTTTCCTTGATTGAGCCAAACCTCCAATGCATTTCCAAGCAGCTAAAAATCTTTTAGGCACTTTTTGGTACCTAATTTTTGTTGGGTCCAAAAATGTTAGTCACAATAGATTTAGGGACCCAAATAGCCATAACATTAATAGTCTTAAGTAAACCAGCACAACTAGTAAATGGTTTGCAATTGTTATTCCTCCTAAGCGAATTATTGGCTTTGAATTGAGGAGGTTTAGGAGTTCTAGCAATTTTAGCAAACCTATTACTAGTTTTATCCTTTCTAAGCACATGATGATCATTATAATGAAAAAATTTAGAGGATCTAGCATATCTAGTAAATGGTTTGCTATTGTTATTTTTCCTAAGCACATGATCGACATTGTTTCTCATAATCTTAGAAAATTAAGCATTTTGAGCAAGCATATTTCTAGATTTATTTCTTCTAAGCAAATAAATATCATTATTTTGTATAGACTTAGGAGATTTGACAAACTTGACAAACACATTGCCATTCTTGTCCTTCATAAGAAAATAATGATCATTAATAATAATAGACTTAGGAGTGGTATCTTTGGGACAATTGTTACCGAAATATCCCTTTTCCTGGCAATTGAAGCAAGTGATGCTATTAGGTCCTCTTTTGGTACTCTTGTCTTGCTCTTTGCCTTAATGTTTGTGATGTGGACTTGTTCTCCACTTTGTTAGGGTATACGGAGGCGACGTGTCCTTTCTTGTTGCATTCAAGGCGCTTGTGAATCTTCACATGTCTTGCGTTGTGCCTTGTCTTGTTATTCTCCTTCAAGATTTAGCCGATCTCTCTCTTGTCTTTCAAGACCTGTTGCTTGCTTAGAACGTCGTCCAGTTTGGTCTTCCCTTTGTAGCACTTTTCTAAGTCACTTCTCAATTGAGTGCCTTGTTCCTTGAGCTCTTTATTCTCCTCTACAAGATTAGTCTCTAAATATATAGAGGAACTTGAAACAATTTTATTAGAGCAACAAGGCATATTAATTAAATCCTCGTAAGGTATATTAATTTAATGATATTAATGAAAGAATGGCTAAAGAATAACACGCGGGCGAAAATACCACTTGAAAACAAAACATGAAGAAAAAAAGCTGCAATTAAATAGAAAGAAAGATATAGGAAACGACCTCGTGGAAGTCACGTACGTACAGGAGATTCAGAGAGCGTGGCATCTCGAGCTCGGACGCCGCCCAGACCAGGAGTCACCGATTATTGCACCGTCTGTTTGTTGATTTGGTTCCTGGACGCAGGTGGTAAAGTTTTAAATCTCAGCTCAATCTTAGATTTGAAATTTGTAGGTTAAATTAAAGTAAATTAAGTTTATATTTTTAGTTAAAAATGTAAATAAGATGACTGATGTAAACACTCTTAATATACCTATAGCTTCAATTCCATAGATATGGTGGATCTAAGTATTCCTAACTCTATCAGATCTATTGATCTGATGGAGCTGGAGCTATACCAAACACAGCCTAAGTCATTTACTTCGGTATTATGGTCCCTTTTTATCGTTATCTCAATCCATGTGTAAAATCAAAATAAACTTATTCGTTCATTCACTTGTGCAACGGATACAGACACAGACACAGACTTGGTTGCCTCCCTCCCTCAATCCGTCATGGACGAGACGAATATATATTGCCTAATCCACAGAATTGAAAGGTCGCTGGCTTCTCGCACACTGCGCGGCGCGTGCTAGCTCTCCATCTTTCCAATTCACGCAATTCGATGGCCGCCGGCTTCGACCGCCTACGCGACCTCAAGGCCTTCGACGACACCAAGGCCGGCGTCAAAGGCCTCGTCGATGCAGGACTCACCACCGTCCCGCCCATCTTCCGCCACCCGCCGGAATCCCTCCACGGCTCTCATGAAGTCGACCACGTCACCATCCCGGTCATCGACCTCGCCGACGTGACAACAGAATACCGGCGAGCCCAGCTGGTCGCCGAGGTGAAGGCTGCCGCGGAGACGGTGGGCTTCTTCCAGGCGGTGAACCACGGCGTGCCGGAGGCGGCCCTGGCGGAGATGCTGGCGGGGGTGCGGCGGTTCAACGAGGAGCCGGCGGAGGCCAAGAGGCCCTACTATACGAGGGACAACGGGAGGCGCGTCAGGTACCAAAGCAACTTCGACCTGTTCCAGTCGCCGGCGGCCAACTGGCGCGACACCCTCTTCCTGGAGATGGCGCCGACGGGGCCGGCGCCCGAGGAGATCCCGCCGGCGTGCAGAGGCATCGTGGGGGAGTACACGAGGGCGGTGCAGAGGCTGGGCGGGACGTTGCTGGAGCTGCTGTCGGAGGCGCTGGGCCTCCACCGTGGATACCTGGAGCGGGACGGCGGGTGCCTGGAGGGGCTGAGCGTCGCCGGCCACTACTACCCGGCGTGCCCGGAACCGCACCTGACCCTGGGCACCACCAGGCACTCCGATCCGAGCTTCCTAACCGTGCTCCTCCAGGACGGCATGGGCGGCCTCCAGGTGCTCCACCCAGCACCAGCAGGCGGGGGCGGGCGCTGGGTGGACGTGCCACCAGTGGCAGGCGCGCTGGTCGTCAACATTGGCGACTTCCTGCAGCTCATGTCCAACGACAGGTTCAAGAGCGTGGAGCACCGGGTGGTGGCCAAGACCACCGGGCCGCGAGTCTCGGTGGCCTGCTTCTTCCGGACACATGGCGCGGCTGCATCCGCGACGGTGCTAAGCCCAATCAGGGAGCTGCTCGTCTCCGACGCGCGCGCGGGGTACAGGAGCGCCACTGTGGAGGAGCTGGTCGCCTACTACAGGGACAAGGGCCTCGACGGCCGCTCTGCACTCCACCACTGGAGGCTCTGAATTGCTCAGCCTCTGCACTCCACCACTCCACTCCACTCCACTCCAGTCCAGTAGTAAGCTAGAAGATAGCAATCGCTCCCTCCTTCGCGCGCGAAGCTCAACTCTATCTTATATCTGTTCACTATGGTCTTAACAAATCAGAACAACTGGAGTATCTCTAGTATGCTTGTTTCGAAATCAACTGTTTGTATCTGTCCGTATTTTCTTTCTTTCGCATTGCGTTGGCGTGCACTCCATACATAATGTACATACGTACAACTTCCTCATCCAGTCTTGAGCAGAATTTATCGAGCAATCCACCGATCAGCTCCCATGAGTAGCATGCGTCATCGCTGCCAACAGGAGATGAATTTGCACATAACTTCATTCGGCGGTCTAGGGAAAAGCTTCCCAGATGCTTTCTGATTTTCCAGAGAGTCCAAGCCAGCGCTGCAAAGCTCAAGAATCGAACATGGGGAGTATTATGTATTAGCACCCCCTTGATCTAAGCACTTCAACCGGAAGCCAGTCAATGAAGCAGGGAATTGACCTCTCCCAGTTTAGGGCCTCTGTAATGCAACACCAGGCAGAACGAGCCAGTACACAATCAAACATGACATGATCTACCACAACGAATACAGTGTATCCCTCCTTTCCAATTTGTTTTCTTTAACTGATGTGCAGTTTCAACTTTATCTCGATACACTTGCCACGGGAAAATTTTAGTTTTATATGTATCTTGCTCTTCCATAGCTTTTGAAGCTTCCTACAGACAACACCCCTTGAACTGAAGAGTGAAGATGTCTATAAAGAGACTTAACCGAGAAGCACCCCGATTTTTCCGAACCCCGTGAAATTTTTTCTTGGTCCTCGTTCATGTACACCTTATTCAGTTATGTTTTCACGAGTTCCCACCGTTCTGCTTCCTCTTTCCCCGAGCTTCTTTAATTTTTAGAGCACTTCCAATACATTGTTTCTATAGTATTATATCTAAAAACATCCACATCATTAATAAATAGTACTAGATACTACCCCTCCAACCCTTTGTATCTTATATACATGGAGAGTATCAAATAAATATCATGCAAGACATATAATAAAGTTGGATACAACCCTCCTCTTAATACATATTTTTGTTGTATCTTTCTTTAGTTCATATGAATAAGCTGTTTCTCATACAAGAAATAGCTTATATGTCCCTCTTCTTTAATCTTCTCTTCGCGTAAACATTAATCATACATCGTATGTTAAAGAAATTGTTGACATAAAAATATTAAGATCTTGAGAGTAAGGGCCTGTTTGGTAGAGCTCCAGATCTCAGCTTCACCTGAGATCTGAAACTTGTAGGCTAAAATAAATTGAATTAAGTTTATATTTTTAGTCTAAAATGTAAACAAGATGATCCATCTAAACACTCTTAATGTACTCACAGCTCCACGGATTTGGTGGAGCTAAGAATACCCAACTCCACCAGATCCACAGATCTGGTGGAGCTGGAGCCCTACCAAACACACCCTAAGACCATCTCCAACCGTTTCCCAGGGTTTCATTCCCTTCCCAGCCCCAGAAGGGAATTTCTTCCCAGATTCCATTCCCTTCCCAGCAATGCACTCCAACAGATTCCCTTCCCCATTCCCTTCCTTTCCCAGAAATACCTAACTTTTCCTCACCCCTCTCATCCAACCAAGCAATTCTATATATTGAGGGGTTGCATTAATCAGGTTAGTCACCCACAACCCATTGCCAACCTCAGAATGAGTCCGTTCATTTCTTCCTCAAGTGATGAACAATCCTTTACTGATGATGAGGACTCCCTTCTCTTAGCAATCACAGAGGAGGAGGAGATAGAAGAGCGAGGTAAAAACCGTCGACGGGGATCTGTTCGAGGCCATGCGGTGATCAACCGAGGTCACGTTGAAGGGGCGGCTCAGCTTTATGGTGATTACTTCGCTTCCTCCCCCGTGTACGGCGACGCATTTTTCAGGCGGAGGTAACAAACCAGTAGTCCTAACAAATATGAATGATGTACTTGTAAAGTTTCATTATGTCTATAAGTCGTTTCGCATACGCAGGTTTCGGATGAGCCGCTCCCTATTTTTGCGCATAACGAATGCTATCGAAGGACACGACGTTTGGTTCCAGCAAAGTAGGGATGCAACCGGGAAGCTTGGTTTGTCACCTCTTCAAAAAGTAACTGTAGCTCTCCGTCAACTAGCTTACGGTGTTCCTGCTGACGCTGTGGACGAGTACCTCCGTATTGGGGAAAGTACGGCCATTGTAGCTCTCAAGAAGTTCGTGAAGGCGGTGGTCTAGGTTTTTGGGGAGGAATATCTCCGATCTCCTAATGCAGAAGACATTGGTAGACTCCTAGTTGTTGGTGAGCACAGGGGTTTCCCTGGAATGCTTGGTAGCATCGATTGCATGTATTGCACCTGGAAAAACTGCCCGAAAGCATGGCAAGGGGCTTTCACAGGGCATACTCGCAAGCCTTCCATAGTCCTCGAGGCGGTTGCTTCGTATGACCTGTGGATTTGGCATGCTTTTTTCGGGATGCCAGGAAGCATGAACGATATTAATGTGTTGCACCGTTCTAACATATTTTCTAGAGAAAATGATGGTACAACTCCGGAGGTAAACTACATCGTCAATGGCAATCAGTACGACATGGGCTACTACCTCGCGGATGGCATTTACCCAGAGTGGGCTACCTTCGTTAAGGTGATTGCAGCGTCGATGGGAAACAAGAGGGTCTACTTCGCAGATGATGCGATCCATTGCAAGGAAGGATGTTGAGAGAGTGTTTGGAGTGCTCCAGGCTAGGTTTGCCATTGTACGGGGCCCCGGCCGATGTTGGCACCAGAGTACATTAAGGAATATAATGACTGTATGCATCATTCTTCATAACATGATTGTGGAGGATGAGAGGAATGGGGCATTACAGGACATTAACTTCGATTTTATGGGAACTCCCGTCGTTGTAGGGACGTCACCCAACGGGTCGGTCTTGCACTGCATACAAGCAACTGAAAGGCGGAGGGATCGCCAACTTCACCATCGGTTGCAGGCGGATCTGGTCGAGCACCTTTGGTCACGGCACGGGGGATAATGCAAGTGTAATAAGCTATGTTTCGGTGTGAGATTGTTATGTATCGCTGTTAGGTTCAATAAATAAGTGCTCGGTAACCTTTCGTAAGAAGTTTGTGTGAAATCATGTGCTGAAGTTCTGAAGTTTGCTGAAGTTCTAAAGATCCGTGGTAGCTGAAGTTCTGAAGATTGGTCCGGCGTAGCCTTGCAACTCAATTTCCGTCATCACCTAATTCAGTCATCTTGCAAAGGTAATATCTTTTGATCCGTAGATCCGATCGAGTTGATTTTTATTGGGATAGATTCATAATTGAATCTAGTTTCTACAATTAAAATTTCATGTCAATCAACGGTTGGATCTTCGGTAATATTGTTTTTTAAGATAGGTCCAGCGTAGCCTTGCAAATCAGTTTCCATCATTATTTGATCTAGATTTGTTTCAGCCGTCTTGCGAAGGACATAACTCTCGATCCACAGGTCTGATTGAGTTGATTCTTTTTGGGTTAGCTTTGTAATCGAATATAGTTTCTACAGTTAAAATTTCACATCGATCCAACGGTTGGATCTTTAGTAATTTCTGTTTTAGTGAATATGTGTCAGACTGTTTTCAAGTGGTCCAGCGTGAACTGAATTTCCCTGCTCCGAAGCGAAGTTTGGTCCGGCGTGAACTGAATTTCCCTGCTCCGAAGCGAAGTTTGGTCCGGCGTGAACTGAATTTCCCTGCTCCGAAGCGAAGTTTGGTCCGGCGTGAACTGAATTTCCCTGCTCCGAAGCGAAGTTTGGTCCGGCGTGAACTGAATCTCTGTCCGAACTCCGAAGCGAAGTTTGGTCTGGCATACATGTGCAAATTTAATCTGGTGCAATAAGGTTCTTGTTGAATACAACTCAAGTGATCTGAGGTTGTTTGGGGTATTTCAAAAGTCGAAAAATTGATTTTAGCTTCCGCGCAATCATTCACCCCCCTCTGTTTGCTAGATTAGTACATTTCGATCCTACAGTTTGTTCGAAGCCTCGAACCACAAGTCTAGAATAAAACTAGATAGTTCAAACATTAACACAACAATACAACAATAGTAAAGGCCCTCACTCAAACAGGGATGACATAAGGCAACAGTTATTTATTCATTCGATGACGACTCATCACAATCTCAATCTGTTGACTCTCGTAGTACTCGCGAAGCAATCCGGTACACGAGTTCAAGTCGACCTTCATAATTCTTTCATTCTCCGCTTCCTTGGACATGGCCAATTTTTCACGCTGTATTTCTACCATAGCAGCTCTGGACTCATTCATCTTGTCGAAATGGTCAGAGTACACACCCACAGATGACATACTATTCGAACTAGCACGCTTCCTCGCGGCCTTTGCAGCGTCCCGGCCTGGTGGCCTTTCCCCCTCCTCAGAGGATGCTTGGGAGGCCAGATCGATAGGAATGTCATTGGACCCTTCATGCGTTGCACCATATCGTACTGTCTTTTGCTTCTTGTGGGACAAGTGCGAAGACCACCGGATGATCCGCCGAGAGTACCCAACAATGGTGGAACGCGAATGGCTTGCCCTCAATGTCTGGTACATCCTAGCGGCATGGGCCATCGCAAAATGAGATAACAATTATAAGACTCGGAGACATGATTAATTATGAAGTGACTACAAGTCTTGATCAAGGCGGGGACATGTCCTTACCCTATCACGCTCGGTGCTCCCACTCGATGTAAACCGTCGGTCGATTGAGATACCAAACATATTTGCTAACACACTCATTTATCAATGACGGTGGTTAACCATTCCTTTCTTCGACCTTGCCTTCATGTGTTCCTTGCTATTGCTTTTGTAATAATCGCATTCTGCTCCAATAGGTATCGGACGATTGGTCCTTCCCAACAATGGGGTCTTGGCTCACATTCAACCAAGCTGAGACTAGAACTTCATCCTCCTGCGCACTTCATTTGGTCCTCTCTGTTCTGGAGCTGTTTTTGGTTCCCTTCTTGACGTGCGTGGACCGACTTTGGGCAGCATCAGTCGTGCCCATGCTCGGAGGTGCTGGCGGGGGAGATAAGCCGTGTACCACAGCGTCAAAGTCATCCTGAAGGTAGTTCGATAAGAAAGGGTCCATGTCGTCCTCCCTGATCATTGAAAACACACACATAGTTTGTTATTACGGAATCATGGCAAAGCAATGTGGGAACAATATGAGTTAACATGGAACATACATCACATTGATGTAAATTACGGTAAGGATTACATTCATAGCCAGATGGTGCAAAATACAATAAAGCTCACTGAGCAGTTCAAAGCCACATGGTACAAAATAACAATATGACTGAGCATGGAACAGACATGTAGATCTAAACAAGGTGGCCCGAACGATCGGACTCGATGGACCAATCGCTAAGTAGATAATCTGTGGAGTAGTCGCTCAGCAGCATGGTAGGCTCAGGCTCAGCTGCATGCAATTGGATTTGGGCTTGGGCGGGCCTATTGGAAAACTAAACTGGGGTGATATAACTTTCATTGTGGGCCCACTAAGACCTTGTCAGTTGGAGGAGTGAGCGTGGAAAAGCAGTCTAGAATATAATTCTTTCTTTGGTTGGGCAATCTGTGATCCCGTGCCGTGCTACCAGCTAGGGGTGAAATTCCGATCTGGTCGGGAGATTTGACTTTTTAAGCCTGACACAGGATGTGATCTAGATACTTAAATTTGGATTCGGGATCACATTCAAAGCAGTCAATATCTGTTAAATACAGGACAGGATCCGGATATCGAATTTTTTTCAATTCAGATATCTAGCAAGACCTAGACCATTTATTACATATTTTTCATAACAGTCTATTTATCTTCACAATTAGTTAGTTCTATTGATCCTTAAGTAACATATTTTTTCTACGATGTCTATTGGGTTTGGTTGATATATACTCCCTCCGGTCACAAATAGTTATTATTTTCGACATCGACACGGTCTCCAAAACATAGCTTTGACCACTATTTTCTATTATAATATATATGTAAATCCCAATAAAATTATAATATTATGAAAGTACTTTTTGAGACAAATCTATACCTATGATTTTCATGTATCCAACTTAAATATCTAAACAGATATCGACAGTCAAAGTTCTGAAAGTTTAACTATGTCTATATCCAAAACGACAACTATTTGTAACCGGAGGGAGTAACTTGCTATTATGGTCATGTACATTGTTTTATTCAACATATATTACTTTATATATGTGTGCATTATCCGTATATCTTTATCCGTTTCTCACCCGAATCCGTTACGTATCTGTCCCGTGTCTGTATCCCAAATAACCCGAATTCGTATCCATATCCGGTTCCGAATCCGAGAAAAAAATGGGTTAGGATACGACAGGAGCAATATCCGCCCGTATCCGACCCGTTTTCACCCCTAGTGCCAAGTGGGCTACTCGCGGCCCAATACTGTGGGCACGACCCAAGCACAGCACGCCCGTTTAGCTTTTCCTAATTCACATAGACTTTTTAAAAAGTTTTTCTACATTCTTTTGAGTTTTTCTAATTATTTTAGATTTTTAAAAAAAACTATGTATTTTTTTCAAACTTTTACGATTTTCCAATTTTTCTAACTTTT
Source organism: Otatea glauca (assembly GCA_036346275.1). Lineage (NCBI taxonomy): Eukaryota > Viridiplantae > Streptophyta > Magnoliopsida > Poales > Poaceae > Otatea > Otatea glauca. The sequence continues at coordinate 92,711,948 of CM070715.1, forward strand.
GTTTTGATTTTTTTTGCGCAAAACGGGCCTGCCTCGGCCGGCAAAGCCCATCCGCTCATTTGGGCCTGCCTCGGCACGTGGGCTAGCACGGCACGACCCGCTTGCTAGCCGACCTAAACAGGCCGTGCCGTGCCGGGCAGCCCATTTGACCACCACTAACACACACACACATATTTGTTATTTACATACTTGTCAACTACTCTTCACAAATTCTGTTGCAATCTATTATTTGATATTGTCGAATAAATCTCGCTTTATGCAAAATAACTTAGAATGATCATCTCCTTTGACATAGCCAATCATTTACTTATACTTATAATACACTACAAGCCTTGCTGAGTACATATGTACTCACCCTTACTTGTTGATATTCATAGGTTGATGAACCTGCAATCCCCGACGATTTTACTACAGGTTACGATGGCTATAATGACAAGTTTTTCTAGGACTTTCTTCTTATCAATTGACTGTGGTGTATTTTGGGTTAAAGGTATACAACTGAACTTTTGTGTCTTCCGCTGCACTCTATTCGGTCCTTTAGGCCTTATTGTACAAACTATGTTCCGTTAATATATTTGTATATAGATATAATGGCAATATTGGAAATGTGCGTACGAGCTACTGATCATGGAACTAGTGCAGTATACACAAGAGACTCTTTGGTATTCCACGCCAAAAGAGAGAGTCTCGACACGTGCTGTACACTGAAAATTGTTATCACTTGTTTCAGGCTTTAGTTGTTTGCTTACGCTTGTTATTATGCTATTATCACAGTTCAGACTTCAGAGTTCTTGTCACCTACTTGTTCTATTACGACATTCCGGTAGGATGTCAAATGACTGAACATTTCCCTGCTGTTGGTTAGGGTCTCACAATCGCATGTGCGGCAAAAGGAATGTCGTCTCAGAATCAAGCAAGCACTACTTGACTGAAGCAACTTAAGGAACTTTCTCCTTCTGTCTATGAGTTGTTGCTCATAATTTTTCCGGCCTAGATATGCTCTCTGTCGCCCATTACAACTGTTTTCCGTACCATCGTGTACTTATATTTCTTGAATGAGTTGATCCTGTTACAAATTTGCAGCTACACCCAAGTACTGCTTACTACATTTGTTATAATTGTCCTGAGACATGCTTTGTTTCACCTGTTACATACTTCAAATATTGTGCTCTTTAAACATGATTATACGCCAAGTGAAAGTAAATGCTATTCAATATGACCATGTAGTTGTCTCCTTGCAATCTTGCTTCAGCTTCAAGAAGTTTGGTCGAACATACCTTTTGGGTTTCCTGTTTCTTCTCACATATATAGGTAATTGTCAGAAAAATGCAGTTTGAAATATGTATTGGTCTTATCTTACTAGATGTGGAACATTCTGGTGTTAAGGCTAGAAGCATCAAACTATCGATTCTTGTTCTTGTACTAATTGGGGAACATTCTCTGTTGTTAAGGCTGGAAGTGTCGATTCTTGCAACTTGCCCATCAAATCCGACCTTTACGGCCTCTGATCATATATCCATATTGACTTCCCCCCCTCACCCTACAAGGCAGTTTACTTGTAGCTTAACTGTTAGGGATATGGGGTTAGGAGATAGATAGTACTTCCTTGCTATTTATGAGGATATTTGGAGTATCTACTCCTTAGATGGGCTATTAGCCTATGACCAACTCCTCCTAGGTTGAAAACTAAAGGAAGAAACATTTTTGTCGTCAATATTCTAGTCTCTTGAGCTGCTATCATGAAGTAACTGCGATGTGAGATGCGATAGGGGGCATTGACGGCCATCGAATTATGAAGTTGTACAGCGGAGAGGGTTCCATTCCATGTAGTAGAAGTAGAGCTCACATGGAGTCCGCGTGTGGCTGTTTGTGCAATGATATGATATTGGGATACTTTTCTCTTCTACTCGTCTGCTGGACCTCAAGGTATATGCCTGGCTCTGGCCTCTGGCTGGCCTATTTCCTTGCCCACCCAGTGAGGCTGTGAGTGCGATACAGCTGGATTAACTTCGGTTCGACCTAGAACTGAAGCTGAAGATGTGGACACCCAGACCCAGCCCAGTTTATTTGGTGTTGGTCAGCGCCTTCATTCACTTGAGAATTACAGTGACACTGGGCCCTTCTGGAGTTATTTGTGACTGGTCCTTGACAGATTTAAGTATCGGGAGGTCATTCTCATGGCATCATAGCTTCCTAGGGTGGTCACTCCAGTGCAGAGGCGGAGGGGGATTAGAACTATTCTGCTGCTGATCTAATTAAACTGCACACTCATTGTCTGTTTATGGTTGAGATATATTGTTGTACATGCACAAGAGGCTAGCAATTTCTTTTGTGTCAGAGATAACTCAATATCTCAACTTATCGTATCTTTTAGTTTTATCCAAATAGATTGTTAGTCTAAATCTGCTACAACTCAAACTCTTTTGGCTATATAAGCTACCCTCATGATCCTTTAACTATTACACTGCATTGTTTCTCGTGTTTTTTTCCTCATTCGTGAGGTTTTTTTTCATTTAAAATTACTATCTTCTGTTTTACCGGGCTAACCCTAACACATAGTATAAGAGCCTAGAGTTCTACCGTTCTAGATCGATCGGCTGCCCCCGGGAGGAGTAGACTCCCGGAACGGCCGTCCACCTCTGGAGACAACTTCAGCAGCTCGTCGCCATCGGCTCCTCCGGCCGTCCGTCAGCCCGCGTCACCCGCACAGTAACAAAGAGGAGTTTTTCGATCTACTGGATATACTGTTGCGCCGTCCTCCGTCGTGACGTCGTCCTCTTCCTCAGCTTCCAGATCGGACACCTCAGCGAGCCGCAAGAGCCATCGCTCCTTCGGTCTGCGCCTCATCTGCGCCTCCTCGGCCAACCGCCTTCGACCGTCTACACCATCTCCATGCAGCGCGCCGGATATCGAGCTAACTCGACTCGACTCGATTAATTAAACTCGTTACGATAACGAGCCAGCTCGACTCGGCTCGTTATCTTAACGAGTTCAAACCTCAGCTTGGCTCGACTCGTTAAACTCGTGAGTTGGCTCGTTAAACTCGCTAAACTCGATATTGCCATCTGAGAGGAGGATTGCTGTTGAGATTATATAGTATGCTATGTGTTATCATCCTCGCCTCACATATATACAGTTATACTTGCCGACTTAGAGGACTCGTTAAACTCGCGAGTTGGCTCGTTTAACTCGCGAGTTAGCTCATTTAACTCGTTATAAAAACGAGTTCAAATCATAACTCGACTCGACTCATTAAAAAACGAGTTCGAGCCGAGTTTACGAGTACTCGTCTAACTCACGAGTTTCGAGTTTTTTTCCACCCCTAAGCACGCGCTCCCGCCACCACGGCATCTTCTCCGTGCGCCTAGGCCTCCACCACCACACCAGTCGCCCCTCCGCACTTCGGCCAACCTGCCTTGGCCGCCCCTCGGCCGGCCACCATCGGCCTCTGCCTTCGTGCATCTCCACCGCCGGCCTCTCGTCAGCCCATGCGCGTCGTCTTTCGCGTGTCTTCGCGCCAGCTATCCTAGCTTCCAAGCCGTCGACGCCCCCTCCATCCACCCGCCGGCCTCTGCCTTCTACCGGCCGCCTTCGCACCCGTCTTCTTCGACCGATAGGCCCGCGTGCTCGCTCGGTGACCGTGCCGCCGAGCAACGCCGCCATCAGACCGACGTGGTCCGTCGACCTGCGAACCTTGTTCGCTCCAGCCGTGCCACCTCCAGCAACCATCCGCCTCGCCTAGCCGGACGCTCTGTTGGCCTGCCGTCTCACCCGGTCGCCTCCTCCCGCTCGTTATTGATTTTTGAGCTCAATGAACTCCAATCTAATCTCAAAGTTGGATTTAATTCCATTTTTGATCCCGTTTGCTCTAGCTTCAGAGCGGATTCCAGTTTTTTTCGCTCGGCTTTTCAATTCAGCTTACGGTTTCTCGGCTCTAGCTTCTGGTTTTTGGTTTCAGTCTAATTTTTGTCAGATTTTGCTACACATACCCGAAATGTACCAGGGTTTCAACAGAAATTGATACGTGCACCGAAAGCTTATCAGGAAGTTTTTTTTCATAATCTACCATATATTTTTTTGATCTACAATTTTTCTTCACCGTGTCATTTACTAAATTTGACATTGAGAAGTTCAATGACAAGATCAGTTTCTCTATATGGCAGGTTCAAATGAGAGCCGTTTAAGTGGGCGTGAGGAAAGCATTACTATTTACCCCAGCGACTGTTCTAGTGCCAAACAGTGAGATTTCTTTGCAATGCCAAAAAGGTGGTAAATTCAGGCTTTTATATCTATTATTAGTGGTATTCCGTGCACAATTTAAGTTGTTATGCTTATTATTTTGTGCTTATTATTAGCGGATTTTCATCACAAATTCAAGCTGTCATATATATTATTGACGGCATTCATGCACAGTTCAGGCCATTGTGTTTATTATTGGCAGTATTTATGTGGGATTAATCATGGGTATTTTTTTTGACTATTCATCGTCGGTTTCTTTGAAGATTTATCGTCTACTTGAAATAAAAATATTAGTTCAGGAAACAGCTGAATTTGATGTTTCATCACCATTATTTTGGTGTTTTATTCACCGTTTGAATGTATTGCAATTTGGATCGCTTGCGCGACCATTATGAAGGTTTTGGCAGCGTTAATTTGGAATTGATGACACCCTGATGATAGCATTATACTCTTTGGAGTTTTACTAATGAAGATTTTGCTCCGATGTCAGTTTAAAATGGAGGTTTAAAGTGCAAGGAGTTTGTTTCTGCGTGAATACTACAACGTTGTTTTGTTGTCTTTGCACGATATGAGGGGTTACTGTAATTTATACTCTATTGATGTCACGACAATTTTTTCTTCATATTGATATTTTTGCAGTAACAGTTTCAACCATGTTATCGATTTTTAGTAGGCAGTTTACCGAATTTTATGTTCTAGGTGGAGCATATCAGAAATCTATGTTATATGTTCTTCGCTATCTATCCAGCACCACAGGTGATGTTTTGACTTATGTAATTTGATGATTGAGCATTTGTTTAAGGAGGTCACTTGCACAAACTCAAATTTTACTAGAGTTATGAATCATTGAAGACCCATATTTCTTCGTCTACTTTGTTGATAGCTATGTGTTTCGATTGACTGTTTCAATATTTCTCTCGACCTACTGGTGGTTTGCTCAATTTTGTTTCACGAGAAGTGTTTATATAAGATTATTCCAGTCTTTCATACCCTTTATGGTTTTGCGCACTACAAGTGTTTGGATTGATTGTTCTATTTTTTCTTGTTCAGTAGTTCTTTGGAATTTTAATGCACTTGTATTCATGTTGCTTTATTACCCTTCGGGGTTTTCCGGAAACAATTTCGTTATGGATTTTGAGTTAAGGGGAGATTTGTTAGAGATAACTCAATAATTTAATTTACCATATCTTTTGGTTTTATCTATTTAGGTTGTTAGTCTAAATCTGCTACAACTCGTACTCTTTTAACTATATAAGCTACACCCCTATACATGTAATCCTTAAACTATTATAGTGTATTGTTTCCCATGATTTTTTTCCTTAAAGTATTATAGATTTTTCTAAGTAAAATTATTGTCTCTTGTTTTATCGGGGTAACCCTAACATCTTGTCGTGAAAAACTTAAAACTGAATTCTAACATCTCGTTTGATGATTCTGATTTCGACAGGTCGGATGAGCATGCAGTGCAGTGGCTGGGCAAGGGCAGCGGAACCAAGTTGGTGCCTTAGTGGGATATGCTCACTCCCACCATATGGCATCATCCCTCTATTGTACTTAAAAGACTTCCCCTGGCGACGGTTTGAGCCGGCTCGGTTTGCGGCTTCCGAGCCAATTCGTAAAATCTCTTTAGAAAAATAATAATTACGTTTACATCCTTCTGACTATTTTTTACAAAGAGGAGACCCCCGAATAAATGAAAAAAAAGTGTAATTACGTTTAGATCGTTTTTGCCGTTTTTTACGAAAATGACCTTTCGTCGAATAGATGACAAAAAAAAGTATAATTATGTTTAGATCATTTTTGCCGTTTTTTACGAAACTGGCCTTTCGTTTATGTGAAATCGCGGATACTTCGTGAGAGGACCCCAAATAAATGAAAAAAAATAGACACACATAAAAAAAATGACCTTGGCGTGACAGACCGCGTAGACATTCGTAGTTGCTTTCATTCATGTGCTTGCTTCTTCGACGGGCAAGGGAATAAGGGATAGGGCAGAATGCGTGCTACTGAATCTTTTGCCACGTCGCAAACTGTTGTGGATGAATCACATTCACAGGAAAGGGGTTGTGGCAGGGTTAACAAAACCGCGGTAAACCGCTCAGTTTTCACGATTTTCGATCGTACTGTTCTAGTTCGAAAACAGAAACCGAGCAGTTTACAAGTGGAATTTTAAAAAATCAAAACATTTGAAAAATTTTATGCGTTAAAAACCACTCGAAAACCGTTGAAAAACCACTCGAAAAACCATTTTTCAAGAACGTTCAATTGATCAGCTAGTTTTTCGCGAAAAATCGCTAAAACCGAGCGGTTTTTAGTCAAAAACCGCGGTTTTCGCGCATAGATTTGACCAAATTCAATTTTTTTGAATCTGCAAACCGTTCGGTTTTTCACGGTTTTCGAGCATTTTCTCGCGAAAACCGCTACCGTCGGGTTAGCGATTTTTGGCTTCGAAACGAAATTGTGAACCCTGGGTTGTGGAATTGTCACCAGTTTGCTCCTCCATCAGCTAGCTAGCTCTGGTGAACGCCTGCCTGCCCCTGCCGTATCCAACCTCTAGTAAAGGTGGTGGAATCCCGGCCACCAGAGGCGTTTGAGCTGAGCCACGAATTTTTTTTACGTTTGGGTCTTTTTTGGAAAACAAAAATTACGGTTAGGTCCTTTTTGGAAAAAAAAGTGTTACGTTTAGATCCTATTTCGAAAAAAAATTATATTACGTTTATGTCATTTAGGCCCTTTTAAGCATTACGTTTAGGTCCTATTTTATCCTTATCCGAAAAAATAATGTTTAGGTCCTTTTTCGAGGAAAAAAACGTTTAGACCATTTTTTCCACTTTTTACGTGTGGAGCGGCGGTCGTGGCTTGGCACGTCACGGTAGCTCAAATATATTTATATCCTTTCAACCGTTCCGCCGAATAAATGCGAAAAAAACAATTACGTTTGTATTATTTCAACCATTTTGCGTGTCTCCTCGATTTGCTCGCGTAGGGAGCGGCGGTCACGCGTTTTCTCGATTTGCTCATGTGGATAGCGACGGTCACAACGTGATACGCCGTGATTGCTTCGTTAGTATCTATCTATATATGGATGAAGATAGTTACTCTGTAATCTCGAAAAGTGGGTTCGAGTCAGAAGGTACGCGTGAATAATGGTAAACACCTCGTCAAGTTACGCAAAAGATTAGGGATGAAAATGAAAACGGAATTTCTGACTGTTCCGGAGAAAAACGGAAACGGAAAATGTCGGTACGGAAACGAAAACGGATTTTTTTTGTCGGAAACAAAAACGGAAACGGGAGAGCAATTTCCGTCGGAAACGGAAACAGAATCGAAAATTCCGTATAAGTGAAACCGGAAATTCTGTCGGAAACTTGGCCCACTTGGCCCAAAACGTAGAATGGAGAATTTACATTTAGTTTCAAATTAAAATAATTTTAGAAATACAAAAGGCTTTATAGAAAATATCAAATAAAGTTAAAAAATTTCAAAAAAATTCTCAAAAATACTTTGGACCATTTTGAACATAGAAAATTTATTTCTAGCATAATTTTTGCTTCATTTTTCATGATTAAATTAATTATATAAATCTGAAAAATAGAAAAATAGCATTTATAAACTCAAAAAATTCAGGATAAATCTGAGAAAATCATAAATGAACATTGAACAATAATATGCAAATTTTAGAGGATTACATCTTTATAGTTGGAGGAGCTAGAGGATGTCGATGATAATGATATGGAGGAGGACATGATGGTCTGATTTGAAAGACAAATAGTGAGCTTTCAACTGGCAAACTTGAGAAAAAACTTCCTAGTGATACCAGTGAACATAATATTATTCTTGTATCCTCCTTTGAGGTAGAATGAGTTATATTATTTTTGCGGTTATGTATATTATGATCATGTACTACGTTCTTGTGGAATTTTCCACTTTCGTTTCCATATCCGCCCCGTTCCGTTCCGTATCCGTTTTCGTCACTATTCGTTTTCGTATCCATTTCCGGGGTTTCCGATTTCGTTTCCGTTACTAGTAAAAGATGTGAAAACGGAAACGGAACGACCATTTATCGACCGTTTCCGTTCCGTTTTCATCCCTACAAATGATTGGCCATTGTCTGGACCTTTGGTAACCTTGCTGTATTGCATATGATGTGAGCAGAGCAGGGGAACTAGACTAGTAGTTGGTACCAGGGTTCACAATTTCGTTTCGAAGCCGAAAACCACTAACCCGGCGGTAGCGGTTTTCGCGAGAAACCGCTCGAAAACCGCGAAAAACCGAACGGTTTGCAAAATCAAAAAATTCGAATTTTGGTCAAATCTTTTCACGAAAACTGCGGTTTTTTGATGAAAAACCGCTCGATTTTCGCGGTTTACTGCGGTTTTTCGCGAAAAACCAGCCGACCAATTGAACGTTCTTGGAAAACGGTTTTTGAGCAGTTTTTTGCGAAAACGCGGTTTTTCAACGGTTTCGAGCAGTTTTATCGCATAAATTTTGTCAATTTTTTTAATTTTTTTTTAAATTCCACTGGTAAACCTCTCGATTTCTGTTTTCGAACTGGAGCGGTATGATCGAAAACCGCGAAAACCGAACGATTTATCGCGGTTTTGTTAACCCTGGTTGGTACACAGGAGACATGACCCTGAAGTTGTGGAGAATAGTTGATCTGGGCCCTGTAGAGAAGAAACAGAGGAGGAGCATACGTACTGAAAAGAATGGTAGGAAAAGCAACTCGTACAAATACAACCTGTCCTCTGGCATGTATTCAAGCAAGAGACTGCATCAATTGAAAAAATTATAAACCTACAACAACTACGATACTCTCAACAACTTCACTTCTATGTACGCTAGAGAAAGAGATGGGGAGAGCAGAGCCCGTACATAAACACGGAGCAAAATTTGGGTTCCGACCGATCTATCTACCTGTCAAGATGGTCTCCCGTATATCCTCTGCCTGCCAGTTTGGACCAGCACAATCCATCCATGGATGGTATGACAGTGGCACCCACTGCCAGGACTGGTTGGTCTTACCGTTGGCCGAGAAGACGATGTCTCGTGGTAGGCAGGTAACCGATCCAACCATCATGTCTGTGTTTCTGTGGGCATACAGGCAGCAGCTGCAGGAGTGGTACAAGAAGAATCAGCGGAGGAGGGGCATGATGTGCTGCTGCCGGAGATGGAGCCGGAGCCGGAGCTGGAGGTGGTTGTGTTCGCGGTTGAGGAGGATGCGGCACATGACGATGATGATGAAGAAGAGGAGGAGGAGGACATGCTGTTGTATGTCATGGCGATGTCGCGGGCGACTCTGACAGCGTCGAGGGCGACACCGGAGAGGCCCCTCCGCGTGAAGCCAACCGAGTAGAAGAGCCCGGACCCCCTTTCCAACCCTCCCGGAATGCCACCTTTGGCTTTGGGTACCCTTCCCCGGTGAAGAAGTCGCTTCCCTGTTAGAGACAGGACAGCACGAATGAATAAAAATCATCATGTACTTTCTCATGCAATAAAACATACATAGAAGAGGAATCATGCAAAAGTTTAATTTCCCGCTGCTTTTCTTTTTCACAAAGCAAAAGTATATATGTGGGCTGTGGCCAAGGTTCAAAATCTCGGATTTCGGATCACCCCGAGATCTCAAGTACCGGCCGGAAAAAAATTGAGATTGCTACAGTAAAAATCCGAAATTTCGTTTTTTTGAGCGAAATTTCGTGTTTTTTTGGCCGGTTTTAAAAGTTTTAGGGCCGGATTTGACCGGATTTGGTCCAATAACCCTTAGGAAAGTCATCTCCTATGAAAATTTGATGAAAAACCTAATTTTTTAAACATTTTAAAATTTTGGCAGAAACACTATCAGATTTTTATAAAATTGTACAAGCATGATAATAATCTGAAAATTTTATGGTACTATACTTAGTAGATTAGGATCATACATAAAAAATTTCAAAATAATTTAACTTCATTTGTTATCTTTAAAAAATCAAAAACAGAATGAACATAATTGGGACAGTTATATTGTCAGAATTATGATCTAAATTTTTTTTGAGAGATTAATAATTGACTCAGTAACATTATATAAATTTTTCAAAAAATTTCAACTTTGTTTGTTTGGTCAATCAAATCTATGTAAGTATTGAACTTCGTTTGTTATATTATATTTGAAAAATCAAAAAGAAAAAAACATAAATGGTACTGTGCCTTGTAAGAATTTTATAAATTCACTGGAGTGTGATCGTGAATCACAATTTTTATGGTATATTAAGAACTTCCTTATCACCATTCTTTAAAACTTCCAAAAAAAATTATAGTTTACATAATTTTTCATTTTGTTCAAGTTTGCCGGTAAGCCTTTTAACATGGCAGTAGTACTGTTCGAATTTTTAAAAATTCATACAGTTTTATCATAATCTGAAAATTTTATGAGAGCATTATAGATACATCATAACCATTCAAAAAAAATTTCAACAGTTTCTAACTTCATTTGTATCATTTTCCATTCGGATCAAACTTGTCGGTCAGTGTTCTATCAGGACAGCGCCACTCTCCGAATTTTTAAAAATTCCTCACATGTGATAATCAGCTTAAATTTTTATGAGAACATTAGTTATAGATCATAACCATGCAAAAAAAATTTCAATAGTTTATAACTTGATTTGTACCATTTTCCATTCCGATCAAACTTGTCGGTCAGTGTTTTATCACGACAGTACCACTCTCCGAATTTTTAAAAATTCCTCAGGTGTGATAATCAGCTGAAATTTTGTGAGAACATCAGCATTGTGTCAGCAACCTCCAAAAAAGATTTCGAAATTTTTCGATAACGTTTAGACCACTTTTCAGCCAGTGCAAAAAACCCGAAATCTCGGATATTTCGCCCGAAATTTCGGGTTTTTTCGCCGAATTTCGGTTTTTTTTTCCGGATTGGACCGGATTTGAATTTTCAAATTCAATTTTTGTCCGAAATAATTTCAAAATTTCGCCGAAATTTCGTTATCCGGCCCGAGGCGAAATTTATTCCGAAACCGAAATTTGAAACCTTGGCTGTGGCTAGTGTCATGTTCGCTGGTGTGGTCATTTCTAGCCTATCCCATCCGAGAGAATGGTACCTTTGTAAAATGAACCAAGGTGCGCCTTTTTACCTTAGAATTTGAGCTAGCGGGATCCCTCAACAAATTTTTTACTCTATTAAAGATACTCTTTTTGTCAATAAGTTTAATGGATGGAAGGATTAAAGATAATTAATCTCAATATCCTACACTCTGGGAAAATTAAGATACTTATATACGTGGGATTGTCAAGCTTCCATCCAGACTAAAGGGTACCACTGAGTTTGTAAAACCACTGAGTTTATAGAAATGTTGATTCTAATGGGAGCTTTAGGGCAAGGTAAACTATACTTAACGACAATCGTGCTTATGTTCTAATGCCGATAGTCCAAGAGAATAGCAATCTTTGTCTCTAAAAGTTTTACTTCCAATTGATTTTAGAGTTTATGACTAATGAGAGCCTCACATAAAGATACCTTAAGTTCTAATCTTAAGACCAGTGTGAGTAAATTTAACCTCTTAGCTGTTTATATAGACTTAATTGTTTATATAGACGATGTCTTGTTGACTATCAGCAATAGGGACATTAATGTTTAAGACCTAAATATTTTCTTTCTCTTCTGGGAATTAAGATTGTCTTGGTGATGTTTTGACTATTAAGATTCACCAAGATTGGTCCAATATTAAGGGAGTTTACTCCGATTATTAAGGGCGATAGAAGTTTTTCTTACGTTCCGCTGTCATGAACATTATGTATACTTAAGTTTGTATATGCTCTTATTTAACGTTTGTTATCGGGATACTTGGCAAATATTAATCCAGGACTGGACCACTGGAAAACAACTAGAAATAACTTTGCATCATAGGCAAGGTGCTAATGATTACATTCTCACATATAAGAAGTCTGATAATCGTAAAGTTGTGGGTTATTCAGACACTGATTATGCAAAGTGTGTTGATACTAAGAAATCCACACCAAGTCGAATCTTCAACCTTGCAGAAAGAGCTATATTGTGGAATGGCTCTAAATTTAAGGCATCATTAATGATGCAAGCAAACTTGTGGCATGTCATAAGGCTATTAGATAATGTGAAATCCATAATAGGCTGTTGTGGTTTAAGAATAAGAAAAATTATTTTTGGCTTAAGATACTATCCCGGAATTTATTATGTAAGAGTGCAATTTTTTTGCTTCGAGTAACAACATGTCAAGTGGTTTTGCCAAATACATAACATTGTAAAAGATATAATCCAGAATCGAATTATTGAAGTTCAGCCTATAGGATATATGATTCCCTGTTAAAGGCTTGTCTAAAAGTTAGTGCCGGCATAAGACTTATTGACAGTCTATACTTCTGGGATAAATTGAGATCTCAAAATTTCGACTCTGGAAATTACAAAGTTTGTTTTCACTGCTTTCAATGTGCACATGATGATAAATGAAAACAAACTGCACAAAAGGACCATAAGTATAAAACCAACTCCCGTTAAGAATAAGTAATTATCCTATCAAGATAGAACGATGCACTATAGATACTGGGGTTGCAGCGGTGCTTAAATTAATTGTTGTAATACTTTATTTTGGTGTGTTGTTCTGTTGAGTGTGGACTTATGTCATTAGCCTTTCGATTAAGTGGGAGAATGTTAGTTGTGATCTTGGCTAACTGCCAGATCCGAAAATTATGGGACTAAACTCACCATTACGTGCGCTCTGATCGGGAGTGTTTTAACAGCTTTTTGGTTAGGTCCCAGAAGCCAGCGCAAGATTAAAAGAAAAATAGGAAGAGGTCGGAACTGAAGAAATGGGTTTTCTTCTTGAGTTTTGCCTCTCTCTCCTAACATCTCCATCCGATCTGGATTTTGGCGCTAAGGCTTCTGAAGACTCTTACCATCACCGTGAAGATCACGGTCCCCCTATTTTCTTCATTGCGCATTGGTGTTCTCGCCGACCAAACCATCTACACCGACAAGACCCTAATTGCTGCATCCTCGTCACCGGGTTATCATCTAATGTTCAACTTCCGTATTACCCTTTTGTGATCATGCTTAGACTTGCTAATGTTCATGTTTTAGTTTATCTAAGTCTATCACAATTCACAAACCAACAAAAACAAATCTTATACGATCGATGGGTATACAGAATTACAGAGGACCTCCATGCCTCTTTACTAATACTACTATACTTAGTACTGCTAGGCACCCAGCTATGTCTACGTACGTGTATACGAGATTTTTATCATTTTCGAGGATATTAAAATTTACATTAAATTAGTACCAATAGGTAGTATTAAAAATTGGTAACTCCACTCTTTACATTTTCTTATATCTCCTGCTACTATCTCAATATAGATTTTTGCTATCTTCTATGAACAAAAGATGGGAGTATGACAATATTTATGTAAAGGAATCAATCAGCTAAGTAGTACTCTACTAGCGAGTAGTGAGCAACTAAGTATATATATATATATATATATATATATATATATATATATATAGGAAGCCTATTTTTTACTCCTGTGAGTAATTACTCCCTACATTGTATCTCACAACGTGGGGAGTATCTCGCGTAACGGAGGGTATGTACGTGTAGTATACGAGCATATAAGACTAGCTAGGTAGTATTTACATTTTTTCAGAGATGGTATGTATATTTTTTGGATATACTACTTTTTATATCCATATATAAAGGTATTTATAAAATACGCTTAAAATTATGTACTTCCTTGCAATTTTTTCATGTGGTTCACATTGAAATATATTATAATTAGTATATGAGTGTACACAAAGTGATAAAAGAGTATTTCAAATTCGTTTAGGTAGTTGTCGGCGTTTCGAGCACCGGCAAGTAAATTTGTAAGTCTAAGGGGCCACGCGTTCCCTCTCCCTGAATGGTTAGACTCAAAAGTCCAAGATGTATACTGGTTCGGGCCGAATATCCCTACTCCAGTTCGTGTAGCGATGTTGTATTGCTTTTGGTGCAGGAGGCTGCACAACGATTACAAGCGAGGGTTTGAGCACAAGAGTGTTTCTTGTTGTCCCGAGTGTGTGCGTGTGTTTATCCGCTCAATCCGTTTTGTCTCCTCTCTCCTCCCTTCTCCCGGAGGGCCCTGCCCCCCTTATATAGGCGGAAGGGGCAGGTTACATCGAGAATTGAGAGAATGAAGGAAGGGAGGAGAAAACTAGACTAGGAGCCCTAGTCCTTTGCCTTGGTGATTGGTCGTCGTTCGGCCTCGCCCACTCCGGGTTTGGTAGGCTTGCTGAGCAGAGTAGTTCGCCGTTTCTTTGGGAAACAGCGTACCTGCCCTCTGGGAACCTGATAGGTATTAAAGTTGCGAAGCGTAGCCCTGGCGCTACCTCGGGAGAGAGCGCGTCCCCATGCTTCGTGTGACGGGGCGATGGGACTGGAGTTTTGACTTGGGCAACCCTCGTGCTGCCTTGGGAAGGGGCCACCTGCCCCGTACGGTCACTTCGGACGATCCTGTCCGTGGGGCACGTGGCCAACAGTCGGCGGAGGCATGACACATGGCTCTTGGGGTAGGTCGTCTTAGCTTGGTTGGGGCTCAGGAGAGCCCGACCTGTGATGAGGGTCGGCGTCCCACTTGGTCGGGATTGCTCACCCTGCTCTGGTCGGGGACGAGCGTCTTTTCGCGGCCCCGCAGGTCCCTTGGTCGGAGTTGGGCCTGGGGACGGCTTGTCAGGTCGGAGCTGGGCTTGACGCGGCCTGCTTGCCATCTGGGCGTTAGGGTACCCGCATGCAGTATTCGTTAGTAGCCCCGAACCCGAGCGAGTTAAATCGGACACGGTCGGGGTTGAGCCTGGTTATGCTCTAGCGCATCCGGCGGTTGCCTAAAAGTTTCCAAAAGGCATTCGAATCGCCGGAAGCTTTTAATTGCTTCGTTGCACGCACGCCGTATGGCTTGGTACGTCGTGACCATTCGTCTTCTCCGCCGCTTCGGGACCCGGCAAAGGGCGCTTCGTTTTCCTGCGCTTGACATCTATGCGGAGTCGTTTGATCTTCCTACCTCCGGGTATATAGGGGCACCACCGCTTGCTTGAACGGTTGTCCCCATCCTAGCGTCTGCTTTCTTGGAATCTCTAATGGCTTCGAGGCACCCGCTGATCTTCAGCTTCGGTGATGAGAGTGAGGCGGAGGAAGAAGATCCTTTGGCCGAGCTCTGGGCCGAGCATGCTCAGGCGATGGCTGAGCTATCGGAGGAGGAGGAGGCCGTGGCCCGCGATATTCTTTGCGGTCGGCCTTGCTCGAGGTTGCTCAGAGGCTCTTGAGGTGAGGAGGTCCTTCTGGAGGCGATGGCGCGGGTGCGCCGCCGGTAGCCGTCAGTGCGGCGGCACTGGCGCGATCCGAAAATCGTAATATAGTGCTTGGTGTTGAGATAGCTCCACCATATCATGTAGCTTTGCGTAGCGTTGTGTAGTGTTTGAGCCTGTTGGCTTCCTTATGTGGCATTGTAAAGCTCGAGCCTATAAGGCCAATAATAAAATTTTCCTTTCCTTTGCGACTGTTTGTGTCTTTGTGATGAGCTTGTCTTGGACGTTTTTCCCAACCAACCCCCTCGGGGTTTGGCAGTCGGTGGAAGATTGCTCTTCTTGTGTGCGAGCGGTCGGACGCCTTTCTCGTAATCTCAAATGTTTGTCGGGAGGCTTCGGGTGCTCGTTTTAACGTCGTGACTAGACGCGGCCTCGGTCGGCTGGGGCGACCAGATGCCTCTCGGAAGGTTCTGGTGCCTGAGTGCTCGTTTAACGTCGGCAGGGGCAACCAGATGCCTCTCGGGAGGTTCTGGTGCCCGAGTGCCCTTTTAACGTTATAGCTTGACGGTGCCTTGGTCGGCAGGGGCGACCAGATGCCTCTCAGGATGTTCTGGTGCCCGGGTGCTCGTTTAACGTCGTAGCTTGACGGTGCCTTAGTCGGCGAGGCGACGGATGCCTCTCGAGTTTACGGTGCCCGGTGCTCGCTTAACGTCGTAGCAGCGGTGCCTTGGTGGCAGGGCGACGGATGCCTCGGGAGGTTACGGTGCCGGTGCTCGTTAACGTCGGAGCTTAGCGGTGCCTTGGTCGGCGAGGCGACGGATGCCTCGGGAGGTTACGGTGCCCGAGTGCTCGTTAACGTCGCGGCAGCGGTGCCTTGGTCGGCGGGCGACGGATGCCTCTCGGGAGGTTACGGTGCCCGAGTGCTTGTTTAACGTCGTAGCTTGAGCGGTGCCTTGGTGGCGAGGCGACGGATGCCTCTCGGAGGTTACGGTGCCCAAGTGCTTGTTTAACGTCGTAGCAGCGGTGCCTTGGTCGGCAGGGCGTCGGATGCCTCTCGGGAGGTTACGGTGCCCAAGTGCTTGTTTAACATCGTAGCAGCGGTGCCTTGGTGGCGAGGCGACGGATGCCTCGGGAGGTTACGGTGCCCGAGTGCTCGCTTAACGTCGTAGCTTGCGGTGGGCGCCCTCCCGAGTCCTCGTCCGTGAGGTAGCTGCGAGAGGAGCGGCCGCTGTCTATCCCACGTGTATGCCCCGTCCGCAGGTGTGGGACCTGGAGGGGGTGAGCGACGCGCGTTTACCCGCGTTGGTTTGAACGCCGTGTTCGTGAAGCTAATAGCGAGTAGTCCGAGTGGGTCGTGGGAGGTCCCTCCCAAGGGGGACCCTTCCGAGCGGACGGTCCCAAAGTAGGGTGTCCTGGCCCGCTATGGGGCGACCCATGAAAAACCTTTCTTTACTCGATCCCGTATCGGACCACAGGTGGTTCGCAGGCCGAGCACGGTGGTATCACCCATTGATGGGCTCCGCGGAGAGTGTGAAGTATGGTCTCGGACACGAGTTAAGGCGATTGGGCGTTAGCCCATGGCCCAACCGAGGCCCAGGGGCTCGCCTCGTACTCGTCCCTCGCTCAATTTTATTTGGCGGTCTTATTCCCACTTGGTGGGGCGGCCTTTAGAACCCGGCTGCTGGTGGGCCCCTAGCGTGAGTCTTGAACTCTTTTGCCATTTGAGCCGCGGCGCCCATGGGGCCTCTCGCACGCACCTTGGAAGCGATCGTCTGGCCCGGCGGAGGCGGGGTCACGGGGCGCGCGCGGCTGGCGGTGTCTTTGGCTCTGCCGAGATTAAATCTGAGAGGAATTGGAAACCGGAGTTACAGTCTTTGGTTGGTGGCGCCGCTCTGTAGCAAGCGTGGCAGACGAGGGTGGCCGCGACGCTTCGCCCGAGGGGATGTCTGTTCGGCTGGCGCCCGCTCGGCTTTTATAAATAGGGTGCGGCGGCATTCGTGCAAACCTCCTGCCTTTGCTTTCTCGTCTTCCCTCGCTTGCCTAAGTCAAGAAAGAAAGCAATAAAGCCGAAGAGAATCTCCAACTTTCCCCTTTCACCTTTTCGCAGTTCCGTCGAAAATGTCGTGGCCGGCGTGTTCCATCCGGACACCGCAAGACGGGGTTAGTGAAGAAGGGGTCCCGCCCCTTGATCCATCTCGGTGGAGGGTGCCATCAGGGCCGTCGCCTCCGCCAGGGACGGCGAGTCGTCGTGCCCGCCTCGTTTCTGGCGCTGGTTCGAACTTCATTGCACCCGTTCGTGCGCGGGCTCCTGCATCATTACAAGGCGGAGGTCCACCACCTCAACCCCAACGGGGTCCTCCACATCGCCGTCTTCATCACGCTATGTGAGGCGTTCCTGGGGATTGAACCCCATTGGGCGCTGTGGAGGCACTTCTTCCAGGCCCGGTCGAGGAAGGACAAGCCCTCGGACGCGCCGGCGCCATCGAGTGTGGCTTTCAAGCGCGCTGGGCGCTGGCGGACTATATCGACCTGAAGCTACCGTCGTCCAACTGGGGGTGGCATTCCGAGTGGCTCTACGCCGAGAACTTGGGAAAAAGCGCCCCCCCCTACATCGGTCAGCTTCCCGAGGTAAAGCCCGAGTGGGGCTGGGGCGCCGAATGGAAGGAGAGGAGCCGGGTGGAGGGAATAATCGAGCGGATCAAGACCCAAAGGCGAGTCGGCCGGCGATCTTTGTTGTTCGCGCGTTCATGGAGATGCGCGTGCAGCCGCTGATGGATCGGCCGTACCCCATGTTCAGGTTCAGGGGGCGGTCCGACCCGACGAGGATGCTAGTGGAGGAGCTCCCCCAGTCGGAGGTTGGGGCGCGGGTGTCCACCGTCACGGGTGGAAGCGCGACCGAGGCGGTGGTCGGCCACCCCGACCCGTTCTCGGCCCGGAACCCGCCAAATCTGGTAAGCCGGTTGTAACCTTTTCCTCCTCATTCTTGTGGCCTTCCCCCTAGGCTTCAGCGACCAATCCGCCTCATGTCTTCGTGTTCCCCAGGGGCTTGCTGGGTCGGTCTCCCGGGCGTTGCTGTCGGGGGAGAAAGAGCTCGAGGCGAAGGACGCTGGCTTCAGCGCAGTGGAGGCTGCGCGTAAAAAGCGCAAGGAGGAGACGAGGAGGAAGAAGGAGGGGGAGCGCGCGGTGAGGGCCGCACGCGGTCAAGACGTATCTGAGACCCTTCTTTGTAGGGTCGACCTCCACCGGCAGATGGGGCGGCGCGCAGAGACCCGTCTGCGGGGTCTTCCTGACTTCGCCGGCCGTGGCAACCGGCGAGTGCGGCGGTGGGCGGGGCGTGGCGGCGAGGCGCGTGCCGTCGCACCCCAAGCGGAGATGTCTCCAGTGGAGTCGTCTTCAGGGAAGCGGAGGGCTGACTCGCCTCCGCGAGGAGGGCCGGCGAAAAAAGCACGGCTACCGCGTGTCCGATCGACGCAGTAAGTACCTTCTTCAAACTTTTTCGTAACTAGGTTGTCCGAGCAATTTATTGATCGTTCGCGGCGTGCAGCGCTTACTCGGGGGCGGTCGCCACTGCGACCCTGACTTCAGCACTGGCGCGATCTGCGGCAGTCGGTGTGGCACGGATTGAGGAAGAGACGTCGATTGATCCGGCCGGGGTTGAAACGCCGAGAGCGGGAGCGTCGGAGAGCGGGGCAGTCCCGACCGCTCTTGGCGAGACGGGCCTCTCTCCCTTGGCCGAGGGAGGTCGGTCTGAGCTGCCGCCGCCACCGGGGAGCCCGGTAGGCGCGACCAAGCTCTCCAAAGTGATGGTGAGGCCACCGCCTGGGGACCAGACGGGGGCGATCCAAGGATCGAAGGTGGTCCCCGGGCTGCGAGGAGGCGCGGTTGATCTCCCTCGGCGCTTGATGCTGAGGCGGACAAGCGGCTCTGCTCGGCCACCACCGCCGCTTCTTTGCTCGATCGAGGGCCTTTCAGACCGGCGGGCCGACCATCTCGATGGACGACCCGGCGGAAAACCGCGAGTGGGGCGTCTTCCGAGACGGTGTCAAGCGTATAATGGCCGAGACGAAGCGGATCTAGGAGGATCTGGCCCTCGCTCTCGAGTGCTCTAGTGGAGTGCTTTGGGCGTGGTTTAAGCGAGATTCTCGGTTGGCACAGTAAGTCGACCAAAACTTGGCTTTGTAGCTTTTGGCGGATTCATCGCGAGCTAATGGAGTGTTGTGTCTCGCAAGCGCTTGCATGCTGTTCGGGAGAAATCGCGATTTATCAAGTTTGCACGGCCGGAGGTTGGCAGTAGGAAGATCGCGATCGGTTGCGCGAGTGCATGGCCTTCAGTGGCCTTAGGCTGCGGCGGCGCGGAGAGGCCCGTCAAGAGCTGGTTCGGTCCGCCGAGCCCTGTCGGCGAGCGAGCGAACCGATCCCTGGCGGCGGCACGGGTGGCGAGCTCGAGACTCTCTGCGGGCGGCGGCGCCAAGGACATGGCCATAGCTGCCGAGGCGACCGCACGGTCGGAGGCGGCCCGCTTTCAGGGCGAGTTGGACTAGGCTCAGAGGGGCGCCGAGCTGGCGTGGGGCGAGTGCGACGCCGCCCGGAGGGAGCTGACCAAAACGGAGGTCGACCTCCGCGACCTGATGAGCTCTGCGGCGGTAAGTCGACTTTTTGTTAATATTGCGATTTCGATGGGGCGTGCTTTACGGCGCTACCCGATCTGCGAGTGCGCAGAAAAATCTCGCGTGCGCGAGCGCGCGAAAACGCTCTGGAGGCCCACGACGCGGCGGTCACGGCCCGGGATGTGGCCTTGGCAGCGTTCCGGGAGGCCGAGGGTGGTCGGTCCGAGCTGGCCGCAGAGCTGGAGGCCCTTCGTCGGTCGGCGGGACATCTGCGACCGAGTGCTCGGGCCGTCTGGGCCCGGCTCGCTTCATCATCGCGCTAGCCCAAGTGCCGGAACACGTCGAGAAGTCTGGCGGCGAGGCGCGGCTGCGCTTCGCGGGGCTTCCATGGCGCCGGTCAACACCGTCTCCTATTATGGCGGCATTGACCTTGCGGTGGTGGCGTGCGAGGTTCTTTGAAACCGGACGGACGAAGAGGTGGATAGGCTCGAGCTTGGTCGAGCCACACGCTCGGAGATCGCCGGTCACATCTGACCATGAGCATCCTCCACAAAAGCAGAGAGAAGATTAGGTATATCCCTTCTGATTGTAAAAAAGACTATTTTATGCAAATAATCTTAAAGCTTTTTAGTAAGTTCCGGTCTGCCTCTTGCCCTTTTATGCTATTGAGTACTTGTCCGACCATAGCTTTAAGGACCGTGGGGGTCGCTTGTGCGTAGGTCGGATTGTTTGCTAGGGAAGGGTGAGGATAGGAATTCTGGCTTAGCAGCATTCATGCGCACTTGAGTGGGATAGGAGTGTTCCTGATCGATCAAAGGTCGCTCCGCTCGGGCACTTCCTTCGCCCGCAAAGTGCTACTTCGCAACCATGGCCGCTGGGGCGTAGGCCGTAGCACTTGGGTCGAGAGGGTTACCGCTCGGGAAGGACCCCGTGGCCAATCGGGTCACCGACCCACGTGAGTACGTGAATTAGCTACGTTTGCGCGGGAAGGAGTTTTCCTGACCGACCAAAGGTCGCCTCGTTTGGGTACTTCTTTCTTCCGCGAAGTGTTACTTCGCAACCATAGCCGCTGGGGCGTAGGCCGTAGCACTCGGGTTGAGATGGTTGCCGCTCCGGGAGAGACCTTGTGGTGGTCGGGTCACCACCCATGTGAGTACGCCTGACCAAAAGCGACCCCGTCGGAGGGTGCCACCGGACAGCCCCGAGCATCGCAAGGCGATCGGGTGCTCGGAAAAAGGAAAAGACGGTGCAAGGGACAAGAAAAGAGCTTAGGGATAGAATCGCCTTAACTTTTCTATGTTCCATGCGTTGGAGAGGACGTGGCCGTCCGCGTCCTTGAGCCGGAAGGTGCCGGGTCGGAGAACCTCCACGACGGTGAAGGGGCCTTCCCAGGGCGGCGAGAGCTTGTGCTTGTCTTTGTTGGCCTGAACCCGACGCAGGACCAGGTCGCCAACGTTGAAGGATCGCTCTCGAACTTGATGACCGTGATAGCGCCGTAGTGTCTGTTGATACCTAGCCGATCGTAAAATGGCCACATCATGCGCTTCAGCGAGCTGGTCGATGGCATCTTGTTGCGATACGAGCCCCCGAGCCTCATCGAAGGCTTGTAACCTTGGGGCGCCGTATTCTAGGTCGGTTGGCAAGACTGGTTCGGCACCGAACACCATGAAGAACGGTGTAAACCCTTTCTCCCGAGTTGGTGTGGTTCGTAGGCTCCAGAGGACGGAAGGTAGCTCGGCCACCCATCACCTGCGAATTGCTTCAGTCGACTGAAGATCCTTGGTTTGAGCCCTTGGAGGATCATGCCGTTCGCGCGTTCGGCCTGACCGTTCGTCCGCGGATGGGCTACGGCTGCCCAATCGACGCGGATATTGAAGTTGTCGCAAAACTCGAGGAATTTCTTCCCCGTGAACTGCGTCCCGTTGTCGGTGATGATGGAGTTCGGGACTCCGAACCAAAAGACAATGTCGTGGAAGAAGGTGGCCGCCTGCACCGACGTGATGCTTACGACCGGCTTAGCCTCTATCCACTTGGTGAACTTGTCCACCGCGACAAAGAGGTGGGTAAAGCCCCCGGGCGCCTTTTTGAAGGGCCCGAC
This sequence comes from Otatea glauca, assembly GCA_036346275.1. NCBI lineage: Eukaryota > Viridiplantae > Streptophyta > Magnoliopsida > Poales > Poaceae > Otatea > Otatea glauca. The sequence goes on from CM070715.1 coordinate 92,734,191, forward strand.
CAGATCGAGTCCCCAGACCGCAAACGGCCATGTGATGGGGATCGTCAGAAGGTCTGGCCGGGAGATGTGTCTACGGGCGAAGAATCGCATCCTTCGCGGTGCGCACGATCGCTTCGGCATCGGATATGGCGGTCGGCGGTAGAAACCTTGTCGGAAGGCTTTTCCTACGAGGATCGGCGCGACATGGTGGCGCGAACACGCCATGGATATCGGCGAGAAGCGCTTCCCTTGGTTGGCAGGGCGCACCTCTGGAGGACTCGGAGGACTCCTTTGTATAGGTGCAGCCCGACCGGGGCGAAAGATTCGCCGATGGCGGCGTCGGGCCTCGATTGTGTCGGCTGAGGTGACCCATCGTCGAGCGATCGACAAAGGTCTCATCGATCCGATTCCGGTTGTCGGACGCGTCGCGGCGACCGGCGGCTCTTCATCCGATCGCCCGCGGCCGGGCGATCGCGCTGGCAGTCGGGAGGCGCTCGTTCTTTGGGTCCATACGGGCGAAAGGTGCGGAAGGTCGCGGACGAAAATCGGCGGTAGGCCCGACCCTCTGGAGGCGAGATTGGCGGTAGTCGGCCTCACCGTTGTAGCGTCTGTAGCTATGGTGAAGCTCGAAACCTTTAAACCGTTCTTGAGCTGCGTACTTTCGGCGATATGCGGCCATGCGGGCGTCTCGGGTTCCGCGACCTTCATGACACTGGTCGACGACAAGCTTGGAGTCCCGTGGGCGTAAGTCGGCGGCGCCAAGGTCGGCGGCGATCCGAGTCCGTTGGCGAGCCTCGTGCTCGGCGGCGTTGTTGGTTGCGTCGAGCGGGACCGAGCGGCATCTTGGAGTTTGTTCCCGTGCGGGGAGATGATGACGACTCCCGCGCCCGTGCCGTTCTTGGTGTAAGACCTGTCGAAACACATCGTCCAGTACTCAGGGTCTTCGAGCACCGGTGGCGCCTGAGCTTCGGTCCACTCGGCGACGAAGTCGGCCAGGGCCTACGACTTGATCGCCGTTCGGGGAACGTATGATATGTCGTGACCGTTGAGCTCAAGTGCCCACTTGGCTAACCTTCCTGAGGCGTCGCGGTTGTGGATGATCTCGCCGAGTGGCGAAGTGGTCACCACGGTGACGGGGTGCTGGTTGAAGTAATGGACCGACTTCCTCTTGCGATGAGCACCGCGTGGGCGGCTTACGCACCTACGGTGCAGAGCCTTGGACTCGGAAAGCACCTCGCCGATGAAGTAGGTGGCGTTGTACCTTGAGCTCGCGGCCTTCTTCCGCCGTTCCACCACAAGGGCCGCACCGGCGACTTGGGTTGTGGCGGCGTAGAGAAGCAGCAGTTCGCTGGTCTTGGGCGACCGGGGTGGAGGTGGTCGGGAAGGACTTCAGCGGGTGAGGGCATCTGAGCCTCACAGGTCGGTGAAGTAGTCGGATTTCTTGAAGCGAGCTGTAGAGCGGCATCCGTGCTCACCGAGGCAAGACGAAGCGGCTCAAGGCCGCAAGGCATCTGTCGACTTTGGACTCCTTTAGGTTGCCGATCGGGCCCATCCTTGTGATCGCGAGATCTTCTCTGGTTGGCTTGATGCCACGCTCGAGAGCGATGAAGCGAAGCTTTCCCTTAGGAACCCGAAGACGCGCTTGTCGGGGTTGAGCTTTAAGCGAAGCTGGGAGGTTCGCAAAGGTTTCTCCTAGGTCGGTGATGAGATCATCGGCCTTCCTAGTTTTTATGACGATGTCGTCGACGTATGCTTCGATGTTACGGCTAATCTGGTCGTTGAAACACGTTTGCATGCAGCGCTGATATGTAGCACCCGCGTTTTTCAGACCAAACGGCATTGTTACGTAGCAAAAGGAGCCAAAAGGGGTAATGAATGAAGTCGCGGGTTGGTCGGACTCCTTCATCGCTATCTGGTGATAGCCCGAGTAGGCATCCAGAAAGGACAGGGTTTCGCACCCTGCAGTGGAGTCAACGACTTGGTCGATGCGGGGCAAGGGGAACGGGTCCTCGGGACATTCCTTGTTCAGACTTGTGTAGTCAACGCACATTCTCTATTGCCCATTCTTCTTTTTTACAAGTACAGGGTTGGCGAGCCACTCAGGGTGTCGCACTTGTTTTATAAACCCCGCAGCCAAGAGCTTGGCGATCTCCACCCCTATGATTCTGCGCTTCTCTTCGTCGAAGCTGCACAGGCGTTGGGCGACCGGCCTCGAGCCTGGTCGGACGCTCAAGGAGTGCTCGGCGACTTCCCTCGGGATTCCTGGCATGTCGGAGGATCTCCATGCGAAGACGTCGTTGTTGGTGCAGATGAAGTCGACGAGCGCGCTTTCCTATTTGGCGGGGAGCGTGGCTCCGACCCGCACGGTCTTGTTCAGATCCTCGGGATCGACCGTGACCCTCTTCGTGTCCTCAGCGGACTTGAAGGATCCTGCCCCCGTCTTGCTAGATTCGGGGGCGGACTCGGAGACTTCCCTCCGGAGGTCGGCGAGCTCGGCGGAGGCGATGATCGCCGGCCTTAGCTCGCTGCCCCGCTTCACTCGCGATTGTAAGCAAAATTTGGAAAGAGCGAGGCCACGGTGATGACTCCTCGTGGGCGGGCATCTTGACTTGAAATAGGTGTAGCTGGGGACCGCCATGAACTTGGCATAGCACGGTCTCCCCAGGATGGCGTGGTAGGATCTGGGGAAATCCACGACCTCAAAGGTGAAGGTCTCGGTGCGGAAATTTTTCGGTCCTCCAAAGGTAGCAGGCGGTCGATCGCCCTGGCGGGTGGGCTCTTGGCACAGGATGGACGCCGTGGAAGGCGCCTTGCTCGATCGGAGACTCGGCGGGGATCCTATGGACGTCGAGTGTCTCGGCATAGAAGATGTTGAGGCCCTTTGCCGCCATCCATAAGCACCTTCGTGGCGCTTCTTCTCCACGATGGGGTCGACCACCAAGGATATCTCCGGGTGCGGGGCGTGGTCGGGTGGTCGATCCGTCGAAAGTGATCGGGACTCGACCACGAAGAAATTGGGGGCGGTGGAGTCGCGGTGTGGACTTAGCGGAGGCGAGCTTAAGCGGTGCTTGTCGGCATAGCAAGCGGTCCGCCAAAGATCATGAGGCGGCCGTCGGGTTCGGGAACTCGGCGTTCGCCCATTTCTCCTCGGCCGTGGGGTAGGGCACTCTTTCCTTTGCCTCGCGGCGTCGTGAAGTGCCGGAGAGAGCGTCTCGAGACCTCGCGATCCGTACTTGTGTTTGACGGGAACCCGTGGTGTGGACATGGGCATTCGCCGACTTCTCGAAATGGTCGAGGCGCGATGGTGGGCGCGCGCTTTGCTTGGCGAGGCGGTCGGCGATCGCGACCACCGACCTCGCGGACACGCTTCTGTCTTTGCCCGCTTGTCCGGGCGGTCGGGAGGACCGGTTGAGGCGAGCTCTTGTAGCCTTTCCGCCGAAAATGGCCCCGACCTCCTCGCCGAAGGCGTGGTTGGTGGCGATGTCCAGAAGCTCCTTGGTGGTTCTAGGCTTAACGCAGCCCAGTTTGTGCACCAAGGCCTTGAAGGAGGTGCCGTAGATGAATGCCCCCACGACATCGGCGTCGGAGATGTCGGGTAGCTCATTACACTATCGGGAGAAGCGCCGGATGTAATCCCGGAGGGTTTCTCCATTCTTGCTGTAGCTCTTGAGTCCCGGGAGTTTTGGCGCTTGTAAGTGCCTTGGAAGTTGCCAACGAAGAGGCTCTTCAAGTCGGCCCGATTCTGATGGTTTTTGGCGGTACTCGAGCGAGCTCGGCCGAGTCCGCGAGATAGATGGGGAGGTATTGGATGATAAAGAGATCATCCGCAGCTCCTTCCGCCCGACATGCGAGCCAGTAATCTTGCAGCCAGACACCGGGGTTCGTGGCCCCAGTGTATTTGGCTATGTTGGTAGATGCCCTAAATCTGGCAGGAAAATCTGCATGGCGGATCCCCTGACAGAAAGCCCGTGGCCCTGTACCATCGGGGCTGGGGCCGCGGTCGTCGCGGCGGCCGATGTCTACGACTCGCGACCGGGCCGCTTCGTCTACCGCTTTCCTCCGTGCCTCGGTGGTACGGACGTCGTAATCGTCGGAGGTATTTGGCGCGCCGGCGTAGCGAGCTGGGGTTGTTCGTGGTGCGCCGCCGCCTTTGCCAGACTCATCCGGCTCCGAGCAGCGGTGCGGGTCTGACGGCAGGAGGTGGCGTCCGAGTGATGAGCGAGGCTGCATGTCTTGCCTGCAGGCACGTTCCACCGGCCGGAGGTTTAGTGCGTGGCCTTGGCCTGCAGGTCGGCCGGCTCGGGAAGGCAGCGGGCGGCATAGCGGTGCGCCACGTTTTGGCTTGCGTGGGGGAAGAATCGAGGGCCATCAGATTCCTCCACTAGCCGGTGGTGTACCTGACGCGCTCATCCACGCGCACCACCGAGTACAAGCGGGGGCTCGGGCTGATCTCGCTCCAGGTTGGCCTGGAGCTCGTCGATCTTGGCCCTTCGGGCCTCCAGCTCGTCGCGCTGCTGTTGGAGCTTGGCGCGGAATGAGCGCGGGCTCTCCCGCCGAGGTGGCGATGAAGTTGAGGGAGCCAAAACGGATCCGGCTCCTTGACGCGGACACGCCGTCGTGGGTGAAGAAAGCCATCAGGGAGATAGGCGGGAATCCGGAGATGTCGATAAAGACGCGCAAAGGCCCCTACCTGGCGCGCCAACTGTCGGCGTTTCGAGCACCGGCAAGTAAATTTGTAAGTCTAAGGGGCCACGCGTTCCCTCTCCCTGAATAGTTAGACTCAAAAGTCCAAGATGTATATTGGTTCGGGCCGAATATCCCTACTCCAGTTCGTGTAGCGATGTTGTATTGCTTTTGGTGCAGGAGGCTGCACAGCGATTACAAGCGAGGGTTTGAGCACAAGAGTGTTTCTTGTTGTCCCGAGTGTGTGCGTGTGTTTATCTGCTCAATCCGTTTTGTCTCCTCTCTCCTCCCTTCTCCCGGAGGGCCCTGCCCCCCCCCCCCTTATATAGGCGGAAGGGGCAGGTTACATCGAGAATTGAGAGAAGGAAGGAAGGAGAAAACTAGACTAGGAGCCCTAGTCCTTTGCCTTGGTGATTGGTCGCCGTCCGGCCTCGCCCACTCCGGGTTTTGTAGGCTTGCTGAGCAGAGTAGTTCGCCGTTTCCTTGGGAAACAGCGTACCTGCCCTCTGGGAACCTAACAGGTATTAAAGTTGCGAAGCGTAGCCCTGGCGCTACCTCGGGAGAGAGCGCGTCCCCATGCTTCGTGTGACGGGCGATGGGGTGGAGTTTTGACTTGGGCAAACCTCGTCTTTGCCTTGGAAGGGCCACCGCCCGTCACGGTCACTTTGGACGATCTGTCCGTGGGGCACGTGTGTGATCGCGGAGGCGACACATAGCTCTTAGGGTAGGTCGTCTTAGCTTGGTCGGGCTCGGAGAGCCCGACACGTGACAGGGTCGGCGTCCCACTTGGCGGGATTGCTCGCCCGCTGCAGTGGGGACGGCGTCCTTCGCGACCCGCAAGTCCCTTGGTCGGAGTTGGGCCTAGGGATGGCTTGTCAGGTCAGAGCTGGGCTTGACGCGGCCTGCTTGCCATCCTGGGCGTTGGGTACCCCAGTGCAGTATTTGTCGATAGTATTTGAGAGATGAGAATAACTAAACACGGGAGTAAAAGATATATATATATATATATATATATATATATATATATATATATATATATATATATATATATATATATATATATATATATGACTTGAAATGGGGCACCATGGAGCCTAGGCTCCATGATTTCAAATACGCAGATTCAAGCTAAATTCGGGTATATTTTTCAAAACTTTTGGTTTTAGGGTATACACCCATCTATAACAATTCAAATGAAACACATACCTTTGAAAAAATATACTCGAATTCAAAGATTTTAAACGAATTTAGATTGCATGCTTTGCTGATTTGTATATATAATCAGCACATACCTACAAACAAACTATCATCAAAAAAGGAAACTCTAGTTTAAATTTCAGTTCAAACTTGTTTGAACTAGTTAGTAAACTAGTTAAACTCAACAACATAAAAATTTCAAAAAATTAAATGTACAATACATAGGAGAATATACCTATTTTGTATCATGGAGCCGAGGCTCCATAGTGCCCCAAGTAATTATACTTATATATATATATATATACACACACACGTACTTGGAGCCACTGGGGGACGTTGTTGTGGTACCCGGTGGCGAGTATCCCCGCATCCGCCGCGACGAAGCGACCGTCAACAAGCTCCGCGCCGTCGGCCCTGAAGTGCCTGATCCCGGGCATGACCTTGATGTCGCCGAAGCGGATCCTTGCGAGCGCACCGATGTCGAGCACGGGCGTCCTGCCCTTGGTGTTCTTCAACTCCAGGGGCCCCCCTTGGACGGCCGCCTCGGCCCGAGCTTAGCGAGGTTGCCGAGGAAGACATCCACGAGGCAGCGAGGATCTTGTCCACCGACCACGGCGGCGGGAAGCGCGGCGGGAAGACGGCAACCGAGAAGGTGGCCACACCCCGCATCTCCCGCGGGAGCACATGCACGGAGTCCCGGACCACCATGGAGGGGGAGGCATTGCGCTCGAACAGGTCAAGGCAGACCTCCATGCCGGAGTTGCCGCAGCCCACCACCAGGATGCGCTTCCCGCGGTACTCCTCGCCGGACTTGTACTCCGACACGTGGGTGACGGGGCCCGAGAAGGACTCAGTGCCGTTGAAGTCCGGGACGATGTGCTCCGCGTTCTCGCCCGTGGCCACCACGAGCCACCGGCCGATGTACTCCGTGACCATGATGGCTCCCACGTTGTTATTAGTGGTGACAGAAGCGGCGGCTGCGCGCACCCTCCCTAGGCCTGCGGTGTGGTCGAAGCGCGCGGAGACGACGGCCTGGTCGAATCGGGGGCGGACGTGGAAGCGGGAGGCGTAGGCCTCAAGTTAGGCGACGAACTGGTGCTTGGTGGGGTACTCGGGGTAGGCGTAGGGGAAGGGCATGCCGGGGAGCTCGCAGAACCACTTGGGGAGGTGGAGGCGGAGGCGGTCGTAGGTGCGGTGCGCCACGTGACCGATGCGATCGGCGCGATCCAAAGCCTGACGGAAGGCACGCCGTGAAGCGCGAACACGCCGCCAATGAAAGACCGGCCGGCCCAGCGCCGACGACGATGGGGCCGTTCACCCACATGGTCCGCGCCGGCACCAGCATCGGCATGGCCGGCGATCGATCGATTAGCTAGCGAGGTACGCAGGAGCTAGCTATATACAATATTCATGTCTAGTCCAAGAATGTTGGAACAGAACGCTAAAAACTCTTAGGACAATTTTCTCTTTATTACTTCTCGCTCTATTCGCTTACAAAACTTAGGCCTACCCCTATATTTATACCCAAAACTACAGCCCTAAGAAACGGAATAGGATTCTACTTCCTTGTCCTAATTCAATTCCTCATCCTAAACTTTCTTAATACAAACTTTCCAAACTAAAACTTTCCTATTACAAGATTACTTCTAACATTTTCCTCCTTAATCTTGTAATTTATAATTTCTAACACAACTCTACTGATGTTTCAATCTTTTTCCCAGATTTTCCTCTCTTTCTCTTCCCTTTAATCTCTCCTCTCTCTTCTTTCTAGCACTGTTGCTGCTAGAAAAAACCTTCTTGTTGCATGCGAAGTACTGGTGCTGCCCTTTTTGCACAGCACGTCGCCTAGCCTGCTCTCTGCTCCGCACAAGCCCAACCGCTTGCCTGGTCTCTCGGCCTTGCGCGGCGCCAGCTTCCTGTGCCAAACTACACCACACGCTCGTGCTCCTGCTGCCACTCACCGGATAGCTTTTGCAGTCACCTCTATTTTTTATTTGTTGCACCGCTGCTATGTTTCCTGCACACCGCCCCTGAGCGCTTTCTTTTCTTCCAGTCTGCCGCGACCGCCTCCTTCTGTAATATACGTTGACAAGCTTCTGTCTCCTCTAAAAATTTTCTCTTCAATCTAGCCTCATGACAAACTGGCTTAAAAGTTGTTAGGGAAATCTTGTACGATCGATTTGGGGATCTCATGACCTTCATCAACAAATCATTGTTCTTGTCATAAACTCGCAAGAACTCCGCCTGTAGCTCTACCCTGCACCCTTCTTCTGCCATCTGTCCAAGACTGAGTATGTTGTTACACAAACTCGGTATGTAGTAAATTTTCGAAAATATCTTTTGATCGCCGTTCTTGCATTGTACCAACATTGTTCCTTTGCCTTTTATTTGCACCGTGGAACCATCACCGAACTTGACTTTTCCTAAAATTTTCTCATCAAGCTCATGAAACACGGAGCGATCTCCAGTCATGTGATTGCTTGCTCCATTGTCTAAGTACCACAAATCAGTGTGATCGTGGCTATCTCCTTCCATACATAGTTTAGGAACAATCTTCTCCTCATTCAACATCAGTATGTTCGGCTCTTCTTCTTTGCACAATGAGAGGAGTAGATCCGGTTCGTCGTCTGCACTAGCTTGGGTGAGGTTTACCTCCTCGTTCTCTTCTTGTTCCTGCAATACGAGGCGTAGTGTCCATACTTGTTGCAATTGAAGCACTTTATGTGACTGCGACACTCCGCCGCGTAGTGACCATATTTTTCACATTCAAAACATTTGATATGTGACTTATCTCGTGGTCTGTTATCACCGTCTAGTTCAGTCTTGTCTCCTCGGCCACCTCTGTCTCCGCGGTAACTGAAACTGCCGCGTCCATGCCCGTAGTTAGACTGCTTGCGATCACCTCTTTCATCTCCTTTTAACAGCAATACCTGCTCGTTACGGGACTGATACTCTTGCTCATTACGGGATTGATACCCCTTCAGTAGCTCCTCATGCGTCTTGAGCGAGCCGGTGATCTCCTCGATTTTCATGTTCTCCAAATCCGGAGAGTACATGAGCGTGGTGACGACAGCACAAACTTTTACGTAGTCTGCGTAGGTACTTCTTCACTGCCACAGATTTCTCCATCCTGTCGCCGAGAGAAATAATCTGATTGTATAATGAAGTAAGCTTATCGGCGAACTCGTCCACCGTCTAGGTTTCTCCCATCTGAAGATTCTCAAACTCGTTCCATAGATTTTGTAGTCGTACCTCCTTCACGCGGTCAACTCCCACGTGCATCTTCTGAAGCGTTAGCCATGCTTCACGTGTTGTCTCCTTCCCGATGGTGATGCATCGCCGAATCAGTAGCGATCGATAGATCGCGGCAAGGGCTGCTGATCTATCTGTCATCTTCCTGACCTTCCCTTTGGATCATTGCACCCGGACACACAGGCGCGCAAGTTTGCCTTCATCTTCATTGCCCATACTGGATAATTGTCGACCGTCAGGAGAGGGTACTGGAGGGATATAGACCCACTCTGAATCTTCGTCTTTTCACCCATAATCTTTTAATTTATACACGCCACCGCACGATACCTGGCAGCCTCTTCGGCTTCGTTCTTCTTTTCTTTCGCGATGCTATAGTAACCTCCGAGTACTGTAGGTACAGTAGTTTGCTTTTGCTTTTCCCTTTGCAGTGCGATACCTTGATGCGTGTTGCGTAGTGCTGCTGCTGCTTTTTTTTTTTCCTGCAACGCCGTCGGACTTTGAGCTGCTGCGGCCTGCGGATGGGATCGATCTGCTTTACGTTACGCACGCGGCCTCCTTCTTGCGACTCTCTTATTCACGTGCTGCTGCTGCTGTACGTGACGAGCGCCACGCGTGTTGATGTTGCCGGGATCGGATGCGCCACCTCGGGAACTCTGGTCGCTTGCTTGATTGTTGCGCCGCGATGCCTTGCTAATCCTACTGCCTTCGCCTTTATTGCTGTGCTGCGGCCGCACGAGAGACGTGCGCTTTGCCCGAACGACGCTGCTGCTCTCCTATACGACGTGCGTGACGTTGCCTTGCCGAAACAACCTCCTCCGTGACCGCTCTGATCTTGCTTTTGCTAATCAATCCGCCTCGGCTTCTTTCAACGATCGAATCTGCTAGGCTCTGATACCAATTATTGAAACAGAACGTTAAAAACTCTTGAGATAATTTTCTCTTTATTACTTCTCGCTCTATTCGTTTACAAAACTTAGACCTACCCCTATATTTATACCCAAAACTACAGCCCTAAGAAACGGAATAGGATTCTACTTCCTTATCCTAATTCAACTCCTCATCTTAAACTTTCTTAATACAAACTTTCCAAACTAAAATTTTCCTATTACAAGATTACTTCTAACAAAGAACAGCAAGGACTGAACGTGAGAGGAGGAGGAGGAGGAGGAGCAGGAGTGTAATAGCTAGCAAAGCATATCGAGACAAGGACGATGGAGGGAGCGGTTTAAATAGGGGAGCGAAATTAACAAGAGAAAATATACCTACAGTCTTTACTACTAAGAACAAAAAAAAATAGTGGCGGTTGTTCATCCACCTCTCCTATTTCACCTCCTTTTTCCACTTCTTTAAAATATCTCTAACAAAAAACGAAAAAATATTATACCAACAAACAAGTTCCTTCTCTCTAAATATTCTCTAATAGAAAAAACAACAAATCAACAAACAAATTCTATCTTGAACCGGTTTCGAGCGCATAATATGATTTTTTATGCGCAACAAAGTACACACATTCAACTAGTATCACAGAAAAAAAGAAGAGAATAGAAAATAAGAGACCATATTGTGGTCTACCAAAATTTTGTGATGAGTAATTGAGTGTGTTTGAGTTTATTGTGCTCGGGTTTGAGTTTGATTTGAGGTCATTTTGTTTTTGAAGCAATTTGAGGTATTACTAGTGGTGGGCGGTACTACCGACCTGAGGATAGCGGTAGTTATTTTCCAGTGAGGGTCGTTTTTCGCGATTGCTAAGGGCAACACTACCGGCATTGAGAATAGTAGTACTGGCCAGCGGTACTACCGACTGTTGAATGGCGGTAGTACCGGCTAGCGGTACTACCGACTTTGGGGGGCGGTACTACCGATGGTGCGGTACAACCGGCCTCTAGTTAACGGTAGATTTTTTCAGAGCGAATCTCTATGCGATGTCAACTGTGTTTAAGTGATGTTTATTGCATATCTTTGTTGAGCAATGCTACGTGATGTGTTTGCTTGTTTGTGTTGGTTGCAGGACTTCAGAGTTAGGTCATGGTGAGGTGGAGAAGACCGGTACTAGGTTAGGAGAGCTGAGGTCCAGGTGGTCAAGGTGACGTCGAAAGATGATTGAGCCCAGGGAGTTGCTGTAAGCCGGGAAGACAAGGAACTGAAACGTGAGTTATTGGTGAAGGACATGGTGGGCAACGGCAAGGTGGATTGGGACTAGGCTCAGGGAGGAGCCGAGGTCCAGAACGGTCAAGGAAGTCGTGGCCGTCATGGTCAAAAGGTCAAGAACATGTAGTACACCAAATGACTTGGGCCTGTTTGCAAGCAATGACGGTTCGAGGGAGTCCAGACGTGTGAGAGGCTTGATGGGAAGTTATTGGGGCCACATGAAATGTGACAAAGCATGGGCGATGCTTTGAGTTGAAGGAAAAGACCGGTCGCGGGGGCAAATTGGTAATTTGTCCATTACTGGAGATCGAGGTAGTTTGGAAAACCGTGGTGGTGGCCTAAGTGGTTTAGGTCAAGTCAAAGTGGGGATGGACGCGATTCGAGCTCGTGTAGCGAATTGGTGCATCATGGTGAATGTCGCTTTGAAAAGCATGCGTGTGAGTGTGTAAAACCCGTTATGTGTTGGGTTAGAGGGTTAGCCTATGTAAATATGGTAGTATCTACTCGTGTAACCAAGTTAGGGTTGCCTTCTCTATATAAGGGCTTGAGATGTAGAGGGAGGTAACACTAAGGAGAAGACATTAGGGTTTGCACAAGACTTTTGTTTCTTGTATGTGTGATTGCTCATTGGGAGCTTTGCCCTCTTTGAGAGGCTTTGTAATCATCCTTCTTGATCTGAAATAGAAATCAAAATTTGTGCTCAAGTTTTGGTCTTCTTCTCTCTTAGAGTTTTTTTATCTCTTTCTTGTGTTCTTTCTCTCTTGATCTTGTGTTGATAAGGATGAATGATTGATGAATAAATTCTCTATAGATTATATCCTAATTTTCTAGGCAAGCTTCAACAAGATCTCCAAAGTTTCTCTCAAGAACCAGCTTTTAGCTTGGAAAGGAAGGATTTTGGGTAGATCGAGTTCTTGTACATTTGAAGGCTATTTCTTTGGTGTTCTTGCTTGCTGCAACATGTGGAAGATCATCTAAGATCATCCCAATCATCAAATCCCTATGAGCAAGCTCAGGGTGAAGTTTTTGTATTTGACTCAGTTTTTGTGCAACCTTCGCTAAATTTGAAAAATGTTAAAACTTTTATGTCAATATTTGTGATTGATGGCTGGAATAGATTCCTGACATCTATAGGAAGGTGCATGCAAAGTTTCACGAGTTTTGGATCATCCAATGAAAAGTTACATCAATTCGTGTATTTGAACTCGGGTTGATTTTATTGTTCACCTTGTTTTGTACTGTTCATCAAGTACTACCACTACTGTAGAATGATAGTGCCGGCTCAGAAGTTTCTCTGAAAAATTATTGTTCCACTCTCATTTGATCAAGTGGGGTTTTGGGTTGGTTATTTTGGGAGAAAAATTATTGTTGATCATTCATCCCTTTCTGATCTTTTCGATCGTTCACAAAAGAAAATGTTGGTTTAGTGGTGAGTAATTTCCTTATAAAAGGGATGGTTGGGTTGGGCTCCTGTGGCTTCTCTCGGCCCTTGCTGGCATCGTCTTAGGACTTTTTTGTCCATGGCAACCCTGTCTAGACAGAATCTACAACTACCCAAGGTTTGCAAAACCGTCGAAAACTGGTCGGTTTACGTGTTTTGAAACCGCTCGGTAAACCGTGGAGTTCAAATGCAAATATAAAAAATTTGAAAAAATTAAGCAAGAAGTGTTGAATTTTTTTGAATTTTTTTGTAAGGTCCTGAGGCAATGCTAATGATTCTATAAAATTTTCAGATGATTATCAGACTTGTGTATTTTTAAAAAATTCTAACAATGATACTTTTAGAATATATGCTCTTCAGTTTTTAATTTTCCAGGGGAACAAAATGAAGTTTATATTTCTTAAACTTTTTGTGTGATGTTCTAACGTAATTATAATTGTGTTGTAAAATTTTAAGATAATGATCAGATATGTGTATTTTTTAAAAATTCTAAAAATGCTACTATCATATTATATGCTCTTCTGTTTTTGATTTTATATGGGCACTAAATGAAGTCTAATATTTTTGAAAATATTATTAAATCATCCATGGCAGTAGTTATGGTTACATTAAAAGTTGAGAATATAATAAATCCTCTAAATATTTATAAAAATCTAACAGTGTCTTTGTTCCTTTTCATTAATTGTTGTTTTGGATTTTGTAGAAGCAATAAATGATTTCAAAAATTGTTTAAATTTCTCTAGTCTAGTACGTGTATATATATATTAAACAAATGTTTACGGCGCAGGCCGCTTTCCACTAGTCTAGTTATAATGAAATATAATACGTACTAGCTCGGCCGCAATATATAAGCATATACTGTTTGGAGTACTATATATATGTGCATATATAATGCTAGTACTTGGGCAGCTAGTATCTAGGTATGTATATACTACTATGTGTATAAGTAACTAGAAACTTATACGCGGCTTGCCACGCCGCGGGCGCCGCTCTCCACGCGAGCAAATCGAGAAAACGCGCGATCGACGCTCCACACACGAGCAAATCACGAAAACGCGCGAAAAGGACCTAAAAAGGATTTTGTGTTTTCCGCAAAAGGGCTTAAACGTAATGCTAGAAAAACGCAACAAGGACCTAAATGCAATGTATATTTTTTTCCAAAAAAAGGACCTGAACGCTTTTTTCTTTTACAAAAAGGACCTAATTGTAATTCCATTTTTTGGTAAAAGGACCCGAGCGCAAGCCTTAAAATCGCACAAAGGACCTAGGCGTAATATATATTCTTTTTTCGGAAAAAGGACCTAACTGTAATTTTTTTCGAAAGAAAGGACCGATATGTAATTTTTTTTTTCGAAAAAGGACCCGGATGTAAATTTTTTCGACCGGCTCGGCTTGAGCTGCGAGCCGAGCCGGCTTGCTCCACGGCTCAAACGCTTCTCAAATCTTTCTTCTACCCCCTTCCATTCATTATTCCTCAGAGTTCTATAATGGATTGGTATACCAAGGTATTTGAAGGGAAAATTACCCAACCCACAACCAAATAATTGGGTATATTGAGTTTCAAAATTCTTAGCAGTACCAAAACAAAAGATTTCACTTTTGTGAAAATTGATTTTAAGCCCAGATAGTTGTTCAAATGCACATAACAATAACTTCATAGTTTTTGCCTGTTCTAAATCATGTTCTATAAATAGGATGGTGTCATCTGCGTACTGTAAGATGGATAACCCCTCATCCACCAGATGAGGTACCACTCCACTTATCATCCCAGCCTTTTTGGCACGATCTAAGATAACAGCCAACATATCCACGACGATGTTAATTAATATGGGGGATAAAGGATCACCCTGGCGGAGTCCCTTTCGGGTTTGGAAATATGGACCAATGTCGTCATTGACCTTGATGCCAACACTTTCCCCGGTAACAAAGCTCTCAACCCATGTACACCACTGAGGTGAGAAGCCTTTCATTCTTAAAGTTTGTTGAAGAAAACGTCATTTAACCTTATCATAGGCCTTTTCGAAGTCCACTTTAAAAATTACACCATCTAATTTTTTCTTATACATCTCATGAATTGTTTCATGAAGGATAATCACACCATCCATTATATTCCTACCTGGCATGAAAGCCGTCTGTGTAGGGCGTACAACATTATCAGCAACACTGATAATCCTGTTAGTGTCAACTTTAGTAAAAATTTTAAAGCTGACATTTAGAAGACAAATCGGTCGGTAATGTTGTATTTGCTTTGCATCTTTATTCTTTGGTAGAAGCGTGATAATTCCAAAATTCAGACTAAATAGGGGCAACACTCCAGTATGTAAATCTTGGAACATTGCCATTAAATCATGCTTAATGACCTCCCAAAACACTCGGTAAAATTCGAACGGGAAGCCATCCGGACCAGGTGTTTTATTATGTTCCATTTGAAAAATTGCCTCCCTCACCTCGTTCTCAGTAAACGGCTGAGTGAGGAAATCATTCTCCATTACAGAAACTTGAGGGATATCGTGCTGAACAGATTCAATCATTGTAAAATGATTGTTGTCTGGTGGTCCAAAAAGATCTTTATAATATTTGGTTATGTATTTCTTAAGCTGAACATCCCCAACTATTAAACCCTCATCTTGCTCGAGTTGGAAAATACGTTGTTTCCTATGCTTACCATTTGCTATCAAATGGAAATATTTAGTATTATTATTCCCCTCGAGAGTATGCTTCACTTTCACTCTTTGCTACCATTTGATTTCCTCCTGACGTAACAACTGGGCGAGTCGCTCAAAAGAGCGTTGTTTGAGGTTAATATCCTCATTAGAAAGCCCAGTATGCTCTGATTTTTTGTCAAGTTCCTCAATAATGTGAATTAACTCTGTCTTTTCTTTCCTATATGTTCCGCTTGTATTCTTGGCCCATCCCCTTAATTTCTGTCTAAGGGTTCTGATCTTAAATTGCCATCTCGAAAAGATGTGCTACCCCTATGCTCATTGTACCAACATTTCAACACCATTTCGAAGAAACCATCCCTAAGGAACCACCCCAGTTCGAATTTGAACACTGTCTGGTTCACCGTGTGAAAGGATGATCCAGTATTGAGTAAAAGCGGAGTATGATCAGGAAGAGATCTATCAAGAGCATTACGGTGACCAAAGGGAACTTACGCTCCAAAGCGTGCTCATTAGCACCTGTCAAGCTTCTCGAATGTAGGATTATCAATGTATTTGCCCATGTAAATCGACGACGGATAATTCAATCTCTCTCGGATCCAAGTCACAATGATTGCATTGAATAAGAAAGGCCATCTAGGATGAAAATTAGCATTATTCTTTTAGTCTTGTCGTCTAATCATGTTGAAATCACCCCTATTAATATAGGTAATGATTCCTTGTTGCAAACATGGACTAATTGAGATAAAAATTTCTCTTTTAAGCGAGGTTGTCTTTGCACCATACACAGCCACAAGACTCCATTGAAATCCATCATCTTTATTTCTTAAGTGAAACTTCACATAGAAGTCTCCTTCATCAATGGAGTCAATATCAAAAGATGATAATTTTACCCCCACAAGGATCCCACCAGATCGCCCACGAGATGGCATACAGTGCCAAAGAAAATCTTCTGTACCACCAAGATGTTTTAGGCTAGATGTTAAAAACTCACTCTTACCAGTTTCAAGAAGTGCAACAAAATCGATATGTTGCTCCTTGACTAACTCTGAAATGTATCTATACTTAGCCAAGTTACCAAGACCTCTGCTATTCCAAAAGATACCTTTCATTTATTTTGTTTTCTTTATTTTTGGTGGACGACCTCTCCGAGGCTTTATGGTATATATATCACTACATAAGTGATCATTATCCTTGACCAACATCTCATCAGATAAATCACTACATAAGTGATTAAGAGTATTAGTATCAAGAGATTCTTGATCCTCTTCCTCTGTAACATGATGAGCATTATGATGTTTAGATGCTTTGTTCATTGAGACTTTCATACGATCCACTTCTATTTTTTTATCATTTCAATCGACTTAGCAACATCATTCTTGTTTTTGCCCAAAGAAATACCAACATTAAACAGGTCTGAAGTTATGCGAGAATTAGAAAATGAAAGAAATGAAGTGTTAAGAATACCTTTGGGAACTTCCAAGTTACGAATATAAGCCCTGTGCTTAGCCTTCTCCATGGTATCCAATTCAGCTAGCGCCACCCCACCAGACACGATAGGGATGTTCAGCCTCCCACTCCTGTGTGGTCCCGTCGGCATAGAATCTGAAGAAGAGATGACAACAGGAAGTTCCATCACATCACATGCCAAAGGAACCTTGACGCTCTGCACTGAATTATTGGACATAAGGGAATCGGCCACTCCATCTAGAGGCGAGCTATCATCACTTGCAGGAAGGAGATCGCCATGAAACTCTACCATAGGAACCATAGAAACAGGACCCACTGTATCATCCTCCATCTTGGTAGCAATGCCCAAACCAACATCATCCTTGTGCACATCGGCAAAGAATAATAACTTTTACGAATCAAGAACATCATCCAATTCCACCGAATGGTCAGTAATCTCCCAACCGACTGCATCCTCTTTAGAGCTAACTGCTTCATTCGGTTCCACTGTAGAGACAACATCCTCTCTCCCATCTACATTCACCTCAGTATCTTTGTTTTCATCTGAAGCAAAATTAACATGATTCAGACTGGCTGCAACCTCCAAGTCGTAACCACCATGCGGTAGGACAATAGGCACCAACACTGATCCATTAGACACCTCCTGTACTTTTGGCACTAGCTGCACTGGAGAGGCCACATGAAAAAAGACTTGATCCTTGATACCCTTTGCTGATTGCATTGGGACATCATGAGCTACTGAGTGATGATCAGAATATGAACCCTCATGAGTAATCTTAGACCTCTTATTATCTCTGTCATGCATTTCCTCATCCTCATCCATCTGTTGCTTACCTTTTCCATGGTCCTCCCCATCAGGCTGATCTACATTATTTGTGCCCACTTGATCCTTGTTCTCAACCACAAAAAAATCTCATAGAGAGCATCTCCAACACAAATATCTGTGCTATCAGGAACTAGGCTTGCATCGGTCACAGCAACATGTAAACGTACAATGCCCTTTTTCCTCATACTCACCATGTCAACAAATTGTGTGGCGCCAAGAATGGAACCCACAGCACACAAAGACAAGTAGTCCCGAATCTCAAAAGGAACTCCATAAACCTGTACCCAAATTTTTTGAAGCTGCAACTTGGCATCTGCTCTCGGAGTCCATTCCTCAAAAAACATAACCACTCCATCTTGATTCTTCACCTTTACCTCCCCAATGCTTGTCAAACGCAACAACTCAATCTTCGATGGAAAAGTAACCAAGAAAGAATTCCGACCATGCTCTTTAACCTCCCATTGCCATTTAATAGGAATCACCCTTTGAAGCTCCTCGCGCATCCTATCAGCAGACCATTGACTCCCTACTATACGAACCAAAGCCATCTTGTTGTCACTGCGGGGTTTCTTATTTCCTGAGAAAGGAATTTGATAGAACCCGAGACCATCTGCTGCATAACCACATAAATTTGCAGTAGGTTTTGGTAATTTTAGCAAAGGACACTTACTGGCTATGTGTTGATCATCTTCGCAAATGTCACAAGACACCATAGCTTGGCAGTTAGAGATAGAATGGCCTTCTTTTCTGACAACGAGAACAAAAGAGTTTGGTAGTATCAAGAACTTCTGAAGTCTTTGGAACTCCTAACTCACTTGCTGTCCTATGCACCGACACCTCAGGTTGAACTTCAGCCATAGAAGCCAATGCCTTGCTGTCAGATGTACCACGGCCAAGCCCACCATGTCCCCGACCTTCATAATTGTGTCTTCCACCCGGACGTCCACGACCACAGCCGATGAACCGCGGTTGCCAGCGAGATCTGCCCCTAGTGTATCCTTGGCCACGGAAGCTAGTGGTACCTCGAACAGCACCCCCTCCTGCTCCTCCCTGCCCCATGCCTCCGGAACCAGCCGCCCAGCTTCCTTTGCCAGCACCATCCATCGGAGATCGTTGTTGAAGAACCGAAGCAAACGATCTTCTATCTCCCGTGGTTGTTCCACGCCACAAATTTTGGCCCTTCCAGGTACGGGAGAAGAGAGATGGCAAACCACTGAAAGTCCTGTTGTCAGCTTTGGAAACTTTAGTGGGCCCTTGCTGATCTGAAGAAAGAAACCGCAGGACATCATGAGGATTTGAAAACTTATCTGGAATGACCATGGCAATCTCCTTGAATTGCGCCTTAACAGAAGATGGTGATTTGGTTTTCTGTTGCAGTTCTGGTAATTTGAACAAAGAAGCTTGAACCTGTTCGTTGACACTTGGCCGAAAAGCCGTTTTCAACACATCTCCGAACGTCACCAATGGTGATACTCGAGGTGCAGGTAATGGACCCTGCCATGGCTGGAAAACAGATCTCACCAGGTTACCGGGAGATCGCAATGTCGTGGAAGAGTCAAGTTTTTTAGCAACAGTTGCCAATTCAACCTCTGAATAACCTGCGTCAAGAGCCTCTTGAACCAACTTTGAATGCTTCATGGAGTGATGTACAACATCATGAACACCGCAAACATCAGAATTCTTCAAACTACAGACCTATAACAAGGTCTCTTTGTCGGACAATTGAATAGTTGCAAAGACCCAAACAGAATATGCAACGATTCCCGAGTAGACTCCGGATCTGCAGGAATAAAATTGAACTGGTTCCTCCCTTCAATTGTTGTGCACACGATCCGCTAGAAATTACGGAGGTCGGAAGCACTTCAGGCTTGATCTGGATAATCGTCGCCAGCCCGCCACCAACAGCCGCTGTGGAGGCCGCGCCCGCTGCACGCTGCTCTCACCGAGGGCAAGAACCGTGTCCGCCGCCCTAATTGAGAATACCCGATCTCAAATGCATTTGCTGGGGTTGCTCGGCAGCGGCCCGGCTCCTCCTACTGCGGCGCACCCTTCGCCGCGCCTCCCTACGCCACGACCTGCTCCGGGCCGCTCTTCACCGCGCCGCCCTGCTCTGCTTCGCCCTTCTCCGCGCCGCCCTCGAACAGCGCCGACCTGCTCTCTCCTGGATCAGGCACTCGTTTTGGACTTCTAGGTGTTGATGCCTCTTTCGGGATGGTGTATTTCTCTTCTACTTGAATGGTCATATCTAACACAATATTACAGATATAAACAACAATTTCATTGAACTATAGATTTGAGGTGAAAGTGCATCACAAAACTAGAGGTTTAAGAGTTGTCGTGAAATGTTAACGACTGATCAGAACATGTGGACCTACATACCAATGTCACAAAGAAGCCTTGAACGTCCATTCCGTTGCCAGGTTAGCCGTCAGTAGCCACGCTAGAAGATAGATTTAAATTCATTTCTAGGTGGGCCCCACCATTATGTAACCATTATATCTGACCGAAATCTACTTTAAAAAAGTATTGTATGGCAATTAAATTATCCCAAGAAGTGGATACATTGATCTTCGTATGAGGATTGCTTGCTTGGTTATCATGGACTGAGGATCAAGATCAAGATCACAAGTAATACCCCTAACAACTTTGGTCACGGTAAATTGCTTGTTAAGAAGAGAATCATGTTTAAGTTCAAGCTCATCATACTTGGCACTAAGTTCCTCAAATTCAATGCTAAGAGTGGTATGCATTTTCTTGAGGACTTTTAATTTAAGTTTCTCTTTAGAAGAATCATATTAAGCTCCTCAATCATTTCATCAAGCTAGACCATTATAAGATGGAGTTAATTATCTTCTCATCATGTTTTGCCATGAGGCAAAATGGTAAGGTAGGAGGTGGTGGAGTGGACTTCACGAGAGCAAGCCCATCTAGACCTTTTGCTTAGGCTTGCTCTTTTCCATCTCGATTGAGCTTCTTGAATCTCATATTCTTGCCATCTTGCCTTTGAAGTTGGCATTGTTCTTTTTCTTGTTCTCACATCTTGAAGTAACCTGATCCTACTCATTTCACTCGTAGTATGTAGTGTTGGCAAATGAGTTCTTCTTACTAGAGAAATGACTTGATGAAGATCTTTTTCGTGGAAAACCAACCACCTTGTCATTCATCTTTTTGAAAAGGCGCCACATCTTCCTTATAAGGCTGTATCATCCGGGTCTTCTGACCCATTATCATCTTCATTGTCACTATTACCTACCTTGGCCTTGAAAGCAATATTTTTCTTGGTAGCCGTTATTCTCCTTCATACTCCTTCAAGAAGAACTCATGTGCGGTGCGCTCTCCTAAAAGGGAGGTTGGTGTAAATGTGTACAAGTCTCCTTGTATGAGCAGCACCACGAGTGTCTCTACTCGTTGGGCATTACAAGATACTCGAATTGCTCTTTAAGAACATCCATCTTAACCTCTTGTACATTAGACATGCTCTTGTGAATCTCACGAAGGGTAGTCAAAATTTCATGTGCGGTGTTGAAATTGCTCACTCAATTCAAGACTTCAATACTAAAGTGCCAAAGAGTGTGTTCTTTGCTTGGGTATTGTACTGTAAGCTTTTAACCTCCATATCTGTGGGTGCAAGTGGATTGTGTATGGCTGAAGAACCATACTCTACTATATGCCTAACATTCAAGCTAATGGCCTCGAGATAACACCCTATGTAGACCTTTTAATAAGTATAATTAGTACCGTCAAAGAAGGGTGCCCTACCAACATTTACACCCTTACCTAACATCCTTACTCACGGTGGTAAAGCTATAATTGGGCAACCTTGCTTTAATATCAATTAAAGTGGATCAGATGCTCAAGAGGGAGGTGAATTGAGATTTCTTTTTGCTAATGTCCAACTAAAAACATAACCTTTTTCTTGTCCAACCTAAGTGCTTAATGTTTCTAGTGTAGCTAAACAACTCCTACACAAGTCTAGTGAAGTTTCACAACTTAAGTTCCTATCCTACACAAGTCTAGTGATCTAGGAATTTGTAAGACAAGAATGTAAAGGCGGAAATATAAAAGAGAAAAGAGGCACAACCAATTTTTACCAAGCCCTCAGATATTTGGCGATCTACCTTACTCCTTATCGGAGCACTCTCGCAAGAGTATCACTTGTACTTAACACCGCGCAAGGAATCAAACCATCCACTCGTGGTAGTCATTCTCCGCACTAGATAGGTGTTCTTGACACATCACTAATATTCTCATAAAATTTTAATATGATGATCAAGCCTGAGGAATTTAAAAAAAATCAGAAAGTGCTACTATCTTGATAAAAGACTTACCGGCAAATTTGAACCGAATGAAAAATGGTTCAAACCATGTTAGAAAATTTAAAAAAAAATAGATGGTTATGATGCATTAATAATGTTCCCATCAAATTTTTATATGATTATCAAGTATTAAGAAGTTTCAAAAATTCTGACAGTGGTATTGTCCTGATAAAAGCCTTATCGGCAAATTTCAACTGAATGAAAATTGGTTCAAAGCAAGTTAGAAAATTTTGAATTTTTTTTGGATGGTCCTGAAGCATCACTAATATTTAAATAAAATATTCAGATGATGATCAAGCCTGAGGAATTTTTAAAAATTCTGACAATACTACTATCCTAGTAAAAGCCTCGCTAAGTATATGTATTGCTTCCATAGATTTGATTGAGTAAACAAAAAAGGTTTAGAATTTTTCTGAGGCAATGCTTAAACTCTCATAAAAATTTTAGATCATGATCACACTCGAGCGAATTTATAAAATTCTAACAAGGTTACTGTCTCATTTATGTTCCTTCTATTTTTTATTTTTAAAGATAACAAATGAAGTTCAATTCTTCTTTAAAAAATTCGTATGATCCTAGACTGCTAATAATGGTACCATAAATTTTTTAGAGTATGATCAAGCTTGTACATTTTTATAAAAATCTGACAGTGTTTCTATTATTTTTATAAAACATCTAAAAATTTTAGTTTTTTCAAATATTTTCATGGAAGATGACATTCTTAAGGTGTATTAACACAAATATAGTCCAAAAATGTTAAAATCCAATCAAAATTATTAGATTTCAGTGAAATCTGCCGAAATTACTGTAGCAATTTGATTATTTTTTTCAAATTTTTTATTCGACTGTGATTTAGAATCTCTTCCCCCACCAAAATTTGCAAAATTTTGTCAGGATTTTGAACTTTGTGTACACTAAGACCAAACTACTCTCTATCAAACTCACAAATCTTCAATCAAAGCTCACAAGGCACCCTTGAACTCTCTAATAGGTGTGCTATAGCTTTAGAGTCACAAGAAAGCTATAATGAATGCTTGGAAAGTCCTTACATAGACTCCCCATTCAAAAACTAGCCAGTAGACATATTTTGCAAAAGTGTCTGTAGATCTGGATCATCCACCTTAGTGTAAACTGCCTTAACACCAACAAAAAAAAATCCAACCATTACACGGCCATAAAATATGCCTCGGCCTGCATAATCTGACCCAGCCATATCGTCTACCTAGTGCAAACGTTTAAACCTGAAACCTGTGTGACGAATATGGTACAGGTGTAGATGGATCAATCGCCTCTATGGAAATCATCATGTGCACCAAAAACATGCTCTTTGACTAATGGTACAGGTCAATGGTATGCCTTAACCCGGATAATCCGGCTCAATGCAAAGTCACGTCCTGAGCAATGATACACCTCAGATGCACGCCTTGGCCATGTCATTCGCCTATCACCTTGTCCAATTTAACCTTCTCTGTTGAAATGATATGCCTCAATGGTACGCCTCCACATGGATGATTTGCCTCCGTGTAAATCCAATACACACAAAAAACAATATCTCTATTGAGATGGCATGCCTTATTGGTTCGGGTGGATCCAGATAATTTGCCTCTATACAAAATCATAAGCACACCAAAAGCATCCTCTCTGGGCAGATGATAGATACACATCAATGATACACCATAGGCCCGGTTATCCACCTCTATCAAGTTTTTTCAGACTTACATTGATCAAAATTTGAGAATCTTTTGACCAAAGCTTGATCCTTGACACCCTGACTAGAATGTGATCTAGAGACCTAGTGTACATCACAATTGGCTACCCAACTTCATCAAATAGAAGCTAGCTACTAGCCTTGAACCCCCTTAATAGTACAGCCAAAGCAAAAACTAGTACCTAACTTGTGCAATGATCCAAACCCAACTCCCCGGTTATTTCTAAACACAAGGTCGTTAATCTTCACGAAAACGATACCTTTGCCCTCATTTACATACTTGGGGATATCTATGAAAAGCCAATATTATCCAATTGACATCATCAGGACCTAACTTACAATATCAACTCTCAAAATAAAGTTGGTCTTGATAATTAAGGGTTATTAATCACCAAAACACTAACCATTGAATTACCGGGTTTTGTACTATTTACATGGGGTTTTGAAGATGGAAGTAAGGGACTACCTGAAGTGCGGGAAGTACAGGATATATTCTTGTTGAGGAGCAGTATGCATAGCGTAGCTAGGCTGGATGGAATTAAGCAAGCAGGTAGCTAGCAATGGTCTAATATAATTTGGCGTGCTGCATTCTCCAACTGGCCCATGCTATGCTTGCATATGCTGATCATATGCATATATGCGCAGAGGTAGCTAGCTAATTTAGGCCCCCATGCATTGATCAGATCTCAATATATTGGGCTCTCTCTCTCTCTCTCTCATGCATGCCACACAAGCAGAGAAAAATGAAGTCCATTTGCTAGCTAGCTTGGACTTATCCCTTTCGTATGATCAGCATGCAGATCCATCGATCATCAGCTCCACTCGTCCAATCCAGTTCAATTCAATTCTATTATGTTTTGTTAGTTATGATCTTGGCTAACTACCAGATCCGAAAATTATGGTACTAAGCCCCACCAAATCGCGCTCTGATCGGGAGCATGCTAACGGCTTTGGTTTGGGTCCCGATAGCCTACGCCATATTAAGAGGAGAGAAGCTAGAACTTATCGATGACTGTTGTTCTTGAGTTTTGCTAATCCCCAACACCCATCCGATCTAGGGTTTTAGCGCGAGGCTTCCGAAGGGCCTAACCATCACCGTGAAGATTACGGTGCTCCCTTTTTTCTTCATCGCGCATGCTGTGTCATCTTCTTCACCGACGCTCAAAACTACGAACCCTAATGGCCACTTCTTCTTCACCGGGTCAGTGAACACATCTAATGCTTATTTCCGCATAATTATTTCTGTGATCATGTTCTTAGACTAGCTAATGGTTTAAGTATTAGTTCTTTTAATCTAACATTTGGTATCAGAGCAGTGCTAGTCTAATCTTGATCCTTTTAAGCCCGGATTAGTCTCGATTTTGGCCTTGTGTTCATCGGTTAAGGGTCGGTTCGTAGTTCTTTTGGCTCGGTTAGCATTAAGAAGGAGGGGATAAGAGCAAATCCGAACCCATCTTGAAACCCTAGTTCCCAAAATCCCAAATCGAATCAAGAAAACCTAATGATCTAAGGAGGGGTTTCGGGTTTTACCTCGGCTGGTCCTCATTGTCGTCGTTTCGGTCGTCGACACCGATGCCGTGGTCGCTGTCGGCTGTGCCGTGCGCGCCGCCATCCTCCCGCCGCTCCGCGCTCTTTGTTGTCTCCCGCGGGCCTTAGCTTCGCTCGCGGCCGCGTCGGCCGGTCTCCCCCCTCGCCGGATCCGTGAGCGGCATCAGCTCGCCGCGCGTGTGCGCGCCGTCGCGCCGCCTCGCTGGAGCCCTCGTTCGCTCAGTCATCGCAGCGTTTTTTTTCGGGCAGGGAATGAGTTTAGGGTTAGGGTTTCGAAGCCGTTTTGTTCTTGAGTTTTGCTAATCCCCAACACCCATCCGATCTAGGGTTTTGGCGCGAGGCTACCGAAGGCCCTAACCATCACCGTGAAGATCACGGTGCTCCCTTTTTTCTTCATCGCGCCTGCTGTGTCATCTTCTTCACCGACGCTCAAAACTACGAACCCTAATGGCCATTTCTTCTTCACCGGGTCAGTGAACACATCTAATGCTTATTTCCGCATAATTATTTCTGTGATCATGTTCTTAAACTAGCTAATGGTTTAAGTATTAGTTCTTTTAATCTAACATGTTCCATTTGTACCAACCAACCATTTTTCGGACTTGAGAGTTTCTCTTTGCTACTAGCCAGTACCTTTCACCATTCTCTGCACGTACACACAATTACACATACACATGAATGGCATGGCATCCCAAGCCCAAGCTAGCTTGAACCATGTATAATAATTCCACGATATCGATCAATTCTTGCGCTGTCGTGCATGATAGTTTTGCATCGATCCTTGCTTGTGATCCCTTTCGATGCAACAGCACCCCTAGTCACACGCGATCGAATCCGCACTTATGAAGATCGTCAGGTTGCATGCTACTTGGAAAGTGACTAGCTAGTTACATATATTGTGTGATCTTGAATTAATTCTTGGCTTGATCCATCGATCCAACAGGACGTAGAGTTCATACAGGTCGACAGATGCGATCAAAAGTGTAGATGTATATCGTATCCATCGTCTGATGATCGATCAGTAGATGTATATTCAGTGACATCAGTCAACTGATGATCCCTTAGCTAGTTAGGACCTGTTGGGAATAACTAGTATATGTATTATTAATCTAGAGAACTTAACACTACATGCTGCCCATTGCAAGTCCATCTGCCACTATCCACCCCATTCTCCTTTGATTTCCCCTCCCCCTTTCGTCAGCTGGTGATGGACAATGATGAACATTCTGCCTTTTTCTTCCATTTTCTGGCTCATCAACTCGAAATCGCAAGCGTTTGTAGGTTCCATCCATGCACGCATGCATCTGCAGCCGCTTGTTCTTGCAAATTATTCTAGTTGAGTTACAAATTTGCAATGCAAAGTGGAGGCGGGACCTTGCAAACCAATTAAAGCTGCTTGCATTGCATATGTAGTATAAAACTGATCAGAAGCAACAATATATATAGATGCATGATCTTGACATGATAAATGTAGTGGCGTCATCATCAAGGGGAGTGGTATCTTATCTATCTAATTTCTCAAAGAGGATTTATGCAAACTGGGAATAATAAATAAATAGATCATCCATGTGCATGCAGATGCAGCTAATCAATCCTACGATGAATCTGCAGCGCACTGCAGGGCTGAATTTGGTAATGCTGATACAGAGAGATGCTGAAAGGAACAGACCTGCAGAATGAAGCGTAGAGTCTGCAGAACAAAACAAGCAAGATAAATGGCATCTGCTTTGATTGTCAGAAGAAATCATGGACTGACCACGTACCAGCTGGTAGCAAGAATCAAGATAATTCAGGGGTCTGAAACCACCAGTTCCTGACGCTCGGGACGGCCGGGCATTCAATTCAATAGACCGGCTTGTGTTTAAGGAGCTAATTGGAATCCCTTATGAATTCTGAATCAGATATATAATAGTTAAAAGGCAATTCCATTAGAAGCTAGCTTAAAAGCTCTGTGTTTGGACTTTTTTACCATTTTAGAAGCCAAAAAAACTAAAATCTAAATAAATAGGCGTTTTTATAAAAACCATAAGTCTCTATATAACTAAAAGTCAAAAACCTTCGTAGAGGTGCTTTTTTTTTGGCTTATTAAGGGTTGGTCTTAGACTAATACTACTGAAGTTAAAGTAAAATTACTCACCTCTACCACTTATAAAAGCAGATTATTTTGAATTATTTAAGTCCAAAAGTTGGCTTTAAGCTATAAGCGAAAAAGCCAAAGGGCTTGTTTGGGGGAACCGAAGCTTTTCTGAAAAACTGTTTTTTTGTCTTTCTGGATTAAAAAGCAGCTATAGTTTTTTTATAAAAGACCGTTTAACAAATAGCTAATTTACCTTAGTAATAAGTTACAAAAGTAGGTCCAACCCAGCTTTTAGTTTTTACTAATTATATATGGTTTCTACCTTATGCCAAAAGCCGCTTAAAAGCATAGCTATTTGAAGGCTTACCGGCTTTTCGAAAGCTGAAGCTAGCTTAAACCCCCCAAATTGGGCGTCCTGGCTTTTTTGGCTTATAGCTTAAAGCCAACTTTTGGGTTTAAACAGGTTAAAAGTTATCGACTTTTATACATGGTAGAAGTGGATAATTTTACCCTAATTTTAGTGGTATTAATCTAAGACAAAACCTCAATAAGCCAAAAACCTATCTCTGATGGCTTTTAGCTTTTAGTTATATAGAGGCTTATGTCTTTTGAAAAAGATCGGATAAAAAACTAGCTATTTGTTTAGATTTTAACTTTTTAAGCTGATAAAAAAGTCTAAATAAACCAGGACTAAATCTAAACAAATATGGCCATAATCTCCGATCTAAATGCGTTTGCTGATAGCTAGATATCTCGCTAGCTAGCTAGCCCTCTCTGTTGAAGAATAATTTTTTTTGAAATAAAAACTCTCTATCTCTCGATCGACCAAAAGCAAAAAAAAAAGGAGAGAAGAAGAAAAGGCTTGATTTATTTCACCAAAATCTTGTGTCGATTAATTTGTGTCCAGAAAAAAATAATAACTTGACTTGAAGATAAATGTTTCGGCCGATCGAAGATACGCACGAAGAAACATTGGAACATCCATGGGCTTGTTGACCTGGGCTATCGATACTTATTCGGCCATTATCAAATATATATATGGGCCTTGATGGCAGTCGTCTTCGATTTCCAATTGCTCCGGACTCTAGTCTCCTCATCTGGCATTAATTTAGATGTACTATTTATATATGATCGATCAAGAAATAAAGTTCGACGGATCAAAGAAAGATACGATCTGCCTATACGCTATAAAAACAGATAGAAGCGAGTCGAAGAAATATACAACAATCAATCAATCAACTCGCATATACATTTATTTACTTTCCGTCGATTAGGAGTAGCTCTTGTAATTTAAACTCTGTAATTCATTCTTGATCAATAAAGTTGTGCATCGCCAATTGTTGGTAATCTTCGATTACGCCAATCTACTCAGGTTTGCTTTTCTCTGATCTTGTTGCACATCGTCTTTTTCGAAAAAATATGACTTTATCAAAATCATCTAATCAGCTTTAACGAGCTGTTTATACTTATCGTTACGTGTGATTTAATCGGCTAAACAACTGTTTAGATCATATTATTATTAAGAAACCTAATCGGCTATTATAGTTGTTTAGATTATAATTTTCTGGCCGATTGCAGGATCAAATCGGCTGGCACGCCTCGACCAAAATAAACCTGGTGTTTGCATGTGTTTGAGCCGATAAATCCTTCGCCATATTTTTCGGCGCCAACACACTTTTGGCACGCTCAGTGGGACACGATGTCTTCTTGCAGCAAGTTGATTTCACCGTCTGACATCCTGTCCGATGCTATAATCGTCTCAACTATGGATGATCCGACACCAGAACAACACAAAGAAATTGAAAATCGAAAAGTTGTGCTTGAGGAGATGATATTGAATTGTTATCAAATGATTCAACATGGCGTTACACAGAAGACCGCGTTGCCGACGATCAATCTCTTTAGCGACTCAGAGACTGCTGATGCATTGGTAAGCCGATACATGCCTGCACAAGCTGAATTATCTGCTATGATTAATCAATCTATGCATCATGCTTTAATCAACCAGTCGTCAGCCTTAGTAACAACTCTTAAGCCGCTGATTACTAATAGTGTTAAACTAGTTGCTCAAGAATTAACATTGACGGGAAATTTGTTCGATCCGATGCAAGCACTTCCAAATTATCTGGTCTATTCGGTACAGGCAAATACAAGAGTCCTAGTCCAATAGCCGATCCTAATTGGTTCCAACGCTGACTCTGATGCTGACCCAGCCGACCGTGATTCTACCACGTGATTCGGGTGCAAGCGCAATCCTACATTACTACGCGTATACTGACGGTGCCAAGTTGGACTCTCAAGCCAGCATACCACCGTCAAACCCGTTTCACATTTTTTTCACAGTCGGCTCCATAGCCAACAGTGCCTCAGGTACGTCCAAAATACCGTGAGCCGATCCCACAAAGTAATACTGCCCCATATAGGGTTGTGACGTACTCGGAGCCTTTTGTTCCATTGCTAGAGCCGACGACCAGAAGATCTAACGTTGGTTATGAACGCCCATATAACCCACAACTCCTACTTATACCATATCAACCCGAGCTAACGCTCAAGGGGCAACATGCCAATTATGATTGTAATTGGAAAGTTCCTCAATTACAATCAGCTCAGACAGTCGATTAGGTGGATTAGATATCTATCGTATTGCAAGATCAATATGGTATACAACCTAAAGGTAAGGTAACTGGTTACCGAAAGCCATATCTTGATTATATTGATCGGATACCTTACCCCAATAACTTCAAGGTCCATAATTTTTCAAGATTTTCATGAGATGATTCTATTACTACCTTGGAGCATATCGGACGTTTCATCGCACAATGCAGTGAAGCAGCTCAGACTGATGGATTGAGGATGAAATTATTCCCATTATCTTTGTCTGGGGCTACTTTCACATGGTTCACAACCTTGCCCCCAAGTTCGGTCAACTCTTGTACCGATTTGGAAAGCCGATTCCATGAGTACTTTTTTTGCAGAAGTTTAGAACTTAGAATTTTGAACCTAAGTTCTACTCGACAGAAGTTTGGAGACTCGATTACAGATTACATTAAAAAGGTTTAGAGAAGTAACAAATCGGTGCTTCAGCGTGACTACTCGATAATTAGCTAGCCGATTTAGCCTTTCAAGGGTTAATTCCACAACTGAATGAGAAATTCGGCGGGCAGGAGTTCACCGATTTAAGTCATATTCTACATCAAGTATCGGCTCAAGAAAACGATTTACCAATAGAACTTTTAGTGATAAGCTCAAAAATAATAATAACAAAGATAAAGATAAAACCAAAGTAAACCGTGTCGAATATGGTTCAAGTGATTCATCGGAAGACGATGAGGCCAAAATAAACATGGCCGAAAGGGTTAAAAGATCCAAAAAATCTTTGGCATGTTCATGGATTAAATCGACCAAGAATCGGTCGGAAATAAAGTATGCTTTGATGTATCGAAATGCAATCACATTTTTTATTTACTTCTACAAGAAAAGATAATACGGTTGCTTAAGGGTAATACCATACCGTCGGCTGAAGAGATTAAAAAGCGAAGGTATTACAAGTGGAATCACTCTTTTTCTCATAACACTAACGATTGCAATATTTTTCGATAGCAGATACAGTCGGCTATAGAAGACAATCGGCTCAAAATTGCAAAGGAGTCGATGATGCAGTTGGACGCCAATCCCTTCCCGATCAACATGGTCCAATGCTCTGGAAAGGAAACAGAGCCGACACAAGGTACAAAGGCAAAGGTTCCACATCATGTTGACATTCAGTCAAGCTCTAGCAGCAGAGAAACCTTGAAAATCACACTCTGCTCACTTTAGATAGAAACTGATCGCGAAGGGAAAAATTCAAGAACCATCAAGCCAAAGAGAGACTAGCAAATCGGCAAGTGGTACAAAGCTGAAAGAGCATTGCCACCACGAAAGCCGATTCATAGGCCAAAACCAACTTTCCCCTAGTTATTGAAGAAATATGAAAGAAGAAACAACTGGCCACATTATCCTGCACGTTGGCCAGATAACATGTATTGGCCCGACGACCTCGAAAAGACTCACCAATGATGCCCGTTTTGGCAATTCTGTTGGAAGAGGGGGTCGGCTTTGCCATCACCATACACTGTCCGATGGAGCATTACCCACGCCAAGGTGACTAGTAACGACGGTCAGCTAAAGACAGAATATCCAAGCCGATACATGACCGTCAGGGTGAACACATCAATAGGGGATCGGTCCACGAATGGATTTTCAGGCTGATCCAGGAGCAAACACGACCGGATGAGGGGTTAAGTTCTATGGCTAAGTTTGATCTGACAAAAAAAATACATGAGCCGATCGAACCGAAGCCTAGATGGTGTCCTCTGGGACTTAGCCGATCTCAGCACAAACGACTTCAGAGGCTAAGGACTCAAGAGATGAGAGAGGCTGGACAAGAAAAACAAAGGGATGAAGCCTTATTGAACTTCGTCCAATCAAAATCGCCAAAAAGGAGTGGAGAAAAAAGGAATTGGTTGAGGATGAATTTGACTCAGCCTATGATTTGGATTCGCCTGTGATTCGAGATGATTATCCACCTCTGATGGACATCAACATGGTATTCACCCTACTGGCCCAGTTTAAAATAAGTACTGCGTCATCTAAAGAAGCTTTTGCTCAGTTATGCTTGGGTGTTCAAGACACGATTTTTGAAAAGCCTCAAGATGATCATCGGCATTTGAAGCCATTATATTTAAAAGGTCATATTAATGGCAACCTGATATCAAGGATGTTGATCGATGGGGGCTCAACTGTAAACCTGATGCCCTATACTACATGAAAGAAGTTGGGTAAGTCCGATGAAGATCTTATTAAAAATAATATGGTTTTAAATGACTTCACTAGCGATCCCACGAAGGCAAAGGGAGTCATGGTGATAGAGCTTACAATTGGCAGCAAAACTTTGCCAACCATCTTTTTTGTGGTTGATGCTAAAGGGAATTACGGTGTTCTGTTGGGACGAGATTGGATTCATGCCAACTACTGCATCCCGTAGACCATGCATCAAATGCTCATTCAATGGAATGGAGACAAAGTCAAAGTGGTTCAAGCTGATACATCAGCTCACATAGTCATGGCCAGTTTAGACGTGAATTGGCAACATGACGATGATGAATGCATATCAGGTAAAGCTCTGGATGATTGCGATTTTATTTGTATCAACAAAATGGGACTCATCCTGATCAACGTAAGGCCAAGCACGCTTGATTAGATAGACGAAGTTTTATGACGATATAGTCCAAATCAGCAATAATGGCTTTACAAGACAAAATGTGAAGTTGTCGATAAACAACAGATAGCTATGATGCCATTGAAGACTTTCAAGAAGTTGAGAAATTATGACAAAGATTCACATCAATTGATTTACTAAATGAAGTAGACATAGGTGATGGTGATAGAAAAAGACTAACTTTCATTAGTTCAAGATTAGCAACAGATTATAAGGAAAGTTGGTCAAGCTATTAAAAAAATATAAAAATTGTTTTTCTTGGGAATATCATGAGATGCCTGGTTTGAGCCGACAGTTAGTTGAACATCGGCTACCAATAAAATCGGGTCATTGGCTGTTTAAACAGTTTTCTAGACGATTTAACTTGGCCATATATAATATAATAAAAGAAGAAATTGAACGATTATTGGAGGCTAAGTTTATCAGACCTTGTCGATATGTTGAGTAGGTCTCCAATATCATTCCTGTTATGAAGAAAAATAGTAAATTCAGAGCGTGTGTTGATTCTAGAGATCTAAATAAAACCACACCTAAAGATAAATACCCGATGCCTATAGCTGACATGATTATCGACGCTGCATCGGGGAACAAGATTATTAGCTTTCTTGATGGTAATGCCGGATATAATCAAATATTCATGGCAGAAGCCGATATCCTTAAAACGACTTTTAGGTGACCTGGTTCCCTAGGTCTATTTGAATGGGTGGTGATGACATTTGGCTTGAAAAATATTAGTGCAACATATTAGTGTGCTATGAATTTGATTTTTTTATGATCTAATCAGCCATATTGTGGAGATTTACATCGACGATATTGTCATGAAATCCAAGAAAGATTTTCAGCATCTAGCCGATTTGGAAACAGTGTTCAAGAAGACAAGAGCACATGGCTTGAAGATGAATACTTATAAATATGCTTTTGGTGTATTGGTTGGACACTTTTTTGCTTTATGATCCATGAAAGAGAAATTGATGTTAATCAAGAAAGGTTCAAAACTCTAGCCAATACTAAGCCTCCAGCCTGCAAAAAGGACTTACAGAAGTTGATTGGCAAAATTAATTATTTGTGATGTTTTATTTCAAAATTTTCTGCTGAATTAGTTCACTTACCCCATTGCTGAGATTAAAAGAAAATCAACAATTTGTTTGGGAAACCGATCAATAGAAGGATTTTGAGAGCATAAAGGAGTATTTATCCAAGCCTCCAGTTTTAGTTGCAGCTCAAAAGGGCATACCATTTAAATTATATATATATCGATTGAATAAGCGACAATTGGAGCTGTTTTGGTGCAAGAGGTCAATGGAAAAGAGCGAGTTATTTTTTACTTAGCTCGACGCTTAATTGATGCATAAACAAGATACCCTTTTGTAGAAAAACCTTGCTTGTCATTATATTTTGCTTGCACAAAGTTAAGATATTATATTTTAGCATCAGCTTGTAAGGTTGTTTGTAAAACTGATGTCATAAAATATATATCATCAGTTCCAATTTTATGAGATCAACTTGGCAAATGGGCATACACGCTCATCGAGTTCAACTTAACACATGAATCGGCTAAGGCCATCAAAGGTCACGCGATTGCCAATTTTATAACAGGACATGAAACTGATATGAATGTTGATCTAGTATATGTTGCCCCTTGATAATTATTTTTTGATGGATCGGTATGCTGAGAAGGTGATGCTATCGGAGTGGTGCTAATTATGCCAAAGGGGTACAGTTTTGAGTTTGCATTTAGACTGAATTGTAATTGTTCTAATAATCAAGCCGAATATGCATCGTTAGTTAAAGGCTTATAGTTCCTTGATAATATCAGAGTCAATTCTGTTGAGGCTTATGGTGATTTTTTATTGGTGGTATCAGAGAGTCATCCTTGGCAACTCCGACGAGTTGAGAAACAACGTCACCAAAGTCTCATATTTGTTCGGAAGAGACCTAAGCATCTTACGAACAACATTGAAATCGGTTAGTGACACCCTAAGGCCCTTGAGGTCATTTACTAAGTTGTTCAACAGTGAATACATTTCATTTATGTTTTCATGGGGCAACATAACAAAACTCTCATATTTGATCCGAAGCATATGCAATTTAGCTTCTTTGACCGAGGATGTCCCCTCATGAATTTCCGAGAGGATTGTCCAAATCTCATAAGTAGTTTCAAGGTTGCTCACTCGATTGAACTCATCCGCGTTCAAAGCACCAAAGAGCGTTCGTAGCTTGAGCGTTGAGATGAGTGTTTTCCTCTTCTTGTTCCATTGCGAGTGTGGGATTAACTCCCGGAGCGATACTGACGAATACTAATAACAGGGATACCCCAACAGCCCGAAGCGACGAGCCAGCGGCCTCAAGCATATCTCCAGCCCAACAGGCCGCGCCCGGCCCGCCACCGATCGCCGCATGAGATCGCGCAAGACATCCGCTCCCGACCGCCGTGGAAGCGACCGACCAGACAGCGCTCCCGCCCCCTCTTGGCGGGGCGGGATCTCCCGACTCCGACCGGACAGCGCTCCCGACCCTCTTGGCGGGGCGGGATCCCCGACTCCAACCGAACCAAGGTGGCGGACGCCGAGGGCCGCGTGTCAGGTCCTCATCGGCCTACCGCCACGTACCCCCCGAATGAGGTCAATCGAGTGACTATACAAGGCGGTGGCTCCTTCCCAAGAAGATCCGTGATCGCAGAAGACAAAGCTTCGGCCCATCAACGACCACGACTGAAGATGAGTGCACGCTCCTCCCGAGGTAAAGCACCAACGTCGCGCACCGCGACGTCAGCATTCGCAAGGGTCACAGAGGGCAAGTACGCTATTTCCCGGGGAATACCTAACCTCCCTGACCACCAAGGCTATCAACCCAGCATGGGCAAGACGGG
Source organism: Otatea glauca (assembly GCA_036346275.1). NCBI lineage: Eukaryota > Viridiplantae > Streptophyta > Magnoliopsida > Poales > Poaceae > Otatea > Otatea glauca. Next base: position 92,769,625 of record CM070715.1, read on the forward strand.
TGGCGACCAGTCCACAGGACGAAGGACCGGAGCTCCTAACATAGGTCATCTCGCTCTTCCTCCCAACTCTCGATGTAACCTGCCCCTTCCTTCTGTATAAAAGGAGGCAGGACTAAACGATTCAAGAAAAAGGAGGGAGACATAAGAACACGAGGAGACTAAGTCATTTAGGGGCCTCGTCTGGAAAAACATAGTGCAAAAAGCAATACAATACGGCCATCTGAACTGGAGTAGGGACTTTCGGCCCAACCAAGATACATCTTGGACTCACGAGTCTAACCATTCAGGAGTGGAACGCGACCCCTAGACTTACAAATTTACTTGCCGGCGCTCGAAAACGCCGACAGTTGGCGCGCCAGGTAGGGGGCTTCGCGCGTCTTCGTCACCATCTCCGGATTCCGTTTATCTCCCTGATGGCATCCACCCACTGCGACGGCATGACTGCACCGGGGAACCGGATCCGCTTCGGCTCCCTCGACTTCGCCGTCACCCCGACGGGAGGGCTCACGCTTCGCCCCCGCCGCCTCCGGAGGACAGGCGCCCGCTGAGAGCTTGTGTGTCCTCTCCGGCGACTCCGCTAAGCTCCGGTTTGGGGCGCCCCTGCAGGCCCCGAAGCCGGAACCCGAGGAGTGCTCCGCCACGGTCGGCGAAAACTCCCGTAGGCCCGGGCAGGTGACCATGTCACCCCCCGTAGGCTCGCGACTGGTGGCGATGGCTGGCTACCTGCCGGCCTCCATCCACGAGCTGCTGGAAGACTCTTCCGGCCGTGACTCCAGCTCCGACACGGAGTACCGCCATGCAGCGGCACTCTCGCGAGTGCAACATGGCGGCACCGCCGATTTGCCGTGGCCCTCGCGCCGCGGGCCTCTGTCCGGCGCTCAGCGCGGGAGAGTACTCTGCCGGCGTCTTGATCAACGCTTCGGACCCGCGCCGAGCTCCAACAACAGCGCAAAGAGTTGGAGGAACAAAGAAGCCGAAGCCGACCGGCTCCAGCCAACTGGAGCAAGAGGGCTCGAGGCCCGCATGTGCTGGCGACGCACAAGCGCTGCGCGGGCGTCGAGCACACCCCGAGAGCGGAAGGGTCCGACGGTCCTCACTTCTTCCCCCACGCCAGTCAAAACGTGGCCGCGGCCGCAATGCTGCTTCGAGGCCTCCCGGAGCCGACCGACCCGGAGGCCAAGGCCACTTACCAAAACCTCCGGGGGCTGGTAGAGCACGCGTCGCGGCGCATGCACGCCCGGCTCCTATCGCTCGGAGCCACCTCGCCACCGGCCCGCATCACAGACGTCTGGTTGTCCTGGTTGGGCCGCCGCGGCGTCGCCGCGAGCCACACCAGGCCTCGCGCGCCCCGGTGCGCCAACGCCTCGGTGATGCCTACGACATTCGCGCTACCCTTGAGGCGCGAAGAAAGATGGCGGTCGAGGCCGCCCACTCACGGGTTGCGGGCGGCGGGCACCACCACCGCAGCCCGAGCCCCGACGGTCTGGATCGCGGCGTTACGCCAGCGATCCACCAGCGGACTTCCCGCGGTTGGGCGCTACCAACATTGCCAAATACACCGGGCCACGAACCTGTGTGTCTGCTCAAGATTACCGGCTCGCATGTCGGCGGGAGGAGCAACGGATGACCTCTTCATCATCCAATACCTTCCCATCTACCTCGCAGACTCGGCCCGAGCTCGGCTCGAGTACTTGCCGCCAAAACCATCGAGAATGGACCGACTTGAAGGCCCTTCGTCGGCAACTTCGAGGCACTTACAAGCGCCACGAAACTCCTCGACTCAAGGGTCGCAAGCAGCGTGGAAACCTCCGGGACTACATCCGCGGTTTCCCGCCCGGTCTAACGAGCTCCTCGACATCTCCGACGCCGATGTCGTGGGAGCATTCATCTACGGCACCTCCGCAAGGCCTTGGTACACAAACTAGGCCGTCTCAAGCCCGTAACTACCAAGGAGCTCCTCGATATCGCCACCAATCACGCCCGGCGAGGAGTTGTGGGAGCCATCTTCGAGGAGGAAAGGCCCAGCCGTAACCCGGCGCCCGTGCCGGGTCCCTTCGATCGCTCCGACAAACGGAAGCGGACGGAAGCGATCAAGAGAGCCCAAGTGGTCGCCACCGCCGACCGCCTCGCCAAGGAGCAAAGCGACCGGCCGTCGCGCCCACCACTTCGAGAAATTGATGGACGGCCCGTGCCCAAACCACGGGTTCTCCGTCAAGCACAAGTACCGGACTGCGAGGTCCCGAGGCGTTACCTCTCAGCGCCCCGCAACGCCGCGCGTGGCAAGGGAAGAAGCTGCTGCGCGCCCGCGGTCCGTTAGAGAAAGGCGCAGCGACGAGTTCCTCGAACCCGACGGCCGCCTCATGATCTTTGGAGGACCGGCTGCTATGCCGACAAGCGCCGGCTCAAGCTCGCTTATCGCGAGGTCCATACCGCCGCGCCATCGCGCCCCCATACCTCCGGTGGTCGGAGTTCCCGATCACCTTTGATCGGACCGACCACCCGACCACGTTCCACACCGGGAGATACCCCGGTGGTCGGCCCGCGTGGGGAAGAAGCGCCTTTCAAAGGTGCTTATGGACGGAGGCAGCGGCCTCAACATCCTCTATGTCGAGACGCTCGACGCTATGGGGATCCCGCGCTCAACCCTCCGACCACCAGCGCCCTTCCATGGCGCATTCCCCGCCAAGAAGCCCATCCACTCGGGCAGATCGACCGCCATACCTTTGGGGAACCGGAAACTTCCGCACCAAACCCTCGCTTTGAGGTCGTGGATTTCCCGGTGCCTACCATGCCATCCTGGGAAGGCCATGTTACGCCAAGTTCATGGCGGTCCCCACCACGCCTACCTCAAGCCGAAGATGCCAGGCCACGGAGTCATCACCGTGGCATCGTTTTCCAGCTTGCCTACAATCGCGAGCGCAGTTAGTTAGAGCTTGCCTCGGCGATCATCGCGTCTGCCGAGCTCGACAACCTCGTGAGGAAGCCTCCGAATCCGCCCCGAGTCCAGCAAGTCGGGGCGGATCCTTCAAGTCCGCCGAGACACGAAGGAGGTCGCGGTCGATCCTCGGATCCGACCAAGACCGCGCGGATCGAGCCACGCCCCGCCAAATAGAAGCGCGCGTCGACTCCTCCGCACCAACAAAGACGTCTTCGCATGGAGGTCCTCCGACATGCCGGAATCCAAGGGAAGTCGCCGAGCACTCCTTGAGCATCCGACCAGGCTCAAAGTGGTCGCCTAACGCCCGCGCCGCTTCGACGAGGAGAAGCGCAGGATCATAGGGGGAGATCGCCAAACTTCGGGCCGCAGGTTTGTAAAGAGGTGCGCCACCCCGAGTGGCTAGCCAACCCGTACTTGTAAAAAGAAAATGGGCAATGGAGGATGTGCGTTGACTATACGAGTCTCAACAAAGCACGCCCCAAGGATCCGTTCCTTTGCCCCGCATCGACCAAGTCATCGACTCCACCGCAGGTGCGAGTCCTCTCTTTCTCGATGCCTACTCGGGCTACCACCAGATTGCGCTTAAGGAGTCCGACCACCGCGACTTCCTTCATCACCCCGCTCGCTCATATTCGCACGCTACGATGCCGTTCGGCCTAAAGAACGCGGGCGCTACATACCAGCGATGTATGCAAACGTGCTCCAATAACCAGATCGGCCGTAACGTTGAGGTGTATGTCGACGACATTCTCGTAAAAACCAAGAAGGCCGACGACCTTGTCCCCGACCTGGAAGAGACCTTTGCGAACCTTCGACGATTCCGCATAAAGCTCAATCTCGAGAAATGCGTTTGGGGTCCCCAAAGGAAGCTCCTTGGCTTCATTGTCTCCGAGCGAGGCATCGAGGCCAACCAGAGAAGATATTAGCAATCGCAAGGATGGGCCCAATCAAGAACCTCAAGGGGGTCCAGAGGGTCGACCGGATGCCTAGCGCCTTTGAGCCGCTTCGTGTCTCGCCTCGGCGGCGCGGAATGCCACTCTACTGAGCTACTCAAGAGATCCGACCGCTTTATTGGACCCCGTAAGCTCAGAGGCCCTCACCCGCCAAGGCCTTCTGCCTCGCCTCGGCCCTGGTCGCCCGGCACTGTGGGAGCGCTGTTTCTCTACATCGCCGCCACTACCCAAGTCGTCGCCAAGGCCCTCGTGGTGGAGCGACGGAAGAAGGCCGCGAACTTAAGGTACAACGGCCACCTTACTTCATTAGCGAGATCCTTTCCGAGTCCAAGACTCGGTACCACAGTCAGTAGCTACTCTACGCGGTGCTCATTGCGTAAGAGAAAGCTCGCCCACTACTTCGATCAAGACAACATCACCATGGTGACCACGTCCCGTTAGGCGAGATCGTCCGCAACCGCGACGCGGGAAGGATAGCCAAGTGGGCACTCGAGCTCACCGCCACGACATCACATACGTCCCTGACGGCGATCAAATCGCAGTTCTAGCCGACTTCGTCGCCGAGTGGACCAAACCTGTGCACCACTGTGATCAAGACCGAAAGCATCGACAATGTACTTCGATGGGTCTCACAACAAGAATGGCGCGGCGCTGAGTTGTCATCATCTCCCACTTGGGAACAAGCCCGAGACGCCATCAGCCGCTTTGACGCCACCAACAATGTTGCCGAGCACGAGGCCCTCGTCAACGGTCTCCGGATCGCCGCCGACCTCGGTGCTCGCCGACTTTACGCCCACGGGACTCCAAGCTTGTCGTCGACCAAGTCATGAAGGCCGCGAGCCCCGAGACGCCCGTGATGGCCGCAGATCGCCGCGAAGCGCGCGGCTCGGCGCGGTTCAAGGGCTTCGAGCTTCACCATAGCTACCGACGCTACAATAGCGACGCGCGACTACCGCCAATCGGCCTCGCAGAGAGCCGGTCCCGCCGGGATCTTCGTCTCATGACCTCTGCGCCTTCCATCCGGTGGGCCCGATGGTCGAACGGGTCCCCGACCTACCTAGCACGGCCGCCGGCCGCCGTAGCGGTCGGCGAGACTTGGCCGGTCGTCGCGCCGCGCGCTAGCAACCGAGTCCGACGGAGAAAGCCATTCATAGATCGTTTGACGGACGGGTCGCTTCCTCCCGACCCGACCGAGGCCCGGCGCCTCGCCCGGCGAGCAAAGTCTTTCGTCCTGGTCGGTCCAGACCTTTACAAAAGGAGCCCCTCCGGGGTCCTCCAAAAGTGCATTCTGGCCGACCAAGGAAAACAACTACTGGACGACATACACAGCGGAATTTGCGGTCACCACGCTGCGCCCGATCTCTGGTGGGAAAGGCCTTTCGGCAAGGTTTCTATTGGCCGACCGCCGTGTCCGACGCAGAGCACATCGCGACGACTGCGAAGGATGCCAATTCTTTGCGAGCGAGACACATCCGCCACTCAGCCTTGCGCATAATCCCCATCACGTGGCCTTTTGCGCTTGGGGCTCGATCCGTCGGGCCTTTCAAGAAAGCGCCGGGGCTTTACCCATTTGCTCGCCGCGGTGGACAAGTTCACCAAGTGGATAGAGGCCAAGCGGCCGTAGCGCCACGTCGGCACAAGCGCCATCTTCTTCCGCGACATAGTCTTCGATTCGAGTCCCAAACTCCATCATCACCGACAACTAACGCAGTTCACGGGAAGGAATTCTCGAGTTCTGCGATGACTTCAACATCCGCGCCGATTGGGCGTACCGTGGCCCATCCGCGACCAACGGCCAGTCGAAGCGCCAAGCGGCATGATCCTTCAAGGGCTCAAGCCGCGGATCTTGATCGGCTCAAGCACTTCGCGGGCGGCGGCGCACCGAGCTACCCTCCGCCCTCCGAGTCTACGGACCACGCCGACCCGGCGACCGGGTTCACACCGCTCTTTATGGTATACGGTCTTTGGCCGCCTTGCCGCTGCACACGGAGTATGGCGCCCCAAGGCGCAAGCTTCGAGGAGGCTCGGGGCTCGCCGACAACAAGACTCGTCGACCGGATCGACGAGGCGCATGACGTGGCCGCCCCGCGATCGGCCAGTATCAACAAGCTCGCGACGTTATCACAACCGCCAGTTCGAGGCGATCTTTCCGGTCCGGCGACCGTCCTGCGTCGGGTCCGCACCAGCAAGGATAAGCACAAGCCGCCGCCTCGGAAGGCCCTTCACCGTCGCGGCAGATCCTTGGCCCGCACCTTTCTACCAAGGACACCGACGGCGCGATCCTTCCAAATGCATGGAATATAGAAAAGTTAAGGCGATTCTATCCCTAAACTCTTTTCCTCTTCCTAGCATGCTCTTTACTTTCTTCCTTCAGAGCACCGTCGCCATGCGACGACTCGGGCCGCCCTTCGCGCCCTGTTCAAGCTGCTCCCGATCGGCGCTAGGCTGGTTGATGACCCGACCGACCACAAGGTCCTTCCCGAGCGGTAACCCTTCGACCCAAGTGCTACACGATACGCAAATGCTATGATTGCTAACACTTTGCGGAAGAAGGAAGTACCCGAGTGGAGTGACCTTTGGGTCGGCAGGAACACTCCTCCCCGCACGAACTCAAATTGTCTCACGCGCTTATGAGGGTACGTGACCCGATGGTCATGATGTCTATCCCGAGCAGTAACCCTCTCAACCCAACTATTACGACCTACGCCCAATGGCTATGGTTGCTAAGTAGCACCAGCGGAAGAAGGAAGTGCCCGAGTGGAAAGATCCTCGCCGGCCTAGAACACTCCTATCCTCACAAGTGCGCCTAATCACGCAGAGCTAAGTCTCCAATCCACCTCGCTCCTCCCAAAACGACCCGACCCACGATAAGTGACCCTCGTGGTCCTTAAGCCTATGGTCACCAAACGCTCATCCTAAATACTAAAAAGGACGAGGGACGATTCTTAACTTGATAAATTCAAGATTGTTTAAATAGCGGTCTTTACAATCTAAAGAGGATAAAACTAACTATATTTTTATTCTTCTTGGCGCGGCCGTGGCGAGACAGAGAGTTGGCGCCTTTGGCTTCCTCGAGGGCTGCGGCGCGGATGCTGTGGCGATCTCTCGGCGCGCGGCTCGACCAGAGCTCGAACCGTGGATCTCCTCGTCGATCCGGTTCCCACCACGCCGCGCCCACCACCGCGAGGTCGATGCCGTCAGAGTACGAAATGGTGTTGACCGGCGCCGACGGCTCCAAGCGCAGCCGCCCGGTGACCACCGCTCTTTCTACGAAGTCCGCACTCGGGCCAAGACGGGCAAGGGCACTCGGCCCGCCCGGCCCAAGGATGCGGTCGCAGACTTCCGACCGCCTTGCGGAGGGCCTCCGGTTCGGCGCTCATCTCGCCCGACCGTCCTCCGCAACCTTCAACGCCGCCCGCCTCGCCCCGCCACGATTGCCACGTCGCGAGCATCCGGCTGTTCTCTGCGCCTCCACGGCGACGCCGATTCTTCTGCGCCTCTGCGGATTGCGGAGATTTTGGATAAGTTCGCCCTGTGGGTCGCACCCCCCAAACTTAATTGAAGAATTGAGACACTTACCGGCCGCAGAGTTGGTCGATTGCCAGCTTCCGACTTCAGCTCCTCGTATGAAGTCTTCAGCTCGGCCAGTTCCTTCAGAGTATCGCCTCTCGGAGCGAACTCTTGACAGCGCCCCCGAGCCTTGTTTCGCTCGGTCCGCAGCGTGTTGCTGCGTCTGCGCTGGTCCCTCCGCGGCAACGGCAGATCCTTGGCCTCGTGACTCCGTCGTGAGGACTCGGGCCCGCCACTTTCGCCTCAAGGCCTTGGCTCTAGGCGCCATCATAAAGGGCCTTGTGGCCTCTTCAAGTCCTCGGCGGATCACCACCGCCCGACCGCTAAAACCTGTGGCCTCTGGGCTAGGCGCACTGATCAAGACTCCTCCGCCGCAGCTCGCCACGACCGTCTGAGCGCCGCAGAGCTCAACTCGGCGACGGCGAGCCCGCAAGTGCCGCAAAACGTGGACACCCGCTAGTCGCACGGAAGAACTATCAAAATGTGCAACGAGTCGTAACTTTTCGGCCGACCTACCGGGCGATCGGTGGACTCCCGACCATCATATCCAGCTACCGGTGGAAGACTTCAGAGCAAGAGCGACCTTCACGGATTCGCCTATCTCGGCCTCGCTTCGCTCTGGCCAAGCGCTTTGCCGGAAGGGCGCCCACTCGCTCTCCTCCGCCGACCCATGACGCCCGACCCGGATTACACCCGACGGCGCCCTCGCCGCCTGTTCGGCGGGACGCCGCCGTCCAAAGCACCATGGGCAAGGGTGGCGAGGTCAACCTTCAGAAACCCTCGGCGACTGCGCCGAGGAGCATCGGTCGCACCTCCCGGGACGAGGGTCGAGCACCTCCGTCGCCTGCTCCGCCACGATCGGCGCGATCACCGCGGCGCCATTGTCTCATCCTCCAAACGACGATCAAGTCGCCCGGTGGGTCTCACGAGGCGGCGGAAGTTCTTCTTCGCCACGACTCCGTGAGGCCCCGCCCTCGAAGGCGATCGCGCGCCGACGCCGACGCCGCGACCTCCACCGACCCGATCGGTCACCAAATCACCAGCGCCAAGCATTTATGAGCCGACGCGCACGCCCCACGTCACCCCAAGATAGGCGCCGACGCTGCAAAGATTCAAGAGTCGCCGGCGGCTTTGCCAAAAAGAAAATGCTCCAATAAAAGAATACACTTACAAGGCCGAAGGTGCGTGGCACGCGCGCCCTCTTTGCCGCCCCGCCAAGGGGCAAGCCTACCGGTCGCTTCCCGAGCCACCTCCACCGAGACGCTGCGACGATCGCGATGCTCGGGATCCGTGGCCACGGGCCCGTGATGCCGCCCGCCGAGTCCGCGCCAGCCGCCGCCAATCGGCAGGTCGTGAAAACCCACCATAGGGGTGGCCGAGGCACTCCCGTTGTCGCTGGAGGTTGTCCCCACGGCGGTGGTCTCCGGCACATCTCGCGCCTTGGCTGCCGCTGCTCCTTATGCTTCTTCCTCCTCCTTTCCTCCTTCCGCTTCTTGCGGAGGAGTCACCTCTGCGTCTTCGCCGGGCGGCCGCCGCGCTTCCTTATCCCTCGAGCGGCGCCGAAGACATCCCGTGAGCCCCTAAGAGAATGCAAATGTCGGCCAAGTGCTAAGGACAAAGAAAAGAGAAGCGAAAGGAATTTCACGGCTTACAGATTTGGCGGAAAAGCCGCCGAGAATGGCTCCGGTGGCCATCCGCGCCACCGTGGCGCTCCGCCAGAACGGCCGCCACCCGGCCTCCACCTCAGACGCGCCAGCTCGGGTCTCGCCATCTCGCCGGCCGGACGGCCCGCAGACGGGCAGGGGTGCGGCTCAGGCACAAGTGGTTGCACGCGCATCCCCATAAAGGCGCGCACAACCACGCCCCGGTGAGCCCTCGCTTTGAGCCCCGACCGCTTCCACGATCGGGCCGGCTTGTTCTTCTCCTCTTCTCGGCGCCCGGCCCACCGCTCCTCCACCATGGGTAGCTCGCCGGTGAAACGAGGGGCGCCGCCACCGACGCTTTGAACGTAGAGCCATTCGAACGCCACTCTTGTTGGACGAGGGCGCTTTACCTCCAGTACTCCGTGTTCGACCGGGCGAGCCGAGGGCGAGCCACCTGTGGCGCCACGGCGTCCGACGCACTGCCTTTCCGAGCCTTGCTCGAAGAAGTGCTCCACAACGCCCGAAGGCGGCTCGATCCCCAGAAGGCCTCGACAACGTGGATGAAGATGGCGATGTGGAGGACCCCATTGGGGTTGAGATGGTGCACTCCACCTTGTAATGAGACAACAGCCTCGGACGAACGGGTGCAATGGCAGCCAAAGCCGCACTCAAGAACGAGGCGGGCACCACGATCTCGCTGCCCGCGGCGCTGGGTGGCAGCCCGGCCGGCACCTCCAAACCGGAAAGGTCTGCGCGCATGAGGAAGCCCTTCTTCACTAAGCCGAAGACGACTGCCGTCTTGGCGCGGAGCACTCCGCCACGACATCTTCACAGGGAGACGATCGGAAGGTGAGAAAGAAAGGTCGGGTTTTCTTTCCTTAGCTCTCTGGTGCTTTTCTTGTTTCGCAGGCAGAGAGAGAGAAGGCAAGAAAGCGTGACCACCCAAAGCACCTAACGGGCGATGATAGAGGACGAGCGAACGCCGCCAAGCGAGCACCCGTCAAGCCGGCGTCGCGCCCACCCGCTTTGTTGCGCGCCACCGTAACTCCGGGCCAATACCACTCCGCTTTTAATCCTCGTCATGTCAGCGAGCAGGGCCATAAAGACGCCGCCCAACAACGTGTCCCAGAACCTCTTGGTCTCCGCTTTAGGCCGAACGGTTGCTCGGCGCGCGAGAAGCCATCGGGCGGCCGCGGCCCCAAGACGGCAAAAGCTTTGTGGCTTGCGCCAGGCCCAAAGAACGAGTCAGGTTCAAAAGGCCTACCCCACCAGATGGGTATAAGGTCGCCCAAAGAAAACTTGAGCAAGGCGGTATGAGGTGAGCCCCACGGTGGCCCTCTGTTAGGTCGGCCGACGGCCTAATCACCTCTACTCGCCCGAGACCATACTTCACACTCTCCCGGAGCTCATCAATGAGCGACACCGGTGTGCTCGGGTCACGGACGACCCAGAGTCCATACGGGATTGAGTAGAAAGGTTTTTATGGGTCGCCCCACGCAGGCCAGACACCCTACTGGGACCGTCCGCTCGGAAGGGTCCGCTTTGGCGGACCTCCCAGACCCACTTGACTACCCGCTATTAGCTCCACGAGCACGGCGCTCAAACCAACGCAGTAAACGCGCGCCGCCATCCCTCCGTGTCCCACACCGCGATGGGGTATACATGTGGGATAGACGGCGCCATTCCTCTCGCAGCTACCCTCGCCCGACGAGGACTCGAGAAGGATGCCCCACGCCCGGCCACGACGCAGAACGAGCACTCACGCCCGCCTACGACGGTAAACGAGCACCCACATCCAGCTACGACGCAGAACGAGCACCCACGCCCGCCACGACTTCAGAACGAGCACCCACGCCCAGCCACGACGGAAACGAGCACTCACGCCTAGCTACGACGTTAAACGAGCACTGACACCGTAACCTCACGAGGCATCCGGCCGCCCCGCCACCAAGGCACTCGGACACCGTAACCTCACGAGGCATCCGGCCGCCCCGCCGACCAAGGCGATCGGACACCAACCTCACAGAGGCATCCGGCCGTCCCGCCACCAAGGCGCGGACACCGTAACCTCACAAAGGCATCCGGCCGCCCCCGCCACCAAGGCACCGTCTAGCTACGACGTTAAACGAGCACTCGGACACCGAACCTCACAGAGGCGCCCGGCCGCCCCGCCGACCAAGGCGATCGGACACCAACCTCACAGAGGCATCCGGCCGTCCCGCCGACCAAGGCGATCGGACACCGTAACCTCACAAAGGCATCCGGCCGTCCTCGCCACCAAAGCACCGTTTAGCTACGACGTTAAACGAGCACTCGGACACCCGAACCTCACAGAGGCATCCGGCCGCCCCGCCGACCAAGGCACTCGGACACCGTAACCTCACAGAGGCATCCGGCCGCCCCGCCACCAAGGCGATCGAACACCAACCTCTCAGAGGCATCCGGCCGTCCCGCCCACCAAGGCACTCTGACACCAACCTCACAAAGGCATCCGGCCGCCTTGCCGACCAAGGCGCTCGGACACCAACCTCTCAGAGGCATCCGGCCGTCCCGCCGACCAAGGCACCGTATCTAGCTACGACGCTAAACGAGCACTCGGACACCGAACCTCACAGAGGCATCCGGCCGTCCCGCCGACCAAGGCACTTTGACACCGAACCTCTCAGAGGCATCCGGCCGTCCCGCCGACCAAGGCACTTGACACCGTAACCTCACAGAGGCATCCGATCGTCCCGCCGACCAAGGCGTCGGACACCGAACCTCTCAGAGGCATCCGGCCGCCCCGCCGACCAAGGCACTCGGACACCCAACCTCACAGAGGCATCCGGCCGCCCCGCCACCAAGGCACTTTGACACGTAACCTCACGAGGCATCCGGCCGTCCCGCCGACCAAGGCGCGGACACCAACCTCACAGAGGCATCCGGCCGCCCCGCCACCAAGGCATTCGACACCGTAACCTCACAAAGGCATCCGGCCGTCCCGCCACCAAGGCACCGTTTAGCTACGACGTTAACGAAGCGCCGACACCGAACCTCACAGAGGCATCCGGCCGTCTCGCCGACCAAGGCAATCGGACACGTAACCTCACAGAGGCATCCGGCCGCCCTCGCCACCAAGGCACCGTTTAGCTACGACGTTAAACGAGCGCGAACACCCGAACCTCACAGAGGCATCCGGTCGCCTCGCCGATCAAGGCGCCGCCCACAACGATTAAAATTAAAGCAAACTCATCGCAAGACATTTTCATAAAGAAAAGAAAATTTCATTATAGGCCAACAGCTCGGACTTTACACGACTTTACACACGCATGCGATGATACAAGAGTGGCCTACGCCGCACTACTACAGACTCTACCCGCGCCTAGAACCTATCAAACATCCGCGGCGGCATCGGTGGCACCGACGGATGTCGGTAGGCCCTTGCTCGGTCGACGGATAGCCGCCAAGGCCGCTGGTAACACGCTGCGATGCTTCACTGCCGTTCGGCGACATCGACGCGGCCGCACTAATTCACGGCCGGCGCCCTTGCGCCATCGCCTCCGAAGGGCCCCCTTACCACCTCGAGCCTCGGAACGGCCTCGAGCAAATACACAACAGATGCACACGGTGCGCAGCTTCTTCCTCCTAAGCTCGGCCATCGCTGGTCGAACTCACCAAAGCTCGGCGGAAGATCTTCTTCTTCCACCGCGACGCCATCGCCAAGCTAAAGACTAGAGGGTGTCTCAAGCCATTTGAAAGAATGTAAGAAAGAGCTCTCATCCCCTTCAAGCAAGCTACGGCGCATATATATATATATCGGATGAAGGAGGCTAAGTTGCCTCAGAGTAAATGCGGGTGCCGGAAAACGGCGCCCTTCACTGTAACCCGGCGATCAAGAAGACTAGCAAAGGGCACGCCAAACTATACTCGGCATGCGCAACGAGGCGAGTAAAGCCTCGGCGGTTCAAATGCCCCCGCCAAACTCGTGGCAGCCGCCGGATCCAACGAGGCACACCGACGGAATCGCTTAACCGGATCGGGCGACCGACCGACTGTGCCCGCCACCACTTTCGCCCAAGTTCAACCCCAACCGAACCGCCAAATCGCCGGAGTTCGGGCTATCGACGAATACTAATAACAGGATACCCCAACAGCCCGGCGACGAGCCGCCTCAAGCATATCTCACCAACAGCCGCGCCGCCGCCACCGACCGATCGCCGAGATCGCAAGACATCCGCCCCGACCGCCAGGAAGCGATCCGACAGACAGCGCCCCGACCCCTCTTGGCGGGCGGGATCTCCGACTCCGACCGACGGCGCCCCGACCCTCTTGGCGGGCGGATCCCCGACTCCAACCGAACCAAGGTGGCGGACGCCGAGGGCGCGTGTCGTCCTCATTGGCCTACCGCCACGCACTTCCGAATGAGGTCAATCGAGTGACTATACAAGGGCGGTGGCTCCTTCCCAAGAAGATCCGTGATCGCAGAAGACAAAGCTTCCACCCCATCAACGACCACGACAAGATGAGCGCACGCTCCTCGGCGGTAAAGACTAACGTCGCAAGACCGCGACGTCAAGATTCGCAAGGGTCACAAAGGGCAAGTACGCTATTTCCGGGAATACCTAACCTCCCGACCACCAAGGCTATCAACCCAAAGATGGGCAAGACGGGTGGCGACAGATCCACGTGACGAAGGACCGAGCTCTAACATAGGTCATCTCGCTCTTCCTCCCAACTCTCGATGTAACCTGCCCCTTCCTTCTGTATAAAAGGAGGCAGGACTAAACGATTCAAGAAAAAGGAGGGAGACATAAGAACACGAGGAGACTAAGTCATTTAGGGGCCTCGTCTGAAAAACATAGTGCAAAAAGCAATACAATACGGCCATCTGAACTGGAGTAGGGACTTTCAGCCCGAACCAGTATACATCTTGGACTCACGAGTCTAACCATTCAGGGAGTGGAACGCGCGACCCCCTAGACTTACAAATTTACTTGCCGGCGCTCGAAAACGCCGACAGATACCCTCAACTACAATTTTCCATATACTTGGTCTCATGGCCTTTAGATAAACGGTCATGCGAATTTTCCAATAAGCATAATTTGTGCCATCGAAAAATGTCGCCTTGCCTATTGACATCCCATCTCTAGCCATCCTTACTCTCTAGGCGGTAAAACCCCAAAAGAGAGTCCAAGCTCTGATACCACTTGTAGGATCAAGGATAACCGACTAGAGGGGGGTGAATAGGAGGTTTCTAAATTTTTCGATTCTAATTTGCAATTAAGAAAAATACTATGCTATAGAAGCAATAATTGCAAATTTACAACTATAATATCTAGTGATCACCAAACACTTAAGCAATTCAAGTAGAGCAAAAACAATTCTAAGGGCATGTTTGTTTTAGCTTTTGATTCTGGATTCTGGTCCCAAAAGCGGAATCAGAAACAAACAGCCTGATTCTAGAATCTGATTCTCACAATCCAGTCCACCCATATACACTAGAATCCACAATCCACTTCATATGTGCTTTTGAATTCCAGCTTTTGGAGAATCAGCTTCTCTAAAACCACAATCCAGAATCAGCTTTTAGAGAATCCAAAGCTAAAACAAACAGGCCCTAAGCATAAATAATCTACTCAATTTTGCTAGTAATGAAATTAAGCACAAGCATGAAAAAGGCAAATCACAAGAGAATGAGAGACAAGAATTTTATTCCGTGGTCTCGGAGACTTGCCGGTCTCCCCTACACCACGTTGAGCTGACTTGAACACTTTCAAGCTGGCTCCACCCACTTGAGCCTTCCTCGATCACTCGTGGTAGCTCTTCACCACTCTGGTTAGGCGAGCTCCTTACCTTCACAATCGATCGGGTCTTCTCACAAGCTTCTTTGAGAAGATCACCGATGTCACACACCTCTAAGCCATCTAGGAGTGGCAACCTCCAAGAGAATAGAATGATGACGCTTGCTTGAGGATGAATTAAGTGTTTAAATGGCTCAAAAACTATAGCAACACTTGAATGCTTCTAGCTCACTCAAAATGAGAAATAAATGCACTAGTGAGTAGAAGTAAACTTGCTAGAGCTCAAAATATATTTAATAAGTCACCTTAAAGCTCTACTGTGTAGGTGAGGGGGGTATTTATAACCCTCACCAACTATTTCTCCCGTTTGGGGAAGAGATCCTAAAAAAAATTGGAATCCCGGTACTACCGACTTACAAAGTCTAGTAGTACCGCCATTACCTCAACGGTCGAATTTGAACATTTAATGCGGCGGGAGAGAGCCGTTGGAACTGGTCCGATACTACTACCACACAAAGTGCAATAGTACCGTCTTTTCTAAAGCGATTTACTCAGAAACGGTTTGTTCTGGAAAAAGAGTACCGCCATGTAAGGTCCGGTAGTGCCGCTATTCTGGTAGTACCGGAGTTTAGCCTGCGCTAGTACCGACTTGGAACAAGCATTCGAAACTTCCTTTTCTGGGAAAATGCTACCGGTCATTAATCAATACTGTCGCACATGCGGTAGTACCGCAGTTTTACCTCCGGTAGTTTCGACTTTGACAAAAAACAAAGAAAACCAGAAAAGGTGTTTTTCTGGAAAATAAGTACCGTAGCGTAGAACGCAGTAGTACTGGGGTTCCGGTACTACCGATCTTTACCTTGCGGTAGTGCCAGCAACAAAAACCGAGTTTGAACTTGAAATGCACTTCTCTGGAAAAAGAGTACCGCAGTGCAAACAGCGGTACTACCGTGAAAACACTTGCGGTAGTACCGAATTTCCTGAAGAAGGTTGGATTTTTCAGCGCATGTTTTTGATGCAAGGAGATGATTTAATCTACATATGCGTTTGAGCCATATGACATTTTGATCACCATGATTATCATTCCCCCTTTATAGTACAGTATCTAACCTATAAACCCGATCTTTTTACTCCTTGCTCCGAGATCAACAAAAAGGAAATTCCTTAAAAACATATTTACCTTACTCTTGATCTTTTGGGTCTCTTTTCCAAAGAGTAGCCTTTTCTGGAGCAAATATCAACCTTTTACAAGATGCTGTGGTGAGGACCAATGTATACTTTCAAACTCAAAAGAAACTGTTAGTCCTTTAGCGCATTTGTCATTAATTATCAAAACTTAAAATAAATTAGGGGCCTAGATGCTTCAATCTCCCCCTTTTTGGTAATTGATGACAATCTTAATCAAGACACGAGTTTATGGAAATAAGTTTGAGTATTCATTTTAGCTTGAGATAAAATGAATATTCAAGGATTTTGAATTTCAAGGCAAATACCTGTTCTTGTGAGAGCTCCCCCTAAATATGTGCATAGATATAATGAGTGAAATTCATGCATGGTTGAGGTAATTATTTAAAAAAAAATTCAACAGAGTTTCCTCTATATATATGTAGTCCGAGGAAAAGAACATGAGAGATATAGTTAACACATTGATCATCAAACATTTATAACAATTAACACAACCAATATTCATTATCGACTATCACATAATAATATTTAATAATTAACCATAACATCCACCACAACCATAAAACAGCAACACACAAACTATAGCCATATCCAAACATAGGTCCCAAATAGTTCATGAATTACATAAAACATATATAATATATATAAGATATGTTGTCACTTAATATGCTGCCACTTCTCCCCATTTGGCATCAAGGACCAAAAAGGTTCTTCAAGAGACCTTCAGGCTGCTCCCTTCTTGGGTGACCCTAGAGCGGACGACGAAGGCTGAGTGGAGGAGGAGGAGTCGAGGCATGAGGACGAACTCGACGAGAATAAGGAATGGGCACAAGAGACGAGCGGAGATCGTCGAAATGATGAGTAAATGATGCATTGAGAGCATCCACACTGCCTCTGACCTCTTGAACCATTTGACGCGTTTGAGCGTGATATTCATCGATCCTAGCGAAATGGCTCTCCATCTGAACATGCTCAAGATCTAGGCGGGCAAAAAGATCAGTACGAAGACTGGCTAGGTTCTCGAGAACTGCATCATGAGATGCCGCTGGGACTTGCTGAGCCTGCTGCTGCTGTTGATGATGATGCTGATGTGCAAAGTGACCAAGGACTTGTGGAGGGGCTTCTCGGGGCTTGTAAGGCTTGTGTACTCCGGGCAGAGAGACACTGTACCCAGTCATCCTCCTTATGAGAGCCATAATATAGGGAGCAAAGTAAATTCTTTTAAATCGATCCATGGAAGACGAGTCAATCTCCCTTAGCATGAAATCCACAACGTCAAACTTGTCTCTGCATAATCTTATTGATGAGATTCCATGCATACCCTCTGATATCGTCAAAATTCCCACTTTTGGGATGAATGGTGACTCGAACAATCTTGTAATTAACTGAGGCTGAGGCAGGAGACCAGTGAGCTTTCCAGGCTTTCTTACTCTAGCGGCGGGATCATAGAAGCTACACTGCTGCACCAGACTGAGAGTGTTGTCATCATGGATCTTTGGATATTGACTGTGATATATCCCCAATGCATGCTCAAAATCACTCTTGAGGGCTGTATATATTTGTGTGCCAGTCATCCAAGTGATTTGATTTATGTCATCAGATATGTGAACTGTGGCATAGAATTGCCTGATGATTTCTTCGTGATAGTCACTTTTTTGACTCAAAAATTCCATGATCCCTGCCCCTTGGAATAACTCCGGCACACCAACAAACAGTGGTAATTTGCAAATATGATCCCAATTAATCCATTTTTGATCTGCAAACTCCTTTTCTTTGTATATCTCATAGAAGACCTTCTGTTGAAATTTAGTATGGAACCTATCCTCAGTTGCATTCTTTGGCTTCACATATTCATTTTGTTCCCTGAGAGCAAAATAATCATCACTCTTCATTTGGCGGAGGTCACTCCATACTCCATTCTCAGGTGACTAGGCTACCTCTTCCTCATCTTCATTTTCCTCATTCTCGTCAGACACTTCCTCTTATTCACTGGAATCTGACTCCATCACTGGAGCTTTCCCACTCTGTCCTTTAGCTCCTTTGGCGAGAGTGCGATGAACCACAAGCCTTGTTTCCTTGTCTTTCAATGCCAGAGTAGTGGAATCCTCGCTATCACTGCTAACAGGAGCCCCTCTATTCTTTGCAGACTTGCGAATACTTCCTCTACCCCGAGGGGCCTTTGCACCTGTTGTTCTAGGCATGATGGCTGAATCACAGATGATAGATGATGAACAAGAGAGGATAAGTTGGATAGGCAAAAAGAGAACAAGGATTAAGGTATTTGAGAGAATGTGGCAGAATTCATATATTAAAAGTGTAGCCTTCTCAGTGATATCGATAGTACCTCCCAAATGAAGTCGATAGTACCGGTGTTCGGTGCTATCGCTAAGGGGTCGATAGTACCGACCGTCGGAACTACCGACGTTATCTTTGCGGTAGTACCGGGCCTTCTGCACCGAGCCAACATTGAGTATGGAATTGGGAGAGAAAGCTTGATTGACCAAACGAAAAGGAGTGTTTCAGTTAAATTAGAGTGTCAATCAATCATTTCTACAATCTATATTCCATTTACCCGAGAGATTTTGCCACATTTTCTCAAAACCTTAAAGATTAAAAAGAAGAAACCCTAGATGCAGGAATCTCTAAGCAAAAGGAATCAGGAGGTTACCTTCATGGAAGAGAGAGCAAAAAAAGTGCGGACGATCCGAGAGGATGGCTGAGAATTTGGCTAATTTGGTTTGGGCACGGGAGAAGAGAAGGAGAAAGAAGGGAGAGAGAGAGAAGCGTCTGGAGCTACCGGGTAATACACACTGGTACTACCGGTTCCATTGAACCAGGAAATACATACAGTTTCAAAAGGGCACACAACTCATGTTTATTGAAATTAGGTAGAAGATAACTTATATATAAGAAGTCAAATAACATCCAGTAAAAGAACAAATCAATCAAGTTGTAAATATTTAAGCCACATTTGAGATTTCTATGACATTTAATTCATTCCTCAATTTGCAAAACCTTGCTTCATCTAAGAGCTTGGTGAGAATATCCGCTAGTTGGTCTTCGGTTCTAACGTGACTAATCACAATATCACCTTTGCTAACATGATCTCTAAAGAAATGGTTACGGATATCTATATGTTTGGTTCTTGAATGTTGGACCGGGTTGTTGGCTATTTTAACAGCACTTTCATTGTCACATAAAAGAGACACATTTTTTAAATTTATTCCATAATCCATCAAAGTTTGCCTCATCCATAATGGTTGAGCACAACAACTATCGGCCGAAATGTATTCGGCTTCGGCGGTGGATAGGGCTACAAAATTTTGTTTCTTAGAGAACCAAGAAACAAGGGATCTACCTAGAAATTGACAACTTCCCGAGGTGTTTTTTCTATGCACTTTACAACCCGCATAATCCGAATCTGAATATCCAATTAAATCAAATTTAGCACCCTTAGGATGCCATAACCCTATATTTGAGGAATGATTTAAATATCTTAGAATTCTCTTAACGGCCACTAAATGGCACTCTTTAGGTGAAGCTTGAAAACGAGCACACATGCAAACACTAACCATGATATCGGGTCTAGATGCGGTGAGATAAAGTAAACTACCAATCATAGAATGATAAATCTTTAAATCTACCGGTTTACCTCCCACATTTAGATCAAGATGCCCATTGGATGCCATTGGAGTCTTGATAGGCTTTGAGTCTTCCATGCGAAACCTCTTGAGAAAATCCTTTACATCCTTGGTTTGACTCACGAACGTCCCATTTTTTAGTTGCTTGATTTGAAGTCCAAGGAAGAAGCTCAATTCTCCAATCATTGACATTTCAAATTCCCTAGACATCATATCACCAAATTCTTTGCAAAAATCTTTGTTAGTAGAACCAAATATAATATCATCAACATAAATTTGACATACAAAGAATTCTCCATCAATTATTTTTGTAAAGAGTGTTGTGTCAACCTTCCCAATTTTGAAACCTTTTGAAATTAGAAAATCTCTAAATCGCTCATACCATGCTCTAGGAGCTTGTTTGAGACCATATAGCGCCTTAGAGAGTTTGTATACATGGTTTGGATGTTTAGGATTCTCAAAACCGGGAGGTTGTTCTACAAATACCAACTCGGATATTTGTCCGTTTAAGAATGCACTCTTTACATCCATTTGAAATAATTTGATATCAAAGCAAGACACAAAGGCAAGTAGGATTCTAATAGCTTCTAATCTAGCTACGGATGCAAAGGTTTTACCAAAATCCAATCCTTCGATTTGTGTGAAACCTTGCGTCACTAATCTTGCCTTATTTCTTACCACAATACCACTCTCATCTTGCTTGTTTCGAAATACCCATTTAGTGCCAACAACGTTGTGATCCTTGGGTCTTTTGACTAGCGTCCATACATCATTACGAGCGAAGTTGTTGAGCTCTTCATGCATTGAGTTCATCCAATCCGAGTCATCTAGAGCTTCATCTACATGAGTAGGTTCAAAAGAAGACACAAAAGAGTAATGTTCACAAAAATAGGCAACGCGAGATCGAGTTTGAACACCCTTACTAACGTCACCCAAAATTTGATCTATTGGATGATCCTTGGAGAGCCCATGATGAATTCTTTGAGGTAGAGGTTGAGCATGTTAATCACTCTCCTTCTCATCCACGTCTATGGGTTGAACTTGACTTGACGTTGCGGAAGTAGATGGTTCAACTTGAGTGGATAAAGGTTGATCATCTTTATCCTCCTTTGGTTTGATGTCTCCAAGTGTCATGTTCTTCATTGCTTCTTTTAGTCCTTCATTACCTACATCATCCAAATTTTCTTGCTCTTCTTGAGAGCCATTAATTTCATCAAATTCAATATCGCAAGTTTTTTCGATAAAACCTTTATTTTTGTTAAACATGCGATATTCTTTACTATTTGAGGAATAGCCAAATAAGAAACCTTCATCACAGCGACTTTGAAATTTTGAAAGCCGAATATCCTTTTTCAAAATATAGCATTTGCAACCGAAAACTCGAAAATAAGAGATGTTCGGTCTTCTTCTAATGATAAGCTTATAGGAAGTCTTTTTCAAAAGACGATGCAAATAAAGCCTATTTATTGCATGGCAAACGGTATTAATGGCTTCCACCCAAAAACTATCGGAAGTGCCATACTCATCAAGCATAGTTCTTGCCATTTCAATTAGTGTTCGTTTTTTCCGTTCTACAACTCAATTTTGCTCCGGAGTGTAGGTGGCGGAAAGCTCGTGCTTTATTCCAAGTTCATCACAATAATCTTCAATTCTTGTATTCTTGAACTCGGAACCATTGTCACTACGAATTTTCTTGATTTTGAAATCAAATTCATTTTGAGCCCTTTTCACAAAACTTTTAAAAATACCAGATGTTTCAGATTTATCATCTAAAAAGAAAACCCCGGTATACCTTGAATAATCATCAACAATGACTAAATAATAAGAATTACCTCCGATGCTTTTATAGGTTGTTGGGCCTAACAAGTCCATATTTAAGAGCTCTAATAGTCTACATGTAGACATGATACTCTTTGAAGGATGAGAACTAGCCACTTCCCGGCTTGACAAGCACTAAAAAGTCTATTTTTCTCAAACTTCACATCTTTGAAGTCCACAACTAAATTATTTTTAAAAAGCTTTTTAAGTTGAATCGTCTCTACATGAGCAAGTCTTCTATGCCATAACCATCTTAAGTTTTTGCAATTAAACATATTTGAAGACATGACTCATTTGAGGTGAAATCAACTAAATACAAATTTTCAAACCTGAAACCTTTGAACACTAAAAAATTATCATTTTCTTTAGAGATCACTACTCCATTCTTAGAAAACATGCAAGTAAGACCAAGATCACAAATTTTGGCTACGGATAGCAAATTAAAATTCAATGTTTCAACTAATGAGACATTTAAAATAGAAAGGTCACTTGAGATAGCAATTTTACCCAAACCTAATATCTTTCCTTTGCTATTGTCTCCAAATGTGATCTTGTCATGTTGCCCACTTCCCGACTCAAAAGTGGTGAATATTTTTCAGTCTCCGATCATGTGTTGAGTGCATCCGCTATCCAACACCCAATGCCGTCCACCGGTCTTGTAGTTCACCTACAAAAGAAAATCAAACCTTTTTAGGTACCCAAATTTGTTTGGGTCCTTGGAGGTTAGTGACCAAGGTTTTGGGAACCCAAATGGCTTTCTTTCTTTGGCCAATTATAGGAGTTCCAACGAATCTAGCAATTATCTTACCATTTCTATCTTTCGTAAGAACATAGCAAGAATCATAAACATTATTTTTAGATGCTTTGCCTAAAGGACAATCATTTGATAGATGTCCTATATCATGACATTTATAACAAAACTTCCCATTTGATTTTACAAACCTAGGAGCTTTGTTACTAATTTTCTTACACTTCTTAGGAATATACCCAAGACCTTCTTTATTGTAGGAACATCTTTGACTATTCAAGATTTTATTTAGAGTATCCTTGCCCTTAAAGCATCTATCTAAACTCTTGCTAAGTTTATCCACTTGTTCTTTAAGTTCATTATTTTCTACAATTAAATTTTCATGGTAAGAAAATGAGCTAGCATATTAAGAAGGTACATCAATTAAATCTTCACAAGAAGTAGATATACTAGTTTTTGCTACACAATATGAATCAATTTCTAAACTAGACATATCATTTATAATCTTGCAACTAATGCCTACATCATTTTGAGGCTTTGAATGGCCCTTGGCAAGGAGAGTCTCATGAGCTTCCTTTAGCTCCTCATAAGAGTCTTTGAGAGAAAGATACTCTTTTCTCAAGACCTTATGTTTAGACTTTTCTTTGCCGAGGTACTCATTCAAGTCCTCAAGCATATCCATTAGCTCATCATAGCAGGGTTCATCATTTTCATTTGATTTTTCCTTAAAATCTCCTTTTGCTATGAGACACAAAGAAGTGACAAATGGTGAGGAAGCCTCCTTGATAGCGATGCCGGCGAGACCCTTCTTCTTTGAAGGTGTATCATCTTCGGAAGAGTCGAAGTCCAAATATTCTTCTTCGGAATCCCACTCTCCAATGTGAGTCTCGCCTTTTCCATCCTTATTAAGCTTCTTGAAGAGCTTCTTCTTTACATGAAAGAACTTCTTCTTCTTAGGCAACTTGTTATTGTCGTCCTTCTTCTTGGGACAATGAGAAGTAATGTGTTCCTTCTCATCACACTCATAGCACCGGATATTTGCATATCGATTGGTGCTTGAGTATTGTCCCTTCTTGAATTCTTGAGGAGTGCTTGTGCTTGAGCGCATCTTCATGAATCTCCCCATTCTTCTTATAAGGAGGGCCATTTCCTCCTCGGTATCATCATCATCATCGGAGTCATCAAGCGCCTCATCGCTTGACTCCGCATTCGCCTTAAAGGCGATATTCTTTTTCTTCGAAGAGCATTGTTCCAAAAGCTCTTCCTTGTCCTTCTTTAAAAGCTCATTTCTAATGAGGTTTCCAAGAAGTCCCGTTGGCGTCATCCTTAGCAACTCCAGCGAGTTGAGAAACAACGTCACCAAAGTCTCATATTTGTCTGGAAGAGCCCTAAGCATCTTACGAACAACATCGAAATCGGTTAGTGACGCCCCAAGGCCCTTGAGCTCATTTACTATGTTATTCAACCGTGAATACATTTTATTTATGTTTTCATGGGGCAACATAATAAAACTCTCATGTTTGATCCGAAGCATATGCAATTTGGCTTCTTTGACCGAGGATGTCCCCTCATGAATTTTCGAGAGGGTTGTCCAAATCTCATTAGCGGTTTCAAGGTTGCGCACTCGATTGAACTCATCCGCGTTCAAAGCACCAAGGAGAGCGTTCATAACTTGAGCGTTGAGATGAGTGTTTCGCTATTCTTATTCCATTGTGAGTGTGGGATTAACTCCCGGAGCGAAACCCTCAACTACAATTCTCTATATACTTGGGCTCATGGCCTTTAGATAAACGGTTATGCGAATTTTTCAATAAGTATAATTTGTGCCATCAAAAAATGGTGCCTTGCCTATTGATACCCCATTGCTAGCCATCCTTACTCTCTAGGCGGTAAAACCTCAAAAGAGAGTCCAAGCTTTGATACTACTTGTAGGATCAAGGATAACCGACTAGAGGGGGTGAATATGAGGTTTCTAAATTTTTAGATTCTAATTTGTAATTAAAAAAAATACTAAGCTATAGAAGCAATAATTGCAAATTTACAACTATAATATCTAGTGATCACCAAACACTTAAGCAATTCAAGTAGAGCAAAAACAATTCTAAGCATAAATAATCTACTCAATTTTGCTAGTAATGAAATTAAGCACAAGAATGAAAAAGGCACGTTGAGCTGACTTGAACACTTTCAAGCCAGCTCCACCCGCTTGAGCCTTCCTCGATTACTCATGGTAGCTCTTCACCACTCCGGTTAGGTGAGCTCCTTGCCTTCACAATCGATCGGGTCTTCTCACAAGCTTCTTTGAGAAGATCACCGATGCCACACACCTCCAAGCCGTCTAGGAGGCGGCAATCTCCAAGAGAATAGAATGATGACGCTTGCTTGAGGATGAATCAAGTGTCTAAATGGCTCAAAAACTATATGCAACACTTGAATGCTTCTAACTCACTCAAAATGAGAAATAAATGCACTAGTGAGTAGAAGTAAACTTTCTAGAGCTCAAAATATATTCAATAAGTCACCTTAAAGCTCTATTGTGCAGGTGAGGGAGGTTATTTATGACCCTCACCAACTATTCCTCCCGTTAGGGGAAGAGATCCTAAAAAAATGGAATCCCGGTACTACCGACTTACAAAGTCCGGTAGTACCGCCATTCCCTCAACGGTCGAATTTGAACATTTAATGCGGCGGGAGAGAGCCGTTGGAACTAGTCCGGTACTACTGCCACACAAAGTGCAGTAGTACCGCCTTTTCTGAAGCGATTTACTCAGAAACAGCTTGTTCTGGAAAAAGAGTACCGCCATGTAAGGTCCGGTAGTACCGGAGTTTAGCCTGCGCTAGTACCGACTTGGAACAAGCATTCGAAACTTCCTTTTCTGGGAAAATGCTACCGGTCATTAATCGGTACTGCCGCACATGCGTAGTACCGCAGTTTTACCTCCGGTAGTTTCGACTTTTACAAAAAACAAAGAAAACCAGAAAAGGGGGTTTTCTGGAAAATAAGTACCGCAGCGTAGAACGCAGTAGTACCGGGGTTCCGGTACTACCGATCTTTACCTTGCGGTAGTGCCAGCAACAAAAACCGAGTTTGAACTTGAAATGCACTTCTCTGGAAAAAGAGTACCGTAGTGCAAACAGCGGTACTACCGCCCTTGAGGTACTACCGTGAAAACACTTGCGGTAGTACCGAATTTCCTGAAGAGGGTAGAATTTTGCAGCGCTTGTTTTTTATGCAAGGAGATGATTTAATCTACATATGCGTTTGAGCCATATGACATTTTGATCACCATGATAATCATTCCCCTTTATAGTACGATATCTAACCTATAAACCTGATCTTTTTACTCCTTGCTCCGAGATCGACAAAAAGAAAATTCGTTAAAAACATATTTACCTTACTCTTGATCTTTGGGGTCTCTTTTCCAAAGAGTAGCCTTTTCCGGAGCAAATATCAACCTTTTACAAGATGCCGTGGTGAGGACCAACCTATACTTTCAAACTCAAAAGAAACTGTTAGTCCTTTAGCGCATTTGTCATTAATTACAAAAACTTAAAATAAATTAGGGGCCTAGATGCTTCAGATGCCCAAGGAAGTCGATCAAGCCACATATTCAAGAAAGCAATATGCTCTTTGTCCGACACTGGGTCGGTTCCTTTGTTATCTTCTATGTACTTGCTCCAGCCTTTTCCTTTGGTTGAAACTAGTTTATATTGTGGTTTGGCACTAAAAGCCGATATTTGATCCCCATCAGGCCTAAGGCAATAGAGTTGTGCCATGTCCAGGAGCGTCGGGCTGATGGGAACTGTTTTGAACATAAATGCATTTAAGAAGTCCGACCAAAAATAATAGGCCATAGTCACTAAGGGCTCATTGGCCTCTGGATCAGCTAGGGAGAGGGGGAGACACTCTGCAATGCCCATCTGCTCCCATTGAGGAATTTCTGTGCTGCTATCCAATTGACCCAATCTCTCCAGTCCCTCAACCCGTTGGTCATGTTCTAAAGCTCTTACTCAATCCATGGATATTATATTCATGAGCATGTAAAGGAAGTCTATGGACGTCTTTTTCTATTATAGCTGATGGATCTGGATTGCCTAAAGGGCCTAAGTAATATCTATTTTCAAAATCAGGTACTGAGATGAATACCTTGTTTGGATCCATAGTAGGCAAGATGATGGTCTTCTGAGGATGATGAGTGCTCTAGATTAGGGTTGCAAAAAATGACTGTGCAAGCCGATGGCAAATGATTGGAGAGCTTGAGCGCGTGAAAATGACAAAAGGGTGAAGCCATACTTATAGAGGATGAAAGTAGTGAAAATGCAGGAAAGATTTCCCAAGCGGCAGGTGTGGTTATGATTTTACGGCGTAATAAATAGAGCATTTACCAAAGATAGGTGTGAGAAATAATTCATGGATAAGCTGACGAAAAGATTTTTGGAAGATAACATGTTATCTCTAAAAAATGGGGGGCATATGTTAACACCAGAATTTGGCAAGGAGTAACCAATTTGTCAAGCTAAAGATGAAATTGGATATTTCTAGCCGATATCGGTTCAAAAAGGAAAAGTTAAGTTAAAATTGGAATTTCTAGTCGATATTGATTCAGAGATGGAATTTTGTCTGCAAGAAATAAAGGCCGATACAGCTCATAGTTTGTGACGGATCGGAGAAGAATACGATCAACCTATACGTTATAAAAAGGGACAGAGGCGAGTCAAAGAAATATACAACAATCAATTAAACAATTCGCATATACTTTTATTTACTTTTCGTCGACTAAGAGTAGCTCTTATAATTTAGACTCTATAATTCGTTTTTGATTAATAAAGTTGTGCATCATCGATTGTTGATCATCTTCGGTTACGCCAATGTATCCAGGTTTGCTTTTCTCCAATCTTGTTGCGCATCGCCTTTTTCGAAAAAATCCGCCTTTATCAAAACCATCTAATTAGCTTTAACGAGCTGTTTAGACTTATCATTACGTGTGATTTAATCGGCTAAACAGCTGTTTAGATCAGATTATTATTGAAAAACCTAGTCGGCTATTATAGCTGTTTAGATTATAATTTTCTTGCCGATTGCAGGATCAAATCGGCTGGCACACCTCGAACCAAAATAAACCCGATGTTTGCGTGTGTTTGAGCCGATCAATCATTTATTATATTTTTCGGCACCAATAGTGTGTCAACTTAATTTGCATGTCTAATGCATTCACCATTAGCGAGCCACACATACCACCGAGTGGCATCAAATAAATCATTTCTTTTTTTTAAGTAAATTTCATGAAACTATATATACTCAAAACTATACAAAGTTAAGAGAAGCTTCCAAAGAGGTAGCACATATGGATTGGTAAAATCTACCAGAAAAGTACACTTTAAGCGAAACTTCATTCTAGGCGATAGTCTGAAGCATGGACCCATCGGCAAGTGACACGATGTTACTTCCAAAAAAAAAAGCTACATATGGATCGAAAAGCGCACTAATTTGTTCTAGTCAACAGTCCGACATCATGGCATGCCCCTCCCTCCCTCCCTCTTGCTAGTGATCGATTGACATGGAGAGAGTTCTAAACGCGCACAAAACTGGAAAACATAAACATTGTGCTTGGTGCTGATGCTAAGTAGCCGCAATAAAAGTTTTACCTGTCTATTGTAATTTTTCACCTAGGAGCATTCCGTGGTATCAATCACAAGGACTAACAATTCGAAAGGCTAGTTGGAGCGTTACAAATTAGATTGATCACCAGAAATCAAGAATTATCAAAGATTATCCAGAGCAAGAAAGAATTCCTCCCCTAGGTTGGGTTCACTTGCATATATATACATATAAATGAATGGATCTGTGCACTTATGCTAAGCTAGCTCTCACCTTTAGACACTTAATTAGTTGGCCTTTTCTCCTTGCTGGAGCGGTACGTGTTAGTCACCATCCAACAAGCAATGGGCTATTTGATTGTAGGTTAGCTTGCTAGGTCTAAACACCATGTGCACGTACATCTAGAGCTAAAATAACAAATAACTACTGCATATGATAATTATCAGTTGAAAATATAAGTATGATATCAAAATAGACAAGCCAATTAAGCATAAGCAAGTAATAAACATAGATAAAAAGATCGTTTACGTAGCAAAATCATCATAATTAACCTGCTGGAAGAATAGAGGATTGCCACCTCGATCGATCGTCTAGTGCACATGATGAGCATGTAGGAGGAGATGTATTGATGGCGCGCGAAGAAGTGGGAGAGAAGAGAACAGTGCCCTCTGCTCGACTTGACGCACGCACGGCACCAGCACCAGCGCCAGCGCCGCCGCCGCGCCTCCTCGGCTTCCTTTTCTTCTCAATGTTTTCTGTTTTCCTCGGCTACCAGATTTCATGTGGTTTTCGGCGAACCCTGGCATGTTCTAGTCCTGATTGGAATTTCTGGGTGTAGTAGGAGATTTGGCAAAGTTAGGGTGTAGACACTAGCAAGTATCTCACTTCCCGACTATGTAATTTATGGTAACTTCCTCTCTTCCTATGTCTTCCTTTGGAAAACTTGCAATTTTCTAGGCTTTTTTTTTCAGATCTCCCATCGTTCTTTGCATGCATGTAAAGTACGAGTAATCTACAATATTTTTCGAGAAATTTTACGGTATATGATACTGATAGCACATAGTTAGCTACATGGTTATCCATAATTTCCTCACATAATATGGCAATGTTGGTGCATGAACCAGTCGAGTTTACAATAGAAGAAGATAATAATAAGTAAATAGATGTTACTGTGGTTTATTTAGCCTTTGAGAGTATTCCGAAGGATTCGTTTAATTGTAGTAAACCAAAATATTTGCATGATGAGAGAGGCTTCCATACTTTTCTACATAAATATCAAAGTATAAATAAAACTTTCATTTACTTCAACATATATAGTAACACCTATGCTCGGAGGAAAAGTATGGACCCAACCAAGGATTCAAATTTCGTTTTCGGATAAAATACCGTCTAGGACCGGAATCCAAAATTTCAGCGAAATTCGGATATTTCGGACAAATCTTGTTCGAAATTCAAAAACAAAATTCAAATCCGGTTCGTTTTGTACCGAGGAAAAACGAAATTCGCCGAAATATACCGAAATTTCGAGCGAAATACCCAAAATTTCGGCCTTTTTGCAACGGAAAAAAAGTGAGTCAAACGATGTCGAAAACTTTTGAAATTTTTTTTGGAGAGTCCTGACATATATCTGATATTTCCATAAAAATTTAATATTATTATGAAGTCTTTGTAATTTTTAAAACTTCAAACATTGCTGCTGTCCTGATAAAACACTGACCGACAATTTTGAACCAAATGCAAAATGGTTCAAACCACGTTATAAACATTTGAATTTTTTTTGCATGGTTATAACGTATCTCTAATTCTCTCATAAAATTTTCAGATGATGATCAAACTGTATGAATTTTTTGAAAATTCCAACAGTACTACTGCCTTGTTAAAAGGCTTACTGGTAAACTTGAAAAAAATGAAAAATTATCTAAACCATGTTAAAAACTTTTGAAAATCTTTGTGGATAGTCCTGATGTAACATTAATGTTGATTTAAAATTTTTAGATGGTGATCGTTCTCAAATAATATTTTAAAATTCAGACAGTGCTACATCCTGATAAAAGCCTGATGATCAATACATAGATTTGCTTTAGCAATAAAAAAACGTTTAATTTTTTTTAAAATTTTACAGAAGGGTGATAAGGAAGTTATGAATATTTCATAAATTTTTTGAATTATTATCACACTCCAGTGAATTTATAAAATTCTTACAAGGCACACTTTTTGATTTTTGAAATATAATATAACAAACGAAGTTCAATGCTTACATAGATTCGATTGACCAAACAAAAATTTTAATTTTTTTGAAAATTTTATATAATGTTATTAAGGAAATTATTAATCTCTCAAAAAAAATTTAGATCATAATCACAATCAAGAAAATTTATAAAATTCTGACAATGTAACTGTCCCAATTATGTTCATTCTGTTTTTGATTTTTTAAGGATAACAAATTAAGTTAAATTATTTTGAAATTTTTTATGTATGATCCTAATATATTAAATATAGTACCATAAAATTTTCATCTCATTATAAAGCTTGTACAGTTTTATAAAAATATGACAGTGTTTCTGCCAAAATTTTAAAATTTCTCAAAAAATTGGTTTTTTAACAAATTTCCATAGGATATGACTTTCCTAAGGTTATTCGACCAAATCCGGCCAAAAAGCATGGATTTTCGGTGAAATTCCGTTGGGAAAAAAAACAAAAATTCGAATAACTGTAGTAATTAAAAAAAATTTATCCAACCAATAATTTAGATTTCGAGATGGTCCGAAATCCGAAATTCGACCAAATTTGTAACCTTAGACCCAAGACCAAGTGGAGTACTAAGTACTTATTGGCCGGAGCCGGACGGACCCGTAGAGGAAGAAGGGAGCTAGCTAGCATTGCAGCATATGCTCTTTGCATTGGCAGGCACGACGAGGAGGGGAGGTGAGGGGAGGAAGAACCCAGCAAGTACGACCAGGAGCAGCGGGAGGAGGATTGATTCGCCGTTCCCCTCTCTCTCTCATCCGGGATCCTACTCACTCTCACTCCATCCACGCCTGCTGCTGCTGCTGCTGCTGCGATCCATCCTCCTCTCCTCCCATGGCGCGGAGCAACTGGGAGGCCGACAAGATGTGCGTCTCTCTCTCCTGGTTCTGGGCACGGCTGTTGCTGCTGCTGCTGCTGCTGCTTCTTCTTCTTCTTGATTTCCTTTCTCTTTCTTCTTCTTGCTTGTTTTGTGGGTTTCTTGGCGGGGACAAGGGGGGACGAATCGAACCCCCTTTGCGGCAATCTCCGCCATCTCCTGATCCCCTCATCTCCTGATTCGATCTGTGCAGGCTGGATGTGTACATCTACGACTACCTCGTCAAGCGCAACCTCCACAACACCGCCAAGGCCTTCATGACCGAGGGCAAGGTCGCCACCGATCCTGTCGGTACGATTCGACACCACCCTTCCTTCCTTGTCTAACCCTCACGCCCATCGATTCCATACGCCTGGAATTACCCTTCTTCTTCTTTTTCTTCTTCTTCTTCTTCTTCTTCTTCTTCTTCTTCTAATTTACCACCCTAATTTACCCTAACGGAGTCGGCGACAGAGGTCCAAATTTGGCTGCTCATCTGCCTCACACCCTCCAAATGTTATGTGATTCTTTTTCTCTCTTTTCCTTTTGCTAGTAAGTAGTAATAGAAACCGTAGTACAGCACTACTGACTTCACGTATCAGTACTGTTGCATCCTAAAAACTCTTGCCTGTGCTATTAGCTTCTACATGACTGTTTCTTCTACTTGGCTCTACTGCTAACCGGATCATCCACCGCTTTACTCACTGCCAGAATGCTATATATATGCAGCACTACACAAACTTTGTTTGTTTTACCATGCAATAAAGTTGATCATTCTTTTCTTATGGACACTCGTAGTAAAATTCATATCCAACAGCTCTCTAAACACCAAAGCATTCTTTTGTTTCTTTTATCGTTTACTTTGTCACCTTACCAGCCTGGGGTCTTCCCACAAGGACTATCTGATGGCTGATGCATACTAGTCTTGATTGTGCAGCAATTGATGCTCCTGGAGGGTTCCTCTTCGAGTGGTGGTCTATCTTTTGGGACATCTTTGATGCAAGAACAAGAGATAAGACTGCACAAGGGGCCACAGCTTCTATGGATGTAATTTCCTTATGCACCAACTCATATATTACAAATGCATCCCTTACTTCAGTCAATCTAGACTATCTTGTTCTAGGCCTAGGGTGATCCAAAATACATTATGCTTGTGCAAAGTTTAAGGCTTACCCACGACTATACCCTGCTTTCTTAGGGAGAAATCATTCCTCGCCACACTCTTCATCTTATTTTAACCATGATATATCCACTTCCATAATACAGACGCCTTAAGCTCTCCCCTTCCCTTTCTATTTTGCTATTGCTAACTCTAGCTGCACACCACTTCCGTAAAAAAAAAAAACTGGTTCCTCTTTCTACCAACTTCTTTTTTCTTGCCCTTATCTTCTGGGCTAAGTAGTGCATGTGCCTACAAGCTTATGCACTACTGCATGACACAAAATTGATCCAATGCTACTATTGCCAAGTCATATTACTCTCAAGAATGAAAAGAGACACAGAGAGCCTAACATGGTACATAGAAAGTAGAATCTAGCATGCATAGTTTGGTGATGTAGAACTAACGCGCCAGTGTGATTGGCTGCAGTAACATCGAATTAGGCAGGAAATATGGATATGGTGTGTACATTGCTGAAAAAGTCTTGTCTCTGTAGAATTCAGAGCTAAGATTTGTCTTTTGGATGTTTGATTTGTTTTTTCAAGTAAAACATAAGCGTTTGAGCTTGCCTGTTGTATTTCTGACTGGGGTTTATTGGGCCAACAACATGGAAAGAAATATTTAATGATGTTCTTAATGATTTTTTTTATCTGTAAACGTGATATCGCCACACCTGTTTCTTATTGTTTATGCTGTTTTTATGAATTTTTGTGGTGCATTAGATGAAGTCAAGGGAACAACAGATGAGACTCCAATTACTGCATCAGCAGAATGCCCACTTGCAGAGAAGAGATGCAAATCATCCAGTCCTTAATGGTGCTATGAATGCTCTGAACTCTGATGTTTCAGCTGTTCTGGCTTCTAAAATGATGGAAGAACGAATGAGGAACCCCAATCCTGTGGATTCCGAGGCATCACAGCAGCTTCTAGATGCAAATAGGATTGCCCTTCTCAAGTCAGCAACTAACCAAACTGGGTAAGTTTTAGTAATTCATTCCAGCAAACATCAACTAAACAATAGTGAGATTCTGATTCTGATTAAACCTTTATCTATTCAGACCACTGGTTCAGGGTAGCTCAGTCAATATGTCATCTCTGCAGCAGATCCAGTCAAGAAATCAGCAAGTCGTAATGCATTCTGTCTTCTGTAACACATTCTCTTCACAGTTTTGTGGTAAACGTTTACTGATTCTCATTTATAATATTCTATTAAACTATTTTCAAGGACATCAAAGGTGATGTTGCTATGCCACAAAGAACAATGCCTACAGACCCTTCTGCATTATATGGATCGGGGATGGTGCAATCAAAATCTGGATTAGTTGCTACTGGTGAGTAATTTCTTGAGATAGTATAATTACTGCTGTTATTTGTGTTGCTTGCTGAAGAAAACAGATGATACACTTGGACTTCCTACCATGTAGGGTGGACCAGTGAAAATGGGCCCATAAGGTTTCCCATAAAAATTGGCCCATGAGTACCTTTTTATGGCTAGTATTCTCAAATAAACTTTAGCCCCTAGATTCATACTGATTTTCTTGATTTAGGGTGTGTTTGGTAGAGCTCTAGCTCCACTAGATCCGTGGATCTGGTGGAGCTGGGTATTCCTAGCTTCACCAGATCTGTAGAGCTAGAGCTGTGAGTACATTAAGAGTGTTTAGATGGATCATCTTGTTTACATTTTAGACCAAAAATATAAACTTAATTCACTTTATTTTAGCTTACAAGTTTCAGATCTCAGGTGAATCTGGGATCTGGAGCTCTACCAAACATGCCCTTAGATGTAATTAGTTAACATGTGCTCATTCATTGCACGTTAAACTTGAGTAAATGATATAGAAATTAAATTGACTGAGAATCATAAAATTATATGACAAACAATAAAAACAGTTCCGGTAAATGATGAAATGTTTTCTTATAATTCATTTCCCTCCACTCAGGATTTAATCAAGGTGTTGGGAGTGTACCACTGAAAGGCTGGCCTCTAACAGTGAGTTCGCTGACATCCCTTTCCATGCTTGCATAATTTTCTACTTGAGAAAGCTTACAAATTTAGTTGTTTGCTGAAGGTCCCAGGTATTGACCAACTTAGGGCAAATTTAGGCGTGCAGAAGCAGTTGATGGTGTCTCCGAACCAATTTCAACTTTTATCACCACAACAGCAATTAATTGCTCAAGCACAAACACAGAATGACCTTGCTAGAATGGGTTCTCCAGCTCCATCTGGTTCGCCAAAGGTTCGACCAGATGAACCAGATTACATGATGAAGGTATGTAATCGGTTCTGAGAAACCTGATCTATGGCAAGCCCAAACATAAGTATGACAATGCTAATGAACTAGAATTTGCTATGAAATAAACTACAGTTCAATTCATCTTGTTCTACCAAATACATTCACCTGTTTCAATAAAATTTTCTATATTTTACCCGTTCACTTTCCATCGTTTCTCTTTATGGGAACAGCATGGATATTTCCATGATCTCATTTTGATGTCTTTGATGGTTCTGTATGCATGTTGTCATTGACTAAACATTATTTGCAAACTATTAGTTGAAGATGTCCCAAATGCAGCAGCCCTCAGGTCACCGGCT
Source organism: Otatea glauca (assembly GCA_036346275.1). NCBI lineage: Eukaryota > Viridiplantae > Streptophyta > Magnoliopsida > Poales > Poaceae > Otatea > Otatea glauca. The sequence goes on from CM070715.1 coordinate 92,804,355, forward strand.
TATGGATTTGCAACAGCAGCAGCAGCAGCAGCAGCAGTTGCAACAGGTGGCATGAAATAATTAACTTGAGATGTTAAAAAGAATCTAAAGTTTTCTAGCTCCATATAGGCGATACATAAGTGTTTCCATTATTCTTGATATCCAGAATACTAGAAAACGGAAACCAACTTCTTCTGGGGCAGCTAATAGTACAGGCACAGGAAATACCGTTGGGCCTTCTCCACCCTCAACTCCATCCACTCATACTCCCGGTGGTGGAATACCAGTGGCTAGCAACGTGAACGTTGTACAGAAGAGTTCAATGATTTGTGGCACGGATGGAAACACTGGATTTGCTTCATCCTCAAATCAGATGGTACTATTATGTGCTCTGCTCTTCTGTTGATGTTTTCAATTTTTGGCAGTCAGTTTATTGTGCTCAAGTAACTTCTGTTACTGACAGGATAATTTGGATAGCTTTGTCGATTTTGATGAAAATGTTGAGTCATTTTTGTCGAATGATGATGGAGATGGGCGAGACATATTTGCTGCTTTGAAGAAAGGGCCGTCGGAGCAGGAGTCTCTGAAGAGTAAATATTTTAAGCTTTTGATTTGTGTTATAGACTTGTGCCCTGAAAGAATAAAACTATAAATTGTTCTTTCTTGTGTAGGTGTTTCCTTGAGTGAGGTTGGTAATAACCGTACAAGCAACAACAAGGTTGTTTGCTGTCACTTCTCTACAGATGGGAAGTTACTGGCTAGTGCTGGTCATGAGAAAAAGGTAAGCTGTGTTAAACTCACGACTATATTTTACAGAAACTAATAATTTCTCTTGCAAGTTACTGGCTTGTGTCAGATCTTTCAAATTATTAACAATATCTTTTTCTTGCAAGAGTATTAGGTTTGTAAGTAGAATTTACCTAATAATATGATATTAGCATTAGATTTCATCACAGTTATCATTACCAACTTTAATCAAGACTGTGTTTCCAGTAATAAAATTTTTAAGCTGTACTGTACTCTTTAGTCTTCAGTTTATCTCTTGGAGTTGATTACCCTGTCCCACCTTTATTTCTCAAAAGGCTGTTGTATTTTTGTTAATGCCTTTTCTCTCCATTTGCCTTGGGAAAGAAAGGTAGGACATTGTAAAGCAGTTTATGTTTTCTAAACAATTGTCCTTAAGTCGCATAAAAATTTTTACATGTAAAAGTTTCTATGGTATTGTAGGTCTTCCTCTGGAATATGGACAATCTTAACATGGATACTAAAACAGAAGAACATACAAACTTTATCACGGACATAAGATTCAAACCAAATTCAACTCAGTTGGCTACATCATCATCTGATGGAACTGTTCGACTATGGAATGCAGTTGACGTAATTTTCTCCTACTCTTTTTTTTCCTGTGTATTTCTCATTTCATAGCAGTTATTACATTCATATATCTGCTAGGTAAGTTATGACTCTTTTTTGGGGGTGCATTTCAATGCCTGCTAATGACAGTGACAGTTTGACACTGCAATGTAAACTTGTACTTTCTGACTGTGGCAAGAGATCACTGCAAACCTGAGTCACCTACTATGCATGTACTTATTTTGGAAAGCTTTTTTCTTGTAAACAAGGAAGTAGGATGTGCAATGTAAGATTTTCTGGTGCATGTAGATATGTAGAGGAAATTTTTAGTGCAAACCTATCATTGGGTGCTAACATGCTACTCACACGTGGGGCGTCGGATTAGATTTATATGGATCAGATTCAGAAAGATGAGAGGAGGTACATAAATAATTTCTCGACCTGCAAGGTTACTGTTTATTCATGTGGCTCACACATCTCTCTAGATCTGATCTATCCAAATATTATCGAACAGCACACATGAGAGTTTATGTGCTAGCCCCTAAAGGTTTGCACTAGATATCATGTTTCCCCTAGATATGTTTATAAAAGTGACAAACCTTTGAGCTCCATAAAAAACTGATATATCTTAAATGCTGCAGAGAAGTGACTTCTTTTTTGCAAATATACCATCTGAAGATTTAAAGCTTAACTGTTACCACATATCTTAGAGGAATACTATTACTTGCAAAAATGATTTTGATATGCAAGTGGGTAGTTGCTAAATGCAAGCTATATGACAAAATCTGAAACAGTACTGCAATAGGACATCATTTGTCATGGAACTTCTCCCCAGAACATTCTCAGATGTAATGCATTACTTAAGGCTTAAGCTGCAATAAAGGACCTCCAAGCTGTCAATTATACATCATACGTACAAGTTTTAAGGACCTTAAAATCAAGTGGATCAAATTGCAAGACTAGGGGGCTCAAGTGACATAACCGTGCGAGTTCAAGGACCTAACAGAACAAACTGCAAGTGTAAGGACTTATTTGATACAGCGATGCAATTTTAGGGACCTGCCATGCGTTCTTTTCTTTTTAAAAAAAAAAGTTTTTTTAAGCTTCTCCAGAAGCGTGCTATGGTAAATCTAAACTATTGCATTACAGAGGAGAACCTATGCTCCTTGAAAATAAAGATACACAGATACTAAACTTTTCATATACACTAATGGTCTAGTGCAGACAAGTCCTTCAACAACTCATAGAGGGAAACTTCCCAATGGCATGGAGCTGATTTTCCCAAGCTAAAATGTTCTCTTCTTGGGGTAGATCAACATTGATGCTGTCTTACTTTGACATATTTCTGCGTCATCCATTAACCTCACTTGTTTTTTACTTTCTCTCTTTCCTTTTTTTTAACTCGATTGTTGAATGGATGCAGGTTCAGTACACATTGAACTTGAACTAGTAGATGCAATATAGTCGATTCACTCATTTAAGTGGTGTGCTGATAATTTCTAGCTGTATTACATGGCATAGGAAACCAAATGTCATGCATTTCATTGGCTAATCACTTGCAATTTCGTGTTTCGTGCCAACTTGTGTACCATGGACAGACCCCTTGTGATTTTTATTGATATATTTCCCACTTCACCACATTAGTGGTTGAATGTGATGTAATCAAATCAATACTTTGCTGCTGATAATCAAATCAATACTTTGCTGCTGATATCTAAATTCAATCCTATTCTTCATTTACCAGCGAACTGGCGCTTTACAGACTTTTCATGGACACAGCTCCCATGTGACATCAGTAGACTTTCACCCGAAATTGACAGAGGTTCTATGCTCTTGTGATGACAATGGAGAAATCCGCTTCTGGACTGTTGGTCAGACTGCAGCTTCACGTATCTCTAGGGTTGGTCCTTGTTGCCTCATCTTTTCAACTTTGTGAACCATTCATTCTTGCATCAATTCAATGATATTATATTTTACATCATCACAGGTGAAACAGGGTGGTACTGGTAGAGTCAGGTTTCAACCTCGAATTGGGCAGCTCCTTGCCGTGGCAGCAGGAAGTATGGTGAACATTATTGATGTTGATAAGGACACAACTTTACATTCACTGCCTAAGGTAATTAATTAGGCATGAGATGCTTAATCTTGTGCAACTTTCACAATGCAGGGTTATCGACCATTGTTTTGTTTGTTTGATTTAGGTTCACACTAGTGAGGTAAACTGCGTCTGTTGGGATGAAAATGGTGAATATCTGGCCTCTGTAAGTCAGGATACTGTGAAAGTCTGGTCGGCTGCATCAGGCACATGCATTCATGAGTTAAGATCTCATGGGAACCAATATCAGTCTTGCATATTCCATCCAAGATATCCGAAAGTTTTGATAGTTGGTGGCTATCAGGTAAGTGCTGGCCCTTATCTAACTACATTTTGACACTCCACAAATGCTAATGTGTTCTATAGGAATAGTTTTGACATGATCAAGGGAGTTCCCAAGACTTGCGTTTTTCTTTTTATTCACATTCTTTTTCTTTTTCCCCTGGAGCGGATCCACAATATGAGGGTTGGGGTCAAGGGACCCCCATGCCATCTAGCTTAAATAATGAAGACATTGATGCCTGTTATGATATTACAATGTTTCTTGGCTAGTTCACACTCATATTGACCCTAATGTGCATGCGGTGACCCCAATGACATTTTCTCCTGGATCTGCCCCTTCCTGGTACCAAGGCTGTGTGTTGGAAGGAGGGTTGGGTATGGTACAAGGGAAGGGTGAGAAAGAGATAGAAATGATATTTTAGGGAACCGAGCCTTGTATGGGTTCACTGATCCTAAGTAGGGCAAAGTATACTTCATTATTTCCCTCTCGTTAGATCACAAAGAATCTTAGGCAAATAATGTATTGTTAGCTTCTCTCCTAGTGCCGCCGACCATGTTGGATTCAACTTAGGAACCGACTAGACAATGGTATATCGTTACAACAGTATATCAACAAGTTTCATGAATACGTTTGAAATTTTTTATGTTTCAGTGAGTTTCATGTGTTTCTATAAGTTTCCAGAAGATTCCAAGCATAGTTGTCACGACGCCTAGGCCGCCCGACGACCAGAGGGGGATGCCAGGACCGGTCGCCTCGACTGGAGGGCATGGTTGCAGAGACGTAGATGGGGGAGGGGGGAGGGGGAGCTCTGAAGGAGGCGTCGGGTCGGGGAAGAAGAACCGCAGTCGGGGTCGGCGTTAGGCTCGGGTGGAGGCATCGGGGTCGGCGTCAAGCTCGGGCGGAGGCGTCGGGGGTGGAGACGTCGGGCCGAGACGTCGGGGGCGGAGGCGTCGGTGTTGGCGTCGGGGGTGGGGGCGGAGGCGTCGGTGTCGGGAGCAGAGGCGTCGGGGAGAAGGAACTAGAAGTCGGTGTCGGGGAGTAGTAGTACTTAGTAGCAGTATGCAGTAGTAGTTTAGTAGTAGTACAGGTGGTAGTACTTAGTAGTACAATACTTAGTAGTAGTACTACTAATGATGATGGTGATGCACTGATGTTGCTGCTGTGCTGAACTGCAAATGGTTGATGCTTGCTGCTACTGAACTGCTAATGCTTGCTGCTGCTTAACCGCTAATGCTTGATGCTACTTAATTGCTAATCGTCTAGGCGGTTCGGGCTCGCCGCGCCTAGCCGGACCGTCGTGACAACTATGATTCCAAGACAAAGTTTCACTGAGTTTCAGATTTTTGAACTCAACTTTCATCAAGCTTCAACCGAAGAATTTCGACAAGTTTCAGCCGAAGAGTTTCTACAAGTTTCAGCAAGTTTTTAGAAAGTTTCAACCAAAAGTTTTAACAAGTTTTACGAGCTCACCTAGCCAGATCAATGCGTGATTGAACTCCGCATCGAGCCTCCATCTCTCTCTCTCTTCCTTGGCTTCGGCCCGAGCTTCGTGTTGCATCGTCACCATAGTTGTCAAGTCGAGCGATTAATCGCGACTAATCGATGATTAATCGACAAGTCAGTTTGGGAGCACGACTAGAAGACCTCGGCTCGACTAGTTTCCTAGTCGAGCGACTTGGACGACTAGTCGTCGACTAGCCACGATTAATCGTGCAACTCGACTGTCAGGCTAGTCGAGCCAATGTTGGGTTGGACCTTGACTTAGGCTTGGCCTGGCCCATTTAGAAGTGAGGCTAAGTCTAGAGAAGGAGGCCAGCATTGAGTGCACTAGAGGCAACAAAGCAGAAAGGCAGAAACCCTAGCCGAGACTATGTGTTCTGGAATATCGTGCTTATGTGTTCTACACTTAATTTCATGCAAAACAATACATAAATATGTCTTTGCTAGAAGCCTAGAACTTGCTCAAGTTAGTGTGCTGGAATATCTACTGTCTAGTCGAGACTAGCCATAGACTAGTCACGACTTGTCGGTCGACTAGTCGTTCAAGTCGACAAGTCACCCCTAAATCGACTCGACTCGACTTGACGACTTAATAACTATGGTCGTCACTGTATTCGACCATCTGAAGTTGTGCCGCCGATGAATCTGTGCGTCTTGAATAATGCCATCACCGACCATCGTCAGATCTAGAGCGGTGAAGCATCACGCCACCGCCCGACTCCAAATCTAGAGCTGGAAGTGAATGAGGGGAGGGCGGCACCAGAGGTGGAGGGGCTGCGCCAGATGTGAAAGAGACGGCACAGCCATGAAGTACGGTGTGTATAGATTGGAGAGGTGAGAGATTGGAGAAAGATGGATAGGTGAGTGAGAATGAGACTAGATAGAGATAAATCCTTGGATGAGTACGAACTGGAGGTGGTGTTGGATTTGATCGCATTCGATTGGACGGCTCTAGTTCTGTAGTTTTTCTCATCAACTTAATTGTAGCAAAACAGAAGCAACCACCATGTTGCATAAATTGGCAGGAGCTCTAAATAATATCTAGGCTTTATTAAAAAGACAGTTTCTGATTCCATTTATTTGTACTTTTCGTTTTGATACATCATCGCACAACTGTACATGCCCTATGAAATCCCTTGTTGATCATATCTTCTTTCTCCGAAATCTTTAAACACATGGCTACTCAATGGGATTATATTTAGCTGACTTCCTTTTTGGGTCCGGTTAAAGAATATTTATTTTTCTGATACAATTTTGCTATACCCTGATATGTGCGGCTGTATACATGTGATGCAGACACTGGAGCTATGGAGCATATCAGATAACCGCAGAAACCCAATACATGCACATGAAGGCCTAATAGCAGCTTTGGCACACACTCCGTTGACTGGATTGATTGCCTCTGCTAGCCATGACAGATCCGTGAAGCTCTGGAAATAAAAGGCATGGTTGGGTTTGTATTTCTTTTCTTTTGGAAATGAACATGGCGTGCGGAGCTACCACCACCACGAGAGCAATTCGAGATGATACACACACACAGTGCGGCTGGACGTCGTCACGCGCGGCAACAATCTTCCTAACTTGCATAGCCTCCTGTTACGTAGAGTTTTTTTAAAAAATATATTTACATTTGGAGTTTTTAATCCTTGGCTTTGTTATAGAAGGTACAAGGTAGTTATACTTTTGACGATATTAGGGGTGTACATGAATGGTTGGGCCAAATTTGCGCGATAATGTATGCGAATAACAGTAATGTGTAAATTAAGGCGCTTATACTAGTCGACTTTTTTTCCCCTTGCGCTATAAATCAGTCTGGAGTTATGTGGTAATTTCACTTTCATCTATAACCCTTTATAATGCACCTAAACAATTTTTCCTACGTCCACCCTAAATAATATACCTCATTAGAGATGGCCCAATGTTCGTGCACCCAGCAAAACGTCTCCAGAAACTTGCATTCATCAAAATGAACGTCTCAGATCTTTCCTCAGTTTTACTCACCCACATCCGATGGCCATTATTTAGTGTGTCTAATCATCCCTGTGGTCCACAACAGACCTCCCCCACCTACATATTTGGAAGGAGAGCGAATCAAACAAGGAAATAAATAAGGAGGATCCGCATTCAAGGAAACCAGACTTCAATTTTTTACTTGCCAAAATTGTACGTACTACATATTTGGAAGGAGGGTGAATCAAACAAGGAAATAAACAGGGAGGATCCGCATGCAAGGAAACAAGACTTGAGTTTTTTATTGTCCTGGCATTGTGATCGTATTTTTTTTCCGAATATGACCCTTCTCGAGACTTTTTTACGGATCTAGCCCCATAGAGCCTAATTTGTTATACGGAGAGAGTGAATTTTTGTTTTTATTTTTATCTAAGGAACCAACTATCAGTGAGTCCGCTTAATTTTTTTCAATTTTTTCTCGCGGAACCAGCGGCCGCGAGCACTGTTTAATTTTTATCTTTTTTCCTTGCGGATCTAGCGGTCGGCGAGCGCAGTTTATTTTTCCATATTTTTTCGAAATCATCCCTGTGGCCCACAACAGACCTTCCCTCACCTCCAGCATCAACAAGGAAAAGGAAACAAACGTCCTGGAAAAGGAATGTACCATACATTACGTGCTGGGAAAAAGAAACCGGGAGATGGGGCAGCGCGGTCGGGAGAACGCAGGACTGCAATGGCTCTACGATCGCCATCAGTGGCTTTGGCGACGTGGCGAGGTTGTCGGTCACGACCTCAAGCGTCGTGTCTCGGCAAATTTATAATTTAATTTTTTGAAAATAATTTTATTAAGTACAAAATAATCGAAAGTTTTTTGAGAATTTTTCTAGAATTTTTAACCTAATGTGCTATCTTTTCAAAAATCCTTCTATATTTAAAAAATGAAGGCAACTCACCGTAGCTTCTTCTAGTCAGCAACCTGCACTGAGAAGATTCTTCTCTTCCTCCCTCCATTAAAGCAAGAAAGAAGATCCAAAACTTCATCAATCCCGCACCAAATCTCCTCTTTCCATCTATGGTGTTAATTCCCAAATTTCAGTACTCTATTGCCAAAATTTTCTCTCAACTGATTTGATCCCAAATTATGGTTTCCATAAATATGCTTGTTTCGGGCTATAAAAGCCGCAAGCTCTCCTCCACCCCATCGCATTGCGTAAATCCCAAGTGCTCCCTCTTGTAAAGATCGCGGATTTTGGAGGTAACCAAGCCATCACCGTTATCTTTTCCGTGAAATTCACCGCAACCGTGAGTCCTCCCAGCGCCGATCCGGCGATCTCGCCGCACCAGTGCCGACCCATCATGACCATTGGCCACCCCGCCTTCCCCCCTTACTTGGGTTGCCAAGCCTAGAGAACCTGTGTGCTCTCTGTGGAAGCTGCAAAAAATAATCTAAAATCAGAAAATTCTTTTTTATTTCTCTTTCTTGATTTAAAATCTTTTGGGAGCCCGTTTTCACCCATTCGACCTCCATTTAGTTCTGTTTTTCTTTCTAAATTCATTTAAAATTCTAAATTTCTCTTTTATTATTAATTGTTGTATTCATACTTATCTTCTCATTTAATTGATAAGCGGGTGTACTGCCGTCGTAGCGTTAGCACAGGCACTATACTAGTGATTGAGAGGCCACGTATGCATGCTGATTAGCCACTGATCGATCGAAAGTATATGTATGTATGTAGGTACGGACGTTATATATGAGCATAAAAAGGAGTATGTATTTTTTAAACATACTCCTTTTTATGTTCATATATAAAGGTATTTACAAAACACGCTAAAAACTATGTATTTTTTTGCAATTTTTTTTTTCATGTGGTTCATCTTGAAATATCTTATATTTAGTACATAAGTGTAGACAAAGTGATAAAGGAGTATTTCAAATTTGTTTAGGTGGTATTTCAAAGGTGGAAGTAAATACACTCAGGAGTAGAAGGTATTTTTCAAATGTATGTATGTATATATATAGGGGGTAGAGAGAGAGAATGCATGCGTGTGATGCAATTGGACGTAGTGGATTTTATATGTTGGAAAGATCATTGAATATATGAAGAGCAGTGTTTCAATGCTTTTCCTTCTAATACAAGTTGCATAAATCTTGAAGTAAACGAAAGGGTAAGTAATCACTATCTACCTTTTATTCATGTTTTAATGTTTGTGCAAGTGTAAAAAATAAAAGCATGAAAGCACCTCTCATGAATGAATCAACTCATGAAGTTATTGTTTAACAATAATTGGAATGAATTATTTGGTTGGCCCATCTGATGCAGCTGGCTTGAGACCCCTGACCCTGAGCACAGGAACGCCGGCGGCGGCCTGCTGTGCTGGTGCTGGTGCTGGTGCTGAAGATGAATCTTGCTCTGTGTTCATGGTGGAGATGCCGACTTCTCCGAGGCAGGCGCTGTTGCAGGAGAGGTGGCAGATGAGCGCCCAGCCGTTGCAGCTGGCGAGGCACTCGTCGCGGCAGCTGGCCATCACCGCCGACGGAGCCGTCGCCACCAGCAGCACGCAGTAGAAGATGGCGAGGCCCTGCTGCGTCTTGCTCATCTCCATTACTTATTTATTATATATGATAGTATCTCCTCCTCCCCCGTCTCTCTGATGATGTGCGCGTAGACAAGGCACGCCTGCAGGTAGAGAGAGAAGAGAGAGGAGGACGGAAGGCCGGCCGGACAGGTTGATGGAGGCTACTTATGTACACGCTGCGTGCTGCAAAGTACTGCAAGCAAGCGGTTGCATGCATGGTTAATTTGGCAAGCAAAGCAACGGCGGAGGCGTCCCGCAGAACGAGTCTCCAGCGAGGCAAATCGACGAGCTTCAAATAGAATACAATCACCATTCCGTCTGCAGGCGCGCAAGTCGTTAATTCATTAGTTGCATTGCGTTGCATGGTTGACAAGCTAGAGATCGATCCAGACTACTACGTATATTAAACCCATAAGGTTTCCGCCACGCTCGCTGTCCTGTAAATCTAAGGCTTTAACAGAAACATCATCAACATGAACTAGCCTAAAGCATGATCACAAATAATAATACGGAACTAAGAGTTAGATGAACTAACCCGGTGAAGATGAAGCCATTAGAGTTCCGTCGGGAGTTGATGGTTCGTCAGTGAAGAAGCGCAGTAGATGTGCAGCGAAGGGGGCACCGAGATCCTCTCGGTGGTGGTAGTAGTAGTCTTCGCTAGTCTCGGCGCTAGATCGGATAATGTCAGGAGTAGAGGCAAAACTCGAGTGTAGATCTAACGAAACGAGTGACGGCCTCCCCCTTTTAATCTAGCGCTGACCAACGGGACCAAAACCAAAATTTGTTGGGCGCTCCCGATCAATGCGCGAGTAAGGTGGGCTTTGCCTCTAAAAATCTCAGTTCTGTTAGCTTTAGCCGAGATCACAACCAACATTCTCCCACTTGTTGAAAGGCTAATATCATAAGTCTATACTCAACAGAACAGCACACCAAAATAAAGTATTACAGCGGTTAATATAAGCACCACTGAAACCTCAGTATCTATAGTGCATCGTTCTATCTCGATAAGATGATTACTTATTCTTAACGGGGGTTGGTTTTGTTCTTATGGTCCTAATTTTCAGAATCAGAGGCTTTTCGATAATTCCATGCCGGCAATATGCTCTCGAAAGAGACTAGGTGATAAGCCTTTAGTAAGTGGATCCGTAAGTATAGACTTGTACTTATATGCTTGACATCAATTGTCTGATCTTGGATTTTATCTTTCACAACATGATACTTAATGTTAATGTGTTTGGCAGTACCACTTGACTTGTTATTCGAATAGAAAACTGCGGCCATATTATCGCAGTATACAGGTAGTGGTTTAGATATGCTGTCTACCACTTTTAATCCCGGGATAAAATTCTTAAGCCATACAGCCTGCCTGGTAGCCTCATAACATACCACAAACTTAGCCTGCATCGTTGATGATGTAGTAAGGGATTGTTTGGAGCTTTTCCATAAAATGGCTCCTCCCACAAGTGTGATTTCTTAGTATCAACACAACCTGCAAAGTCAGCGTCTGAATAGCCCATAACCTCAAGGGTATCATACTTCTTATATGTGAGCATGAAATACTTAGTGCCTTGCATATAACGCAAAGCTTTCTTAACGGCTTTCCAGTGGTCCAACCCTGAATTTGATTGATATCTTCCAAGCATCCCGGTTACGAATGCTAAATCAGGGCGAGTACATACTTGAGCATACATAATTCTTCCGATAGCTAAAGCGTAAAGAATCCCCTTCATCTGATCAGCTTCTAATTAATTCCTTGGATATTAGAATGTTCCAAACTTATCGCCCTTAACAATAGGAGCAGACGTAGCAGTGCAATTATGCATATTAAATCTCTTAAACACTCTATCAATGTATGCCCTTTGGGATAGGCGTAATACCCCTTTGGACCTATCTCGGTGAATCTCAGTGCCCAAAACATAAGAGGCATCACTAAGATCCTTCATGTCAAAATTAGCAGAAAGAAATCTCTTGGCCACATAAAGCACTAAGTAAATTTGCTCCCCCTTAGTCTTAATGTATATGCAATTGTCCACTTCATTTTCTTTGAAACCAAAATTTCTTATGGTCTCATCGAAATTAAGGTACTACTGTCTAAACGCTTGTTTTAGTCTATAGATGGATTTCTTAAGTCGACATCCTATATGTTCCTTACCTTCCACGACAAAACATTCCGGTTGAATCATGTAAACATTCTCATGCAAGTCACCATTAAGGAATGCAGTTTTAACATCCATCTGATGTAGCTCTAAGTCATAATAAGCAATAAGCGCCATGACAATTCTTAGTGAATATTTCTTTGAGACGGGAGAGAAAATATCAACATAATCAATCCCCTCTCTTTGTGTAAACCCTTTTGCTACAAGCCTTGCCTTGAACCTTTCGATATTTTCCTTAGAGTCATGCTTAGTTTTGTAGACCCATCTACAGCCTACTGTTTTGACTCCATCAGGAATTTCTACCAGATCCCAGATGTCATTAATGCTCATAGACTTTATTTCATCCTGCATGGCCTCAAGCCACTTGGATGAATCCTTAGTCATCATGGCCTCCTTAAATGAGGTGGGATCGTATACCTTTCCTATGTCATTTATATCTTCATTCATGTATACAACATAATCATTCGGGATGACAGACCTTCTATCCCGCTGTGATCTCCTTAGTGGTTCATTAGTTATCACAGGGGGATGGTGAGGCTCATCATTAGGTATTGTACTGTTGATCCTAGAATCTTCAGGTAGGGGCTCAATTTCAGGATCCTCAGCTGGAGGTGTAACTGTATGAGGTACAGGAAGGATAGTCTCTTGGATTATCGGTAATGGTAAATAAGTCTGAATCTCCTCAAGATCTATTTTCCTAGACTCTGAGCTCCCACTGATTTTATCATTCTCTAAAAATACAGCATGTCGGGTTTCTACAAACTTAGTGACTCGATCTGGATAATAAAATCGATACCCCTTAAATCTTTCAGGATATCAAATGAAATGGCAACTTACTATCTAAGGATCTAATTTCCCAATATGTGCATTAAAGACTTTAACTTCAGCAGGATAGCCCCACGCACGTAAGTATCTTAAGCTCAGTTTCCTCCCAGTCCATAATTCATAAGGTGTCTTAGACACTGATTTACTGGGGACCCGATTAAGTATATGTGCAGCTGTCTTTAATGTTTCAATCCACAAACCGATTGGTAAACTGGAGTAACTCATCATGCTACGCACCATATCCATAAGGGTGCGGTTGCATCTTTCAGCTACTCCATTTTGTTGAGGCTCACCAGGTGTTGAATATTAGGCTATTTTCTGAAAGAAACTTAGCAAATGGACCAGGAATTTGTCCATAAGGAGCTTGTCTCTCATAATATTCTCCTCCACGATCTGATCTTACTACCTTAATCTTTAAATTATGCTATTTTCTAGTTCAGCCTTAAATATTTTAAACTTATCGAGTGACTCAGATCGATCACAAATAGGAAAAATATAACCATAACGAGAGAAGTCATCAATGAATGTGATGAAGGAGTCATACCCATCCACTGATGTTACAGGAAAGGATCCACATATGTCAGTGTGGATTAATTTTAAGATTCATGTGCTTCGTATGACTCCTTTCTTAATTTATTTTACATATTTCTCCTTTATACAATCAATACAGTGGTCTGAGTCAGAGAAGTCTAATGGGTGGAGTATCTCTTCCTTAATGAGATGTTCCATCTCCCTTTCGAAGTGTGACCTAAACGACAGTGCCACAATTTCGATGAAGTCTCATCACCTAAACTTCTCTTTCGCTTATTAGTGGCATCGTACACATTCATTGACACAGGGAATTCTGAGAGAGAAAGCATATAGAGTTTGCTCGTCGAGTTGTGAGACCAACATTATTAGAATTAAAACTTACAATGCATTTATTGTTCCTAAAGATACAAATGAATCCATCATCATCTAATAGAGGAACTGAAATAAGGTTCCTCATGGTAGGAACATAAACAATATTATTCAAATGAAGGGTGAAACTACTATCTAACGCTAATGGTAGTGTGCCAACGGCTTCAACTTCAGCCTCCTTTCCATTTGCGACTCTAAGACTTCGCTCCCCTTTCTTAGTGTCCTCACAGTAAGGAATCACTGCAATAAATTAGTAACGTCCACAGTGGCACTAGAATCGATCCACCAGGTATTAGGAGAAAATCAGCATAAAGGGTTTCATCAACAGTAGAAATTATATCGTTACCCTTCTTAGCGAGCCACTTAATGAAGCCTACATAATCCTTTTGAATGTGCCCACTACTTTTGCAGAAGCGACAGATGAGCCCATCAGAAGAAGTAGAGTTAGGTGCAGTAGGAGCCTTCTCCTTTGGCTTTGATTAGCTTGATTTAGTCTTGGGAGAGAAATGCAGCTTCTTCTTAGACTTAGAATACCCTTAGAATTTTCTTTTGCCATGACCAACATGGTAAACATGGTCCTTCCTCTCGGCCTTTATCCTCTCCTCCTCCTGGACACACATGGCGATCAACTCGCTCATGGTCTACTATTCCTTCTGAGTGTTGTAGTTAATATTAAAGGTATTATACTCAGAAGGGAGGGAGATCATAATGAAGTGGACCAAGAAGCCATCAGAAATAGCCATGGCTGTGCCCTTGAGCTTAGCAACCATATCGATCATCATCATGATATGTTCACGAACGCTGCTGGAGCAATCATACTTAGTTGTGAGCATTTTTATAATTAAAGTACCGGCATATATTTTTGAGGAGCCCTTAAATTGCTCCTCGACTGAAGCCAAGTAATGTTTAGTATTGTCAGATTCAGGGATTGCTCCCTTTATCCCAACATATATTGTGCTCTTCATGATCAGTAGGGATATTCTATTGGACCGCTCCTACTTCTCCGTTGTTAAGTTATAGAGTTTCTTTTTCTCAGTGAAACTCTCATCATCAGCGGCTGGAGCTACGGGAGCGTACTCACGTAAGGTATAGTCCAAATCCATGACTCCAAGGACAATTAAAATTCTCTCTTTCCAAGAGGGAAAATTTGTCCCAGTTAGCTGCTCAATGCCGTTTAAGTAAGCGGCAACATTAGTGTTGTTCATGGATGAATCAAAACAAAATATAATCAGTAAACATTAGAGGAAATAAATGTCTTGTATGAAAATTAACCTTACATTGGTCTGATTAATAACATGATAATGACAAGAAAAAATTAACAGTTCTAACTCGCATCACCGTTGGGCAGAAATGAAAATGAACTAAATTATTTTATGGGTGACACATGTTCATAAACAATGTTGGTCAGTATATGATCATGGGCATGACATAATCCCAATTTTTAACATTAAATAATCTATAATCAAAACTTCCCGTTGGTACCATTTTAATTAGAGATAATGCTAAGAAATAATAATCATGAAAAATTAATTGCCATATTAATTAATTTGCACAGAAAATTAATCATAAAATTAATCAGAATATTAATGCTAGGAAATAGTAAATAAACAATACTTATTGCTGAAATTTAAAAGACTGAATAAATATATAAAAGAAAAAGGGCTTAAAACAACTATATACCTTATAAGCCCAAAAACAATAAAATAGGCCCACAGCTAAAAGCGGCCTTGCGGCCCAGAACTGCAAGACGACGGCTAGGCCCGCGAGCCAGCCCAGACGGCGCCCGCGGCCCAGACACGCAACCAAGCCGAATCGTCGGCACGGTCCAGCCGACGCGTGGCCCGCGCACGACACGAAGCGAATCGACAGCTGAGATGGCACGCGAGCGGAACAAAAACGCGACCAACGAGAAAGCCCTAACCATTCCTCTTCTCCGCCCTGAAAAAAACGCTTTAGCATCGACTGAGCGGCTACATTTACTGTATGTATATATATCTAAAATGTATTGTATGTATGTATGTGTGTGTATATATAATTTACAACATGTATATATATGTAAAATTTACAGTATGTATATATATCTAAAATTTAATGCATTTTAGATGTATACAACGTGTGTGTGTATATATAATTATAATTTACGGTACTTAAAGTGCATTTTATATATTTATTGATTCCTCTTATCTGCATTTTTGATGCGAATCAATAAATAGAAAAAAATGCCGACTTGCACACAACTATCAATTTCAGTTCAAACTTGTTTGAACTAGTTAGTAAACTAGCTAAACTCGATATCTGAAAAATTTTAAACTTTTTCGCAAGCAATATATGGGACAAATACTCATTTTAGATCACGGTGCTAAGACACCATAGTGTCCTAGGTAATTGTAATACACACGCACATCTATATATATGGGCACCCTAATCCAAAACGGGTATATTCCCCTATGTATTGCATATGGAATTTTTTGTACGTTGAGTTTAACTAGTTTGCTAACTAGTTCAAACTCAAACAAGTTTGAACTGAAATTCAAACTAGAGTTTACGCACACACCCCTTCTATTCCCGGGAGCGTGCAAACCATCCCACTTACGCTAGTTTGTTGACTAAACCAATCAGTTACATAGCCAAACCAACTAATAAATGTGTTTCCCTATTTGTACTAGAATCATTTTTCTTTGATTTAGTAACTTTTTATTGACAGCTCTGACTCACGAATGGTTTTCACCAGTAGCTTACTGACGACGAGAGCAACATAATGATATAAGTCTCGCTAATAAACGCCAGAGGGTTCAACAGCCTGTGCAATACTAAAATCTTATGACACATTCAATAAATCGGCAGTAAAATCTCTTTCATGTGGTGTTTATTGGCGAGACTTATATTATTATGCTGCTCTCATTGTTAGTAAGCTACTAGTGAAACTGTTTATGAATCGGAGATATCAACGTACGCCCGTGTGTTGACTAAGCCAATTAATTACGTGGCCAAACAAACTAGTAAATGCATTTCCTTGTTTGTAGTAGAATCATTTTTCTATGATTTAGCCATAACTTTTTATTGACAGCTCTGATTCACGAACGGTTTTTACCAGTAGTTTATTAACGATTAGAGCAACATAATGATATAAGTCTCACCAATAAACGCAGCATGAATGAGATTTTACTGCTACTTTACTGAATGCTGTAAAATTTTACTATGACAGACTGCACAAGCTGCGGAAGCCTCTGGTATGATAATGATACAAAGATTTTACTATTTGTATACATAGATTTTACTATAATGCCAGAGGGTTCAGTAGCCTGTGCAGTAGTAAAATCTTACGACGCATTTCATAAATTTGTAGTAAAATCTCATTCATGCGGTGTTTATTAGCGAGACTTATATCATTATGTTGCTCTTGTCGTCAGTAAGCTAATGGGGAAAACCGTTAATAAATCGGAGCTGTCAATAAAAAGTTATAGCTAATCATAGAAAAAAGATTCTAGTGCAAACATGGGAACGTATTTACTAGTTGGTTGGCCACGTAACTGATAGACTTAGTCAACTGGGGCAGTTCCGTTGCGCTGAGTAATGGGATACGCATCTCAGTCGATCTGCGTTAACTGGCTGGGGAGTATAATAGGCTATTCTACATGCAGCTGAAGAATAGTGTGTGTGTACCGGAAGCCTTTTCTGTACTCTTGGGAGTACATACTCTCACTTCAAATATACTACTTAAACTAATGTGTTATACTTCTTTATCACTTTTGGTATACTTAAATACTAATTCTAAGATAGTCCAATGTGACATAGTTGAAGAAATTTCATTGGAGCCCTTTATTTTTGCTATATATCTTTTTCATATGTAAAATGAGTATATACACAAATTATGCTATAAAAAATGTAGACTTTGGTAAAAAATTTCATGGAACTCACTTTGGAGTATCTTATAATCATTATTAGAGTATGCTACAACGGATAAAGTGGTATAATTTTTTCTTTTAAACGGTATATGCAAGGTGGGAGTACGTACTCCCAAGAGTATGGAACCATTTTCCTACCTCAGCTTTGGTATATCACATAAACAAGCTTGAAATACTCCTTTATCACTTTGGATACACTCATTTACTAATTGTAAGTAGGGGTGAAAAGGGATTGAATAGTTTCCAACCGATCTGGACAATTTTCGACAAAGGATTCTATCGACTCGGATATTTGTTGGATAATATCAGATTGAAAATGAATACGGATTTTTCTGTCAGATATGAATAGAGATTCGGTAGCTCACTATCCATTGAATACGAATGCATATTATCTGGATATCCAGGGGTCGGATTATTTGGATATTCAGATGCACAGGCTGGTCCAAGGCTACTATTTCGGCCCAAAACGCTTTCCAAATTTCAAAATCATTTTCTAATTTAACTAATCTAAAATCACTTTAAAATTTTTAAAATTGGCAAACCAGCTCCAAAAATTATGAAATTTTTTGGGAACATTCCTGCAACAGTCTAGCACTTAGAAAATTATTTTGAAGATTTTTCATCTTTTAAGTTTTCTCAAAAAGTCAAATATTGTTGCCTTCTATAAGAAAATATTTTAAATAAGTAGCCAAAATATAGAAAAACTCATAAATACATGATTTATTGGTTTAAACATAATTCAATATAGAATGCAAATCTTGGGCCATTACATTTTCTTCATGGACGTTTGGATCAAATAAACCCATTATTTTTTGTTCATTTTGTGTGTAAAATTTAAAGGGTTCATGTTCCGATAAATATTCGTGACCACATTCGTTTTGATTCATATTCGTTCTATATCTGTATTTGACATTATTCATATTCATATTCATATTCATATTTATATCCGAGTTATTTATATTCGTATCCAAATTCGAGGAAAAATGTGCAAAAAAATGGTAGAGTTATTATCCCTTTGTATTCAATCTGTTTTCACCCCTAATTATAAGTTACTCCAATGTGAATCACACAAAAAAATTACAAGGGAGTCCATAATATTTAGTGTATTTTGCAAATACCTTCACATACTTACGTAAAAAGGAGGATGTCTAAAAAATTTACATATCATCTCCAAAAAATTTATACATACCACCTAGATAGTCTTATATACTTATATACTACACGTATATACCCTCTATTGCGTGAGATACACTCTACATTGTGAGATATTGGAACAACCCATAGTTTAATCGTGCAAATAAATTATCAACACAAATTAATAACAACCATAATTAATTAACCAACAAGGTGTAATTATCAATTTTATTCATTAACCATGGTATCATTCAATTGCATAAATTTACAATGTACATGAGTATTAAGTTTCATCGAAAGGGAAATTTCAATAATGTCCTATTTCTCTAATAAGCTAAGCTTCTAATAATCTTTGACCTAAAAACCCTGCATATATGTCAGTCATGCAAGCATATAGAACCAAGAGTCCATAAATTAAATGGCAAAAGATTAAACATAAAGATTGCTGTCAGACCCACAGGTGTTTGTCCGCGCTCATCAAGGTACCGATTCGTCCGGGGCCAAATCGGCACCTCTCGCTAAGTTGGGTATCATCATTCGGCTTTAATCAAACCTATTTTGTCGGGTAACCGTAGCATTGTAGGTATAGTGCCAAAATATCCTGCAATAAAAAAGGTGAACTTTGCATGGTAAAATGATAATGTCCCACAGTAAAGAGAGAGAAAGGTAAAGTCTTCCCCAGAACCTTTACCCCCAGTCCATCCACTCGGCCAAGAGTAAAAAAGGCCAAGCCTCAGTCATTCATCATAAGCACAGAGAGCACTCCCCTACACACAAAGCCACAAGGCAAGGCTCTCCGGAGCAACACAACCAAGGAATTTCATAGCCACACAAGACCAAACCTCCAGGAGCATCCAAGCAAATCAAGCACTAGACAACCACCATCAGGAAGCAAGCACATCGAGCCCCAGATGAGCTAGATCTCAGGAGACCAAGGCCCCAATAGCAAAGCCACCACCCAGAGCAGGAAGGAGCAAGGACAAGACCATCATCACATCCCATCTCCAGCAGCAACAATAGCAAGACAAGTACAGAAACTAAAAGTAGTAGGAGCCATGGGTCTCAATGGGAAAGTCATCGTTGGGGTTGCACCATGTGAGACCAGCAAACCCTTGCACTCCCCGGCATACAAGAGTTCACCCGGTTTCATCACAGCACCTCCAGCCATCAGCAAGTCACCCATAATCATCATTAACTCGTAAAAGTACTAAATTTGTAGGTAGCTAATGTAGATAATCACTAAAAGTAATAAGGCATCAGTGGGGGAAGGAGGAGAAAATCGAGGTAGGCGAACCCCAAAGGGACGAGGCAGCCGGCCAAGGGGGCGAAGAACCAGAGGCAAGGCCTGCGCGGCTCCAGCGCGACGCCGGGTGGGCGTGCCAGCGGAGGCTGATGTTGCAACAGCCCGGAGCTGCCCAGGCGAGGGTGATGACACGGGCCGAGGACGGGGCATGTGCTTAGGCGTGAGGGAGCGACGCAAGGCCCTAGCAACTGTGCGGCCCAGGCGACGGTGAGGGAGCAACCAGGGCCAGGGGCCGGCCCGACGGCACGGGGAGCCCGAGCGGCCCAGGGCATGCGCAGGTAGGCCGATGTGGGGCCACACATGAGGGGGACAACGAGAGGAGGCCTTAACCGGTGGAGCGAGGAGGCAGCGACCGGTGGTGGCGATTCGACCAGCCGGACCCGGGAAGGGCCAAAGAGGGAGGCCAAGGAGAGAAGAAATGGGGAGAAAAGAAAAGAGAGGAGGAAGAAGATAAGGTAGCCATGTGAGGAGAAAAGAAAGAGAGGAAGAAAAGAGAAAGAAAAAGGAAAAGGAGAGGAGAAAAAGAAAAGAAAGAAGGAAAAAAAGGAAAGAAGAGAAAAGAAAAGAGGAGAAAAGCGAAGAAAAAGGGGGATTTCTATTGAACACAGCACATCATCCAAATTAATTACGCCTATTTGAAAGTCTGATAAATTAAATAACCTAAACTATCTTGCATTTAAATAAAAGTCATTAAATTAAAAATATCCCAGAATATTAAAAGAAGCATCATATGTATATTAAATAATGAAACTTTCAAGAGCCGGTTGGACGCTATGAAACATGCAAAAATCTACTAAAATACATTCCTTGTAATTTCAGGAATTAATTAAAATCAAACCGGTGTTCTGCAGCAGCTATCGGGTGAAGACGATTTGTATCAAAACCCAGGCAAGCAATCTTTTGATCATTTTTAATATTTCTATCAAGCATATTTACTTATATGTGATATCACCTTTGCATGTGAAATGTGTATAAGAAAACTGTCGGGGTTTCGAGTCACCGACAAGTAAATTTGTAAGTCTAAGGGGCTGCACGCTCCCTCTCCTTGAATGGTTAGACTAAAAAGCCCAAGATGTATACTGGTTCGGGCTGAATATCCCTACTCCAGTTCATGTGGTGTTTATCGTATTGCTTTAGGTGCAGAAGACTGCACAGTATTTACAAGCGGGAGCTGGGGGGCTCGAACGAGAGAACGTAAACAGCCTATTCATTGAGGGATCTAGAGAAGAGGGCGAGAGAGACCGTTTTTGTTCGTCCTCTCTCCAGAAGACCCTGCCTCCCTTTATATAGTCGGAGGGGGCAGATTACATGGAAAGTCGGGAGAGGGAAGGATGAATACATCTATGCTAAGAGCTCTGACCCTCGGTCTTGGTGGTTGGTCGACCTCCCCTTCTGCCCATACCGGGTTGGTGGGCTCATCGAGTAGATCAGTTAGCTGCTTCATTGGGAAACAGTGCACCTGCCTTCTGCGGGCCTGACGGGCGCTGACGTCATATTGAGTCTTTGGTGCTGCCTCGGGAGGGAGCGTATCTCCATCTGAGGCGTGGATCGGCGACGAGACCGAGTCTTGACTTTAGCAACCTTCGTGCTGTCTTAGGAAGGAGCCACTTGCCCCCGCACGGTCACTTCGAGCGGTCATGTCCGTAGACCACGTGGCCGATGGCCGGCGGAGGCCTGACACTTGGCCCTTGGCGGAGATTGCCTCAGCTTTGTTGGAGCCAGTGGGGAGTCCGACCTGTGGCGGGGGTCGGACGCCCCGTTAGGTCGGGGACGACTTTGGAGCAGCTCGTTAGGTCGGGGTCGAGTGTCTTCTGCGGATCCGTGTGGCCTTTGGTCGGAGCTGGGCTTGGGACAGCCCGTTCGTTATTCCGGGCCGCTGGGGTACCCATTGTATGAATACTCGTCAAAAACCATAAAGCGGATGAGTTGGAAAGATGATTTTAGTGATA
This sequence comes from Otatea glauca, assembly GCA_036346275.1. Taxonomy (NCBI): domain Eukaryota; kingdom Viridiplantae; phylum Streptophyta; class Magnoliopsida; order Poales; family Poaceae; genus Otatea; species Otatea glauca. Next base: position 92,826,264 of record CM070715.1, read on the forward strand.
AGCTGATGTGGCAGTAATTGATTATGGTTATGTGGTATTGATAATGACTGTTGGGACAGTATTTGATTTGTGTATATATATGTATGGTGGATAGAGGGTGCCATAGATGATGAGCATTGCCGGTGGGCCCCCTCTACATATGGCTAGAATATAAGGTTGAACAAACTACACTCAGGAAATGAGCCATATAATTCGTATCAACCATAGTATGTGGTAATGACCAGAAAAGGTTGTCCTATGATGGTGTTATGATCCCTATATTGGGTATGAGTAGATAACTAGGGGTGTGAAGCTGGGTACAGTGGGAGTCCCAGTGAAGAACACAAACATCAACTATAGTTGATTTATTTTGGCGCTATATTTAAACGCCTGGGTTGAGTGCTGTCGTTGTTAGGCACAACTGGTAATGGTGCCAGTGTTGGAGATCTAATACCCGAATAGCGATAAACATTCTGGGATCTCAACTCAGGTTAGGTTCATTATGGGTAAAGTGGTACAAACCTGCGCAGGGTAAAACCATGAATTCATGCCTGTCTCCTGGATTGGAAGCTACGGAAGCTAAGTGACGAGTACTCATACCATGGGTACCCCAACGGCCCGGAGTGACGAACGGGCTGCCCCAAGCCCGGCTCCAACCAAAGGCCCCGCGGGGCCACTAAGGACGATCGTCCCCGACCTAACGAGCTGCCCCAAGCTCGTCCCCGACCCAATGGGGCGTCCGACCCCCGCCACAGGTCAGACTCCCCACGAGCTCCGACCAAGCTGAGGCGATCTCCGCCAAGGGCCAAGTGTCGGGCCTCCGTCGGCCATTAGCCACGTGCCCTACGGACACGACAGCTCAGAGTGACTGTGCGGGGGCAGGTGGCTCCTTCCCGAGGTGGCGAGGAGGTTGTCGAAGTCAAGCTCTGGTCTCATCGTCCAGACACACACGGCGTGAAGACGCGCTCCCTCCCGAGGCAACGTCAGCGCCTGACAGGCTTGCAGAGGGCAAGTGCGCTATTTTTCGATGAAATGGCAAACTGCTCTGCTCAATGAGTCCACCAACCCGGCGTGGGGTGAAGTGGACGCTGACCAATCGCCAAGACGAAGGACCAGAGCTCCTAGCATAGATCACCTCATCCTTTACTCTCCCAACTTCCCATGTAACCTGCCCCCTCCGGCTATATAAAGGGAGGCAGGATCCTCTGGGAGAGGGGGCTCTCCCTCCTCTCGGTCTCGACGAATAGGCTGTTTTCGCTCTCACCTATTCGAGCCCTCAGCTCCCGCTTGTAAAAACCGTGCAGTCATCTGCACCCGAAGCAATATAGCACCACCACACAAACTGGAGTAGGGACATTCGGCCCGAACCAGTATACATCTTGGGCTCCTGAGTCTAACCATTCAAGGAGAGGGAACGCGCGGCCCCTTAGACTTAAAAATTCACTTGCTAGTGCTCGAAACGCCGACACTAAGTCTGCCTCATATACGAGTGCTAGTAGCAATTTCAATAATTAAAATCATAAACCCACGTTTTCTTAATAAAACCCTATTTTCCTAAGAATGGATTTGAGAGAAGGATGGATAGGTGATGGATGATGATAAAATTCGTTTGATGCATTTTGTTATTAATGCTTGTTGAGTATTTCTGCTTGTTGAGTATTTCTGTACTCACTATTGCTAAATCCCCTTTTGCTTAGAGTTTGGCTCTGGTGTTCAAGTGCATAGTTGGGATATGGATCCCAACTGACTCGCCTATGAGGTATGGGGTGAGGATCAACCGCAGGACCAGGACTACGAGGAGGTGGATTATCAGGAGGGTTAGGATGTTGGGTAGATCGTGCAACGACTTTGTCAGTCTTTAGGATAATTAGTACTTTTGTATTATATTTTTGTAGTACTTGGATCGTATGTATAATTATATTGGGCTTGTAGCCCTGCGTGGTAATGGAATGTAATAAGTTTCTATTTCAGTCTCTAATTATTATTTCTGCTGCAACACTCTGAACACGGGGTATCAACTGATAAAACGTCGGGTGTGCTCGATATTTTGATTAGTTAGTATGCCGATATTACTATAATTATCTCATAGTAATGATGGTGCTACTATGATTACCCTGGACTAATTATGCGGGTCGCTACAGATATAACATAGGGAGTAACTACTCCTCTCAGAGTAGAAAAGAGACTTCAAAATATACATTAGTTATGAGGCTAATGTGAAAACATGTTCCTTTAGACGAAATAAATAAATTAGAATGATTTAGTGTGCCTGCCATGTATGAGATATAGCATCATAAATATCTTGACATTACATTAGTTATGTGGATATCCGAATATAATTGAATTGAATAGATATTCGATTTAAATTCGTATTCATTATAACATTTGATTCATATTCGAGTATATTTAAATTTATATTCTTATTTAGTCAAGAAATACTAGTATTCGATCCATTAAAACCTCTAGTGATTTTTACTCCCAACAACTTGTTTTGACCAGCCAGCCACCCACCCTCCCTCATCTTCTTTCTTCTCCCAATAAAAGCAGAGCAAATTCCCGGCTTACTCACCACCTTTCTCTCTCTCTTCCTCTCCCCCTATTTATTTATTGAGCAGTGCTTCAATGCTTTCTCTCCTAATATAAGTAACATAAATCTTGAAAGAAGCGAAGGGTAAGTAATCTCCGTCTACTCTTTATTCATATTTTAATATTTATACAACTGTAAAAAAGAAAAACATCGAAACACCTGTCTTATTTATTTATTTTCTTCTTCTGCCGTTGGCCCGTTGCTATTATTTGTCTCCTCTTTTGTTCCTAGTTCAAGAGTTTCCCCTGCTCATGTTCTTAAATTTTCCTGCGTTCCTCTCTAAATTCTCACCTGCATTTGGTCCTGCTCCAAAATTTTATGCACTTCCTTGCACTCTAGCATCTGTCTGATGATCCAAGCAAAGCGCCAGATCTTGCAACATTTTTGGCCTTCCATTTCGTTTAATTAAACCTTGGCGCAAGATCTGATACGGAAGGGAAGAAATCGCTTAGCAATGAGGCCGGAGACGCGGCTTGATTCGGCGGTGTTCCAGCTCACCCCCACCCGCACCAGGTGAGCTCCCGGATCTGCTCAAGAAGCACACCCTTTTTTTGGTGGCGTGTGTGATCCAAGAACGGGGTTTTATACGTACGATGGTGCCAATTTTTCGATCTTTGCGCGAGGAGTGGCGGATGATGTCGGGCCTTTTGGTTGGTGGTATGTTGCCAAATTAGAGCTCTGGATGGTTGGACATGGGAAAGTCGCCATCTTTGTTCGAGCTCATATGGTTTCGACACCTCGTTGTATCTGTGTGCCTAACTGCACTAGTAGATCTGTTATATTCATGCTCTAAATTGTTTCCTGGTTGCTGCTCACTGTTATATGTAATGATCCTGCCTTTGTAGCCCCCAAACCCACCCTCCCTCCCACACAAAAAGCACTCCATTGCACATCATAGTAATTCTGTGTTTTTTTCTCCTTTTCTAGGTGTGACTTAGTTGTGGTAGCAAATGGACGAAAGGAGAAGATAGCCTCTGGTTTGCTGAACCCGTTCATCGCACATCTGAAGGTTGCGCAAGAACAGATTGCCAAGGGAGGGTATTCAATCACACTTGAGCTGGGCCCAGAGATTGATGCACCATGGTTTACAAGGGGCACCGTCGAGAGGTTGGTGCTTGGAACTGTTGATCATATTTGCCAATTGCTCATGGCACTGCCAGGTGGTGGTCATTTGCATGGTTGGTTCTTGGCAGGTTTGTTCGTTTCGTGAGTACCCCGGAGATCCTGGAGCGAGTAACGACAATAGAGTCCGAGATATCGCAGATCGAGGATGCCATCACTGTCCAGGGCGATAACAATCTTGTATTTACATCTGTAAGTATAAGATGAGACGTTCTTATTTGTGTTTTGTTAAGTAGAAGACCATAATATCAGAAAACTTAGATGAAGGTTGTGACTAATATCTGAAAGATGAGACGTTCTTATTTGTGTTTTGTTAGGTAGAAGACCATAATGGGAAATTGGTGGAATGCATGGAAGGTGTAATGCTGACTTGCTTTTCTTTTGATCATGGTGCATTTAACAGACAGCATATCTGTGAAGCTTTTGTTTTGGTTGTCTAAATCTTCAACAATACTTATTGAGAACTGAAAATCCTGTGTGTATTGCCTTGGACCACAAAACTTGCATATAGATGCAGGTTGTGCTGTTTTTTAGAATCTAGTCATTAAAGAATTTGGTGCAGTGTAACATCAGGCACAATTGTTGAGTTAGGTACAGAACACAACTTAATAATATTAGGCTGTACAGGGGAAATGAAAATAGATACTGTTTGATGCAACAGCAACCATCGTTTCTGTTTATCAATTGATTTACTTTTTACCTAGCTTATCAGAAGCTGTTTATTTCAAGGCGGACCTAATTATCACTTAATTGTGCAAGTTTTTTGCAAGGATTTTTTAGGGAAACTTTAATCATAACTGCATGAAAAATTCATTAGAAATTATGTTTTCTCATGATGGATTGATTTGAACTGCAACTTTAATCTAGAGCAATCTGCTGTATCTTTTGTTCTGTTGTTGGATGTACCTCACATGTCCAGTTACAGGTAGTAAGACAAGTTATGATCCTGATGCAGATAAGGCACTTGTTCTGTACAAGGTAAAGTTGTATGGACAAAGCTACGCTTTCTTTCTGTAAATGTGTCATGGTATAAGTGTAGTATCTAATGCTTTCATATTGATGGCAGCCTGGCACGCAGCCAACTCCACCACAACAGAATGACACTGCAACGCAGGAGGAGAATTCAAAGTACTTATATGCCTAAAGCCCCCTATTTTTTCCCGTGATGTGTTGCTTAAAAGTTGTTTCATGTCTGGCAACAGAACTAGTTTTCATGGAAAACATGTCTTAATGTGGAGAATTTTTTTATGGAGTAACATATGCTCCTATCCAATGAAGAACCACTTATACTCATTGCATGGCCATTTTCAGTTCTTTCACTGCTTTATCTGCATTTTTTTGGGACAAGGTTTTTATGTGCATTTTTTTGGACGATTCTTGATCTGCATTGTTTGCTTCAGAAGAACTTTTTATGTGCACTGTAGAAATATGTTAATGTAATCATTTCTTTTACATGTTTCAAATTTTGCAGAGTTCAACTGATCAGAGTGCTGGAGACTCGCCAAACTGTCTTACGTAAAGAACAAGCTATGGCCTTTGCACGTGCTGTAGCAGCTGGGTTTGATATCAACGACTTGGGGTGTTTGATCACATTTGCAGCGCGTTTTGGTGCTTCACGCTTGATGTAAGTATGGCCTTATTATAGCCAAGTAGCATCCTGCTTTCTGGATTAGATTTCTCATTTTGAATATACTGTACATTTCACATGACCATGTTGCTGCTAATTTGTCTGCACCCAACTCAATGCTATACAGTAGCTAATGCATCACGCTATATAAACTGCATTGTAGACTATCTCCTGTCGTACTGTTAGTACTACACTTGAATTGTTTTAGTGATTATAATAAATTAATAACTGGAAAACGCCTAACATTGCATGGCCTCCTTGACCAAGTTACAAAGTTGCCTGAATGCAATTTCTGTGAGCGCATTAGTATCAAGTCCTGCATGCTGATTGCTTTAGTGTTTTGTCAATAAATAGGAAGGCATGCACACAGTTCATTGAGTTGTGGAGGCGGAAGCATGAAACTGGACAGTGGATTGAAGTTGAACCTGAAGCAATGTCTTCACGCTCTGAATTTCCTCCCTTTAATGCTACTGGCATTATGTTTATGGGAGACAACATGAAACAAAACCTTGAAACAATGTCCGTTTCGAATGGAGATGCAAACTTCGAAGATGCTGGTAAAGCTGGTATGTTTGGTGTGATGACTGAATTTACTTTCTGATTGCTCAGGAGAATTCCCTTTATTTTGTATTCGTCCCCGTGGTTGATAAAGTGGAATATCCTATTCTTCATTCGTTATGTGCATGTTTGTTCACTTCTCTTCTTTAGTAACCATGTTTGATTTTAAGTTTTTCGTTATTTAAAATGGTGATCCAAATTATGCTGATTTGAAATGTCTTTTTTTTCCTGCATACTTTCACCTGATAGCTTGCTTACAATTTGAAATGATTTTTTTTTTGCCTCATTATTGCGCAAACATAGTGAATTCGTACCTTTTTTGGTCAATCTGTACAACACAATTGATTTGTATATAACCATTTGTACTATGAGAGGGTCCTTGGATCTGAGGAATCACTTCCTTACTAATTGACAGATCAAAGGACAGCCCAGCACTCAGGAGCTCCCCATGAGTACCTCCATGGTCCATATCAATCAGCATATCCACCGTGGGCAATGCATCCGCCTTACCCCATGCAAGGCATGCCTTACTACCCTGGGGTGAACCCATATTACCCTCCCCCCTATCCCCCAATGGATGATCCCAGGTACCACCACTCAGAAAGGAGAGAATCAAGGAAGCACTCCTCGGATAGCAAAGACTCAGAAACTTTGGATGACGAAAGCGACCAGAGCGGTTCAGAGAGGGAGAGTTCACATGGTCGCAAGTCACATAAAAAGGGCAAGCGGTCGGGCAAGAAAAAAACCAGTGTAGTTGTCATACGAAACATAAATGTAACATCAAAAAAGCATAGGTCATTGGAGAGTGAGTCACAAACAAGCTCAGATATGGCATCTGAGGACAGTGATGATTCACACACTAAATCCAGCAAGAGAAAGCATAGGAGCTCAAGTTCAAAGAAGAAAGAGGGCAGAAAAATCATTCTTGAGTCTGGAGACGAGTATAGCAAGGATGAAACATCTCACAGGCAAGATGGAGACCAAGAAAACTGGAACGTTTTCCAAAGTTTCTTGCTAAGAGTTGAAGAGAAAACAAGAGATAATGACACAGACCTATTCGCAAATGAAAAAGAGCCACCCCCGCCAAGAAGGAAAGAGAGCAGAAGCATTGACGATCCTATTCTTTTAGCTGAGCGAGATTCTGCCTATGTCAATGAATGGAACACAATTGGTTTCAATTCAGCCAATGGGAGGATTAGGCCCAGGCAGATGCTGTCTGGTGACGAACTTATGATGTCTGGTGAAGGTAGGAGCTTTGTGGATGGTGACATAAAGGAGATAGAAGCTGGAGGTGTAGGGTACAGGAGAGGAGCAAATGACGACTTCATGGTTTATGGTGGGCAGGAAAAGCCAATGGACAGAGGGAGTTCTTTGGACCCTCTTGCGGAGGCGCAGTACAAAGGTTCCACCCTGGTGGAAAAGAATGTGCATAGTGTGGCTGATGAGTCCTTTATGATACCTGTTAGGTCTAACTCACCGGATAATATTGGACCAGAAACTGCCATTGACATAGATGTCGAGCTTCCCGCAACCGTTCAGAAGACATCAGATGCTAAGGCTAGAGGCCGACTTTTCTATGAGCCAGATGAGTTGATGCCAGAGCGAGGATTTGAAGATGTTTCATTTGGATATGATCTAGCAATGGATTATGATATCCAGATGCAGATTCAACCTGTCACCATGGTTGAAGATGCAAATGTGGAGGATGTAACATTGGGTGTCAAGGATGAAGTAAAGAAGCCAGAGAAAGATAAGAAGTTAAGAAGTTCACAGGAAGTTTTGGATAAAAGAAGGAATGATGCCTCGGCAAGGAGATTGTCATCATCAAAAACCCCACTAACTGATGCACAGAAACGTGCACAAAATCTGCGGGCGTATAAAGCGGACCTTCAAAAGGCAAAGAAAGAGCAGGTATTGGTGCACTACTTTCTATTTTACCTATCAAATGTTTTATTCTTCTATCTTGTGCGCTGCTGTAGAAAAATATCCCATGCTACTTGGCCCTCGACACATTTTTACTCATGTTTACCATCCTTTTCTGGACCTTGTTACTTTTTTAAAATGATCAAATAAGTCTAAACACAACATAGTGCTAGAGCATTTCTTTCTCTCTTTTTTCTGGCAAAAGTCATACTCCCTCCGTTCTCATTTAGATGGCATTTTAGATCCATGCACGGAGACGAAGGAAGGATGAAATCCTTATTTCTGACACATTTTGCCTGCCCCTAATAATGGTGTATCCATCTATCGGACAAAATTATTTTTTAAAATAATTTTACAAAAATAATATGCTGAATCAAAATTTTACAAAAATACACATCTGTCGCCAAATGAAACGGTGACAGAAGCTCTATCGCCATTTGAAACGGTGACAAAGCTTCTTTCGCCATTTCATTTGGCGATAGAAGCTCTGTCGCCATTTGAATGGCGACAGAGATCTGTTTAGTCGCGGTTTGCATTGGTCGACGGATTATTTTGTCGTGGATTCATTTGGTTGGCAAGGTTGAGGCTTCTATCGCCATTTGAATTGGTGATAGAATCATATTACCGATTCAAATGGTGACAGAGCTTCTGTCACCATTTGAAATAGCGACATAAGTGCATTTTTTGTAAAATTTTGATTCAGTATATTATTTTTGTAAAATTATTTATAAAAATCCTATCGAACATCACTAACAATATGCAATTAATAGGGGCATTTGGTGGAAAATGTTGCCTCAAAAAACCAAAATGGCAATTATTTGCAAATCAAAACCAACTTACTGAAACATCTATTTTTGACTGGAGGTGGTATACCCCATAAGTTTGAATTTTCAGATCCGGTGTTCTCCAGTTTGTTTTTTCAAGAATCTTGTAAAATTTTACTATGCTGTAATTTTGATGTAAAAAAGGAACGTGCGCTCTGTTTTTAAAGTAAATGCAAAGGTTTAACTTTTTATATATATTAATACTACCTTTGATCCAAATTATTGCCTTTTTAGCTTTTGAAACACAGAGCAAGGTGATTTTTTTTATGTAAAAGTACATGGCTTGTCTGCCCTCATTTATTGAATGGGTATGGGTATCTCCCTATGCTATTGGTCTACCACTAGGCACTAGCTATTAAGGGCACTTTAGGAAATAGATACCTAGGAACTGCAAAATGACAACTATTTGCACACCAAGACTTAGGACTAAGCACTATTTTGGGCTGAAGGTAGTTTCTTTCCCCCATCCCGTTCGTTTATTGGAGGTTTATTTTTTGATAAGATCAGCCTTAACCAAAAATAAAGATTTCATTTGATTTGAACGGCAGAATTTTTGTTTTCAGCTGGATTGCTCAAACTGGTTATTTTTCACACTTTCAGGAAGAGGAACAGATTAAACGGCTAGAAATGCTTAAGCAAGAGAGGCAAAAGAGGATTGCTGCAAGATGTAGTGCATCTAATTCAATATCAACACCACAGCTTGCCAAAGCAAAACCTTCTCCTAAGGTTTCCCCCAGTACCTACAAGAGTTCAAAGTTTAGTGACGCTGAACCAGGATCCTCTTCGCCTCTGAGAAAACTTCCTGCCAGAACTACCCCAGGGAGTGATCCTCAAAAAACAGCAAAAGCAAGCAAACTAAGTGATAGTACAAATGCAGTGAGTAGGTCAACCTCATCCTTGGCTGAGATCAAGAAAGAGAAGAGTGGGAGAACTGAATCGTCCAGTGAGAGATTGAAAAAACTTGCTGAACCTAAAAGCAATGTTTCCACTGACCATCCTTCGAATTCAAAGGCAGGAAGTGTGGACTACTCGCAGAAAAGAAGCATGGCAGAATATACCCAGACAAAGAAAATATCCGCTATAATGCAGCTTGATCAGAGCAAATCAGCAACTCTACCAGAACTGAAAGTCAAATCCCCTCGAGCTCCTGCTGTTCTGAAAAATAAGACAGCCACTAAAGTTACAAAAGAGGCGGCATCTGGAGCTAAAGCACCCCCCACTTTGGAAAGTATTGATGGAAAGAAAGCTAATGGTAAAGTCTCCAGGATAAGCAACAGCGATGATAATGTGGTGGTTGACAAGACCGTTGTGATGCTTGAAAACGAAGTGGTCTCCACACCTGTGATCCTGCCTCCTGGAAGAACTGTTGGAGAGAATGAAACTTCAAGTGATGACAGAATGGAGAAGCCCAGTCTGGAATTGGAGTATTCTGCCATCAGGGCTCCACCTTCTCCAGTTGTTCTTCCAGGAGCTGAGAATCCCACCATCCATGGGCCTGATGACCAGGTGAATTCGTATGAGGTATGATTTGTACATTGTTCTTCTCAATTATTTTACTTGATGGTTTGTTCTTCAAGATACCCGTTTCGCTGTTTCTCTGCATAAATGCTTTGAATTTGGTATCCATGCAGCATTCAACTAGAAGGGAAACAGTTTCTCCTGTACTATTAAATTGAATGTTGCTTTATTATTATATGATTTGGAATTCCTTAAAAGTGATAAAGGATGCATGTGATGGCTAGGTGGTGTCCGAGCACCGAAAAGATGAGCCTGAGAAAGCGACTTTGGCTACTGTGGAGAAACCCTACCAGGCCCCGTTTGCTAGGGTTACATCATTGGAGAATGCTCCGGCCAACAGTCCTGCTTACCCCCATCCGTTACCTGCGCAGGAATCCGAAACACTTGTGCGTGCAGAGAGCATTAGGGCTCGAGTACCTGACCCTGTATACACAGTGTCGGTTGAGGAGACCCTTGAAGCAAATGAGAAACCTCGAAGCAAAGAATCAAAAGGCTTCAGGAAACTTTTGAAATTTGGCAGGAAGAGCCACACTACAGCCTTGGCCGATGGTACGATGCATTCTGATGCATCATCTGTTGTTGATGAAGCCACAGCCGGAGATGGTATGGTAGTCGATCTGTCCCAAACAATCTGTTTACTTATTCGAATAAGGTTCTTTACAGAAGGCCATTATATAACTGGGAATGGAATTCCACTAATATTAATCAAGAAAGGAACGATATCTCCAAAAAGATAGAAGATTATGAGCTATTGGAAGTCTGCTAAGTTGCTTTCAGGTTTACTGTTGGTGTAGAATACGGCCGGTTTTCTCATAATTGTTTCTTGTTTGTCTATACATTTTGCTTTGGTCCTTTAGTTTTTTTGGTGGCGTGGAGTATAGATTGAGAGGGGGAAGCAGTACGATCGATTTCTTTTATGGAGCTTTGAGTGCTTCCCTTTTTTCTGCCGTGCCGTTCTCAAGAGTTGCGACTTAACAAACCGAGTGCTCGATCATCACCTTAATAGTGCTTAATGTTTCAGGTTCAACGCTGAAAAACTTCATTTCGCAAGATGACTCAGCTGGTTCTTCATCTAGAGGTTAACAGTTAGAACGGCACTGTACTTATTACTTTGAATCACTTGAATATTATAATCACTATATATGTCAGAAGTAAAATATTATGTTTGTTCGTTTGTGTACTGTTACAGCTTCACGGTCCTTCTCCTTACTGTCTCCGTTCCGCAGCAAGCACAAGGTGATTGTACTGTGAGGAACTGAACTGGTCGAGGAGTAGCAAGTATATATATCTCCAGTCTCGATCGATCGGTCGGGAGTGCGTACATATATGTAGTGTTAATTTGTAAAAATATGTATACTACCTGTAAGCAGCCTAGATAGCTTAGCTGCCTATCTTATATGTGCATGCTTGCAGTGTTGTGCATGCTGGTTTAATTGTTTCTTAATTTACATTAATTGTTTGTATTTACTACGCATTCTTGATGTGCAATCCATGTGTACGTACCCAATCTTGTATTAATTTGTAATGTGATATGATCGATGGTATACATATAATATTAACCCAGATGTAGTCTAGTCCAAAGTAAGTAACAATGCACGCTTGCTTCTTTAATTTGGTTGTTGACTGATTCTTTCCCTCTCCCTCCCTCCCTTACCTCCCTCTCTCGCGCTACCTCTTTTTTTAGCATACTCTAATAATGATTAAAACTCTAAAGTGACTTTCATGATTTTTTTTGTCAAAGTTCACTTTTATAGCGTAATTTGCGTATATACTAATTCTACATATGAAAAAAAAGATATATAGCAATAATAAAGAGTCTGATAATTTTTTTTAACTATATCGTATTAAAATATCTTAGAATTAGTATTTAAGTATACCGAAAGTGATAAAGAAGTATATATAACATGTTCATTTAAGTAGTATATTGAAAGTGAGAGTATGTACATATATATATATATATATATATATATATATATATACATATATATACATATATATACATATATACATATATATATATATATATATATATATATATATATATATATATATATATATATATATATATATATATATATATATATACACACACTACACCCGGGGTAGTTACTCCCACATCTGAAATACCACATAAACGAACATGAAATACTCATTTATCACTTTAAGCACACTTACATACTAATTATAAGATACTCCAATATGAAACACAAAAAAATTATAAGGGAGTATATAGTTTTTAGCATATTTTGCAAACACCTTCATATACGCACATTAAAAGGAGTATGTCTAAAAAAATACATACCACCTCTGAAAAATATAAATACCACATAGCTAGTCTTATATACTCGTATACTACACGTACATACTGTTCGTTGCACGAGATACTCACTACGAGAGATACGGCATAGGGAGTAACTACTCTCGGGAGTAGAAAAAAGGCTATACACACATATATATACACACACATAGTACAATTACCTGGGGCACCATGGTGCTCGCGCACCATGATCAAAAATGGGTATTTCCCCTGTGTATTTGCATGCGAAATTTTTAGGATGTTGAGTTTAACCTGTTTAATAACTAGTTCAAATAAGTTTGAACTGAAATTCAAACTAAAGTTTTCTTTTTTTATGATAGTTTGATTGTAGATATATGCTGATTTTATATATAAATCAGCAAAGCATGTGATCTAAGTTAGTTCAAATCTTTGAATTCGAGTATATTTTTTCAAAGGTATATGTTTCATTTGAATTATTATAGATGTGTGTATACCCTAAAACTGAAATTTTAGAAAAATATACTAAAATTTGGCTTGAATTCACGCATTTAAAATTATAGTGTCCAGGCCCCATGGTGCCCCATTTTGGCGACACACACACATTTACAGCTGTGTTGTAAGAATTTTATAAAAATCTACATGCATCATAAAATGGTGAAAATTTTACATGAGTCTTCTAATTGTGTTGCCGACCTATGGTAAAATTTTTATAAAATTCCGAGTCGGTTTGTCAGACGAAAACGCTGTGAACATCCCGTTCTGTCCAGAGACTTCACCCGACTTCTTTTCTTGCTCTCACCGACGTGTGGGCCCGGCCTGTCAGCCAGCCAGGCATGTCGGCACTCGCTGCCAGCTCGCCCCCACGCATCAGCGACCCAGCCGCGCCTTCTTCTTCTCCTCTCCGTGCTCTCTCTCGCGCCGGCGAAACCTTCTCGGTTTTTCTCGCACCCGCGCCCAAACCGCCTTCCTCTCCCTATATAAACTCCTCTCCTCGCGTCGCAGCCGACCCAGCTAGCTCCCCGTGAAACCATTCCGCCACTGCTTTGGTCATCTTCTCCGGCGACGGCAAAAACCCGAAAAAGGGGAAACCGTCGTTTCGCCGCCACAACCTATTCCACTTCAATTCCTCCGAGCCGAAGCATCCTTGTGACGCCAGGAACCCATCTCGAGCTGCAGTTGAAGCTCTTCTTCCCCGACAAGCCGCCGTACCTTGCTTCTTCCTCCGCCGTCGCTGCGCACGATGAGAAGCTTCTTCACTCAATCATTCTTCAATACAAACCTATAAATGAGACCCCCGTAGTCTGCTGATGCTCTCCGAAGTGATCTTCAAGCTCGGAGAGGCCCAATTCTTGCAGTTCACCGGTCGGCCGTGAGCACCTCTGCCCCTCGCCGGTGACAACCGCCTTCCCGGCCACCTCAGCTCGCCGCGCCACCGCCCAAGTGTGCGCACGGGTCCACTGAAGCTCAGGGTGGAATCGATTCCGTCGCTGGTTCGTCGCCGGCGAGCCCGAATGTGCCGCGCTCTGCTCTGGGTTGTTGCCAAGCGGGCCCAAGCAGTTAGCCTCTTGCCGCAGTCTGCGTCTGCCGCTAAGTCGGCCCACTGTCATCGCACCGCATGGCAATATAGCGATCCATGTGGGCCCATGCACCGCCAGTCATGCGTCGTCGATCAGCAGTCATCGATGGCCCTACTGTCGGCGTCTCAGAGTAACTCGAAAAGGAAAGCGCATTTTCTCCGCGAAAGCGCACTTTCCATTTTCGGCAGTTTTCTGATTTTCTGTATTTATTCAAAACCTAGATATTCAAATAGCTATAACTTTTGAATCTTTTGGCCAAATTTGATGATATAAATTTCTAAATTCATCTAAAATCAAGTAGATTCAGAATATGCAAAGATATGTCAGAATTGAATTTTATTTGAATTTCGAATTTAAATTCAAAGAAAAAGTTAGCAATATGTCATACATGAAAATTTTGCAAATGACCTCCAAATTTAGTAAAATAAATTTTATTAGAATCCTTGTAACCTCAGAAACCAGAATATGTAAAAATATTTTGGGTTTGTTATAAGAAAAAATTAAGTTATTAAATGGGTAGTAAATAATGCAATAATGGTTTAAATAGATTAAATCTTTAAATTGCAAATGAGAACAAATAATGCTTGCAACAATTTCTGAATTTGTGAAGTTATTTTATTTGAATATTTCCATCTGATTTCTTTTTGGCTCTATTGAAATTTGGTATTTGTTATATGTTGCCGTACGACGTGTAGAACCCGACGAATCCGGTGTATTCGACCACCAGGAGTTTGAAATCGAGGATAGTCAACAAGGCAAGCAAACCCCTTTGATTATATTGATCCCAGTTTTATAAATGATTTCATTAAATGTTTTATTGCATACTTTATTTTATTGAAGTCTACTATCTTTCGGGTAATGGTAGTTGTACTAGTAGAATTATGGAACTTCCTTAATAAGTAGAAGATTGTGAACCTTGAAAACCCTAGAATAGCTTAGACAATATTTAATGTCAATCTGGGTTACTCACATTTAGTAACATGCTTAGCCAAGCTTAAATGAACGTAAAACTGTGACATGATTAAAGACTTTGGTTACGACATTTAAATGGGTATGACCATTTTTGTGGTTGGTATTTTGGTTGGAAAATGAAAATAAAACTATGGTTTAGATGCGGGCAATTATTGGCAATAGCCGGTTGTGCATGTCTTGCACGTAGTATAGGGTGAAGATTATTGCCCGTGTCGAGTTAAGGACCGAACTATAGGTTGTTTTCAGGCCAAGAATATTCATACAACCACAAGTGCTGGTATGGGACAGCTCTAACTTATTAAGTTGTTTAAAACTAGCTTTGCACTTGGAAGGCTAGGGTAGTACGAGCTGTTTCTTAATGAATTGCTCGACGGGACGTCCACACCGAGGTGATCATGGATTAAACGTCTACCAATATAACGGTGTATGCCATACTGTGGGTAGTTCCATCATTTCTATGCTCTGAGTTCTTACGCCACAGAATGGGTTTATCGTCACCGTCTTTGGTGCAAAGTTAGGTTTGAATAATGTAATGATTATAACATGACTCTCTGCGGCACACCAAAGGAAGTGTGCAAATATCGATTGCTCAAAGAGTCAGTCATGTCTTGTGGGGAAAGCTGTATACCTCTGCAGAGTGTAAAACTAATCAATTAGCCGCGTCCGCGGTCATGGACACTTGGTAAAGTCATCACATAATTAGCAGTTTTGCTTATTTTCATAAAATATGGTTTCTACCATGTGTTAAAAATTTCCATTGCGTGTCGGTGGAAATTGGTTTTGAATATGGTCGTTATACTCAAGCAATTATGATTTATTTACGCTTACATTCTATCACTTTCAGTATTAAATTGCTTTTACTAAATTTCTGTTTTGCAATCTATTATCTGTATTTACCATTCAAACTGGCTTTATGCAAAATTTAACCTTAATAACCTTCCATTGGAATGACCTGCATGTATTTTAGGATTTGCATAAGTCTTACGAGTACGTAAGTACTCAACTTGCCCATGTTGATGTTTTTAGGTGAAGAATCAGATTTCCCCGATGATTCGTACGTTGATGCAGGATACGGGGAAATTAACGATGAATTTATCTAAGGATTTTTCCTTGTCGATTGCACGTGGAACAATGGGTTAGAAAGGCATACTACAAGAAGTTGTCTCCATCTGCAGCTTTTACTTTTGGTATTGTAAAAATAATATGTAATCTTACTTTATTTGTGTAATAAAGTTTGTGTATGACTGTGATATCAATTTGTATTTGTGCGTACTAGCTACTGATCATGGGACTAGTACTGTATGCACATGGTATCCATTTTTGGTATTTATTATCAAAAATAGGGGTCTTACAATGATTGAATTAATCGATCTCCTATTCACAACTAGTATAGTGCCTGTGCTAACGCTACGACAGCAGTACATCCGCTTATCAATTAAATGAGAAGATAAGTATGAATACAACACTTAATAATAAAAGAGAAATTTAGAATTTTAAATGAATTTAGAAAGAAAAACAGAACTAAATGGAGGTCGAATGGGCGAAAACGGGCTCCCAAAAGATTTTAAATCAAGAAAGAGAAAGAAAAAGAATTTTATGATTTTAGATTATTTTTTTTAGCTTCCACAGAGAGCACAAAGATGCTCTCCGGGCTTGGCCAGCGCAAGGAGGGAGGAAGGGGGTGGTCGGCGGTCGCGATGGGTCAAGACTTCAGTGCGGCGAGATCGCCGGCATCGGCGCTGTGGGGGAGGAGTCACGGTTGCGGTGAATTTCGCCGGGAAAGATTACGGTGATGGCTTGGGTTACCTCCAAAATCCGCGATCTTTACAAGAGGGAGCACTTGGGGATTTACGTAATCACGATGGGGTGGAGGAGAGCTCACGGCTTTTATAGCCCCAAACAAGCATATTTATGGAAACCATAATTTGGGATCAAATCAGATTGGGAGGAAATTTTGGCAATAGAGCATGAAATTTGGGGAATTAACACCATAGATGGAAAGAGGAGATTTGGTGTGGGATTGATGGAGCTTTAGAGCTTCTTTCTTGCTTTAATGGAGGGAGGGAAGAGAAGAAGCTTCTCGATCCTGGGCTGCTGACTAGAAGAAGCTACAGGTGAGTTGCCTTCATTTTTTAAATATAGAAGGATTTTTGAAAAGATAGCACATTAGGTTAAAAATTCTAGAAAAATTCTCAAAAACTTTCGATTATTTTGTACTTAATAAAATTATTTTCAAAAAATTAAATTATAAATTTGCCGAGACACGGCATGTCGCGAGGTCGCTAACAAAGAATCAAGGCCAGCGCGTCGGCAAAAGCCACCGATGGCGACAGTGGAGCCATTGCAGACTGCGTTCTCCCTACCGTGTTGTCCCATCTCGGTTTCCTTTTTCAAAGATGTAATGTATGGTCCTTTCCTTTTACAGGACGTTTGTTTCCTTTTCCTTGATTCCAAGACGTTTGTTTCCTTTTCCTTGTTGATGCTGGAGGTGAGGGAAGGTTTGTTGTGGGCTACAGGGATGATTTCGGAAAAATATAGAAAAATAAATCTGCGCCGCCAACCTTTGGATCCACAAGGAAAAAAGATAAAATTAAGCAGTGCTCATCTACTATTGGTTCCGTGAGAAAAATTGAAAAAATTAAGCAAAGACTCACTGCACCGTTGGTTCCTTAGATAAAAAATAAAAACAAAAATTCAGCGCTCTCCGTGCGCTGAAATTAGGCTCTATGGGGCTAGATCCGTAAAAAAGTCTCAAGAAGGATCACATTCGGAAAAAAAAATACGATCCCAATGCCAAAACAATAAAAATTTAAGTCTTGTTTCCTTGCATGCGGATCCTCCCTGTTTATTTTCTTGTTTGATTCACCCTCCTTCCAAATATGTAGTACGTACAATTTTGGCCAGTAAAAAATTCAAGTCTGGTTTCCTTGCATGCGGATCCTCCTTATTTATTTCCTTGTTTGATTCGCTCTCCTTCCAAATATGTAGGTGGGGAAGGTCTGTTGTGGGCCACAGGGATGATTAGACACACTAAATAATGGCCATCGGATGTGGGTGAGTAAAACTGAAGAAAGATCTGAGACGTTCATTTCGATGAATGCAAGTTTCTGGGGACGTTTTGCTGGGTGCACGAACATTGGACCATCTCTAATGAGGTATATTATTTAGAGTGGACGTAGAAAAAAATGTTTAAGTGCATTATAAAGGGGTATAGATTTGAGCCTCGAGCGTCTGACTTTGAGCATGCCCGATTTCCCATGCATGAGTAGAACGTAGCGTAGTACTTATACTCTCTTGGGTCACGGTCGGTCACGAATATATATATATATATATATATATATATATATATATATATATATATATATATATATATATATATGATTATAGGTATCTTTTAAATATTTAGATTGGATATATGGAAATCATACGGATAGATTTATCTGCAAAAATTAATACTTTTAATATTATAGATATATATTATTATAATAGAAATTAATTAGTGAAGATTAAATTCAAGTTTTAAAGTCGTATCTTTATCCGAATCATACGTATCTGTGTCTAGAGGGATGGGATCGGATCGAGAAACACTAGCAAATTAACCGTACGATCGATCGAGAAACGAGAATGCATGCATGATGGCGGCCGGGGTACAAGCGAAGCGATTCCTATATATCCTTATAGCGAAATTAAGGACTTCGCTGACGCTGGGACGCCGCCGGCCGGCGCCGTACCGTACGTCGCCTCCTCGTTTTGGCCAATCCGTTCGGCCGAGCCCTTAAGCCGCCTAGCTCGTCGCATCCTCCGCTTGCTCGCCCACGCCCAAATCTCCACGCCGCCGCTCTGTCGCAGTCGCCCGTGCTGCCCCGCCCCAACTACGCCATCTGCTCCTCACGCCGCCGCTCGCGCTCGCGGCAGTCTCGCTCACACCACAGCTCCCGGCCGGTGTCCCACCTCTCCCTTTCTTCCCCACCGCCTCCCGGGGTGAGGCGATATGGCGGCAACCTTGAAGCGACGGCGGCCACAAGCGCCCTAATTAAGGGACAAGCCCTAGGGGTGAGGTGGCGGCGTCCTCGCAGCGACGAACAGCGCTCGCCATAGGGGAGGCAGGTACCATCCACTCCGTTGGCATCCAGAGCCCCAGGATCTGTTGCAGGGAGGAGCATGCATGGTGGCGTTAATCCACCGGCGTTCTTCAGCCTCTGTCGTCAATAGAGTTGGAAGCTTGAGGGGAATTCTCAGTGGGAATTTTCCAAGTGTAGTTAAATTTGTTTCCGAAATTGAGTTGGAAGCTTATGAAATTATATTGATAGTTTCATAAATCAGGTCGAAAGTTTCAAACTTGGGGCAAAAGTTGTCGGAGTCAAGTTGGATTTTTTTCTGAATTCAGGTGAAAGTTCCTCATGACACAAGTAAGATAGCTATACTGAATTTCGCCTATTCTGACTTACTGCTTGCAACTATATATCCATATAACTTTCCCTGTTGCAACACAGGCAGTTTATTTTTGCAGTGGAGGTTTGAGGTGAGGTTGTCGGCCGTATTTACCATTATGGTCTTGCAGCTCCTCTTTACATTCATTTCACTTCTCCTATTCGCAGATATACAGGTCAGTTTCCATTGCCCTTAGATGCTTTAATGCCTAAGATATTACTCGAATTTGATTGATGATTGATGGACATGCAAGGACATTTAAGGCCCTTTGTTTTAGTTGATTATTTCTTTGCCCTGCGTTTGAACTGATTAGCTTAATTAGTGTGTGTTGGATACTAGGAAATTTTACCGGTGTTGCCAATATAGCTCTCGTCGTTTTTCTATTTATTCCTTGGTTTATATAGTCAAGCTAGATTATAAATTAACTCAACAAACTAACCAACTAAATCTTATCTCTTTAACTTGCTGAACTAACTAATCTAAGAACCAAACTACAACTCACTGACCATATAACTGATTATAAGATTATCTCTAACATTCACCCCTTAATCTTGTAACACCGACTCTTACTTATTAAGACAATCGGTTGTAACTATGATTTGCTCAACACATACTCGACACAGGATGGAGAACACATCTCCTGAACATCCCGGACTCATTTTTGACGAACTTGATTTTAGATGGCGAACACATCTCCTCAACTTCGACGGACTCGACTTTGGACGGTGAACACATCTCCTCAACGTCCCGGACTCGACTACCACATGCAACGGCTTCCTTTTGATCTTCTTGTGCAGCATGGGTACGACATCTCTAAAGGAACTCGTACATATTTATCTTGTGGACACAATTCGCACAAAAATACGTAGCTTTAGCTACCTTCTCGACAAGGCACACAGGTGTCCACCAATGCTATCTTATCATGCCAATTATCGACGACGCTAGCCAATAGCGGACATTAGGGGAGAAAAGCCTTCTCCATCCTTTCTTTTTCTATTTTTTTTCCTCTAAACTCTCAGTTGACTTCTTGCGTGCGCACTGTGATGTCGATAGAAGCAATTAATCAATCAGGGAATCTTTGCATGTCACACATAGTTCCCTCTATTTAGAACACCAAAACAGAAGAACAAACAAGAGCTTTGACACAGCGCTGCAACTGCTAATTACCGCAACTTTTTCTTTCTTCTGTTATTCAACTCTCCTTACTTCCGTACGTGACAAAGCCTCCTCCCTGCAGCTGCACGTCACGGAGGGTCTTCGTTACGCCACTGGCCACCTGGCTCGCAGCCTCGGTCCTCGGCTCACTGCCGTCCCGCCTGTGTGCCGCGTGCTGTTCCTTCCGTGACAGCGGCTTAGTTTCGAATCCGAAGCTTTAATGCCAAATGTTGGAACTATTAAAATTTTTTACCGACATTGTCAATTTAGTTCACGTCGTTTTTCTATTTATTCTTTGGTTTATATAGTCAAACTAGATTACAAATCAACTCAACAAACTGTATAACCAACTAAATCTTATCTCTTAACTTCCTGAACTAACTAATCTAAGAACCAAACTACAACTCCTATATATTGACCATACAAACTGATCTCTGACAGTGTGGATGTTTAGTCGTTAGACTTCTTTTTGTGTGAACCTTTTGCACAAAATGAATGTTTCTGTAATGCAGTGTACAGTGCTAGAGTCTGCCATAGACACAGTTAAAAGATGGGAAATGACATTACGTTGACAAATAATTTTTACCCATGGATGTTCTAGCACTCCAACAAAAGAAGCCTGTAATCACGTGCATTCATGTGACAAATTACAAACCAATACATTCATATATTTATCGTAAATAAAAATAGGCGCTATCCATTTATATACTATATATATATATATATATATATATATATATATATATATGGTAGATACACTTCTCGGTAATATTTCAATGTAAATTTTAGTATATACTATGGATGGTAAAAATTCTAGTTCTCTTGCATATATGGATCATGTGTGCATATGCTCACGGATCATCGATCATCATGGATACGTGTGATGTATGCTTGCTACGAGATGATGCACGCGTTGGGATTCTCGTCGCTGAAAAACTGCGGCGCCGGCCTCTCCACCATGTAGTTGTTGTAGTACACCGGTGGTGCCGGCGGAGGAGGCGGCGGCTGCGGAGGCATCCATTGCACCATCGCGTAGGCCTGGTGCGGCATCATATCCATGGCCATCCTTCTCGCCATCATCACCTCCTCGCCCTCCGCCGCCGAGGCCGGGTACTGCTTGTAGCCTACGCCGCCGTACGGCCAGTACACCAGCCGCTTCATCATCTCCTCCTGCGGGAACCCGTCCACCACCACGCCCTCTTCTTGCTTTGCCGGCACCTCCTTCTTGTCCTCCGCTGCCGCCTTGCTGCCGTCCTTGTCGGCTTGCTCATCTGATTTCTTGTTGCCGTCATCTTCTGCCAGTTTCTCCTCTTTCTTGTCGGTCTCGGCGGCCGGTTTCTCTTTCTCTTTCTGCCCCTCGTCGTCCTGCTTCTTCTCGCCTGCTTTCTCCTCCTTTGAGGGCTCCGGAGGCGGGGGAGGGGTCACCACGGTGGCGAGCTTGCCGATGCGGCGGTGGATGTACTCGGCGATCTTGTCGCCGGTCATGGTCCCGGTCACCGTGAGCTTACCGGCGCTGAGGTTAGTCTCAGCTGTCTGAACCCCTGTTCATCATTATATTAAGCAATTTAAAGAAGCGAGGGATCGCAACGTAAATAAGAGAGAAAGCAATAAATTATTGTACTAGTCTAACCAAGTACTCTCTCAGTCGTAAATAGTTATCGTTTTAGATATAAACACGAACACGGTCTTCGAAATATAGCTTTGAGTACTAATTTTTCTTATAATATATTTATAAAACCAAATAAAATTATAATATTATAAAAGTACTTTTTCGAGTAAATTCTATAGATATATATATGATTTTTATATATCCCATCTAAATATTTAAAAAGATACGGATAGTAAACTTATGTGATGGGAGGGAGTAAGCGGTAAATGTAGGCTAGGTAATTACCTCTCATCTTTAGAATCTTTTTCTGCAGCTGCTCCGCGCAGGCCTCGCAGTGCATGTTTACGAGGAGCTCCACCGTCGTCAGCTCACTCACTTGTGAATGAACGAGCAGCGGCGGCGGCTCCGGCTTGTCGGGTGGCGGCGGCAGCGGGGAGACGACGGTGGCCTTGCGCAAGGTCTTCTTCTGGATGCGCGCGCACAAGGCTTGCGGGTCCACGATGCCCTTCACTGTCACCAGGTTCGCACCCATGTCCGCCTCAACGCCCTCAACTCCTGGACGTACGTCATTACGTACATTAATTATTATTCATGTTCAGATTCATCACAAATCCATAGCTAGTAGTGTCATATGCATGCATCGAATTAACACTAGTCGATCTCCATTGAGCATATCGGCCCCTGGTGCACATGCAACACCATATGCGGGTGGGTTTCACTACTGTCTGCAGATAATTTGGGTTAATTACGTCGTACGTGCCTTTGCATCTGAGGATGGATCTCTTGATCCTCCTGGCGCAACCGGTGCAGTGCAGGTCCACGGCCAGAATGACAATGGTAGGGGGAGGAGGCGACGGCGGCTTGGCTTCCTCCTCCTCCTCCTCCCCTCCTGCCGCTGCTTCTACTGGTGGCGCCGCTTCTTCTTTCTTCTCTGCTTCCACCTTGGCCTCGGCCTCGGCCTCCTGCATCGATCCATCCATCATGCATCGTCCGGCGGGGCAACCAAACCAAAACTAATTGACAGCAGGCTAAAGTGAATTAATTAGTAATGAATCATTAATTACGTACGTACCTTGTTAGCTTGCTCGCCCATGGCGCGCAGTGTACGTACAACTGAACCAATTAACTAGCCTGAGAATTGATGGAGGGATGAAGGGAACTAGCTAGCTTAATTAGCTGGCCAAAGGGCAGGCGCCTCGATCGATCTTATAGGTGAGCTGAGGTACGTACCTGCAGACTTGCAATTAATTAAACAAACGCGCGTCAAGATGGACGTACCGGCAAAGGTTCCAAATTCCAATTAGAGGATGATCGATCGATGGCAATTAATTAATATTGATTCCTGTGGCACGGTAAGGCAATAATATATATATATATATATATATATATACACACTAGTAATTGATCAATATACTCTGCTAGCTAGCTAGCTACAGATGAATAAAAAGAAAATAAAATAAAATAGGATCTTGAGGATCCCCAAGCACATGGAAGCAACAATAGTACGTATATAATTGATCAGTACTCTCCACTGATCGATGGAAATTAAAGCTAGCGCTAGATCCAAGCAAATTTAACTTGTAATGAGGTCAACAAAGTAAATGCATGCATGCCACCTACAAGCAGTACTAGATAGAGAGAGAGAGTATATATACTGCTGCTTAGTGCTTACTACTCCTATATATGAATATGATAGATCCTCTTATCTTTTACGTACCTTTGCCTTTGTTTGCGCGCGCTCGCTCACTCGCTCTGACTCTACCAGCTATCGATCTCTGAAGCCGGCGAAGCAAGGGCAAGGCTCTCTGCTCACAACTACTAGCAGTTTAATTACTAGCTACTCTATACTATAGTGGGGTAGAGGGGGAGCAACCGTGTGGTGAGGGGCACACTTTTATAGGCAAGGCAGGACAGGGCAGCCATCACATCACAATCACAATCACGTCCAGCATGCAAAACCTAGCTACCATGCTCAATCAGCATAAAAGAAATTAAGTATGTACAGCTCCTACCTACATTAATCGATTAGATTAAAAGGAATTAATCCTTTTCTTAATCCCAGTGTCCATTACCTAGCGCTAGCATCCGTGGGCTTATCATCATGTAACGATCAAATCATTATCAAATACGAGTACTAGGTCTTTAATATACAAGCTAGTGACCATGCATCCATCTAATTTTCTTCAGAAACAGACCGATCGAAACCATTGTCAGCTTCGTCTATTTTCATTTCAAGTAATACATACTACTACTGCAGAATGCTATTATGATCGATTAATGATTTATTACTATTGCTTCATGTAAACTATCCTCGCAAACCCAAAAATAAAAGAAAGAACGCACTACAGGAAACAGGGAATTTAACGTCGGCCATTTTAATTAACGTCGGCCGAAGAATAAGCCGACGTTAATTAGTTAATTAACGTCGGCTGACATGGGACCGACGTTAATTAACTAATTAACGTCGGCTTATTCTTCGGCCGACGTTAGTTCTTGGATAAATCTTGAAATCGGCAGCCCGCGCCCAATTGCCTGCTCCCGCCCAATCGCCACGCCGCCCAATTGCTCACGCCGCGCGCCAATCGCTCACGCCGCGCGCGCGCCCGCGCCGCGCGCCGCTCCGCTCCCGCGCGACGCGCCTTCGCCCGTCGCCGCTCGCCGCTCCTCGTGCCCGCCGTCCACGCCGCCGCGCCTCTCCCGCCCGGCGCGCCCGGCTCCCCGCCGCCCGCCCGTCGCCGCCGGCCGCCCCTCGGCCCCCGTCGCCGCCCGGCTCCTCGGCTCGCCCGTCGCCCCGCCCCCTCCGCCGCCCGGCGCGCCGCTCCTCCTCCGCCCGCCTCCGGCCGCGACGCCTGCTCCTCCGCCCGCCTTGACTCCTCCGGCCGCCCGCGATGCCCGCTCCCCCGCCCGGCTCCCCCGGCCGCTGACGCCCGGCTCCCTCCCGGCCCCCGCGGCGCCCGGCTCCCTCCGGGATAAGGTACATACATTGAATCGGTGCGAAACTTTAGGCATGTGATTAGGAGTTAGGACAAATATGAAATGATGGTGGATAACAAAATCGGGGCATAACAAGTTCCAAGTATCTTTTGTGCTTGCACCACACTAAAAAGTTGAAAGCAATGGGAAACAAGACAAGAGTGGAGATAATATAATGTTGTATGTTTGACCTAGCTTAAGGAAAGCCTAGCTATGACCCTATCCATGTTTCTCTACACCATATATAGCATGTAAAAGAGCAAGGCGATGATGCCTAAACCCTAAGAGGAGGGAGCCCTGTACTACACTGAATACCAACTTGCATGTTATGGAAGAGGATCTAGTTAGTTAGTATAATTAAGCGGCTCGTGCATGGCAGCTTTGAATTAATCGTGCGAGCAAAGACAAGAAAATTTATCCGCCACAATGTATGGAATACCACCATATATGCATCTAGCTTGTTCATGCAAAGACAGAACTTTTTAGGAATCAGCGGATCGAGGGGAGATCCCTTCACGAAATTAAATTGATTGCTCAAAAGATATTACCACACGAAACCATGCACCGCTTGCATGTCAATAAAAAATGATGACGTATAATGTACATACATGCGTTATATTGAAAATAATGGGTCTAAAAACAGATATATATATATATATATATATATATATATATATATATATATATATATATATATATATATATATCACATATCTATATACGGATGCATGGTGTATCTTTATGCAGATGGTGGGAGGAGATCAACCAAGAATTAAGTTGCGTTTATAGCGGATCCTGTGTATTAGCTACCTCAATATATAAAGCGTATATGTATCACTACAATATACTTAAAGCCTGATTTGATATCTTATGAATTGTGCTGTTAGGCCGACTCAACCTGAATTTTTATATATAGCTATCTTGATGGATCATTGTTAGAGGAATTTCATATTTTCAATGTGGATTTTGTTTGGAATTTGTGCAATTGTTCTTCTTTGTTGTATACAATCGCATATTGTAAAGGTAACTATTACTTTCATTTGATTCATCATTACGATCAATGCCATATTGTAAAGGTAACTATTACTTTGCATATTGTAAAGGTAACTATTACTTTTCATTTGATTCATCATTACTGATCAACGTATAAGTGGAGAAGTTAGCTACAATATGCAAATGTCACTTTGCTTTCCTCTCTTGTTTAGTTGATATGCACCTATTGGATAAGTCTAGATGATTTAGAATTGGATACTTGATGCCATAGAAAGAGATATAGGAGGTTAAGATTGATTGACCCTTCTTGTTTAAAGGCAACTTATGCTCCACAACTCAATTTCAAATTCATTAATCAGTTCTTTAATGTAATCTGACCTGAACTGGTTGGTAAGCACTATTAATCAGTTCTTGAGCTAACATGCTTTATTTGGCATGCTGGAAACTATATAGCGGTTTGAACTCACATGCTTGAGCATTATTTATGCGGTGTTGGTGTTTGATTGTCCGATTGTGCCTTGCGTGTTGATTATAGGAACATGTGTTGGATGCTTCAATGCTCCCTTTTCTTCAATTACCCCAACTACCGCAACCTATTCCCCATTTGGGCTCTTGGAGAGTATCGCCATAGTATAGCCTCAAGTATGGGTGACGACCGCCGATGGATGTATGAAGGTTGGGAGAAAAGTGGGGCTCACTCGACTGAGTGGACGGTCAAGGCTACCGCTTTTGTCGACCGTGCCTTCTCTATGTCTAATCTTTGTTAAGGTGAAGTGCCCATGCAGCAAGTGCCGTAATTTCCACCCCCAGGACAAGAAATCGATGTCTCTGCACCTGTGTCGGTTCGGTTTCATGCCAAGCTTTGAGTTGTGGGTACATCATGGTGAGTCACGTGCTGAAGGACCTCAAGTTGCGGTTGAAGAGGAAGATGATAGGGCGGGCGATGATAGGATGGATGAGATGCTAGAAGCTTTGCGCCCAGAGATTAACCTAGACTCGGAGGATCCGCCAACACGTGAGGTTCGGGAGTTCTTTGAGCTACTTAAAGCTTCAAGAGTCATTGCACGAACACACGAAAGTGACCCACTTGCTTTTGTGACGCGCTCATGGCTATTAAGTCCAAGTATTTCTTTTCCAATAATTGTTACAATGATCTCGTGGAGTTGATCTCGATATCTTCCGCGAATCATAAGATGCCTAGAGACATGTACCAGTCTAAGAAGATGTTGTGCGGTCTCGGTATGAAGTATGAGAAGATTGATGTGTGCAAGGATAACTGTATGCTTTTCTGGAAGGAGCATGAGAAAGAGAAGCATTGCTTAGTGTGTAAAAAACCAAGATTTGTCGAGGTGGTGAACGAAGAAGGTGAAAAGTTAACGACCGATGTTGCACACAAGCAACTTCGGTACATGCCTCTCACACCTAGGCTCAAGCGGTTGTTTATGTCAAAGCGAAGTGCGGGCACATGAGGTGGCACAAAGAAGGTGTGCGTGAGAACGACGGAGTAATGGTGCACCGTCAGATAGTGAGGCATGGAAGGCTCTGGATAGCTTTGACGAGGACTTCGCGAGGGATGCGAGAAATGTTCGCATTGGGTTGGCGACCGATGGTTTCACGCCTTTCAACACAACCGCCGCATCATACTCGTGCTGGCCAGTCTTTGCTATTCCATACAACCTTCCACCTTCCCTTTGCATGAAATATATGCATGTTCTTTGCTGGATTGATAACTTGATTATATGCATGTTCTTTGCTGGATTGATTATATTCATGAATTGTATTGTGTTGATGTGTGAATTGCTGTCAATGTTGATTATATTATGTATTGAATTGTGTGGCGAAGCATGAAAATAGGGGTAAAAGTTGCCCCTAATATGGCTAATTAACGTCGGCCTAAACGCGGCCGACGATAATTAGTAATCTGGGGAAATTCCGGCAAATCGTTAATTAACGTCGGCCAGGCCTAGGCCGACGATAATTAGTAATCTGGGAAATCCGGCAAATCGTTAATTAACGTGGGCCAGGCCTAGGCCGACGTTAATTAGCCCGAGGCACTAATTAACGTCGGCCAGGCCTAGGCCGACGTTAATTAGCCCGAGGCACTAATTAACGTCGGCCAGGACTAGGCCGACGTTAATTATTGGGGTCAGGGCAGTAAGTAACGTCGGCTGCGTCTGGCCGACGTTAAATAGTAATTACCGTCGGCGGCCGACGTTAATTAGTCTAATTAACGTCGATTAACTATCGTGGGCTAGCAGCCGACGTTAATTACCCGTTTGCCGACGTTAATTAGTACTACCGTCGGCAAACGGCTAATTAACGTCGGCCTTTGGCCGATGTTAATTTGCTGGATTACTGTAGTGACGGATCAATTTTGCTGGGACGGGATGGGATATACTGGCTAGCTAGTATCTCGTGCTGTTCGATCGAGTTGGTCTCAGTTACCTGTTGGAAATTAAGTTTTTTTAGATAATGGAAGATTCTATCTTCCGGCCAAGTTAGAAATTAAGTAATGACGATAAACAGTCGGTTTCTGAATGTCTGGTTTTATCTATCTATCAGATAGCATATAGTGCAAATGTAGAGTAGTCTGCTTATCTCCGGTTTGTAAACTCAACGGATACTATGTTAGCACCGAATTTTGTCAATTCTATGGTTCAATCTATGACGTGCAACTAACAATTTTAATTCCATATATGTATATATACGTACGTACACGTATATGAGTATACTGTATACATGTGTGTATATACACGCGCGCACTACGATAATACCTCTCTCTTTTTTCTTGTTGTTTTCCGCACTATTCAATGTTAGCTCAAAGTTTGGAGAAAGGAAAAAAGGTGGAGATGATTTGAGGAAAGATGATCGACAAGGCATGCATGCATGATCAGAGTGGGAGATGCACATGGGTGTGTTGGGTGGGCCTTTTTGAGGGTCTGCATGCTTTTCTTTTCTTCCGCCTTAAGTATTAAGAATCCACTTCATGATGAGTCATCACCTTACTTTAACAGCAATTTAGGTTACCCTTCTCTTTTCTTGGTCAGTGATGAATTCAGGTGACTGATGAGATACAATTAATTAATCTGCAGCCTCTATATACGTGGGTCATACCAATTAAACAAATTACGCCATCACAGACAATTAATCTACGTACATTCCTGCACCATGACAAGCAGGCCAAGACAATAATTCAGTTTAATCAAAGCTCTCACCTTTAATATTAATATTAACATCAACTTTCTACAGAGATTATCTGAAGTTTCAGTTTAATTTGACGGCACCCTGGCCCAGGGGAATCAAGCAATTGCAGAAATGAACAGATTTATTCAGTACAAGAATATACATGGGTAAGGCATAAACATATACGCAACCTGCTTCTAAAAGATCACCCAGTGATTCGTGATAATGAATAAAAGTTGATAATTCCGAGAGGATTCGAGGACACCAACAACCGCCACAGCATCGACCATTATTTTAAATCGTGAATACAACCCAAATTTGAATATATATTTATATATATATATATATATATATATATATATATATATATATATATATATATATATATATATATATATATATATATATATATAGGAAGGCTATTTTGTACTCCTCGTTACTACCGAACAGTACATCACTGCCGGCTCGAAAACTCCGTCACTGCCGGTTATTGGAGCCGACAGTGATTGGTCGGCAGTGATACTCGGGATTATCGTTGCCGGCTCAGGAACCGGCAGTGATAAGGGATATCACTGCTATTTCGTCGTATAACCGGCAGTGATATTGAACTATCACTGTCGGGTTAAACCAAAATCCGGTAGTTTTTTGTGCTCCTCCTTTCAGCCCGGGTACAATGGTGTTGTGGAGTCCTCTACCATACGCTGGAACTTTTGAAACTCTTTCACTCATGAAGTCCCCCTCCCCATCACGCAATATTTGATCTAGATCGTCTTCGTGGCTATCAACGAACGTATGTTCGACCGCTGTCATATTGTTGTCTCTGTCATCTTTATCAATGTGTTGCCCTTCATGTACAATCTCATCTTCACCGTGCTCGGTCCAACAGGTATAGCCAGCCTTGAAACCCCTTCGAAGAAAGTGTGCACGTATCGACTCTATGGTAGAAAACAGCTTCTCATTTTTGCAATCAACGCATGGACAACACATATAGTCCGCCAGCTTCTTCGACTTGTGCGTCGCAGTCGCGTTCAGAAAACAAGTCACACCATTAAAGAACTCTAGGCCGCAACGGTCCGTGTCATACATCCACCTTCGGTCCATCTACAATTAATTATCTCTACTAATTCTAATTAGGAGTTGTTGGTGGTCGTCCGTTCTCCTCCAGAGTATTTGATTCATTGGATCTGACATGAACGGCTGAGATGGAAGAGGATTTAACCTAATAGTCAAATCTTTTCGGAGGAACAAGCCTTTCCTATTATTGAAACATAACTAAAGTTAGTGTTCTTTGCAAATAATTTTTTTGTCACAATTGAATTTTCGTTGCAACGCACGGGCACATGACTAGTATCAAACTAAATTTCAGTAAATCAAAAATGATCACAAAATAATTTATTCTTTACATTAGTCATGCAATGCTAATTAATTAACTCAATAAACATCACATAAGCATATAATTGCAAACAACAATATATTTGTAAATGATTAGATTTAAAAATCCATCTACCAATTTTGACTATATTGAAATACATCAACCTTTTTTCATTATTTAAATATCAATCTAGCATTTTTATTATTATTTCAATGATTTATTCATTTCATTTGTTATGTAGTGCTAATAAATTAAATTAACATACATCAAATAAACATATAATTGAAAAAAGCATATAATTGAAAAAAGGATATATTTGTAAATAATTAGATTTAAAAATGTATCTTGCAATTTTCATTATTGGAAAATCCATCTACCATTTTTCATTATTTAAATATTCATCTAGCAATTTTCACTATTTAAAATTCATCTAGAAATTTTCACTTTTTAAAATTCCATATAACAATATTTTATTATTTAAAATAATTATAATTAGATATAATGGTCCATCTAGCAATTCTCATTATTTAAAAATCCACTAAATCACTAAAAATGAATAAGAATTGTAATTTATTCACTAAATTAGCTATATCTTAATTTTAGCTCTATCGACCTAAAATGTTCACACCAGACAATAACAAATTATCAAAATCTAGAGCAATCTATAAAGTAAAATCTAATTACAAATATAATGTAGATCAAGTTACTAACATTGGAGAGAAATACGAGATAAATTTTGGAACAACTTTCAGCAGCAAGTCGCCAAAATCATTCCAACCGAGCAAAGACAGAGCTCCTCTTTGTTATGCTCGGTCGAGGAGGGGAAACCCACCTACAGGGTTCACAAAACCGAAACCATGAAACCCGCAAAAACCGCTCGAAAACTGCTTAAAAACCATCAGAAACCGAAGGGTTAAGAAATAATTTTTTTTTGAAAAAAATCCAAAAAATCGAAAGCTGTTCGGTTTTCAACGAAAAACCACGATTTTTCGCGAGAACCCGCTCGGTTTTAGCAAAAAACTAGCCAACCAATTGAATGTTCCTAAAAAACGGTTTTTGAGCGGTTTTTGAGCAGTTTTTTTTGCGAAAACCGCGGTTTTTCAGCTGTTTTCAACGCATAAATTGTTTTAAATTTTTTGATTTTTTAGTTAGACCGGTTTACTGAGCAGTTTTGGATCTCGAACCGGAGCGGTTTACCGCGATTTTGTGAAACATGCCCACCTATATAAAGATACTTATCACTGCTGGTTCTTCATAGAACCGACAGTGATAAGCTCAGATTGCGCGGGAAAATAATTATCACGCGGGAAAATAATTATCATTGCCGGTTCTGGTGTAAAACCGGTAGTGAAAATTCTGATATCACTGCCAGGTGGTAACCGAACCGACAGTGATGTATCACAACCGGTTATGGATATAAACCAGCAGTGATATCTGGTTATCACTGCCCGTTAGTTTCACGAACCGATAGTGATAAGTTCTCCCCCCGACCGGTCTTTTGAATTGACAGTGATATGTTATCACTGCCGGCTCTAGCTCAACCGGCAGTGATATGCCAACAAGAATTGCCTATTTTGTAGTAGTGCCCAGGAGTATGTACACCCGTAACTCATTTCCGTTGATTCATGATGTGTATTTTTTTTATATATATATAGGAAGGCTCAAACACTTGATTCATTATGCTTTGGAAGGTTGCCAGGGCATTTTCTAACCCAAAGGGCATCACCAAAAACTCATATAACCCCTAGTGAGTTCTAAATGATGTCTTGTGTTCATCTCCAGTAGCTATTCGAATTTGATGGTACCCTGAACGGAGGTCTAACTTAGTAAACCAATGTGCTCCGGCAAGTTCATCCAAAAGCTCATCAATTATTGGCAGCGGGTGCTTATATTTCACTGTAATTGAGTTTAGTTGCTGGTAATCTATGCATAACCGCCACGTACCATCTTTTTTCTTCATAAGGATTACTGGAGATGCAAAGGGATCGACTAATACTGTGCCGAATGATACCTGAGCTCAGCATCTCACGTACTTGGCGTTCAATCTCGTCTTTTCTGCTGTTGGGAATAGCGGTATGACCTCACATTTACCGGCTATACCCCTGGCACTAAAGGAATCACATGATCATTCCACCATGCTAGTGGCAAACCTTGGGGCTCTTGGAACATCTGATCATATTTTTGTATCAATCGTTGAACCTCTTCTGGAACTTTACCCTTTTTCGGATCACCCACCACATACACTTCCTGACCCTCCACCGGCATAATGTGACTTACCGTGACTATATGAGAAATAGCTTGACACTTGATCAAACCCCTAAGCTTACTGGTTCCTATTTGCTTGCACTGTACCTCTGCATCCTTAATTCCCTGCAGACTGATTTTACTTCCCTTCTACCAAAACTTAATGAGTTTTTGATGCCAATCAATCCACATTGGACTATGATCTTCCAACCAATCTATCCCCAGAATGATATCATAACTGCCCAATGGTACCACCTTAGCTTCCTGTGTGAAGGTGTGTCCCTGGACGAACCACTGCAAGGTTTTTACTACCTGCGTAAAGCTGAGAGATCCCCTATTTGCCACCGTATAAAGCTCAATGGGTTGAGTAGGAAGTTTCAACTGTTGCGCTAATTGCTCATTAATGAACGAATTAACGGCCCCTGAGTCGACCAATATGAGCACTTGTTTCTTACCAATCATTCCAGACAAACGTAAGGTGTGCCTCTGGTGAGGTCTAGACTCCGGAGTTGCTGAGACAATCATCAATGTTCCATCTGGCTCATCCTCTGAATAACTGTTCACCACAACTAAGCCAAAGTCGATTTGCAAAGCTTCTAACAACTCTTCAATTACATGCAGGGACACACGTTTAGGGCAAGTATGTCCCGTCTTACTCCATTTCTCCCCACAAGTGAAGCATAACCCATTCGCCTTACGGTAAGTCTTCAGAGCAATTAACTTGTTCTGTGATCTGTTTCCCTCCAGCTTCTTTTGATTTTCTATTTTCTTTGTGTCATCCATTTTGTCTCCCGGTTTCAGTTTGTCCTGAATATTACTGAACTTGGTGTAGTTCCTCTGGACTTCTACTCTTCCTGAACACTTTTTTAGTCCAATCTCCTGTTCTTCCTCCTGTAATAACGCCAATGCACTAGCTGTGTCAATGTCGAGAGGGCAGTGAAGCCAAATAGCTGAACGGATGTTACTTTGTAGTCCCTCCAAATACTCATGCACAAAGAAGGTCTCATCTAGTGTTAGATTGTATAACCAGAGATGATGCCTCAATTGTTCAAACCTATCTGTATATTCAGACATTGTTCTTGTTTGCCTAAGAGCCCTCAATTGCCTGTGATAATTCTAATATTTGTCTCTAGTGAATTTGTCATTAACCAAGTGGCGCAACTCATTCCAATCTTCGATTCTTCCTCTGGCCTCAACTGTCTGAAGCCACAACGCTGCTAAGCCTGTGAAATTGAGTGCAGCAAAACGCGTCTTCAGACATTCCTGTACACCAAACACCTCAAAGTACATTTCACATCTCTCTTGCCACAGCCTCGGATTCTCACCATCAAATCTGGGAAACTCCATTTTCGGTGTGGGATTGTGACCAAAGCGGTTGGGCAGAATACCTGGACTCCTGTTCTCTGGACGCCTTTCCTCAAACACCTGGAGAGCATGGTTTGTGACCAGAGGCGCCCCTAAGACTAGGGGGCGCTGGGGATCCTTGAGGATTCCGTCGGCATTTGCAAGGTGATGAACATCTTCACGATGACCATTTGGACCCTGTGAGTGGTCGCCCACTGTGATCGGTGATGACAATCCCGTGGTTGTCTGTGAGGAACTCGCCTGCTAGGGATATTGAGTCGGCGCCATAGGAGGACTCGGAGACCCAACCCCTGTTGCCTTCGTCTCTAAGACCTCCATGCAATCCTAAAACCTTCGCTGATTCTCCATAACATCACTCAACGAGTCCTGAAGGCCCTTGAACTGGTCGCAGAGTTCCTTAAGCATAGCCGCACTCGCCTCGCCTTACGCCTCCATGGTCGTCATCACCTTGGCCATTCTTTCTTCAAATTGACTTGGCTTCTTTCTCGACGCCAGCGCGAACAGGGAAGGCTCTAATACCAATTTGTAATGAACCTGCTAGTACTTGGGATACATGGACTGAGAGAGCACGGATTGAGGAAGATTGGGTGGGCTAGAAGATAGCTAGAGGAAGGAGGAGGAGAGGTATTCTGGAAGAAGACAGAGACATATTGGGGGATCAAGAACTGATTCATTCATATCGTTTTCCTCAAGTCTCTTAGCCTTATATAGCTCGGCCAGTTTTCTCACAACCTTTTACGCAATACATGGGCTCAGCCTAACCATACGGTCCACATGACCTGGTTACAAACTACTACTCTGTATTCACCGCATGTAAGCCAGATTGTGACATTAGGGTTTAGGGTTAGGCCAAAATACAATTTAAGGCCGAAATCCAAGTTAGGGTTTAGGATTTATGCCGAAATACATCATTTAAGACTAAAATCCAAGTTAGTGTTTAGGGTTAGGGTTACATAATTTGTATATGTATTTTTTTTGCAGATTTTTCATATGTATTCCTCACAAAAAAAATGATGCGAAATTCGGTCCAAAAACCATGCAAACCGGTCCAAAAGGCCAAAATCTCGGCGAAATTCATCGAGATTTTGCTGTAGCAAACACTAATTTTCAATTATTTTTATTCCACCAGGATTTGAAATCTCAACCCTAGCCGAAATCCGAAAATTTCTGAGATTTTAAACCCTGTGCAGACCATACATGCAATGCAATCGAGAACATTATGCATGCCATCTTTACCTAAGAATTTTTTAATATACATCGCATCCTATGCCACTAGTGCAGTA
This sequence comes from Otatea glauca, assembly GCA_036346275.1. Taxonomy (NCBI): domain Eukaryota; kingdom Viridiplantae; phylum Streptophyta; class Magnoliopsida; order Poales; family Poaceae; genus Otatea; species Otatea glauca. The sequence continues at coordinate 92,861,837 of CM070715.1, forward strand.
CATCAATATATCGATTTTTTTAAAATAATATTTGAAAGATGAAAAATTGCAGAAATAATATGCCAATTTAAAAAATTACAGAACTACCTCTCTATCGCCGTTTGAAATAGTGACAAGCTTTCTGTCGCCATTTGAAATGGCAACAGAGGCCGTCGCCGAATGGTCCTACTCTCTGTTGCCATTCCAAATGACGACAGAGAGCTTTTTAAGCAACGACAACACCCGTGCGCGGTCATATGCCCATTTTTTTTGCAGCCATGAAGCGAGAGAGAAGAGGGGAAGAGAAAGAAAGAGAGGGGAAGAAAGAAGAGGGGAGAGGGGAAGAGAAGAAAGGAGAGGGGAAAGAGGAGGAACAAAGGTGTCGCATTTTTGCAGGTATTTTTTTTTCATATGAATTAAAAATTAAAAATACGAATTAGTCATCAGATTAAATAGATTTGTAAGCAATTAGATGTGTAGAGTAACAATAATTATTCAGATATACAACTTAACAAACAGATTAATTAATTTGTAAGTAATTAGTTATGTAGAGTGGCAATAATTATTTAGATAGACGGCGTAGCGACCAGATTAATTAGGTTTTTAAGTAATTAGCTGTGTAGAGTAGTAATAGTTTTTACATACATGTAACATCCCGAAAAATGCAATAAAATGAAAATATATATTTTGAATTTTAATATGATTATTTCTGAGTTTTCTTGGCATGATTGGAGTTTATTTGATTTTTTTTTGGATTTATGTATTGCAAGAAAAATCAAATAAAAGGAATTAATGAATGGATAATGGTAACAAGATAAAAAGGTAAAAGTAAAATCTTCAAAAATTTATATTAAAAACCTTCACCACTCAGGTGAATCATTTCAGCTAGTAAATAAATTTTAATGCACAAAATGTGAGAAGATAATTGAAAAGACATCTCTTTTGACTGGAAACAGTGCATAGTCAGAATTAATATAAAATGTTCGAACATTAGCTTCAGCCAAAAAATTTAATATAACATCCTAAGGACATTATTTACCTCTGGTCAAAATATCAGAAATCAATAATGTCATTTAAGACTTTTTGAAATTCAAAAACAGAAACTCTGAATATTTGAAAATCATAATGTCAGAATTTTTATAAAATAAATATACAATATTTAGACTTTAAATTTTTATGGAAGAATTAAAAGATCAAATATAACTCTAATAAAAAGTCTCAAAAATAATTAATATCGTTTACATCCTCAAATAAAATAAATTTAGAAAGAAGATTCTAAACCAGTCATTGTTGTTAGAATATTTATAATTTTTTGGTAAAATATTTTAACCCAGGATTTTTACCAAATGACAATACTTAACTGGGGACTTAGGTCAAAAAGTTTGGAAAACTTCCTCCTAGGTTTGATAGCCAAATAAATTCAGGTCATGTGCTGTCCGAGCCGGAATTATCGCTTTAGCCGTCTCCTCTCGCTAACAAGTGGGCTTGTCTTCTGTTTTGACTCCGTTCACTGGAAGTAATGGGAGACCACCTCAGTCACTGCCCGGTGGACCCTAACCCCATCGGTCAGCCACCATTCTTCTTATCGCTTCGCTTTTTCTCTTCTAGACTGAAGCCACCCCGAGCTCTCCCGATTCATCCCCTTAGAGTCTCATCGCAATTCAAGCCATGACGCGGCGCAGCCGTCCTCCTGTTGCCACGCTCAACATCTAAAGCCTCACGCCATACCCTGCCTAGTCCAAGCGCCGGAAGAACCGCGCCACCTCGCCCACCATTCTTTCTCGCGTCCAAACCTTGCACATCGCCACTTAAGCTGGCTATAAAGCCACTCGAAATGCTCCCTGGCCCTTCATACCCCTCCTCCATCACCCCATCTCATTAGCACTCAACCAAGGACTTATCTTCTCTAAAAATCACCATTATCAGCAAAGCGTGAGCTTGGAGGCCGAAGAGCAATTCGCCTCACTCGATAAACCATTGCCAAATCCTTTTGCGCACGATCATGATAAGAACTAAGCAATTACTATCCCCTCTTTATTCCCAGCTTTCCCTCACCGACGAACTACTCCCACTATTGATCGTCTTCTCCTAAGGCGGCTTCCGGTGGCAGCTATCTCCACTCGATCTTCAACCTCATCAGTAGGTAAAATGGACTCCAGGCACTCCACTAATGCTCTATGATCCTTTCCCCGGTGAAAATGCACTGTGAAAACAACCTTTCATCGGCACAGCCATGGCGTCGCCACACCCTCGTGGTGGTGAGGCACTTCCCGCCATCACCGTTGGCAATAAAGCCTACCGGTGTGTGCGCAAGAGTCCCCTTGTACTCTCGGAAGCCTTGGTCGGCCGGTTCCGCCGCGCCTCCACCGTGTCGACCTGCCCTAACCGGCCCTCTATTCTTCTGTCACTGGCCGTCGGGTCCCATTTGTCGAAGACTCAAACCAATTCAAAAGAGTAACCACACGTAATCGTGAAAATACGCTTTCATCTGTCCGGAAGCGTATTTTCTGATTTCCAGAATTTTGTATATCCGAAATGATTCAACTATCTATAACTTTTGCATTATAACTCCAAATTAGATGAACCAAATTTCTATATTCCTATAAAATCAAGTATTTTCATAATATGCAAAAATATTTTGAAAACATCAATGGGTGAATTTGGAATTCAAATTTAAATAAAAAGCCTAAAGATATGCTACATATAAAAATGTTGCAAACATACTTAGAATTGAATGAAACAAATTTTAATGGAATCCTTATGTTTCCAGAAACTCAAATATATAAAAATATTTAGATTTCAACTTTGTTTGAATCATTTTCTATTAAAGATTAATTTCAATACATTAAATATTCAAAAATGCATAATCTGTGTGAAAGAAATCTAAAATGAGTAAAAATGATTTTTGTATACTAGCATGTCAGTAGGGCTCCTAAATATGTCAAAATATTTAAATAATAATCTTGACTTGAATTATTTCATGAATAGAATGAAATCCTAAAGTAGAAGATACATATGTATATGCATGTAACTAGTAGTTAAATCTATATACATGTATATATGCAGAATGGACCATGAAACTAAGCTACTTTATAGCAAGAAAATGTTTAATAAACTTGAGTTGAATAAGTCTTATAAATAGAGTATAACCCAAATGTAAAAGATGTATGTAAAATACATATATATGTGCACATATATAATAACTAATAATAGTATAGATATGTGCATGACCATGAGGTTGATTTAATTCTGTTGAAACCTTTTAAAGACAGCAACAAAAGATTGTATGTGCATAAACTCAATATGTATAAAGAACATATGCTTTATCCATATAAAATAATATATACATATATATATTTGAGAAGTTAAAATGTATGTATGACCTCTTAAATTACGTATCAGAATAGACAGGAATAATCCCAGTATATTCTAAAAGATGTGGCCATGATAGTTGGCAAAAAGAACTAATTTGAATTAAATTTATAAAAGACTTTAATCTTCATATGCTTATAAACCATCGCGTCCAAAATCAAAATAATGCAAAACTAGTTTTAAAACACTTTTAAGATCATACCCTATTAATGCCTGAAAAATAGATAAATAATCTTATAAGGTGCAGTCACAAACTTAAATCAAAAACTGAACCTTTGTCGCGTAGATTTTAGAAACACTTAAGCCTTTTCGACAGCCCGTAGAATATCTCGTCTTAATGCAAATATTATGAAGATCAGTTTTGAAATGATATTTAGGATATGGGCTATCATAACCTAGAAAAATATTTTAGTTGCAGCTTGCTGTTCATCTAAATTCTGCTAGTGCAATAACCATAAGTGTTAATCGTGCTCTACACTTTACTAATCTGAATCCATATAACGTAAATCTTATAATACCATATAACGTAAATCTTATAATACCATATAAGCTATTTCAGCAATGAATATAATGTCTCATCTGAATCCTAAAATTTATAAAGTTAGCTTAGGAATGTTCTTCAAAGTAAATACTATGCTATTCTGAATAAATAATCTCTTCTCATCATGTTTTGTATATAAATCCTGTTTGCAGAATAACCTTAAGTATTATGATTTATGAACTTCATAATATGAATAAGCAAACTTAGTAATAATGAACAAATATATAATTAAGATATTTGTATCACCAGATCCTTCTCCAAGACCTTGAAAAGAAGGCCAATAACCTAATCCTGTAAATCTAACCCATATAAATCGTTTTCATACAAAAATGCTTACGGCTAAGTGCTATTTTCATAATAATTTAACTAATGTTTTAATTCTATTAATCCAAATAATTTTAGCATGTAAAATTCATAAAACAAGAATAGATAATCTATAAAAGAAACCATGCTTTGCTCAACCTAAAAGCCGTTAACAATATGAATGCTTAATCATCTGGAAAACAAGAATGTGGAATCATGCAACTTAAACCCTAAAATATTCATGTTTTCTTCAATGAGTCTTTATTTGGTTTCCTATCTGTCTTCTTTTTGCCCTTATTGAAATTTGTTATTTGCTATATTTCCGATTGAACGACGTGTAGAATCCAACGTCACTACCTCCGTCGTCGACTCCGTCAGTTGCGACCGCGACTTCGCTATTTTGTGGTACTGGTAGATATACTTGTTGTCTCATGAAACTCCTTGATAAGTATGGACATGTGTAAGATCGAGCATGCCGACTAGAGGGGAGAGAATAGGCGGATATAAAAATTTCTTCTATGATTAATTAAAATCTCGCATAAGTACCCTTATGTCAAAATCTAAATGATAATAGATGTGAAAGCGATAAACTGCGGTTTTGACAATTAAAGCCTAAGTCAACTAGGCTCACTAAGTGCACTAGCTAATTATGTCTCTACTCAAAAAAATATACAATCCTAAAGATAATCAAGCAATTTAATTCTAGGAATATAAATTGCAACAATGTAAATAGAGAATTCAATCAAACACAAAAGACACACCGATGTTTTACCGTGGTGTTCGGAGACTTGCCGGTCTCCCCTAGTCCATGTTAAGGCAAGCCCAAATCGCTTTGGACTGGCTCCACGAATTGAGCACCCGCCTCAATTCCACTAGTGGTAGCTCTTCCCCCTCCGGGTAGGTGAGCTCCGACCTTCACAATTTTACCGGGCCTTCTCACAACCTCCTTGAGAAGATCATCGTGCATGACGTCTCCACACGCCGTCTAGGTGTCGGCAAACACCAAGAGCAATAAGTCAAGTCCTCTAACTTGAGCTCCACCAAGTACAACACATGTACAATGGTGATCACCGAGTGCAACACATGCACAAGGTTCTCCTCAAGTGCAACACATGCACAAGAGGCTCTCAATCCTCTCCTAATTGCAACACATGCAATTAGAGCTCACTCTTAGCTCAAGAATCAAATTTGGGAATGCAACATATGCACAAGATCACAAAAATGCTCAATAAGGCCAACAACAACCAAATGCCATCCCCAAGGCTCCTTATATAGCCTCCACAAGTAAAACTAGCCGTTGGGGGGCAAATTGGGCATAAATGCCCAGGAGGCCCGGTCATACCGCCCTAGGGCCGGTATGACCGGCCTCTAGTCCAACGGCTAGTAAAAACTAGCCGTTACTCAGAAAACCCGGTCATACCGGACCCCAAAAGTTGCCCTTCGGTCGAAATACATACTCTCTGGAAAAACTCACCGAAATGGCCCTAGTCATACCGGTGGGCGGTATGACCGGAGGGAGTCCAGTCATACCGCCCCCTCTGCCACTAAAACCCTCATAACTTTTTACTCCAAACTCCAATTTAAGTGATTTTGGACTCTATGCGAAGCTTATAACGAGGGCTACAATCTCCACTCATTTTCAAGATTTAAGCAACCATAGATATTTTTAAATATCTCCAAAACAAAACTCTAATGTAGTCATTCAAGTCTAAAATCTGATTTTTCGAAATCCCTCACATAGACTTGATCAAATAGCATAACTACAAGCTAGCAAGAGTCAATAAGATCAAATATTGAGCCATGTGATGATCAACTCATGATCAAAGCAATTTTGCAAAACACATTTGCAAAATCTAATCACATGCTCCAATGTCAAACACATGAACACCAATATTTTGCAAAACACATTTGCAAATATAAATCTTGCAAACAAGAGCAATCTAGATTATATCTTTGAGCCATGTGATGATCAACACATGATCAAACCAATTTGCAAACCCTACTCACATCCAAGATAAGATTCAATTAAACCATATTTTGCAAAAGCTCATTTTGCAAACACAAATCATAAACCTATCTTAGCCTTGGTGATGATCAACACATGATCAAGTCACAAGTTAAGACTCCGATGCATGAGCTCTCTATTTGCCACACATGCAAATCCATAGCTCTATGCAAAAAACCAAATCAAGATTCAATAAGAAGCAAGCATGAGCTCCCTTATTTGTAACACATGCAAATACTTAGCTCATGCAAGAACCAACCAAGATAGTGAGCTAGAGTGAACTGGATTGAGTTCATCAACACATGATGAAGCTCAAACTAAAGACTCGACCCCTCTTAATAGTACGATAACCTATACTAGCAACCCAGTCTCACATCCAAACACCGAGACCGGTAAAAGACTAGGAACACATCCTTAGCCCTAGCTAGTTATACCTTTGCCTCTAGCACATCCACTTGGAGCTTTTATGATTTCCATCATCTTCTCTCTAAGCCGTTTCCTTTCTTCTTGTTCATCAATCATGATAACCTTCTCTAACTTCACTTCACTTTGGGATTCATCCTTGAAGCTTATCAACACATGATGACTTATTCTTCTTGATTCTTCATTTTCTTGGACTCAACCTACTTCACAACTCATGGAAGATTGTTAGTCCAACAAACACGGTTGCCTCAATCATCAATTGCACTCCATTAACACATAATGGATGCCTCCATGATCGATTGAGCACAACCCTAATCAATTTGAATGATTTATAGGTGTCTTGAGTACTTTGATGCAACTAATGCTTCATTATACTCAAGAACGTTCCGCTTGTCCTTAATCAATGAAGAAACACCATCAACACACGATGAAGTGTTCTTTGATTGATTGAAAGACAACCGAATTCAGTTTAAATTCATTTAAATTGACATGAGTATATATTAACTACACAAGTTTCATATAATCATTTTGATGGAAAGTAATGATCCAAATATATTTGAGTGATGGAAAGGAATCAATACTTTTGAGTCCATCAACTATAGAATAAAATCCATTAAATATGTACATATAAATAATTGAACTTTGGAATCAATATGCACATAATCAATCTTGGATAGCATTTGAGTTTATCCTATATTAACATGAGTATACTACAACTATACAAGTTAAATGTACTCAAGGATTGTTTCAAAGTAATGATCCTTGATATAGAAGGATGAATTAGATCAATACTGAAGGACCATGTGGAGGTCTACCCAGATTTGTGATGAGTATTTGATTAATTTTGAGCTTGGTTTGCTCTTATTTGAGTTTGATTTGAAATAGGTTTTCAAATGGAAGCAATTTGAGGTCTTCTCTGTTTTCCCGGTGCTACCGGCCATGGTAGCGCGATGCTACCGAGCGAGCGGTAGCACCGGACCAAATGGCCGGTGCGATATTTCCAAAGAGGGCATTATTTTGGGTTTTTGGCCGGGCGGTGCTACCAGCCATGGTAGCCCGGTGCTACCGGGTGAGCGGTAGCACTGGACTTTGGAGCGGTGTGAAGATTCCAGAGAGAGATGTTCTCTAGTGTTTGCGCAGTGCGGTGCTGCCAGCATGAGTGTGGTAGCACCGGTCCACCATGGGCGGTGCTACCGGCTTAAGGGCGGTAGCACCGGCTAGAACGAACAAAGATGAATTTCAAAGTGTGGATTTTGATGAATTTCTTGCATATCTTTGTGGGCATTGCTATGTGAGGAGTTTCCTTGTTTTTGATTGTTGCAGGTCGACGATGTTTGATCATGGTGAGGCGAATGATGACCGGGACTAGGCGAGGAGCGTTGGAGGTCCAGACGGTCGGGGATCGTCGGAAGATGATCGGAAACGGAGTCATGGCAAGCCGTGAAGACAAGGAACAGATGAGATGCTAGCTAGACGCTGCGTGGATCAATGAGGACCATTGGATCTTGGTCTAGTTGATAGGTTAGCGGGTCTAGTTAGTGTGCTTTGAGAACCGTGCAAGAAAACCCATTATGTGTTGTGGGTTTTGGGTGAACCCTTGCATGGCTGGTTGAGTGGGTACATCCTAGCCCTTGATGGATGCTCTAAGGTTTAGAGGCTCATCCAAGGGTGGTAGGTGGCCCAAGAGTTGTATAAATAGGGGTGGAGGGGTAGCCTTCCCCCTTGAAGGTTTTGAGTTGCTTCTTTGAGCTTTGCCCACATCAAGTGAGGCTTTGTAAACCTTCCATCCAGAAAATACAAAAATTTTCTTTACCTTATTGTGAATTTAAATTGCGCATTTACATTATGTCTTTACTTTACGCAATTTAAATTCAGCATTTACTTTCCCGCATTTACATTCTCGCAATTTACGTTCTCGCAATTTGCATTTGCCTCACCTCATTCTAAATGCTGTTGTTATAAGATGTCTTGAGTGTGTTTATATGGTTTTACACTTCTCTTGCACCCTAGGATAGACTAAAGATCAAGTTTTCTATCAAGTTATCATTCTGTCCAGAACTTGTTCTTCGCGCAGCAGTCAGTCTTTGATTTTTATAAAAATATATAAAAATCCTTTTTGAGTTATTCTTATTGGAGAAGGTGCGTGACTCATATATCCATCTCTATAAAAATTTGTGAGTCCACTGGTAGCACCGTTTGAGCGCTATGAAGTGAAAACCGAGCCTCAAACTTTCTGATCGAAGTTCCTGACTGTCTGTAATACTTGATTTTTCATGTCTATTATACAAAGCTTTTTAACATGATTTTTGGTGAACTGTTTCACGACTCAACTGCTCATAGGGGAAGAAATTCCCAAAAATTTTATAGTAAGATAAACTCACCAACCACCTGCTCCAAGTGAGGACAATTCCTGAAAAATCTGCTTTTACTTTTCTGAAAAGAGACTTTGTTGTTTTTAGCTTTATCTCTTTTAGAAAAGAAGTCTTTGAATTAATTTCTTTTTGTTTGGACATTTGACAACCAGGATTGTGATTAAAACATCTCTAACATGGTTCATGGTTCTCAACCATGTAAGCTAGGGGTACACATAGTTGTCTAGTTGTTCGGGTTTTGGAGGGTGTGCGAATCTGAGAAGCACCAGTTTGAACGAAAATCTTTGGGTGTTTCAGATTTTTATTGCGAGATTGTTTGGAGTACTTTGAGTGGGGGGATTTTTATTTGGGATCATTCACCCCCCTCTGATCGCCATTTCGATCCTTCAAATACTATTGAAACATCAAGGTAAAGTATGAACTCCCCCTAAATGTGTGCATTCATGTACATATGGAATTGAAAACATTATGCACATCTTAAGATTTAGACTACGGTGAAGTTCATCCTTTATCTTGAATCCAAGGAATGCATCTAGAAATAATAGAGTTGTATTGGATGCATACCTTTGGGATTTTCATTTTTCAATGAGATAAGACTAATCAAAGATATACTCAATAAAATAGTTAGTCCCATATTTAAATTTATCAATATGATCATGAATATTATATCCAAGGAATGCAACAAGATATGATAATATGAACTCGAATGCATACCTTTGATATTTCCATCTTTTTCATCCAAAAGAGACTAAAGAGAGTTAAGCTCAACAAAAGAGTTAGTCTCATAAAAGGATTGTCATTAATTAACAATTGAGACTAATCAATATTATGATTATTAAAAGAGCTAGTCTCAATATTAGATTTGTCATTAACACCAAAACCAAACTAATGGAGCTTGAACTTTCAACATGTGAACCTTGATAACCATAGATTAAGGATAGACATTGCTTAATGTCATCAGGGTTATATGCGATTACATATTGATCATTGCTTAGCCATGCTTACTTAGCAACGTTGTAGATGATCATGATTAAAATTGTTTCCTGAGAATTTAATAATGTTGGATATGACACTGTTGGTTACTGGTATTTTGATTAAAAACCCAAAATTAAAACTATGGTTTTGATGCGGGTTATTATTGGCAATAGCCGAATGTGCAGAGGGATTTGCACGTAGTGTAGGGTGAAGTATCGCCCGTGTCGGATTAAGGACCAAACATAGTATTGTATGATCCAAGATAAATCCATACAACCACAAGTGTTGGGATGGGGCAGCCTTAAACCAATTAAGTTATCTAGTTTAACTTTGCACATTGGTAGGCAGGAGCTAGCAGAAGCATTCCTTTCTAGGTTTGCTTGTGAGGGGCTTCCACACTTCGGTGTGGATAAATGCATACCGGTGCAACGGTGTACGCCTTGCCATGAACAGAAACGTTGTGTTGTGTTACGTGAAAGGAACCACGTCTTGAGTGAGTGTTTCTGTTTCTATGGTGAGGGCTTAACATCCCGGGCTGGTGCAAAGTTAACCTAGGTAATGTAAAGGTTTTTGTCATGAACATTCTGGCCACACGCCAAAGGTGCGTGAAACATGCGGCAAAAAGAAAAGGCCATGACTTGTGGGTAAAGTTGTACACCTCTGCAGAGTGTAAATCTAATTGATTAGCCGTTGAGAGCATCTAGGCTCCCTATTCTTATCAATTATGCTTATTTAGGTTTTGGTGTTGATGATAAAAAAGGATACTAAGTAAAAGCCAACAAAAGTCAGATTTGATGATCAAGGCTAAGGTGTTTATTTCTAGTTTTGGCTTGGGAGTTGATTCAAGTCATATAGCTAGAATTACCGTACTATTAAGAGGGATTATACATAAGAAATGATCTTGGTTCATATGCAAAATCAATAAGATTACTTGGAGCATAGGACATTTCATATTTCTCATTCAAAATCCAAATCTTTACTTTCTTAGCCAAAAAGAGTTCACTCTCAGACCAAACATTTTGTCAAGCGTTCAAGAAATCAAAGTTCAATTCTAATCGAGCGCACACCATGTACGCCGGACCGACTTTTTCAGTCCGACACTAAGAGTTCTCTTCACCAAGCGCACTCCATGTACGCCGGACCTACTTTTTTAGTCCGGCGTTAAGAACTCTTCTTTGATTCTTTTCAACCGAGTGTACATCGTTTACGTCGGACCGATCTGAATTCATCCTTTAAATCAGTCTGGCATGAGTTATATTTTCACTCTAAATAAATTCCTAGTCTGTGTTAAGATTTATTTCACTCAGGAATATGAAGTTTGATGCGGATCAGAATTCTATGTGTACGCCGGACCAACTTTTTCAGTCTAGCGCAAACATACTTCACTCAGATAAAACCAGCTGTTTTCTCATGTACGTCAGACCAACTTTTTCGGTCCGACGCAAACGTTGTTCGCTGGTACTCAAATGGAACAAGGCATGTGTACGCCGGATCAAATTTTTCGGTCCGGCGCAAACATTGTCTTGCTGATTCCATATAAATCAAAGTATGTGTTCGACAAACCAACTTTTTCAGTCCGGCACAAACTACCTTGACTAGTATATTTACGACGGACCGATATTTTCGGTCCGGCGCAAATAGGTTATTCTGAGTACAATAATGCTTCTCCAATCCTATGTACCCCGGACCAACAATTTTAGTCTGGCGTGTGTGTATTTTGACTTATGACTCATACACCTCGAAATTCTTATAAAAAGGGTAGTAGTTGACCTACCCCATCTATCCTACCAACCCCCAACGGGCAAATGGCAGGTACAACGGTTATCTCTGTTCAGGCTCTATATATAGAACGCTTGGGTTCACAAACAAGATACAAGAGCTTTGCATATATACATCCTTGACGTCCTGAACACCGTTGACATCTTTCAAATCATATACAACTCTTTGATCTTTAGAATTCCTGAGTTTAATTTCATCAAAGAGTTTGAGCTTCAACTCAGAAAATCACAAACATTCATTCTGAATATTTAGAGATCTTGCTCCAAGCTAAGTCTAGTTTGCATCTAGCTACTGAATCAAGAGACATGATTTGTGGAGAGTCTATTACTCTTGGAATTAGCTGTTCCTAGACGGTTGGAGAAATTGTTGGTGCGACCAATCCAACAGAGATTGTGGAAGGCCACCATTGTTGTGAAAGGTTGAGACTCACCTCACTGGAGTGGTAAAAAAGTCAAGATAGTGGAAAACCAAAAGCCTCTGAGATTGGCTGTTTGGTGGAGCAATACTTCTGTAGAAGTGCTCTAACGGGGACGTAGGAGTTTGATCTCTGAACCTCGGTGAAAAAATCCTTGAGTCTTCTTGTTATTGGTTTATATTTGCTTGTTCCTCTTGTTGTCAAGTCCTCATTAAAATTCTTCTCTTTACAAATCTTAGTTGTATTGAATTTTATATTAATTGTTTCTATTACTATTTTTATTGAGAAAATTTTTTCATAAGAGACAAAGAGTTTTTAAAGTGCCTATTCACTCCCCCCTCTAGGACAACTTGATCCTTTCAAGTGGTATCAGAGCAAGGTTACCCCTTTAAAGCTTAACAGCTTGAGTAAAATGGCCGAGGGAATAGGATCAGCTACAGTAAGTGTAGGAAGGGTCCTTGTTTTTTATGGCACAAACTATGCTTATTGAAAAATTAGAATGAGGTGTTATCTTGAGGCCGTAAGTTATGATGTGTGGAGGGTTACAGAAAGACCTTTGTCTCCACGGGTCATACCTGAAGGGCAATCCTCATCCTCAGAACCTACACCTGGAGAAATAAGAAATTTGCAATATGATGCTCAGGCTAGAAATGCTATCTTTTCTTGCCTTAGCGTTGAAGTTTTTGATAGAGTTAGTAATTTGTCAACTGCGTATGACATATGGACTACTCTTCAAGAAATTCATGAGGGTACCTCTGATGTAAAAGAGGAAAGATATTTTGTTGTCAGAGAAAAATTTGATCGGCTCAAAATGCTTCCTCATGAAAATGCTAATGATATGTTCTCTAGATTAAACCCTATTGTAAATGAGCTTAAATGTCTAGGAACTAAAGTTGATGATGTTGAAGTACGCAGAAAAATGATTAGGGTTCTACCTCGAGCCTATCACAGCCTAATCACTTATCTATCCAATAGTGGTGATCTGAAGAAGCTCACACCCACTGAACTATCGGGCAAGATATCAACTCATGAGCTTACCTTGGGTGATGAAGTTGAGATCAAGAAGAAATCTATTGCACTCAAGGCCAAGGAGAAAGTACAAGATGACAATGATGAAGAAAAAGCTCAAGGAAGCTACAAGAGAAGTCATCGCAAGAAAAGCTACTCCAAGAAATATTGGAGAGGGAAGAAGAAGGCACATATTGGTGAATGGATCACTGATAAAGAAAATTCAAGTGAAGAGTCCTCCTCCTCAGATGAGGAGCCAAGGTCCAAGGGATTAACAGGGCTCGCTCTGGATGAATCTACACCACCTTCACCTTCTGCCTCTCTACCACTATGCCTAATGGCCAAAAATGATGAAGACAAGGTAAATGATTCTCCTTCGTATGAAGAGCTTGTAGAAATTATTAAAGAGCTTAATGATGCTTTATATGTTAAAACTGCTAAAGACAAAGCTCAAAAGAAAAATGCTACAAGCTTGATCAATAAAGTTGAAACTCTTGAATCTGACATCAAGACCATGCATGAAAAATATGATGTGCTAGAAATTAGTCAAAATGAGCTTATAGATAAATATGAAAAACTTTCACATGCTCATTCTGTACTAAATTCCGATCATATTCTTCTTACTGATTCTCATGATTCTTTAAAACCACACATATACAACTTGTTAAAGATCATGATGAATTACTTGATAAATACTATGAGCTGGAAATTGATAATGAAATGCAGAATAGCAAATCTAAAAATGTTTCATCTTGCAATATTTCAATTAGCTGTGATTTGCTGTCTGATGAGATGATCACTCCCAGCTCATCTAGCATATGTAGTAAAACTTGCAAAAATGCTTTGTATGCTAAAGAGCTCATGACAAAAAACAATGAGCTAAAATCCAAGGTAGCGAAATTTGACAAAGGATTAGAAAAATGCTTCCTTGGTAGTGCTACTCTTGATAAAATTCTTGGGGAACAAAAGATTGTTCTGGGTAAAAAGGGATTATGTTATAAAGCTAAATCTAAGCCCAGAAGGAATGAACAACCAAAACCCAAGACAAATTTTATCAAAAGTAGGACTCAATGTTGTTATTGTCATAACTACAATCATGCTTCTAAAGATTGCAAATTTGCATGTGCTTCATATGCTAAGGTTAATAGGAGATGCATGGTTGATGCACATTATATGTTGTTTAAGGATTTTAGGGGTAAAATGAATGTCAAATATGTTGGCCGCTCTAATCTGGATAAAAATCTTAAAGCTATTTGGGTGCCTAAGTCCTTACTTACTAATCCATTTGGCCCTAAAATTGTTCAGACTAACTCTAATGGACCCAAAAGTATTTGGGTACCTAAAATCAAGAGATAAACATTCTTTTTAGATAAATTACAAGAGTGGTGGCCAGCACTGGGTTATTGACAGTGGCTGCACACAACACATGACCAGCACCTCAAGGATGTTTAGCTCAGTTGAAACGAAAAATGATCCAAGTCACAAAATCACATTTGGAGATAACAGTAAAAGAAAGGTAAAGGGAAATGGTAAAATAGCTATCTCAAATGATCACTCTATTGAAAATGTATTACTTGTTGATTCTTTAAATTTCAATCTCTTGTTTGTTGCTCAACTTTGTGATTTAGGATTCCTTTATATCTTCTCCAGTGATGGAATAACAGTTCATGACAAAAATGAGAAGCTTACTTTTAAAAGTTTCAGATTTCAAAATCTCTACCTTGTTGATTTCAATTCTAACTCCTCATGCATTTCAACTTGTCTGCTTGCTAAAGTTTCACATGGTTGGCTTTGGCATAGACGACTTGGGCATGTAGGTATGTCTAATCTCAAAAGCTTTTCAAAAATGAGCTAGTAGTGGGCCTAAAGGATGTTAAATTTGAAAAAGATAAACTTTGCAGTGCTTGTCAAGCTGGCAAGCAAGTAACTAACTCTCATCCTTCTAAAAATATTATGTCCACTACTAGGCCTCTAGAACTTCTGCATATGGATGTTTTTGGTCCTACCTCATATGCAAGTATAGGTGGCAACTTATACTATCTTGTTATTGTGGATGATTTCTCTAGATTCACTTGGGTATTCTTTTTGCCAAATAAAAGTGAAGTTGGAAAAATATTTAAAACTTTTGCGAAAAGAGCTCAAAATGAATTTGACTGTCCTATAAAGAAGATTAGAAGTGACAATGGATGTGAATTTGTCAATACTAATATTGTTGAATACTGTGATGAGTTAGGTATAAAGTATGAACTTTCAGCCACATACACTCCTCAACAGAATGGTGTGGTTAAAAGAAAAAATATAACTCTAATAGAAATGGCAAGGACTATGTTGGATGAGTATAACACTTCTGATGCTTTCTGGGTTGAAGCCATCAACACTGCATGTCATGCAATCAACAGGCTCTATCTTCACCGACTTCTCAAGAAGACCTCATATGAGTTTCTGGTAGGAAGAAAACCTAATATCTTATATTTTCGTGTGTTTGGATGCAAGGTATACATCTATAAAAAGAGAACACACTGTGGAATATAAGAATCCGGGTACCCTCGCGATCAGCCCCAAAGACATCCGAGAGATAGGCCCAGAAGATATTCCCTACGTCAGACCCCACTGCCGTGCGCAAGGGGGTACATTCCATAGATTTTTGAGCATATATTTAGATATGATGGATACGGTTGTAATCCGAGTCATTAATAGGGTAGATAAAGATGTAAACTCTATCCTATTAACTGACTAGAATCTTGTAACCGATCGGAATCTCCAAACCGATCAGGACTCTGTAAGCCGCCCCACCCCCGCTATATAAGGGAGAGGGCGGGCAACAACATAGGTAGCGGATCATCCAAGCCTAGAGCAATCAAGTCATAGAGCATAACACACTTCATATCGCCCAGAGCATATTGCGCTTTGAGCAACCCCAAATCCAAGAGGTCAGCATAATTCCAGCACACAGGATTAGGGTATTACCTCCATTGCTGAGGGCCTGAACCTGTCTAAAATCCCTGTCTTGTGTGACCATTGAGTTTGAGATCCAGCGCCTACCTCATAAATTTATTGCCGACTACAAAAGTCGACAGTTGGCGCGCCAGGTAGGGGAAGCGCTATAATCTTTTCCCACAGACTCGATGGTAGCAATCGGCGGATTCGTCGCCACCTTCGTCTCCGGCCAGGCCTTTCGCTTTGGAAACCTAGATTTCGTCGCAGATGTGCGCGGAGAGCTTGTCTGTCTGGTCCAAAACCAGATCCGATCTGATAAAGATCAGGCCAACCCATCTCAGGTATGCCGCTCTAACTCACCCAGAAAACTAGTCGGCATTGTAAGGAGCTGCTGCGATTTTCGCGGCGTCTTCGCGATTGAGGAGCAGAGGACCGATCTCCATCAAGAAGACCAAGAAGCCGCAGAGGAAGATCGTCGGCGTAGGGGTAAGGATGTTCCAGCGCGGTCTCTTCAATCACGCGGCCGCAATGTCCCCGAAGATATCCTGTAGTCCAGGTTGGGAGATCAATCTGTCTTTCGCACACCGATGCAAAACGTCATCGCCTCCAAGACGCTCCTCGACACGCTAGATCCAATGATCGCAGCGGATAGCCCAACAGCCCCGATTGTGGCCCAGATCAAGGCCATGGTGACAGTGGCAGCAATCCAGCAGAACCCGGAAAAGCCGGTGGGAGAAGCACACTCGCACTCTCATGCGGCAACCCGAGTCGCCAACAGTCGGACCGCAACGGTCGGAATCTGGCGATCGGCACACACCACCACCGGGACGCCACGGATTCTCAGCCGTGACCTCCACCAGGACATCACAGCCAGGCGACAGGAGTGGGACGAGGAAGAAAGGCGTCGATGCCGCGACGACTACGAGCGTTTCGGCACTGGCCGCGATCGACGAAACAATCAAAGATATGATGACCGCGACGACCACCGTCGCCGAGGTGGGAGCGACGACGAACGCTGAGTCTTGGACTCGCCACATCGTACCCCACCCTGACGTGTTGATGACCATCGCCGAGCTAGAGGCTCACCACGACGGACTCCCCCTCGTCATGATGAGAGATCTATTGACGGGATCCGGGCCTTTACTCCTCGGCTGCACCGAGTGATATGGCCCAAAGGTTTCAATCCCAAGTGCATTGTAAAATTCGACGGGGAGCGGGACCCGGCAGCGTGGCTGCAGGTTTACGCCTTGGCAGTTAAAGCCGTCGGAGGGAACCAGACTGTCATGGTGAATTATCTGCCGGTCAATCTCACCCCCTCGACTCAAGCATGGCTCACGGGCCTCCCTGCAAACTCAGTGGACTCCTGGAGTGATCTTTACGATCAGTTTATTTCCATCTTCCAGGGCACCTACGAAAGGCCTGGCACTCCATGGGACCGTACCAGCTGCACCAGAAGAAGGACGAGACGCTGAGAGATTTCATCCGGCGTTTCATGCAGAAGAAGAACACTGTCAGGGACGTATCCGAGGCGGTGGTGGTGGCGGCCTTCCAGAACGGGGTAAGTGATCCTGATTTAATCAAAAAGATGTCCAGGAAGCCCCCGACCTCCGTGAAGGAAATGTTCGCGTTGGCTGACCGCTACGCCACAGCCTCAGATGCCCTGGCCGAACGTCAAGAAGATCGCCCGTCGCAGAAGAACAAAGGCGACAATCCCGAGTCCTCAAAACACAAGGATAGGAAGCGGAAGGGCGAAGACCTAGTTGCGGTAGCCGAGCACAACCGACCCCGAGCTGTTCGGAGGGAGGCACCCGACTACAGCACCGTCATGGAAGCAATCTGTCCTTTCCACTCTAAGGGAAAGCACGCCGCCAAAGAATGCTTCACTTTGAAGCGTTTTGCGTGCGAAAGTCACCGGCAACCGGCTCAAGCCAAGGGCGAAGCTGCTCCAGCAAAGAAGAAGGACCTCCCAAACGAAGAAGATTTCCAAGAACCCGAGCAGGAGCTGAACTACATCTACGGGGGCTCAACCGGATACAAGTCCAAGCGGAAGCAAAAGCTTGTCGCTCTGGAGATCAATGCAGTGGAACCGGCAACCCCCCAGTATTTGAAGTGGTCCGAGGTCCCGATCACCTTTGATCGCAGGGATCACCCCAACCGGGTCCCACATCCGGGACTTTCGACGACATGAGCATTCCCCGCTCCGAGCTAAGGCCGAGCGCCCAGCCGTTCCATGGAGTGATCCCCGGGGCATCCTCGTTCCCACTCGGGCAGATTTCTTTACCTGTTACATTTGGCACCAAGGATAATTTTCGGACTGAATATATCAATTTCGAGGTAGCCAATTTCGAAACGGCATACCATGCTATCTTGGGAAGGCCCGGCCTAGCCAGATTCATGGCCATGCCGCACTACACTTACTCAATAATGAAGATGCCGGGACCTCGAGGAGTCATCACGGTCCGTGGAGACATCAAGCAATCCTTGCAATGCGACCGAGAAAATCATGAACTCGCCGAGTTGCAGGAAGCGTGCGCCGAGGCGAAAAGTATCCAAACCGAGGCTGCCACGTTGCAAGATGAAGGAGACGTTCCAGCAAAAAAGCAGGCCGCCTTAGAAATCAAGCCAGGCGAAGGAACCAAAAGAATCATTCTTGACCCGTCCGACACGTCTAAAACGACTTTGATCGGGACAGGGCTCGAAGACAAATAGGAAAGCGCACTCGTCACCTTCCTCCAAGCCAACAAGGACATCTTCGCCTGGAAGCCATCCGATATGCCAGGTGTACCAAGGGAGGTGATCGAGCACTCTCTCCACGACGACGAGAAGGCGAAACCGATCAAACAAAGGCTTCGGCGGTTCGCTCCAGATCGCCAGAACGCCATCAAGCAGGAGATCACCAAGCTTTTAGCTGCAGGTTTTATCAAAGAGGTGTATCACCCTGATTGGTTAGCGAATCCTGTATTGGTTCAAAAGAAAAATAAAACTTGGCGCATGTGCGTTGATTATACCGATCTTAACAAGGCATGTCCAAAGGATCCCTTTGGGCTGCCCCAAATCGATCAGGTGGTCGACTCGACCGCCGGGTGCGAAATTTTGAGCTTTCTCGATGCCTATTCAGGCTACCATCAGATTCGCCTAAAGGCGGAAGATCATATCAAGACCTCGTTCATCACGCCTTTCGGTGCCTTCTGCTACACCACGATGGCATTCGGCCTGAAAAATGCTGGCGCGACTTATCAACGCGCGATACAGCGGTGTTTTCATGCCCAGCTCGGGTGCAACGTGGAGGCATACGTGGACGACGTCGTGGTGAAGACTCGGGAAAGGAAGGATCTTATCACCGACCTAACCGAGACATTTGAGAGTCTGAGGACCTTCAGCATGAAGTTAAATCCCGAGAAGTGTGTTTTTGGAGTATCTTCGGGAAAACTGCTTAGGTTTATTGTATCTCAGCGAGGAATCGAAGCCAACCCGGAGAAAATCAACTCCATATCAAACATGAAACCGCTGACTTGCCAAAAGGACGTCCATAAACTTACAGGGTGTATGGCCGGGCTCAGCAGGTTCATCTCCCGACTGGGTATGCGAGGAATGCCATTTTTTAAACTCCTCAAAAAGCAAGACAAGTTCCAGTGGACGCCGGAGGCACAGCAAGCATTTGAAGATCTGAAGACCTTCTTAACGACACCCCCGGTTTTGGTCTCACCAATGCCGGAAGAACGTCTGTTACTCTACATCGCGGCAACAACTCATGTAGTCAGCACTGCAATCGTTGTAGAGAGGGAGGAGCCGGCTCACGTGCACAAGATCCAACATCCAGTCTACTTTGTTAGTGAGGTCCTGAGTGAATCCAAGGTACGATATCCACAAGTGCATAAATTATTATATGCCGTACTTCTTACATCTCGCAAGCTCAAGAATTATTTCCAAGAGCATGCCATTTCGGTGGTCACCTCCTTCCCGATTGGGGATATACTCCACAACCAGGAGGCCACTGGGAGAATTGCCAAGTGGGCAGTTGAGCTTGGGGCCTTCGATATCCTATTCAGGCCTCGTACTGCCGTCAAATCTCAAGCGCTCGCCGACTTTACGGCCGAGTGGACAGAGCTTCAGAACCCGACGACTACCAAGGAACTCGAGTATTGGACAATGTACTTCGATGGTTCCCTCATGCTCAGCGGCGCAGGGGCTGGTATAGTGCTTATATCGCCAAGCGGGGAAAGGTTGAGATATGTCCTCCAAATATTTTTTCCCGCATCAAACAACGTCGCCGAGTATGAGGCACTCATTCACGGACTCCGTATTGCCATATCCCTCGGAATCCGAAGCCTGGCGGTTCGCGGAGACTCAATGCTCGTGGTCAACCAAGTGCAAAAGGAATGGTCATGTATCGAAGACAATATGGCAGCCTATTGCCAGGAGGTACGCAAGCTAGAAATCAACTTTGATGGCCTGGAGCTCGTTCACGTGCTCCGGCGAGACAACGAAGCAGCCGACGAGCTGGCGAAGATGGGATCCTGCCGGTCCAGAGTACTCGTGGGAGTTTTCGTGGAAGAAATCCATAAGCCCACGGTTAGCACCCGGCCAAAAGCTGATGCTCCAGTAGGGAAAAGCGAAGAAGCGGAGGTCTTGTTCATTATCCCAGATTGGACAGCTCCATACTTGGATTACCTAATGAAGGACAAGCTACCCGAGGATCGTGTACAGGCCGAAAGGATAATGCGCCGAAGCAAGAATTATGTGGTCATCAGAAAAGAGCTCTATCGGAAAAGCTCCTCTGGCATACTGCGACGGTGTATATCGGAACAAGAAGGGAGAAATCTGCTCAAAGAAATCCACTCGGGAATTTGTGGGAATCACGTGGCATCATCAACCCTGGTCGGTAAGGCTTATCGCCAAGGGTTTTTCTGGCTGACCGCTGTCACAGATGCGGAGGACGTCATCCGGACATGCGAAGGATGTCAGTTCTTCGCATGGCAAATAAACAAGCCAGCACAGGAATTACAAACCATCCCGATCATGTGGCCATTTGCGGTATGGGGGCTCGACATGGTGGGACCTTTGAAGAAGGCTCAGGGAGGCTATACTCATCTCTTCATAGCCATCGACAAATTCACCAAGTGGATTGAGGCCAAGCCAGTCGCCGCCATCACGGCGACAAAGGCCAAATAATTCTTTCACGAGATCGTGGTTAGATTCGGCGTACCCAACCGAATCATCAAGGATAACAGCACTCAATTCAGAGGCGGGATATTTCAATACTGGTGCGAGGAACTTGGCATAAAGATTTGCTTCGCATCAGTTGCGCACCCTCAAAGTAATGGGCAGGTCGAACGTGCCAACGGCATGGTATTACAGGGCCTAAAGGCAAGAATTTTCGATCGGCTAAAGCCGTATGCCACTCGGTGGGTGAAAGAATTACCGTCGGTACTCTGGGGGCTGCGAACAACCCCCAGCAGAGCAACCGGGCAGTCACCTTTCTTCTTGGTATATGGCTCCGAGGCAGTCCTCCCTACCGAGTTAGAATTCGGGTCCCCACGGGTCCGGAGTTATGAAAAGATTGCCTCGGAAGAAAGTCGGCTAGAAGACCTTGACCGACTGGAAGAGGCCAGGGACGTCGCAACGATTTAGTCGGTAAAGTATCTCCAAGACCTACGGCGCTATCACGGTCGCAGAGTGAGGAGCCGCACATTCTCCAAAGAAGATCTAGTCCTCAGAAAGAACCAGAAGTGCGAGCATAAGCTCTCCCCAAGCTGGAAAGGCCCTTACATCATCGACGAGGTGGCGCGCCCTGGGGCTTACAAACTCAAGCGAGAAGACGGCACAGAAGTCGGCAACACTTGGAACATAGAGCAGCTACGTCGCTTTTTCGCCTAAACTTTGTAAATTAAATTGTTCCTTTGGAAATGAAGGAATCGATATTTAAAGATATTTCTTAAGTAATTTCTTCGATACCTATGCGTCCGAGTTCTTCTCTCCTACGATTTCAAGACTTTGAGACATGCATCACAGACCATGCCACAGAGTCTGGGGGCTGGACTACTCGGGCGCGATATTTCGAAATTACCCAAACAAAGAGGCCGACCCAAAAGAGTCGAGCAAAAAAAACACTTTTATGCATTTGAAATTTACAGGTCTAAAGTCTCTACAATAGACGAAGAGGTGTCCTTGACCTCCTCCCATAGCTCGGCGGCTCGATCCTCATCTACGTTGCAGGCGAAGCCTTCCTTAACGGCCTCAAGATCCACTCGGGGATAAAGCGACTTGGTGATCGCCAAAGCTTGGCTGGCACCATTGGACGCCATTTCCTTCGAGAAATTCTTGAGCGCCACAGGAGCTTTCTCACGGTAGAGATGACACGGTCCTTGTTGAGTGGCCTCGCCCCTGTGATGAAGCGAACTCAAGAACGACTTGAGGCATCCCGAGCTCGATGCAAAAGGCCTCGAGGGCTTCGACCTTCGTTGAAGACGGCGATCGCGCTGCCTTGAACTTATAATCATGAACAAGGCATTAGAAAAAGCGACAAACAAAGACAGGTAATGCCGAGTTGTAGGAGTCACCTTCAAGCTCCTTCTCCGCCGCTCTAGAGTCTTCAGCTTTGTCGCCTTGGAGCCTCGCAACGGCGGAATCTCGAGCTGACATGAATAGAGGAGGATCAAGAAGCCGTATGATCAGGTGGAAGCGTGAAGGGGTTCCTAGAATAGCTACCTCTAAGGGAGCCAATGACGTCCAGCTTCTCCTGGCGCAAAGCATTTTGCTTCTCTCGTGACGCCTAGACCTCGAACCGGAGGGATCGCAGCTCGGCCGCACGATCGGCCTTGACGCGTTCCAAGTCGGCCAAGTATTCTTGGCGCGTCCGATTTCGAGGAGCATCTTCGAAGTAATTGATTTCGCCAAAGCGCCCCATTTTCTCGCAATTATCACGGCAAAAGATAAATGCATGATGAACGATGAGTCGAATGCGAGAATTGTGGAAAAGTGCTTACCCGGGCCGCACGTGCACAAGCCGCGGCGTGGGAATAGAAATCGTTCCTCTCTTTTTCCTCCTCCTCGGATCGTCAAGGAGCTTCAAGCCCTGCTCTTCATCAATACATGCAGCCTCCGTTATGAGCCAGGGGCGAGCAGGGACTGGCGGGACTCGGTGAATCTCTTCAACCTTAGGGGATGGGCAGGAAATCGGCTCTTGAGCGGCAGGGTCCGGCACCGGAGCGAGAGGAGTAGGAGACGGCGCCGGAGGGAGGGAAGGTATTTCGGTATCCCCGAGTGCTGTCCCCACGATCGGAGAGCAACCTCCCGGGGGCTCAGCGACTGCAGGGGCCGTAGACAGCATCCCAACAGGAACTTCAAGCGAAGGATCCCTACAAGAAGAATTGTTAGCAAGCCATCGGAGCAAGACAAATAGAAATCGGCAGGGTAACCAACCTGTCGGACTTCTTCATTTTTATTGGAGGCTTCTTCCTAGCGGCTGATACGCTCCCAAAAGAACCACTCGGCGCCCAGGGTTCCTTCCGAACGCTTGAGTGCTTCGGCAGTGGACTTGGCAGAGACGCCGACTCGCGCAAAGAGGAAGCCGAAGGAGCCGGGACTCGCGCCGAAGGGTCCCGGATCTTGGGACCGCCAGCCGGTAGGCGGGGCTTCACGGGGTCTTTGTTCGCGGCCCTTTTTCCCTTTTTTGCGGCAGATCTCTCGGGAGAGCTCGCCACCGCTTGGGAACCACCCACACAAGTGGGCATCTCTAAGAGGCGTCGTTCAAGAAGGCAATGCGATCCTGTGAAGAAAGGCTGAGGGTTAAAAGACACCCCAAGACGAAGATAAGAATCTCTCGAATCAGCTCACCTCAGGAGGGGGGTGTGAAGCAGTAAAAGACTTCGGGCATCTTACGGAGGGAACGTCGACGCTCGGGATGAAGAATTCGCCGACCCGAGCGAATATTCGCTCCCTAGAAAGCTCATCGGGCCGCTCCCGGGTCGGGTCGTCTTTCCCCTCGTACGCGAATCCTAGGTGAACTCGCAGTTTCAGGGGCTGAATCCGGTGGGCGACGAAGTGCAGGGCCAGACCCACCCCTGTGAGACCACTCTCCTTCAGCTTTTCGATCAGTGCCAGAAGGTCATGAACCTGATCCATATCGGCAGATTTAGGGGTGGATGTCCAAGAGAGAGATGCCTTAGGACTACGTCCGCCAAAGGAAGGAAGGGCAGGATCAAGGTTGACGCAGTAGAACCACTCATGATGCCAACCCTTATTGGAGGTTTTGGAAGGAATTGCGAAGTAATTTTTCTTCAGCCCTTCGCGAAGCTGGAATTCGGCCCCCCAATGACCTTGGGGTCGCTCTTGGAGGGGTAAGGTTTCAGGAGTTAAAAATGGCGGAAGAGATCAAAATGAGGGCAAATGCCTAGGAAGGCCTCACAAAGATGAACGAAAAGAGAAATCTGCAGGATTGAGTTGGGATTCAGATTCACCAATTCGATCTCATAGAAAAAGAGGAGGCCACGAAGGAAAGCGCAAGCGGGAAGGCCCAACCCACGCTGGAAGAAAGATTCAAAGACCACTAACTCTTCAGGGCGAGGAGTGGGGACGGACTCACCAGCGGCCGGGCGGGCAGAGACCAAGACCAAATCAGGGAGGATCCCGTCTTCCACCATGGACTGCAGCCTCTCTTTCGTCATCATCGAGGTCGTCCAATCTTGCGGCGAAGGCGGCAAGGAAGAAGAAGACATCTTTGAAAAAGAAGTCGGAAAGGCAAGGGAAAAGAAGGAGAGAGGGCGCAGCAAGAGAATGAACCGTCGGGCGCCGTACGGCCTAAACCTTTTAAAAGGGGAGAATTGGGACTTCGACGAATCAGCGGAGAAAAGATTGCGAAGCGTTGCGTCTCTCCAGGATTCCCCATAAATGATTTGCAGGCCTGTCGTTTCAACTCATAAAGTTTGACAGAGTTTGACCGAGTAAAATTGGGGCACGTCGCTTTGTGCGATGGGGCATTTACTCCACTTTCCGCTCTAAGCGGGGCGTGGGCGATCTCCAAAGTGGATAAAACATATCTTCTCGCGGTACGCCCCACGCTGGGTCACAAGGTGGTTGCCGTTTGCATGCGGAATCATCATGTATCGCGAGTCGAGCTTAAGCAGGCACGGATCCAAGGGTGTGCCCCATGAGGGTCGTGAAAACTGTGCGTCGTATTAAACGAGTACGGACACCTTTGGATAAAAACGTGATACGCTCCAAGAGAGTCTAAGCCGTATCTGACATCAGTCGGGAAAGGGTATCACTCGACCAAGAGCCACGTAAACATGATACGCTCCAAGAGAGCCTGAGCTGTACCCTACACCAGTCGGGTACAAGTATCACTTGACCATGAGCCAGGAGAACCTTGATACGTCCCAAGTCGGACTAAAACTATATCTTGCAGCAGTCGAATAAGGGTGTCGATCGGCCAAGAGCCACGATGCGCCCCAAGTTGGGCCTAAGTTATATCCGACAATCGTCAGAGGTGGATATCATTTGGCCTTGAGCCATATGGACGCAGACGTCGTCGGAATCAAGTAACATGCGAGTTCTGAGACGCCCTAGAACGGGTCTAATCCATAATCAAAGGACAGACAAGAACTTCATGGACAAAAGGTACTTCTTTATTATATACAAAAAGTTCCCTATGCATTACGCCTAGGAAACTATTACATTTACAGGAGAGCTACACTTCCCCGTGGCGCACCCGGCCGAGCGCCTCGACAAGAGCTTCCCTTACCCTGTAAAGGGCAGGGAAGACCTCAAGGAATGCGTCAACGGCCGCGTAGTCGCGCTCCACCGCCTTCTCCTCAAGCAGCTCGTCCACGGCTCGGTCGAAATCCTCCCAGAGCTCAGCGAGTCTGGGGTGCACCTTTGCTTGATGATACCACCGCGGCATGACATAGGTAAAAGCTTGAGGCAGGAACGTGGAGGGCAAAGAGCGAAGGGATACATCCTAGAAGCGCTGGTTTGCCTTTTATAGCCGATTTGGTGAAATTGAAGTTATTAAGCATCGGAAGCCGAAGAGGTTTTGAGTAAATGCAACTTCAGAAGATGAAGAGTTTTTCAATAAAACAAGTTGACACAGAAAATCAAGGCGACCTCGAAGACTGTCCGGTGATTATCCACGAAGAGAAGTAAAATTTCGAGCGTAAGAAATATCCAATTTACATTTGAAATACGAGCGGAGACCCGTAAGGCTGCTCGCAGTAGGCATGCCCGATAGAAGATTATGCTTATTTGAAGTAAAAGTTTAAGGTTATATTCGAGTCCTTCATAATTCGTTCGCTATGAGAAAAAGCCTCTCAACCGAATGGAGGAACCAGTCGGAAGCTCAAACAAAAAGACCAGGACAGCAACTCAAGCAGAAATCGGAAGCATAGCGATCGGATCATGAAGCACTCGGGGGCTACTATGGAATAAAAGAATCCGGGTACCCTCGCGATCAGCCCCAAAGACGTCTGAGAGATAGGCCCAGAAGATATTCCCTACGTCAGACCCCACTGCCGTGCGCAAGGGGGTACATTCTATAGATTTTTGAGCATATATTTAGATATGATGGATACGGTTGTAATCCGAGTCATTAATAGGGTAGATAAAGATGTAAACTCTATCCTATTAACTGACTAGAATCTTGTAACCGATCGGAATCTCCAAACCGATCAGGACTCTGTAAGCCGCCCCACCCCCGCTATATAAGGGAGAGGGCGGGCAACAACATAGGCAGCGGATCATCCAAGCCTAGAGCAATCAAGTCATAGAGCATAACACACTTCATATCGCCCAGAGCATATTGCGCTTTGAGCAACCCCAAATCCAAGAGGTCAGCATAATTCCAGCACACAGGATTAGGGTATTACCTCCATTGCTGAGGGCCTGAACCTGTCTAAAATCCCTGTCTTGTGTGACCATTGAGTTTGAGATCCAGCGCCTACCCCATAAATTTATTGCCGACTACAAAAGTCGACACACACTTAGGTAAATTTCAAAAGAGGTTGGATACAAGTATCATGATAGGTTATTCTTCTAAATCTAAAGCTTATAGAGTGTTTAATAATACAACTGGGTTAGTAGAGGAAACCTATGATGTTAAATTCGATGAATCTAATGGCTCACAAGGTGAGTATGAGAATCTAGCTGATGTAGGTGAAGAAGCACTAAAAGAATCCATGAAGAAAATGGAAATTGGTGAGATTAAGCCCAAAGAAGACAAAGATGATCTACCACCAATGTCCACAATACCAAGATGGATCACAACTTAAAGATAATGAAAAGAAGGATGAAGGACTGAATTTCATAAAGAGCCATCACACCATCACAAAGGATCACCCTGTAGATCAAATCATTGGTGAATTTAATGAAGCTCTGAAGGATGCTGACTGGATTGTGGCAATGGAAGAAGAGCTTAACAACTTTGAAAGAAACAAAGTCTGGAACTTAGTGGAAAGACCCACAGAACATAATATCATTGGAACAAAATGGGTTTTCAGAAATAAATAAGATGAAAATGGTGTGGTCACACACAATAAAGCAAGGCTAGTAGCTCAAGGATACTCTCAAGTTGAAGGTTTGGATTATGGAGAAACTTATGCACCTGTAGCTCGACTTGAAGCCATACGGTTCCTTCTAGCCTTTGCTTGTCATTTCAATATTACTCTTTTTCAAATGGATATTAAAAGTGCTTTTCTTAATGGAATCATTGAAGAAACTGTATATGTTGAACAACCTCCTGGTTTTGAAGATGTGAATTTTCCCAATCATGTATACAAGTTATCCAAGGCACTATATGGTTTAAAATAAGCCCCCAGGGCATGGTATGAGCGCCTTAGAGACTCTCTACTAGAAAAGAATTTCAAAATTGGGAAGGTTGATCAACCATTATTTCTAAAAGATTTCAATGGTACATTAATGATTTGCCAAATTTATGTTGATGATATTATCTTTGGAAGTACTAATCTATCTCTATGCAAGGAATTCAATAATCAAATGGCTAAAGAATTTGAGATGTCTATGATGGGAGAGCTTACATTCTTTCTTGGATTTCAAGTCAAGCAATTGAAGGAAGGAACTTTCATCTCACAAGAAAAGTATACTAAAGACCTTCTGAAGCGCTTTAATATGGAAGAATGCAAGCCTCTTAAAACTCATATGGCAACCAATACACATCTTGATCAAGATGTGGGAGGTAAGTTTATTGATCAAAAGTTATATAGATCCATGATAGGTTCTTTACACTACTTGATAGCATCTAGGCCAGACATCATGTTTAGTGTTTGCATGTGTGCTAGATTTCAAGCTGCACCTAAGGAAGTGCATCTTAGTGCAGTAAAAAGGATTTTCAGATATTTAAAGCATACTCCTTGTTTTGCCTTATGGTACCCAAAAGGTGCATCTTTTGAACTTCTTGGCTAGTCAGATTATGATTATGCCGGTTGCAAAGTTGATCGAAAAAGCACTTATGGGGGTTGTCATTTACTTGGAAGATCTTTAGCATCTTGGTGTTCAAGGAAACAAAATTCAGTAGCACTTTCAACTGTTGAGGCTTAATATGTTGCTACAGGCAGTTGTTGTGCTCAAATTCTTTTTATTAAACAAACCTTTTTGGATGATGGCATTAAGTTTGAAAATGTGCCTCTGTTGTGTGATAATGAAAGTGCAGTGAAAATAGCCAACAACCCAGTCCAGCACTCTAGAACTAAGCATATTGAAATTAGACATCACTTCATAAGTGATCATGTTGCTAAAGGTGACATTATGCTTAGTCATGTCAGGACTGAGGATCAATTAGCTGATATTTTCACTAAACCACTTGATGAGGCCAGATTTTCAAAATTAAGAAATGAACTAAACATTCTTGCGTTTTCAAATATTGCTTAAATTCTTTGGAATAACATACTAAGGGGAAGTCAAGTCTGCTTGCCATGCATATCTTGCTACCCATATATGAACAAAGCAATTACTGGTGCTGAAATAATTATAAGACTATATTCTGAAATAAAAAGGCTTACTCAACAATTTTTTTGTTTGTAATAAAATTGCTGCTGAAAGCCTTCTCTTCCTCTATTGCTATACTATACTTTTCTAAAACACAGTAATTAGGTTAAGTAAGTGTCTGAAGGAAATACTTATACAAAATATTAAAAACCTAAACCATTCAGCACATGAGTTCTCTCTTCTTGAGCTTGAGTTAATCATACTCATGCTCTTATGAAAATTAGGGCTCATACATTCCCATTTGAATCCAAAATCTTCTGAGTTTATTGGTTGATTAATCTTTATATTAAGATTATTCTAAGATCCCTCTACAAATTTGTGTGTTTTCTTAAAAGAGAGATCTCAGAAAATCTTTAATTATTTATATCTGTATTTTCAAGTTCAGAACTTTGTCTATGTACCACGGACTACTGTCTAAACCAAATCGAGAGTTTTCCAACTGCGGCAGACCAAGTATGTCTTATACGGACTCGGTCCGGCACAGATGGAGAGTCATCAGGACTCGGTCCGGCGCAGATGGAAAGTTATTAGATTTAACTGAAAAAAGCATTCCAGGGCACGTACGACAATAATTCTGTCATATCAACGCTTATCTTTTTCAAATCATGTTCATCTCAAACTTCTAAAAATCTTATCCTTGTTGTTCACGTCAAAATCTTTCCTATTCTTAGGACTTATCTCTGCTAAACCTGTCCAAATTTGGTAACCATACTTCTTGGATTCTCTGACTCCAAACACCCCTTCATAAAGAGATCTCCTTCAAACCGGCGATTCAATCGTTATTTCCCCATGTTTTTTCAGACTCCAAACCATCGCAATAACTTCCTGTTTTTATTCCTCGCAACTTGCGCTATTTATACCTCCATATTCTTCAGAAATTTCTCATGTTCTCGTTGGACTGTGAATTGCATGATCTCAAGGGTGTCGGAGACAGGATTTCACGTACTAGGAGTTAGTGGAACTGAAGGGGCCGAAGTCATGGAGCTCGTATGTAAGAATGTCGAATGAGAGGATGGCCATTAGTGTTGTTGGCGCAAGCATTTCAGAAAGTCCATGCCGACCATGCGATGCAGGAGGAAGTTGTTGGTGATGAATTGGAGGAAGTTTGAGAGAGCAGCCGAACTGGAGAATGCTTAGTGAGGCAGGATGTTAGTTCGGGTCAGGAGGGAGTGCAAGGCGAGGAAGTTGATGTTCCAATGCCAGAGGTGCAGGAACCAATGAGTGTGGCAGATAAGAGAGAACATATTGAATTATTGGTGCAAGCGATGGAGGCAGAGAGCCAGGACTACGAGGCTTTAAGTAATGATGAAGACCTTGAAGATCCTTTCCCTGCGAAGTGGGATGAGTGTCAGTTCGATAGGCTAGTGATCAACGAGGGCGAATACTTCGCATGGGAGTACGATCGGAATGAGGTGAGGCAAGGTGCAATTTACAAGAATAAGTTTGAGGTTCAGGAAGCAGTGACAACATGAGCAGTGTCACTTCAGTAAGGAAGAGGTGATGGCAACTTGGAGCGCATAAATTAACGATATTCGAGTGGTGGGTTTGTTCACGGAGCATCATAGTTGGGAGGACACACGGTGGATTCTGGATGTCAGTAGGCTAAAGGGCGTAGGACGGCGGCAGACAAGGTGTATAAGGAACGACATGGATGCTGTAGAAAGTGGGTATCGTGTGAAGAAATGTTCAGTTTGCAAGGAGACGGGACACACTTTCAAGTATTGCCCAACAGTTCAGAGGCCGTGAAACTATTGTATGGACTTTGCATGTGAAATTATTGTATTTAATTTGTATGTCAATTTAGTGTATCGAATTCGTATGCCTAATAAATGTACGGACTTTGTACGTGTAATTATTGCATGCAATTTGTATGTCTAATTATCGTATTCAGATTTTACGTGTAATTATTGTATTCAAATTCTATTTGTAATTACTGTATTCAGTTTGTTTGTATATTCGAATTCGTACTAATATTAAACTATTCAATTGCACTTTCAACATTTTGAAAAGAACAGAAGCGAATGATATCTGACATGTGCCAGGATGTAAAAATGTAAAAGCTCCAAATTTTCGGTCTGAACTTGGACACTCAGTTAACCAAATTTATAGCGCAGGTCTTGGTTAAACTTACTGAGAAAACTGCTATCAGAGCACTCTATTTTGCCCACTTTGCTCAAATAGCACTAAACAATTTGTTTGGACGACTTTGCCCCTTCCAGCTTCTTCACCCGTGAGCCCCCCTCACCATAGCCGCCGCCTATAGGCTCACCTTCTCCTCCGATCTGTTAGATATAATCTTGACATTGGTTAAGAGATAAGATTTAGTTTGTTTAGGAAGATGAGATTTAGTTGTTTGGTTGGTTGAGTTGGTGTTTGCACCAAGATTTGGCAGGTATGGTCAAAATCGGCAGATTTGAGTCAACAGAATATAGCCGATGTTTACCTCGGAAAGATTTAAGGATGTTTGGTAACTGCAAAATATGTGAGGAAAGATCAACTGGATTGAGGCCGATACGAATCATTTTCTGCAAACGTGTTGTAATAGGACTCGATCGGCCGATGGGTATAAAAGATGGACGTGGGCAGACGAAAAAACAACAATACAACCAATCAACTCGCATCTACTTTTTTCAGTCAACTAGGGGTAGTTTTGTAATCTAGATTCTCCTGTAACTCGATTTGATCAATAAAAGTTGTGCATCGCCGATCATCGATCATCTTTTGTTACGCCAATCAGGTTCAATTTTCTCTGATCTTGTTGTGCATCGCCTTCGTCAGAGTTGATCTACCTTTATCCTCTGATTAGCCTTAATCAGCTAATTAGATTTACCCTTACTTTTGATTTAATCGGCTTTCAACTGATTAAATCTGAGTTGATTGTCCCATAGGATTGGCTTTATGCTTATTTCATTTTTTCTTACCGATTGAAGGATCAAATCGGTTGGCATGCCACGGACCAACTTGAACCAGGTTTTTGTTTGGTGTGTTGTGGTCAATAAACCCTACATCAAGTTTTTGGTGCCAACACACTCTTAGCACGCCCGGTGGGACAAAAAGGATGTCTTCTTCTGGCAAATCGATTCCGTCGTCTGACCTCAACACCGAAGCCATAATCGTTCCTACATTGGACGAGTTGAGGCCAGAACAGCATAAAGAAATCGAAGATCGGAAGGCCGCGTTGGAGGAGATGATGCTGGGTTGATACCAAAAAACCCGACGCGGCATCACTCAGAAAACCGCATTGCCGACGGTCAATGCCCTCGGCGACGCAAGGATCACTAATAGCCCGGTAAGTCAATACGTGCCTGCGCAAGCAGAGTTATCGGCTATGATTGAACAATTTCATGCCTTGATCAATCAATCATCGACTTTAGTCACTACTCTCAAGCCGATGATTGCTAATAGCGTCAAAACTATTGCTCAAGAATTGGCTTCGTCTGGAGTCCTGTTCGATCCACTGCACACTTTACCAAACTACCCTTTTTATTCAGTAGCATAAAACACTCAAAACCAAGGCATTGGTGCAAAACTGACAGCTCCAATTCCATCAATGATGCCAACTCAACCCACGGTTATACTATCGTGGGAAACTCATCCTAGCGAAGTAGTGCATTACCAGGCATACACTGATGCCGTCAAGTTGAATGTGTCAGCTAATTTGCCACCGTCAGCTCCGTTCTTCGCCTTCCCACAATCGGTCCCACAGCCGATTGAGTCTAATAGATATTGTTAGCACCATGAGCCGATTCCACTCAGGAATCCGGTTCTGCACAAGGTGGTAACTTATACAGAACCCTTCGTCCCGTTGCCGAAGCAGCCGATTAGGAGAAGCGATGGGTATGATCAATTCCCTCAACATCTGTCGGCTCAACCTAATCGGCAACCTGAGCTTGCACTCGGAGGGCAGAATGCCAGTTATGATCATTGGCGGGTCCCCGATGTTTCGTCGGCTAGTAATATTAATTGGGCTGACCAAATTTCTGCCGAGTTGAGAGATCAATTCAGCTTATAGCCAAAGGGTAGAGTCATCGGCTATAGAAAGTCGTATCCTGATTATATAAATCGCATGACATATACACATAATTTTAAAGTTCCTGATTTTGCCAACTTTTCTGGGGATGATTCAGTTACAACTTTAGAGCACTTCGGACGCTTTATTGCTCAATGTGGCGAGGCGGCTTAGTCCGACGGGCCAAAAATTAGATTATTCCACTTGTCTCTATCAGGAGCTGCTTTTACTTGGTTTACTAGTTTACCTCCAAATTCGGTTCATTTTTGGAATGATTTGGAAAGCCGATTCCATGAGTACTTTTTCTCCGGCAGTCTGGAACTCAGGATTTCAGATCTAAGATCTATCCGACAGAAATTTGGGGAATCAGTAACTGACTACATTAAGAGGTTTAGGGAAGTTTGAAATCGATGCTTTAGTGTTACATTGCCTGATAATCAACTGGCTGATTTAGCTTTCCAAGGGTTAATTTCCCCGCTTAGGGAGAAGTTTGGTGGGTAGGAGTTCACTAACCTAAGTCACCTGCTTCATCGTGTGTCGGCTCAAGAAAGCCGATATCCTGATAATAGGGGGTTCCGAGATAAATTCAAGGCAAATGGTAACAGAAAGGAAAAGGATAAGGCCAAGGTTAATATAGTCGATTATTGCTCGAGTGAGTCCTCTAAAGAAGATGAGGCAGAGGTGAATATAGCTAAATGGGTCAAGGGTTCCAAAAAGTCCTTGGTCTGCTCATGGTTTAAGCCGACTAAAAATAAGTCAGAGGTCAAATATGCGTTTGATGTGTTCAAATGTGATCGTATTTTTGATTTATTATTACAAGAGAAAATAATACGATTGCCTGAAGGGCACGTCATACCATCGGCTGACGAGAACAAGAAGCGAATGTATTGCAAATGGCATCATTCCTTTTCTCATAATAATAACGATTGCAATATTTTTCGCCAGCAGATCCAGTCGGCTATTGAGGATGGTCGGCTAAAGTTTGCAGATGAGACGACCATGCAAGTGGACGTTAACCCATTCCCCATAAACATGACGCAATGTTCACGCAAGGGGAAATAGCCTATGCACGATGAGGGATCGAAACAGACTCGACGAGTTGATGTTCGACCGACCTCGAATGATGACAAAACCTTGAAGATCACGATTGGTTCGCTACAAATAGAAGCCGATCACGAAGGCAAGACCTCAAGAATGGTAAAGCCAAAGGGAGATCCGCAAGTTGGTCGATGGTATAAAGCCGAAAGATCGTCGTTGCAAAAGCCGATCAACAGGTCTGGGCCAACGTTTTCTCAATTATTGGAGAAATACAAAAAGATAAATTGTTAACCCCGATATCCTCCTGTCGGCCAGTCAAACCTATATTGGCCAGAGAACATGGAAAAGGCTCATCGAAGGTTTCCCTTTTGGCAGTTTTGCTGGGAAAGGGGAATAGCACTGCCATCACCATACTCATGCCCGATGGAGCACTATCCCCGGGACGATTGGCCAAAACGATCGGTTAAAGATCGATTATCCGGGCCGATACGGGATCATTTTAGCAAGACTTACAGAAAGCCGATTCGGGAAAGGATTTCTCTACCAGATCAACCTAAGGTACAGGTGGAGGAATCAAGCTCTGCGATGAAAGAAAATATGGCTGGAAAAGTACGTAAGCCGATCGAGCCCAAACCAAGATGGTGCCCATTGGGTCTTAGCCGATCACAACGCAGACGACTTCCGAGGCTAAGGACTCAAGAAATTAGAGAGGCCGAACAACAAAAACAGAGAGACCAGACGTTCAATGAACTTCATCCAATCAAAACCATGAAGAAAGAATGGAGGAGGAAAGATCAGATTAAAGAAGAAACAGATTCAGCTGATGATTTGGGTTCGCCCATGATTCGAGACAATACGCCTCCAATCGACATCAATATGGTGTTCACGCTGCCAACCGAGTTCAAGATCAAAACTGAATCAGCTAAAGAAACCTTTGCTCAGCTGTGTTTGGGTGATGAAGACGCAATATTTGAGAAACCACGTGATGCTCACTAGCATCTGAAGCCATTGTATCTGAAGGGTCACATAAACGGCAAGTCGATTTCCAGAATGTTGGTGGATGGGGGAGCAACTGTCAATCTGATGCCGTATAACACCTGCAAAAAGCTAGGTAAGACCGACGAAGACTTAATCAAGACTAACATGGTGTTGAACGACTTCATAGGGGACCCCACCGAGGCTAAAGGCGTCATGGTCACGGAGTTGAGTGTCGGCAGTAAAACGTTGACGACTGCTTTTCGTTATTGATGCCAAGGGCAACTACAGCGTGTTACTTGGACGAGACTGGATACATGCGAACTGTTGCATCCCGTAGACTATGCATCAACTGCTTGTCCAATGGAATGGAGACGAAGTAGAGGTCGTTCTAGCTGATACATCGGCTCATATTGCTATGGCTAGTTCGGGTGCGAATTGGCTACACAAAAAGGCTGAATGTATATCGGGTAAAGCACTGGACGATTGTGATTTTATTTGCATCGGTAAAACATGACTTATGCCGATCAGTGTCAAGCCAGGCACATGTGATCGGGCGAATGAGGTTTTGCACCGATGGGGTCAAAGCAAGTGATGAGAGTTTACAAGATAAAATGCAAAGCTATCGACAAATAACATATAGCTATGAGGCCATCGAAGATTTCTGAGAAATCGAAAGGTTAGGCCAAGGATTTACATCGACAGATCTACTTGAGGAAATCGACATAGGAGATGGCGATAGAAAAAGACCAACTTTTATTAGTGCAAGGTTAGATGCAACATACAAGGAAAAGTTGGTTAAAATTCTTAAGAAGTATAAAGATTATTTTCTTGGGAATACTATGAGATGCCTGGCTTAAGCCGGTAACTTGTTGAATATCGGCTACCTATTAAGCCAGGATATCAGCCATTTTAACAATATCCCCGACGTTTTAATCCGGCGTTGTATAACATTATAAAGGAAGAAATAGAGAGATTATTGGAAGCCAAGTTTATCAGGCCTTGCCGATATGCTGAATGGGTCTCTAATATTGTTCCCGTTATGAAGAAAAATGGCAAGCTCAGGGTATGTGTCGATTTTAGAGATTTGAATAAAGTTACTCCAAAAGACGAATATCCGATGCCAATAGCCGATATGCTTATCGATGCTGCATCAAAAAATAAGATTATCAGCTTGTTGGATGGAAATGCCGGATATAATCAAATATTCATGACAGAAGCTGATATTCCAAAGACTGCTTTCAGATGCCCCGGCGCTCTAGGGTTATTTGAGTGGACATTTATGACGTTCGGTTTAAAAAATGCTGGTGCGACTTACCAGCGAGCGATGAATCTAGTCTTTCATGATTTAATCGGCCATATAGTTGAAATTTACATCGATGATGTTGTTATGAAATCTAAAGATGATTTACAACATCTGACCGATTTAGAGACCATTTTCAATAATACGAGAGCGCACGGCTTAAAGATGAATCCTTTCAAATGCGCGTTTGGCATATCTGCTGGGCAATTTTTAGGTTTTATGGTCCACAAGAGAGGAATTGAAGTTAATCAAGAGAGAGTTAAAGCCGTAGCCAAAAAGAAACCGCCATAGCCAAAACGAAACCGCCTACATGCAAAAATGAGTTGCAGAAGTTGATCGGCAAAATCAACTACTTACGGCGGTTCATCTCGAATCTTTCTGGTCGGATTCGCGCGTTTACTCCATTGTTAAAATTGAAGGACAATCAGGAATTCATTTGGGGAGCCAATCAACAAAAGGCTTTCGACGAGGTTAAAGAGTACTTGACTAACCCTCCAGTATTAGCCACACCACAAAAAGGGATTCCGTTCAAGTTATACATATCGGCTGAAGAAGAAACGATAGGAGCGGTTTTAGCACAAGAAGTCAATGACAAAGTGAGAGTGATTTTCTATTTAAGCCGACAATTGCTGGGTGCTGAGATCAGGTACCCCTTCGTGGAGAACTATGCTTATCCTTATATTTTGCCTACACAAAATTGCGACATTATATTTTAGCGTCAGCTTGCAAGGTAGTTTGCAAAACCGATATTATCAAATATATTCTATCAGGCCCAATTTTACGAGGTCGACTTGGAAAATGGGCTTCTGCCTTGATAGAGTTCGACCTATCGTATGAATCGGCTAAAGCGGTTAAAAGACAAGCAATAGCTGATTTTATAACAGGACATGAAACTACTGTCAATCTAGTTTCCGTTGCCCCTTGGCAGCTATATTTTGACGGATCGGTGTGTCGAGAAGGTAATGGCATTGGTATAGTGCTCATTTCTCCTAAGGGACATAACTTCGAGTTAGCGTTTCGGTTAAATAGCCGATGCTCCAATAATCAGGCAGAGTATGAGGCATTGCTTAAAGGCCTGCAGTTGTTGGAAACTATCGGGGCAAATGATGTGGAGGCCTATGGTGATTCCTTATTAGTCGTGTAGCAGATTAAGGGAGGATACCAATGCTACGATGAGATATTGCGTAAGTATTTGGGACAGTGTCTTGATGCGTTCAGGTCGTTCACCTCATTTTCTATTGGTCACATTCCCTGAGAAATGAACAACAAGGCTAACTTTTTAGCTCAGCAAGCATCAGGTTACAAAGATTTTAGCCGATATCCAATACCCAAGCCGATTGACAAAGCAATAATGTGTGCTAATATTGTCGACTGGAGAATGAAAATAAAAGAATACCTGATTGATCCATCTAAGCCAACAGAACGCAGAGTTAGGCAGCAAGCGTTAAAGTATGTTGTCTTAGATGAGGTTCTGTATTATCGGACATTAGAAGGATTGCTACTGAGGTGCCTTGGAGCCGATGAAGCCAAAATAGCAATGGGTGAAGTGCACGAAGGCATTTGTGGGTCTCATCAATCGGCTTATAAAATGAAATGGATGCTTAGACGCATAGGGTATTTTTGGCCAACGATGTTGGAAGATTGCTTCCGATATTATAAAGGGTGCTAGACTTGTTGGAAGTTTGGCAATGTACAACTCGCGCTTGCATCGGCTTTATATCCGATCATAAAACCTTGGCCGTTCAGAGGATGGGGAATAGATGTAATCGGTCAAATATTTCCCGCATCGAGCAAAGGCCACAAATTTATTTTAGCCACGACCGATTATTTCTCTAAGTGGGTTGAGGCTATACCCCTCAAAAGGGTCACAAGTATCGAAGCTATTGGGTTTGTTGATGAACACATTATCCATCGGTTTGGAATACAACAAATAATCACGACCGATCAAGGTACTGTGTTTATGTCCAATGAATTTTAGAATTATGCAAAGAGCCTGGGAATCAAGCTGTTAAATTCATCACCTTATTATACTCAGGCTAATGGACAAGCCGAGTCATCCAATAAAACTTTGATTAAACTGATTAAAAGGAAAATCGATGAAAAATCGAGGAGTTGGCATACAACATTATCAGAGTCACTATGGGTTTATCGGCTAGCATACCATGGATCGACAAAGCTTTCGCCCTATCAACTAGTTTACAGTCAAGAAGTCGTTTTACTAGTGGAAATTAATTTTGACTCTATACGAGTGGCTAAACAAAACGGTCTGTCGGCCCAAGATTACAGTGATTTGATGATTGAAAACTTAGATGACTTGGCAGAGTTACGTTTGTTTACATTGGATCGGCTTAAGAAGAATAAGATAAGAGTCGTAAGGGCATATAATAAAAAGGTGGTGCCTAAGTCCTTTAATGAAGCCGATTTAGTTTGGAAGACCATACTGCCCATTGGTTCTAGAGATAACCGATTTGGGAAATGGTCGCCTACGTGGGAAGGGCCGTATAAAATAAATCGACCTGTTGATGGAAACTCCTACATACTCGAGACGTTAGAAGGAGTTGTTTTGCCTAAGGCGATTAATAGGAAGTATTTAAAGAGATACTATCCTAGCGTCTGGATTGGAGCTTAGTCGACTTAGAGGAAATATCGTTTTGAAAAGCCAAGTTAACTCGTTGCGGTTGATTGGTTAAAAGGAGGTGGATTACATAGACAAGGCAAGTACAAAATCGGTTAAACAACCGATTATAAAATTAAAAGTGTTATAGAGGTATTGTTCCAAAAGCCGAACATCCAAGTTTTCATCATAACAAGATTAACATTGAAGGCCAGAACCATGAAGTCTTGCGCCCAGAGCCGACAAGGCGCCCGTAGCCTTGGCAATGATGTCCTGCACCTCGTCGACTATGAGTTGGTCTTCCTTGGCATTTCCGGGCACGAGAGTTACCTTAGTCGATTATTTCTTCACGCTGACTACGGCTATAGCAATGCCAAGCTTTTGCTCCTTGATGGCTGATGAAGTCTTCTCTATGATTTGTTGGCCTTCTAAGATTTGTTTTTCCGTCTTGGCCAGCTCTTCCATTAGAAATTTCTTGGTCGATTCAAGCTTCATAATAGTCTCTTTGCTAATCTTGAGCAATTGAACATCAGTGTCGAAACTCAGCTTCTTTGCCTTAGCATTGGCCACCAACTCATCCAAAAGCTTTTGGTCGGCCTCTTGTGTTTCACGTTGGGCGATTCTCACCTGGGCAGCTTCCACTAATGCCTTCTTCCCATCCAAATGGCAAACATTTAGCAGTGCCTCCATCACCTTTGGGGGCAAGTCAGCTTCAACGGCTGCCATGGCATCACGAATTGGCTGGTTGTTGGCAAGAATCTCCGATTGAGGCTTCATTACCAAGTCAAAGAGCTTGTCAAGATGCTCTTGCATTCCAGGAGCTGAGGTCACTACAACCGACGCTTCTTTAGAGACTTCGAGGATTTTTCTGATTTCCGCATCATAATCATCTGTAGCCATTATCTCTGGATCGCCTAGATCAGCCAAAGAGAAACCCAATAAGTCAGTTGGGTCAGAAGATTCTAAGACCGTAGCGACTGTAGGGGCCGGTGGCGTCGGTTGAGAAGAGGGTGCTGGAGGCCCAACGGAGATTGCAGGCAGATCGGCTAAGGTAGCAACTGCTTGTACTGACGCAGTAGGCTGAAAAGGAAACAAGAAGTGAGCTAAGCCGATGAGCTGACATACTCATGGGACTCCCAAAGATTCAACCCACCTCTGCGATAGCCGATGCACATGGCGAGCTTTCACCGCTTTGCTCTTGAGGCTTGGGACCTCTTTTAGCCTGTGCTTTAGTCGATTTAGCCTTCTTCTTCTCTAAAAAAGATCGGCCAATGATGAGTCTCAAAAGAGATATGAAAGGAAGACATGTGATCAAGATATGCTTACTCGGTTGTTGTTTCTTCTCTATATCCGATAGCGATGGGCTTTGGATGCCCAGAGTGCCAGAAGTATATCCTGTTAGACCAGTCAACTAACGTGGCATTTTGCCTTGGCCACTGCCTGATTGGCCGGAGATCGGCTTCTTGCCAGCAGTTGGTCTACAAAGTAAGGATAAAAGCCGATTAGATGAAATTACTTACAATAAAGATTATGGGTTAAAAGGAATCCGATTTAGTCGGTACCTCGCCAGTAATATCTATTTGGTTCGTGTTAGTATAACTGGAGGATTTGGATTCATCACTCAAATCAGTGCTAGAAGGTGCCGTCGGCTCAGGTAAATTTGGAAAGAAGATATTAATAATGGTCGATGACGTCCGTTCCAAGAAAAGCGCCTCCGCAATAGAAGACCATCATGAGGTGAAGCGACTTGACCGATGGGTGTTCAAAAAGAAGTGCGGCAGATCTTTGATCTGGAAATCATCAGCTATCTCTAAAACAATGTTAGCTGCTACAATGTTTTGTACTCTGGCTCTAAGTTGAATCCGATCAAGGAGTTGAAGACAAGGGATGACTTGGCCGAAATCCAACTGCCGAGCATAGGTTGAAGGGTGATAAAGCTCGTACGATGGCTGAAATGTTCGATTTCTGGTATTGAAGCCGACGTGCAATATGCTAGGGGAAATGAATGTCTTGTAAAAATCCAAGGTTGATGAAGGCATCGAAGAACTGTCGGCTTCCAGATGTAAAAATGATGGCCACGAAAAATTGGCCACGCTACTATATCTGAAGAAATCTTGTTAACCAAAGTCATCAGTGCTCAATTGAAGGAAGAGTGATAAATATTTTCTCGAGCCGATCGGTGTAATCTTTGTCTCATTCCCAGAACACATGATATATCTCTCCCCATATGATCGGGTAGCTCTAAATTGAGGGATGGCATTTTCTGCAAAGTCTTCACGAGGAAACGTTGTATCTTCTGACTCTAATTCGAAAGATCGGTTGAACAAGCAGTAAAAACAGATCTGGATAAACCAAAGAGGGCCGCCTACATTGCCAATGAAGAAATTGGTGAAGCCTGTAAACAGTCGACTCCTTATTGTATACATCATCTGATAAACTGCTTGTAGCAGCATTCTGCCTAGGGCAAGCCGATGTCCTTCCACCAAGCGCTCTGCTATCAGTTGATACACTTGTGTCGGCCCAAGAGAAGCACTACAACACAGGAATCTATCCAACCATAAGTTCAAAAAGCAACATGCTCTTCATCCAATACCGGTCCATTCACTATATTGTTATTACCGATGTACTTGCTCCATCCTTCGCCTTTGGACTGGATCAGCTTATACCTCGGCTTGCCAATATAAGCCGATATTTGTTCACCATCCGGTCTAA
This sequence comes from Otatea glauca, assembly GCA_036346275.1. NCBI lineage: Eukaryota > Viridiplantae > Streptophyta > Magnoliopsida > Poales > Poaceae > Otatea > Otatea glauca. The sequence continues at coordinate 92,903,593 of CM070715.1, forward strand.
GGCAGCACAGCTGAGCCATATCTAGAAGGGTTGAGCCAACAAGACCAGTGCGGAACATGAAAGCATTAAATGTGTCCGACTAGAAATAGCAGGTCGTGGCCACTAAGGGCTCATTGGCTTCTGGATTGGCTAAAGAGAGGGGGAGACACTCGGCTATACCCATCCTTTCCCATTCACCCCTTTTCTGAGCTGCTACACGGATATACCAAGACCTCCACCCTTTAAGCGCTGTCGGCTAAGCTCTAAAGCTTTTGTTCCAACCTTCTATGTTGTATCCGGCAACAGATAGAGGAAGGCGAAGAATTTCATCATTGATAACCGTATCGGCATCTAGGTTTCCTACCGGTCCTAGATAAAATTGGTTGTTGCCATTAGAAATTGGGATGAATACCTGAGAAGGATCCATTCAGGCGATGTTTGTAGGAAGCCGATCAAGGGCAGAAGATGGTGAGCACTGAAGGGCTTGATGACTGAAGAGAAGAAGCCGATTGCAGACAATTCAAAAGCTTGGGCATGTGAAAATGATAGTGTGGAGGCTGCATATTTGTAGCACGGTGAAAATTTGAAGAGGCGGGAAAAGGATCTCAAAGGACGTGAGCAGTTAAAATGTACGATGTGTGTATCGAGATTTTTACAGTGCCATTAAAGCAATGGTTACTGCTGAGGACTTCCTAATAAGTCGATATTATGCAAAGTCAATGATTGAGATTTTTGGAAGATAACAAGTTATCTCCAAAAAATGGGAGGCATATGTTTGCACCAAGATTTGGCAGGTATGGTCAAAATCGGCAAATTTGAGTCAACGTGATATAGCCGATGTTTAACTCGAAAAGATTTAAGGATGTTTGGTAACACTGCAAATATGTGAGGAAAGATCATTAGCTTCACCAAGCCAAGCTCGAATAGCTCGCGAGCCTAGTAGGTTTATAAACTACTTGTTAAATATTATTATATATTAACTCTTACCAATCTTACTTTAAGCCGTGCTCGAGTTTGAGTATTTTTTATTGTTAAAAAATAGTGCATATTGAATTGTTTATTGTTACCAAGTTTACTTGAGCTGATTCGAGCTTGGATAGAGCCAAGCTCAAGCTTGGGTCTAGACTCAGACCCCAACTTGAGTTTGGCTCGAGCTTTTACTGAGCTTGAACCTGGGAGACCAGGCTCACTTGAGCTCGGCTCATTTATAAGCCTGCGCGCGCGGACGGTTGGATCTTCCCTTCGTTGTGATCGGACGTCAATAATCTTGCCGAACCTCAACTCAATTTCTTAAAACCATAAGGGCCTTTATGCAAAAGTACCGAACTCAAGAGCCTTCGCTCGGTCACATGCTGGTTCAATCGAAGCCTCGGCGTGATTTCGGAAATCTCGAAGTGCCTTTTGACATAACCGAAGACGTGGATGCTGTGGGAGCTCGGGGATTCCTGCCACTGTAAGTATAGTGATATGATATAAGTATAGTGATATATATATATATACTAGTATAGTGCCCGTGCTAACGCTACGACGGCAGTACACCCGTTTATCAATTAAATAAGAAGATAAGTATGAATATAACACTTAATAATAAATAATCACAGTGCCCGTATGCGAGTACAAAAATGAAGATATAACACTCAATAATATTTTTCGCTAAACGTTTCCCGTATGCTCTTAAGACTTGTTCTTATGTCTTGAGGGATGTTTTCTGCGCACTCATTCCACTTGTATTTTAGTATTTCAATTAAGAAACACTTCTTGAGGATAGGTGAACCCTGTAAGTACGTTGTAGAGCATCATCAGTATAGATCTACTTTACAACCTTATAAAAAGTGATTAATAAAATAGAGAGTACCGACCATACAGATCCGTGCATGACCATTCTAGATGTGCATGAACTTCATGACAAAATAACCTGTCAAGTTCCTGCACAACATTTAATTGCTACATGTAAGTACACAAAAAATTAACTATTTACTAATCATGTGTAAATAACTTACCGGTCTATTGTTTTTGGAACATACTTTGGAGCTACAATACGCCAATCATAGATATCATCGTTCCATGAGGGATTTACTATCCTTATAGCGCGATCGAATATTATACCAATTTTTTGTATTCTATCAAGATAGTAACTGGATGGTTTATCCGTTGGAACCCATCCGGGTAGAGGTGTTGGATCAATAACGGAGATAACCTTGTCCTTCATGTCGAACGATAACATGTTGAATCATCCTCCGTGATAAAAAGGCAGCATAATCTACAAATATAGACATTATATCTTTTGCACACATATATAACATAATAAAGCGTCAAACAATTTATTAAGCAAAGCTTACCATTCGGCATTCGACAACGCAATTCCGGCCTCGTGCCAAGCATCAAATAATTTTGCAAGCTTCTCATCTTCAACCTTGACACGAAACTTATGGTACCGTCGGTAATTACAAAGTGGTTGTGATAAATTAAAACATTAAAAAATAGCCAGTTGATTATTGCATAATGTGTACATATATAACGCAAAAATATGAAAACATACGCAGAACTGTAAATCTAGGTAGTGGCATATGGGATCCCTAAAATACATGGTTTCATCGCTTGCGAGCATGCGCACCCCTTCATTAAAGCAATCAATGTCCATAGGTTTTCTACCATCAAGTATTTCTTGGAGTTTCCCGCTGCGACTGCGCGCTCAGGGTTGTGCTCTTGGCACGGCGATGAATCGGATCATGAGCGGGGCCATCACCATGTCCTTCATCTCGCTCTACAATGCCATCACCATCGCCGAGAGCTTCTACCTCTACGCTGGCATCGCTGCCGCCGGGTGGATGTTCATGTTCTTCTTCCTGCCGGAGACGACGGGCAGGACCTTGGAGGATACTGTGAAGCTCTTCGGCGGTGGTGATGGCCAGGAAAAGGAAGATGAACGTGAGGAAAGTTGGTGAGATATTATCAGAAGATCGGTGCACATGCATGAATGGAAGAAAATTAAGCGCGCGATTCATGGTACTGACTGGTATGGTAAATATTGAATCGAAATCAAATGGGTTTAGATTTGCAACATAATTTTCTTCCATTCATGCCGCCCGCCATGCGCATCAGCACCTCCGTGCAATCCACGCGCCGCACGTCCCACCCCTCCAGCGTGCTCATCCTCCTGATCTTCTCCACCTGCACGACCACCAGCCCGAAGGTGTTGCCCTTGATCTCCTCCACGTACCGCGCTTGCCAGCATCGCCTCCGCGAGCGCGGCGTCGACAGCCTCCGCTGCCTCCCGCTCCGCGCGAAGGTACGCGTCCATCTCCGGCAGGCCGATCGCGCGACGCAAGCCCCTGGTGTATTATTTTTTTTCATACAATTCTATGGAGTATTATAGAGCGCCTCGTATATTTGTTGTGATTCTTCCATATTTATCCCGCGCATGCATGCACAATCTCATGCATTAATTGACGTTCAACCTTCCAATAGAGTTCAATGGTTTGGCCATAATGATGCATGCATGCATGATGTGCCGCATGCATGCACGATTGCCTTTCACAATTAGTAGTCTTTCCGTTTCAACCTTTCACAGCCGGCTTTCCGTTTCAACCTTCCAACTTTAGCTGCTCGAGTTTCCTTCTCCACGTCGTGCTCGTCTTTTCCCGACGCCACGCTCGCTGAGCATGGATGCTACGGCCGAAGACGAGCATGACGCGGCGGACGGTGGTGCGCAGGGCACGGCGGGCATGGGAGAGCATGCCGTGGCGCACGTTGCCGAGCAGGACATGGATTTCTCTCCAAAACAACAGGATAGAAACAATTGTTTAAATCGTACCACTGTAAAGCACATGGTATTATGGTAATGTAGCCTTTCGCCTGTAACAGCTCATGAGCGATCCCGTATTGCTTATCCTTTCTCTCGCTCTCTCCTTTCAGGCTTCCAATGCGAGTGAATCTACCAGCACAACCGATGTGTAGAACGCTGCGAGTGGGTGCTCCTCCTCCCTGGTTGCGCCATCTCCGACGCCTTTGCTCCCTGGATCCACGACCAGACCTACCTCTTAAAGCTGCTACAGGTGCGTTTAGATTCGTTTATCTTTATCATTTTTTGTTTATTCGTTTGATTGGTTTGCCAAAATTTAGTGTCAAAGAAAATTTTTGTTCGCTAATTCACTTTGTTTTTTCGGCCAAATTCTAGATTAATATATCGCTTATTGTTGTTGTAGAATATATGTATTATTTGCTTAGCAAAACATTCAATTTATCAGTTGTGGATATTACTTGATAGGCACGATAATTGCATTTCATACACACATTCCTTATATAATATTTTTCGCTAAATAATATTATGGCGGCGGTACGTGAGCGTCTTGTATAGGATGTGGTGCACATGCATGAATGGAAGAAAATTAATTGCGCGATTTATGGTACTGACTGGTATGGTAAATATTGAATCGAAATCAAATGGGTTTAGATTTGCAACATAAATTCCATATATATAGTTCAATTGGAATATATGTGTGGGCTCTCCTGTTGTGGGCCACATGAATGAATGAGTTAGACACATTAAACAACGGCCATCGGATGTGGGTGAGTAAAACTGAGGAAAGATCTGAGACGTTCATTTTGATGAATGCAAGTTTCTGGGGACGTATAGATATATCCATGCATCGCCATGGTTAAATTTCATTCCTCTGTACCTCCTCCTGCACGCGTGCGGGCTTAGCATTTCTTGCCGACGCAGCAGGTGAGCGTGCCGGCGAACCTCGTCATCACCCCGACGTAGCGGCCGTTCTTCACCTGGATGATGTCGAGCTCTACGTACTCGCGCTCGTTCTCGCCGCCGGACTGGTTGAAGAAGGCGTCGTTCAGGAACAGGTCGTCCTGCGACTTCCACACCCAGTCCTTGTACTCATTGTACTCCGTGTACTCCCTCTTGGTCACCTACAGATGTACGTGTCGTGTACATAATAACATAAACCACCATTAGTATTAGTCGCCGTCATCGACAAATCGATTAAGCACATTAATTGATCGAGTTCTGCCAAGAACTCTACCTCTTTAAGGTTGATATCGTCGCTAGCTCTGAAGCGGTTGCCCTGGCTGATGATGGTTGGGTTCATGTTGCCGCCGATAGCGTACATCAGCCAGTGCGTGTAGTCGTTGTTCACGATGTGGAAGAATCCGTACCGGCACCTGCATGCCATGATCGATCGATTTTCAGATGGCAATGTATATGATCAATAGCTGATCCAAATGAGATCCGATGACGGATTGACCTCCATATATGAGAGCGCACAAATCAAATGAGCATTTTGGCAAGAAAGTTAATTTTTGGGTGAGGTTAGTTGTTTGGTACCTTGGCATCCTCTGGATGAGTCCTTTCCCGAAGTGGTTGAAGGCGACCGTCACCTGCATGATCTTGTCCTTTGGGGTGTCATCGTGTCCACCGAATAGCATCACCTACCGATCGAAATAACAGCAAGAAACTCTATGAATGACATTAAGATATATCTAGGCAACAGATCAAAGAGAAAGGCAATCGAACGGTGTACAGCGGTGCGTAGCGTACGTGGTCGTGCTTAGTGAAGTGGCCATTGGAGATGGTGACGGCAGTGGAGCCGTCGATGACGTCGATGAGCCCGTCGAAACAGTTGGACATGGAGACGTGGTCGATCCAGATGTCGCTGGAGCCGATGACGGAGATGCCGTCACCGTCGCTTTCACCGCGGATGCCCAAGTGGTGCTTGGAGTCCCGGATGAGGCCGCCGGAGTGGGGCACGGAGTTGTGGATGTGGAGGTTGTGGATGATGACGTTGTTCACGGCCTGGACAGTGATCTGCGCGCCGGTGATGTGCACGTGAGCATCGCGGCCGTCTATGGTCGTGTCGCTGGTGACGATGAGCTCCTTGGTGAGCTCGATGACCATGTCGTGCGTGAAGATGATCCACAGCGGCCGCTCCATGATGATGCCGTACCGGAGCGTGCCCTTCTTGGGTATGATGAGATTGAGGGCGTCGTCGCTAGGGTCGGTCACGATGTAGATCTTTCCGGCGAGCCCGCCCGTCGTCTTGTGGCCGAAGCCCATGGCGCACTTGGCCAGCCGCTTGCGCCGGCTAGCCCAGTTGGCGCGGCAGCGCCAGCACCGGTTGATCGGGTTGGTCGCCATGCACAGGCCCCTGTACCTGCTCATTAGGGACCGCCGCGTCGTCGTCCTGCGCGTGCATTAATCCAAGAACAAATTAACCATGCGTTGCAATCAGAATCAAACAGCGTTGCATTGCCATGCTCCTGGGGTTGTCATTGGCGTTGGTGTATGCACTCACTTGAGCACGTCCTTGTTGAAGCTGTTCAAGGCGGCGACGGGATCGCTGACGTAGACGGCGCGGTTGTACGAGCGGGCCTCCTTGGTGCGTTTCGCCCAGTACTCCTCATCGGCGGTGGTGTTGGGCGTGTGCGTAGCCGCGGCGGCGGCCATCGCAAGGACGTAGAAGAGGATGGGCAGGGGGCTCCTCACGAGGGAGCCCGCCATGTTATTGGCGACGAATGTACAGATAGGTGTGCGAGCCCGGTCGGGCGCCGGCTCACCGCGGGGCCTCAGGAAGTATGATTTCCTGAAGTTTTTTAGACTCCCCGGGCGAATCGGACGTCAGGGTACCCGGGCGCGGTGACGTGCATGCGGCAGCTTGTGCACATGCATGAATGGAAGAAAATTAATTGCGCGATTCATGGTACTGACTGGTATGGTAAATATTGAATCGAAATCAAATGGGTTTAGATTTGCAACATAAATTCCATATATATAGTTCAATTGAAATATATGTGTGGGCTCTTCTGTTGTGGGCCATATGAATGAATGAGTTAGACACATTAAACAATGACCATCGGATGTGGGTGAGTAAAACTGAGGAAAGATCTGAGACATTCATTTTGATGAATGCAAGTTTCTGTGAACGTTTTGCTGGGTGCATGAATATTGGGCCATCTCTAATGAGATGCATTATTTAGGGTGGACGTAGGAAAAATTGCTTAGGTGCATTATAAACGGGTATAGATATATATAGCCATTTTAAATATATAAAAAAGAAAAAAAGAAATAGAGTGCGCGAGTCAGCGCCACCTCACCATGTTGCGAGCGTAGCCCTGCTGCTTGTGAATTGTGATCATAGAGGAATTCAATTTGAGACGATTAGATTTTTTTCCTCCTCCCCTTCCCCCTACCCCTCCAAACCCTAACCGCCGCCCAAATCCCACCATGACAGGCCGCACCTCCTCGCTGACCGCCGGCCTCGGCCGCCGAGGCCGAGGCCGAGGCCGTGGCCGTGGCCGTGGCCGCCCGCCCAAGAACTCTCCCTCCGCCGCGCCGCCCGCCCAAGAGGAGGCTCCCGACGCCGCTGCGCACAACCAAGGTCCTAGCCTACCTTTCTCTTTTCCTTTTTTTCCCTCCAATTTTCGGAACCCTAACTGTTCTGTTCGGTGTTGCTGTGCTCCTTCGCCAGATGCCGCCGCTGCCACTGCGCCAGATACGAAGAGTAAGGCGGCGTCTCAAGGTACCAAAGATACAACCTGTTCCTGGTATTATGTTTCTTGTGGTGGCTGATTTAGTTCTCGTTTTAACCATTTGATGAAATGAGATGCCATGCCAGGCTCAACAGCTGTCAAGAAAATTGGGGACCAATCAGGACAGCCAAGAGAGGCCGACCTTGATAATAAGCAAGTGAAACAGGAGGTGGTGGTGGATGACGAAGCTAAGGATATGGCCGTCCAGGATGCTGCTCCTGCACAACAAACGCAGGATGCAGCAGTGGCCAACGTGGGCGAGGAAGAGGCAGAGAATAAATTAGCAGAGGTGAGGGAGCAGGAGGTGGAGGGTGGTAAAGATGAGAGTGCAAGTGAAAATGCAGCGAATAAGCAAGACAGGGAGACTGACCCTTTCAACAAACGAGAAATGGATGCTGAGCAAGAAGAGGAGGATCCCGAAGAGGTGGTTTTCGAGGAGCCTGTGGGTGAAGGGCAGGCTGCAGGCAAGGACCGAGGAGAAGGGGAGGATGGTGCTAGGGTGGAGGAGGATGAGCAGATGGTTATCTCAGACATGGCGAACAACAGGAAGTTGAAAAAGGAGCTGGAGATATTTGTGGGAGGGCTGGACCGTGACGCTGTCGAGGAAGATATCAGGAATGCATTCCGACAGGTTGGGGATGTTGTGGAGGTCCGTCTCCACAAGGATTTCTCGACGAACAAGAATAAGGGGTTTGCTTTTGTGAAGTTCACGAGCAAAGAGCAGGTGGCTCGGGCGCTTGCTGAGATGAAGAATCCTATGGTAACACCTCAGCTCTCGTGACATACTAATTTGAGAAAATTGTTAGAATGCAGTGTGTTTTTTGATGCGACATCGTTGTTTGCATGATCTGATATGCCTGCAAATTTTCTTTTACTGCAGATAAATGGCAAGCGCTGTGGCATTGCTGCTAGTGAGGATAACGATACACTTTTCTTGGGCAACATTTGCAATACTTGGACAAAGGAAGCTGTATGTTTTCCTCATATATGAACTTGTGAGCCCATAAATAGGGCAACTTGATAAGTTTGCACCTTGTATTTTTCAGATTAAGAGAAGACTGCATGACTATGGGATAGACGGAGTTGAAAACTTAACTCTTGTTCCTGATACTCAAAATGAGGGAAAGAGTCGAGGTTTTGCATTTCTTGAGTTTTCTTGCCATGCTGACGCTATGCTTGCATTCAAAAGGCTGCAGAAACCGGATGTTGTGTTTGGCCATCCCGAGAGGACTGCAAAAGTTGCTTTTGCAGAACCAATGAGAGAACCAGATCCAGAAGTTATGGCCCAGGTGCTTGAACTGCTCTTACGAATCCTCCTGTCTTCATTGAGAGTTGCTGCCTAATTGCATTATACCTTCTCTAATGGTCTAGCGCAATACTATTTGATGCTTAGCAGATTTGTAGTCTATCAAGAGCAACAATTCACCAGAGCTTTATTGTTGGTCATATTTTATGCTGGCCATTGATATTGCGATATAGTGCAAGCTTGTGCATTTTTTCTTTTTGGAGACGTTCCGGTGATGTGATAATGGTTTTCATTACGATGTTTTTGAAAATTCCCACACTTTGAGGCAAACTATAATAATATGCATGACTTAGAATACTAGTGACACATTTGATATGATTCTACTCTAAGTGCATGTTAAATTAGCAACTTAGGATGTTTAGTCTATAAATTTGGATTAGTTGGCATCATTCATCTATTTATGATTTAAATTTTAGATCAGACTTGGATCAGGATTGAGGACAGCATATTTCATCTTCTGTGGTGCATGTATATCGTTTGTACTTTCTTGTTTGTAGATGTCTCCATATTAAAAAAAGTTAATGCCTATAGACCCTGTGATTACATCCTATTTTTTTTTTCTCTTATCCTATTTTCTCAATGTCCTTAGTCCGTTGCATTCTTGTATTGTGGCGGGAGAGGATATAACCAATAATCTTCAATCTTCTATTTTCACATTTGGATTATTCTCAATTCTTTGTTTTTCATATCCATCCATTGTGCTGTCTGAAGATTTGGCATATCACAAAATACTTTTGGATATTGCAGGTTAAGTCAGTTTTCATTGATGGACTTCCGCCATATTGGGATGAAGATCGTGTTAAGGATCGATTCAAACCTTATGGTGAGATAGAGCGAGTTGTGCTTGCTCGCAATATGTCAAGTGCCAAAAGAAATGATTTTGGATTTGTAAACTTCACAACCCATGAGGCAGCTCTTGCTTGTATTGAAGCCACCAACAACACTGAATTGGGCGATGATGGAAAATCCAAGGTATTTCCTGGTTTTGGAATAGTGCTGTGTGTTTGTTGTTGTTGTTGTTGTTGTTGTTGTCATGATTCTCCGTGTTAGTAGTTTGTTTGTATACATACCTCCTTTGCTCGTATGTCCATATGTTAATGCTTAGTGACGATTTTGGGGTTAGAAAATACTACTCAGTAGATGAATCGATCTCAGTTTGAACATTACTACATTGGTTCAAATACAATGTCAACTGTCAAGAAATTTTTTTCCCTAGTTTGCAATCTTTCATATAGGTTGCAGGCCCTAATTCTATCAAATTTTAGCCAGGTTCTAGTTGATAAGTGAAAATTAGAATGGAAACATGTAGCAACACCGAATAAATAGTACTTCAAGATTTCTCTATTAAGTATTAATGCAATTTTTTTTGGCTTTCAGTAATATTTGTTGATTTTGTTCTATTGTCTTTTAAGGGTCTTTTTACCTCTAAGCCTTTGGGCTATGTTTACCGCAGGCAGTCATCTGTAGTTGTTCTATTGACTTTCCCTTCTTTCCTAGTCGAGGTGCGCAACAGGCTATTTTGGGGAAGCCTGTGGAAACACAAGCATGTGGCTGTAGTTAATGTGTTCACTGGTATAGAAAATATATCAATGGATCAAAGCAGTTTTTAATGCAAAATCATAGGCCCCATAGCAGTCTTGTTTATGTTTAAATCTCGCTTCATTGAAAGGCTAGGTGAAATTGTTGTTCTAGTTCTGGTACTTCCAACAAAAAGTTGAATCTGGTCCTTGAATTCCACTTTTGTTCCTTAACTTATGCATGGTAATTATTTTTTTAATCCCTCAGCTTTCAAAAATTGATCGAATGAGGGCATGTGGTTATTTGTTTTGACCAATAAGTGGTGATGTGGCTGTGCCTTGACCCAAGCATGAGCCTTCTTCTACCTCTTTAGCTTTGACTCTGGTTTTCTCTATCCAATCCAAGCCTGGCTCGTCATTGACCACCAGTCGCTGCTAGCCACTGCCTTGTCGCGCAAACCACCCTGGTTCCCTCTACAATCGCTGGTGCGCTACCCTCTCCCAACGCCAATGCCAACCACCAAAGCAAATGACCTATGCTCCATTCCACCTATGTTTTGCTATGTTGCCACCCTAGTTGTCCTCAAAAGCTGTCCAGCTCTTACCGCCATCCTTTGCTGTTGGCTGCAAGCTCCGTTGCTGCTGCCAGATGGAAACTTGATATTTTGTTCAAAACTGCATTTTCCTTCTGTACTTATTTGTTGCAAAATACTTGTTAATGGTCAAAACTGCAAGGAACACTCATGATGACCTAAGTTGGACACACCATCTAATCATTAATGAAAATCTGTCAAATGAGTTATGTCAAAGATGAAAATCAACAGAACTATAGAACCACTAAGTTGTGGGATCAAAATCAAGGAAGTTGGGAGGTTGAAGGAATAGGATAAGTAAACAGAATTTGGGGCCAAATTTAACTTTTTGTGGAAGTTGATGAACCAAATTTGTACTCCTATGCTGGGTTAGTTTCTAAACCAGTAGAACTGATAGTGTTCTTACCTCAGGTAAAAGTGAGGGTTAGACTTTCAAACCCTCTTCCTAAAAGTCAAGCTGTGAAAGGTGGAATGAGTGGTGGGTTTCGAATTGGATATTCTGGATCTAATTTTAATAGGTCTGGTAAGTAACTGTGCTCCTGTCCCTTTCCTCTCCTCTAATTTTGCTACTGCTTTTGCCATATGTGGATTTATTTGCTAATTTTTATCATTGCACAGGTAGAGGTTTTGGTAGGGGAAGACCTTTCCCTCGCCGTGCAGGTTTCCATGGTGGCAGAGGTTTCAATAATCATGCAAACGGTCGTGGTGGGAGATTTAATTTTGCAGCAAATACCAACAATTTTGAAGCTCCACCCCCTGAATCCCGAGGCAGGCAGGCAATTGGGTTTCAAGGTGAACTGCCTATTGCATTTTGAAACATTATTTGTTGTTTCAACATTTTGGACGTATTTTTTACACTGCTGGCTATTATTAGCAGGGGGTAGATGGCAACCATCAGGAAGGCATGGTTCCTTTGATAGAGGGCGCGGGACAGGATATCCTCCATCTAGAAGGCCGGCATTTGAACCTGAGGGTGATTTTGGTGGACACTTCGGTGAAAATCCATATTTCTACGCAGATGCTGAACATAGTGGAAAGAGGCCATACTCTCTGATGGTTTGTTACAGTATTAGCCACTATGTTTAGGTGTAACTAACTTTTTTGTTATTGTCTGCACTGAACTTGCATTTTGATTGGTAGGAGCCTGGTCCTGGATACTTTGAACCTGGTCCTCCCCGTGTGCGCCCTCGCTTTGACCACTATGACCACCCATTTTCTGGGGGGAACCGCTACAGAGGTTGTAATCCTACCTTGGATGCAACAGATACATAATCATTTTCCTTTGCTATTTTTTTTCCAGCAAATTAACTTTTTTCTGCAAGTTACTCATGGTATTCATTGCCATTGTGTAGATTCTTTTGGGATGGGCAATGCATATTCACGTGATTACTATGGCCCTGGTCCTGCTCTGGATGTAAGCACTTGTGATGTGTCTTTTCGATATCCTGTCTATTTGTCTAATATTCTGGGTTGTACTTCTCTCTGATGACGTGCAGCAATATGGTAGCAGCACATTTCCATCTCATTATAGAGGCGGTCATTCTGGAGGCGGGTACTACTATTAGGTGGTGACAATGTATGTCTCTTTCTAGTGTTATCTGGTGTAATCTTCCGTTGCTGGTCTCATTTGATATTGCATCATGCAGCTGTAGCACCCTTTTATATCTGCAGACTGCAGGTGTTACTGCAGGACACTAGTGCTTGGTTGATAGCCAGCAACATCATGCCCCTGCTTGTTAGCTACTCAAATCAGTTACTTCTTAACTAGCTGTTATCTTAATTACCCTGTTGCAGACCTTCTCAAAACAATAATTGTCCTCGTAAAACAACATGTTTAGGTCCATTAATCTCCTATGAGGATATTGCTGGATGCCTTGATGATGTCACCCTATTAGAAGCATGGCATGAATCTGCCTCTGTATTTTACTAGATGATTTCATGGATTGTGGTTCTTCAAATTAACTTTGGACAATTCGTTGGTTCTGTTGAAAATTACTTGAGTGATTATTGATCTTGATGTGCTGTGGGGATATCAAATTGATTTGGGACTGTTCTTGATATGATATTCAATGCTCATCTTGGAGGTTCTGGATGTAAATATCTTGAGTATTTAGTGGATTATGCTAACTTGCATCCATTTGAGGTTGTCTGTATGATACTGCAGTTTATCATGTTGCAAGTATTGGTGTTGGTGGTTAGATTTGTCTCAAGGTTCATTGGTAGAGACAGGTTAATCCATCACAATTTAGTAGTTAGTTCAAAACCAGCCACGTTTAGGTGGTGCTTTTTTAGGACATGCCTTTGTTCAGATATGACTGACATGGGAAGAAGTAGTCAAAAGAGACTTGGGGGATCGAAACGTTTCCAAAGATTTGGCGTTGGATAGTTGTGCATGGAAGTTAGCGATCTACGTACCGGAACTATGATCTAAGGTCGAAGGTTTAGGGGTTTTATTGACTTTGATTGATTTCATTCCTAGCCTACCCAAACTTATTTGGGACAAAAGGCATGGTGGTTGTTGCTTTGTTCAGATGCGACATGGATGAAGTTGTTTTGGTGTTACTGTGCCTATAGTCAAGTCATATGTTTTGAGTTTTAAATGGTTCTGGTTGATGCCATGGTATGTTTAATATGTTTTGGGGAATTGGCTTTTGTGCTTGCAGTAATATTTGACAAATGGAAGTGGACGGAAATGGGGATTTATGGGGACTGAAATTTTGATTGGATTTGTTTAAATTTTGAGAATTTTCTGGTTTACCTACGTGAATGAGTTGGCATGATGGGTGTTATCACCCTGTCTCTCTCGATTCATGTTTTTTAGCTTACTTTTGCTTACTGACAGTGACTGCATACAGGAGCTGGATGTCCCACGCTATTCAAGCTAGTGATTAACTGATTATGTTGCTACTTTAGTTTTTGGATGGATCCCTTCTCCTGTTTTAACACACTTTGACCTTTCACCCTCTTTTGCTAATTGGCTAACATAGTTTTGTGCAACAAGTGATTCTTTTGGCCGCTAGATGCGCAGAGGGGCAGGTAAATAAGGGTGACATTCATCAATGCACACTTCCATCTAGATTCATGCATATGCTGTTTGGGATCGCTTCCACTGTGACCGATCAAGGTTTGCATTGCAGCCCCTGACAGGTGCTGCTGTTAGTGTGGACGATATAAATCATGCTCCATCCGAAGATTCTGTAATGCTACTTGTGTGCTTGTTGATGTGGAATTCTGTCTTATGTACCAAAATCAGGAATGATGTACAAAATATTTGATGGTGTTATGTGGCTGCTCGTAGTCCTCTCCTCTTCGGTGTCTTGCGTTGTCCAGAGTTTCTGTGGCACAGCTAATCCTACCCTCAATGGAAATGAGTCAAATTCCATGGGTTGCAATGTAAATTTGCTCGAAAACTGGTTACCGAAGAATTAACCCAAACAAGCCACATTTCGTGAGCTATAAGCATAGCGAATTCGCTTTAAATCTTGTTTGGTAAAACTTCAATGAAACAACTCAAATTCCTTGGGTTATAGCATGTCAAATCCGTTCCGAAACTTGTGAGCTCGGAGTCAAGTGAAGCAAGTTAAATTCTGTGAGCTATTGTATGGTACATCCTTGTCAAAACTTGTTACCTCAAAATTGGCTGAAGTTTGACATATTTTCTTTACTGTCTATTACGCATGGCAAATCCGCTCCAGAAATTCATAGCTCAAAATTTAATGGAATAGTTCAGATTCTGTGCATTATAGTATGGCAAAAATCTACTCAAAACGTTGGTAGCTTACAATCCACCAGATCAAGTCAAATTCTGTGAGCTACAGCATGGCAGATTTTCCTGTGACATATAACTTGTTACTAGCTGAAGAAAGTCAAATTCCATGGGTTATTGCTTGCAACATGGTAAATCTGTTTCATAACTGAAACAACCCAGATAACTCAAATTCCATGAGCTATAGCATGGCAAAACCGCGGTAAAACTTGTTTGCTCAGAAACGCTGGAAACAAATCGATTTCTGTGTGCTGTAGCATGGTAATCCTGCTCAAAACCTCGTTTCCTCAAAAGTTGATTATATGTTTTCATTCCATTTGTTACAGCTAAGTATAAAAAAATCGGCGGCCGATTACTGGCTGTCACCAGCCATACCGGTTAAAAAAAATGTGGGTCTGAAAAAGTTCTAAATTTAAATTGATGAATAGTAACTTGGGGTGGTAACACGCCGAAAGAAAGCCAAATCAAAATTTGAGTTTAAATTGGATAATTAAAACTATCTGGTAGAAAGCCAGTAGCCGGTACCAGAAAGAGTCTGGTATTTATTTATTTATTTATTTATTTGCCATAATCTGTTTTTGAATCCTTAGTTACAGCATGGTAGATTCCACTCCAAACAATTCAATTTTTGCGAGTGAAAACATGGCACGCCAAATCCTAAAACCCTCATGCTCAAAATTGATTGAAATAAGTAAAAATTTATGAAGAACAGCATGACAAATCCGCTTTATAAAGTCATGAGCTAAAATTTGGCCAATAAAATTGAATCCTGTTGGTTGTAGTATGCCAAATTCACCACAAGACTCTAGGCAAATTCTATGGGCTATAGAATGGCAAATCGGCTCAAACAATCGCTAACGTAAAAAATTTCCTGAAACAATTCAGATTATGTGGACTTTAACGTGAGTTTATGACCAGATCTGCTTGAAAATTTGTTAGCTCGGAATTGACCGAAAAAGCCAGATGTCATGAGTTATGGCATCGTGAATCCTCTTCAGAAGTCATTAGCTCCGGATAGACTACAAGAAAAATTGCGTTCCGTGGGTTATTAGATAGCCCAGAAACTGTCTGTTTTGGAGGTGACTAAAGCAACTCTAGTGGCTCATAAGTGACCAAAAAAAGTTTGATTTCATTGGCCATAACATGGCAAATTTATGGACACATTGAGCCATATTAAATTTGCAGGAGATAACGTAGGAGTTAATATTTCTCGTCTCATATCTTCGAGGCAGCTTTGACGTTTGTGATTAGCATTGCTGAGCTTTAGCAGGATGAATGTGATGGGAGGTTAGGCAACACACGCACAGAGCAGCTCATGGGATTTCTGAGAGATTTGCCACGCTATTACTCACTGAATTTGTTTGACCTATTTGAGTCAATTTTGAGCCAACTAGTTTTAAGGGAGATTATGCCAACCTATAGCTGACATAATTCTTCGTCATCCTCTTTTTTTTTTTTTTTTTGACAAGATGGTCTGACCCCTATTTCCACTATTAGATACAAAAACAACAAGGTTCATTACAGATAGTGAATAGTAAGCAAAAGAGAGAAGAACCGAACTTGTTGGCAACGTTCAAGCAGAAACAAACTTTTCAACAGACTCTTGACAACTAACAATTCTCAGGCCAAAACAAGTAGAAGCGTAGACAGCAGGAGCTCAACTTTTCCTTGCCCCGGAGACCTCAACAGCGACCTGCATTATTGCTTTAACTGGACAATTTGGCCCAAGAGTTAATTCAACCACAAATGGAATATATCAATGACACAGGTTCAGATGGCCAAATTTTTTTTCCTGAAAACAAACGCACTAGATTACGCGCTTTTCTGATGCTAACCCAATAATCACCGGCCTTCTTGTCTTGCTGCCAAACATATTCAACCAGTCACCAAAAAACCAACCTTCTTATCTTTTGGTTAGAATACTCAAAATTCCTGCCACCGTTCTTCCTCGTTTTCCGATCTCCAAAGCCATTTATTTACCTAACAGAGCTAAGTTCATTTTTATGAGGTCAAAGATCCAGATAGGGGTGGAGAAAAAGCTCAAAGCTCGCCATCTTTTTCTCATTTGCTTAACAGCCCAAGCGAGGCAACAAGACTAACAGCCCAGTCAATGAGCTAACCCTAGACACCAGGCATCGTGGATGTGGTTTTGCTGATTTGGCATCCACATGTCAGTGCAAAATTGCCCCGGAGGAGTGAGTCAAGGGTTGTGTTTTAGACGGTTTTGATTGTTTAAGCTCATGTTTTAGATGATTTTAGAGTTGCGGGATGAAAAACAAACTTAGAACACAATTCAAAGTTGAAAAATGGACCTTTTCCAACCATTATTAGCTCCAGCGACTTACTTTTGTGCTGAATTTGCAGAGGGGTAAGGCAAAACATATTTTGCAGTGTACTTTTCCAAATGAATTTCTCCCTATGCTTTGGACCATGAATGTAATACCACTTGTGAGGAACAATAAAGCTGCCACCTGTGTGTAGTGCCACTGTGTGGGAGAGACTGAGAAGTGGGCCTTGCTCCTGTTGTTCGTCCTCAAATGCCAGCAGGAAAAAAAATGCTCCTGTTGATTTCACGGGCCATGCACCATCCAGGAAAAAAAAGCTTCCATTAAAAAAATGCCCCTAATATCGAAAAGATCCAAGCTTCACCCCATGACGCCTGTTGATTGCAAGAAACACCTGCTGTAGATACAAAGGACCACCACATTTGAAGATAGCCCACAGTTCTCTTGAAAAATAAAAAATTGTATGACGTAAATACACACAAAATCTACATCAACAATGCAAAAACAATATCACATAAATTTTACCTGTTCTGCCAAAAATTACTTCTGCCTAAGATTTCCAGGTCCTACAAAATTGACAGGTTGCATACCCAAAACTAACAGCCAGAAACTACCCAACCATGTATATCAATTTAACATGTAAGACTTCAGGTCACGGGTTACCTGCCATAGGATGATAGTATCATCATACGACTTTCGGCTCTATCACAAACGAATTTTCAATTCCTAGACTGAAAACACAATCCGGGCATACGCATAAGTTATAAACAACACACACACACAAAAAAAAAAAGGAAGGACAAATGATACCTACCTCTGATTTTTCCACTAAAAGGAAGACCATAGGGTTTCAACAAAGCTGCTAGAGCAGAACAGAGGTTTAATGATCACAACACTTAAACCAGTTGGTACAGAATAAACAAGAAAAAGGGCATAATGGTCTACCTCAGGAGTTCCCATAACTTGGAAAACTATCATTTTCAACTAATGGTCTGGACTTCTTCATAATTATTAATAACCATGCCTACTCGGAGACTGTGACCTGCTCCTCATTCTCCCTTGGTCTCTTCTTGTATTGCCGTTCCTATCTCTGTGCCTCACCCTTTCAGAATCCCTCCCGTTCTTATAGGAACTGCTTCTATAGTCTGACCCTCTACCTCTCTGCTCATAGGACCTCTCTCTGTCACGACTTCGCTCATAATACTGATCACGATCGTGCTCCCTAGACCTCTCCCTCGTGACATCACGTTGGCCTCTATTATCATATTCTTTATCCCTCTGCTTCCGATGTTCCTCTGCCTCCTTCTCCTTTGCAAGCCTCTCTTCTTCTCTTGCAGCCTGAAAAGCGATCAAGCAACTATCAGAACTTGATGTGCTAAAGCAAAAGCTATTCTCTTTGGGCACAGCAATTCCTCACCCTGTATTCCACCAGAAAATCCCTCACCATACCATAACCAATGTGTTGTTTCCCGGTAACATGGGACTGTGTCCTCTCAAGAACATCGTTGGCTACTAAAAAGGAACCACATATCTCACAGAGTTCCATCTTCTTCTCTTGTGGAAGCATGACAGCCTTATTATCTGCATGGCCAATTAAAGCTGTCTTCTCAGCATTTAGAAGGTCGACCTGCAACTCAGAAACAAAAAGGAGAATTTCCTTGGTTGAAGCAACTACTAGCATTGAAAATAAGTAGTAAACAAATAAGAGTGTTGAGAAAAAGGTAGTCAACAAGTAAGGTGGGGATCTCTCGGTGCATTACCTTCCTCATAAGTGCCTCAGCTTCATCAATTTTCCCAGTCTCGCCAAGTTGTTCAATTTGCTCCAGTAGCTTCTTGGTATTCTCTTCTAGTATGGAGAGCTGCTCAGATTTGTCAGCAGGGACGGGATGCGGTACATCTGCATCTTGAGCCAACCTGTCTCGGCCACGCCTTATTTTCCTATCCAAATCCAACACCTGCAATAAAAAAAGGTGATATATTGGATCTGATTATCGAGCAAAACACAGTAGTACGTTTGACTAAGCAAATGAGAAGCTGACCAGTTTCTCGCAGTGTTGTGCAAGCTCTGCCTCAAACCTTCGGAGACAAGTATGATGCCTGGGGGAGTTCTCAAAACTGCGTTTGAGCATGGAAAAGGCATACATGCCCTTGAGAATATAAGAAGATGAAAATGAATAGATAGAATAATTAAATGATACTAGAAGATTCGTGTGAATACAAGTTTTTGAAATAGGGGTGTGAATACAAGTTTGAACTAGTTAGTAATCTGGTTAAACTCAGTATCCTAAAAATTTCAAAAAATATCGCATGAAAATACATAGGGGAAATACCCGTTTTGGATCATGGAGGCTGGGCACCATGGTGTGTGTATATATATCCTAACAAAACCGTTTATTTATTCTGAACATCCCAAACAACATTTAGAATCTAGCGTAACATAATTGCTGTGTGGTATAGCGCAACTGGAATTGGAAGAGGGAATTAATTGCCTAGAGCTTGTGGACTACGGTTACCTGTCCTTGAGCTTGAGGTCGTGGATCTTGGGGCAGGGCCCTGCAACAATGAATGAAATCAATGGATTGAGATTAGAGGCAAGGGAAGCTGGAAGAGGGGGAAGAGAGGAAAAGCCAAGGAAAGAAGAGGAAAAACAAACCTAGGTTGCTCTTGGTGTTGACGAAGAGGTCGTGTGGGCAGAAGCGCGCCATGAACGGGCCGCAGACGTCGGGGTCGTCCCAGCGGACCTCGTGGTGCGCCTTCTTCTCCTCCTCCGTCAGGTTGCGGGATGTGCCCATGAGCTCGTCCAGGAGAGCTCGCTGCGCGTCCATGGCGAAACCAAACCCTAGCAAAGCAAAGCAGGCGGCGGCGGCAACTTCTTGCGGGGAGGATGGATGAGGCGACGACGATTGGATTTGCATTCGGGTTTGGATTTGACCGTTTGAGTTTGATCCGTCTGGCCCGGCTGCTGGGGCCTGGGACTGGGAGGATCGGATTTGTAGGCTCGGCTTGGAGTCTACGGCTGGATTGGCTGCCGGGCCGGGTCGTGCCGGCACGAGCACAAACTGCCCGACGGGCTGCGGTCGGCTCGTAAATTTTATAAATATCTGATGTTTTTTTTTTAAAAAAATAGAATAATCGGAAGATCGTAAAATTTTGAAAAACAAATGCAGAAAAACTTTTAAAAATCTATGTAAATTAGAAAAAGTAAAAAAAATATGAAATAAAATTCTAGAAGGAGAAATAATTGGAATTAAATAATGAGAAAACCTTGGCAAAGAAAATAGAGTATAGTCTATGGCTCAGTGATACAGGAAAAAAAGTGAAGATTATAATTATTCCTCCTGACTATCTAGATAAAGATTTTCAAATGTCGCCGCTAGCTCAACATTTTCTATAGTGTGTTGAGCTCGTTGATCAAATTGTTCCCAATCTTTCACAGTGAGAAGTATTTCCACCATATCACTTGTCAGATTTGTTCTTCCCTCCTCAATTATTCTTCCGGATAGACTGAAAGCAGACTCTGAAGAAACCGTGGAGATAAAATCTGTTAACACATCCCGTGCTAATATAGAAATCACCGGATATGTTATCTTGTGCTCGTGCCACCACTGCAAAATGCTGAAGTCCTCCTCTTGCTGCTCTTGGTAGTTGACAGTGTCGCTGTTGAGATAGACAGCTAGCTCTCACCACTTGTTGTTGTGTCCGTACTTGACGTCGTTGTAGTCGAACTCCTTGAGGTAGAGCCACTTGTAACTCATATCTTTCCCCCACGTAGTTTTCTTACCTGTTGTGAGTGTCAGTGGAGGTCGCTGCATACGAACTCCAACAAACTTCTGATCATACTTAGCATAAACTTGAGAAAAGTTAGCACAAATATTTGAAAAATAACTAGAATAATCAGAACCCACCGCATCACTTAGAGTGAGAGAACATTAGCAAATTCTCGAACTTTAGCTCTAGGATCTAAAATAAATACAAATGCATATAACATAGGAATTTCTTTCCAATATTTCAAAAATTTAGTTTTCATAGCATAAACAGATTCACGTAAAATATTATCATTTTCGTATTTCGTTAAGTGGGTAGCAATTTCTAGAATATGATGCACAATTAAAGGAGAGGTTGAGTAATAAACTCCAGATAAAGCAACATTGGAATCATAAAAAAGTTTCAAAAATAACAGCAAGTATGCAGCAACATACCAATGTTGCTCTATGAGTAGCGGTTAACCATCCTGGCTACGATAGTGCGTGTTAATAAAAACAGAAAATGTGCTCTTATAGGGTATGAGTGACTTAAGCATCAAGTAAGTAGAGTTCCATCTAACAGGCATATCCAAACTAAGCTTACGTGGACGTACCTCTATTGCAATACAATAAGTCTTAAATGCTACTACTCGTTGATTAGAATTATTTAAGAAAGATATTGCAGTGCGCAAAGGTTCAAGATACGGGTCTAACCTCTTCAAACTAGATTTAATTATAAGATTAATAATATGGCAAGCACAACGCTGAAGTAATAAGAAAGATTTCGGTGCACGAATTAAAAAGTAGAGTAAGAATGGTCATTACAGAAGTGTTTGCTACAACATTATCTAATGTTATTGAAAAAAACAAAATCTTCCACAACTTTTAAAATACAATCAGCTATATTCTCACCAGTGTGTGCTACATCAATTAATTTGAATCCTTAATTTTTGGAGGTTTTTAAATCTATTTATCCGAGGCTAACATGTGGGGTCCATCTATAGGTTTTATTATTTTAAAACGACTGACGTGTGAGTAACTCATTACTTTAAATACCGGTTTGATATATGAAAAAGCGTTTATTCTCATTCAGGCCCACATGTCACATACTCATATTTTATTTCTAGTTTCTAAAAGAATAACTGACAAGCAGGGTGGTCAGTGACGGGTGAGAGAAAGAGGGGCATGAGTGGCTGACAAACGGGTCTGCTTGTCAGGGACTCATGGCATGGCAATGGCTCGAGCAAGGCCACCGGTGGTGAACAGTGGTGACTTATGCGGTGTAGGTGCTCGGGTTAGTAAGAGGGTGTCATGGTGGTTCTAGGGGAGTGGTCGATGGTGGCTGGGTGTGACCAGAGAAGGTCGGTGGCTGAGCTCCGCGGCGACGCTCATGGCAGCCAGCAGAGAGGGAGGTGTAGGTGTGATGGTGCTCGGTTAAGTGAGAGGAAAGTGTCAGTGGAGTCTAGAGGCTCCATTTTAGGGGTTGGCTGGGACGATGACTCACCGGAGAAGCTTGGCAATGTTGCCCATTCTCAAGGAAGACGACGAGTGACACGGGGATGCTTTGGGCAATTTGAGGAGTAAATGAGGTGGGCAACATGATTAGGGAACCCTAAGGGTGCTCCGAATGGAATGAATTGAGGAATGGCTCACCAGGGGCTAAATCAAGCTTGGCTTTCTCGGAGAGCTTTCAGTGGCAATGGCACTTCGTAGTGGCTCTAGGTGTCTGGCTTGGGGCAGGGAGAGTGCAGGAGGGTGTGAGGGAGCTAGGGCGACCATAGTACGGCTCTTATAGCTACTAGGGAGGTGGTTTCAGTGCGAGCTCGTGAGCTCGGTTCTGCGGACTAGAAGAGGATAGTGGGGCTCTGTGGTGCGGGATTTTTCGTCGAGTTTTTCATGCATGCGAGGTGTCAGGAGCAGCGGCCGCTACAGAGGGAGTTGACAGCTTAGTTGCAAGCCCAGGCAGTAAGGCAATGGGCAGAGCGACGCACAAGTCCCATGCCTTGACGCGGGATGGCGTAGGCGAGCTAGCGGCGGGGGCCAAGGGCGAGGCGGTTCCTGAGCACGCGCGTGAGCTGGCGCGGCACGGGAGTGCCAGAGCACGCACGGCATGGTTTGGGCAATGCCAAGGTGCAAGCTAGGCGGAGCGGGCGGCTGACACGCGGGCCTTACTAGGTAGGGGCTGACGAGCAGGCCCGGCCAGTCAAAGAGAGAGAGAAAGAGGTGAGCTGAATAAGGAAAGCATCTTTCATCTGAATACGTCTTCCCATAGTGTAAACGGTTTCCGATGCAGGCGCTTTCCATTTCTGAATTTAACTAATTTTCCCATTTTGCCTTTAAGTGCAACTCGATATTTATGGGATTTCTTAGAGCTATCAAACAAACTCAAAAATTCATGAAACGTTTTGTAGGTATTTCTGAGATAGTACTGATGTTTGTATAAAATTTTCAAAAATGAAGCGGTCCCATGATTTTCTTAAAAATTCTTTTAGTGATTCATCTTTTAATAAACTATGCAGTTTTTTTTCATAAATAGAAAACTATTTCTAAAATTCATGAAATTTTTCTAAGGGGTTACCTAGATCATTTGGGATTTAAATAAATATTTCTAGATTTTTTTCTGCTTTAAATCTTGGTGTCGACTTTTGTAGCCGACAATAAATTATGGGGCAGGCGCTGGATCTCAAACTCGATGGTCACACAAGACAGGGATTTTAGACAGGTTCAGGCCCTCAGCAATAGAGGTAATACCCTAATCTTGTGTGCTGGAATTATGCTGATCTCTTGGATCTAAGATTGCTCAAAGCGCAATATGCTCTGGGCGATATGAGGTGTGTTGTACTCTATGGCTCGACTGCTCTATGCTTGGATGATCCACCCCTCTATTGTTGCCCGCCCTCTCCCTTATATAACGGGGGTGGGGCGGCTTACAGAGTCCTGATCAGTTAAGAGATTCCGATCGGTTACAAGATTCTAGTCGGTTACAGGATAGAGTTTACATTTTTATCTACCCTATTAACGACTCGGATTGCAACCGTATCTATCATATCTAAATATAAGTTCAACTTCCTTTAGGATATGTCCCCTTGCGCACGGCAGCGGGGCCTGACACGGGGAGTATCTTCTGGGCCTCCCTCTTGGGCCTGTCATGAGGGTACCTGGGTTCTTATATTCCACAGTTTGAAAATCAGAGACAATAAATAGGTTATTGAAAAGTATTTTCTTTTAATGCCAAAATCCAAGAAAAATCCAGAAAGGTTATGAAAATTCATAATAACTCAGAAAATAAACTTGGCAACTTTATCATTTTAATTTGGCAAAAAATTGGGTTGTTACCAGTGAATATAGCTGAGGCTATCCTTATACACTAAAAATGTGGTTGTTAATGTTAGTTTTTTGGCAAAATAAATCCCAAGGCCCATGTGCAATACTAGAAGTTATAAGGACATTTGTCCTACATGGGTAGTTGAGAGAAGGTTTGACCAACTTAAATAGCTTGGACTCGTGTCCATCTGTTGTGTGGTTGGAAAAAGGAAAAGGCGGTGCCACACGTGCGCGTGCGCCGAGCCGAGCCGTGGCATGGCGTGTGCGTGTGCGTGTGCGTGTGCGTGTGCGAGTCGAGTCGAGTCGAGTCGATTCGAGACGAGATGAGACGAGGCGTGCGCGGCGCAGGCCAGTCCGGACGTGAGGTGCTAGGCGGAAGCGGTTTGTTTTTGCCGTTTTAGTGATCAATGTGGTCGGTTTATGACCAGTAACCGTTGTCAGTTACCAATAATGGACGTAGTTGATGGCTGGCTCATAATCAACGTCGGTTACTTGTAACTGACATGGTTAATCGAACGTTACCTAGTTGATGGCCTCCTCTCCTGGTGCCTATAAAAGGGCGCCCTTCTCTCCTGTGTAAACTACAAAGACAACACCAGTTCCTCCTCCTCATCCTGAGTTCAGCTATTGCGCTACCGCCTAGGTATTCCTGGCTCTGTCTCCTGCGCGCATAGGAACCAGAGTGAGCAGGCCTCCAGAATCGTCGTTCTCTTGCGTTCCTGTTGCGGGATAGAGAGCGAATACGATTTTTGGGGAACGCGAAGACCGCGTGACTGCTCCTTGTGTTCGATTACATCGTCGGAATCGGCACTGCAACAACCGTCTACACTGCTTCAAGTTCGTTCGACTACTACGACAAAGCTGCGATCATGTCGGTGATCTGCAGAAGCGCCTCTGGTGCCACCAAAGACCGCCCCGCTCAAGAGTATAATCTGGAGACCCTTCTGTTGAGTTATTCACTTGCTGTTTGCTATGTGATCACCATGCTAGATGTCATGTTATATAAAGTTTTTATGTGGATTAAATTAAACCAAAAAATGCCTACTTTATCAACAATCCAAAAATCGTATTATAGGAATTTTTCGGTTACTGGCTTCGCTACTGCACTGAAGCCCAACGTGTTCGATGGAGCGAACTACAAACGTTGGCGTGCAAGGATGATTCTTTGGTTGACTGCCATGAACGTGTATTATGTGGCACAAGGCAAGCCTGAAGGGGCGCTATCTCCTAATGAGGAGAAAGTGTTTGAGGCTGCCGATAATCTGTTCAGAGGTGCCGTTATAAGCGTTCTAGGAGAAAATCTAGTGGATGTGTACATGATCTTATCTTCTGCTAAACAATTATGGGATGCTCTTGAGGCCAAATTTGGGGTCTCAGATGCAGACAGTGAACTGTACGTCATGGAGCAGTTTCATGACTACAAGATAGTCGATGACCGTTCTGTAGTAGAACAAGCTCATGAGATTCAGTCGCTTGCAAAGGAGCTTGAGCACTTTCCATGCGTATTGCCTGACAAGTTTGTGGCAGGATGCATCATTGCGAAACTGCCACTCTCTTGGAGGGATTTTGTCACTTCTCTAAAACATAAGAGACAAGAGTTCAGCATCACTGACTTGATTGGGTCTCTTGATGTTGAGGAGAAGGCGAGGACAAAGGATATTCGTGGAAAGGGACATGAGGGAAATTCCAGTGCCAATTTGGTGCAGAAAAGGAATTTTTAATCCCAAAAGAAAAATAAGAACAAGGTTGATAACAAGAATAAAGCCAACCAGACTACTAGCTTCAAGAAGAAGAATAAAGGGAAGGGAGACTGCTTTGTATGCGGCAAACCTGGCCACTGGGCTAAGGAATGCACTGAGCTCAAAGACAAGCAGAAAAAGTCTGCCAACATTGTCATTGGTAATACTAAAGAGGGAGAATTTGGGTATGTAACAGTACCTCTTGTTCTTTCAGTATGTCATTCACCAGATTGGTGGGTTGACACTGGAGCCAATATACATGTATGTGCTAACAAATCTCTGTTTTCTTCTTACCAGATCACAAGGACTTCCTCTGTGCTGATGGGTATGGATCGTAGGCATTTGTGCGTGGGGTCGGCACTGTTGATCTGAAGTTCACTTCAGGCAAGGTCGTACGACTGAAGAACGTGCAACATGTACCCGCGATTAAAAAGAACCTTGTCAGTGGATCTCTATTATGTAGAGATAGTTATAAGCTAGTTTTTAGTCCAGTAAATGTGTTGTATCCAGATTTGGATCTTTTATTGGTAAAGGCTATGAGTGCGAAGGTTTGTTCCGCTTTTCGTTATCAGACATGTGCAATAATGTGGTGAATCATGTATTAATGATGAGTCTAACGTTTGGCATTCACGACTTTGTCATATTAATCTTGGTTGCATGACGCAGCTTGCCAGTATGAGTTTAATCCCGAAGTTTACCTATGTCAAAGGTTCTAAGTGCCAAGTATGTGTGCAATCTAAGCAAACTCGCAAGCCTCACAAGGCAGCAGAGGCGAGGAGTTTGGCACCATTAGAACTAGTTCACTCGGATCTGTGCGAGATGAACGGTGTGTTGACAAAAGGCGGAAAGAGATATTTCATGACTTTAATAGATGATTCTACTAGATATTGTTATGTGTATTTGTTGAAATCAAAAGATGAGGCACTTCACTTTTTTAAACTCTATAAAGCTGAGGCAGAAAACCAACTTGAGAAAAAGATTAAGCGGGTTAGGTCCGATCGTGGTGGAGATTATTTCTCAAATGATTTCAATTTATTATGTGAGGAACACGGTATAATCCATGAGAGGACGCCGCCCTATTCACCGTAGTCTAACGGGATTGTGGAAAGAAAGAACCGCACTCTAACTGAGATGGTTAACGCCATGTTAGAAACAGCGGGACTTTCCAAGGAATGGTGGGGTGAGGCTATATTGACTGCGTGTCATGTCCTAAACAGAGTTCTTATAAAGAATAAAGAGATAACCACGTTAGAGGAATGGGAAAAGAAAAGATTAAATCTCTCTTACTTACGAACTTGGGGTTGTTTGGCTAAAGTCAATGTGCCAATCCCAAAGAAGCGTAAGCTTGGACCAAAGACCGTAGACTGTGTCTTTCTTGGGTATGCCTTTCACAACATTGGGTATAGGTTTTTAATAGTGAAATTTGGAGTACCCGATATGTATCAGGGCACGATAATGGAGTCCAGAAATGTCACATTCTTTGAGAACGTATTTCCAATGAAAGAAACACCTAGCTTATCTAACCAAGAACCTATCTTCTCTCCTGAGCCTATCATTCCAATAACGCACGTTGAACCTTCACTTGAAGAGAATCCTGTAGATGAAGACAATAAAGTACCTCGTAAGAGTAAGAGACAAAGGATTGTAAAGTCTTTTGGTGATGACTTCATTGTATATCTAATGGATGACACTCCAAGAACCATTGAAGAGGCATATTCATCTCCTAATGCTGACTATTGGAAGGAAGCAGTACGGAGTGAAATGGATTCTATTATGTCTAATGGAACTTGGGAGGTTGTCGAACGACCTTATGGGTGCAAGTGGGTGTTCAAGAAAAAGCTTAGGACTGATGGTACGATTGAAAAGTACAAGGTAAGGCTTGTGGCTAAGGGTTATACCCAAAAAGAAGGAGAGGATTTCTTCGATACTTACTCACCTGTTGCTCGATTGACCACAATTCGAGTGCTACTTTCTCTGGCAGCGTCTCATGGTCTTCTCGTTCATCAGATGGACGTTAAGACGGCTTTCTTAAATGGAGAGTTAGATGAGGAGATATATATGGATCAGCCAGATGGGTTTGTAGCAAAAGGTCAAGAAGGCATGGTGTGTAAATTGTTGAAATCTCTATATGGCCTTAAACAAGCACCTAAGCAATGGCATGAGAAGTTCGACAGGACTTTGACATCTGCTGTCTTTGTTGTGAACGAAGCTGACAAATGTGTGTACTATCGCTATGGTGGGGGCGAGGGAGTGATTTTGTGCTTATATGTCGATGACATATTGATCTTTAGGACTAGCCTTAATGTGATTAAGACAGTCAAGGATTTTTTGTCCAAAAGCTTTGAGATGAAAGATCTGGGAGAAGCTGATGTTATCCTAAACATAAAGCTAGTGAGAGAAGGTGATGGTGGGGTTACGCTTTTGCAATCCCACTATGTGGAAAAGATCTTGAGTCGCTTTGGTTTTAGTGACTGCAAGTCAGCTCCAACACCTTATGATGCTAGTGTGATTCTACGGAAAAACAAAGGGATAACAAGAGATCAATTGAGATATTCTCAGATAATTGGTTCTCTTATGTACTTAGCTAGCGCTACGAGGCCTGACATCTCATTTGCGATCAGCAAACTGAGCCGGTTTGTCTCAAACCCGGGAGATGATCATCGGCATGCTCTTGAAAGAGTAATGCGCTATCTACATGGTACTATGAGTTTTGGTATTCACTATACCGGGTAACCAAGGGTACTAGAGGGTTACAATGATTCTAATTGGATATCTGATGCTGATGAGATAAAAGCCACAAGTGGATATGTGTTCACACTTGGAGGTGGCGCTGTTTCATGGAAGTCTTGCAAGCATACCATCTTAACGAGATCAACAATGGAAGCAGAACTCACAGCAGTAGACACCGTCACTGTTGAGGCTGAGTGGCTTCGTGAACTCCTAATGGATTTACCGGTTGTTGAAAAACCGATACCGGCTATCCTAATGAACTGTGATAATCAAACGGTGATTGTCAAG
This sequence comes from Otatea glauca, assembly GCA_036346275.1. Classification (NCBI taxonomy): domain Eukaryota; kingdom Viridiplantae; phylum Streptophyta; class Magnoliopsida; order Poales; family Poaceae; genus Otatea; species Otatea glauca. The sequence continues at coordinate 92,932,402 of CM070715.1, forward strand.
GTGAACAGTTCTAAGGACAACATAAAGTCGTCGAGGCATGTAAAGAGGCGTTTGAAGTCTGTCAGAAAAATAAAAAACTCCGGAGTGATAGCGTTGGACTATGTCCAGACGGCTAAAAACTTGGTAGATCCCTTTACTAAGGGACTATCACGGAATGTGATAGATGAAGCATCGAGGGAGATGGGCTTGAGACCCACATAAGTCACACCTTAGTGGTAACTCATCCTATGTGATCGGAGATCCCGTGAAGTAGGGTGGTGAAACAAGCTATTGGTTGACTGGGAGGAGAGTACTTTAGTACATAGCCCACTCCATTGGAGATGCATTACTCTCCTATTCTGTATGGCAGGTTGATCATGTCTCAACGTATTCCGAGTGGCTTATATAAGCAGAGATGTTGTCCTACAGAACATCTTATGAGGAATACACCTATATGAGCCTGACTGCTAGTCACAGTCTATGAGATTGGGTAATCTCTAGAAACTCATGAAAGGCCAAGGAGTATAACTTATACACTCCAAACCGAGGGAATGCTTATAATAGTCTAGTATCAGTAAAGGGCTTTGGTGAAACTTGTTCGCACAAAACTGCCAATTCAAGGTATAGTCCATTGTTCAGTTGTGGATGAGTGTAACCTCTGTCCTAGGTGGATGTTCAACTTAACAGTCTCCATCGAAACACTGGTATATCAAACAACAGTGGAACTGAGATTATTTCACATATGCCTTGGAATTTGGTGGGGATTGTTAGTTTTTTGGCCTAATAAATCCCAAGGCCCATGTGCAATACTAGGAGTTATGAGGACATTTGTCCCACATAGGTAGTTGAGAGAAGGTTTGACTAACTTAAATAGCTTGAACTCGTGTCCATCTGTTGTGAGGTTGGAAAAAGGAAAAGGCGGTGCCACACGCGCGCGCGCGCCGAGCCAAGCCGTTTCGTGGCGTGTGCGTGTGCGTGTGCGAGTCGAGTCGAGTCGAGTCGTGCACGTGCACGGCGCAGGCCAGTCCGGACGTGATGTGCTGGGCGGGAGCGGTTGATGGTTGGCTCATAATCAACGTCGATTACTTGTAACTGACATGGTTAATCGAACGTTACCTGGTTGATGGCCTCCTCTCCTGGTGCCTATAAAAGGGCGTCCTTCTCTCCTGTGTAAACTACAGAGACAATACCAGTTCCTCCTCATCCTGAGTTCAGCTGTTGCGCTGTCGCCTAGGTATTCCCGGCTCTGTCTCCTGCGCGCACAGGAACCAGAGTGAGCAGGCCTCCAGAATCGTCGTTATCTTGCGTTCCTGCTGCGGGATAGAGAGCGAATACGATTTTTGGGGAACGCGAAGACCGCGTGACTGCTCCTTATGTTCGATTACATCGTCGGAATCGGCACTGCAACAACCGTCTACACTGCTTCAAGTTCGTTCGACTACTAACTGCGATCATGTCGACTGATCTGCAGAAAAGCGCCTCTGGTGCCATCGGCACTGGCCTCGCTCAAGGGTATAATCTGGAGACCCTTCTGTTGAGTTATCCACTTGTTGTTTGCTATGTGATCACCATGCTAGATGTCATATTATATAAAGTTTTTATGTGGATTAAATTAAACCGAAAAATACCTACTTTATCAACGGTTAATACTCTAACAGTGGCCAATGCTACGTTAGCAACATAAAACATTGTCCGTTGTTACTTCATAATTAACGAGGACAGACTATCCTGTCGTTGAATGACTTTTAGTGACCACATCTAGACTTTTAACGACCACATCTCCTGTCAATAATAACTGTTTCCCTAGTAGTGTTATAGAGGCACAATTGTACAATACTTCCAGGGAAAAATTGATGTTGAGGGCTTGAGGCTAATCCAAGAAAGTTTCATTAGAGCCAGCAATCACCACAATACAATATTTCATGGCGCCAAGTGATCCTAAATTACAAAAGGGCATCAAGCAATCATCCCGACCTTGTCCACGGCTAGCGGGGGAAGGCGGAAGTGTGGAAAGAATTTTTAGGGATGCCGCCACTAAGCGGTGGTTCATTGCATCGAACATGTGGTGCAACATCAACAGCAATAACGGAGACCGAGTTCGTGCGTCAACTGTCGTGTTGTCAGATCGCTGGTATTTTTTTTGTACAATTCCAAAGCTACTATTCGGGAACAGTAGTAGTAGGAAGGGATATCGCTTTGCAGCTGTTACCTAAAACTTGAGCTATTCTTTCCTTTCTCTGTCACAATCAATGGAAAATATACTCCAGCAGCAGCAATTCATTTCAATCCAATCACCACAGGCATTCGCTAATGAAGCTATTTATTTAGCCTGCTGCCAGTACAACAAATTAATCACTTTCATACTGTTATTTTCACACTACCTGGTACATCTCTGTCAGGGAAATCTGCAATGGACCAGAGTGGAGCACATAAAGTTGCCAGCACACAAAAATTACTTCTTTATTATTATAGAATACAAGGGCAATTTAGCAGCAAATCAAATGTAATAAATCTTTCAGCAGGGACACGTCTGTGACTCCTAAGACAAATTGACATAGCAACTTGCCACTACCAAACAAACATCCCCTCATTCTGTCAAAAACATTACATTCTATTCTGCCCTTATTCATTGTCTGGTCTCTGCAAATCCCTGCAACTCACATATCTACACCGCTGGCGCTGATTAATAATAATAACAAAACAAAACCAAGTATACATGTACACAGACCCTGAAGATCAGAATAATGATTTTCATTGTTCTAGTCTTCCGGATTGTTCCAACCAAAGAAAATCACCCTGTTCTAGTCTTCCAGATTGTCCCAGAATAATCCGTAATAAATCAACCTATACAATATCTCAGGTTTATCTTGACCAGGGCCCTCCAAACTGCCTGAAACAAGGGTCGGGCATTCCACGACTCTCCTGTGCCAAGCTTGCCCATTGCACACTGTTCACTGAAGCATCTACATTACTGCTGGGAGGATTACTTGCCAGATTCTGGGTGTACCCATAGATATTTGGGGCTGGGGGTACAATATTTTCAGCTCTAGGGCCAAGTACATCTTGAGCAGCAGCAGGAGTAACTAGATTACTCGTTTCAAGGGCCTGGTCAGAGCTCGGCGCACCCGATTGCATGCGTGAAGATGCCTGTTTGTACTGGGACAGCACGCTGAAAAGGCTTCCATCTGCACTGCTTCCCCCAGGCAGGGCATGAGCTTCCATGCCATCTGACTCAATTCCAGACCAATTATTATGTGCTGGGTGCTCATCAGGGAACCAGTTACAACTTCGATCCACAGCTGTGTGACCAGCAAAATTTTGCTGCTCAACCATAGGAAAGGTCTCTTGAGTACAAAGCCCTACACCAGAATACAGATTCTTCGGTTGTTGTTGCAAGTAAAGTCCATTGTGCCTCTGATCAAGCAACTGCATCTGCTCCTGCAAAGGATCGCAAACCAGAGCAGATTGACCTAATCGGATGTTTGTCATGGAATGTGAATCAATAGATTGCTTCATGCCATCCACATGCCCAAGGGAATAAGAGGGGCCCATTCCAATGCCCTTCGCTCTAATTTGGAGCTGTTGATTGTTCTGCTGGTTTGTGCACGGTTGCAACAGAGATGCTGCATTGCCCATTGGTAATACAGTGGCAACAGTGACTTGAGCTTGCTGTCGACTTCTGGCATCCCTCCCCAAGTCAATCATAGAAGTTGCTTGTCTGCCAGAGAGATGATGCTTAAGCTGCAAGTCGCCTGATTGTGTGTACATGCTATTCTCTGGAGGGCAGTAAAAGGAATCCGCAGGGCTTGCTGGCTGCCACAAATCTTTCTCACATTTTGTAGCTGGCTCTTTTAGTTCCAGACCTTCTTTCACATTTTTTTGTTTACTCGAAGGCTTCGAGAACAGCAAGGTACTATCAGAGGATATCATTGCAATACTCTCAGCCCCTTTTTGGTCAATAATCATATGATTCACCTCTTGATTACTGTTTGATGAAGGGATATCATTCATGTCATGTCCAGTTGAGGACCTCAGGTAGCTGATGTTTTTTAAATCATCATTTTGCTTATCTGAACCAGAATGATCATGAATAAATAGACCTGTGTAGCTATTGTTCTTGAGATCTTGAACTAGCATATTTGGGCTGTTAAGGGCTTGAATAGGTGTGATCGCGTGGCTGATGGCTTCGGGCTCCTGAGCTTGCACATCAGGGATCTTATGATCTTGAAGGGTTGTACCTATGCAGCTTGTGTCTTTCATATCTTCATCTTCCACAGCTGGGCTAGTATTACTCAGGGAGATTCCATTCCTATAGCTTATATCCTCAAGATCTTCATCTTTCTGCTCTGAGCTGTTGCCACTGTCAGTGCTTGTATTCATGGCACTGCTATTCTTGAGAATTTGATCTTGTTCATCTAAGCTATTCTGACTCTGGGTGGTTACATTCATGCTATTCATGTCCATGACATCTTGATCTTTCAAGTTTGGGCTGTCATGAGAGCGAATTGATGTATCCGTATCACTTGTATCCTTGACATCTTTATCTTCAAGAACAGCGCTGTTCCCAGCTTGCAGCACATCCTGAGGAGAGTGCTCCACCAGTTCCTCCTGTCGATCTGAGAGGTCACCATTTTGATAAGCACCATCTTGTCGAACTTCTGCTATTCTGTCAGTTACCTGCTCTGCCTTCTCATAAAAAAATAAGGCAGATTGTTAGAAGCAAAATAATAATTGTTAAATGAGTTTTCAAAAAGAAAAAAAAAGTGTTGCATATCTTTATGAAAAGATATATTCAAAAACAAAAAAATCACAAAATCCCCAAATCACTTCTTTCTCATGCTCCCTCCCTCCCTCTCTTATCTCTCCAGTCCCCCAAGCCAATTCCACCCAGTCGATGTCGATGTCACGTGTGGAGGCCAAAGGCCAATACTGCTTCCTCAACCCCCAAAAGCCGCTCCATCGCTTTATCTCCTGCCTCTGCTGTCATGGCTCCACTGCCCGAAACACCTTGCCTCCACCTTTGTCGAGCCCACTGAGCAGTACCACAGACACGCTCCCATAGCTAAGCTGAGCCAGCCTCATTGCGTGCACACCCACAAATGTACAGGGTTGAGAGGGAGTTTGGGGGAGGAGTGGAATCAGTGTAAGTTAGGGGGAGAGAATGAAATTGGATGAGGAAGGGGGAGATCGGATGAGGAAGGGGAATTGGAGAAGGGACTGCCATGTGAAGTGAGGGATAAGATAGGAGCTACCATGTGGATGACGCGTCGGTGCCATGTCAGCTAGCAAAACCACCCAATGAACTCACCTAAGCCACTTGCACAAGTTTGATGACTAAAATACCTAGTTTTTTAGTTCAGTGACCTATGCGAACCATCAGGATAAGTTTGATGACCCATGGTGCAATGCACTCCTAAAAAAATCAGTGTCAAATGGTTAGAAATATATGTATATATTTGTATTAGTCCTTTAGGGTGTTTTCTGCTATTTGCTCATGCCTTATACATGACTTCTTATGGGCTACAGCCCATTTGGCCCATGGCATTGACTAGAGTTCATTCCAAACATAGTATCAGAGCCCATGGCTCTCTCTCCTCCCAACCCTAACCCTAGCCAGCCAGCCACCACTTCCTTCTTCTCATTCCTCTCTCCTACAGCTCGCGTCAAATCCCGCACCTCCAAATTTCGATAGTGCCGCCCCGCGCTGGATCCTGCATCGCCCTGCGTCATACCTCGGATCCCACTGCAACACTCCAGATCTCACCGATCTGCGCCGCCTCACACCAGATTCCACTGCCTTCGAGCTCCAACCATGTCGTCTTGAGCTCCGCTCGTGCTATACATTGAACTGATGGCCGCTGCTAGCTTTTCCGTCTCCATCCCACTCCCTAAAGTCATGTTTAATCGGACAAACTTCCAAGAGTGGTCTATGCACCTACGGATCTGCCTCAACAGCCAGCACCTCTGGGATCACCTCAACAACAAGCGGCCTCGTCCACCTCTCCCTGCTCCACCGATCGGGCCACCTATTGGTGTGGGTGTTGCTTTGGCTGATCTTGATGTTGATGCATTTGAGTATGCTGTGGAGATCTACGAGTAACTTTCATGCGTATGAGAGGTGGCAGAGTGATGAAGCTTGTGCCATCGCCATCCTGATTGGGAGCATGACTGTCGACATCTCTATGGACTTCGCCGAGCTCCCATCGTCATAGCTGATATAGGAGCGTTTTTGGGCACAGTACCAGCCAAGCAATCATGCCCTCTACCTCTTTATGGTACACTAGGCGTACTATCTCCAGCAGCTTGACGCCACTGTTGACAACTTCTATCAGCATATCACTGGAGTGTGGCGCCAACTTGACTCTTTGGGACCAGATGTTTGTGGCTGCTCCGAGTGCATCTACTAGTGATCTTCGTTGCACCTAGTGTCAGCGTGATGGCCATACCTACCAAACCTGCTATTCCAAGAGGCGGAGCTAGGGCTGCAGAGATGGCCCCCCTTAGTGTGGCTCTGCTCAGTCACGAGGAACTAGTGCTCCTCGCCAATCAGACGCTACTCAACAACAGGTCTCCCTCCTTCAGGGTCTAGTCATCAACCCTACCTCAGGCTCTTCAGGTGATTATCAACTCTTAACTCCGTTGGTTTTGTTTCCGTCTCCTCCATACCTCTGTTGGTTTCACCTTTGGCTTCTACTATGGCTCCCTTTGCTTCCCAACCGGAGGATCCCATCAGCTCTTTTGTTAAGGTCTCCCCCTTTCCATTCAACTACACTGGTCGTCCCCATTTTGATCCTTTTCCATCCTTGTTGGGTCCTGCTCAATGCCGCCCTCTCCCTCCTTGTTAGGTCCTGCTCAATGCCGCCCTCTCCCTCCTTGTTAGGTCCTGCTCTAGTGCCTTGTTCTCCATCTTTGTTGGATCTTACTCCAGTATCTCCGAGGTAGGCCCTTTGCAATTGAAGTGTGATTCCGCCTCTTGATTGCTATGGCTTTGTAGCTTCTGCTACTTCCCTTACTAAGCCTACCTCCTATCGTGATACATGGTCTTATCCAGAGTGGTAGCTCATTATGGTTGAGGAGATTGCTGCTTTGGAGCGTACTAGCACTTAGTCCTTGTTCCCCTTCTTGTGTTACTCCCATTACGTGCAAGTGGGCCTATATGATTAAGACTAGTTCTGAAGGTGACATTGAGCGCTACAAGGCGCATCTCGTTGCACATGGTTTTCAGTAGGAGTATGGGCATGACTATGATGTAACTTTTGCCCAAGTTGCTCATACGACCACTATTTGCACTCTTGTTTCCATTGTCTCTATTCGACAGTGGACTATCTCTCAGCTTGATGTTAAGAACTTCTTTCTCAATGGCGAGCTATGAGAGGTCTACATGCACCTACCTCCTAGGTATTTTGTTCTTGATGGTCAGGTTTGTCGCCTTCGTCGTTCACTCTATGGCCTCAAACAAGCCCCTTGTGCTTAGTTTGAGCATTTCACCTCTATTTCACTGCTGTCAACTTCTCCGCTTGTGATCGCGACCCTGCTTTCTTTGTTCACCTCTCGTAGTCAGACTCTTCTTCTCTACGTGGATGACATACTCATCACTGGAGATGACCCTCAGTATATTGATTTTGTGAAGACACGTCTTAGTGAGTAGTTCCAGATGTCTGATTTGGATCCTCTTTGATGCTTCCTTGGGATTGAGGTCACCTCTACGTCTGATGGCTACTAACTCTCTCAATAGAAGTACATCCAGGATCTTCTTGATCGCGCTTGTCTCACTAGTCAACACACGATGGACACTCCTACGGAGCTTCTGCTTCGTCCTTCTGATGGTATCCCTCTTGAGGATCACACTCGCAGTCACCACCTTGTTAGGCGCTTTGTTTACCTTGGTGTCACTCATCATGACATCTGTCATGTTCACATTCTGGATAAATTCGTTTCCGCTCCTACCCAGCTCCACTACAGTCACCTCCTTCGAGTTATGAGATATCTTCGTGGGACCATCACTCAACGTCTTTTCTTCCCTCGCACCAGCTCCTTACAACTTCAGGCGTACTCTGATGTGACCTGAGCTAGTGATCCTTCTAATCGTTCGTCACTCTCTCTGTGTTTTGTGTCTTAGTTGGTTGGTTCTTTCTTGATTGCCTAGAAGACTAAACAACGGATTGCAGTTTCCCATTCGAGTGCTGAGGCTGAGCTGAGGGCTTTGGCGTCTGTGACAGCTGAGATCACTAGCTACTGTGGCTCAAGGACTTTGGTGTTTTGGTTTCTGCACTATGTTACTGTCAGACAACACTGGTGCAATTAGCATTGCTCGTCATCCGGTGAAGCATCAGCTCACCAAGCACATTAGGGTTTATGCTTCCTACATGCGGTCACAGGTGCAGCAGTAGGTTGTTGCTCTTCAGTATGTGCCTTTAGAGCTTCATCTAGTTGACTTCTTCAACAAGGCGCAGACTAGAGCTCAATATAGCTTCTATCTCTCCAAACTCAGTGATATTGATCCACCATGAGTTTGAGGAAGGGTGTTAGAAGTATATGTATATATTTGTATTAGTCCTTTATATAGGGTGCTTTCTGCTATTTGCTTACGCCTTTTACATGAATTCTTATGGCCAATTTGGCCCATGGCATTGACTAGAGTTCATTCCAAAACATCAAAATCATCTAGAAAGTGCAATAGATATGAAAAGAACAAAAAAAGAACTTGATGTCCATGAAATTGTATGGTGACTTAAAGTAAATAAATTTATAGTAGTAGGTCTGCCATTCTCGTGCATTATAAATGTATATTAGTACCAGATACTATCCAATATCCACAGCCTATTCTTCATATAAAAGTAAAATCCATGTCAAGTTCTTCGTATAAAAGTAAAATACAACAACAACCAAGCCTTTTATCCTAAACAAGTTGGGGTAGACTAGGAATGAAACACACTTGAAGTCAATAAAACATCTAAACATTCAAGCTTAGGTCATGGTTTTGGTACATGGATTGCTAACTTCAATGGATCGCTATCCAACGCTAACTCTTTGGATACATTCCAATCCCTCAAATCTATTTTAATTGCTTCTTCCTACGTTAGTCTCAGTCGACATCTGCCTCTTGTTATGTTTTAGAAACAACTTAAAATTCCACTAAGCACTGATGCTTCAGGAGGCCTCAGTTAGAGATGTACAAACCATCTCAAACAATGTTGGATAAGTTTTTCTTCAATTGGTGTTACCCCAACCCTATCACGTATATCATCATTGCTGATTCGATTCCGCCTTGTATGACCACAAATCCACTGCAACATCCGCATTTCTGCTATACTCATCTTCTATACATATTGTCTTTTTGTCGCCCAGCATTTTGCGTCGTACAACATCGCACATCTGATCAACGTCCTATAGAACTTACCCTTTAACTTTCCCAAATATCAAAAAGTTTCCTTCCTAGTTACTACTTTTCCGTCCAGACTAACATCTCCAGCGTCTGCCAAAGTCTAAAGCCCTTCGATTCTAAAGTCTTCCTCCATACCCTACACTCATCAATTAGCACCACATCATCGGCAAAAAGCATACACTAAGGAATATCTCCTTGTATGTCTCGCATGACTTCGTCCATCACCAAGGCAAATGCAAGGGTCAGCATCACATGGCTTCGTCCATCACCAAGTTGACCCATGCATTTTTGCCCTGGTGATGGACGTATCTGACCCTTCTATTTTTGCACTGGTGATGGACGAAGCCATGTGGGACATACAAGGAGAGATTCCTTGGTATATGCTTTTCACTGATGATGTGGTGCTAATTGATTAGGGTAGGTGTTGATATAAAAGTGAAATACACCAAGCTTAAAAAATGGGGGGATAAAACACAACAAACCTTTTCCACCACAGATATATTCTTTTCTGCAAGTTCAAGGCACAGTGACATCCTTAAATTCTCCATCATCAACTTCGTGTCCCTGTAGGCCTCAAACGCAGCAGGGAGATCTTTGCATGATAGAATGGCCCTAGCATGGGTATAATTCACATAAGAACTTTACCCATCAAAAGTCATAGATACAAAATTAAGATATTACTGACCAATGACTCTGCAGTTTCTTCTTCTCATCCTCCACCAGTGTTTCATATGGTTTCACATGGAAGTTATCGATGTCACCAATAACACGAGTAAGATGTTTCGTCTGAATGCCATCACCAGATTGTTTTATTCTCTTAACAAGATCATATTGTGACTTACTGATCTGAAAAATAGGCATAAAGAAGTGAATATGGGATTAAAGATCATACAGGCATTATATAACACTTAAAAGTATGTTCCAGTTAATTTGCACTTGATGACATGCTGCATAAGCAGTACACTGGCAATAGCCGGATGATGCGTCCAACAATACGGCACCCTCAAGCCAAGGGCACCATGCTATATAAGTGATACATTCATACATTGGCAATGGATGGTTGATACATCAACAAATAATTCAAGATGGAATTCTCAAGCAAAGGATTTCATTAAGAATGGATTGGTATGTGAGATCTAACGATTATTTTCGTCCTAAAAGAACGGCCTACTACTGTTATTTTTGGTGAAACAAGCCAATTAATTGACTTAATACTGCATTGCCAACAGAAATGGATACGCAATTCAAAGCTCATTGCTTATGTTAAGCTAAGGACTACATCGCAGAAAAAACATATATTACATCAGCACTCCTTCAATGAGGAAAGGAAAAATATTCTGAGAATCAAAAAGTTTACCTTAATATATGACATGAACTTTGAGACATCACCATTTCGCAGAACCTTCATGGGCATATCTTTCTTAGGAGCTTTTGTAAATATGATCTTTCCTCCCGGTGATTGCAGATCTGCTTGATTCTGTTTAGCAGTGTTATCCCTGTACAAGCATGAGCTTCAGAGTTAGAATAATCCAAAACACAATGCATGAGCTTTTCCTATTCTAGGGAAGTACACTGAAGAGCCCATGGCAAGTAATTGAACTAGCAGTAGCAACTAACGGTAGCATAGCAAAGTATCATCAGGATAGAAGTTTAGACCCATTTGTCTGCTCAATGTTAGTTTTAAGATCATAACTAAAGTGCTTATGAACAGATTGCTCTTTAAAGTAGACTTTGAAAAGGCATATGATGAAATCAAATGACCATTTTTGTATCAACTTATCTGACAAATGGTGTGACTGGATTATGAAGGTGGTCATGGGGGGGTAAGGTGGGGATTAAAGTAAATGACAGCATTGGTCCTTACTGTGAAACTCACAAAGGCATGAGACAAGGAGACTCCCTATCACTTTTATTGTCTGATATTGCAGCAGATGCTTTAGCAATACTAGCGGACAGAGCTCAAAAACGTGGTTTAATCAAATGTTTGGTGCCAGAATTTGTGGAAAATGGGCCGTCGATTTTGCAATATGCAGATGACACCATTTTCCCGATTCAGGGTGATTTTGAGAGTGCAAAAAACCTCAAATACACCCTGTGTTTGTTTGGATTGAAGATCAATTTCCTGAAAAGTGAATTGTTTTGCTTCGCTTGGTTGAAGAGAGGCGAAGTAAATACATTCAATTTTTTACTTTTCAGTTGGGATCTTTGCCCATGGAATACTTGGGAATCCCATTGAACAAGAAAAATTTGAGAAATAGTCATTGGAAAGGTTCTGAGAATAGAATGGAAGGCAAATTGGGATATGTTGGCAAGGTAGAATTCTATCAATTAGGGGGAGGTTGATTCTTATCAACTCCTGTCTAAGTAGTGTGCCATTGTATATGATGTCCTTGTACAAATTGCGTAGTGTGCCATAGTATATGAAGTCCTTGTACAAATTGCCTAAGCGTGTGAATAAGAAAACGGACTTTTAGCATGGTTACTATGGCAAGAAAATCAAGGCATAAGGACCATTTGGTTAAATTGTCTTCTATTTGCACGCCAAAAGAACACGCGTGCAGGGGGAGGGCTACAAGTCCTTGATTTGAAAACCATGAACATAGCTCTGCTTGGGAAATGGTTATGGAGGCTGCAAAATGAAGATGGCATGTGGCAAGATATCTTAAGGGAGAAATATCTTCGAGGTAACAATGGTGCACAATTGAGGGTACCATGACCCACTCGACCTACCACAATAAGTTCAATGACCCGCCATGCATTTTACTCGTTTCACAAGATAACCAAAAAGAAAGTTACAATCCAGTAGCTAGTGATAACACCTAAAAGGTGAGTGGGCAAAAAGGGACCAAACCTAAAAGTTCGAATACTACAAACTACAAAGGAGCTTTGAAAAGTTGTAGGCTTAAAAAGAACCAACCGCCAAAGATGAGGGACCCAAAAAAAACTGTTCAAATGTTCTCAGGAGTGTAATTAGTGTGTATTTAAAAAAAATCAGTAAATTTGGGTATGAACAAGAGATTAAGTCTCGTGTTATCAGGGCGAATAACCTGAACAAGGTTTCTGGATTGTCGCAAGTTAACCATTTCTCCTTCCACTTCTTCAAGATGTCAATCATACTGCACAGTTAGGTGTTATTAGAATCTGCATGAATAATTGCAATATGAACAGAACGTGGTAAATTTGTAATAGATTATTTCCAGTTTTTCTTGACGTACTTGGAGTGGTAGTTCTTTAACTCTGCACGATATGCCATCTCGTCATCTCTAATTTGCTGCTCCTTGTTAAGTATGGCATCAGGATGAAGATTACCATAGCAAAGAGAAGAGGACCTGGAGTTCGATAATACCTAAATCAATGCTCATATCTAACAGATATTATGGACTAGGTGAGGATGGAATTGTCAAGCACCAGATTGAAGTTTTGTATGAAGAGCAGCACCGAAGGACATGGTAAAATGCAGTAAACATTTTTTGGTGATGCAATGGTGTTAATGCATAAAAATATTTCATTATGCAAGTACCTTTTACTGTGTGTTTTTTACTTTTTACATTACCATAGGTGCAAGGGTTGCATCATTTTAAGCACAACCTTAACTAGAGAAACTATGCAGACCAACTAACCAGAGGGGGCAAAAATATATGTGAGACATTGATAGTGGATGTTAAATTATAGATATTAACTTGGTTACAATTTGAAATGATACAGGATTAACTTATCAAATGGAAAAGTACTGTACTAGCATGTGGCCTAATAAACACCGGTTTTCACTTTTCACTGAAAGTGGGCACCGAGTTCACAGTATTCCTGGTAAATAAGACAAGAAACATGGAATATGAAAGCGACCAATTCTTAGTTGCTAACAGTAATAGGTAATGTATGTGTATAAACACAGAACTCAAGTCACTGTACTTGCCAGCTTAGAAAAGGATTCCCAAAGTGGTGATTTTTTCCTTTAAGCAACAAATGCAGTATTTCCTCTGCATTGGTCCCAGTTGGAAGAAATTGAGCAAGAAACTTTCTCTCGGCCTCTGTTAGGCACGTAGCCCAGACCTGATGGCATAGCAAGATCAAGTGGAGTGGGTAGAAGCACTAGAAACATACAAAGTGAGTAGTGTGGAAAGAATGAGAGCTGTAGGTACCTCGTAGGATAGCACTCCAGTTAAGTTTTCCAAAGCAAAAATGTCCCTTGGAACACACGTGACATGAGCCAGGCCCGAAGGACGTTTGTGCCGGGGCGAGGGTGAGTCTATGAAAGTTGCCAGGTGAGACCATGAAATCCCAATTTGTTCCTTGGTGGGAATGACTCTCTTGGAGGGCTCATCCCACCTGAGGTGAATGTGAGACTTGAGATTCACTGGTAGAGAGTCAGGTGAGCTGAATTTTCCTCTCTTTTTCGATCTGTGTTGGTACGGTAGGCCTGAATTTGAATTTGTGAGACGCTTCTTTTGCTGGCCTGCTGCCATTCTGCAGGGGGACATCTATTCTCAGGGGCGGACCTAACGTGGGGGCATCGGGGTTCAGTTGAACCCCCCAGGATTTTGGAAAAAAAAAATAAACTGCTATTGGTACTCCACCACGAAACAATCTGCATGCATTGGAGTATCCATCCCAGAATGAAAGATTTGGATGAGGTTGCTCAGAGGAAAGAAATGATCGGGATCTCCGGCTGGGGCTCACCGCGCCGGCCGCCGGAGAAGGGGGTGGGGGAGATCTGGAGAACGGTGGGAACGAAGGAAGGGGAGGAGAAGAGCTCACCGCGCCGGCCGCCGGAGGAGGGGGAGGGGGGAGATCTGGAGAACGGTGGAAAAGAAGGAAGGGGAGGACAAGAGCTCACCGCGCCGGGCGCCGGCCGCCGGAGAAGGGGGACGCGAACGAAGCGAGGTGGCGGAGAACGTCTCGTCTCGGTCGCTCCTTTCGGGAGGGCCGCGGGCGGACGAGAAGCTTATCGTCTGCCTTTGGACGGGAAGCAGGACAGGAGGTGACGGTCTCTTGCCAAAATCGTGCACGAGAAGAACAAACAAGATAATGTGAACTTTAGCCTGACCCTGACCCTGTTCTTCCTCCCGACTTTAGTTTAGCCTGCAAATCTAACCGCTCCGCTCCTCTCCTATGGAGCAGCTGACGGCGTGGACAAACAAGATAATGTGAACTTTGCCTTTAGACTACAAAAGAAGATAATGCGTTTTTATAATATGCAGGCTTAGACGTGAGAAAATTGAGACGACAACTATTATAAAGTCAGATTATTATTTTTTTTAGTACAAAAAACACTTCCCTACTTAAATAAAATAAAGAGAATGACTAATCATCACTTATTCAAAATTCTATAATTGAATTTATATCAAACCATTTTAGTTGCTTCTACTTATTCTTATTATAACCATAAACCACAGCTTTTGTCATCCTCCTACATACCCACAGCCAGCGGGGCCACCACTGCTTCGACACCTAATGGCAGTCCATCATCCACCTCCTTCCTCTATTATTGGGCATTCTATTAAACCCAAACCCTAAATTGGGTGGATTTAAACCTTACCCTTATCCAAACACCAGAACAAGTTGAAGGTCTTATCGGTCAAAGCATGAATTGTGGTGCAAATCCAATGGTAAGGGATTCGATTGATTTTTTAAGATTTTTAGTTGAATATTATTTAACAATTCCACTTAAATTATAGAGTAATATCTTTTTTTATCAAATAGAGTAACATCTAATCCTACAGTTCTATCTACACATTTCTTTGCACATCAATTGTCAAAACTACGGAGATTGAATAATTCTCCATGCTACTTTATAGAGATAAACAAGCACCCTATAGTTAATTTAGCTATATAATTAGGTTTCTAATATTATTTTATTATATATTAGGGTCTAGCACATAAGTTTATTGAAACACATATTAGCACACATTTGGATTTAGCAATATCAAAATTTTGTACCGTCGCATGAAGCGCTTGAGAAAGGAATACACATCTTATATATCTTTTATATGCATTCTTTCCAAAATTGCACAAATGAGGTTTAGACCATTAGTTAAGATAAATGATATTTCTCAAATTGTTATATATATATATATATAGTGTGCGCTAATTTCTCTTCTTAACTCTATTTGCGTTAAATTAGTTCCATTATACATTTTCTTTTAAACAATAGAAAAGTGTATTCTTGTTTTTGTGTCATTTTTTATATGGAAACGACCATACCATGTTACTCCCTTCGTCTCACAATATAAATCCATTTTCATGGAAAGCATCGACCCACAATATAAGTCTATTGAGGATATTAAAGATATAGTCATTGTGATATTTCCACCTTGTACCCCTACTTTAATGATGAAAAAGTGGATAATTAGTTGTAGTACACCATTCAATAGGGGTATGCATGGTTCAGTAACATTAATTTTTTTTAGATTTAGTGATTCCTTTGTCTGTGTATATGTTGTGCTTAGACTTATACTGTAGAAGGAAAAGTAGCGATATTCCCTACAAAGTTTATGCACCCAACCAATTTTAAATTTATAAATCCTTAGAAATATCTAAGTAATTCAGATATTTTCTTTGAACAAACTAGATTACGACTATTGTGATGAATCTAGTCTATATATACAAGCAAAATACATCATTTCTCATATGCGGATATGGTAAGATAGGACATAAGAAAAGTTAAGAGTGTAATTGCTAGATATTAGTTTTAAAAAAGAGTGGCTTATAATAGAGTTGTGCTAAAATAATGTGTATTATTTTTTAACTGTAGGATGATAGTTGAGTCGTCTAAATACTTAGTGTGTTAATCTCTCTAAGTTCTATTTTAAATGACACCATGGATTTTCATCATAAAAATAATAATTCTATGGAAAATAGTTTTGATAAGAATTGTCAATCTGGATCATTGTAAATACACTAATTGTCAAACATTAGAAATTTTGATTACACATATTCTAAAATGTCACTTAAAAAGAATGAAAATAACTATATTCAAAAGACATGACTTGAATTTTGCTCTTAATAGGTTAATTATTTGCAGTTGCGTCATGTTATAAACCTGTTAAAAGTAAAATAATCTATGATATTCCAGGGAAATGTTTTGCAATCTTTTAAGCTACCACGCCCGGTCTACATAGCCTTGAGACATTGTCAAAATACCGGCTTCTGTGATCATTCTGGCACTTTGTTTTGCTAGCTCGGTTTTGTTGTCATCATGTCTTCCATTGCACTGATATGGGTCGTGTACTTTTTCAGTGTATCCCATGTGGAAATAGCAGGGAACCCACTATCACGAGAACTAGGTGTAGCTCCTTGTGAGAATGGTGTAGCCCTCAAGTACTATCTAGATCCTTGTAGATCTGGCGTTTGTCGCAGTTACTCATTAGGGGATGATGGTCATAGCCCATCCAAATGGCACAACTTTGCGATGAGGATCTGGCACTCGGGTACAACTCGAGGAATAGGATAGAACCAAACACTTTTGAACAGACTTTTGGGTCCCCTTTGCAACTTTCATTTTTGGAGGAAGATCTATCTGAGGAGGAGGAGGAGGAGGAGCGCTAGAAAAGACATACATACATTGCTTATGTTTCAGCCGAAGTCGTTTATTTGTCACATGAATGTTTTTTCTTCTTCTCTCTATTGAAACAAGAATGTACCGGCTAGTGTCGTGCTGTTAGAAAGCGCGCCTGTATCAGAAAGAGACCTTAAGGCTTATTGAGTTGAATACTAGAGTACATGAACAAGAAGAATATCAATCAATCAGTCAATATACTGTTGGAAAGATACGATGCTACTTGATCAATTCATATGTTATTAGTTAATTAGGCTCTATTTGCTTCCAGATATTTATTTATTTATTGAAGCAAGCTGCAAATAAAGATGAAGAAATTGGAAACATAACAATATGTCCACTTTAATTGCCCACAGTAGCTTTAAAAGTAAGTAGCTCCAGTAAATTTCACAAAATTACGTGTTTCTTATACAAACTATCATAAAACTATAGATTTTAGTTTCTATTTCACAAAAATACAGATTTTAGATGAACTTGTTTCACAAAACTATATGTTTCTTGTACAAATTATCAGAAAACTACAGATTTCAGCTTATATTTTACAAAACTATAGATTTTATGAGAACTTGTATCACAAAATTATAGGTTTTAGAATTAATCTTTTTTGTAATGGGTCTGACAGTCTAGGGGTTAGCAAAGCCATCAAAAACAGATCGAAATTCACAAAAACCGAGCCTGCCAAGCAGGTTCAGCATTTCAAACCGAGCGAAAAATCGATCCGATTCAAATTTAAATTAAAAAATTTTGGAAAAAATTATCAAAAAATTCCTAAAATTAGTACTGATATCATTTTCACATATGGGATGAAATTTTGTGAAAAATTGAATTTAGGAAACATTTTAGAGCAAAAAATCGAATAAGGAAAATTGAAAAGAGAAAAAAAGAAGAATCGCACCGTTCATGGCCGGCCCATGTTGGCCCATTCGGCCCAGTCAACTTTGGAAGCCAGATTTAATGCGCATGAGCTCGGTTCCGACATCCATTCTCTCCCCTCCAACATATCTCACGTTCCCCAAACCCTCACGCGTTGAAGCCGACCAGATCCGCCGCTGACCACCTTTTCGCTGGAGAAGCAACGAAAACCGAGCGGTAAGCTCAATTTTTTGCTCGAAATTTTTGGTTTGTCACTCGATGTCCAGCATGCATCGGTTTTCCATGTAAACCAAGCAATTTTCATGTATATTAGGTCGATTTTCGATGTCGAACTGCCAATTTTCGCTACTCTAGGTGATTATTGCCATGTGCTTGTGATTGTTGGTGCATTGATGTCGATTTTTGCTGTGGTAGCCCGATGAGTGTACTGTATGTGCTTGTCCTATTAGTTAGAAGAATCAAATCATGGTATCTAGCATGTTTAATACTTTGTTCTTTAAGCACATGATGATTCAATATCCTAAGTAGCTAACTAGTATGCTAAGTATGTTGTACATTTCAGTATGCTAAGCACATAATGATTTTCTTATGCTAAGTAAGTGAGCTAAGTAGGTAACAACCAGTTGAGGTAAGTAGCTAACAACGTAGGAAAACCTTTGTTTTGTTGCACTACATTAGTTGTCATATTCACTAACAAAACATGCATCTATCAGAAGTTTAGTACAAGGGGATTTCTATGCATAAAAGGCGACAGTATGAGAAATATTTGGGAAGCTACCATGCAGCTAACATTGTTAGCCACTATTTGTCAAAGTGGTTATGCATGTATGTTCTTAGCTGCATCATGCATGATTTTTGTGTGTAGTCATCAAAATGTGTGACCTGTTTTTTTTGCCGGAATGAAACCTGTTGTTGTTTTTTTTATTAGTAGATGGAAGACAACGACGATGTTGTTTGAGAGCACGACGAGAAGATGGGTAATGGATTTCAATACAAGTACTGTCACAAAGAGAAGAAAGGAGGCAGGTGCAACCCGACTAAAGCACCATTTGGCAGGGCGTGGCATGATGTCGTCCATTGCAGTCAAGTTCTAAAGGAGGTTCGCGAATACTTTCAGCGTGACCTAGACAGGACGAAGTATAAAAAGAAAGGACAGAGGGAGGAGAGGCTCAGAAAGGAATCAGCAGCTGCACATTCCCCACCGAGAAGAAGTGCATATGAAGCGTACATAGGTGATGCTGATGAGGAGGAACAACTACAGCACACCATGGTTGCCTCCAGGGCGGAGTTAGAATTTATCAAACGAGCAGGTGGCAGGTATGAGTACGGTGCTGGCAGTGGCACATCTATAGGGGCTAGAGGAGGGGGCGACGGTCTATTGCCAAGGATGTTATGGAGTTCATCACAACGGAATAGACCGGTCGTGGGGATTACCACATTGGTACAGCTCGTGGCCCTGTGCTACCAAGGATTGACACTGGGAGCTAGACAAAGAAGGGGAGGAATGCGAAGCAGACGATTGGCTCGGCATGGGCCAAATTTTTCCACACGGCTGGTATCGCGAGGAAGAAAGCAGACAATCCGTACTTCGTTAGCGTCATCAGGGAAACTCAAAAAATAGGGTAAGTGAGGTTTCAAATTTTCCTTG
This sequence comes from Otatea glauca, assembly GCA_036346275.1. Lineage (NCBI taxonomy): Eukaryota > Viridiplantae > Streptophyta > Magnoliopsida > Poales > Poaceae > Otatea > Otatea glauca. Next base: position 92,951,842 of record CM070715.1, read on the forward strand.
AGTTATACTACCAACAATAACTCACATGGTTATTCTATATTTTATTTGCAGGCGAGGGTGTCCTGTCTCCTAATGGGAGAGACATAGACGGCAAATATTTAGACGACAACGAAGTGGACATACAACAAAAGATAAAGAAGTTCAAGTTGGAATGGCCAACGTATGGCGTAACCATCGATTCTTGGATTAGGCTGACACGCATGAGCATTATCAACTTCATGCTGTACTACAATGGCACCACGTTCTTCCACAAGTCCATGGATGCAACGGGCAAAAGTCAGGACTTGTCGTACTTACGCAAGGTACCTGCTCTTATGGCTCTTATTCTGAAATCAAGTGCACACAATGTAATGGAGATTTTCATTGTGTTTGTTGGTGCAGAAAATTGCCTCAGTGGTCGATAAGGTGGGTGCGCGCAATGTTACGCAAATTATCATGGACAATGGTGCAATCTATAAAAAGGCATGCAGGCTCATTGCACGGGAGCACCGCAACATCGTGTGGCAGCCTTGTGTGGCCCACACGATTAATTGGATATTGAAGCAGATTGGAGAGTCCCCTGACCTCTCCTCTGTCATTGAGAGTGCTAGAAAAATCTCTCAATGGATTTACAACCATTCCAAGCTTAGCGCCATGATGAAGAAGCACATTGGTGGCGAGTTGGTCAAGTGAAATGCGACTCGCTTTGAAACAAACTACATATTTTTGGACAGTTCCTTCATCACAAGACAAGTTCATGCAATGGATGGCCTCGGAGGAATTTCTATCGTCACGCTTTGTCAGTACTGCAGAGGGGAGGTACATGTATGGGTGCCTGTAAGGACCAAGTTGGCCTAGAGGGGGGTGAATAGGCAAATTTAAAACTTTTTAATTATTACAAAAAACTTTTCTCAATAAAAAGCAGAAACGGAAGCAATTAGTATAGAAGTTCATAACAACACTTTTCAAGAAAACTATGTAAGAAAGAGAATTTCGAATGAGAAACTATAAGAGAATAATGAGCAATAAAAACAAACACAGGAGAACACAAAGATTTTCCACCGAGGTTCAGAGATCACTCCTACGTCCCCGTTAGAGCACTTCCTCAGAAGTATTGCTCCACCAAACAGCCAATCTCAATAGCTTTTGATTTTCCACTATCTTGACTCTTTCATTACTACAGTGAGGTGAGTCTCAACCTTTCACAGCAATGGTGGCCTTCCACAATCACTGTTAGATAGGTCGCACCAACAACTTCTCTAATCGTCTAGGAACAGCTAGTTCCAAGAGTAATAGACTATCCACAAGCCCTGTCTCTTGGTTCAGTAGCTAGATGCAAACTAGACTTAGCTTGGAGCAAGCACTCTAAATGTTTAGAATGAGTATTTGTGATTTTCTGAGTTGAAGCTCAAAACTCTTTGATGGAATGAAGCTCAGGAATTCTAAAGATCAAAGAGTTGTATATGATTTGAATGATGTCAAAGATGTTCAGGATATCAAAAGATGTGAATGTGCAAAGCTCGCATCTTGTTTGAGAACCCAGGCATGCTATATATAGACCCTGAACAGAGATAACCGTTACACCTGCCATTTGCCCGTTGGGGGGTTGGTAGGATAGGTGGGTTAGGTCAACTGCTACCTTTTTGCAAGAATTCTATGGTGTATGAACCATAAGTCAAACTACACACACGCCGGACCGGAAATATTAGTCCGGGGTACATAGGATTGGAAAGCATTGTTGTGCTCAGAATAACCCATTTACGCCGGACCGAAAATATTGGTCCGTCGTACACATGCATTGCTTGATTTTGATATCAGCAAGATAATGCTTGCGCCGGACAAAAAAAGTTGGTCCGGAGTACACATGTTTTTATTTCTTTTGAGTACCAGCAAATAACGTTTGCGCTGGACCAAAAAGGTTGGTCCGTTGTACATGGGAAAACGGCTGGTTAAAACAGAGAGAAACAAGTTTGCGCTGGACCGAAAAAATTGGTCCAACGTACACAAGGAATTCTGGTGTGCATCAGACTTTATATTTCTGGATAAAATAAATTTTAACACAGACTAGAATTACATTTGGAGTGAGAATATAACTTATGCCGAACTAATTTTAAGAAAGAATTTAGATTGGTCCGACGAACATAGTTATACTTGATTGAACAGAAACAAGGAAGAATTCTCAACGTCGGACTGAAAAAGTCGGTCCAGCGTACATGGAATATGCTCGGTGAAGGAGGTTCTTAGCGCCGGACCGAAAATATCGGTCTGGCGTACATGTTGTACGCTCGGTTAGAATTTTGAACTTAGGATCTTTGAGCGCCTGTGTAAAAGGAAGTTTGGTCCAGGGAGAATTGTTTTGGCTATCAAGATAAAGCTCTGGATTTTTGAGTGAGAAATATGAAAAGTTCTATGCTCCAAGTAATCTTAGTGATTTTGCATATGAACCAAGATCATTTCTTATGTATAATCCCTCTTAATAATACGGTGATTGTAACTATATGACTTGAATCAACTCCCAAGCCAAAACTAGAAAAACACCTTAGCCTTGATCATCAAATCTGACTATTTTCGATTTACACTGAGTATCCTTTTTAGTCATCAACACCAAAACCTATATAAAAAGCAATTTACACAAATAGGGAGCCTAGATGCTCTCAATCTCTCCCTTTTTGGTGATTGATGACAATGTCTTTGATATACTGCTCAGAGCTATGAAAGGATTACTTATCCTGCAGATAGAAGTTAGTCTGATAGAACAAATAACTCAAATATTTTATACTCCCCCTGAATGAATGCATGACATGAATTTTAATTGAACACATGAAGCAACATCAGAAACATTCAGAATAGGTTTTTCAATAAATTCAAGAAAAGCAAATGCATAAAGCAAAGTCCATGAAAGATTTGAGTTTCTATATAACAAACTCTTTAGATAGCAAGCTTTAGATTACTAAGATAGGAGGAGCTCTATAGAGAGAATACTATTCTTAACCATCAGCTCCACCTCAGAGCTGAAGTTTGTAGGCTAAAATAAAGTGAATTAAGTTTATATTTTTAGTCTAAAATGTAAAAAAGATGATACATCTAAACACTCTTAATGTACCCACAGCTTCACTCCATAAATTTCTGGAGCTAGGAATACCCTGCTCCACCAACTCCACGGATTTTGGTGGAGCTGGAGCTGTCCCAAACACCCCCTAAATATATACTATTCTTCTCCCCTTAAATATATATTATTATTCTCCCCCTTTGGCATCGATAGCCAAAAAGGTTACTTCTTATGTTTTGAGAAAGTCCTTTTCAGCATACTTGCCATCCTGGAACTTGTGCTTCTTCTTGGAGGAGAGGGAGATGATTGCTCTTGGTCTTTGTCAGAATGTGGAGTTGCCATGGCTTGATCATGCCAGCTAGGATAATTAGGATCACCAGGCTGAGGGTTGAATGTGAGTTCGCTGAAATCATGTTGGACGTCTCTGATCAGCTCTTGAGTTTCTTCAGACTTAACCAAGAAGATTTGTGCAAGTTGTTCCTGATTAGACACCAAGTTATTTCTAGCATCTTCAGAGTAATCTCGGAGATAATCAAGTATATCCCCTTGCCAATCCAAACAACTGCCAGACTTCTCAAAGTTCTTGTACACAGTTTGAGCAAACTTGTCAATCTTTGCATCTTGAGCATTTTGCTTTTTGTTCAGATCATACATTCAGTCCTTGATTACCAGTTCCTCAGTCTTGATCTCACCTAACCATTTCCTCATATCCCATTGATTTCCTCTGATCATATCAAGCCTTTTATAAGTTTCATCTCTGAGACTTGCTTGGTCTTGATAGAGCTTTTGCAGCATCTCTTGCTGTTGTTGATTGGCTGCCATTTGCTCACTATATCTTTGTGCTGCCAATCTTCTTTCTTCTTCAAAGTTTTCTTGGGCATGTCAGAGGTCTGAATTGTATTGTTGCTCAAAAGTAGTGAACCAACCTGGCTGAGAGTCCCACCAAGATGGTTGTTGACCAAAATCATTAGTGGACTCAGGTTCAACAAAATGGGAATAATGAGAGTCTTCTTCTGAATGCTGAGAAAAGGTTGGCACATTAACTTGAGGATGCCTAGAGCCACCTGCTTCATGTTCATGGGTTGTTGATGGAAATCTCTGCGACTCCATGAACCTAGCTGCAGCTGCTAGTTCTTGCAATCTGTGCACTTCTTTATCTTCATGATGAGATTCTGAGCTAACATAAACTTCAGTGTGCTCAGATTGTCCAAACCTTTGCTGGCTATGATGTTCAGAGCTGTAGTTCAAGGTTTCTGTAGGAGTATGTGAAAAGTTAGGAACTGGGAAAATATATTCCTGAGTATGATATCTATGACTTGGAGCTCTACTATCATCATCTGAACTTCCATGTACCTCGGTGCCTTCTTGAGTACTTGGCTCATGAATTACTGGTAGTGGAGTAGAAAGTCTAGCTGGCCTTTCATCTTGAGCAACTGGCTTGGGCATTTTGTATTGCTTAGGTCTAGAATTGAAATCCCTGTCTCTCTCAAGCTGGGAGATGATCCCTTGAGCCAATAACATTTGAGTGATTTGCATGGCAAAACGAAGAGAACTGCCCATTTTTCTGTAAATAGCTTCTTCCATCTCTCCAAAGATGTAATCTGTCAGATCAATGGGTTGTCTTAACAGAATTAGATACAGCAACCAAGCAAGACATGGAGTTACTCCTTCCTTATATCTAGACTTAGGGTAAATTATGTGTCTGAGAATTAGGAGCATAGCCTTGGCTTCAGCAGTTAAACAATGAACCCTATTAGCATTAAATCCAGCCTCATGGATATTTCTGTAGATGTGAGCAGATACTTGCAAGTCAGGCATGTCACCAATCTGCCTCCATCTATTTCTAGGAAATATTTTATCATGAATCCTAGTTCTGTTTAGCAAAGGACTTGAGGCTCCAATAGCAGCTTCAAACTGAGGTGATCTCACTTTTCTCTTATTTCCATCAATAGTAAACAGAATGTAATGCCTATTCTTGTTCACTAACAAAGATGCATAGAATTCCATAATTTTGTTTTCATTCCAAGCTAGCCGAACAGAAGACATAAGAGTTGCAAGCCCAGGAGTTGACCTTACACAATCTAGAATTCTGTTTGATCCTAGGACAGAGCTAATCTGGTTCCAGTCAACAAATTGATGCTTGCATAGTGCTGACAGAAGTTTACCATTCTTATTTTTCCTGTATTTGTAGCCCATATATATATTTCTCTGGAATGTGGTGATGAATTGCTCATTAAAAGAAGGTCTATCAAAAGGAAATCAGATCCTTTCAAGCACCAATCTATCGGCTCTTAGTTTCTTTCCACCTAAAACAGCTAGCTCATGCCCACAAATCATGTCAATTTCACTACCAAGTTCTATTTCTTCATCAGAGGATATGTTTGCATTTGGTTGATAATCACTGTCATCTGAAGAAGAGGTTGAATCATGTTGCACTGGTTGTTTTTCTCTTTTTGATGGTTTAGGCCCTGTTTGGCAGAGCTCCAGATCCCAGCTTCACCTCAGAGCTGGAGTTTGTAGGCTAAAATAAAGTGAATTAAGTTTATATTTTTAGTCTAAAATGTAAATAAGATGATCCACATAAACACTCTTAATGTACTCACAGCTCCAGCTCCATAAATTTCTGGAGCTAGGAATACCCTGCTCCACCAACTCCACGGATTTTGGTGGAGCTGGAGCTGTCCCAAACACCTCCTTAGTAGTTACTTTCTTTACCACACCACTAAACTGTTGGGATTGACTAACTCTGTCTGTTTTGGTTTTCTTTTTCCCTTTGACTTTATCAACAATTTTTCCAAAAAGACCTCTTTTGTCTGGATTCTGGGAACTCATCTTGACTAAGGCTTCTTTATCAAGCAGAAAAACTGAGCTGATTCGGTTGACAGACAAGCAGGCTGTTTTATTGATAATGCAAAACTCAAGAACTGAAGAACACCCTAGAGAACAAGGAGAAGACCTTAAGAGACGATTTCTAACTTAGGGTTTCAGTCTAAGCAAAGATAAGATACAAAGATTGAAGAACTTACAGAACCCTAGACGCAATGCCTTGTTGTAAGCACACAGAGATACCGTCGTCAATCACCCGGTTAGGATGAGCTTCGGTGAGTAGAGGGTTTTGTGCTCACGAACAATCTTGCGAGAAGATTTGGAGATCAAAGACCTTGAGGAACTTCTGAGGAAGATGAGGTTTCAAGTAGCGCTCAATGCGAGGAGTAAAATAAGGAAGTTATTGCAGTAGTTTTGAGTACAGACAACACATTGAAAAAGAGCTGACTGCAACTGTCCGGTTTTGAAGGAAGTCTCTTTATGGTGGGGTTGGAAACAGAGAATCCAAGAAACAAGGTTACCAAAATCGGATAGGTTTAGCACAGATAAGTCCTAAGAATAGGAAAGATTTTGACGAGAATAGCAAGGGTAAGATCTTTTATAGTTTTGAGATGAACATGTTTTGAAAAAGATAAGTGCTTAGAAGACAGAGTTATCAACGTACAAACCTCGGACAGCCTTTCCAGTTAAGTCTGAAGGCTCTTTAACTGCCCCGGACCGATTTCTGATAGTTTTCCATCTGCGTCGGACCGTGTCCGTATAAGACACACTTGGTCCGCCATAGTTGAAAAACTTTCGGTTTGGTTTGGCCAGCTGTCCGTGATACTTGAAAATACAGATATAACTAATTTCTTAAAGATTTTCTGAGATCTCTCTTTTAAGAATAACACACAATAATTTTTAGAGGGGTCTTAGAATAATCTTAAAATATATTCATCAACCAATAAATTCAGGAGATGTTGGATTGCAAAATGGAAATGTATGAGCCTTAATTTTCATAAGTGCATGAGTATGATTAACTCAAGCTTAAGAGAAGAGAACTCAGGTGCTGAGTAATTTAGGTTTTCAAAAGTTCTTATTTACATAAGTATTTTTCTTCTGAAACTTTCTTATCCTAATTACTGTGTTTTAGGAAAGCATAGTATAGTAATAGAGAAAGAGAAGGCTTTCAGCAGCAATTTTATGACTATTAGTTTTTTTAAGTGAACCTATTTAATTTTAAAATATAGCTTTAATATTATTCAGTACCAGTAATTTCTTTTGATCATGCACGGGTAGCAAGATATGCATGACAGGCAAACTTGACTCCCCCTTAGTGTGATCTTTGAAAGAATCAAACAATGTTTGAAGAAGCAAGAATATTTAGTTCATTTCTTAATTTTGAAAATCTGGCCTCATCAAGTGGTTTAGTGAAAATATCAGCCAATTGATTCTCAGTCCTTACATGACTAAGCAGAATATCATTTTTGGCAACATGATCGCGTATGAAGTGATGCCTTATTTCAATATGCTTAATTCTGGAGTGCTGGACCGGATTGTTGGCTATTTTCACTGCACTTTCATTATCACATAACAGAGGCACATTTTCAAACTTAATACCATAGTCCAAAAAGGTTTGTTTAATAAAAAGAATTGGGCACAACAACTGCCTGCAACAACATACTCAACTTCAGCAGTTGATAGTGCTACTGAATTTTGTTTCTTTGAACACCAAGACACTAAAGATCTTCCAAGTAAATGACAACCCCCAGAGGTGCTTTTTCGATCAACTTTGCAACCGGCATAATCAGAATCTGAGTAGCCAAGAAGTTCAAAAGAAGCACCTTTTGGGTACCATAAGCCAAAACAAGGAGTATGCTTTAAGTATCTGAAAATCCTTTTTACTGCACTAAGATGTACTTCTTTAGGTGCAGCTTGAAATCTAGCACACATGCATACACTAAATATGATATCTGGCCTAGATGCTGTCAAATAAAGTAAAGAACCAATCATGAATCTATATAGCTTTTGGTCAATAGATTTACCTCCCACATCTTGATCAAGATGTGTATTGGTTGCCATAGGAGTTTTAAGAGGCTTGCATTCTTCCAGATTAAAGCGATTGAGAAAGTCTTTAGTATACTTCTCTTGTGAGATGGAAGTCCCTTCCTTCAATTGCTTGACTTGAAATCCCAAAAAGAATGTAAGCTCTCCCATCATTGACATTTCAAATTCTTTAGACATTTGATTGCTGAATTCTTTGCACAGAGACAGATTAGTACTTCTAAAGATAATATCATCAACATATATTTGGCAAATCGTTAATGTACCTTTGAAGTCTTTTAGAAATAATGTTGGATCAACCTTTCCAATTTTGAAATTCTTTTCTAGTAAAGAGTCTCTAAGGTGCTCATACTATGCCCTAGGGGCTTGTTTCAAACCATATAGTGCCTTAGATAACTTATATACATGATTGGGAAATTTCATATGTTCAAAACCAGGAGGTTGTTCAACATAGACAGTTTCTTCAAAGATACCATTAAGAAAAGCACTTTTAATGTTCATTTGAAAAAGAGTAATATTGAAATGACATGCAAAGGCTAGAAGGAACCGTATGGCTTCAAGTCAAGCTACAGGTGTATAAGTTTCTCTATAATCCAAACCTTCAACTTGAGAGTATCCTTGAGCCACTAGCCTTGCTTTATTTCGTGTGAGCACACCATTTTCATCTTGTTTATTTCTGAAGACCCACTTTGTTCCAATGACATTATGATCTGAGGGGTCTTTCTACTAAGCTCCAGACTTTGTTTCTTTCAAAATTGTTTAGCTCTTCTTCTATTGCCACAATCCAATCAACATCCTTCAAAGATTCATCTATATTTCTGGGCTCAACACATGAAACAAAAGAATAATGTTCACAAAAAGATGCTTGTTTAGAACGAGTTTGAACACCCTTACTAAATTCACCAATGATTTGATCTACAGGTTGATCCTTTGTTATGGTGTGATGGCTCTTTATGAAGTTCAGTCCTTCGTCCTTCTTCTCATCATCTTCAAGTTGTGATCCATCTTGAGGTATTGTGGACATTTGTGGTAGATCATCTTTATCTTTTTTGGGCTTGATCTCACCAATTTCCATTTTCTTCATGGATTCTTTTAGGGCTTCTTCACCTACATCAGCTAGATTCTCATGCTCACCTTGTGAGCCATTAGATTCATCAAATTTAACATCATAGGTTTCTTCAACTAGCCTGGTTGTATTATTGAACACTCTATAAGCTTTAGATTTAGAAGAATAACTTAGCCTGATACCTGTGTCACATCTCTTTTGAAATTTTCCTAAATGTGTTCTCTTTTTATAGATATATACCTTGCATCCAAACACACGAAAATATGAGATATTGGGTTTTCTTCCTACCAGAAGCTCATATGAAGTCTTCTTGAGAAGTCGGTGAAGATAGAGCCTATTGATAGCATGACATGCAGTATTGATAGCTTCTGCCCAGAAAGCATCAGAGGTATTATATTCATCCAACATTGTCCTTGCCATTTCTATGAGAGTTCTATTTTTCCTTTCAACCACACCATTCTGTTGAGGAGTGTATGTGGCTGAAAGTTCATGTTTTATACCTAACTTATCACAGAATTCAACAATGTTAGTATTGACAAATTCAGATACATTGTCACTCCTAATCTTCCTAATAGGACAGTCAAATTCATTTTGAGCTCTTTTTGCAAAAGTTTTAAATATTCCACCAACTTCACTTTTATTTGGCAAAAAGAATACCCATGTGAATCTAGAGAAATCATCCATAATTACAAGACAGTATGAGTTGCCACCTATACTTGCATATGAGGTAGGACCAAAAACATCCATATGCAAAAGTTCCAGGGGCCTAGTAGTGGACATAATATTTTTATCAGGATGAGAGTTAGCTACTTGCTTGCCAGCTTGACAAGCACTGCATAGTTTATCCTTTTCAAATTTAACATCTTTTAGGCCCACTACTAGCTCATTTTTTAAAAGCTTTTTAAGATTAGACACACCTACATGCCCAAGTCTTCTATGCCAAAGCCAACCATGTGAAACTTTAGCAAGCAGACAAGTTGAGATGCATGAGGAATTAGAGTTAAAGTCAACAAGGTAGAGATTTTAAAATCTGAAACCCTTAAAAATAAGCTTCTCATTTTTGTCAAGAACTGTTACTTCATCACTTGAAAAAATACAATGAAAACCTATATCACAGAGTTGAGCAACAGACAAAAGATTGAAATTTAAAGAATCAACAAGTAATACATTCTCAATAGAGTGATCATTTGAGATAGCTATTTTACCATTTCCCTTTACCTTTCTTTTACTGTTATCTCTAAAAGTGATTTTGTGACTTGAATCCTTTTCCCTTTTCAACTGAACTGAACATTCTTGAGGTGCCGGTCATGTGTTGTGTGTAGCCACTTACGATAACCCAGTGTTGACCGCCACTCTTGTAATTTACCTAAAAGAATGTTCAATTCTTGATTTTAGGTACCCAAATGCTTTTGGGTCCATTAGTGTTAGTCTGAACAACTTTGGGGCCAAAAGGATTTGTGAGTAAGGACTTAGGCACCCAAATAGCTTTAAGATTTTTATCCAGATTAGAGGGGCCAATATATTTGACATTCATTTTACCCCTAAAATCCTTAAACAACATATAATGTGCATCAACCATGCATCTTCTGTTACCCTTAGCATATGAAGCACAGGCAAACTTGCAATTTATAGAAGCATGATTGTAGTTATGACAATAATAGCATTGAGTCCTACTCTTGACAAAATTTATCTTGAGTTTTGGCTGTTCATTCCTTTTGGGCATAGATTTGGCTTTATAACCTAATCCCTTTTTACCTAGGACAACCTTTTGCTCACCAAGAATTTTATCAAGAGTAGCACTACCAAGGAAGCATTTTTCTAATCCTTTGTCAAATTTTGCTACCTTGGATCTTAGCTCATTGTTTTCAGTCATAAGTTCTTTAGCATGCATAGCATTTTTGCAATTTTTACTACATATGCTAGGTGAGCTGGGAATAATCATTTCATCAGATAGCAAATCACAGTTAACTGAAATATTGCAGGATGAAACAATTTTTGATTTTCTAGTTTGCATTTCATTGTCAATTTATAGCTCATAGTATTTATCAAGCAATTCATCATGATCTTTAACTAGATGTATATGTGTATTTTTCAAAGAATCATGTGAGTTAATAAGAAGAATATGATCGGAATTTAGTACAGAATGAGCATGTGAAAGTTTTTCACGTTTATCTATAAGCTCATTTTGACTAATTTGTAGCACATCATATTTTTCATGCATGAGCTTGATGTCAGATTCAAGAGTATCAACTTTATTTATCAAGCTAATATTATTTTTCTTAAGAGCTCTGTCTTTACCAGATTTAACATATAGAGCATTATTGAGTTCCTTAATAATCTCTACAAGCTCTTCATACGAAGGTGAATCATTTACCTTATCTTCATCATTTTTGGCCATTAGGCACAGAGGCAAGGAAGCTGAAGGTGAAGGTGTTAGTGCTATGCCCTTGAGGCAATCATTTAGATGATTGTAACATGACTATGTTTATGAATAATAATATGATTATTGGTCCAATGAATGTATATCATTGTATTGATCAACAAGTATGTGACTTGCTTATGAAGCTCTTTACTTATTGATATAATTCGATAAATATCTCTGATCGGATATCATCGTATAGGACAACGATGAATAGATCAGCACATGTAGTGATCGATGATCATGCTTCATAGATCATGGGATGTAGAGATATCATCTATACATTGTGGACGCATGTTGAAGAACATGGGTTAGATAGACCCGCAATGGGACACTGCGAGAATGTTTCATTCTTATGTGTCATCAGTGTATCTCATACCTAGTAGATGTATGATCCTTAGACACGAGATTGTCATATTCCCTACATGTGTAATAGTTTTCCTTGGGGCTATCAAACACTACTTTCTAACCGGATAGTTATAAAGGTAGCTTTCATGTTTACTATGAAACGTGCGAGAGGAAGTGAGCAAATAAGATGGAATTTGCCACTCCAATGAAACGGAGATATATGACAAGGCCACTCGTGTGATATGATTAAGGAAGTGCATGGCCATGCCGTGATTGAGGAGTCAATCACAACTTATTAATATATCACGGATACGAGAGATGGATTGAATCATCAAAGGATGACATGCTTCTCGCCTTGAGTTCAATCTTCATATACTTGTCAAAGGGATTATTACATGAGTACTTTTGATAGATTCTGTTCGATTTGATCATAGTATGTTTGGGAGTTGGCATACTTTGCAAGGAGCCGCTACCAACTATTGGATTGAAAAGGAGTTTTTCGAATCTATGTCCAAACATACGTGAACCTGCAGGGTCACACACTTAAAGGGCTGGGACGCATTAATTTGGATTGGATCAATAATTAATGGACCTCGTGGGCTTAGCACGCTGATGGGCCTTGTTTTAGGGTTTTATCTCGTGGCTATATAAGGAAGGGAGGAGGGTGGGCGCAGGGTGTGCTTTCCCACGGTTTAGAAGTGATTCACTCGAAACCCTAGCCTCCTCTTCTCGTTGCCCCTGCCGAACGACCAGGTGCTTGCACACCGACGCACGGCGTTCTATCCCTGGACATGTGGACTACTGCGGTGACGTTGCTGCGACTGCGGCGTGGGAGGACGATCCACGGCGAGGCGAGGACGATCCGCTCCATCGACGCAATGACTGCGGCGAGGACGATCCACTACATCGACGCGCGAAGGATTCCGCAACTGCGCGTCTAGTGGTAATCTTATCTGTGATCCCCTTCTTGCGAGTAGCTTTCTGGTTACGCGGTAGTTTTTTTTATGTGCTAGTGTAGCATATCGCGTTCCTCTTCAGAAGGTGGTGTAGATTCGTCCAGAGCAAGCCCTGCTAGTCCCTTGGGCCTTGGCTCTTCTTCATCTGAGGAGGAGGAGGATTCTTTGCTTGAATTTCCTTCATCAGTGATCCATTCACCAATGTGTGCCTCCTTCTTCCCTCTTCTCCAATGTTTCTTGGAGTAGCTCTTCTTGTGATAACTTCTCTTATAGCTTCCCTGAGCCTTTTCTTCATCATTGTCATCTTTGTTTTTGCTCTTGCCCTTTTTGTTGCTTTTGTTAGGGCATCGAGCAGCTATGTGTCCTTTCTCATTGCACTCAAAGCAGACAATGTTAGAGAAAGGGTTTCTTTTTGAGAAGTGGTTAGAGGATTTACCTTTGGCATTTACCCTTCTCATGATTTTGTTTGCTGATCTTATGAGTAATGCCAATTTTCTTACATCTTCATCCTCTTCATAGCATGTATCTTCTTCTCCTTCATCATCAGAAGAGTCTTGAATCTTTTCTTTGGCCTTGAGAGCAATAGATTTCTTCTTGATTTCAACTTCATCACTCAAAGTAAGCTCATGTGCTGATATCTTGCCCAATAGTTCAGTGGGTGTGAGCTTATTCTGATCACCACTATTGGATAGATAAGTGATTAGGCTGTGATAGGCTCTAGGTAGAACCCTAATCATTTTCCTGCATACTTCAACATCATCAATTTTAGTTCCTAGACCTTTAAGCTCATTTATAATGGGGTTTAATCTAGAGAACATATCATTAGCATTTTCATGAGTGAATATTTTGAACTGATCAAATTTTTTCCTGACAACAAAATATCTTTCCTCTTTTACATCAGAGGTACCCTCATGAATTTCTTGAAGAGTCGTCCATATATCATAGGCAGTTGATAAATTACTGACTCTATCAAAAACTTCGACACTGAGGCATGAAAAGATAGCATTTCTAGCCTGAGCATCAAACTGCAAATTCCTTATCTCTCCAGGTGTAGGTTCTGAAGATGAGGATTGCTCTTCTGGTATGACCCGTGGAGGCAAAGGTCTTTCTGTAACCCTTCACACATCATAACTTACGACCTCAAGATAACACCTCATTCTAATTTTCCAATAAGCATAATTTGTGCCATCAAAAACAGGAACCCTTCCTACACTTACTGTAGCTGATCATATTCTCTCGGCCATTTTACCCAAGCTGTTAAGCTTTAAAGGGGTAACCTTGCTTTGATACCACTTGTAAGGACCAAGTTGGCCTAGAGGGGGGTGAATAGGCAACTTTAAAACTTTTTAATTATTACGAAAAACTTTTCTCAATAAAAAGCAGAAACGGAAGCAATTAGTATAGAAGTTCATAACAACACTTGTTCAAGAAAACTATGTAAGAAATAGAATTTCGAATGAGAAACTATAAGAGAATAATGAGCAATAAAAACAAACACAGGAGAACATAAAGATTTTCCACCGAGGGTCAGAGATCACTCCTACATCCCCGTTAGAGCACTTCCTCAGAAGTATTGCTCCACCAAACAGCCAATCTCAATAGCTTTTGATTTTCCACTATCTTGACTCTTTCACTACTCCAGTGAGGTGAGTCTCAACCTTTCACAGCAATGGTAGCCTTCCACAATCACTGTTGGATAGGTCGCACCAACAACTTCTCCAATCGTCTAGGAACAGCTAGTTCCAAGAGTAATAGACTATCCACAAGCCCTGTCTCTTGGTTCAGTAGCTAGATGCAAACTAGACTTAGCTTGGAGCAAGCACTCTAAATGTTTAGAATGAGTATTTGTGATTTTCTGAGTTGAAGCTCAAAACTCTTTGATGGAATGAAGCTCAGGAATTCTAAAGATCAAAGAGTTGTATATGATTTGAATGATGTCAAAGATGTTCAGGATATCAAAAGATGTGAATGTGCAAAGCTCGCATCTTGTTTGAGAACCCAGGCATGCTATATATAGACCCTGAACAGAGATAACCGTTACACCAGCCATTTGCCCGTTGGGGGGTTGGTAGGATAGGTGGGTTAGGTCAACTGCTACCTTTTTGCAAGAATTCTATGGTGTATGAACCATAAGTCAAACTACACACACTGGACCGGAAATATTAGTTCGGGGTACATAGGATTGGAAAGCATTGTTGTGCTCAGAATGACCCATTTACGTCGGACCGAAAATATTGGTTCGTCGTACACATGCATTGCTTGATTTTGATATCAGCAAGAGAATGCTTGCGCCGGACCAAAAATGTTGGTCCGGAGTACACATGTTTTTGTTTCTTTTGAGTACCAGCAAATAACGTTTGCGTCGGACCAAAAAAGTTGGTCCGTTGTACATGGGAAAACGGCTGGTTAAAACAGAGAGATACAAGTTTGCGTCGGTCCGAAAAAATTGGTCCAACGTACACAAGGAATTCTGGTCTGCATCAGACTTTATATTTCTGATTAAAATAAATTTTAACACAGACTAGAATTACATTTGGAGTGAGAATATAACTTATGCCGGACTAATTTTAAGAAAGAATTTAGATTGGTCCGACGAACATAGTTATACTTGATTGAACAGAACCAAGGAAGAATTCTCAACGCCGGACTGAAAAAGTCGGTCCGGCGTACATGGAATACGCTCGGTGAAGGAGGTTCTTAGCGCCGGACCGAAAATTTCGGTCCGGCGTACATGTTGTACACTCGGTTAGAATTTTGAACTTAGGATCTTTGAGCGCTTGTGTAAAAGGAAGTTTGGTCCAGAGAGAATTGTTTTGGCTATCAAGATAAAGCTCTGGATTTTTGAGTGAGAAATATGAAAAGTCCTATGCTCCAAGTAATCTTAGTGATTTTGCATATGAACCAAGATCATTTCTTATGTATAATCCCTCTTAATAATACGGTGATTGTAACTATATGACTTGAATCAACTCCCAAGCCAAAACTAGAAAAACACATTAGCCTTGATCATGAAATCTGACTATTTTCGATTTACACTGAGTGCCCTTTTTAGTCATCAACACCAAAACCTATATAAAAAGCAATTTACACAAATAGGGAGCCTAGATGCTCTCAGTGCCTCTCGAGCTTAGATTGGTGGGACAACCTTCATTTGGTTGTGAAATCTGTGGAACCGTTGTACGCCTATTTGTGATTTGCCGATCAAGACAGGGTTCCCATATTGAGGGAGGTGATACTGCGGTATAACATAATGCGACAAGAATATAATAGCTTGTTCCATGACTCTCCAGCTACTTTTAAACAATACATGAATGACTGGACCCTAGAATGGGTGACCTAACACGTGATACTTATATGAACACTGATACTGCATTATTCTCTTTTCACTTAAATAGCTTGTACTCACAAATACTTCTACTAATAGGTTTCCTTCAATTTCATGCAGCTGCCGCCTTGAATCCCCGAACGCATTACTCGTATAACACGGTTAACACCTTCTTTCCAAATCTGCGGAATGCATTTGAAGTGCTTGCTGATGATATTGATATGGCAATGCGAAGTCTTCCCGAGTCTGATCTTTTCAGAAGAAAGGTTGGATCATTCTCGAGTGCGCTAGCTGAGAGGACGTCACATGATCCTAAAACTTCCCCTGGTATTTTCCTTATATTATATTAAATATAATGCCAGTCTCATATTTCCACATCGTAATTATTTTTGTTTTTGTTAAATTGGCGCACACTGGTGGGCGCAATTGGAGCACGTTCGCGTTCATCCACACCAAAGTTCACAATCGTCTGTCATACAAGAAGCTCCATAAGTTGGTCTATGTGAACTATAACTTGCGGCTCAGAATCCAAGAACAAGGAAATGACAAGATCACAGTCGAAGACGGTCCATTCCAACGCCTTATGCAACTTACACTATACGACACAGAAAATCCTATCCGATACTGGATGGAGAGAGGGAGATCCAATGCTGACCCTTTACTTGACAAGGAGGACACAGAGAGTGACACCCCCTCCTATCACACCTCGTGACAGACCCGGTAGACACTGGTGCGTTGCGAACGATAACTGGGGCTACAAGCATCTTTGAATGGACAGAAACAGCAGTGGATGACACTCACATAGGAAAGATGAAGCACCAAGCAGTGCCGACGATGGAGTAAGCAAAAAAGGAAAGCTCCCTCAAAAAGAAAGGGGAAGCATCCCATACAATAGGATAACACTCCAACGGATCGTCGGAGCCCGCCATACCAAGAATCCAATGACAGTAGCTCCAAGACGGACAGTGATGGCGGTCAGTCCTCTACTGATCCCTCCATCCCTCCTACTTCCTACTCAGAAGCACAGCTTCCTATACAATTTACAGGGGAGTCCAGTACACTCATGCAACACAAGACAGAGACCATGACGCTCCCCAATCACAAAGGAAGACTACTGGGGGAAGGGAAAGGGCGCACCATAGGATAGCTGTAGCTCCTATGGTGTTGCTGAGATGCAAGGGAGCTATGGCTCATATAGCAGCTACGACTACGCTATCCCCGATGCTCATGCACAACCAACCACCCAATAGGTCTACGAGTGATACAACTCCGAGTTTTATACCATATTGTATCAATAATGGCAAACAACAAGTACATGGACGGGGCAAAGCTGGCACGATTACAAGGCGGAGTTGCTAGCTACACGAGGATTGGCCTTGATGTCTACTAAGGAATACAACATGGTCAATCAAGTGTACACCCAGCAATACTACGCGTGATGCCAAAGGTAATGTTTCATTTCATTGCAAACTTGATTTTTTACTAACATATCGTTCATGTAGGTCCAACACGGCACATGTGCGACAATGGAAGGACGACGAAGCTGTGCCAGGTGTGAACATTCATAATCGGTGAGAAAAATTGATTTGAAATGTCATATGCCATGCTATCGAAATGATTGTTACTGAAGCGTGGATTTGTTGTATTGAGTTGTCAATGGTATTGAATGAAATGTTATTTCTTGATATATTATTGCTAAATGACTTATTTGCAATTTGAGATTGTCTAAAATATATCAAAGGTCATGTCGATTTTCTTTACATTCTTCCGTACTTGTGCTATTATTTGCAAAATATGTATTTTACAACTTCACATTTTCTAAAATATCGCAAATGTCATGCCGGAATTTTATCATAATTTTCATATTTTTTATACATTTCTTAAATTTTTCCTGATTTTTTTGGGTTTTCCTCGGTGTTTTTATAATTTTCACAATTTTCCTTGCATTTTTCACTATTTTTCCTTCTGTCCTCGATTTTCGGTTCATACCGACTGGTTTTCAAAATTTCCAAATAGTTTTCGGATTTTTTTGAATGAGTTTGATCAGCTGATTTGACTTTCGCAAACCGTTCGGTTTTTACCAAATTTCGATCGGTTTTCGCAAAAAACCGGTGCCAACTAGATCTCGAATTTCGCTGTCCAAACGAAAATGTTAACCCTAGGCCCACATGACAGCCTTACGCGTGAGTGAAACGAGAAATGAGGACGTGTGAGATCGTCATGTGAGCACACACTGTCAAGAAACGGCTAATTCTAAAATATGTAGTTTTGTGACACAAGTTCTTTTAAACTTGTAATTTTGTGATACAAGTTTTCCTAAAATCTGTAGTTTTGTGAAATAGAAGCTAAAACCTGTAGTTCTTTTGATAATTTATAAAAAAAAACATGTAGTTTTGTGAAATAAATTATTTTAAAATATGTAGTTTTACGAAATAAAAATTAAAATATATAGTTTTATAATAGTTTGTATAAGAAACCTGAACTGTGTGAACCCTGGAATATGCTGCCGCGCCACCTCCTCTTCCCGGCGGCACCAGTGCGAAGCAGAAGCCGCCCCGCCTCCTCCTGGGCTGCCGCCGTTGCCGACCACGCGCGCTCCGGCCGCCATGCCGCCGCGCTCACCGTTTTCCGCCGCGTTGTCGCCGCCCACCCGGCCGCCGCCGCCGCCGACCAGCTCGCCTGCTCCGCCCTCCTCCGCTGCTGCGACGCCCGCTTGGCGTACCAGATACACGCGCAGGCATGCCGACGCGGCTTTGTTGCCTCCAATCCCGTTCTTGCCTGCTCCCTCCTAGGCTTTTACTCTTCGGCACCGGCGCCAGCGCATCTCTCGGCTGCCACCAAGCTGTTCGATGAAATGGCGCACAAGGATGCTGTCTCCTACACAGCCATGATCTCCGCTTTCGTCCGCGCCGGGGACTGGAGGCAAGCTCTTGCACTCTATCCTCGCATGCTTGCGGCCGCTACGGCGCCCACCCAGCACACCTTCGCCAAGCTATTGTCTCTCTGTGCCTCCAGGCTCCTGCGCAGCCAAGGGAGGCAGCTTCACGCGCAGGTCCTTCGCTGGGGGGTCGACGTCAATGTAGTGCTCAAGACCGCGCTCGTCCAGATGTACTGCAAGTGCGGCTTCATGGGCCATGCTCAGACCGTGCTCCACTCCACGCCTGAAACGGACGTCGTGCTCTGGACAGCGATGATTGTTGCCTACTCACGGAATGGAGACTTCCATGCTTCTCTGCGGATGTTCCGCGAAATGAGCGAAGCTGCAGTGCTGCCCAATGCGTTCACCTACGCAGGGCTCATCGGCGCCTGCTCGTGCGCCCTGGCATTACAAACTGGGCGGCAGGTCCATGCCCGCTTGTTCAAGTTTGCGCTGGAGCACGATATCTCTGTGTGCAATGCACTCGCGGACTTCTACAGCAAGTCGTCCACCCGTTTACTCGACTTGCTGCATGTTTTCAGTGCAATTGACGAGCCGAATGTGGTGTCCTGGACTGCGTTGATTGCTGGACTTGCGCGCCATGGCAGAGACGAGGAGGCATTTTCAGCATTTGCTGAGATGCAGGCTAGCGGGGTGCAACCCAACTCATTCACGATTTCCGCCCTTCTCAAAGGCTGCAGCTCCTTACAAGCTTTTGTACATGCTACGAAAATCCATGCTTATGTTCTTAAGACCAGCTTTGAGTCTTTGGATGTTGCTGTTGGCAACTCGTTGGTTGATCTTTATGCCAGGTTTGCAAGAATGGACGATGGATGGGCAGTGGCGACTACAATGGCCTTTGCAAGGGACAGCTTCACATACACAAGCCTAGCCAAGGGGCTGAATCAGATGAGCCTTCAACACAAGGCCCTCGAGATGATAGTCCACATGTTTAATGAGGAGGTTGATATCGACGGTTTCAGTCTTGCTTGCTTCCTTTCTGCTGCTGCGACCTTGGCATCCATAGAGCATGGGAAGCAGTTGCACTGCTGCTCGGTGAAATTGGGATTGAGCACTGAGGTTTCAGTTTCTAACAGCCTTATCGACATGTACAGCAAATGTAAGTGCATGGATGATGCCAAGAATGTTTTCTGGTCAATCAGGGAGCCAAGCGTTGTGTCGTGGAATGCTCTAATATCCGGGCTGGCATCCAACCAATGTTATGATGAAGCGTTGTCCTCATTTGAAGACATGACATTGGTTGGAGCTCAGCCTGATGGCATCACTTTCTCAGTTGTGCTTTATGCCTGCAGCCATGGTGGCTTAGTTGACATCGGCATCAAACATTTCAACTCTATGAGGAATCAGTTTGGTGTTTTCCCACAAAGGAACCACTACACATTCTTTCTGGATATGTTAGGACGAGCAGGTCGTCTTACAGAGGCGGCATGCACCATTGAGGCCATGTCCATCCAGCTGGATTTGTCGATGTACAGGACTCTGTTGGCATTTTGCAAGCTGCATAACAATCCGATTGTTGGTGAAAATATTGCAAGGAAGGCACTGAAATTATATCCATCAGACCCAGCGTTTCAGAATATGCTTTCAGGAATCAGTGCTCCTGGGAAACAAGTGTGGTGCACAGGCTTACAGGATGAAGAGGGATGCAGATATTCCAGTTAAAGCCTAACAAATACGAGCTACTAATCAGTTTCTGTAAACTAGATCCTTGGATTCTTGCTACATGGGTTCCCAAGAGCCACCAGGTTTTTTCTGGGTCCATTTCTTCTGACATCTCCACATTGAGCTTGAGCATGATGTGATGAGAAGAGTAATTGAAGATTCAATTAGTTTTTTGGGGGAAGTTTTCCCTCTTCAAGGGTTTATGGAAATTTTACTGCATGGAAACCACATATGAAACATTCCATGGAATAAATTATGCTCCACCCCCTTTGAAATCATGCTCTTTGGAGTCAGTGCAGAGTATGGTATCCACTGCCTTCACATACTCAGTTAACTGAGAGGAATTCACATCCCTCTCATACAACATCACCGATTTGGGTGGGTAAGCGTTATGTGCTAAGACAAGTGGACAATATTTTCTCTAATGTTGGTTTAAACTCTAAAGTGATAATTCTTTGTCTTGCGTTGCCTTGAAGCATTGTTTACCCGAGTATTGTACTCCCTCCCATAAAAGAAAAACGAATCTGGAATATGAAGTCGATTTCAAGTTCTAAATAGAATGCTTAACGCTAGATGTGGAAATAAGTAGTTTTGTGTCGTTGCCAATGCAAAGCTGAATTGCGACATGAGCCTTGAAAGCTAGCATTTTGTATGTGACTTCTGCTGAAAAGTGCAGACTACTGTTTATCGTAGTACACAAATTGTGGGGTAGTGTCTCCTCTTAAAGGAAAGCTGCACTACACAAATTGGCATATTTATTAAATTATAGAACAGCTGTTACATAGACATTCTTATGAATTTCTTGGGAGCAATGTTATTTAATGCTGTCAATAAAATATTATAACGTAACAACAGTAATTATCGGTATTGCTTACGTCCATTTCCTGTGGTTGTGTATGTCTTTGTGCTAACAGCCATTTCCTTAAAAGTGAAATGATGTCCATATCTGTTTCACAGGAGCATGAATAGAATAAGTTCGGGAAACAACCTAGCATGATGTGAGAAGTTCTGAGCCATTGATAGTTCCCATACTACAGCTGGTTGTTATGGGCCCTTCGCTGATCCCTTGCTCACAATACCGATAACTGTTTTTAACCACACAGGGTATATTGGATGATTGCTATTTCTCTGAATATGGATTTTTCAGTGATTTTAGTCCTTTACATGAATCGTTTGAACATGTTGTACAAAATATTGAGTACCATATTCAATCCTTGAGCCACATATGTCCAAAAGTGGGTGTAATGTGCAAGAAAAGGGATGATAAAAGTCTTCATGCAGAACTTGCAAAGCATCACAAAATGCTGAGTTAGTGTTTCTGGATTCTTTAGGAAACCTGCATGTACTACCATAGTTAGCTGGATTTTAACTAGTATAGTTTATACTAAACAGTTGATTTTATGAAGCACATACCTTCAGCTATATTCGGGAATGTGTCGAACAACTTGGTAACGACGTTAAGTATTTGCTGTAAGCATTTTGAGCATTTCATGGAAGGTAATTAGTGAGCGCTATGGTTTCGTTCAATTGGACTAATATAGTTGTATGCAGCATTAAACAAAAGTAACTTGTTAGTATGCCTACCAATGCCAGCTTTCCTGGTTTCAGTGGTGACTCCTCGAAGATATCAACTTTCCTGCAGTGTGTGCGAAAGAATTTCCATCTCAGGTCAAGGGAAACATAATTTTTCTTTTTTTAATTTAGAGGCTAAACCCTGGTTTTCAAACAAAGCCATACAAAATATAACCACCTCAACATTACAGTTTCTACTTCCAAGAGCTTGGCTGACATGGAAAGGAGCATGGAACACAATATTATATTAGAAACTAGCGGGGTGGCCCACGTATTTGCATGGCTAGATTTGTTATAAATCTATTACTTTAAAAAATGCACCTTAGGAGTTTTAGAATATATTTTATATTATATTTGGTCTATATAGGCATTGTGATATGAACAGTTGAAAACTTGAAATGATAATGAAAATTTGAAGCCAAAACACATCCCGAGAAGACGTAATCGAATGATAATATTTGTTTAGAAAAAAAAACATTTTGATCATAATTCGATTGTTAGGCCTTAGAACTCAAACGCACCTTCATGAAAAATAGCTCGACTTACACCCTAAAAGCTCAACCAATCCCTAGTAGTACATCTCTATAGTAGCTTCTGCTCAGCAATTAGTTCTCCATCGTACACTATTTCTTACTCCTTTCGTTTCTGAATACATGCCATTTTAGCTTTTAGATTTTGTTCCTAAATACATGTCATTATACAATTTCGAGATAACTTTTAACTCTTTTTTCCTTTGCATATCCCTATCATTCATTATTTTCACAGTTATTTATAACTGTGGAATAGAGTAATATACACCATTCAAGAGCAATAAGTGAGCTAATGAAAGATGACGATTTGGTCATTTATACTCGTGTAATGGTTGAAGTGCAAAATACCAAAACATCATCTATACATTCAGTAACAGAAGGAGTAGTTCTCCTTTCCCATAGGAAACATCTAGAAGCTTGGAGAGCTGGAATTTGATAGGATTCCTAGGGAATTATACCGTACTCTACAAAATTAAAGCCCTCAAACTCCACTTGAAATAATTTCAAATGTGCATGACACCCACGACTTCGTAGATATCTTCGCCATGCATCAACTTAAGTAAAACATCTAGAGAGGTGTTTCAATGCTTTTCTTTTTTACAATTGCACAAATATTAAAGCATGAATAAAAGGTAGATAGAGATTACTTATCCCTTCGCTTGCTTTAAGATTTGTGCAATTTGTATTAGAAGGGAAAGCATTGAAGCACTGCTCTAATTGATCATTCTTCTGTTCGTATTGAATAGTCTAGCTAATCTGCATGATATCCTTTTGGTCTACATAATATATGGTTTTTACTGATGTGCATACATGTCAAGATTCTTCACATTGGTTCTTTATTCTTTTTTTTCTCTTGAAAACCTTAGCGAATTAGTTGTCTTTACTGGTGTGCTTTATGCATGTATCTTTGTTGTTCTAGAACTCTCACCTGGAAGCATGGGGAGCTCGGTTAAGGCTCCATCTAACATGAGGCTATGATCATATACTCAAAATATTGAAGTCCTACTTGTGTCCAAATTGATAGTATATAGTTTCCTTTTTCGAATCAGTGACAGTATCTTCCATATATTTTAGTTAGAGTTGTATCTGCCATAGAATTCTAATACATCTAATATTTAATATATAATTTTTCTACACAATTATAATCTAGACCCACGAACAAATAAGGCTCCTAAGAGCGTACATGGTGACTTCTTTAAACATATTTTTAACAGTATATAATATATAGATAGACATTTTCACATTCTTCGTGTGCACCAATAGTCAATTCAGAGATTGATAACACAATTAATATATCGAGGAGATTAACAAATACATGAAGAAACCATTGTTATTGGTCAGCCCATAGGTATGGGCCAGGAGAGCTGGATACGTTATATATTAAGGTCAGCCTCAACTTGGCTTGGGTCAAGGAGGCGAGGAGTGCTGGATTAACAAATTCTCATGTGGAGGAGAGAAAGACGTACAATCGCTTCTTTCTTTCCGTCGTCTATGCCTCTTTCATATGGTGGAGATTTTTTTACCTCCAAGTTTGGTAAAGACCCAAGTAATCCAATGTTTCCGAAGAATCCACATGGATCAATATTACAAAGAATTCACGTAGAATTCTGATCCAGACTTTTTTTTATATGTTGTATTCTATTCAAATTCGCACAATCTTTTGATTAACCTCAACCGTTATGATCTAGAACCCACCACAATCGATAGATCTTTTTTATTTTTCCAATGATTAATGTGGTTATTTCTACCCTTGAGAGCCAATGCGATGGCTTTTTTTTTACTTTGCTTTAATAAGATAATAGATTAGGGAGCTTGCTCTCAACATTCAAGAATGGGCATTAATCTGAGCTACCTAATAAGTAGTGCTGCACTTCTTCCTGAACATACGTAGAAGCTGCAGCCCTTGGTAAAGGGGATGATCTTACCGTTCCACTCTGCAACAAGCAGTATGATGATATCATTATCCTACCAGATTGTCTATCGATTTTAATTTGAATTCTGTAACGCAGGATCTTACCAAGGTGCCACATTACTGCAACAGTGGGTTCTACTCCTTGAGAGATCTCATCGATGGCAAATTTGACATTCTTTCCCATGGCTTGCATCAGTCTTTTGAAGTAGGTACGGGTATCCTGCATGCAGCAAATTTGTTTTTTTTGTGAAATCTGAGTATGGGAACCTGGTCTTAATAACTTGATGCTCAGGTATGCAGAGGAATGAACCATGAAACACTGAAGTAGAGGAGAAAATGAAGTGGAGGTAAAACCTTGACGTCCAGCGGTTTATAATATGCAGTGTCCTCGATGATGCAATCAGGAGCAATCAGCTTCTTCAGCCGTTTGTCGTCCTTGTCATTGAGGGAGGAGTAGAACTCCTGAATCAGATCCGATAGGGGTGAAGATGGTAAGGTGTTACCTCTGCGGTTAGTATTGTTCAGTCCACCAGTTGCATTTGGCCCTAGTGTTGCTTGTATAGGTTTTAGCAAAAAATCTGGTTTTCTTGTCCGAGCTCCCCATTTGCCGCTTTCCCATTGTCGGGGAGTCGGGCGTTGTTTGGGCCTTGGTTGTAGGTTGAAAGAGGGAGATTGGAAGGAAAGAGCTGCCAAGGCAGAATTCATGGTGCTGGCTGTTTGATGATGTGAACAAAAGGGGCTTGCAGAAAGAAGTGACCACCCAAAGAGGAATGAGTTGTGGTATAGAATTGCTGGGCATTTCTGCTTGTTTGGTGGTTAAAGAATCCAAGCATGTGAATCTGAGTAGGGGAAACTGTTTTTCGTATTTCTCCTCACATGGTGGAATGTGTTTGATTGCCATGTGGTTAAAGAATAAAGCATTGCACGACTGGTGGGGAATCATCAATCTTGCTATTGTTTACCGTATGAAGTAAGGAATCGCTTAGTGTTTTTCTTCTTCTTTTTGAGAGAGAAGGAACTACTTTAGGCAAGATAAGAATAGTATATCTGTAAGGCATTGCTTTGGGAGAAGTCTGATGTTGAGCAGGCAAAGTGTCGTCAAAAACATGCGGTGTATTTCCGTTTGGATCTCTATACAGACTTGATAAGAAAAGGAAAGAAAAGAGGAAAGGGCTAGCCACTGAAGACCTAGTTGGTCATTTTCGGAAGAAACCCAAGACTGCCTTCGTGGAGGGCGCCTTGAACTTGCTGGACTTCACTGCTGCTGCTGGAACTTTGGACTGCATTAGCGGTGGCCTCCGGAGGCATGGCGGCGAAGATGTCGTGCTCGCTGATCTCGGAGATCTCCCTCTCCCTGGTCTCGTTCTCCTCCACCGATGCCAGCTTACTTGGCGCCACCCAGGCTTAGTTTGTTGGGAGTGAGCTCAGATTTCTGAAGAAATCTTCAGAGAGTCCGCCAGACGATGAACAGTGTACTGAATTTTGTCCTACAAAGTTCAGAGAGAAGGAAAAAACAGAGCAGAGACAAAGGAGGTTTTTCTTGCGCCGCTTAACAAACTGCAGCTTTTCTCGTCCTTTTATCGACTCATGGTTTCACGATCTAACCGTCCTATATGCGCGGCATGACCAGCTACAAGATCGCGCCATCCCACGATCACTAACCGTGCCGCGCCGGCCGCAACAGACTGCAGCGACACATCAGCCCGCTGAGCTATTCTCCAGGGGCTGATTCTGACTAGGAAAATCAAGACCATATCAAAGGAATAAACCTATTCTACCTGCTGTTACAGCACAGGGTTTACTCTAACATTTCACCCCCTGATCCCTGTGCACAGCTTCGAACGCCGATCAGAGCACGCTGCTTCACAAAGCTCAGTCGCCCCAATGGCTTCGTCAGAACATCGGCCAGCTGCCCTTCAGTTGCCACAAACTTCACATCAATTTTTCCCTGTGCCACCACATCTCTGATGAAATGGTACCAAGTATCAATGTGTTTGCTCCTGTAATGAAAGACCGGGTTCCTGATGAGTGCTATCGCCGATTGATTGTCAACCTTCAGTGTTACAGCTTGCTGCTGTCGATCCGTTAGCTCTGACAGAAGTTGCCCAAGCCAAACACTTTGGCATGCTGATGAACTTGCTGCCATATACTCAGCCTCGCACGAAGACAGTGCTACCACTCTTTGTTTCTGCGAGAACCAGCTCACCGGTGATGCTCCAAGGAAGAACAGTCCTCCACTCGTACTCCGGCGATTATCAACATCTCCGCCAAGATCACTGTCGCTGTAACCAGTCAGATGCTTGCCGGACGATCTCGGGTAGTAGCAGCCAAAATCGACAGTTCCAGCTACATATCGAAGAATGCGCTTTACTGCCATCAAATGTTCTGTTGTAGGTCGCTCCATAAACCGACTGACATAGCCCACAGAAAAGGCCAGATCAGGACGTGTATTTACCAAATACCGAAGACAACCCACTAAACTTCTATACTCTGTTGCATCAACAGGTGCTGCCTTGCTATCCCGGCTTAACTTACACCTTTCCTCCATAGGTGTAGCACACACATTACAGTTCAACATACCTGCCTTCTCCAGAATCTGGCGTGCATAAGCACCTTGAGAAATATCAAGACCATCACTGCTCTGACTCACCTCAATTCCAAGATAAAAATGGAGTAAGCCTAGATCACTCATCTTAAAGAGCTTCTTCATTTCTTCCTTGAATTTTCCAATCTCTCCTGCATTGCCTCCTGTTATGATCAGATCATCAATGTAGACACCTACTAGAAGCCGATCAGAACCTGCTCCTCGAGTATACACAACATGCTCTGAATTGTTCTTCAGAAAACCGATTGAATTTAGAGTTTTATCCATCTTTGCATTCCATGCTGGAGGTGCTTGGCGTAGTCCATACAGTGCCTTCTCAAGCCTTAGCACTTTTCCCTCAGATCCTTGCACAACAAAACCGGGGGGCTGGGCAACATACACTTCTTCCTCCAGCACTCCATTAAAAAATGCAGATTTCACGTCCATGTGGTGAATCTGCCAGCTTTCATGTGCAGCAATGGCAAGTAGTAACCTAACTGAATCCACCCGAGCTACTGGGGCAAAGACCTCCTCAAAATCTATGCCTTGTTGTTGAACATAACCTTTTGCAACAAGTCGTGCCTTGTGCCTGACAATGGAGCCATCACTGTCTTTTTTCACCTTGTACACCCACTTCAAGCCAATAGGGCGATGTCCAGCCGGGAGAGCTACCAACTTCCAGGTTCCATTCTCCTCAATTGACTGCATTTCTTCCTCCATTGCTTGGCGCCAACAAGCCACCTTCTGTGCCTCTGCAAATGTCATCGGTTCTTCACCAATCTGCAACATCAGTGCCTCACCACAGCTGCGATCTGCTGCCCCTGGACATTGCACACTACCAAATAGTTCACTCATACGACGATACCTTGGCAGCACAGAACCATTGTCATCAGCGTCCAGATGCTCTTTTGCATTGGGCGGCGGCGACACAAACCTGGTCACAACATCAGGTGGCAGATTGCTGCCTGCACCCCCTGTTGCCGGACTTGGTTTAGTCATCGTCGAGATGGATGTGGTCGACGTAGGTGTCGTTTCTTGCAGTAATGCTCCCGGCGATGTTACTTCCCTGTCGTCGCCGTTGCTCGTCGTAGACACGTCTCGCTGCACAGGTGTGTGCGCGTGAGAGACATCCTGTTGTACACCCGCCAGGAGTTCAACGAAAAACCTGGTGTTAAGAGAAGTCGAAGTAGAGCCGTCGGCGCTCCAATTCCAAGCCGCTTCCTCCTGGAACACCACATCACGTGTTACAACTACGCGATCAGCCGAAGGGTCGTATACCCTATACGCCTTTGCCCCGGGTTGATAGCCGATGAACACCCCGGGAAAGCTCCTGTCCTCCAGCTTGGTCAGATGCGGCCTTGTTTTCTTCACATGCGCAACACAGCCAAACGTGCGCAGGTAATGGACCGGTGGCTTGCAACCATGCCAGGCTTCATAGGGTGTCATACCCTTGACACTCTTTGTCGGAGCCTTGTTCAGCAAGTACACGGCCGTGGACACGGCCTCACCCCAAAACCTTGCCGGCATAGCACGAGCTTTCAGCAAACTCCGCGCCATAGCCATCACGGTCTAGTTCCTCCGCTCTACCACACCGTTCTGTTGAGGTGAGTGTGGAGCAGAGAAATGGCGCTGCACACTCTGCTCTGCACAATACTGCCCAAATTCAATTGATGTGAACTCACCACCGTTGTCCGTGCGGAGGACTCACAGTTCACGCCCCGTCTTCACCTCCACATATGCCTTCCAAGCCTTGATAGCCGCTGGTGCTTCGCTCTTAGCGGCCAGCAGGTACAGCCACATAAAGCGACTGTGATCGTCGATGAGAAGAAGAAAATGCCGCTTGCCGCTTGGAGTCGCCGGCGCGACGGGACCACACAGGTCCCCGTGCACCAAATCTAGGAGACCTTGGGCACGATAGTGAGACATCGCCGGGAACGAGGCTCTCTTCTGCTTGGTGGAGACACAGCACTCACACAGCTGACCGACGTGGTTAATTTGGGGCAGACCGCGCACCATCTCGCCATTCGCCTTTTTTTCAAAGCGTCAAAGCTCAGGTGGCTGAATCGTGCGTGCCACACCCATGCGTCCTCATCATGATGGAGGGACATGCATATCGGCGAGGCGAGGTTCAGTCGTAGAATGTACAGCCGGTTTGGTGACTGACGCACCCGCGCGACCAGTCGGCTCTGCCTGTCCCAGATCCGCAACAAACCATCATCAATTAGGACACGGTAGCCATTCTCGTCCAGTTGCCCAAGGCTGACGATGTTAGTCGTCAGTTGAGGAATGTAGTAGACTCCTGAGAGCGCACGATGCTCGCCGTTGTTGTAAGCGAGCAGCACCACTCCGCGCCCCTCGATCTTCACCACCGAACCGTCGCCGAATTTTACCGTGCCTACAACTCCTCGATCCAGATCAGAGAACGCACCCAGACTTCCAGTCATGTGGTTTGTTGCTTCCGTGTCGAGGTACCAGGTTGCTCCGTCCTGGATTTCGTCGCCGTCCAGCTTCGCGAACACCTTGGCTTCATCGAGGTGAACTTCCTCCTTGTCGGGCGATGTTTCCAACCGCGGCACCTTCGACGGTGGAACATCATGCAGCTCGCAGACCCTCGCCATGAGTAGCGCGGGCTCATCCTCCTCAGCTTCCGCAACATGAACCTGGGCTTGCTCACGTTTCTTCTTGCGGCAATCGCGCTCCCAGTGCCCCTTCTTCTTGTAGTAGCGGCACTCATTGCGACCCACGTCGCGGGTTTGTTTCTCGTGCGCCTTCATCGGCCTTGGTGCGTGAATTGCAACAGCCGCCGCGCTTCCCACGCCCACGGCCATCCTTCGCGCCACCAGAGGAACTCTCACCTCCCTGGGTCTTGAGTCTCCCCATCATCGACTCCAATTCAGCGAGTAACAGCTTGCCGTTGCCGCCACCACTCGCCGAGAATGAGTCTCCGCCGATGTTTTCAAGCTCCTCGACCACCTTGAGGCAGCCGGTTAGCTCCTCCACGGACAAATCATCCAGATCAAGCATCGTCTCAATCGAGAGAGCGATCTGGTGGAATTTCGGTGGGAGTACCCGTAGCATTTTGCGGACTACCATTTCATCGTCGTGCTCATCGCCAAGAGAGGTCAGCTGATTGGCCACCCCCATTATTCGGATGGTGAAATTAGTGACCGTCTCCCCGTCGCGGAACTTGATGCTGTCAAACTCCTGCCGTAGCTGCTACGCCTTCGCCTTGCGCACGCGATCGCTGCTGGCGTACATCGACTTGATGGCGTTCCACGCGTCGGATGCCGACTCCTTCACTGCTAGGGTTCTGATCAATTCAGATGGAACCGCCTTGACGATGGCCTCTAGCGCCATACGATCCTCCTGTCGATTCGTCGCATCGACATCTACCGCTGACCACAGCCCGCGTGCCTCCATCATCACCTGCATCAGAAGAGCCCATTCATTGTAGTTGGTGCGCGTGAGCATCGGCCACGATGCACCCCCAACTTCTCGGACAGTCTTCCGGATGACTAGCTCGCGGCCTGCAACACGGCTGTGACGCTGGTTCATCGGTGATAGTGAGCGCCGCCGCAATCGACACGACACCGAC
Organism: Otatea glauca; assembly: GCA_036346275.1. NCBI lineage: Eukaryota > Viridiplantae > Streptophyta > Magnoliopsida > Poales > Poaceae > Otatea > Otatea glauca. The sequence goes on from CM070715.1 coordinate 92,982,646, forward strand.
GTCCTCGAGCGGCCTACTCCAGGATCAGACATGATCTCGGATCACTTCCAAAGCTCTGATACCAATTGTTGGGAGTGAGCTCAGATTTCTGAAGAAATCTTCAGAGAGTCTGTTTTCTAGACGATGAACAATGTACTGAATTTTGTCCTACAAAGTTCAAAGAGAAGGAAAAAACAGAGCAGAGACAAAGGAGGTTTTTCTTGCGCCACTTAACAAACTGCAGCTTTTCTCGTCCTTTTATTGACTCACGGTTTCACGATCTAACCGTCCTATATGCGCGGCATGACCAGCTACAAAATCGAGCCATCCCACGATCACTGACCGTGCCGCGCCGGTCACAACAAACTGCAGCGACACTTCAGCCCGCTGAGCTATTTTCCAGGGCTGATTCTTACTAGGAAAATCAAGACCATATCAAAAGGAAATAAACCTATTCTACCTGCTGTTACAGCACAGGGTTTACTCTAACATAGTTTGCTGCTGCTTCCCTGACGGCGGGCTAGTCATACACTGCTGCCTCCGTGCCATCCACTTTCTGCTTGCCTGCAAATTAAGCCGGTCGCCTTGCGCCAGTTAATGATGACGAGAAGAAGAACATGCATTCCATCCGCATTTCACCGGGGAGAGATATGATGTAATTGCCTACTACTACTAAATTACCCACTGTTGCTGCTTGTTTAGGAGGCGTGCCAACAGAGGAGTTCGGCATTGACGGACACTCCTTTCCGCACCCTTCCTGGTCATTCCTCTTGACGGGTTTGACATGATCCTAGGGGTGCCGTGGCTCCAGACACTGGGAGACCTCCAGTGGAATTTTTTCACCCTCTCTATGTCATTTGATTACGCAGGATCACGGGTGCAACTTCATCAGGCGCTCCCATCTTCTATACTCCAACTCGATTAGTGTGCTGGTGAGCACTCACTCCTCGACGCACTTCCAGGACATATTTGTAGAGCCAAGGGGCCTACATCCATCTCGTGAGTGCGACCACCGCATTTGCCTCCAGGAGGGCACGGGACCAGTCATTGTCCGGCCATACCGGTACCCCTACCACCAGAAGGATGAGATCGAGCAAGGCATTATCAGGCAAAGCCGTTCCCCTTTTTCCTCGCCAGTCTTGCTGGTTAGAAAGGGGGATGGCTCATGGCAATTCTGCGTCGACTACCGCGAATTGAACGCCCACACGATCAAGGACAAGTTCCCAATTCCGGTGATCGAGGATGCCATTTGAACTCACCAACGCGCCGTCAACTTTCCAAGCCATCATGAACGAGGTCTTACACGACTTCCTCTAGAGGTTTGTCCTCATCTTCTTCGATGACATACTCATCTACAGCCGATCGGCGGAAGAACATCACACGCATTTGCGCCTCGTCTTGGAGTGTCTCTGCCAACACAAACTATTCCTGAAGATGTCCAAACGAGCGTTCGGGCAGCGCCAAGTGGGCTACCTCGGGCACGTCATCTCCGACATCGGTGTGGTGGCCAATCCAGACAAGCTACAGGCTGTCTCAGCCTGGGCTTGACCCATGATTGTCATGGTGCTTCGTCGCTTTCTGGGACTCACTGGCTATTACCGATGCTATTACCAAGCAACAGATGCCTTGTCCCATCTGGATGATGCTGCTCTGACGTGTGTAGCACTGTCAGCACCTCGTATCGTGGCTGCCAATCAATGTTGGGCCATTCTTCGCATCAACCTGGAGATCCAATGTCGATGCGCCGCTCTCCAGCAACAGCCGCCCGATGACTCGAGTCAGGCCGGACTGACTACCACCAATCACCACGAGTCGACCTCTCCCAGTCGGGCAGACATGCCACAGGGGAGGCCCCAACTATGATGGCCCAGGCGAGTTCTGCTCCATCGCAAGCAGATGCGACTCCACTGACCGCCGTTCCATCGACGGCACCCCGATCTAAATGGCGCATTCATGATGGAGTCCTCTTCCATGATGATCGCCTTGTCGTAATCACCCCTCATTCCAGTAATGGTGGAAGCCGTCCACAACCTGACACACGAAGGAATACACAAGACACTCCATTGCTTTCGACAATCATACTACTGGCCGAACAAGCGGCGCACGGTGGCATAATACATCGCACAATGCACGGTATGTCAATGCAGCAAGACCAGCTCCCTGTCACCCGTAGGCCTCCTCCAACCACTTCCCGCGCCTTGTCAGATATGGACCGACATTTCCATGTACTTCATTGTCGGTCTCCCTAAGTCACACAACAAGTCTGCGCTCTTAGTAGTCGTCGACCGGTTGTCCAAGTATGTGCATTTCATGCCTATGACTCAACCGTCTTCAGCTCAAGTGGTGACGCAGCTCTTCTTTGACACTGTAGTCCGCCTGCATGGCATGCCGGAATCCATTGTTTCTGACCATGACCCAATCTTCATCGGCGCTTTCTGGCAGGACCTACTCAAACGACGCGGCACCACACTCCTCCTCTCGGTGTATCATCCATAGACTGATGGCCAAATAGAGGTGGTCAACAGAATGGTGGATATGTATCTTCATTGTTTGATGGCCAATAACCCACGCACATGGATTACATGGCTTCCCTGGGTGAAATTTTGCTACAACTCCTCTTTCCATTCTGCCCATCGCATGACACCATTTGAGCTCATTTACAAGGGACCTCCCCCAATGCTCCTTCCATATAATCAAGGGGCCACCGTCATTGACACCATCGATTGTCACCTCACCGACCGCGATGCGCTCCTACACAATGCCCAGGAGCACCTTCATCATGCCCAAAACAGCATGAAACAGTACTATGATGGCCAACATCACGAGGTCTCGTTCACGGTGGGTACTTGGGTGTGGCCCAGACTGCAACAACACTGATAACACTCAGTGAAGACCCATGCCTACCACAAGCTCTCTCCACGATACTATGGACCTTATCAGATTGAAGAGCGCATTGGGAAACCACAAGAGGCTCGTCTTTATGACGTGTTCCATGTTTCTCTTCCGAAGCTGTTCCAGGGCGATCCTCCATCAGTGGTGCCCACTTTGCCCTCCGATGTCTCGTCGGCGTGCCAGCCAGCACCACCTGAACCACACCGCTTCTTAGCACAGCGCTTCATGAAGGTTCAGCGTCAGCTTCTGGTTCATTGGAAAGGCGAATCTGAAGATGAGGCAACATGGGTCCAAGCAACGGTGCTACATCGCGCTTACCCCGACTTTCAACTTGCGGACATGCTTGATCCGGAGGGGGAGTAATGTCGTGGGTCTTGAGGGCCTTGACAATGTCTTCTACTGGAAAAGGAAAGGGCTTCGCGGCAACCGTAGCCCAACTGGGCCACCTCCAGGTGCGAAAGCAAGTGGCGCACAAGAGTAGGGGTGAAAACGGGTCGGATACGGGCGGATATTGATCTTCCCATATCCTAACCCATATTTTTTTCCCAGATTCAGAACCGGATATTGGCTAGCCAGATACGGATACGGATTCGGGTTATTCGGGATACAGATACGGGACGGATATGTGACGTATTTGGGTCAGAAACATATAAAAATATACGGATAATGCACGCATATATAGAGTAATATGTATTAAATTAAAACCATACGAGTACATGACTATATTAACAAATTATATATCAATCAAATTCAATATACAACGTAGAAAGAATATTCTACTTGAGGATCAATAGATCCAACTAATTGTTAATATAAATGGGCTGATATGGAAAAAATATGATGAAAATAGGCTGGGCCTTACTGATATCCGAATATCCGATCCGATATCCGAATAGGAAAAATCCCATCCCGTATTTATCGGATATTGGATGTTTCGGATCCGATCCCGAATCTGGATTCAAATATCCGGATCTGTTCCCGGATCTGACCGGATAGAAAAATCCGATCCCGACCGAATCTGGTTCCGGATCGGGCAGGAGATATCCGACCTGTTTTCATCCCTACACAAGAGGGTGGTGCGGTAGTTGGTTACACTACTACAGAACAGTACATCACCGCCGGCTCCAAAACACCATCACTGCCAGTTATTGGAGCCGGCAATAATTGGTCGGCGGTGATACTAGGGATTATCACTGCCGACTCAGGAACCGACAGTGATAAAGGCTATCACTACCGGTTCGGCCTACAACCGGCAGTGATATTGAACTATCACTGCAGGGTCAAACCAAAATCCTGTAGTGATATTGGACTATCACTGTCGGTTCAATAAAAATCCGGCAGTGATAGTTCCATATCACTGGTGGTTCGAACTAAGAACCGGCAGTGATATATATATATATATATATATCACTGCCGGTTATTGGACAGACCGGCAGTGATAAGCCGTGCACCAAATGTTTTTATTGCATATTTTTTCTGCATTATATATTTTTATATAATATTTTTCTACAGTATATTAATATAGTATATAAAGCATCGTTAAAACATAATTCAAATATATTAAAGCATCACAATATTTGATTTTTACAATAGTTCGTTTAGAAATATAGTTTGACTACATTTCATTCACTTTGATTTTGCACCGACTCCAATAGAAGGTGTCGAAGTAGGCATGTCACGGGTCGAGATCGAAGGAATGAGGCGATGAGGCTGCTCATGGAACTCGCCGTTTGGATTGATGACCTCATCATCCGGCGATCTGTTCTTGAATTGCTATAATTTCTGTCAGTAATAACTTATTGGTTCTCAGCTTGGAGCGCTGTTATTGAAGAAATGAGAAAGTTAATTAATGATGATATATGTTAAATGAAAGAAAAGTAGGCATCAATGTGTAATTATATACCATGGCTTCGTTATAGCCGACACTCTCTGTTACAATTAAATGTATATTTGTACATACATAGTATGCACATAAATTGTTTCCCTGGTCCTGCCTCATGCATGAAAAGTCGGTTATTATTTCAAAATATTTCTTGTGGGGACGATACCGAACATTTTTCTTGCAATATCGTGCGAATGCCCTGCGAATGATTTTGAATAGTAATTAAACTTAAATGTAATAGAATGGAATATTACTAGAGCAATAACGCAATGATGGAGTTTACCCATTCAGCATGTCCAAAAACCCTTAATATAGATTAGTTGGTTTTCTCCACGAGTCCAAGACAAAAATCCTACTAGCATCTAACTCGATGACGAGGAGGACCCAGTGAAACCTGCACATATATGTCAACGTAGTCAATTAGTCCCACATCGTGTTACGCAAAAATAATAAAACGATATTAGAAGTAGGGAAATACATACATAAAGTTATAGGGTACAAGCATAGAGGTTTTGTATTGCAGCTTCAAGAAAGTATTAAATAAATAGTCGTCATTATACTGTGGACAGTCCTTTACAAGTTTCTCGTTGAGAAGCCCTGGATCAAGAAATGTAACTTGTCATTTCCATTTCTTCTACATGTCTGTACCTCCATTCTACATAAAAAAGAAGTTAGACATGCAATTAAATAGTACAAGAATGTACAATAATATACATAGAGACTTACAAAGTCCACAGTCTAAGTATATTCACATCCAGGGCATCTTGCTTAGGGATGGCAACGGGTCGGGTCGGGTGCGGGTTTGACAAAATCCGACTCGATAGTAAACTTGAATTAGAAAACCCGACCCGAACCCGAATACCTTATTGGGTAAAAATTATACGAACCGAACCCGCGGTACTGAAACCGACGGTACCGAAATCCGCGGTACCGATCGTTTGTGCATATGGGTGGCAATAGGTTGGGTTGGGTATGGGTTTTGTAAAATCCAACCCGACAAGAAACCCGAACCAGAAAACCCGAGCCGAACCCGACGGGTACCCGGAACCCGACGGGTATATGCTGTATTTCGGATATCCGATGGGTACTCGCGGGTAAAAATTAGAACCCAAACCCGACCCGAACTCATCTCGGGTACCCGACCCGAAGAACCCGAGGGTAAAAATTAGAACCCGAACTCGACCTGATCGGGTGCCGAACCCGCGGGTACCCGAATCCGCAGGTTTGATTGCCATCCCTAATCTTGCTGGACAACATATACAACTCCTCGAAACCCACCCAGAAGATATTATCCCCATTATGAAAATCCGACTCTGTGTATCTGACTGCGAATGCCTCCATACCATCATTGGATCGTTGCATGTACCACTAATGGACGCGCCGTAGTTGTGTTGTTAGGTGGTCTAAATGAGCTGGTTCAACCAGCGGTTTCCCCATAAAGAACTTTCACCTTAGACCTTGCTCGTAAGCACCATCACGTTGAGCAGCATCTCCTTGAGCTTTCGATCTCAACGCGTCGGCACTAGCCGCCTTCAAGTATTGCTTTCTGGAGATGCGCTCGTAGTTTGACATTTCGCAAGGTTTAGAAGCCCGCCCCGTCTTTTTCACTTTTTCCATACTCAAGAAAAACTTCTGCGTATTAGCATCAACTTTAGTCTTATCAGGTGATGGCACCTTTTTAAAGTGAGATGTTACGCTGGCGCTTATTTGCTTTTTCTGTTCTTCTTTAGTCATCTCAGCTGGTAATTTCTTCTGAGGTTGTGCTGACTTCACATATGATTGAGATTTCTTAGACGGCGATGATGACTTCTGAGATGATGCTGGTGTTCGATTCTTTTTAGATGTCGGCGGAGGAGTTGGAATTTTTTTGGGTGGTGCAGGCGGAGGAGTTGGACTTTTTTTGGGTGATGCCGGCGGAGGTGTTGGACTTTTTCTGTGTGGTGGTGACAAGGGCGGGAGGTCTCTATGTGGAGAGTGCGACTGATCATCATCATCATCTTCGTCGTCCTCATTATCCGAGCCAAACTTAATCAAGCTCTTGCGCCACGCGAGGAAGCCATGCACGTTTTCTCCTAGTTTGTTGTTTCCATCCTCGCCAGTGATCTCTACCTCTATTTTACGGTATTGGCGAACTACACTGTCTACTTTGACCCTGGCGAATCCCGGTGGTATCAGGCGGCAGTGCAAAACCTGTGACTCTTCGCATGGCCAAGCCCTCCCTCAATCACCTTGATGGTAATACCATGTGCGGACAAATGTAGCTTGCACGTTTTCGGTTCTATGATGTCATCCACAGGAAAATGGAGTCCATGCTCTTCGGGAATCCCTGTGGACGCGCAACTGTTCTTACGAGCACCGGGACTGATGAGCTGAGGGCTATCATCGGGTGGCGGTCGTGAGCTGAGAGCTTTCTATACTGCTTGCTCCACAGCCTTATCCAGTTTCGCTATCTGTTCCTCTAACGCTCTCGCCACAATAACTTTTATTTGACAGTCCAGTTGATCTTCCCTTATTCTCTTCGAACGCCTATACAACCATGCGTTAGCTGGGAAGCCTTCTTTCCACGACACCAAACCAACTCCTCGGGTGCGACCAGGGTGCTCTGAAAGCATCTAGGCTCCCCATTTGTATAGATTATGCTTACAATATAGGTTTTGGTGTTGATGACTAAAAAGGATACTCAGTGAAAACCAACAATAGTTAGATTTGATGATCAAGGCTAAGGTATTCTTTTCTAGTTTTTGGCTTGGGAGTTGATTCAAGCCATATAGTTAAAATCACTGTACTATTAAGAGGGATTATACATAAGAAATGATCTTGGTTCATATGCAAAATCACTAAGATTACTTGGAGCACAGGACTTTTCATAGTTCTCACTCAAAAATCCAGAGTTTTATCTTGTTAGCCAAAACAATTCTCTCTGAACCAAACTTCTTTTACTTAGGCGCTCAAAGATCCTTAGTTCAAAATTCCAACCGAGCGTACACCATGTATGCCGGACCGATATTTGCAGTCTGGCGCTGAGAATTATCTTTACCGAGCGTACTCCATGTACGCCGGACCGACTTTTTCAGTCCGGCGTTAAGAGCTTTTCTTCGATTCTTTTCAACCAAGTATAACTATTATTCGTTGGACCAATCTGAATTCTTTCTTAAATATAGTCCGACATAATGTTATATATTCACTCTAAATAAAATTCTAGTCTGTGTTAAAATTTATTTTAACCAGAAATATGAAGTCTGTTACAGACTAGAATTCCATGTACGTCGGACCAACTTTTTCGGTCCGGCGCAAACTTGTTTAACTCTGATAAAACCAGTCGTTTTCTCTTGTACGTCGGACCAACTTTTTCGGTCCGGTGTAAACGTTGTTCGCTGGTACTAAGTGAGAACAAACCATGTGTACGCCGGGCCAACTTTTTCGGTCCGGCGCAAACATTGTTTGCCTGGCTAAATCAAATCATATGCATGACGGACCAATTTTATTGGGCCGATGCAAATCTTCTTTTTGCCAGTGTAATCCTTTGCTCTCTTCCCATGTACGACGGACCAAATTTTTCGGTCCGGCGTGAATAGATCTTTCTGAATTCAACAACGCCTCTCAAAACTATGTACCCCGGACCAAAAATTTCGGTCCGGCGTGTGTGTAGTGTGTCTTATGGCTCATACACCGTAGAAACTCTTACACAAAGGTGGCAGTTGACCTACCCCATCTACCCTACCATCCCCCAACGGGCAAATGGCAGGTGTAACGGTTATTTCTGTTCAGGATCTATATATAGAATGCCTGTGTTCACAAATATATATATATAGAGCTTTGCACATTCACTTCTTCTGACATCCTGAACATCTTTTCAAATCATATACAACTCTTTGATCTTTAGAGTTCGTGAGCTTCATTCCATCAAAGAGTTTTGAGCTTCAACTCAGAAAATTCACAAACATCTATTCTGAATTTTAGAGTACTTGCTCCATGCTAAAATCTAGTTGAGTCTAGCTACTGAACCAAGAGATAGGGCTTGTGGATAGTCTATTACTCTTGGAACTAGCTGTTCCTAGACGGTTGGAGAAGTTGTTGGTGCGAATCGTCCAATGATGGATCGTGGAAGGCCACCATTGCTGTGAAAGGTTGAGACTCACCTCACTGGAGTAGTGAAAGAGTCAAGATAGTGGAAAACCAAAAGCCATTGAGATTGGTTGTTTGGTGGAGCAATACTTCTGAGGAAGTGCTCTAACTGGGACGTAGGAGTAATCTCTGAACCTCGGTGAAAAATCATTGTGTTCTCCTGTGTTTGTTTTTATCTCTCTTTATTCTCAATATAGTTTCTCTTTCGAAATTCCCCTTCTTACAAAGTTATCTTGAACAAGTGTTGTCTTGGACTTTTATTTTAACTGCTTCCGTTTTTGCGTTTTATTTATTGAGAAAAGTTTTTTATAATAATTATAAAAAGTTTTTAAAGTTGCCTATTCACCCCCCCTCTAGGCCAACTTGATCCTTACATGCTCCTTATTACCCAGGGCTACGGTTAGCTCATCATTCTCCCTTCGTGGCCTGAAAGAGCCTTGGGAAGACTGCACATGAACATCTGATTTTGCGCGATACTTCCTGGTCTCTATCGCTTCTGAAGCTTAAGCTGCCATCATCCGAGATAGAAGCCCTCCTCCTAAGCAACTAGTGCTTTGATCATTCGCTCAACTCGGCCATCGCAGGAATGACACTGCTGCGGGTTAGTTCTTCTTCGTACTTATCCCATGCTGGTATTTTCTTCACGTACCCACATGTGCCTAGTGTGTGAGGATAAATATTCTTATCTGCGTTTGCCTTGTTCTTTTGACTTACTATCTGGGCTTCTTCAGACCTCTTGTACGCCATAAAGTCCTTCGAAAACTCCCTTAGCTTTGGGTACATGTCAAAATTTGGCGTTTCATTCTTCTTCACATAGTTCTTATTCAGTGTCACCTTCCAATTCTTCCACGCTGTGCACATGATGTATAATGCACGTTTCTTTGCAACCAGCTCGATCCCTTGGGGAAACTGGAACACTTCTTTTAGCTTGTCCCACAGCGAGTTCTTCAGGTCATTCGGAAGCACCCACTGGTCACCTTGGCAGCCAGTCTACGTTCTATAGCTGATGGGCACATAATCCCTAGCAAGAACCTCGCATGCTGTCCTGTACGGCCCCAACGATGACTCGGGTATAGCAGATTCCGCGACTGCCGAGAGCTCCACTATTTTATAAAGTCCCTTAGGCATCTTGCTCGAACTACGACCTGCGCGCTGCCTCCGTTCATGAGACGTCCGAGCCTGTAATTTGATCTTCTTATTAGTTGTCTGTCCCTACAATGTTTTGGGAACCACAATCTACTAATACTTTACCTCGCCTACGTTAGTGACGTCAGGTTGGTCCATGGAAGTGGCGCTAGGTTGCTCCATGTCAGGATGCTCGAAGTTCAGGTAGTACGTTGGGCTATGGTTCGGGCTACCCATTCCTCCTTCGTCCATATTTAAGGGCCCAACTCTCACTGGCACTTGTCCTGGTCAGAGGCCATTCATAGCAAGTTTATTGGAAATTTTAAATTAACAAAGTCATAAGATGAATGTTGATACAACTTGGATAAAGCTAGACATGATGTCAAAACGTTTATGTTAACAAAGTTTATCTGTTAACATAGAGATTCATTCCTAAGTACAGCCGCGTTGCAGACTAAACTATTCTCCTGCTCGCGATGCTGAACGGTCAATTCAAAAAAATAAACTTAATACACATATACATATTTCAAAAACATATACACATACAATGTTAACAAAGAAAGACGTAACGAGGAAATGAAGATAGACGTAACGAATGAACATAGACGTAAAAGCATATGAGCCTAAGTATAGCCGCGTTGCTGGCTATACTATTCTTCTGCTTGTGATGCCGAACTTTTCAATTCAAAGAAATAAAATTAGTACACATATTTGAAAGATACATACACATCTTTAAAGAACACACACACACACACATATATATATATATTTGATCTTTATACACATACGTCTTTCAAGGACACATACAAATATTTGAAAGACACGTAAACATCTTTCAAGAACATATACACATATACTTCTTTTTTTAACTTTATACACATGAATGGAAATTCACTCGAATTCCTAAAACAGATTACAATGTATTGTATTACTTGACTAGTCCCAGGTTAAATCTGCATACATAGAAAATAATCGATAGTTGACTAAGGAATTATAATGATATTTCATAACCGCCATTGCTTCTACCAGTGGCTTAATAAATATCAAAATATTTTCATATTTCGAAGTTGCAAGTCTCATGGCTTAGCAATAGAGTTGTAAATTGCGAGTCACGAATCTAAGCCAATCGTACATGTTGGCCACTAAAACAATTCGCCACTTGCTGCCTCGTCACATCGACCGAGCTCAGTTTCTTTGAAATTGCTTTGCCGAGGGGGGATTAGGTAAGTGCTTGATGTGATTTTATTAAGATGGAAGCTTCCTCCCATTAGAGACAGTCCATTTGGTAAGCGCCAAAAAACAAGAGGGGTTAGGTCTAGTCAGTCTCCTTTGTTAATGCACTTTCTCTTGGCAACATTTTGCCATGTCAGGGCCTGACTAGTTGTTGGAGTGTGCCAAAATGAATCCAGCTGCCAAGTACATGAAACAACTAGTGGGTTTATATATTCACAATGATAATTATGACACGCCACTTTAACACCGTTAATCTTGTATTTAAGATGAATATCGTCTCATGCACATGTCTGCCCAACTTGATCATCTAATTTAGCTTAAAGAGTCATAAGATCCGGTACTTCATTCCTTGACTCAAGTATTAATTCCACACATTTCCTTGTCTTAGATAGCAATAATTTCATGATGTTAACTATAAGTACAGTGAAATTCACTAGTGTGTCAGCTCACTAAGTGGCTAGTATTTGTTTTAATGGTAAATTATAGTTCATTTTACTGCATGGCCCAGTTAGTCTTGTGCCTTACTTGCAGTTGATCTTATATCCACGTATGAACACTGCAACAATCAATGATGAAAGTCAATCACCACAATTCTACAACATATAGAACCACATGCATCTCGCATATAGAATCATGGGTACCTGCATTTTCCCCAGCTAGTGCATCAATAATGTAGATGAACAAAATTGGATTCACTATTTCATCGCGGAACAGGGATCACCTAAGCGAAAAACGGGGAGGTCCGAGGCGATGGCGAGGAGGTGGCGGCGGAGAGCAACGACGCTAGGTTAGAGTGTAACTGAGAGGAGGGGGCGTGGCCTTTCGAATTTATAGGGGTGGACTATCAGTGACGGCTCGCCACAACAACCGGCAGTGATAGTCTATCACTTTCGGGCCAGAAAGAGAGCCGGCAGTGATAGTGGCCTTATCACAGCCGACCCACTCCACAAACCGGCAGTAATAATGTATTATCACTGCCAGGTGGAACTCCACTCAGCAGTGATAGTGCTTATCACTGCCAGGTTGAGACTAGAAACCGACAATAATAAGCCACATCACTGCCGATTTTATGAGGCAATCAGCAGCGATAAGCTGGTCTCCGGCCAATTAAGTGAAACTTTCAATTTATTTCATTTTGAAGGCTGATTGCTTTGGGATTTTTGAAATCCTATCAAATTTGATCCAAATTTTCTGAAATTTTTTGGAGGCATACTGCAGGACATCTACTATTTTATATAAATATTTCTCCCTAATTTTGACCAAGTTCTAAAATTCTAAAAATCCAGATTGCTCACTGTTTTAATAGTTTTAATATTTTGAAAATCAAATAATGCTTCAAAAATTCACACAAATGCAGTAGTCAAATAATGCTTCAAAAATTCACACAAATTCTATAAATAATTTCACACAAATGCCAAAATTCATACAAATGCAGTCAAATTCACACAAATTCTAAGGCAGTTAAAGATTTGCACTCAAATCTTGGATCACGCTTTTCTTCAAGCTGCCAAAGAACAGAGAGAATCTGCTGAAAGAACAGAGAGAACCAGTCCCGAGCATAACCTCAATTTCCATTACTCCATATAATACATTAATTGTTACATATGAGAAAATAAACATGTCATTTGTACAAAAAGAAAGCATATATTTAATTAGTACAACTAAGCTACGATTCGACTGTGGAATATAAGAACCTAGGGGTCTTCATAACCGGCCCAGAAGCGCCTGAGTGGCAGGGTCGAGTTGAAAGCCCAAATGATGATCTCCACGCCAGGCCTTGCTGCCGTGCGCATGGAGGTATACCTTAAAGGCAGTTGAGAATATATTTAGATATAAGAGATATGATTGTAATCCGAGTTGTTAGCAAGATGAGATGAAGATGTAATCTCTGTCCTGTAACCGATTAGGATCCTATAACCGATCGGGATCTCCTAACCGATCGGGATTCTGTAAGCCGCCCCACTCCATTATATAAGGGAGAGGGCGGGCAACACCCAGGAAGGGGGCATAGGGATAAGCAGACGCCAAAGCGCAAGCAGTCCCAGATCCAAGAGATCCATATAATCCCAGCACACAGGACTAGGGTATTACCTCCTCCGTTGAGGGCCTGAACCTGTCTAAACCTTTGTCTTGTGTAACCATCGAGTTTGAGATCTAGCGCCTGCCCCATAAATTCATTGCCGACTACAAAAGTCGACATCGACCTTCATTATGATCGCGGCATATGTACGTAGCTTCCTCACTCTCTTCCATGAGACTTAGGTCAATGTCCTCTCCGAAAGGAGAAAGCTCATCGAATTGGTTGTACTCTTCCTTGTCGACAACATTCTCAACTCCGACAATCCTTCTTTTTCCTTGAATAACCACGTGACGCTCCTTGTTAGTTGGGTCAGTTACAAAGAAGATTTGTGTAACCAAATTAGCAAGTATGAATGGTTCTTCTCTGTATCCAATGAGTTTGAGGTCCACGGTAGTGATACTGTACTTGTCGATGTTCACGCCCCTGGAAGTCTGACCCATTGGCATCGAAAGAGAGGGACCTTCAAAGGTCCATAGTCAAGCTCCCAAATCTCTTCTATGAATCCGTAGTAGGTTTGCCTATTTCCATTGCTATCATAGGTATCTATACGAATACCGCTATTTTGGTTGGTGCTCTTTTTATCTTGTGCACTTGTATAAAATGTGAAACCATTTATGTCGTATCCTTGGAATGTTCGAATTGTAGTTGACGGTCCCTGAGCCAACACTTTCAACTGAGCGCACTCTGTCTCCGTATGCATCATGTGTCTACGCAACCAATCACCGAAGCTATCTCTATGCTCTCTCGCGTTCCAAACCTATGACTTCCCTGGGTTTGTTCTGTATAGCATGCTCTTGTGCATGTTGACATACGGGGACACCACAACTGATTGTCCCAAAACTGTGAAATGTGCTTGTGTGAATGAAGCTAGATTGCTAGTACGGAGTGATTTCTTGCCTAGTGTCCCTTTCCTTTGTAGCCTCCCCTCATGCCGAGATACAGGCACACCAATCAGTTTGAGATCCATATAATCGACGCAGAACTCAATGACCTCCTCGGTTCTCTAACCATCGGCAATGCAGCCTTCCGACCGATGTCGGTTACGAACATATTTCTTTATAACCCCCATGAACCTCTCGAAAGGATACATCTGATGTAGAAACACGGGACCAAGAATCTGTATCTCTTTCACAATGTGAACAATGAGATGGACCATAATATCAAAAAAGATGGAGGAAAACACATCTCAAGCTTGCACAGAGTTTGGACCATGTCTTCCTGTAGCTTATCTAGTTTTAACAAATCGATGGCCTTCTGTGAAATCGCGTTGAAGAATGAACACAACTTTATAATTGGATCTCAGACTTTCTCTGGCAGAACACCCCTAATTACTATTGGCAGCATCTATGTCATCATCACGTGGCAATCGTGAGACTTCATGCCAATTAATTTTAAGTCTTTCACTAAGACTAGTCTCTTTATTTTGGCAGAGTAACCAGATGAAACTTTGACTCCATGCAAGCATTCGCACACGCTAATTTTTTCTTTCTTGCTCAGAGTGTAGCAGGCTGCGGGAAGGTACTTTTGCCTGTATCCATGTGTTCGTGATGCAGCTCCTTCCTGAGTTTCATATCTTTGAGGTCCATCCGTGCTTGGAGTGTATCTTTTGTTTTGCCAGGTATATCCAGTAAGATACCATGCAAACTGTCACACACGTTCTTCTCTATGTGCATGACGTCGATTGCGTGTCAAAATTCCAAGTGTTGTCAATAAGGTAAGACCCAAAATACTGATCTCTTTTTCTACAAAGGAGCCTTATCACGGGAACTCGGGATAGATTTACTGTCTGCTCCCTTTTCGTGAATAATTTTAAGATTTTTTACAGCCACAAATATCTGTTTCCCAGTGTGATTCTTCGGAGCTAAGGTAGTCTTCTTTGTCCCATCAAAAGCTCTCTTATTATTGCTGTATGGGTGATCCTTGCGGAGGAACCTACGATGCTGCAGGTAAGCCATTTTCTGGCAGTTTTTCAGTTACCGACTAGATATATCATCCAAGCACTAGAAGCATCCGTTGCAGCCTTTTGTCGTCTGGCCCGACAGGTTACCAAGGGCAGTGTAATTATTGATGGTTACGAACAACAATGCGCGTAGGATAAAGTTCTCTCTTTTGTTCTCATCCTATACCCGTACACCATCGTTCCACAATATTAGAAGATCTTCAATCAATGGTTTGAGGTACACATCGGTATCGTTGCCAGGTTGCTTGGGCCCTTGGATCAATAGTGGCATCATAATGTACTTCCACTTCATACAAAGTCAAGGAGGAAGGTTGTAGATACAAAGAATCACCGGTTAAGTGCTATGACGACTACTCATGTTGCCGAAAGGATTTATCCCATCCATACTCAACCCGAACCTTATATTCCTCACATCATATGCAAAGTGCTTCTTATATTTTCTGTCAATGTTCCTCCATTGCACAGAATCAGCAGGGTGTCTGAGCATTCCATCCTTCTTACGCTCTTTGGCGTGCCATTGTAACAATTGGGCATGCCTTTTATTCGTAAACAATCGCTTCAGATGGGGGATTATAGGGAAATACCACACCACTTTACAGGGGGTCTCTTCTTCTTACGCTTCACCCCGACATCATCGTTATCGATATCATCATCGTTGCCCTTACACCACTTTGCTTTGCAAACAACACAGGCATCCAGTCTGTAAACTCATTGCGATACAATATGCAATCATTTGGACATACGTGTATTCTATGTACTTTCAGTCCCAACGGGCAGACAACCTGCTTGGCCTGGTACGTAGTTGCAGGCAACACGTTACCCTCTAGAAAAAAGTCCCCTAAGAGACGTAACAACTCAGTGAAGCTCTTATCGGACCAACCATTGCTTGCCTTCAACTGCAGTAGTGTAAGCATGGCATGCAACCTTTTGTGTTCCTCCTTTTAGCCGGGGTACAATGGTGTTGTAGAGTCCTCTACCATACGCTGGAACTTTTGAAATTCTCTTTCACTCATGAAATCCCCCTCCCCATCATGCAACATTTGATATAGATCATCTTCGTGTCTATCAACGAACGTATCTTCGACCGCCGTCATATCGTTGTCTCTGTCATCTTCATCAATGTGTTGCCCTTCATATATAATCTCATCTTCACCGTGCTCGGTATCTTCATCAATGTGTTGCCCTTCATGTACAATCTCATCTTCACCGTGCTTGGTCCAACTGTTATAGCCAGCCTTGAAACCCCTTTGAAGCAAGTGTGCATGTATCGATCCTATGGTAGAAAACAACTTCTCATTTTTGCAATCAACACATGGATAACATATATACTCCGTGAGCTTCTTCGACTTGTGCGTCGCAGCCGCGTTCAGAAAACAAGTCACACCATTAAAGAACTCTAGGCCGCGATGGTCCGTGTCATACAATAATTTATTCTTTACATTAGTCATGCAGTGCTAATTAATTAAATCAATAAACAACAGATAAGCATATAATTGCAAATAATAATATAATTGTAAATGATTAGATTTAGAAATCCATCTAGCAATTTTGACTATATTAAAATACATCAACCTTTTTTCATTATTTAAATATGCATCTAGCAATTTTTTATTATTTAAATGATTTATTAATTTCATTTGTTATGTAGTGCTAATAAATTAAATTAATATACATCAAATAAGCATATGATTGAAAATAAGGATATATTTGTAAATAATTAGATTTAAAAATGTATCTTGCAATTTTCATTATTGGAAAATTAAATATTCATCTAGCAATTTTCACTATTTAAAATTCATCTAGCAATTTTCACTATTTAAAATTCCATATAACAATTTTTCATTATTTAAAATAATTATAATTAGATATAATGGTCCATCTAGAAATTTTCATTATTTAAAAATCCACTAAATCACTAAAATGAATAAGAATTGTAATTTATTCACTAAATTAGCTAGATCAATCTAGAGCAATCTATAAAGTAAAATCTAACTACAAATATAATGTAGATCAAGTTACTAACCTTGGAGAGAAATTGCCACCGAGCAAAGACAGAGCTCCTCTCTGTTCTGCTCGGTCGGCGAGAGCTTCTCTCTATTCTGCTCGGTCGGGGAGGGGAACACCTATAGAAAGTTACTTATCACTGCCGGTTCTGCGTAGAACCGACAGTGATAAGGTCGGATTGCGCGAGAAAATACTTATCACTGCCGGTTCTGGAGTACAACCAGCAGTGAAAATGCTAATATCACTGCCGGATGGCAACCGAACTGGTAGTGATGTATCGCTACCGGTTTTGGATATCAACCGGCAGTGATATCAACCGGCAGTGATATCAACCGGCAGTGATAAGTACTCCCCCCGGCCGGACTTTTGAACCGGCAATGATAAGTGCTCCCACCCGGCCGGACTTTTGAACCGGCAATGATATGCTATCACTGCTGGCACTAGCCCAACCGACAGTGATATACCGATAAGGATGACGTGTTCTGTAGCATTGTTAGTAGAATTTTGGCTTATCTAGTGGTTAGTTCTATCCAGTAGTTAGTTTGTTAGTCTATCGGGTAATCAGTTTAGAATCCATGGTTCAGTTGGGAATGAACTCCCCTTCTATTTGTACCGAGAAAATCAATGAAAATTGCAGTCTAGTATTTGCCGCAAACTGACCTCCAGTGGTGTCTACCGATTAACCGGTAGCTCCATTCGCTCTACCTGACCTCTAGGTGGTGTCTATCGATTAACAAGACCGGTAGCTCCATTCGCTCTACCTCGATCGGCGCTGCAAAGGTGTCGACATCCACCCATCACACTCTAGCCAGCCTGAGGCCAGGCACCCGTCTCTTCGATCAAACACACAACATGATTATTTGTCTTGCGTTGCCTTGAAGCGTTGTTTACCCGAGTATTGTACTCCCTCCCATAAAAGAAAAACGAATCTGCAATATGAAGTCGATTTCAAGTTCTAAATAAAATGCTTAACGCTAGATGTGGAGATAAGTAGTTTTATGTCGTTGCCAATGCAAAGCTGAATTGCGACATGAGCCTTGAAAGCTAGCATTTCGTATGTGACTTCTGCTGCAAAGTGCAGACTACTGTTTATCGTAGTACACAAATTGTCGGGTAGTGTCTCCTCTTAAAGGAAAGCTGTACTACACAAATTAATTGGCATATTTATTAAATTATAGAACAGCCGTTACATAGACATTCATATGAATTTCTTGGGAGCAATTTTATTTAATGCTGTCAAGAAAATATTATAATGTACAAGAGAAATTCTCGGTATTGCTTATTGTTGACACCAAAAAACGTAAAGAGGGTTAATTGTCCGTAACACCCCCGACGGACACCGGATTCACTTGATCAAGCCGTGCCGACCGATTTGATCCTGCAACCGGTAAGATTGTCGACTTTTGTAGTCGGCAATGAATTTATGGGGCAGGCGCTAGATTTCAAACTCGAAAGTCACACAAGACAAGGATTTAGACAGGTTCAGGCCCTCGACGGAGGAGGTAACACCCTAATCCTGTGTGCTGGGATTCTTTGGATCTCTTGGATCTAAGATTGCTTACTCTTTCTGTTGTTGCCAGCCCTCTCCCTTATATAGTGGGGGTGGGGGGGTTTATAGAGTCCCGATCGGTTAAGGGAGATTCCGATCGGTTACATGATTCTAATCGGTTACATGGTAGAGTTTACATTTTTATCTACCCTGCTAACAACTCGGATTACAATCATATCTCTTATTTCTAATTATACGTTCAACTATCTCTGGGATGTATTCCCTTCCTCACGGCAGCAAGGCTTGGCGCGGAGCTTATCCTTTGGGCCTTCCCCTCGGCCCTGTCTCTCGCTTAGGCACTTCTGGGCCGGTTATGAAGACACCTGGGTTCTTATATTCCACAGTAGCTCCCGAGTGATTAATGATCCGGTTGCTATATCTTCATCTGGACCTCAACTTTGGATCAACGTTCTCTGCTTCCAGCATAAACCTCTGACTGGTTTCTTTTTGATTTGAATGCTTCTTCTTGCAGCAAGGGGATTATGAAGGACTCGAATATAACCCTTGATTTTTTGCTCCTAATCGATTATGATCTCCCGCTTGACAGGTTTATTATGGGCAGCTTCGTGGATTTGACCCATATCTCATATGAAGATTAGATATTTCTTCCTCTTCAAAGATCAACTCCGAGCAGTCTTCAAAGTCGTCTTGATTTTCTGTTCCAATTCATTTTTCGAGAACCTCTTTGGCTTCTGAACCATCTTAACTCCAAGTCTCCTTAGCTTCTGATGTCTTTACATGCTCGCATTTACTTCAACCTTATTGTATCAGCTATAAAAGGCGAACCAATGCTTCTGGAATTTATTCCCTCACGCTTAGTTCTCCATCTTCCTGCTCCGAGCTCTACCTTCTCCCGAGGGATCTTCATGGACGGTCGGGAATCTGAGCTCGCCGAGGAGTGGGCGTGCTTCGACCTCGCCATGGCCGAATGGGCGGAAGACAAAGCCATCACCCTCGACCGCGTCGTTGTCGACGCCTTCCTCGAGATTTTCCCTGCCCTTTACAGGGCCAGGGAAGCTCTCGTGGAGGCGCTCTGTCGTGTGCGCCGCGGAGAAGTATAGGACCCCTGTAAATGTAATATTTTCCCAGACATAATGCCTGGGGAACTTTATATATAATAAAGAAATACCTTCTCAAGTATTTTCCATGATTATTGCTTGACATAGCTTAGACCCAGCTTGGGGTATATCGAAGCTTGCATGGCTCTTTGGTCGGGTGATATTCGTATCCAATCGTCGTAGGATATATTTTTAGGTCCGAGTTGGGACATATTAGGATTTGCGCGACTCTTGGCCAAGTGACACCTATATCCGACTGCTGTAGGATATAGCTCTGGTCCGACTTGGGACATATCATATTCACGTGGCTCTTGACCGAGTGATACCCATATCCGACTGCTGTAGGATATAGCTTAGGCTCGACTTGGAGCGTATCAGGATTTTCTTGGCTCATGGCCGAGTGATACCCATATCCGACTGCTGTAGGATATAGCTTAGGCTCGACTTGGAGCGTATCGTATTTGCGTGGCTCTTGGCCGAGTGACACCTATATCCGACTGGTGTAGGATATAGCTCTGGTCCATCTTGGAACATATCAAGGTTTATCCAAACGGTATCCATACTCATTTATTACGATGCACAGCTTATCGACCCATCTTGGGGCATACCATTGGGACCGTACCTTATCAAGCTCAACCCGTGATATATGATTCCGCCATGCGGTAAGCACCTAGCGACCCAACATGGTGCATATCACAAGAAGATATTTTAATCCAAACTGGAGGACATCCACGTCTCGCTTAGTTCGATAAGTGGTTAAACATCCCATCGTGGGGAGCAACATATCCCAAATATGACTTGGTCAAACCACGACTGCCTCTGTATGTCAGGACGCCGGGCTAGCAAATCATTACGAAGCATAGAGCAGGGTTAGGTTTTCTGCAATCTTTTTCCCACCGAATTGGCGAAAACCTATTTTTTCTCCCTTTAAAGACTAAGCCGTGCATTGTCCGATGGTTCATTTCTCCACCGTGCACCCCTGCCTCTTCTGCTTCCTTGTCTCTCCGACTTCTCCGCCGCTAGGGTTAACTGCTGTTGCGCTTGCATCTTTGCGCCGCCGTTGATCTTTTCCTTCGAAAATGTCTTCTCATTCTTCCAAAGACACCTCCTCGCAGCCTTTGCCTCAAGATTGGGCCACCTTGGTGATGACGGAAGAGCGGTTGCAATCCGTGGTGGATGACGGGGTTCTTCCAGCCCTGGCTTTAATCTCCGCACGACCGGCCGCAGGTGAATCCATCCCTACTCCTCGTTCCGAAGAAGTTGTGGTTTTTGAATCTTTCTTCCAACGCGGGCTGGGCCTTCTTGCCTGCACCTTTCTTCGCGGTCTTCTCTTCTTTTACGGTATTGAATTGGTGAACTTGAATCCCAATTCCATCCTGCAAATCTCCCTCTTCGTTCACCTCTGTGAGGCTTTCTTGGGCATCCGCCCCCATTTCGATCTCTTTCGCCATTTTTACCTTTTGAAACCTTATCCCTCAAAGAGCGACCCCAAGGTAATTGGGGGAGCCGGATTTCAGCTGCGGGAGGGGTTAAAGAAAAACTACTTTGCTATTCCCTTCAAAACTTCCAATAAAGGCTGGCACCAGGAGTGGTTCTACTGTGCCAATCCTATCCTGCTCTCCCCTCTTTTGTCGGGCGCCGACCTAAGGTGTCCCTTTCTTGGGTATCTGCTCCGAATGCTAGCGATATGGATCAGGTGCAAGACCTCTTGGTGCTGATCGACCAATTAAAGGAAGATGGTCTCACGGGAGTTGGTCTGGCCCTTCATTTTGTTGCTCGCCGGATACAACCTCTGAAGGAGCGAGTCCATCCGGGATGCGCATTTGAAGGAAAGGACGATCCGACCCGGGAACTGCCCGAAGTAGTGTCGAAGGAGCAGGTATATGCTCAGGTAGGCGACTCTTTCATCCCGAGCGTTGAGATGTCCACTACCAGATGCCCAAACTCCTCCTAAGGTGAGAAAGTTTAGCTGATAGATTTCCACATTCGCCTCTGAATGACTCTTAACTGTTTTAACACTCCTTACTAGGATCGATTGGCTTTTTTCAGTGACGCGCCTCTCCCGGAGACGCCAGTTCATAAGAGCGCTCCCTTTAAACGACCTGCGAGCTCCCGGGCCGGAGATCCCGCCGCCAAGAAGGGGAAGAAAGCGATTGCCAAGGACCCCGCGAAGCCCCGGCACCCGACTGGTGGTCCCAAAATTCAGGAACCGCTAGCAAAGCCCCAGTGCCTTCAGCTCCCCTTCCCCATGAGCCCGTGGTACAACCGAGTCCAATTCTGAGAGACTCGGGCAGTCGGGAAGAGCCCAGGGTTCCAGTTTGTAGCGCCCCGAGTGGTCCCTCCGGGAGTGGATCTGCCACCCGAAAGAAGCCCCCAATGAGAATAAAGAAGTTCGACAGGTTTGATGCCCCATCTACTCTTATTCGTCTTGTTTTGCGGGCTTATTTACTGATCGTTCTTCTTATAGGAATCTTTCTTATGACGTTCCTGTTGAGACACCATCTGGGGCCCTTGAGGGACTTGATCCCCAGGACGTACCTGACCCGATTGAGGGGGCCCCACAAACTGCCTCGCCTGGATACACCGGGGCGCCCTTCGAGCCACAGCCACCTTCGTCGACACCCCGTGCTTCGGCATCGGGTCCTGCTGCTCGAGGGCCCATCTCCCGTCCATCCCCCGAGGTAGAAGAGATTCCCTGGGTTCCGCCGACTCCTGCTCTCCCCAACTCATAATGCAAACCGCGTGGGTTGATGAGGAGGGCGGCTTGGAGTCCCTTGACGATCCGGTGGAGGAGAAGGAACGGAACGACTTTTATAGTCATGCCGCTGCTTGTGCTCGCCTGGCCCAAGTAAAATTTTCTCTACTCGCCGCTTCTTGCTTATGCCGCTTAGCATGTAGTCACCTTTCCTCGTGATGGTTCTGAGAATTGGGAAGCGCTCTGCGAAGAAGTCCGAGTACCTCCAGAAGATGCTCCTGGAGGTCAGGACGCGCCAGGAATATCTGGCCGATTTGGAGCAGATTAAGGCTGGACATGTAGCCGAGCTGCGAGTTCTTCGGTCAGAGGTCCAGGCGTTGCGGGAAGAGCAGAAAACCCTGCGGCAGGAGAAGCTAGACGTCGTTGGCTCCCTTCGAGGTAATATTTCCTGGACCACCCTGTGCTCTTGTTCAATCGTCCGGTCTTTTGATTTTCTTATCTCCGTGTTAGCTCGGGATTCAACTGTTGCGAAGCTTCAAGAACAACTCAAGGTCTCGGAGGCCTCCAAATTAAAGTCGAAGAAGGAGTTAGAAGGTACACTTAGTAGCTTGTCCCTCCTTTGTCTTCGTTGCCTTCTTGGCATTTCTTGATAATCAGTTTTGCTTGCAGACTACAAGTTCAAGACGCGGGCGCAATACACCGCTTATAACGAGAGGGTTGAGGCCCTTGAAACATCTTGCTCCAAGCTTTGAGAGGCCTCTGAGCCGTTGCTGGGGTTGCTTCATCCCGGAGGCGAGAGGCCGCTCAGCAGGGACCATGTAATCTCCCAGTTGGAGGAAGCCCCCAAGGAGCTTAAGAGACTCTTGAAGGAAACGGCGATCAACGGTGCTAGCCAGGCTCTGGCGATCACCAAGTCGCTTTATCCCCGAGTGGATCTTGAAGCTATTAAGGATGGCTATGCCTGCAATGTGGATGAAGACCGGGCCGCCGAACTCTGGGATGAAGTCAAGGACGCTTCTTCGGCTGTCGCGGAAACTTTGAACCTATGAATCAAATATGTAAAAGTGTTTCCTTGATCTTGCAAGTCTTCTTTAAATATGCTGTTATGCTTGATGAGGCCATCCGAGTGGTTTTGACATCTTAGATATCATGTCCGACTAGTTCAGCCCCCAGGCTCCGAGGCATGGTTCATGACGCATGTCTTCGAGTCTTAAAATTTGTAGGAACAAAGCACTCAGACGCATAATTCTCGAGAAGATTATACGAGAACAACTTTAAGAGCAAACATTTATTTATAAAGAAACAATTGAATTACAAAGTTTAAGTGAAAAAACGACGTAGCTGCTCTATGTTCCAGGTGTTGTTGATAATTGTGCCGTCTTCACGCTTGCTTATAAGCCCTAGGACGTATCACCTCATCGATGATGTAAGGGCCTTCCCAGCTTGGGGAGAGCTTATGCTCGTATTTCTGATTCTTTCTAAGGACCAGATCTCCTTTAGAGAATGCGCGGCTCCTTACATTGCGACCGTGATAGCGACGTAAGCCCTGAAGGTATCTTGCCGACTGAATTGTTGCGACGTCCCTTGCTTCTTCCAGTCGGTCGAGGTCTTCTAGACGTCTCTCTTCCGAAGCGACTTCTTCATAGCTCCGAACCCGCGGGGGTCCGAATTCTAACTCGGTGGGGAGGACCGCCTCTGAGCCATACACCAAGAAAAAAGGTGATTGCCCAGTTGTTGTGCTGGGGGTGGTTCGCAGCCCCCAGAGTACCGAAGGCAATTCTTTGACCCACCGAGTGGCATATGGTTTGAGACGATAAAAAATCCTTTCCTTTAGGCCTTGTAACACCATGCCGTTGGCTCGTTCGACTTGCCCATTACTTCGGGGGTGTGCTACTGATGCGAAGCAAATTTTTATGCCGAGTTCGCCGCACCAGTCTTGAAATATGCCACCTCTAACTTGGGTGCCGTTATCCGTGATGATTCGGTTTTGTACGCCGAACCTAACCAGGATTTCATGGAAGAACTCTTTGGCCTTCGCGACTGTGATTGTGGTGACTGGCTTGGCCTCAATCCATTTGGTGAATTTATCGATGGCCACGAAGAAATGAGTATAACCACCTTGAGCCTTCTTCAAAGGTCTCACCATGTCAAGCCCCCAGACCGCAAATGTTCAGGTGATCGGGATGGTCTGTAGTTCCTGTGCCGATTTGTTCACTTGTCGCGCAAAGAACTGACATCCTTTGCATGTCCAGACGATGTCCTCTGCATCGGTGATAGCAGTCGGCCAGAAAAATCCCTGACGATAAGCCTTACCGACTAGGGTTGTTGACACCGCGTGATTTTCGCAAATTCCCGAGTGGATTTTCTTGAGAAGATCTCTTCCTTCTTGTTCTGATATGCACCGTCGTAGTACACCAGAAGAGCTCCTGCGATAGAGTTATCCCCTGATTATCACATAGCTCTTGCTTCGGTGCATTATTCGCTCGGCCTGCATGCGGTCTTTGGGTAGCTCGTCCTTCGTCAGATAGTCCAGATACGGAGCTGTCCAATCAGGGGTAATGATCAGGACTTCTGCCTATACGTTCTTCTCCACCGGGATGTCCGACTTTGACCGAGTGCTTATTGAGGGCTTATGAATTTCTTCGACGAATACTCTCATGGGCACTGTGGTCCGGCCGGATCCCATTTTCGCTAGCTCGTCGGCCGCTTCATTGTCCCGACGGAGCACATGAACAAGTTCCAAGCCGTCTAAGTTGCCTTCTATCTTGCGTACCTCCTGACAATAGGTAGCCATGTTGTCTTCAACGCAGAACCATTCTTTCTGCTCCTGGTTGATCACGAGCATTGAATCTTTGCAAACCATAAGATGTCAGATACCGAGTGATATGGCGATACGGAGCCCATGGATGAGTGCCTCGTACTCGGCGGCGTTGTTCGATGCGGGAAAAAGTATTTGAAGAGTGTACCTTAACCGTTCTCCACTTGGTGATATGAGCACTATACCAGCCCCCGCGCCGCTGAGCTTGAGGAAACCTGAAGGACCATGTGGAGGTCCATCCATGTTTGTGATGAGTATTTGACTTTATTTGAGCAAGGTGTGCTCAAGTTTGAGTTTGATTTGGATTGATTTTCAAAATGAAGCAATTTGAGTTGTCTCTGCCAGGAGTGGCAGTACCGGCGTATGGGCGCGGTAGTGATGAGTTAGATGGTTTATTGCATATCATTGTGGGCATTGCTATGTGATGTGTTTCCTTGTCTTTGATGGTTGCAGGACGACTGTGCTAGGTCATGGTGAGGCGGAGGATGACCGGGACTAGGCGAAGAGCGTCGGAGGTCCAGACGGTTGGGAGATCGCCGGAAGATGATCGGAGACGGAGTCCGGGCAAGTCAAGAAGACAAGGAAAGGAGATGATGCTAGCTAGTGCCGCGTGGATCAATGAGGGCCGTCGGATTGAGGTCTAGTTGATAGGTTAGCGGGTCTAGGTAGTATGCTTTGAAACCGTGCAAGAAAACCCGGTATGTGTGTGGGTTTTGGGTTAGCCCTTGCATGGCTGTGTGTGTGGGTTAATCCTAGCCCTTAGATGAGTGCTCTAGGGTTGAGGGACTCATCCAAGGGTGGTAGGTGGCCCAAGAGTAGTATAAATAGGGGTGGAGGGGTAGCCTCCTTCCCTTGAAGGTTTTGAGGTTTTTGATGCTCCTTTTAGCTTTGCCCACATGAATGTGAGGCTTTGTAACCTCTCCTTCCAGAAATGAAATGTTTCCTCAAATCATTTCTTTTCTTTGTGCATTTACATTGCGCATTTAAATTACGCAATTTACATTATGCACTTAAATTCCGCAATTAAATTCAGCACTTACATTCTTGCAATTTACATTTATGCAATTTAGATTTGCCTCCCCTCCTTCTAAATGCTGTTCTTCTAGGATGTCTTAAGGGTGTTTATTTGGTTTTACATCTTTCTTACACCCTTGGATAGACTAGAGATCAAGTTTTTTATCAATTTGCAAATTTGTCCAGAACTTGTTCTTCACGCAGCAGTCAGTATTTGATTTTTATAAAAATATATAAAAATAATTTTTAAGTGATCATTTTTTAGAATGTGAAGGACTCATATATACATCTGTATAAAATTTAATGAGTCCACTGGTTGCACCGTTTGAGAGCTATGAAGTGAAAACCGAGCCTCAAACTTTCTGGTCGAAGTTCCTGACCTTCTGTATTGCTTGATTTTTCATTCTTATTATAAAAATATTTCTGAGGTTATTTTTGGTGGAGTGTTTCATGACCCTACTGCTCACAGGGAAAAAAATTCCCAAAAATTTTAGAGCAACAGAAACTCACCAACCACCTATTCCAACTGAGGACAATTTCTGAAAATCTGCTTTAACTTTTCTGAAAAGAGACTTTGGTATTTTAGCTTTATCTCTTTTAGAAAAGAAGTCTTTTGAATTGATTCCTCTTTTGTTTGGACACTTGACAACCAGGATTGTGATTAAAAAATCCCTCATATGATTCATGGTTCTTATCCATGCAAGCTAGGGGTACACATAGTTGTCTAATTGTTCTGGGTTTTGGAGGGTGTGCGAATATGAGAAGCACCAGTTTGAACGAAAATATTTGGGTGCTTTAGATTTTTATTGCAAGAGTGTTTGGAGTACTTTGAGTGGAGGAAATTTTATTTGGGATCATTCACCCCCCTCTGATCGTCATTTCGATCTTTCAGAACCATCGAAGTACATCGTCCAATACTCGAGTTCCTTGGCGATCGCCGGGTTTTGAAGTTCTGTCCACTCGGCAGTAAAGTCGGCGAGCGCTTGAGACTTGATGGCCGTGCGAGGCTTAAATAGGATATCAAAGGCTCCAAGCTCGACTGCCCACTTTGCAATTCTCCTAGTGGCCTCCTGGTTACGAAGTATATCTCCTATTGGGAAGGAGGTGACCACTGAAACGGTGTGCTCTTGGAAGTAGTGCTTGAGCTTGCGAGATGTGAGAAGTATGGCATATAATAATTTTTGCACTTGTGGATACCGCACCTTAGATTCACTCAGGACTTCGCTGATGAAATAGACCGGATGTTGGATCTTCTGCACATGCCCCGGCTCCTCCCTTTCTACGATGATTGTAGCGCTGACTACGTGAGTCGTTGCCGCGATGTAAAGTAGCAGAGGTTCCCCTGGCATCGGTGAAACCAAGACCGGGGGTGTCATCAAGAAGGTCTTCAAATCCTCAAACGCTTGTTGTGCCTCAGACGTCCATTGGAACTTGTCCTGCTTCTTGAGGACTTTAAAGAATGGCATATCTCGCATACCCAGTCGGGAAATAAACTTGCTGAGTGTGGCCATGCACCCTGTGAGCTTCTGGATGTCCCTTTGGCAAGTCGGCGGTTCCATATTTGATATGGCCTTGATCTTTTCTGGATTTGCCTCAATGCCTCGTTGGGATACTCCGAAAACACACTTCTCGGGATTAAGCTTCATGCTGAAAGCCCTTAGACTTTCGAACGTCTCGGTTAGGTCGGCGATAAGGTCCTTCCTCTCCCGAGTCTTTACCACGACATCATCCACATATGCCTCCACATTGTGTCTGAGTTGGGCGTGAAAACACCGCTGTATTGCGCGCTGATAAGTTGCACCAGCATTTTTTAACCCGAACGACATCGTGGTATAGCAAAAGGCCCCAAAGGGCGTGATGAATGAAGTCTTGATGTGATCTTCCGCCTTTAGGCGAATCTGGTGATACCCTGTGTAGGCATCGAGGAAACTCAGGATCTCGCACCCGGCGGTTGAGTCAACCACCTGATCAATTCGAGGTATCCCGAAGGGATCCTTCGGACATGCCTTGTTGAGATCTTTACAATCAACGCACATGCGCCATGTTTTATTCTTCTTTTGAACTAGTACAGGGTTTGCCAACTAATCGGGATGATACACTTCTTTGATAAAACCTGCAGCTAATAGCTTGGTGATCTCCTGCTTGATGGCGTTCCGACGATCTGGAGTGAACCACCGGAGTCTTTGCTTGACTGGCTTTGCCTTTTCGTCGACGTGCAGAGAATGCTCGATCACCTCCTTAGGAACACCCGGCATGTCGGATGGTTTCCAGGCAAAGATGTCCTTGTTAGCCCGGAGGAAGGTGACGAGCACGCCTTCCTATTTATCCCCGAGCCCTATCCCGATCAGAGTCGTTTTGGACGAGTCGGATGGGTCGAGGATAATTCTCTTGGTTCCTTCGCCAGGCTTTATCCCTGACTTGGCCTACTTCTTGGACGGGATGTCGCCTTCTTCCTGCAATGTGGCGACCTCCGCCTGGATATTCTTCCCTTTGGTGGTTGTCTCCTGCAGCTCAGCAAGTTCGCAGTTCTCTCGGTCGCATTCCAAAGATCGCTTGATGTCGCTGCGAACCGTGATGATGCTTTTGGGTCCTGGCATCTTCATCATCAAATAGGTGTAGTGCGGGACGGCCTTGAACCGGGCCAGACTGGACCTTCCCAAGATAGCGTGATACGCTCTCGAAATCCGCTACCTCAAAATTTATATACTCGGTCCGGTAGTTGTTTTTGGTGCCGAAGGTGACGGGTAGAGCAATCTGCCTGAGTGGAAACGAAGACGCCCCAGGGATCACCCTGTGGAACGGCTGTGAGCTCGGCCTTAGCTCGGAGCAGGGGACGTTCATGTCGTCGAAGGTTTTGGCGAACAGGACGTTGAGTCCACTTCCTCCATCGATCAAGACCTTCTTGAGCTTTACATTGCGAATAATGGGGTCGAGCACTAGAGGAAACTTACCCGGATGCAGAACTCGGTTGGGGTGATCCGAGCGGTCGAAGGTGATCGGGACTTCGGACCACTTTAGATACTGGGGGGTTGCCGGTTCCACCGCATTGATCTCCCGAGCGGTAAGCTTTTGCTTTCGCTTGGACTCGTATCCGGTGGAGCCCCCATATATGTAGTTCAGCTCGTGCTCGGGTTCCTGATAATCGTCCTCGCTAGGAGGGTCCTTCTTCTTGGCCGCCTCTTCCTTCGCTGGAGCCGGCTGTTTGTTGCTCTCACGCGCAAAACGCTTCAGGGTAAAGCAGTCTTTAGCAGCGTGCTTACCTTTAGGGTGGAAAGGACAGATCGCGTCCATGACAGTACTGTAATCGGGTGCCTCCCTCCGTGTGGCTCGGGGCCGGTTGCGTTCTGCCACCGCAACTAGCTCTTCGCCTTTTCGCTTTCTGTCTTTGTGCTTGGAGGACTCGGCCTTGTCGCCTTTGTTCTTCTGTTGCGGGCAATCTTCTTGGCGCTCGGCTAGGGCGTCGGAGGCCGTGGCATAGCGGTCGGCCAATGCAACATCTCCTTTTAGGAGGCCGGTGGTTTCCTGGACATCTTCTTGATCAGATCAAGATCGCTGACCCCTTTCTGAAAGGCTGCTATCACCACTGCATCGGATACATCCCTGATGGTGTTTTTCTTCTGCATGAAGCGTCGGATGGAATCTCTCAGCGTTTCGTCTTTCTTCTAGTGAAGCTAATATAGGTCACATGGGGTGCCACGCTTCTCATAGGTTCCCTGAAAGTTAGCGATAAATTGATCGCAGAGATCGCTCCAGGAGTCCACCGAGTTCGCAGGAAGTCCTGTGAGCCATGCCTGAGTTGAAGGGGTGAGATTGACTGGCAGATAATTTGCCATAACGTTTTGATTGCCCCCAGCCATTTTGACCGCCAGGGCATAGGCCTTCAACTAAACTTCCGGATCTTTTTCCCCGTCAAACTTAACGATCCCCTTGGGGTTGAAACCTTCGGGCCACACTACTCGGTGAAGCCGAGAAGTGAACGCTCGGATCCCGTCGATGGATCTGTCGTCATGATGAGGGGGAATCCGGCGTGGCGAACCTCTGGCTCGGCGATTGTCATCAACGCGTCGGGGTGGAGTTCGACGCGGTGAGCCCATGTCTCAGCGGTCGTCGTTGTTGTCCCGCCCCCGGTGATGATGGTCTCTACGGTCGTTGTAGTCATCGTACCTTTGATCGCTTCGTCGATCGGGGCCGGTACCGAAGCGTTCGTGGTCGTCATAGCGCCAGCGCCGTTCTTCCTCGTCCCGCTCTTGCCGTCTGGCGGTGATGTCTTGGCGGAGGTCGCGGTTGAGATTTCGGTGGGCATCTCCGACTGGTTGTGTGGGGCGCTAACTGTCGGTATTCTGACTGGTAGCAGTTCGACTGCTAGCGACGCGAGTAGCCGCGTGGGAGCACGAGTGCGCTTCACCTACCGGCTTTTCCTGATTCTGCTGAATCGCTACCGCCGTCACCATGGCCTTGATCTGGGCCACGATCGGGGCCACCGGGCTATCAGATGCAATCATCGGGTCCAGCGTGTCGACAAGCGTCTTGGAGGCGACGACGTTCTGAAGCGGTGTATGGAAGACAGCTTGGTCTCCCAACCTAGATTATAGGATGTCCTCGTGGACATTGCGGCCGCGAGATCGAACCGATCGCGTTTGTGCCTCCTTACCCTTACGAAGAAGGCGATCTTCTTCCGCAGCTTCTTGAATCTCTTGCTGACGTTGGAGATCGGTCTACTGCTCTTCTATTGCGTAGATGTCACGAAGATTGCAGCAACTCCTCGCGATGCCGACTGGTTTGCTGGATGAGACAGAGTGGCATATCTGAGATGGGTCGGCCTGATCTTTACCATATTGGATCTGGATTAGGCCCAGGCAGACAAGTTCTCCGCGTGCATCTACGACAAAGTCCAGGCTTCCAAAGAGAAAAGCCTTGCCAGAGGCGAAGATGGCGATGATTCCACTGATTGCTGCCATCAAGTTTGTAGGAAAAGATTATAGCTCTTCCCCTACCTGGCGCGCCAACTGTTGACTTTTGTAGTCGGCAATGAATTTATGGGGCAGGCGCTAGATCTCAAACTCGAAGGTCACACAAGACAAGGGTTTAGACAGGTTCAGGACCTCGATGGAGGAGGTAACACCCTAATCCTGTGTGCTAGGATTCTTTGGATCTCTTGGATCTAAGATTGCTTACTCTCTCTGTTGTTGCCCGCTCTTCCTTATATAGTGGGGGTGGGGCGGTTTACAGAGTCCCGATCGGTTAAGGGAGATTCCGATCGGTTACATGATTCTAATCGGTTACAGGATAGAGTTTACATCTTTATCTACCCTGCTAACTGATACGCACACGCCTCGACTTAAGATGCGTGCACACGTGTTTGGTCCCGATCTTCCGTCGTTGGAGGAATTTCCGAAGGGCGATTTGTGACTTTGACGAAGGGGTGGCTAACCACGATCCAAGAACGCGACTAGCAACCTCACAATCGCTAAACCACTCCTCAATTGGTTATCAACCGTGTCATAACACGACTGACTTGTTCACGAAGAACGGCTCAAGCAATTCGACGAGAATTGAAAGAGCAACAGCGGAAGACAAATCACTCGATGATGAATGATTAAATTGAGACTTCGAGTTTGAGGCCAAAGCCTGTACAATAGCATTCGCTAGATCCAAAAACCAAGTATGTCCTTTCCACAGCAATCACCCAAAAGACAAAAAAAAACAGGACCCCTTGCGCCCGTAACTGCATGCATCCAGGTTTCCTTGTGCGGTGGACACAAAAATAGGAAGTTCTGATTTTTGTTGTGTGCGCCATGGTGCATGCCTTCCCCTATTGCAGCCAAGAAAATAGGAACCCAAAGCCCCCCCTCACGATTGGCAAAAAGTGGACCTTCCTTGCATGCAATCCTCCACAAGAATAGCAAAAGTTTCCAAGGCTGAAAATAAGTGGCGTGCCACAAAAATGGGTCCTCTCCTTTTTCATTGCATGCAGCCATACTATTGCACCTCCCTCTCATGGCAGCATCAACCAAACAAAATACTTCTGTTCTTTTCTTCCTGTTGATCCTTGTCTCTCACCAATAGTTCTTCCTTGTCTCTGACAATCAGTTCTTCTGTAGTGCCTTCACATGTAACAAGTGAACAACACTCATTAGGTAGTATCATTTGTTCTGTAATTAAATAATTAATTTTTTTAAGAAACGAATTCACCTTTTGTCCAAGGCGCCGTGTACAGGCTCGTGTCATTGGACCTTGCATGCTAATTGAATCTTCTTCGTGTGTGTTAGTGACGTCCTCGTCACTAACAACTCGGATTACAATCATATCTCTTATTTCTAATTATACGTTCAACTATCTCTGGGATGTATTCCCTTCCTCACGGCAGCAAGACTTGGCGCGGAGCTTATCCTTTGGGCCTTCCCCTCGGCCCTGTCTCTCCCTTAGGCACTTCTGGGCCGGTTATGAAGACACCTGGGTTCTTATATTCCACAAAGATAAATATATTACATGCTTAAAGCCGATTTAACGCGAAACAATCGGCTTAGATCTAAATAGCTAAAAAGCCAATTAAATCAAAAGGTAACGATAAGTCTAATTAGCCGATTAAGGTTAATCAGATGGTGAAGGTAGATCTTTTTTGAAGAAGGCGATACGCAACAAAATCAAAGAAAAATCAAATTGCATAAATGTAAATTGCAAGAATGTAAGTGCTGAATTTAATTGCGGAATTTAAGTGCATAATGTAAATTGCGTAATTTAAATGCGCAATGTAAATGCACAAAGAAAAGAAATGGTTTGAGGAAACATTTCATTTCTGGAAGGAGAGGTTACAAAGCCTCACATTCATGTGGGCAAAGCTCAAAGGAGCATCAAAAACCTCAAAACCTTCAAGGGAAGGAGGCTACCCCTCCACCCCTATTTATACTACTCTTGGGCTACCTACCACCCTTGGATGAGTCCCTCAACCCTAGAGCACTCATCTAAGGGCTAGGATTAACCCACACACACAACCATGCAAGGGCTAACCCAAAACCCACACACATACCGGGTTTTCTTGCACGGTTTTCAAAGCATACTACCTAGACCCGCTAACCTATCAACTAGACCTCAATCCGACGGCCCTCATTGATCCACGCGGCATCTAGCTAGCATCATCTCCTTTCCTTGTCTTCTTGACTTGCCCGACTCGCCTCCGATCATCTTCCGCGATCTCCCAACCGTCTGGACCTCCGACGCTCCTCGCCTAGTCCCGGTCATCCTCCGCCTCACCATGACCTAGCACTGTCGCCCTGCAACCATCAAATACAAGGAAACACATCACATAGCAATGCCCACAATGATCTGCAATAAACCATTC
Source organism: Otatea glauca (assembly GCA_036346275.1). NCBI lineage: Eukaryota > Viridiplantae > Streptophyta > Magnoliopsida > Poales > Poaceae > Otatea > Otatea glauca. The sequence continues at coordinate 93,016,399 of CM070715.1, forward strand.
AACTCATCACTATCGCGCCCATACGACCGGTACTGCCACTCCAGGCAGAGACAACTCAAATTGATTCATTTTGAAAAACAATCCAAATCAAACTCAAACTTGAGCACACCTTGCTCAAATAAAGTCAAATACTCATCACAAACATGGATGGACCTCCACATGGTCCTTCAGATCGATATCAGATTACAAAAGAGAATCTAAATTACAGAGGCTAATCCTAATCGATAGGAAAATAAAAGAGTAAATGCCAGTTGTTTGATTTTCTCTTTCTCGCTTGCCCACGGCTATCTTTTATAGCTATCGGCCGACGATATCCGTCTCCGATACGCTGGTGATCCGTATCGGCCTTAACTCGGACAATTACTCATCTTTGGATAAATATCGATCATAATCCAAAATTAAACCTTTTTTCCTTTATCCGATATCGGCCAAAATCCCCCTTATCATTAGCCTGACAATTTCGTCATGCCTTGCCAAAATCTAGTGCAAACACTTACGTTCATTTCCTATGGTTGACTACTGCACAATAGGTCATCACAGACGATTCGTAAAACTCATCACAGATTGTTTTGTGAACCGTTTATTACTAACTGTCAGTGATGAGAAGGGCACATCATAGACTTTTTGTGAACTATCAGTGAAAATAGTCATCATAGATGGTTCCATGAGGCCTACATCACAAACGGTTCTTGTTTAGAATCGTCTATGATGTTGAATTTCTATTTTTTACACTTTTTTATTTATTGGCTATCCTCAGGAAATGATAGCCTTGCCCTCTAAAACAAAAGAGATTACAGAGCATCGCTAGCATATTATTATCCATTCCAGAAATCAACTCAGATAACACATTACAACGCACAATGCATCCATTTCAGAAATCAACTCATATATATATATATATATATATATATATATATAAACCAATTTAATTCATAAGTACAACTCACAAATTCACAATACAAGGTTCACAATTTAATCCAAGTGGTCACTAACAAATTCACAACTCATCAAGTGAAGTTTGAGTGGCATTCGCATTTTGGATTTACGGCCTCAAGTAGCAAGAAGGCACAGAGTTGTCCTCGAATTCCTAGTAGTTCGGCTTGTTCCATAGATTCAGCGTATTTCCAAGCCTGTTGATGGGAAGAGTAAATTCTTGCGTATATATAAATTGGTAAGTGGAAACAATTATTGTAAGACTGACAAATCTCTATGACATTGGTCTTCTGTGCACCAATGAGGAGTTGCATGTTGTGGCAAACGTAGAATCCACATAGGTTAGTGGCCTTCGGCTGCTGGTGGCACTGCCAAAATATAAAAGGTTAATTAGTTCCAGAGATATTATTATGGAGTGTGAAGGATTATTGCGTACTAGCGGATACCGAAAACTAATGAATGTGCTTCAGCTTCGATGAGTCCATGTGTGGCCCTCCACAAGCTCTGTAGATATTGAATGACATGTCGAGTAAATTTTCGATAGGCATCAAGTCGTGGGTTCCCCCTTTTTTGGAATCAAGATAAATTACCCGGTTCTGTCTTGGTATAATTACGAGTAAAACCCGCTGAAACCTACACAGGTATGTCACCATGGTCATTCAACCAAACTTCGAGCTACGTTTAAAGTAAAAATCAACAAGTGTAGCAACTGGATGAAGCACTTACCCTAAGTTGTGGGGTACAAGTGTGAAATTTTTTTCTCGGTGAGCCAGCAATCCGTTTTCCACGTACTCCTGGACGACTAGTAAATTTTCATTCATGGTTTGCTTGGACACCATGTGTGAGTTGAGGAAACCCACCGGTTCTTTCCTTACTTTTGCTTCCATGATCATGTATCTATATATACAAAATCAAGGATCATATATATGTGACATTTAACAGTACGACACGAATGTAGACTGCGATTGCACACACTTACAATATCCAGCATCTGATGAGTGAGGCGTCGAGGGCGTTAAGGTTGTACAGATCGAACAAGTCGTTGAAGCCGATCACAAAGAAGCCTTCCAAAAACTGGTGTAAGAAATGCTCCTCCTTGAAGCTGACCAAGATACTCGATGTCCATTGTGCCATCGGCTTGTTGGCTTGTTCCATGCGCCAGTCTTGCAATCTAATGCAGGCTATGTAAGCGTGTGCTGGCGCTCTTCCGGTATAAACGGCTGTCTCAGCTCATATTGCCATGCCAATGGGGCCAACAGAAAGTCATGGGCTGACGTGGTTCCCTTCGATTTGCCCTTGTGGCCGCCTCGCTGTCTATCATAGGTCGTCTTTACAGGAGATGACTATACTCGAATTGAAGTAACGGCCTGTGCTTTACAAGACACGGTAGCCGATTTGGAGGGCTCCTTCGGTGCAGCACATGGCTCTGGTAGTGCTGGTAGCTCCGGCGCATTACGTGGCTCTGATAGTGCTTGTAGCTTCGGTGCCGCAGGACGGTCGTCGAATGAGATGTCCCTCTAGGGCCACTAGATGGATGTACCAATGGCATCACCTAGTGTGACGATCTCGTCGTTTGGGGGGCATCTCCAACGTGATGGCCTTATAAATTTCATGTACATTGTCGACCTAGACCTTCGCATATTCCGGTCTACTGTTCGACCGTGCACCATCGACCCTAGACCAGATGGATACAAGCGCCCCAAGTAACCTGCAGGGGAACAGAGCCATTAGCAAGCCTCACTTGGAGATTGCACGGCATGATCACCTACATAAGGATACACAATTAGCTAACACGTTAAACAGGTCTATCTAAGGAGCATTGTAGACATGTATATTACCTGGGTGTCGTCAAGACAAAATCTGGCATCGTCCACGTCCGTCTTAGGGGCGGATGTACAGCTGCTCCAACGGTTAGTTGGGCTGAACTGCGTCTGTGCTTCTGGGGCTTGCACGTTCCGTGACTGCCTCTCCGTAGCCACCCTTTGCCCTATCCTTTCCTCAAGGCTTCTTAGCTGATTATCGAACCGCGCTCTCAGCCTTTCCTCAATGAGGGCTACTAGCTGTTCTTCGCATTTGTCTTTGCTTCTCATCCTATCCGATATGTGTCAGGGTCTTGTGGGAATCCCATTTTTTAGGGAACAAAAACACCTAGGCCTCGAGTGCGACCCAGGTGCTCCTTGTTTCCTAAGGCCGTGGAGATGATATATTTCTCTCTATCTAAAGTGAAAGAGCCCTGTGAAGATTCCGTGCTCAACGCTATCTGCATCAAAGATCTCAGCAAGTTATTTTACATATGAAGGTATGTATGGTCTTCCTACAAACTATGTAATTCGATATCTTACCAGCCATTGGGACACTTCCTCATCTGCGGGGTAGGCAAAGGACACGCCGCCCGAAGACGTAGGATGTGACCTCGCTCTTACCCAGTTTTGGGCACGTGGGTCCAAGATGGAGGCAAATGGCAGCGAGGCCTCCTTCTGGATTGCCTTGTCGTCCTTCCTCGTCCATTGTGTGATCTTACCCACGTATCCAGTGGAGCCGAGTCTGTGCGAGTGGGTGTTTTTGACTAGAAGGTCTCGTGCGCCGCAGTTTGACGCACGAATTCTTTCACTGTCTTCATCTCAACAAATCGTTCCCACACGTCTTTACTGATGAACCCATACTTCTGGAATGGAGTCATTTCCTTATTCACATAATTAGTGATGAGGACGCTCTTGAAGTTCTTCCATACCTTTCCCGCCACTAGCAACGCATATCGTCGTAGTGCGTGCATGACGTCTTGTGAGAGCTCGAACGATGCAAAAATTTCTGTCATCAGGCTGTCATGCTCCTCATCTGTCAGTGTCTTCCATGATGGATAAGTGATGTGGATCTTTCCCGTCCAACAATCTCGCATAATGTCCAAAATACTACCACTGCCTTAGGAGATGCGGTAAGGGACCCATCATGCGGATCGATTGTCGTGATGGTATGTAGCTACCCTCCTTTTTGGTACAGAATACCAAGAAGGATGATCTATGTGCATACAGTACTAGTTCCATGGTCAGTGGCTAGCACACACATGTACCACAATTGGAATCACATCCATACAAGGGACCCATCATGCGGATCGATTGTCGTGATGGTATGTAGCTACCCTCCTTTTTGGTACAGAATACCAAGAAGGATGATCTATGTGCATACAGTACTAGTTCCATGGTCAGTGGCTAGTACGCACATGTACCACAATTGGAATCACATCCATACACAATATTGTTAAAGCGGAAGCTATTTATACAATGTAGTCTTACAGTTCAAAATATATTGTAGCGAAAGAAGCAAAAGTCTTATAGTGTGCCCATCCAACCCTCAGGCAACTGACAAGGCATAAACCCTAGAAAAAATTTGCTAAGATAATTCCCGCATCCTGTGCTAAAGTACATGCTGTTTGGAGGTTCACTATCCTCACCTAAAACCAACAAATAAGCAAGGGTGAGTACTTTCGTACTCAGCAAGACTTAATGTGGTATTTGCAAATGAAGTAATGCAAGCTATGTCAAAGGAGACTTCTATGGTTAGTTTGCATAAAGCAAAATTTGATTTGTAAACCAAGTTGTAATTTGTAAAACGGAATTTGTAAAAGCAAGTTTTACTGATATAAAAATGACAAGTAAGTAAAGCATAAGTAATAACTCACAGTCCTCCACAACGTGAGCATCACGACATCCAATTCCTACTAACACCATTCTTTGTCAATACGAGGCAAACAAATGAAACCAAACCTTTTTAAAAATAATAAAACATCTAACTAATGCTAGCGCACCAAGACTCCCATAACCGCGGGAATGGCTTTTCGAAAAGATTTACACTATGCAGAGGTATACAACTTTACCCACAAGAAATGATCATTCCCTTTTGCCAGGCCAGTAACACACTTCCTTTGGTGTGTCGTCTGGGAGATCGTAACATAACTATTATGTTACCTAGCCCTAACTTTGCACCAGCCCAGTGACGTTAAACCCATACTATGGTGGCAGAAGATGTGTGTACAAAGTGCGACAAATGGTGATACACCATATTATCCCACTTCTCCCACATAGCATGGCGTACACCGTTGTATCAGCAAGCGTTATTCCCAACACCTCAGTTTGGGCGCTCCTCCGAGCAATCCATAATGGAACAACCCATATTACTATAGACTACCAATGTGCAAAGCCAGTTTAAAGTAACTTAATAGGTTAAGGTTGTCCAATACCAACACTTGTGGTTGTACGGTAATTCTTGGGTTTAGCGAACACTGAGTTCGGTCCTTAATCTGACCCGAGCGATAATCTCCCCCTACACTACGTGCAACACCTGCACCTCCGGCTATTGCCAATAATCGCTCGCGTCAAAACCATAGTTTTGTTTTGAGTTTTTATACTAAAATACCAGTAACCATCATCATGTCTCAATATACCAAAGTTTTATCTGATTAGTTTATCCAACTTATTCATCCCAAATCTAAAGCATGGCTAAGCATGATTATTATTCATCGCTTATACCCAAATTGACATTATATATTGTCTAGCCTTAATTCTAGGGTTATCAAGGTTCACATGTCCATACTTATCAAGGAAGTTCCATGAGATAACAGGCATATCTACTAATACTACAATATAGCGAATTTATAAAAAATACACGAATGCATAAACAAATTTTATGAAACAAAATAAAAATAAAACACTAGGATCAATATGATCAAAGGGGGTGCTTGCCTTGCTCGTTGATTTCAGTCGTGAAGTCAGAGTCGACTGTCGCAGACTCTGGAACGTTAGAGTCTACACGTAGCTCATTAAAAATATAGCAAATAATAACTTTTGATAAGGGCAAAAAGAAATCAGATGGAAAATCAAATAGAAACCTACTACATATAAAAGGTGTTGTTTTAGGGTTAGGGTTTCTTGATTGTATGTGTAAACGTCTTATTTAGTCTTTATTCATGAACTAATTTTTAGCGGCATGAAAGCATGAATCAAGTTCTTGTTTCGTCTTATGACATGAACCCTTGGTTTCTATAGAGTATTTATTCTTATCCTTCGAATTCAAGAGGCTAAAATTATTTGGATTATAAAATTAAGATATAAGTCACCCTATGTGTATCTAATGTTTTTCTCGAAATGCATTTATATTTTAAAGTTTGAATTAATTTAGAGAAAAACAAGAAAATAATATGTTTATTTTCTACTGTTTTCTTGGAGTATTTTCTTTTACTTTTATTTTGGGCATGATTTGAAATACATATATATATATACATACATATATATTGTTTTATCCTTATTTTTTTTATTTACTTATTCACTCATTTGTTTATTTTATTTTATTTTATTTTTTTAATTAATAATTTTTTTTTCGAGCCAAGCCCATTTTTTTCCCAACCCGAGCCCATTCGGTTTTTCTCCTAACCCTAATCTCCTCACCCTCTCTTTCTCTCGGTGCCGCACCCCCACTTTTCCCCTTCTCCTGCTTATCGTTTTCTTCTCCCAGCGCCGCACCTCACTTCCTCTCCTCATCTCTCTCTCGCGCTCATCTCCCCTGCACTCCTGAGCTCCACGCCCCTCTCTGTCGCCACCTACTCCGGCCCCTCTCCCTGCGCCCGACACCGTCGCCTGCGCCTTCTCCTCACGCTCTCCTCTCTTGCACTCATCTCCTGACGCCGCCCGATCGGCCTCCTCCGAGCCAGCCGCCTACTCAGTGCCACCACCGCCTCCGACACCGAGCGTCTTCGACGCCATCTCTCCCTCTACATCATTCTCCCTCTCTAGAGCCGCCGTTTCCTACCCGTGCTACCCCGAGCCCCGTTGTCACCCGGATTTGCTAGATCCAGCGGTGGCCATCGCCGAGGAGCTCCTCTCCTGTGGTTCCTCGTTGGATCTAGCATGAGCCTGAGCTAAGTGTTCTCCTTCTCCCCATTTCCTTCTCTTTTCTTCGTCCCCCGTGCTTACCCTCTTCTCTATTTTTCCCCAAGTCACCTCCGCTCGCCCGACCTCAAGAGGTGGGGTCTACAACAGGCCACACCCGCGGTGGCGCAGAGGCCACCCGCGTCGGCCACCACTTCCGGTTCACCTCCCCTCCCCTTCTCCGAGCATCCGATCCTAAGAGCTAATTGCTCCTCTATCCCCTCTCATTTTACTTCTAGCATAAAATTTGTTTAATGCCATCTATGATATGTTTGATTGCAACCTTATAGTTAATGAACACCATGAGTTTGAGCGTTGTATTCTAGTTGATTAAAATTGATCATATCAGTGTTTGTCATTTCTCTTTTGTGATCATTGGAGGCTTACATATGTGTGTAGTTTTGATGACCTTATATGCATTGGTATGGTTTGATTTTTTACTTTAAAATGCTTGCATTAGGATCCTTGATTTAGCTAGTGTTATGGTTAAATATGTGTTTTCCTGTGATTAGATGGTGTAAGGTGTAAGGTATAGGCTTTATTTGTGTGTGTTAAGATTGTGAATATAAGAGTCAATGTATTGTCGAATTTATCTGTGCTGGTGTTTGAGGACTGCTATTCTAGAAATTCATATGTGCATGCTGTCTCATGGGGAAATTTCTTAGAATGTGACATTGTAGTTCTATACTTTAGTTTAGATGTATTATAATGTTGCTTAGTACATGTTTGTTGACTGATAATTAGTCTTATCTGTGAACCGTGATGAGTGCTTGGTTATGCCTATTGCTTCAATTCCTATTAGTTTGTGAATGCAACCTAATTACTACTTGACTTGCATGTAATAGAGCTTAGAAATTGTAGTGTACTGCTGTTAGTTGAAAATGGGCATTTGTAAATCTGTGTTCTGTGCTCTTATGTGATTAAGGGAGATAAGGTTCAGAAAAGAGGCTCTTTATGCATGGTGGTTATTAGCAATGGAGGTATTTATAGGTTTGAGGTTCATGCTTAGAATAGAAATGTGCTTAACATCTGCCCGTTGCTGTCTCGGTTGTGCTACCAGAGGCTCTAGGGAAGTCGGAGGAGAGAGCATTAATTCTTTTGAATCTTTATAATTATAATGCTACTTGCGACAAGAAAAAGGGGTGATGGCAAAATTGACATAGAATCTGATGATTTCGGTTTAGCAGTAAATATTCCCAAGTTCAAATCCAACCATGTCCTTCTAGTTCTAATTCAGTGGCAATGTGTGGCTATTAGAATATTACTTTGGAATGACTCTGTTTTAATTGATGGTTTGAAGTGTATGCTCCTTCATGCATGATTGCTATTGAACTATCTAACTAGAAGGAATTGAATGACCAAAACATGCAACCAGTCAGCCAATCAGCTTTTAGCCTTTCTTCCTAATAGATTTTCTAGTCATTTAGTATTGTTATTCATGCAGTGAGGTGGATATTGTTATTCATTTTGTGCATAGTGTTCGGGGAGGGTGTATGCAGTGAGGTGGATATAGGTGTTTGTTTCCTAAGGACATAGAATGGTGTATGTTACTGAGGCTTTGTGTAATCCTCATTAAGACAGAATGTACTTCTTTTTGCATGGTTCAATTCGAATGAACGAATTAAGAATTACTTACTGCCATTGATGCTGAACAGACTATTGTGTATTAGCTCATATTATTAATGCCATGGTTAGTCATCAAATGCATAAGATCTCATATTGAGTAAAATATTGTCATGTTCTTGATCCACCAATGCATGATATTGTGCCTTTTTCTCTTAGTTAGTCTGTTTCCATAAACTTTACTGGATGCTAGTTATATGCTTCTGTCGACGATCGGGACCGTCGACCGCAAAGAAAGAGGGTGAAAGGTAGAACGGAGGGCGAGGCCCAGAGTTCCACTCGTCCGGGAGGTACCCTCGGCGGGCATACTGAACAGGGGGGCCCGCACAATCAAACAGGGGACACAAGATCTATACTGGTTCGGGCCGAACGTCCCTACTCCAGTTCGGATGTCGGTACTGTATTGCCTTTGATGCTGTCGGCTGCACCGCCTTTACAAATGAGAGCTAGGGGTTCCGATATGAGAGTGACGGAGCCTAGTTCGTGGGGTGTCGTCCCCAGGAAGAAGAAGCCCCTCTCCAGAGGGCCCTGCCCCTCCTTATATGGTCGAAAGGGGCAGGTTACATTGGGGATTGGGAGCTGAGAGGATGAAGGGACGCATGCCCGAAAGCCCTTGTCTTGGTGACCAGTCTTGTCTGGCCTTGCCCTACGCCGGGTTAGTGGACTCTCCGAGCAAAGCAGGTCGCTGCTTCCTCGGGAAACAGCGCACCCACTCCCTGCGATTTTGTCCGATGATGACGTTGCCATGCGTGGCCCGGGCCACGCTCGGGTGAGAGGACTTCCATCAGACGCGATCGGATGATGGGATCGAGGCTTTGACTTTGGCGACCTTCGTGGCCGCCGGAAGGAGCCACCGCTTCGCGGCGGTCGCCTGTGTGGTCGTGATTGTGGGACACGTGGTTAACGGCTAGTGGAGGACCCGTTGCTCGACCCTTGGCAGAGACCGGGATCGGGCTGGTCGGAGGTCGGGGGAGCCCGATCCGTGACGGAGGTCAAACGCCCTGCTAGGTCGGGAAATAGCTCGGGGCGGTCGGCTTGGTCGGGAAAGAGCTCCTTTATGGCCTTGTGGGACCTTCAGTCGGAGCCTGGCTCGGAACAGTCCGATTGGTGCTCCGGACTGGCGGTTCGGAGACATCTCCGCCCGAGGTAGGGAATAGTCCCCCGATCCTAGAGGAGGGCTGCTGAAAGCCCCCCTCCTGGGGGGCCACGTGTCAGGGTGGCCGGTCCCCGACAACCAGCCCCCAAGGCTCAAGAAGCGGTCTGAGACTTCTAGGCGCTCTTGAGTCTGAGATCTTCTTGGGAAGGGATGGCTCCCCCCTTCGGCCGGGCTCGAGGATTCTGGGGCTCACCTTCAGGCCGAGAGAAGGCCTCCCCGTGGCGCACACTCGGATCCGGATATCTTATTTTCCCAGGTGGGCTCAGAAGGCCCGGGAGCCTCATTGATATGGAAGTTGGAGGGATGTGATCTGGCGGATGCGTGGATCGACGCGCCCGTACGGGGGTTTCGAAGGGCCCCTAGCGCCTCGGCTTCCGCCCGCCGGCTACGGGTGCGCCTTTTGAGGCGATGGTGAGCCGGTAGACGAGGCGTCTTTAAAAGCCAAAGGGGTCTCACACTTCAGGATTTCGCTTCCCATTACTCGTGCCCTTGCCTTCTTCTTCCTTGCCCTCTGCTAACGCTTTCTAGCCTTCGCTTATGCGAGCTCATCCCCTTTCTTCGACCTCGACCCCATGGCGAAGTTCGAGGAGTACGCCACCGCAGAATCGGATGAGGGAGATGGAGACTTTGGGGCTTCTGGACCCGTTCACCTGGCGGCTTCCGTCCGGGGAGAACGTGCCGCGACCTCGGGATGACGAGATCGTGAGCACGAAGCAAGACATGCTCTTCGGCCGCGAACCCCGAGAGCGACTTCTTGGCTGCGGTCCTGCGCAGTGTGAGATCGAGCTCGTAAACCCGTGCCGAACTCCTTCTTCTCCTTCTCGCTTTTGCACATCTTTGCGAGGGGTTCTTGGGCATCCTTCCCACCCCCTCGCTTTTCTTCCGTTTTTACTCCCTGTCCCGCACCGCGAAGGACCCCGTCGTCAGGTGCCTTTACTTTTGGCTACGGACAGGACTCCCTTGTACCTTCCTCCAAATCCCGACCCGGGACTCGCTCGGACTGTGGATAGAGAAATGGTTCTATTTGAAGAAGGGCGAGAGAAGCGGACTCGCCTATAACGGCGCCACGGTGGAGGGAAGGCGGGAGGTCCCCGAGCCCGAGAACTCGGTGGACGACCAGGCCCTGGCCGCTTTCATCCATACCTGCGTCATGCGGGGCTTTAAGGGGCAAGCGGTCGTTTACGACTACTTGCAGAACCGGGTGCTCCCTCTCCGGAGGAGGTTGCACCCCTTCTTTGAGATCACCGGGAGGTGCGACGCCACCCGGGAAAGCCATGAGGGTAAGCATTGTCTGACCTCAAATCCTTTCGGGCCTTGGTCGGGGTTCCCTTATTTCTTGTCGTTCTATTTCTGACCTTGTAGCACCGAAGTCGGCCTGGATCGCCTCGAGGATGCAGGAGACCTTCGGGAAGGCCGCCAATGCCTAAGACCTCGGCGGCAACGTCCCCAAGAATATCTTGGGATGTAGCAGCGAGGTAATAGCTTTTTACTTTGATCTTTGCCTCGGGTGTCCGGACTCGAATGCTTATTGTGGTGAGCTCGTGCAGGCGACCAAAGAGCTCTGGGATACGGCGAAACAATTGCTACCATTTCCCGACCCAAATAAAGGCAAGAAGGGGGGTAAGAAGCCGGCTCTTGACGCCCCGAGGCAGGTCGCCAAGAAGCCCCACGTCGAGTGGGGCGATCGGGTCGTGGTGAGTTTAGATTTTCCGAGCTTGGGGGTATCCGAGCCCGGGCTCGTTTCCATCGGGCCGCCTCTTTCGGTTCTTTTACTAATTCTTGCTTTTGTCGAGAATGTGAGGCGGCTTCTGCCGCAAGAGCCCTGGGTGCGCAGCCGGAGCCACGGGCTCTGGCAATAAATCCCCGAGGGGGAAGCCCTCCCGCCGCTGTTGAGGAACAGTCGCGCGCTGCACGGCCCCGCACATGTTTCGCTATCCCGCCCCATCGCGCGCTCGAAGCGCCCGAGGGGCACCGACCTTTCCTGTGGTCCAGGGCGAGGCCAAGGAGGAGGACCGCGAGAACGATTATCATCTCGTGCCGCGACCCAGGACGCGGCGGATGCTGCTTGCCGCGTCCTCTGAGGAGGACGAAGCGGCCGAGGAAGGGGCGGTTGAGAGCGCCACGACCAAGGACGTCGTGATCGGGCGCCGCCACGAGCGCGTTAGCCGAAGGCTGCGCAGCCGAGGACGGCATCGTCCTCGCGCCCCTGGTGGGGGCGTCCCCGGGGGTGGAGTCCTCGGGAAAGCGGAGGGCCGAATCGACCCCGCAGAGGGGTCCGGCAAAGAAGGCGAGGTTGCCGCGCATCTGTTCGGCGCAGTAAGTTTCCCTCCTGTTTCTTAACTTCGTGGTGGTAGGGCCGACCGAGCATCTTCTGATAATTCGCTACGCGCAGTACATATACCGGGGTGGTCGTGACGGCGACCCATCGTCCGACCCCGTACCTCCGACCGGGGCGCTTTCGGCCGTTGCGCCCATGATTGAGGGTGGCGTTGCCGCCGTACCCCAGGTGGAGCTGCCCCCGCGGAGTCGGAGTCATTCAAAGAGCGAAGCGCCGACCCGAGCCGGCAAATGAGTCGGGCGCGGACCGACCACCCTTGGCGAGCCGAGGCCCTCCTCGCGATCGAGGGGCTGAGGGCGCCGAGCCTCCCGCCAGACCAGAGGGTCCGGCCGCCATTACCCTGGCCGGAGCGGATCTCCCTGGTCCTTCGGGGGGTGCCGATGCTATAGCGGCGGTGGAGACCGCCGGGGACGTAGCCGCGGGGGAGCTACCCCGGGGTCCCGATGGTGCTGTCGACCTGTCTTCGCTGGAGGATCAATTAGCAGAGGTAAGCACGGTCGTGGTGTCCCCTCCCTCTTTTCCCCCCTTTTCTTTGTGACCATGGTGAGTTTTTTCTTTGCCTTCGCAGGGTCTGCGGATGGTCTCTCGGGGGTACAACATCGCGCGCGAACACGCCCTTGAAACCAATTAGAGGGACACCGCTGAGCTCAAAGCCGTTGTGCTGCGTGACCAAGAGGAGGTCTCGCGCCTGAAGGAGGCCCAGGCCCTCGAGCTCGCGCGGCCGCCGGGTCGAGCGGAGCACGGGCCCGGAGGTCGAGCGGGAGTTGAACACCGCAAGGACCTCCACGCCACGCGCTCCAAGGCCATCGAGGAGGAGCGGAGGGGCGCGGTGGTCGAGACCCAGCGCCTCAAGCTCGAGGTCTCCAACCTTCGATCGGAGATGGAGGTCGCCCAGCAAGGGGCGTCCTCCTCCGAGCTCGAGGCCAAGGCGGCCGAGCTTGAGAGGACAGTTGCGGGGTTGGAGGCGAGGGCCACCGGAGCGGAAGTCAAGGTAGCTGAAGCCAAGGCCAAGAATGCCAGTCTTGAGGAGAAGCTGGCGCAGGTGGCTCGTGCGGGGAAAGACGCCTTGGCCCAGCTCCAGAGCGACCGTGGAGGGTGCTGATAAGGCCAAGCCGAGGTCATCATATGCGGGCGGAGGGTTTCCACCTCGAACGGGAGAAGCTCGCCCGAGACATGTCTCTGTAAACTGGAGTTAATGGATGGGTCGGGGGGTGAAAGATGCCCCCCTTGTAAAGACAAAATAATTTTTTGCTAAGTCTTATAGAGTCGCGTTTCCTTGGAAGACTTAGCTCGTTTGTCGGTCTGCGCCATCATTGCATACCTTGTGTGGGCTGCTTTATGGAAGGGCCGAACAATACTGGATACGTGACGTGTGGCGAGCACGTTCCTGCAGACCCCCGCAATGAGACCCACCGCCATTTCGCTTGAACTACCCCAGTTTAGGCTGACCGAATTGTCTGATGCCCGATGTTAATCCAACCGAGGCCTCGCCCGAAATCACTCGGGTTCGGGCACGACTCGGGTTGGCAGGCTGACCGAGCTAATTGATGCTCAAGGCCAATTTAACCGAGGCCTCGCCCGAAATCACTCGGGCTCGAGCACGACTCGGGTTGTCATGTCCTGATAACTTGGCCGTGGGGAATTAGTCGGCTTGTTGCGGCAGAGCGACTTATTGCGACCGAGATCATCCCTGGTAGCAATCTTAGGAGTCGCGACCTCCGGGTCCGGGAATGTCATTAGACCCGGGGCGCTCCTTGAGGACGTTCACTGGTCGGTAACGCAGGGGAATAGCCGGCTTACTCCGATAAGAATCGTTTTACCGCGGCCTCCGAGCCCGGGAATGCATCGGGCTCGGGATGCTGACATCCCTGAGGCGAACCCAGAGAAAACTGCCCCAACCGAGGCCTCGCCTGGCAGTACTCAGGTTTGGGCACAACTCGGACTGGTCGGCCTGGGATAGCTCAGGCTAGACCAGATTTTAGGCCTTGGGTCTAACTCGGTGAGCTCGGGAATGCATCAAGCTCGGCAAGGCCCCCTCAGAGGGCGGTTTAGAAATTCGAACCTGGCCACTCGACCCCGGGGGAAAGGTTGGCTTAGAACGACTGAGTCATCCCCAGTGGTGAATCCCCAACTGCGACCTCCGAGCCCGGGAAATGTCATCAGGCTCGAGGCCCTCGAGAACGCTCAATGGTTGGCGACGGGGATGGCCGGCTTACCCCGATAACGATCGCTTTACTGCGGCCCCCGATCCTGGGAATGCCCAGGCTCGGGCTGTTCATCCCCGAGGCGAACCTAGAGAACGTGACCCTAGGAGCTGCAAAAAAGAGCACGCATGGACGCCTCGAAGTCAAGCCCGCCGCGTGACCTCATGGTTGCCCTTATGGTCACGCCGCGGGGTCACGCCATTTGAGGTGTCCTAAAAGAAACTTTGGTTAAAAAGGAGGCGGACAGGACCTTGGGCCTGAGGCCTTTTAGGATGGCGCAACCTTCGGTCGAAGGAAACTGCAACTCGAGGCTGTGACGGGACGCCATCCTTTCCACAAATCAAAAAGAGGTTAGTACCGGGAGCGAAGGAAATCTTTATTAAGGGCGCAAACCTGGGCCGGACCAGGGTATGGCAAAACGAAAACTCCGAGCACGCCCCGAATCGGGTTTGCTCAGAGCACAAGAACGAACACATGAGCAAGGGAGGAGACACCTTAACTTAGAGGCGGGTGAAAGAAGAGCGCTAGGCGTAGAACCTCCGGAGCTGGCCTACGTTCCACGAGCTCGCGAGCTCCCTGCCATCGGGGACCGCCAGACGGTAAGCTCGCGCGCTTGCCGAGACGATCAAGGGGCCTCCCACAGTGGGACACTTGTTGGTGTGGGAGCGGTCTTGATTCGCTTTAGGACCAGTCCCCAACGCGAAGTCCACTGGTCGGACAGCTCGAGGCGGCATGCTCAAGGAGATCTTGTAGGTAACGCCACGAGCGTAGCAACGCGCGACACCTTACTTCTTCCGCCAAGGCGAGGTCGAGGTCGCCCCGCCGAGGTCGACCGGCCGACCAACTCGCCCGACAGTGGTGGAGCGTGACTCGGGCGCCGTGACGCCTCGGCCCAAGACGAGCCGAAAGGGCTTGTTCCTATTGCGTCTTACCGGTCGAGGTGAGAACAAACCAAAGGATCGTGGGGAGCTCGCCCACCCATGCCCCGGCCGCGCGACCGAGGTCGCCAAAACTCGCTTTGAGCCCTTGGACGAGCTGCTCGTTGGCGCGCTCCGCCGCCGCTGTTCGGGGTGGCTTATCGAGGTATAGCGGACTTTGGTTCCCATATCTCGCAGAACTCTTGGAACACTCACCGTGAACTGCGCCCCGTTGTCGGTAATGATCTCGCAAGGGACTCGTGACTCGTGACCACAAAGGAACGGAAGAACCTTACCGCGGCCCTGGCGGTGATAGCGGAGACCGGCTCTGCTTCGATCCACTTTGAAAAGGTGTCGACGGCCACGAACAGGAATGTCTTCCCCTCGACCAACCTCGGGAAGGGACCGAGGATGTCGAGGCCCCATGTCGAGAATGGCCAGGCGAAGGGAATGGTCTGCAGAGCGTAGGCCGGTTGCCTGACCTTTCGGGTGTGAAACTGACAGGCCTGGCAAGTACGAACGATGCCTCGGGCGTCTTCGAGCGCCATTGGCCAGTAAAAGCCCATCCTGAAGGCCTTCCCGACCATGGTCTGAAAGAGGAGTGAGCGCCGCACGTGCCGAGTGAATGTCGCTGGAGCGTATTTACCTTCTTCCGAGTGATGCATTTGACAGAACGCCCAAAGCCCCCGACGATAGAGCTGCCCGCCGACGAGCACAGACGAGCCCGCACGCCGCCGAGCTCGCTTTTCTACCGGGTGGCGGAGCTCCCTTGGTCAAGGAACCTGATGAACGGATCCATCCATGACAGAACTCTTTTGAGGAAGGCCACTGGGTCCTCCTGGTCGCTAACGGACGGTGTGGCCAAGGACTCAAAGATGACATCCGGCGGAAGCTCGTCGCCGGATGATCCGAGCCTGGACAAAAGATCGGCGGTGGAATTGTCCTTCCTGGGTATGTGCTGGATTCTCAGGTTCCGGAACCATCTTTCCATCTTGCGTACTTCGCAAGGTACTTGGCCATCGAGGTTCCAACACCGTAAACTTTGTTGTACCGTTGACGACAAGCCGAGTCTCCTTTCACAATTAGGCGGCGACGCCAAGGACTTGCAAGCTCAAGGCCGCCAAGAGGGCCTCGATTCCGCCGCGCTATTGGTGGCGGGAAGCCAAGGTACCACATATCTCGTGGTCGCCCGAGGGGTGACGAAGAATGCCGCCCCGAGCACTCAAAGGACCTTGATCCATCGAAGAACATGGTCCATGGTCTTCGGTCCCGACCTCGGGCTCGGGAGCAGGTTCCGCCGTTTGTTCAGCGACGAAGTCGGCCAGCGCCTGCGATTTGATGGCGGCGCGGGCCGTGAAGTGGAGATCGAACTCAGCCAGTTCCATGGCCCACTTGGCGACGCGACCTCCGGCCTGTGGTTCTTGAGGATCTCCCGAGCGGAGGCCGCCGGGACAACCACGCGCGGCTTGGAAGTAGTGCCGAAGCTTCCGCAAAGCCATGAAGAGTGCATAGAGTAACTTTTGGACCAAGCGATAGCGCTCCTTTGGCCCATCGAGTACTTCGCTGACGTAGTAGATTGGGTGCTGCCGCCCTGCCCGCTCGGCTACCAGGACCGCGCTGACAGCCTGGGTCATGGCCACGAGGTAAAGCAGCAGCACCTCACCCTGCTGTGGAGTCGTCAACAGAGGAGGGCGTGAGAGGTATGCTTTGAGCTCGTCGAAGGATCGCCGGGCTTTGGGGGTCCACTCGAAGCCCTCATGTCTGCGTAGGATCTTGAAGAAAGGCAATCCTCGCTCGCCGAGCCGGGAGATGAAACGGCTAAGGGCGACGATGCGGCCTGTGAGGCCTTGTACCTGTTTTACCGAGGTCGGAGCGGTCATTTGCTCGATTGCTTAGATCTTCTCTGGGTTCGGGCCCACGCCCGACCCCCCGATCATATAGCCGAGCACTTTTTCGGAGGTTGTACCGAAAACGCATTTTTCGGGGTTGAGCTTGATGCCGAACTTATTCAGATTGGCGAAGGTCTCGGCCAGGTCGTTGACGTGGCTGGCCCTAGAGGAGCTCTTGATGATGATGTTGTCGACGTACACCTCGAGGTTCTGGCCTATCTGTGGGTCGAAGGCTTTAGCCATTAACCGCTGGAACGTGGCGCCTGCGTTGCGAAGGCCGAACGACATGGCCGTATAGCAAAAAGTTCCGAACGGCGTGATGAAGGCGGTCTTGTCTTCGTCTTCCGTGGCGAGCTTGACCTGGTGGTATCCGGAGTAGGCGTCGAGAAAACTCAACATCTCGGCGTTGGCAGTGGAGTCCACAATCTGGTCTATGCGGAGAAGTGGAAAGTTGTCTTTGGGGCACGCGGCGTTCAAGCCCGTGTGGTCGACGCACATTCGCCACTTCCGCCCTTCTTCTCGCACAATTACGTGGTTGGCCACCACTCGAGTAGTTGACCTCGCGAATGAAACCGCCTTGAGGAGCTTATCGAGGTGCTCCTAATTATCGCCGCCGAGGGAGAAGCGCGCGCCTTCCGACGCTGGTCCGCACTGGCTTTGTTTTCAGTCTATGCTCGATCACCTCCCGTGGGACCCCTGGCATGTCCGCCGGTTCCCATGCAAAAATGCCTTTGTTATCTCGAAGGAAGGTGACGAGCTCACCTTCCTATTTGGGATCGAGCTGGGCGGAAATGCAGATGCATTTGTCCAAGTTTCCTTCTTCGAGCTGCACGGCTTTGGTCGGGCCGTTCGGCTGGACAGCCATCTTCCGCCGGGTGCCCTTCGGGGTGACCTCGGGACCTGGCTGGGGCAATATGCCGGCCAGCGCCAGGGCCTTTACCTCGCAGCCGTGTGCTGCCTTCAGGTCGCCGCGGACCGTTATGACGCCACCTGGCCCTGGGAGCTTCATGCACCGATGCTCGTAGTGATTCGCGGCCATGAATTTAATCAGGGCGGGGCGCCCGAGGATGGCGTTGTAGGGGAGGTCGTCGTCCACGACTTCAAAGGTAATCAGCTCGGTGCGGAAGTTTACAGAATCGCCGAAGGTGATGGGGAGGACCACTTGCCCGAGCGGGGTGGTCGAACTCCCCGGCACGATGCCGAAAAAGGGGATCGCTATGTTCTTGATCTTCGACCGGGGTATTTGCATCCGGTCCAAGGCGCTTGCCAGGAGCAGGTTGAGGGAACTACCCCCGTCAACCATGACCCAGCAGACGACAGTGTTGCTTATGGTCGGGGCGACAACCAGAGCAGTTTTGAAGTCTCGGGACATCCCAGGGGGGGCGTAGTCCCGAGAAAAGGTGACGGGGACACCATCCCACCTGCAGGGTTGGTCGGCGGACTTCCCGGCGGTGGCTTGATAGACGGCACGCGCGACGTCCTTCAGCTCGCGCCGGGATCGGTATGCTGAAGAACCGCCGAAGATCACATCCACACGACGGTCGCCCTGCTGGAATTCCAGGTCGGGGCCTGCTTGAGCCTGATCGGTGTTGACCCCTCCGGGCCGTTCATCGCCCTTTGGGAGCGTGGGCATCTCTCCAGTCCCCTTATAAAAGGCGTCCAGCTTGAACAGCCACGTCCGGCAGCCCCGCAGATCATGGCCGTGGATCTTGTGGAACGGGCAAAATTTGTTAGCGTTGAAGCCGGGCTGTTCCTCGTTGCCCCAGGCTCGGACGCTCGTGAGAGGTTCTCCCGCCCGCCCTCGCCGGGCCGGCCGCGCTGTTGTGGCGCGACGGTTCTGCAGAGGCCGGGCCCCGACGGTCGGCCGGGCGGGCCGCCCCGCGCTTGTTGTCGATCGTGGCGACCACGCGGAGCTGGCCACCCTCGCTGCCGCAGTCTTTCCCTCGCCTTTTGTCGCACGGGGCCGGGTCTCCTTCCTTAACGTCGGACGGCCCCACCTCGCCGAAGGTGAGGCCGAGCTTGCCTCGGTCGTAGTCGTGCTTCCAGCGAACAACATCGTCCGCATCCGCATATCGCTCCGCCATGCGGAATAGTTTGTTGACGGTGAGCCTCGTAGCGATCTCGAGGTCCTCCGTGAGGCGTCTGTCTCGAACGCCGAACTTAAAAGCCTTGATGACGGTTTCATCAGAGATGTTGGGGATCGAGTTCCGTGAGCGGGTAAACCGGCGCACGAATTCTCGCAGATGCTCACCCCTTCCCAGGATAACACGGTCCAGGTCCCTCTCCCGTCCAGGCCGCTCGTAGCGCTCCGAAGTTGAGTGGAGGGCGCCCGCAATCGGGCGCCATGATCGGAAGGTGCCGGCGCCGTTGAAGAGCCAGTGTGGCGGCCCGCCGGTGACGATGGGAGATAGTTAGCCATCGCGGCCTCGTCCCCTCCGGCAGCCAAGATGGCGGTGGAGTATATGGAGAGAAATTCCGCGGGGTTCTTGGTCTCGTCGAATCGCTCCATCATCGCCGGCTTGAACCGGGACGACCAGCGCACTTGACGGAGGTCGCTTGAGTACGCCGGACAGCCGTAGGCCGGGAGGCTACTGCCACCACTGCTGGTGTCGGAGTCGCCACTAGCCAATAAGGAGAATTCGAGCCGACGGCGCACCCCGCACCGGCCGCGACGGTCGACCGAGCGTCGCCATGGCGGCGGCGCGCGGTGGTCGCGATCTTCCGCATCTGAGCCGGACGTCCGGAGAGAGGCTTCCGGAAGTGCTGCTACCCGGGCGAGCATCGTTATTGCGCCACTGGCGACGGGCGAGCCCGCATACCACCTTTCCCTGTTGGTGAGGTGGCCGGTGATCGCGCGCAGGAGCCGCTAGCCGCGGTGGGGCGACTCGAGCCTGTGGAGCTCGCTCGCCGCCGGGCGTGACGCCGCCGGTGGCCTTGTTGAGTTCTTCGCCGGACTGCCGAAGAGGGCCGAGCCGCCCGAGCGGGTCAGCCATGACCGGCGATGGTTCGCAGCGTTCTTGGCAGGTTCATCCGGACGGGAGGGTGAGCCGGATCGGGAGCGGTGGTACTCGCTCTTCTCGCCGGAGAGCGGCGATAGCTTGGTCGATCGCAATCTGGGCGAGCCGATGCGCCCCGAAGTTTCGGGTCATCCTTGCCCACCTCGGAGTCGCCACGTCCGTCGGCCGCGAGGCCCGGCGTTCGTGGGCGGCAAGGAGGCGAGAGCATGGATGTGGAGCCCTGGTACTCGGGGACTGCGTCCGAGCCCAGGCTCGTTGTTCGTGACATGCCGGTGGTGGAGCCGGGAGTGCTGATGCTACCGAGGCGACGAACTTTGGATGAACGAAACTTCGGGCCCCACGGTGGGCGCCAGCTGTCGACGATCGGGACCGTCGACCACAAAGAAAGAGGGTGAAAGGTAGTACGGAGGGCGAGGCCTGTAGTTCCGCCGTCCGAGAGGTACCCTCGGCGGGCGATCAACAGGGGCCTGCACAATCAAACAGGGACACAAGATCTATCTGGTTGGGCCGAACGCCCCTACTCGATTCGGATGTCGATCAGATGTTTTGATGCCGCTTTTACTGCATCGCTTTACAAATGAGAGCTAGGGTTCCGATATGAGAGTGACGGAGCCTAGTTCGTGGGGTGTCGTCCTCAGAAGAAGAAGCCCCTCTCAGAGGGCCCCCCCTCCTTATATGGTCGAAGGGGCAGGTTACATTGGGGATTGGGAGCTGAGAGGATGAAGGGACGCATGCCCGAAAACCCTTGTCTTGGTGACCAGTCTTGTCTGGCCTTGCCCTACGCCGGGTTAGTAGACTCTCCGAGCAAAGCAGGTCGCTGCTTCCTCGGGAAACAGCGCACCCACTCCCTGCGATTTTGTCCGATGATGACGTTGTTACGCGTGGCCCCGCCACGCTGGGGTGAGAGGACTTCCATCTTCAGACGTGGATCGGATGATGGGATCGAGGCTTTGACTTTGGCGACCTTCGTCTTCGCCTCGGGAAGGAGCCACCGCTTCGCGGCGGTCGCTCAGCGGTCGCGATTGTGGGACACGTGGTTAACGGCTAGTGGAGGACCCGATGCTCGACCCTTGGCGGAGACCGGGATCGGGCTGGTCGGAGGTCGGGGGAGCCCGGTCCGTGACGGAGGTCAAACGCCCTGCTAGGTCGGGAAATAGCTCGGGGTGGTCGGCTTGGTCAGGAAAGAGCTCCTTTATGGCCTTGCGGGACCTTCAGTCGGAGCCTGGCTCGAAACAGTCCAATTGGTGCTCCGGACTGGCGGTTCAGAGACATCTCCGCCCGAGGTAGGGAATAGTTCCCCGATCCTAGAGGAGGGCTGCTGAAAGCCCCCTCCTGGGGGGCCACGTGTCAGGGTGGCCGGTCCCCGACAGCTTCCAAATGATTAGTCATTATTGGTAAGAGGGGCAATGTACTCAACTGAAGTTTGGGTACCTTTTCATTGCAGGAGGCATGGAATGGGTTGGCAGGTGTCAACTTTTGTAGTCGGCAATAAATTTATGGGGCAGGCGCTAAATCTCAAACTCGAAGGTCACACTAGACAAGGGGTTAGACAGGTTCAGGCCCTCAGCGATGGAGGTAACACCCTAATCCTGTGTGCTGGGATTATACGGATCTCTTGGATTTAAGATTGCTCAAAGCGCAACGTGCTCTGGGCGATATGAGGTATGCTATGCTCTATGGCTTGATGCCTTGTTGTTGTCCGCCCTCTCCCTTATGTACCGGGGGTGGTGCGGCTTACAGAGTCCTGATCGGTTAGGAGATTTCTGATCGGTTACTAGATTCTAATCGGTTACAGGATAGAAATTACATCGTTATTTATCCAATAAACAACTCGGATTACAGCTGTATCGTTTATATCCGAATATATATTCAACTGTCCAAAGGTATGCACCCTTCCGCACGGCAACTTGGCTTGGCGCGGGGCACATCTTTTGGGCCTCCTCTTTGGGCTTTTCCTTTCTTCTGGTGACGCTAGGCCGGTCATAGAGATACCTGGTTCTATATATTCCACAGTAGCCCCCGACTGCTTCCTGATCCGATCGCTATGTTCCCAATTAAGTTTTCTGCTTGAATCGTCATCCCGGACTTTCTTGTTTAAGCTTCCGACTGGTTCCCTCATTCGGATTGGAAGCTTCTTCTTACAGTGAGCAGATTATGGAGGTGTAGTTCTCTTGTAAATGTAATAGCTTTCTAGGCATAATGCCTAGGGAATTTTTATATATAATAAAGAAGTACCTTTTGCCAATGAAGCTCTTGTTTATCTTTTGTTCTTGGCTTAGACCCGTATTAGGGCGTCTCGAATCTTGCATGGCTCTTGAATCTGATGATGTCCGCGTCCGTCTGTCGTAGGACATAGCTTAGGCTTGATGTGGAGCTCATCACATCTTGCGCGACTCTTGGCCGTGCGGCACCCCGATCTGTCTGGTGCGAGATTCACCTTAGATCCGTCTTGGGACATGTTAGGATTTGCGCGGCTCGTGGCCGAATGATACCTATATCCATAGGATACAGCTTAGGCTCGACTTGGAGCGTATCGGGATTTCTTTGGCTCATGGCTGAGTGATACCCATATCCGACTGATGTAGGATACGACTTGGGCTCAACTTGGAGCGTACCATACATACGTGGCTCTTGGCCAAGTGATACCCGTATCTGACTGGTGTAGGATACAGCCCTAGTCCGACTTGGGACATATCATATTTACGTGGCTCTTGGTCGAGTGATGCCCGTATCCGACTGGTGTAGGATACAGCTCTGGTCCGACTTGGGACGTATCATATTTACGTGGCTCTTGGCCGAGTGATACCTGTATCCGACTGGTGTAGGATACGGCTCTGGTCCGACTTGGGACATATCAAAGTTTATCCGAATGGTATCTGTACCTGTTTATTACGACGCACAGCTTTTCGACCCTCGTGGGGCATACCATTGGATTTGTGCCTTGCTAGGCTCAACTTGTGATATATGATCCGTCATGCGGTAACCAACAGAGACCCAGCGTGGGGCATATCACAAGAGGATATTTTTAATCCATATTGGGGGATATTGACACCCGCTTGGTGCATTGAGTGTCTAGGCATCTCATCGTGGGTTGCAACGTGTCCCGGACTCGACTTGGTCAAGCCACGGTTGCCTCCATCTGTCAGGCCGCCGCGCCAGTGAGTCTTTTCGGGACGCAAAGTAGAGACAGGTGTCTGGCAATTTTTCCCACCTAATCGGCGTAACCCTAACTTTTCCCGCTCTTAAAGGCCAGTCCATGCGTCGCCCAACGGTTCACTCTTTCTTGCGCACTCTCGCCCCTTCTGCTTCCTTGCCTCTCTGACTTCTCCGCCATTATGGTAAACTGCTGTTGCGCTCGCATCCTCGCACCGCCGCTGATCCTTTCTTCGAAGATGTCTTCTCCACCCTCCAAGGACGCCTCCTCGTCACCTTCGCCCCAGGATTGGACCACATCGACTACGATGGAGGGGCGGTTGCAATCCATGGTGGACGACGGGGTTCTCCTAGCCCCGATCCTGATCTCCGCTCGTCCGGCAACAGGTGAATCCACCCGCACCCCTCGCCTTGAAGAGGTCGTGGTCTTTGAGTCTTTCTTCCAGCGCGGGCTGGGCCTTCCCGCCTGCGCTTTCCTTCGTGGCCTTCTCTACTTTTATAAAATCGAACTGGTGAATTTGAATCCCAATTCCATACTGGAAATCTCCCTTTTCGTCCATCTTTGTGAGGCCTTCCTGGGGATCCACCCCCATTTCGACCTCTTTCGCCATTTTTACCTCTTGAAACCTTATCCCTCGAAAAGCGACCCCAAGGTAGTTGGGGGAGCCGGATTTCAGCTGCGGGAGGGGTTGAAGAAAAGCTACTTCACAATTCCCTTCAAAACCTCCAACAAAGGCTCGCATCAAGAGTGGTTCTATTGTGCCAATCTGAAGCCTGCTCTTCCCCCTTTGCCGGATGCCGGCCTAAGGCGTCCCTTTCCTGGGTGTCCGCCCCCAACGCTGCCGATATGGATCAGGTGCATGACCTTCTGGCGCTGATTGAGAAATTGAAAGAGGACGACCTCACCGGGGTTGGTCTGGCTCTTCATTTTGTAGCTCGCCGGATTCAGCCTCTGAAGGAGAGAATCCACTTGGGATTCGCATTCGAAGGGAAGGATGATCCGACCCGGGAGCTGCCCGGAGCACTATCTGGGGAACAAGTACATGCTCGGGTAGGCGAATTCTTCATCCCGAGCGTTGACGTGTCCACCGTCAGGTGCCCGAAATCCTTCACCGCATCACACCCTCCTCCTGAGGTAAGTGAGTTTGGCCGACCGATTTATGCCTTTTGTCTCTGAACGTCTTTTGACGGTGTAGTGCCCCCTTTCAGGATCGGGCGGCCTTCTTTAGCGACGCGCCTCTCCCAGAGATGCCTGTTCACAAGGGCGCTCTTCCCAAACGACCAGCGAGCTCTTCGGTCGGGGGCTCCGTCACCAAGAAGGGGAAGAAAGCAGTGGTCAAAGACTCTGCGAAGCCCCGGCGCCCGACTGGCGGTCCCAAGATAAAGGAATCGTCAGCACGGGCCTCGATGCCTTCGGCCACCTCTCCTCCTGAGCCCGTGGCGCAGCCGAGCCCTGATATGAGGGACTCGGGTAGTCAGGAGGGATCCAGGGTTCTGACCGGTGGTGCCCCGAGTGGTCCCTCCGAGAGTAGTTCTGCCACCCGGAAGAAGCCACCGATAAGGATGAAGAAGTCCGACAGGTTTGTTACCATATCGGCTCTTTAATTGGCGTGTTTCGCCCGCTTTATTTGCTGACAGCTCTTCTTGCAAGAATCCTTCAGTCGATGTTCCTGTCAAGAAGTCGTCCGGGGTTCCGGTAGAGGCCGAGCCCAAGGACGCTTTTGTTTTGGTTGAGGAGGCCTCGCCCGTGGATGACAGAGCTCCTCCCGAGCCCCAGCCGCCTTCGCCGATACCTCACGCTTCGGCATCGGGCCCTGCTGCTCAGGGGGCCGTCTCCCGTCTGTCCCCCGAAGTCGAGGAGATTCCCAGGATTCCGCTGTCCCCCACGCGCCCCCGGCTCGTAATGCAAGCCGCGTGGATCAATGAGGAGGACGGCTTGAAGCACCTGGACGACTCGGAGGAGGAGGAGAAATATAAAAATGACTTCTTCAGTCATGCCACGAACTGCGCACGCCTGGCCTGGGTAACCACTTTGCTGCGCTCGCCGTTTTTCTTGCTTATGCGAGTCGGCATGTAGTCACCTGTTCTCGTGTTGATCGTAGAAAATAGGGGAGCGCTCTGAAAAGAAGGCCGAGTACCTCCGGAAGATGCTCCCGGAGGTCCGAACGCGCCAGGAATACCTGGCGGAATTGGAGCAGATCAAGGCCAGGCATGCAACCGAGCTGCGGGCTCTCCGGTCAGAGTTGCAGGCGCTGCGGGAGGAGAAGCTGGATGTTATCGGCTCCCTCCGAGGTGAATATCTCTTAACCTTCATGTACTTCTCATTCAGTCGACTGGCTTTTTTATTTCCTTATATTCGTGTCAGCTCGAGATTCCGAGGTCGCGAAGTTTCAAGGACGGCTCGAAGTCTTGGGAAAGGAATTGGAAGGTATTCTCAGCCGCTCAATCTTCTCTTATCTTCGTCGTCTTCTGCGTGGTCCTTGAAATCCTGCTCTGCTTGCAGATTATAAGATCAAGATGTGGGCGCAATACGCCATTTTCAATGACAAGGTTAACGCCCTTGAGACATCTTGCTCAAAGCTCTGCGAAGCCTCGAGGCCCTTGCTGAGCTCGCTTCATCCCGAAGGCGAGAGGCCGCCGCAGCAGGCCCAAGTTATCAATCGGTTGGAGGAGGCCCCAAGGAGCCAAGAGACTTCAAGGAGGCGGCGACCAATGGTGCTAGCTGTGCTCGCGACACAAGTCGCTTTACCTCGAGTGGATCTTGAAGCCATCAAGGAGGGCTACGCCGCAACGTAGATGAGGATCGGGCCGCCGAGCTCTGGGAGGAAGTCCAAGACACCTCTTTGTCTGTTGTAGAAACTTTGGATCTGTAAATTGAAAGTATATAAAGGCGTTTCCTTGCTCTTGCATTTTTCTCTAAAAATATGCATATTTTTCCGAGTGGTTTCGACATATCGTGTCCGACTAGTCCAACCCTCGGGCTCTGAGGCATGGTTCGTGGCCCATGTCTCAGAGTCTTAAAATCGTAGGAGCGAAGCACTAGGACGCATAAATCTCGAGAAGATTATGTAAAAAATAACTTTAATATCGATCTTTTCATTCATAAAGAAACAATTGAATTACAAGGTTCAAGTGAAAAAATGACTTAGTTGTTCTATGTTCCAAGTGTTGCTTATTGCCTTGTCGTCTTCTCGCTTGAGCTTGTAAGTCCCGGGGCGTACCACTTCTTCTACGACGTAAGGGCCTTCCCAGCTTGGGGAGAGCTTATGCTCGCATTTCTGATTCTTTCTAAGGACCAGATCTCCCTTGGAGAATGCAAGGCTCCCCACATTGCGACCGTGATAGCGCCGTAGGCCATGGAGATATTTTGTTGATTGAATCGTTGCGACGTCTCTGGCTTCTTCCAGTCGGGCGAGGTCTTCTAGCCGGCTTTCTACCGAGGCGACTTCTTCATAGCTCCGGACCCGTGGGGATCCGAATTCTAGCCCGGTGGGGAGGACTGCCTCCGTGCCGTATACCAGGAAGAAAGGTGACTGCCCGGTTGCTCTACTGAGGGTGGTTCGCAGCCCCCAGAGTATCGAAGGCAATTCTTTCACCCACCAAGTGGCGTATGGCTTCAGCCGATCGAAAATTCTTGCTTTTAGGCCCTGTAACACCATGCCATTGGCTCGCCGACCGCCGTTGCTCGGGTGCGCCATCAAGCGGGCGATTTTTATTCGAGTTCGTCACACCGCCTTGAAATACGCCGCTTCTGAATTGGGTGCCA
Source organism: Otatea glauca (assembly GCA_036346275.1). Classification (NCBI taxonomy): domain Eukaryota; kingdom Viridiplantae; phylum Streptophyta; class Magnoliopsida; order Poales; family Poaceae; genus Otatea; species Otatea glauca. The sequence goes on from CM070715.1 coordinate 93,043,313, forward strand.
TTGTCCATGATGATTCGGTTTGGAACTCCAAATCTAACCACGATTTCGTTAAAGAACTCTTTGGCTTTTGCTGCTGTTATTGTCGCGACTGGTTTGGCTTCCACCCATTTGGTGAATTTATCAATGGCCACGAAAAGATGGGTGTGACCACCTTGAGCCTTTTTTAAAGGTCCCACCATATCGAGCCCCCAGACCGCAAACGGCCAGGTTATGGGGATGGTCTGCAGTTCCTGTGCCGGTTTGTTCATCTGACGCGCAAAGAACTGACATCCTTCACATATCCGGACGATGTCCTCTGCGTCAGTGACCGCAGTCGGCCAGAAAAATCCTTGACGATAAGCTTTGCCGACTAGTGTTGATGAGGCCGCATGGTTCCCACAGACTCCCGAGTGGATTTCCTTCAGAAGATCTCTCCCTTCTTGTTCTAATATGCACCGTCGCAATACACCTGAGGAGCTCTTGCAATAGAGTTCTCCCCTGATCACCACTTAGCTCTTGCTTCGGCGCATTATTCGTTCGGCTTGCACGCGATCTTCGGGTAACTCGTTCTTCGTCAAATAGTTCAGATACGGGGCTGTCCAATCGGGGGTAATGACTAGGACTTTTGCTCCTACGCTCTTCTCGGTTGGGGCGTTTGTCTTCGTCCGAGTGCTAATCGTGGGCTTGTGAATTTCCTCGACGAATACTCCCATGGGCACTGTAGATCGGCAGGATCCCATTTTTGCTAGCTCGTCGGCTGCTTCGTTGTCACGGTAGAGCACATGAATAAGTTCCAGGCCGTCAATGTTACCTTCTAGCTTGCGTACCTCCTGGCAATAGGCTGTCATGTTGTCTTCAATGCAGGACCATTCTTTTTGCACTTGGTTGACCACGAGCATTGAGTCTTCGCGAACCGCCAAACGTCGGATACCGAGCGATATGGCGATGCGGAGCCCATGGATGAGTGCCTCGTACTCGGCGGCATTATTTGAAGCAGGAAAAAGTATCTGGAGAACGTACCTCAACCTTTCTCCGCTTGGTGATATGATCACGATTCCAGCCCCTGCGCCGCTGAGCATGAGGGATCCATCAAAGTACATCGTCCAATACTCAAGTTCTTTGGCAATCGCCGGGCTTTGAAGCTCTGTCCACTCGGCCGTGAAGTCGGCGAGCGCTTGGGACTTGATGGCAGTGCGAGGTTTAAATAGAATATCAAAAGCTCCGAGCTCAACCACCCACTTTGCAATTCTCCCAGTGGCCTCTTGATTGTGAAGTATATCTCCTATTGGGAAAGAGGTGACCACCAGAATATTGTGTTCTTGGAAGTAGTGCTTGAGTTTGTGTGACGTCAGGAGCACGGCATACAATAATTTTTGAATTTGCGGATACCACACCTTGGATTCGCTCAAGACTTCGCTGACGAAGTAGACCGGGTGTTGGATCTTCTGCACGTGGTCTGGCTCCTCCCTTTCTACGACGATCGCCGCGCTGATTACATTGGTCGTTGCCGCGATGTAAAGTAGCAGAGGTTCTTCTGGCATCGGTGAAACCAAGACCGGGGGCGTCGTCAGGAAGGTCTTCAGATCCTCAAACGCCTGTTGTGCCTCTGGAGTCCACTGAAACTTGTCCTGCTTCTTAAGGAGTTTAAAGAATGGCATACCTCTCATTCCCAACCGAGAAACAAACCTACTGAGTGAGGCCATGCATCCTGTGAGCTTTTGGACATCCTTTTGGCAAGTCGGCGGTTCCATATTTGATATGGCCCTGATCTTCTCTGGATTGGCCTCAATGCCTCGCTGCGATACGATAAACCCGAGCAATTTTCCCGAAGATACTCCGAAAACACACTTCTCGGGGTTGAGCTTCATGCTGAAGGCCCTTAGACTCTCGAATGTCTCGGTTAGGTCGGTGATAAGGTCCTTCTTCTCCCAAGTTTTTACCACAACATCGTCCACGTATGCTTCCACGTTGCGTTCGAGCTGGGCGTGAAAACAACGCTGAATTGCACGCTGGTACGTTGCACCAGCGTTTTTCAACCCAAACGCCATCGTGGTATAGCAAAAGGCTCCGAAAGGCGTGATGAACGAAGTCTTGATATGATCTTCCGTCTTTAGGCGAATCTGATGGTAACCTGAGTAGGCATCGAGAAAACTCAAAATTTCACACCCTGCGGTCGAGTCAACCACCTGATCGATTCGGGGCACCCCAAAGGGATCCTTCGGGCATGCCTTGTTGAGATCAGTATAATCAATGCACATGCGCCAAGTTTTATTCTTCTTTTGGACTAGTACAGGATTTGCTAACCAATCGGGGTGATACACCTCTTTGATGAAACCTGCAGCTAATAGCTTGGTGATCTCCTGCTTGATGGTGTTCCGGCGACCTGGAGCGAATCGCCGAAGCCTTTGCTTGATGGGTTTTGCTTTTTCGTCGACGTGTAAGGAGTGCTCGATCACCTCCCTAGGAACACCTGGCATGTCGGATGGTTTCCAGGCAAAGATGTCTTTGTTAGCTTGAAGAAAGGTGACGAGCTCGCTTTCCTATTTACCTTTGAGCCCTGTCCCGATCAGAGTTGTCTTGGACGAGTCGGACGGGTCGAGGTTGATTCTCCTGGTTCCTTCGCCAGGCTTCATTCCTAACGTGGCCTTCTTCTTGGACGGTACGTCGCCTTCTTCCTGCAATGTAACCGCTTCCGCTTGGATTTCCTTTCTTTCGCCGGCTGCCTCCAGCAACTCGGCAAGTTCATGGTTCTCTCGGTCGCATTCCAGGGACCGCTTGACGTCGTTGCGGACCGTGATGACGCTCCTCGGTCCCGGCATCTTCATCGTCAAGTAGTGGTAGTGCCGAACGGCCATGAACCGTGCCAATCTGGGTCTTCTCAAGATAGCGTGATACGCCGTCTCGAAGTCTGCTATCTCGAAATTTATGTACTCGGTCCGGTAGTTGTCCTTGGTGCCAAAGGTGACGGGCAAAGAAATCTGCCCGAGCGGAAGCGATGATGCCCCAGGGATTACACCATGGAAAGGCTGAGTGCTAGGCCTCAGCTCAGAGCGAGGAATGTTCATATCGTTAAAAGTTTTGGAGAATAAGACGTTGAGTCCACTCCCTCCATCGATTAAGACCTAATTGAGCCTCACATTGCGAATTACGGGGTCGAGCACTAGAGGAAACTTACCCAGATGTAGAACCCGGTTGGGGTGATCCAATCGGTCAAAGGTGATTGGGACCTCGGAACACCTTAGATATTGTGGGACGGCCGGTTCCACTGCATTGATCTCCCGAGCGGTAAGCTTTTGCTTCCACTTGGACTCATATCCGGTGGAGCCCCCATAAATGTAGTTTAGCTCGTGCTCAGGCTCTTGATAGTCATCCTCGTCTGGAAAGTCTCTCTTCTTTGCCGCCTCATCCCTTGCTGGAGCTGGCTGCTTGTTGCTTTCCCACGCGAAGCGCTTCAAGGTGAAGCAGTCTTTGGTGGCGTGCTTTCCTTTAGGGTGGAAGGGACAGATCGCTTCCATGACGGTGCTGTAGTCGGGCGCTTCTCTCCGCATGGCTCGGGCCGATCAAGGCCGCCACCGCTACTAGCTCTTCGCCCTTCCGCTTCTTGTCCTTGTGCTTGGAGGACTCGGGCTTATCGCCTTTGTTCTTCGGATGTGGGCGTTCCTCTTGGCGCTCAGCCAGGGTGTCTGAGGCCGTGGCGTAGCAGTCGGTCAGTGCGAACATCTCCTTCACAGATGTCGGGGGTTTCCTGGACAGTTTCTTGATTAGATCAGGATCACTTACCCCTTTCTGGAAGGTCGCTACCACCACCGCTTCAGATACATCCCTGATGGTGTTCTTCTTCTGCATGAAACGCCGGATGAAGTCCCTCAGCATCTCGTCCTTCTTCTGATGAAGTTGGTAGAGGTCCCATGGGGTGCCAGGCCTCTCGTAGGTTCCCTGAAAGTTCGCGATGAATTGTTCGCAGAGATCGCTCCAGGAGTCCACCGAGTTCGCCGGTAACCCTGTGAGCCAAGCTTGAGTTGAGGGGGTGAGATTGACCGGTAGATAATTTGCCATCATGTTTTGATTGCCCCGGTGGCCTTAACCGCCAGGACGTAGACCTGTAGCCATGCTTCAGGATCTCGCTCCCCATCAAACTTCACGATGCCCTTGGGGTTGAATCCATCGGGCCATACCACTCGGCGCAGCCGAGGAGTAAACGCTCGAATCCCGTCAATAGATCTCTCATCATGATGAGGGGGAGTCCGGCGTGGCGAGCCTCTGGCTCGGCGATGGTCATCAACGTGCTGGGGCGGAGTTCGGCGCGGCAAGCTCATGGCTCGACGGTCGTCGTTGTCCTAACCCCGGCAATGATAGTCCCTATGGTCGTCACGGTCATCGTACCTCTGATCATTTCGTCGATCACGGCCGGTGCCGAAACGCTCGTAGTCGTCGTGGCGCCCGCGTCGCTCTTCTTCGTCCCGCTCCTGCCGTCTGGCGGCGATGTCTTGGCGGAGATCACGGTTGATAATTCGGCGAGCATCGCCGAGTGGTGGCGTATGGCGCCGACTGCCGGTATTCCGACTGGTTGCAGTCCGACTGCTGGCGACACGAGTAGCCGCGTGGGAGCGCGAGTGCGCTTCACCTACCGGCTTTTCCTGATTCTGTTGGATTGCTGCCGTCGTCACCATGGCCTTGATCTGGGCCACGATCGGGGCCACTGGGCTATCCGATGCAATCATCGGGTCCAGCGTGTCGAGAAGCGTCTTGGAGGAGACGACGTTCTGCATCGGTGTGCGGAAAACGGATTGGTCTCCGAACCTGGACTGCAGGATATCCTCGCGGACATTGCGGCCGCGCGATCGAAGAGATCGCACCAGCACCTCCTTACCCTTACGAAGGCGATCTTCCTCCATGACTTCTTGGTCTTCTTGATGGAGATCGGTCCCCTGCTCCTCGATCGCGAAGACGCCGCAAAAATCACAGCAATTCTCCACAATGCCGACTGGTTTTCTGAGTGAGTCAGAATAGCATACTGAGATGGGTTGGTCTGATCTTCACCAGATTGGATCTGGCTTTGGACCAGGCATACAAGCTCTCCGCGCGTATTCGCGACGAAATCCAAGCTTCCGAAGCGGAAGGCTTGCCCGGGGATGAAGGTGGCGATGAATCCGCCGATTGCTGCCATCGATTCTGTGGGAAAAGATTATAGCGCTTCCCCTACCTGGCACGCCAACTGTCGACTTTTGTAGTCGGCAATAAATTTATGGGGCAGGTGCTAGATCTCAAACTCGAAGGTCACACAAGACAAGGGGTTAGACAGGTTCAGGCCCTCAGCGATGGAGGTAACACCCTAATCCTGTGTGCTGGGATTATACGGATCTCTTGGATCTAAGATTGCTCAAAGCGCAACGTGCTCTGGGCGATATGAGGTATGCTATGCTCTATGGCTTGATGCCTTGTTGTTGTCCACCCTATCCCTTATATACCGGGGGTGGTGCGGCTTACAGAGTCCTGATCGGTTAGGAGATTTCCGATCAGTTACTAGATTCTAATCGGTTACAGGATAGAATTTACATCGTTATTTATCCTATAAACAACTCGGATTACAACTGTATCGTTTATATCCGAATATATATTCAACTGTCCAAAGGTATGCACCCTTCCGCACGGCAACTTGGCTTGGCACGGGGCACAGCTTTTGGGCCTCCTCTCTAGGCTTTTCCTTTCTTCTGGTGACGCTAGGCCGATCATAGAGATACCTGGTTCCATATATTCCACAGCAGGAGAGGAAAAAGACAGGGCTGCTCTTTTTCTTCTTCTTCTTGATCGGTACTCTTTTCTCCTAGCAGAGAAAGACAAAAGGGGTAGGTCGACTACTGATTGGTGAGTAATGTTGGGTAGCAATTGCTGGGTTTGCTTTTATATTGGACTCAAAATCGACATTGCTAGCTGCAATTAATGGGCTGGGCTAGACTATGATGGCAGTTCCTTTTATATGGCAGCCACAACCGACATGGTTAGCTGAGACCAGTGGTTTGAGGAGTTTCAAACTGTGGGCTGGATTGGGTAAACTGTGGGCTAGATGCTACGTGGAGTGCATGCAGTTCTTGCCCCTTCCACCTGGCCAACAGGATGGGCAAGGGTGGCTGGCAGCCAGCTGGTGAGGAGTGGGCAGAGAGAAGAGATGGTGGCAGCTGGCTGACTGCAGGTCGGTTTGGAGGGCAGTAGGTTGGTTTGGGTGGAGGTGTGATTAGAAGTGCATTTCAGTAAACTTTAGAGATTCATATGTAATTAGTGTTGTATGAAATGTGGACTATAGTTTGTATAAAATGTTCGAGAGCATAAACCCTCGTGTGTACTCTGACATTTGATATTTATACTAAATCCTTTTGCTTTGCTTTTTATTTGCTGGACAATTTGGGATGTATTGACATGATTGCACTATTTCGCAAATGATGATGCTTAAGTTGGCTGTTACAATTTGTGGATGTGATATAAGTACTGTTGAGATTTGAGTATGTAAATAACTGCAAGTATGCATCTGTGTGATGTTAAATTGTGTTTTGATTTCTTTGAGATTGTGTGTATATGTTAAGGCTAGGAATTTGAGCATCTGCGTATATTGTTTGACCTTGTGGGTTTATGTGTTTGCTCATAATAAGCCAGCAATTTGTTTTCTCTTGTTCGGTTATTATGGCTGTGTCAGTGACTAGCATTTTTAAGAAATGATAATTAGTTGAATGGTTCATTGAGAGTAATTTATAGATATTGTGTTTGTTTGATTTTGAAACTTAGAATTAAGGATTCACTACTTTAACCATGAAAATATTTTCTTTAGAGAAAAAACCCAAATAATGCTAGAAAATCCAAAAGCAAAATCACATTTTCACATTATTCATTTTGTGATTTTGATTTTCATTATTTGGAAAAAGAGAAGTTCAGTAAAGAAATTGAGTTTTCCTTAAATCAAAATTCATAAAAGGTGAAAATTCAAAATTAAGAAAATTCAAAATTAAGTCACATTTCAAATTCAAATTTTTATCTTAGTCATTTTTAATTTTACATTCTTATTTTATTTGTTTTTGAATTTTTCGGGATGTTACATGGTATATCAGCTTTGGGGCCTTTTACTAAGCCCTCTTGGATCGCGCCTTAGTTTTCCTACGTTCGGCTCATTAGATCCATTCAGCGATAAGGAATGAGGGGACGCCATCTTCTTTTGAACTAGGTTGTGTTAGATCTTCAAAGATCAAGCAAGTTGGTAAATGAACAATTCATAGACGGTCGTAGAAGAGGAAAGAAAGTAAATTTAAGAGTATTGTTCAGAATAAGGAAATTAACAAGGAGATTATATTTACAAAAATATTTTTATGTTCATAATAAGGAAAGAGAACATGTCACTTCGCTCATTTTTGCCACATGCAAGGTCCTAAAGACTATAAAGTCTAGCCCCTTTGCATAACATAACAGCATAGATCATGGAGAGAGTGCTCTCAGGTATCGAGTCAAATAATCACAACTAAACTTAAACAATTAACTAAGAAAATAAGGCATTAAACTCTTACCTTCCTAAATTATGCTACGAATAGTGAGAAGATCCCCAAGACAATTAAATTGTCTGACTCCTTCACATGCAAGGTCCCCAAGTTTGGCCCCTTCACGTGCAAGGTTCACAAGACAACTAATTTTAAAAGCTATATTGACTAAAAGGTTCTTAAAGTTTAGATTCTTGTAGATTCAAAATTGCATGTATTGAATACCATTGACACTGTCTCTTTACATTCAATATATGTAGTGATAATCATACGAACATCAATCTCATAGTTCAAGGCCTTATTTACTACTGAAATTGTTTAAATCAACTTCTAGAGACCCTAATGACATCATCGAGCATTCAAAAGGTGGGTGAGAAGGGCAAATGTCAGCAGACAACAGAAAATACATCCAACCAAAATATTCCACAATGCACACAACATGAAATACAATTTTGTAGGCAATGAAACACATCAAAGTTTGGATTTAGGAGCCATGTTCATATCAATACCAGCCTTATCAGGAATGCATCATGAGTGGATCAAATTAAAAATACAAAAAAATCAGAAAAAACAGGTAGAGTTTTGTTGTTCCTTCTGTTTCTGATTTTTGAAAGATAACAAATAAAGTTCAATTTTTTGGAAGTTTTTCTGTATGATCCTAGATTGCTAAGTACTTCAATAGAATTGGCTAAGTACTTCAATAGATATGACAAATAAAGTAGCACAATGTAAGAAGCAGGAGAATTTAGTAAGGAAACTATTTTACAACTCTTTGCTGATAATCTAGTAAACACTTCCTAAATGTTGGACTAAAATCCATGTTCTACACACAATATTGCATTTTCATTAAGCTGACAAGAAAAATAAGCATCTACAATCAAAGATGGCATAATTACAAACAAAGTAATGCAGTTATGACTAATGGATGCCTCCAACTTTCCATTTTGATGATGTCCATGCACGATACTGTATTAGCAAGCACATCAACTCACAGATAGAACAGAAGAACAAGAGAGATAGTAAAAAAATCCATGGCATAGGAAAATACCACAAAGACTACATAACTAGGGACAACCAAACATGTTTAGGATATCAGAAAGATAGGAAATTGCACCTTCACACAAATGCATTAAAACGTGATCATGAAGGTAATGCTATGCACATAAACATCCCGTATGAATCCAAACCCAACTATTTCGAAGACTTGCAGTCTTATAGGTAAATAGGTCACAAAATAAATGCCATGAGCAAAGACATCAATGTTAAGTAGTCCAACACAATCTAGCTTTGAACCTATTTCATTGGGCCCATTAGGTCCGTTATTACATGGTGTTGGTGTGGTCATTCTTTAATACAGTAAGAAAACCCCATAATCCAGAATTTCAGTTGATAAATGTTTGTTTTCTTCATCTCTTTACTTGACCAAATGAATCATACATTGTGACTGCTTATTAAGAACAATGTTTCTTTGTTGCCTCATCTGCTTAGCTTATAGAATCACACTGTTATAGCTATAGATAGGCTCAAATCACATGGTTTATCACGATAGACATCACAATAGAAATGATATGATAAAAAACAGATCAACCAAGGAAATTGAATAGCACGATATGATAATATCCTTTCTCAGAAGAAAACACACTTATGCTATTCAACTAAATAAACTCACATCATGAAATTGATCAACTAAATAAACCAAGGAAATTGAATAGCATGAAATTGATTGTGCTCAATTAATTAAATCATCCTCACAAGTTATGCATCAGGATCAAGCCAATGCAATACTTTGTGCATTATTAAAAGTAACAAAAACTCACAGCGTGGGCTAGGGTTTGGAGGCACACGGGGCGATGGAGGGAGGTCCGGGGGAGGCGCAGGCCAGCGGGGGGAGGCGCGGGTCGACAGGGAGATCCGGCCGAGATGAAGCCGACGTGGGCGGAGCCGGGCGACACCGGGGAGAGGCCGAGGGACGACGTGCGGTGCGGGGAGAGGCTGTTGCGGAGGTGGCGCAGGTTAGGGCTAGGGCGTGGGAAGGCAGTGGAGGCTTGTGCGACCAGGCATGGGGAGGCGATGGAGGCTAGGGCTAGGGTGGAGGGAGGCCAGGCATGGGGAGGCGGTGGAGGCTAGGGCTAGGGTGGAGGAGGCGGGCGAAGGGTTGCGAATGCGGACAACGACAAGGATCGCGGCCAGACATGGGAGCATGTCGCGGGACAATGGCACGGCACAAGAGAGCAAGTCGCGGGGGTAAGGGCGTGGGACACGGGACAAGGGCAAAAGGGCAAGGGAACTTATGCGCTGGTGCCTTGGATCACAAACGTTCTAATATTGAATCGTCTGTGATTCTACTCATCACAGACGGTTCAACCCTAGAACCGTTTGTGATGAGTGTGGTTGCTAATTTTGTCATTTACATTTTATAGTTTTTTAAGCCTATTTTTTAAGCAAGACTGTTTACAGTTTATAATACATTCATATATCACATCTACTACCAAATTAATTTTATAATACATACATTTACAGTTTATCATACATACATATAATGCATACATTTATAGTTTATAATTTCTATTTACTACCAAATTAATTTTTTACTCAAGTTAATTTCTTAATTTTTCTCAAGTTAATTTTTTACCCAAGTTAAAATTTTTTCTCAAGTTAATAATAAAATATAATAAATACATCTCATTAATTATAATTAATTGTAACGCATACATCTCATTAATTATAATACGTACGTACATCTCAATAATTATAATACGTACGTACATCTCATTAATTATAATACGTACATACATCTCATTAATTATAATACAGGTACACTTAAAATAAACATGATGACCTCATCATACCTTCACTTGCTTATTCTTTTGTATAAAAATTAGCCCTTCACGACGATCGACACGTGTGTAGCTAGCTTTCTCAGGTTGTTCTTCCTGAACCGTGATGCCAGTACCGATAGGAGGCAACTCGTCAAACTGATTGTATTCTTCCTCATCTACCACAATCTCAACTCCGACAATTCTCCTTTTTCTCTGAAGAACCACATGTCACTTCTTTTTGGACGGGTTGGTTATATAGAATACTTGAACAACTTGGTTAGCGAGTACAAGTGGTTTGTCTTGGTATCCGACACGTTCGAGGTCCATGATAGTGACACCGTACTTGTCAACCTTCATGTGCTACAGGTGAACCCAACGACACCGAAATAAGGGGATCTTGAATAGTATGTAGTCGAGCTCCCAAATTTCCTCAATGAACCCATAGTACGAGCCCCTCGTCGACCTAGCGGTATTCAACACATCTATGCGAACACCGCTATTCTAGTTTGTGCTCTTCATGTCTTGATCTCTCATGTAAAATGTGTACCCATTTAAGTTGTATCCTTTCCATGTTACAACTGTAAATAGTGGCCCTTTTGCCAACTATGTCAGTGAATCACTTGACGAGCTTCTAGTGATGGGTTGTTGCTCCTTCAACCATCTATTGAACTCAAGGTTATGCTATCTGATAATCCAGGATTCCTATTGCAATGGATTATCTTACTATAGCCAATTGTTGTGCTCATCGATATACAGGGCCACAACAGCCATGTGTTACAAAACCATGAAATGGGCTTTAGCACACGCAGCTGGATCAGGCGTGATTGCTTTACTTTCGATGGTCCTGATACCCTGAAGCCTCCCCTTATGACAGGATCAAGGCACACCTATCGGTTCGACCTGAGCCATATAATTCACACAGAATTTGACGACCTCTTCGGTTGCATAACCTTCGACAATGCTACCTTTCGGTCGAGATCGATTTCGTACATAGGTGTATCGACCCCTATTTTCGCATAAATGCAAAAATGGAAATCTAATATGCAAGCAGTACTAGTCCCATGATCAGTAGCTAGTACGCACATATTCAACAATTGGAACCACAACCATACAACATTATTAAAGCGAAAGCTATTATACAAAGCAATCTTACAACTCAGAGAATTTATATATAGCGGCAGAAGAAGCAAAGTCTTGTAGTGTGGCCATCCGACCCGCAGGCAACTGACAAGGCATAATCTCTAGAAAGATCACATCATCGAAATTCCCGCAATCTGCGATGGAAAGATATCTTCGAAGCTTCACTGACTTTTCCACCTAAAACAACATATTAAGTAAGGGTGAGTACTTTACGTACTCCGCAAGACTTTAGCAAAACCTATAATATATGCATGCCATTTCAAAGGAAAGGCTTCTACGGTTAATTTGCATAAAGCAATATTGAATTTGTAAATCAAGTTGTCATTTGCAAACGGAATTTGTAAGAGCAAGTTTGACTGATAAGAAATAAGTAAAGCATAAGTAATACTCACAGCCCTTCGTGAGCAACGAATAATCCAGATAATGAAATCCAACAATGTCGGCCCTTTGACGTAAAGTGACAGCTGCTAAACAAGTTTCAAACCAAAACCCATTTTTAGAAAATACCAAAACTAACATTGGAATGACTTCACCAAGTGTCCTTGACCGTGGACGTGGCTAATCGATTAGATTTACACTCTGCAGAGGTGTACAACTTTACTCACAAGGAATGATCAGCTCTTTGTGCAGCGCAATTGACACACTTCCTTTGGTGTGCCGTAGAGAGATTATACATAACCGTTACATTACCTAGATATGACTTTGAACCAGCCCGGGACGTTAAGCCCTCGCCATAGAAATAGAAACACACACCCAAGATGTGGTTCCTTTCACGCAATCTCCAACACACCATTTCTGTTCATGGCAAGGCGTACACCGTTGCACGGGTATGCATTTACCCACACCGAGGTGTGAAAGCCCCTCACAAGCAAACCTGACAGGAGTACTTCTGCTAGCTCCCACCTACCAAAGTGCAAAGCCATATCTAAATAACTTAATAGGTTAAGGCTGTCCCATACTAGCCCTCGTGGTTGCACGAAATTCTTGGATCAATAGCGTCCCATTGCTCGGTCCTTAATCTGACACGGGTGATACTTCACTCTACACTACGTGCATTTCCCTCTGCACAACCGGCTATTGCCAGTAATCACACACATCCAAACCATAGTTTTATTTTAGGTTTTTAATCAAAGTACCAGTAACCAACAGTGTCATATCCAATATTTTCCATTTCTCAAGAACCAATTTTGATCTGATCATTTACATCGTTTCTAAGTAAGCATGGCTAAGCAGGGATAAATATGTAATCGCATATACCCATGATGACATGAAGTAATGTCTATACTTAATCTATGGTTATCAAGGTTCACATGTCCATATTTATCAAGGAAGTTTCATAAAACAATAGGTATATCTACCAGTACCACAAGATAGCGAATTTATAGAAAATAAGTGCATGCATGAAACATTTTAATAAACACAATGAATATTAAATAATGGGATCAATATGATCAAAGTGGGTGCTTGCTTTGCTTATTTGTTGTTTACGACGAAGTCGAAGTCACAGCTAACGGAGTTGATGACGGAGGTAGTGACGTCGGGTTCTACACGTCGTTCAATGGAAATATAGCAAATAACAAACTTCAATAAAGGCAAAAAGAAAACAGACAGAAGACCAGATAAAGATTCACTGCAAAATATAGGCGAGGATTAGGGTTTAAGTTGCATGATTCCACATTCTTGTGTTCCAGATAATTAAGCATTCATATTGCTAACAGCTTTTATGATGAACAAAGCACGGTTTCTTTTATAGATTATCTTTTCTTGTTTTATGAATTCAAGAGGCTAAAATTATTTGGATTAATAGAAGAAATACATTAGTTCATTATGCTGAATGCTATGAATGAATAGCACTTAACCTCAAGCATTTTTGTATGAAAACGATTTATATGGGTTAGATTTACAGAATTAGGCTACTGGCTTTATTTTCAAGGTCTTTGAGAAGGTTATGGTGAAACAAATATCTTAATTACAGATTTGTCCATTATTACTAAGTTTGTTTATTCACAATATGAAGTTTAGAAATCATAATACTTAAGTTTATTTGGGTGACTGGATTATATGCAGAACATGACGAAATAAGATTATTTCTTCAGAATAAGGTAGTCTATACTTTGGAGAGCAATGCTAAGCTAATTTTATAAATTTTAGGATTTAGGCAAGACATTTTATTCTTTGTTGAAATAGTTTAAATGGTATTAAGGTTTATTCTATAAGGAATCGGATTAGTAAGGTGAAGTAGGGTTATTGCAGTAGCTGAATTCAGATGAACAGCAAGCTGTAATAAGAATATTTTTCTAGATTATGGTAATCCAAATTCTAAAGAACATTTCTAGGCTGATCTTTATAATATTTGCATTAAGACGAGATACTTTATAGGTTGCCGAAAAGGCTTAAGTGTTTCTAAATTCTAGGCGATAAAGGTTAGTTTCCGATTTAAGCTTGCGACTACACTATACATGATTATTCATTCATTTTTCTAGCATTAGTAGGAGATGACTCTAAGAGTGTTTTAAAGTTGGTTCCGTGATATTTGGCTTTAATCCGAGATAGTTTATAAGTATACGAAGATTAAAGTCTTTTATAAATTTAATCCAAACTTAGTTCTTTTTGCCAACTATCATGACATTATCTTTAAGAATAAGCTAATATTAGCTCTACCTATTCTGCTACTCAATTTATGAGGTTATATATATATATATATATATATATATATATATATGTATGTTCTTTTGCATGGATAAAGCTTATGTTCTTTATACATATTGAGTTTATTCACATAAAATCTTTTGTTGCTGTCTTAAAATGTTTCAACAGAATTAAATCAACCTCATGGTCATGCACATATCTATACTACTGTTAGTTATTATACATGTGCACATATATATGTATTTTACATACATCTTTTACATTTGGGTTATACTCTATTTATAAGACTTATTCAACTCAAGTTTAGTAAACATTTTGTTGCTATAAAGTAACTCAGTTTCATGGTCCGTTCTACATATATACATGTATATAGATTTAACTGCTAGTTACATGCATATACATATGTATCTTCTACTTTAGGATTTCATTCTATTCAGGAAACAATTCAAGTCAAAATTATTATTTAAATATTCTGACATATTTAGGAGCCCTACTGACAAGCTAGGATACAAAAATCATTTTTACTCATTTTAGATTTCTTTCACACAAATTATGTATTTTTGAATATTTAATGCATTGATATTAACTTTTAACAGCAAATGATTTAAACAAAGATGAAATTCAAATATTTTTATATATTTGAGTTACTGGAAGCATAAGGATTTCATTAAAATTGGTTTCATTAAATTCTGAGTTTGCTTACAAAATTTTCATATATAGCATATATTTAGGCCTTTCATTTAAATTTGAATTTAAAATTTACCCATAGATTACTTTCAAAATATTATTGCATATTCTGAAAGTACTTGATTTTATATGAATATAAAAACTGTTTCATTTGATTTGGGCTAAAAATATGAAAGTTATATCAATTTCAACATCGTCGATTCTGGAAAAAATCATAAGAAACCGCAAAATATGTTTTCTCAATTTGGAAAGCGTCTTTACCTCTTTGAGCTGCTGAACTCGCACCAACTGACTACTGGGCTCCACAAGACAGAGAGACAAAGCAGGGAGGCGGCTAGGGCATGGCGACTCCGACGAACAGCGGCCGGATTCGGCAGGCTGGCGGCTTGGTGAGTTGAAGATGGATACCATGAGCTTGGGGATAGGCTCAGCTAAGCTCGAGCTTTGCCAGGATGAGCTGCCACTGAGGGCTTGCGGCGGAGGAAATGGCTTCTCGCTGGAGAAGAAAACAGATGAGTCTCGGATCGAATCGGTAGCGAATTAAGCATCAAGGGGTACTAAATGTTCCATTTTACCTATTGGTGAAATTCCTGGTTGGCCGAGGTGCTCCACCACCGATCACCGGTCTTGAGGAAGAAGATGAGGGGCACGACGGTGCTTCAGGTGATGAAACATGAAAATGAAGATTTATGAGTAATCTGGGAGGTACTAGAGTGCTACGGTTCCAATCGATTCCAGAAGAGCTCACCGAATTGGCTTGCACAAGATTTCACCCCTTTTCTGTGCTATGGGTGACAATGGTAGGGAAAGGAAGCTTCTAGCCGAAATGAACTGCAACCAGGGAGGCATTTGAGTTCAATAGATCAATTAAGGGCTATGCGCCAAACAAATTTTGGGTTGGTCCACCGAGCTAGCCGAATTTGGTGTTTCCTCCCCCTTTCGAGTTCTTGCGACAGAATGAAGGGGAGAGCTTTGATCAAGTGGCTCGGTTCCAACGTTGGTTAGAAGAGTGGGGAGAGGTCTCAATGGCGACACTGAGTTTGTATTTATAGGCGGCAATGGATAACAACACAGTGTTTGAATGGGAGAAGAAATTGGCATCCAATGCTGTTCTTCGATGGCTAGGTGGCGCAAGGATTTGTCAGCACAGAACGATGGGGATTGACCGGGTATGGCACAGAGCTCCCGAGATTGAACGTGGCAGTGGTCGAGCGGAGGCGGTGCGCTGAACTGGGTGATCGACAGAAAAGATCGGGCGAGAGGAGCGCACGCGCGAGACAGACGTGATCGGGAGAGGAGCATGCGCGAGAAAGAAAGGAAGGAGGAGAGGAGAATGCCTGGTGGGGTCAGGGTCCACCAGGCAGTGGCTGAGGTGGTCTCTCATTACTTCTAGCGAACGGAGTCAGCATAGAGGACGGGCCCACTTGTTAGCGAGACGAGATGGCTAAAGTGATAACTCAGGCTCGGATAGCACATGACCCGAATTTAATTGGCTGTCAAATGAGGATAAAATTTTCCAACATTTTTTACCTGAGTCCTCAAATAATGCTTGTCAGTTGGTAAAAATTCTAGGTTAAAATATTTTACCAAAAAATTATAAATATTCAAACAACAGTGACTGGCCTGAAATATTCTTTCTCCATTTATTTTATTTGAGGATGTAAACGATATTAATTATTTTTTAAAATTTTTATTAGAGTTATATTTTATAATTATTATATAAAATTTCAAGTCAAAATATTTTATATTTATTTTATAAAAATTCTGACATTCCAATTTTCACATTTTTAAAGTTTCTGTTTTTGAATTTTAAAAAGTCTTAAGTGACATTATTAATTCCTAATATTTTTACCAAAGGTAAATAATGTCTTGGGGATGTTTTATTAAATTTTTTATATGAATATAATTTCCTAACATTTTATATTGATTCTGACTATGCACTATTTCAAGTCAAAAGAGATGTCTTTTCAATTATCTTCTCACAATTTGTGCATTAAAATTTATTTACTGGCTAAAATGATTCACCTGAGTGCTTAAGATTTTTATTATCAGATTTCCAGAATTTTACTTTTACCTTTTTATTTTTTTACCATTATCCATTCACTAATTCCTTTTATATGATTTTTCACTCAAAGCATAAATTCAAAAAATTCCAATAAAAACAAATATTGCCAAGAAAATTCAGAAATGATCATACTTAAATTCAAAACATTCATTTTTATTTTATTGCATTTTTTGGGATATTACAGTAGGACTTAAGAATACCCATGTACCTTTCGAACAGGTACATGAGACATAGGAACAAGGGCCCGCACATCTTTATCTCTCTCACAAGATGAACAATGAGATGGACCATGATATCGGAAAATGACGGAGGGAAATACATCTCAAGATACATAGAGTCATTGCCACCTCGGCCTGCAGAGCATCTAGTCCTTCGGGATCGGTGACCTTCTGAGCAATTTTGTTAAAGAAATAACACAGCCTTGTGATTGTCTCCCGAACCTTGCTCGATAAAATAATTCTAATTGTG
The DNA here is from genome assembly GCA_036346275.1 of Otatea glauca. Classification (NCBI taxonomy): domain Eukaryota; kingdom Viridiplantae; phylum Streptophyta; class Magnoliopsida; order Poales; family Poaceae; genus Otatea; species Otatea glauca. Next base: position 93,060,637 of record CM070715.1, read on the forward strand.
ATAGGGAGCATCTGTGTCATAAGCACATGACAATCATGAGACTTCATGCTAGTTAAACACGAATCTTGCATCGAAACAAGTCTCTTCATGTTGGAGAAGTAACTGGACGAAACTTTCACACTATGCAAGCACTGGCACAATTTAGTTCTCTCAGCCTTAGATAGAGTGTAACAAGTAGGTTCGCAATACATTCGGCCTTTATCGGTCTCTTTCGGTGCTAACTCAGGTCTGATGCCCATATCGACCAAGTCAAGCCGTGCATTGATACCATTTTTTGTTTTGCCCTTAATGTTTCGTAAGAGACCAATTAAGCTATCACAAACATTCTTCTCTACGTACATGACGTCAATCCAGTTCTTAACTTCTAAGTGCTCCCAATAAAGTAGGTCCCAAAATATTGATCTCTTCTTTCACATGCTCTTCTCACAGGTCCTCGATTTATGTCCCTTTCTAAGCGCAACATCCAAGTTCTTAACCATATCATGAATGTATGTCCCGCTTAAAGGTTTTGGAGCTAAATTGTCTTTGTTCGTTCCGTCCAATTGTTTCTTCATCTTACGGTATGGGTGATTCCTTCGAAGGAAACTACAGTGACGCATGTACACGGTTTTGCGCGAGTGATTCAGCCACACACTCTCGGTATTATCTAAGCAGTGAGTACAGGCTTTGGCTCCTTTTGTACTCTGGCCCGATAGGTTAAAAAGAGCAGGATAATCATTTATGGTGCAGAACAACAGGTAGTGCAAAGTAAAGTACTCTCGTTTGTGAGCATCCTATACCTACACCCTAGGAGCCCACAGTGTTTTCAGATCTTCCACCAATGGTGCTAGGTACACATCAATATCGTTCCTAGGTTGTTTCGGGCCTTAGATAAGTATAGACAGTGAAATATACTTCAGCTTCATAGACAACCAAGGAGGAAGGTTGTAGATACAGAGATTCATGGGCCATGTGCTTTGATGGCTGCTCATGTTACCAGAAGGATTCATTCCGTCCGTACTCAATCCGAACTTTATATTCTTCGGATCCGCAGAGAATTTTTGAAACCTCCTATCAATGTTTCTCCACTGTGTGGAATCAATAGGGTGCCTTAGCATTCCATCATTCTTACGATTATCTAAGTGCCACTGAAGTAGTTTTATCTCCTTTGGGTTCGTAAATAAACGCTTCAAATGGGGAATTATAGGCAGATACTACGTCACCTTAGAAGGAGGTCCGTTCTTAACCTCGATGCCCTCATCGTCATCATATGATTTTTCTTTATGCTTGTACAGGGATGCGTTGCAAACCGGACATACATGCAAGTTTGCGTACTATTTGCGGTAGAAGATACAGTCATTCGGACATGCATGTATTCTTTCTACTTCCATTTCCAAGGGATAAAGAACCTCCTTGGCTTTATAGGTTGTTGTCGGCAACTCGTTTTCCTCCGGAAGCATGTCCGCTAACAGACCTAACAGCGCCGTGAAACTCTTGTCGGACCAACCGTTGCTTGCCTTTAATTTCAGCAGTTCAAGCACGGATGACAACCTTGTGTATTTGGACTTATAGCCCGGGAATAAAGGTTTCTCCGAGTCATCCATCAAGCCCCGGAATTTTACATACTCCCACTCATAACAGTTCCCTTCTGTATCATGTAGCATCTGATCCAGATTGTCATCGTGAAACCTATCCTCATCGAAAGCACAGTCGATATCATCCGGAGTATCGTTGACTTCGTTGATGTTGTTAATACTACTTGCTTCCTGCATAATCTGCTTTTCACCGTAACTGGTCCAACATGTATACCCCCTTTTAAAACCCCTTAGAATCAAGTGTGCTTCGATCTACGCTGGGTTTTGAAACATCCTCAGATTCTCGCAGTCAATGCATGGACAAGGAATAAATTCCACCCCCCTTGTTCAACATAGCCTCCTCTGTAACTCTTCTAAAAGTGGAAACACCATTAATGTACTCGTCGGTCGCACGGTTCTCAGCATACATCTAGCTTTGGTCCATCAACGCTACATATATAACAATAAGTGTTAAATAATGAATTAAGTACACTAGGAGTGCACATGCATACATATTCTACATATAAGCTACATTTAAACTTGCCAATTAACCTATATAGCTTCTTAGATCACGGAGAACAAATGGATATATATATATATACATATGTAAGCTACATTTAAACTCAGTATCTTCAATTCTCTCTTTAAATAGCTAGCTACATCTTAAGTATAATGCAATTAGAACCAATTACTACATTAGATCAAAAAGAACAAATGGGGATCTACACCAAGCTAGATCAAAATCATCTTCAATTCCCTCTTTACCAAGCTAGATATATCTTGAATATAATGCAATTAGAACCAATTATTAACCTACATCACCTTACCATCTTCAATTCTCTCTTTAAGTAACTAGCTACATATTAAGTATAATGCAATTAGAACCAATTATTACTTTACATCACAAAGAACAAATGGATCTACACCAAGCTAGATCTAGAAATCATCTTTATTTTTATCTTTACCAAGCTAGATCTTGAATATAATACAAATTAGAACCAATTACTAAACTTAGATTACCTAGAACAAAAGGATCTACAATCACACTTCCAAATCCAGGGTCTCTTTTCACTAGATCTCCTCTCAATCGTAGCTACCTCAAAATAGCTAGGGAAACACTAAAAATACAGAGGAGGTTGGTGCTCTCTGTACTTATTTCCAAGAAATGGTCATCACAGACGGTTTTTGGCTAAAACCAAGACCGTCTGTGATGAGCCTAGGACTAATCACTGACTATTTTTGCAAAAAAAATTGTCTGTGATGACACCACATCCTATACGGTTTTTGAAAACCGTTAGTGATGAGGGATCTAATATAAGTTCTTTTGTAGTAGTGTTGTGTACGTCTTTGTGCTAACAGCCATTTCCTTGAAAGTGTCCATTTCTGTTTCACAGGAGCAAGAATAGAATAAGTTCGGGAAACAACCTAGCATGATGTGAGAAGTTCTGAGCCATTGATAGTTCCCATACTACAGCTGGTTGTTATGGGCCCTTCGCTGATCCCTTGCTCACAATACCGATAACTGTTTTTAACCACACAGGGTATATTGGATGATTGCTATTTCTCTGAATATGGATTTTTCAGTGATTTTAGTCCTTTACATGAATCGTTTGAACATGTTGTACAAAATATTGAGTACCATATTCAATCCTTGAGCCACATATGTCCAAAAGTGGGTGTAATGTGCAAGAAAAGGGATGATAAAAGTCTTCATGCAGAACTTGCAAAGCATCACAAAATGCTGAGTTAGTGTTTCTGGATTCTTTAGGAAACCTGCATGTACTACCATAGTTAGCTGGATTTTAACTAGTATAGTTTATACTAAACAGTTGATTTTATGAAGCACATACCTTCAGCTATATTCGGGAATGTGTCGAACAACTTGGTAACGACGTTAAGTATTTGCTGTAAGCATTTTGAGCATTTCATGGAAGGTAATTAGTGAGCGCTATGGTTTCGTTCAATTGGACTAATATAGTTGTATGCAGCATTAAACAAAAGTAACTTGTTAGTATGCCTACCAATGCCAGCTTTCCTGGTTTCAGTGGTGACTCGAAGATATCAACTTTCCTGCAGTGTGTGCGAAAGAATTTCCATCTCAGGTCAAGGGAAACATAATTTTTCTTTTTTTAATTTAGAGGCTAAACCCTGGTTTTCAAACAAAGCCATACAAAATATAACCACCTCAACATTACAGTTTCTACTTCCAAGAGCTTGGCTGACATGGAAAGGAGCATGGAACACAATATTATATTAGAAACTAGCGGGGTGGCCCACGTATTTGAATGGCTAGATTTGTTATAAATCTATTACTTTAAAAAATGCACCTTAGGAGTTTTAGAATATATTTTATATTATATTTGGTCTATATAGGCATTGTGATATGAACAGTTGAAAACTTGAAATGATAATGAAAATTTGAAGCCAAAACACATCCCGAGAAAACGTAATCGAATGATAATATTTGTTTAGAAAAAAAAACATTTTGATCATAATTCGATTGTTAGGCCTTAGAACTCAAACGCACCTTCATGAAAAATAGCTCGACTTACACCCTAAAAGCTCAACCAATCCCTAGTAGTACATCTCTATAGTAGCTTCTGCTCAGCAATTAGTTCTCCATCGTACACTATTTCTTACTCCTTTCGTTTCTGAATACATGCCATTTTAGCTTTTAGATTTTGTTCCTAAATACATGTCATTATACAATTTCGAGATAACTTTTAACTCTTTTTTCCTTTGCATATCCCTATCATTCATTATTTTCACAGTTATTTATAATTGTGGAATAGAGTAATATACACCATTCAAGAGCAATAAGTGAGCTAATGAAAGATGACGATTTGGTCATTTATACTCGTGTAATGGTTGAAGTGCAAAATACCAAAACATCATCTATACATTCAGTAACAGAAGGAGTAGTTCTCCTTTCCCATAGGAAACATCTAGTAGCTTGGAGAGCTGGAATTTGATAGGATTCCTAGGGAATTATACCGTACTCTACAAAATTAAAGCCCTCAAACTCCACTTGAAATAATTTCAAATGTGCATGACACCCACGACTCAGAGATATCTTCGCCATGCATCAACTTAAGTAAAACATCTAGAGAGGTGTTTCAATGCTTTTCTTTTTTACAATTGCACAAATATTAAAGCATAAATAAAAGGTAGATAGAGATTACTTATCCCTTCGCTTGCTTTAAGATTTGTGCAATTTGTATTAGAAGGGAAAGCATTGAAGCACTGCTCTAATTGATCATTCTTCTGTTCGTATTGAATAGTCTAGCTAATCTGCATGATATCCTTTTGGTCTACATAATATATGGTTTTTACTGATGTGCATACATGTCAAGATTCTTCACATTGGTTCTTTATTCTTTTTTTTCTCTTGAAAACCTTAGCGAATTAGTTGTCTTTACTGGTGTGCTTTATGCATGTATCTTTGTTGTTCTAGAACTCTCACCTGGAAGCATGGGGAGCTCGGTTAAGGCTCCATCTAACATGAGGCTATGATCATATACTCAAAATATTGAAGTCCTACTTGTGTCCAAATTGATAGTATATAGTTTCCTTTTTCGAATCAGTGACAGTATCTTCCATATATTTTAGTTAGAGTTGTATCTGCCATAGAATTCTAATACATCTAATATTTAATATATAATTTTTCTACACAATTATAATCTAGACCCACGAACAAATAAGGCTCCTAAGAGCGTACATGGTGACTTCTTTAAACATATTTTTAACAGTATATAATATATAGATAGACATTTTCACATTCTTCGTGTGCACCAATAGTCAATTCAGAGATTGATAACACAATTAATATATCGAGGAGATTAACAAATACATGAAGAAACCATTGTTATTGGTCAGCCCATAGGTATGGGCCAGGAGAGCTGGATACGTTATATATTAAGGTCAGCCTCAACTTGGCTTGGGTCAAGGAGGCGAGGAGTGCTGGATTAACAAATTCTCATGTGGAGGAGAGAAAGACGTACAATCGCTTCTTTCTTTCCGTCGTCTATGCCTCTTTCATATGGTGGAGATTTTTTTACCTCCAAGTTTGGTAAAGACCCAAGTAATCCAATGTTTCCGAAGAATCCACATGGATCAATATTACAAAGAATTCACGTAGAATTCTGATCCAGACTTTTTTTTATATGTTGTATTCTATTCAAATTCGCACAATCTTTTGATTAACCTCAACCGTTATGATCTAGAACCCACCACAATCGATAGATCTTTTTTATTTTTCCAATGATTAATGTGGTTATTTCTACCCTTGAGAGCCAATGCGATGGCTTTTTTTTTACTTTGCTTTAATAAGATAATAGATTAGGGAGCTTGCTCTCAACATTCAAGAATGGGCATTAATCTGAGCTACCTAATAAGTAGTGCTGCACTTCTTCCTGAACATACGTAGAAGCTGCAGCCCTTGGTAAAGGGGATGATCTTACCGTTCCACTCTGCAACAAGCAGTATGATGATATCATTATCCTACCAGATTGTCTATCGATTTTAATTTGAATTCTGTAACGCAGGATCTTACCAAGGTGCCACATTACTGCAACAGTGGGTTCTACTCCTTGAGAGATCTCATCGATGGCAAATTTGACATTCTTTCCCATGGCTTGCATCAGTCTTTTGAAGTAGGTACGGGTATCCTGCATGCAGCAAATTTGTTTTTTTTGTGAAATCTGAGTATGGGAACCTGGTCTTAATAACTTGATGCTCAGGTATGCAGAGGAATGAACCATGAAACACTGAAGTAGAGGAGAAAATGAAGTGGAGGTAAAACCTTGACGTCCAGCGGTTTATAATATGCAGTGTCCTCGATGATGCAATCAGGAGCAATCAGCTTCTTCAGCCGTTTGTCGTCCTTGTCATTGAGGAGGAGTAGAACTCCTGAATCAGATCCGATAGGGGTGAAGATGGTAAGGTGTTACCTCTGCGGTTAGTATTGTTCAGTCCACCAGTTGCATTTGGCCCTAGTGTTGCTTGTATAGGTTTTAGCAAAAAATCTGGTTTTCTTGTCCGAGCTCCCCATTTGCCGCTTTCCCATTGTCGGGGAGTCGGGCGTTGTTTGGGCCTTGGTTGTAGGTTGAAAGAGGAGATTGAAGGAAAGAGCTGCCAAGGCAGAATTCATGGTGCTGGCTGTTTGATGATGTGAACAAAAGGGGCTTGCAGAAAGAAGTGACCACCCAAAGAGGAATGAGTTGTGGTATAGAATTGCTGGGCATTTCTGCTTGTTTGGTGGTTAAAGAATCCAAGCATGTGAATCTGAGTAGGGGAAACTGTTTTTCGTATTTCTCCTCACATGGTGGAATGTGTTTGATTGCCATGTGGTTAAAGAATAAAGCATTGCACGACTGGTGGGGAATCATCAATCTTGCTATTGTTTACCGTATGAAGTAAGGAATCGCTTAGTGTTTTTCTTCTTCTTTTTGAGAGAGAAGGAACTACTTTAGGCAAGATAAGAATAGTATATCTGTAAGGCATTGCTTTGGGAGAAGTCTGATGTTGAGCAGGCAAAGTGTCGTCAAAAACATGCGGTGTATTTCCGTTTGGATCTCTATACAGACTTGATAAGAAAAGGAAAGAAAAGAGGAAAGGGCTAGCCACTGAAGACCTAGTTGGTCATTTTCGGAAGAAACCCAAGACTGCCTTCGTGGAGGGCGCCTTGAACTTGCTGGACTTCACTGCTGCTGCTGGAACTTTGGACTGCATTAGCGGTGGCCTCCGGAGGCATGGCGGCGAAGATGTCGTGCTCGCTGATCTCGGAGATCTCCCTCTCCCTGGTCTCGTTCTCCTCCACCGATGCCAGCTTACTTGGCGCCACCCAGGCTTAGTTTGTTGGGAGTGAGCTCAGATTTCTGAAGAAATCTTCAGAGAGTCCGCCAGACGATGAACAGTGTACTGAATTTTGTCCTACAAAGTTCAGAGAGAAGGAAAAAACAGAGCAGAGACAAAGGAGGTTTTTCTTGCGCCGCTTAACAAACTGCAGCTTTTCTCGTCCTTTTATCGACTCATGGTTTCACGATCTAACCGTCCTATATGCGCGGCATGACCAGCTACAAGATCGCGCCATCCCACGATCACTAACCGTGCCGCGCCGGCCGCAACAGACTGCAGCGACACATCAGCCCGCTGAGCTATTCTCCAGGGGCTGATTCTGACTAGGAAAATCAAGACCATATCAAAAGGGAATAAACCTATTCTACCTGCTGTTACAGCACAGGGTTTACTCTAACATTTCACCCCCTGATCCCTGTGCACAGCTTCGAACGCCGATCAGAGCACGCTGCTTCACAAAGCTCAGTCGCCCCAATGGCTTCGTCAGAACATCGGCCAGCTGCCCTTCAGTTGCCACAAACTTCACATCAATTTTTCCCTGTGCCACCACATCTCTGATGAAATGGTACCAAGTATCAATGTGTTTGCTCCTGTAATGAAAGACCGGGTTCCTGATGAGTGCTATCGCCGATTGATTGTCAACCTTCAGTGTTACAGCTTGCTGCTGTCGATCCGTTAGCTCTGACAGAAGTTGCCCAAGCCAAACACTTTGGCATGCTGATGAACTTGCTGCCATATACTCAGCCTCGCACGAAGACAGTGCTACCACTCTTTGTTTCTGCGAGAACCAGCTCACCGGTGATGCTCCAAGGAAGAACAGTCCTCCACTCGTACTCCGGCGATTATCAACATCTCCGCCAAGATCACTGTCGCTGTAACCAGTCAGATGCTTGCCGGACGATCTCGGGTAGTAGCAGCCAAAATCGACAGTTCCAGCTACATATCGAAGAATGCGCTTTACTGCCATCAAATGTTCTGTTGTAGGTCGCTCCATAAACCGACTGACATAGTGAGAAGTGTCCATTTCTGTTTCACAGGAGCAAGAATAGAATAAGTTCGGGAAACAACCTAGCATGATGTGAGAAGTTCTGAGCCATTGATAGTTCCCATACTACAGCTGGTTGTTATGGGCCCTTCGCTGGTCCCTTGCTCGCAATACGGTAACTGTTTGTTACACAGGGTATATGGGATGATTGCTATTTTTCTGAATATGGATTTTTCAGTGATTTTAGTCCTTTACATGAACCGTTTGAACATGTTGTACAAAATATTGAGTACCATATTCAATCCTTGATTGAGTCACTTCCACATTTGTCCAAAAGCCTTCTTGCAGAACTTGCAAAGCATCACAAAATGCTGAATTCGTGCTTCTGGATTCTTTAGGAAACCTGCATGTACTACCATAGTTAGCTGGATTTTAACTAGTATAGTTTATACTAAACAGTTGATTTTATGAAGCACATACCTTCAGCTATATTCGGGAATGTGTCGAACAAACTTGGTAACGACATTAAGTATTTCCTGTTAGCGTTTTGAACATTTCATGGAAGGTAATTAGTGAGCGCTATGGTTTCGCTCAATTGGACTAATATAGTTGTATGCAGCATTAAACAAAAGTAACTTGTTAGTATGCCTACCAATGCCAGCTTTCCTGGTTTCAGTGGTGACTCCTCGAAGATATGTACTTTCCTGCAGTGTGTGCGGAAGCATTTCCATCTCAGGTCAAGGGAAACATAACTTTTTCTTTTTTTAATTTAGAGGCTAAACCCTGGTTTTCAAACAAAGCCATACAAAATATAACCACCACAACATTACAGTTTCAACTTCCAAGAGCTTGGCTGACATGGAAAGGAAACACGGAACACAATATTATATTAGAAACTAGCGGGTGATCCACGTATTTGCATGGCTAGATTTGTTATAAATCCATTAATTTCTTAAAAAATGCACCTTAGGAGGTTTAGAATATATTTTATATTATATTTGGTCTATATAGGTATTTTGATATGAACAGTTGAAAACTTGAAATGATAATGAAATTTTGAAGCCAAAACACATCCCGAGAAAACGTAATTGAATGATAATATTTGTTGGGAAAAAAACATTTTGATCATAATTCGATTGTTAGGCCTTAGAACTCAAAAGCACCTTCATGGAAAAATAGCTCGACTTACACCCTATATAAGCTTAACCAATCCCTAGTAGTACATCTTTATAGTAGCTTCTACTCAGCAATTATTTCTCCATCCTACACTATTTCTTACTCCCTTCGATCTTGAATACATGCCATTTTAGCTTTCAATTTTTTCTCTAAATACATATCATTATGCAATTTCGAGACAACTTTTAACTCTTTTTTCTTTTTTATATCTTTATCATTTATTATTTCCAATGTTTTTATTACTGTGGAACAAAGTAATACACAACATTCAAGAGTAATAAGTGAGCTAATGTAAGAGGATAATTTGGTCATTTATACACGTGTATTGGTTGAAGTGCAAAATCCCAAAACATCAACTATTCAGGAATAGAGGGAGTAGTTCTCAATTTCCAAATCCAATGGGCACATAACACAAGAGGTCTACTAATTTTTTCTTTTATTCTATTGCTTAGACTGAGCTTTGCTTTGATAACTAAAGTTTTGCACCTTGTAGCCTAATTTAAAATCGATTTGCAACTTAAGTGTGTTTTTTCAAACTATAAAATCTTCCTTGTGTGCATAGGAAACATCTAGTAGCTTGGGGAGCAGGAATTTGATCGGATTCCTATAGGAATTACACCGTATTCTACGAAATTAAAGCCCTCAAACTCCTCTTGAAATCACTTCAAATGTGCGTGACACCCACGACTTCATAGATATCTTCGCCATGCATCAACTTAAGTAAAACATCTATGCTATCTTTTTCCAATACATTAATTGATCATTCTTCAGTTCGTATTGAATAGTCTAGCTAATCTGCATGATATCCTTTTGATCTACATAATGTATGGTTTTTACTTAAGTGCATACATGTCAAGCTTCTTCACATTGGTTCTTTATACTTTTTTTTCCTTGAAAACCTTAGCGAATTAAAGCCCTCAAACTCCACTTGAAATCACTTCAAATGTGCGTGACACCCACGACTTCGTAGATATCTTCGCCATGCATCAACTTAAGTAAAACATCTATGCTATGTTTTTCCAATACATTAATTGATCATTCTTCAGTTTGTATTGAATAGTCTAGCTAATCTGCATGATATCCTTTTGACCTACTCCACATAATGTATGGTTTTAACTGCATACATGTCAAGCTTCTTCACATTGGTTCTTTATACTTTTTTTTTCCTTGAAAACCTTAGCAAATTAAAGCCCTCAAACTCCACTTGAAATCACTTCAAATGTGCGTGACACCCACGACTCTGTAGATATCTTTGCCATGCATCAAATTAAGTAAAATATCTATGCTATCTTTTCCCAATACATTAATTGAACATTCTTCTGTTCGTATTGAATAGTCTAGCTAATCTGCACGATATCCTTTTGATCTACATAATGTATGGTTTTTACTTATGTGCATAAATGTCAGGCTTCTTCACATTGGTTCTTTATACCTTTTTTTCCTTGAAAACCTTAGTGAATTAAAGCCCTCAAACTCCACTTGAAATCACTTCAAATGTGCGTGACACCCACAACTTCGTAGATATCTTCACCATGCATCAACTTAAGTAAAACATCTGTGCTATCTTTTTCCAATACATTAATTGATCATTCTTCTGTTTGTATTGAATAGTCTAGCTAATCTTCATGATATCCTTTTGATCTACATAATGTATGGTTTTTAACTTATGTGCATACATGTCAAGCTTCTTTATTGTTCTTTATTCTTTTTTTTCCTTGAAAACCTTAGCGAATTAGTTGTCTTTACTGGTGTGCTTTATGCATGTATCTTTGTTGTTCTAGAACTCTCACCTGGAAGCATGGGGAGCTCGGTTAAGGCTCCATCTAACATGAGGCTATGATCATATACTCAAAATATTGAAGTCCTACTTGTGTCCAAATTGATAGTATATAGTTTCCTTTTTCGAATCAGTGACTGTATCTTCCATATATTTTAGTTAGAGTTGTATCTGCGATAAAATTATAATACATCTAATATTTAATATATAATTTTTCTACACAATTATAATTACGACCAAAATTAGGAGCAATCAGCTTCTTCAGCCGTTCGTTGTCCTTGTCATTGAGGAAGGAGTAGAACTCCTGAATAAGATCCGATGGCCCTTTGTTAGTATTGTTCAGTCCACCAGTTGCATTTGGCCATAGTGTTGCTTGTATAGGTTTTAGCAAATAATCTGGTTTTATTGGCCGAGCTCCCCACTTGCCGCTTATCTCCCATTGTCGGGGAGTCGGTCGTTGTTGGGGCCTTGGTTGTAGGTTGAAAGAGGGAGATCGGAAGGAAAGAGCCGCCAAGGCAGAATTCATGGTGCTGGGCTGCTGGCTGTTTGATGATGTGAGCAAAGGCCAGGGCTTGCAGAAAGAATTGACCACCCAAAGAGGAATGAGTTGTGATATAGAGTTGCTGGGCATTTCTGCTTGCTTGGTGGTTAAAGAATCCAATCATGTGAATCTGAGTCGGGGAGCCTGTTTTTCGCATTTCTCCTCGCTTGGTACGTGATATATAGAAAGACGTAGTTGCTGCTGGAATGTGTTTGATTGCCATGCGGTTAAAGAATAAAGCATTGCACGATTGGTGGGGAATGATCAATCTTGCTATTGTTTACCGTATGAAGTATGGAATCGCGCGCTTAGTGTTTTTCTTCTTCTTTTTGAGAGAGAAGGAACTATACTTAGGCAAGATAAGAATAGTGTAGTGTAAGCAATATATCTGTAAGGCATTGCTTTGGGAGAAATCTGATGTTGATCGAGCAGGCAAAGCAGTGTGACAAACATTCGTTGTATTTCCGTTTGGATCTCTACACAGAATTGTTAAGAAAGGAAAGAAAAGACGAAAGGGCTAGCCTGACTGCCTGATAGAGAGAGAGAGAGGAAATCCAAGAGCAAGAGAAGGAACACTGAACTGAAGACCAAGTTGGTCATTTTCGGAAGAAGCCCAAGACTGCCTTCGTGGAGGGCGCCTTGAACTTGCTGGACTTCACTGCTGCTGCTGGAACTTTGGACTTTGCATCAGCGGTGGCCTCCGGATGCATGGCGGCGAATGTTGGAACACCTATTGCTCCGCCTTTTATGTTTTATTCCTTGGTTTATATAGTCAAGCTAGATTACAAACTAACTCAACAAACTAACAAACTAAATCTTATCTTCCTAAACAAACTTATCCTGACTTTTAAAACTGATTACAAGATTATTTTTATCAGCGAAGATGTCGTGCTCGCTGATCTCGGAGATCTCCCTCTCTCTGGTCTCGTTCTCCTCCAACGATGCCAGCTTACTTGGCGCCACCCAGGCTTGCTGCTGCTTCCCTGATGGCGGGCTAGAGCCATTCACTGCTGCCTCCGCGCCATCCACTTGCTGCTTGCCTGCAAATTAAGCTGGCCGCCTTGCGCCAGTTAATGATGACGAGAACAAGAACATGCATTCCATCCGCATTTAATCGGGGAGAGATGATGTAATTGCCTACTACTACTTAATTACCTGCTGCTGCTGCTGCTGCTGCTGCTTGTTTAGGAGGCGTGCCAACAGAGGAATTCGGCATTGACGGACACTCCTTTCCGCACACCCTTCCTGGTCATTCCTCTTGACGGGTTTGACATGATCCTAGGGGTGCAGTGGCTCCAGACACTGGGAGACATCCAGTGGAATTTTTTCACCCTCTCTATGTCATTTGATTACGCAGGATCACGGGTGCAACTTCATCAGGCGCTCCCATCTTCTATACTCCAACTCGATCATGAGCAATCACTCCTCGACGCCTTCCAGGACATATTTGCAGAGCCAAGGGGCGCCTACCTCCATCTCGTGAGTGCGACCACCGCATTTGCCTCCAGGAGGGCATGGGACCAGTAATTGTCCAGCCATACCGGTACCCCTACCTCCAGAAGGATAAGATCGAGCGCTAGCGCATAGCTGTGCTCGAGCAAGGCATCATCAGGCAAAGCCGTTCCCTTTTTCCTCACCAGTCTTGCTGGTTAGAAAGGGGGATGGCTCATGGCGATTCTGCGTCGGCTCCACGAATTGAACGCCCACACGATCAAGGATAAGTTCTCAATTCCGGTGGTCGAGGAGTTGCTCGACGAGCTGCACGGCGCCAATTTCTTCACCAAGCTTGACTTGCATCCCGGATACCGAGTGCGTATGTATGACGTCGACATCGCCAAAATGGTGTTCCGCACTCATCATGGGCATTGTGAGTTTCTCGTGATGCCATATGGACTCACCAACGCGCCGTCAACTTTCCAAGCCCTCATGAACGATGTCTTACACGACTTCCTCTAGAGGTTTGTCCTTGTCTTCTTCGATGACATACTCATCTATAGCCGATCGGCGGAAGAACATCACACGCATTTGCGCATCATGGAGGCAGCAGAGCCTAGGAAGACGTCCTCGTGGTAGGGCAGGTCGAGGTCGAACACGGCGCCGGCGAGGATGTGGACGCTCAACTTGGAGAATGTTAGAGATAATCTTGACATGCATTAGTTAAGAGATAAGATTTAGTTTTAGTTTTAAAAGGTTCAAACTCTACAAGTTTTGTTTGAGTTTGTTAAGATTAGGAGTTTGGATTGCTATCCAGGTTAGCTAGTCGGTTATGTAATCTCTAGTATAAATAGCAATGAAAAATCAGAAAAGACTGAGCAGTAGTGTAGGCCAACAAAAAGTTTCCTAGTAGTTCCAACAGAGACGTCGTCGAGGTCGATGGGGTTCCACTCCGCCGCCTCCGCGTAGTAGCGGTAGTGGTGGCGCCTAGACATGAGCTTCTCCACCGTGGCATTCGTCTCCAGCTCCAGCGAGCCGATGTTCTGCATGCTCTTCTCGTCCTCTACCATCCACGCCACCACCTCCTCCGACTCCGACTGCTGCTTTTCTTCCTCTGGATGCTCCTGCTCCGGCTTCGATTCCTGCTCCGAGTCTGAGGATTCGTCGTCCGGGAAGGATGTCAGTGAGGTGGTGGTGGACATGCTGATGAGGAGCATCTCCTTGGAGGCGTCGGATGAGTCAGCGAAGCAGCAGCTGCTGCTCTTCTTCCAGCGGCCGTGCACTCACCGGATCTTCTTGTAGACATGGTGGTTGTCATCGTTCGGCACGTTGGGCTCGCTGTATACGAGGACGACGCCGAGGAGGAAGGCAGTGAGGAGAAGAACTCGATCATTTTTCCCGTACGAGGAAACTAACTCGAGTACGCCTAGTATCCAGGAAAGTTTGGATATGCTGCGAAGATCACGCGACGATGGACTCCTCATCGGCTACGATCTGGTATCCTAAACCAACTACAACTCAACCTAACGTTGGGCTACCCCGGCTATATAAGGCCGGGGGTAGGGGTCCTCAAGGCAAGACTTCCATACCAGACAAAGAGAAGACCTTTTTAGAGCTTTCGCAAGACGCAGAGCAACCAGGAGCCGATGACCCTCGCTTCGTCAACCTCCAGCCATAGTTTAGCCCTTGCCTAGATCCCATCTTCTTTGTAACTAGGGCTAGACACATTGTTTTGTACTCGAGATTTCAAATATATACATCATCAGTAAAGGACGTAAGGTGTTACTCCTCCGGAGGGCCCGAACCTATATACATCGTGCGTCACTCTTGTGCTTGACTTTGCTAATCCGAAGGTACCCAAAGTTATAAGTTTATTGTCGATTTTTAACCTTCGACAAATCCCAACCTTAGGATGAAAGGATGCATCCACCTTCAGTACTCTTAAATCAATTAAACGTCGAATTCGATTGATTTGAATGCAGGAATTTTCAGATTGTTCTAGTATTGAATGAGACATAAACAACCTTAGTAGTCGCTTACCTGGATGGATGGATGGATGGATGGATGGAGTTCCGACCCCTTACATGTTGTTTTATCCAAATCCAAGTCCAAGCATGCGTTTCTTTTCGTCCATTTTTGCTATTGGTTGTTGCGTCGAGGAAGCCGGCGAAGAAAACGAGAGGAGGAATACTGGCCGGCCTGGGAGGAGGCAAAGGCAAGAAAGAGCGACAAATCCGGACCTCCACGGAGAAGAGGGCAGCAACGCCACACGATCAGACGGTTGGATCAAGTTTGGACTTTCATGATTCGTATCAAATATGAACGAATTGCACATTCATACCTCATGGAAACCTTAACCGTCTGAAATTCGATAACCTGCTCATCTTTAGTGCAAACAAATTTTCAGATCTCAAGATTTTCAACTCTATTTTGATTTCGGGTACGTGTACATGAACAAGGTGCATCCATCCTTGTCCGAAATTTGATCGACGTTGCGCAGAATTAATGCTGTTTCTTTTAGGCATGCTATTTAGTGTTTATTCAGAACCTTATTATCGGCTCCCGTGGTGCCTTACGGGAAACTTTTGACCGGTCTCCAACCCATTGCCTTCGCATCTCAGTCCATGCTATATCAGCTCCACTAAGCATTCATGATTAATCATAGACAGCCATCTAAGATGCTGTTCTTAGCTTTATTAGTTGATTCATCAAACAAGAAAGAAAGAAAAATAAGTTCTACTAGGCTACTAGCTAAACAGAATACACTAAGTTCAGAACGGATCTCTCTTACTACCACAAAGATTAATTAACCACCAACTGCACTAAGTTCATCTACGTAGGATCACAAATGAAATGCAAGTTCATGAGTTCGTCCGCCTTTGGCAAGCCCTGCAGCAGGTCCAGCTACACCCTGATAGGGAGGATCACATCGCTTGGAAATGAACAACAAAGGGGGAGTACTCGGCGTACAAGACCCAATTCGTTGGTTCCTTGCCGGATCGCAGCTTCAAGATGATTTGGCACGCCACCGCGGAAGGAAAATGAAAGTTCTTCGCTTGGCTCTTCATCCAAGATAGGACCCTTACCGTTGACAGACTAGAGTCCAAGGGGTGGCCGCATTCGACCTCATGTATTCTCTATGGCTTTGAACCCGAATCAGCGAGCCACCTTCTTTTGCTTTGTCCTTTCGCACGACAGGTCTGGATGAGGGTTCTTCTATCCATGCAAAGAAATCACACCGCTCCACAACTCCCGTTGGTGTAGCTAGGTAATTCCGCCTGGTGGCACAACATTCGTTTCTCGGTCCCTACGCATAGACGAAAGAAAGTGGATGGAGTTGTCACATATTCCTTGTGGAATCTATGGAAAGAAAGAAACAATAGGATCTTCAATAATGCTTATCGCACGGTGCAAGCAGGTGGCGAGTACCATTGCCCAGGATGCGCACAACCGAGCGTTTGCATTCGCGTCGGTATGAGGGGGCGGTTTCCACGTCGGACGGAGTGGCTGGTTTCAGAGCTCTCTCTCTCTCTCTCGCAAAAGATACGGAAGCTTAACATGTGCTGCGGAGGAGCTCATCGCAGCCTTAACAGATCATCCATCTTCCTCTCGCGTTAATTGCTTTTGTCGGTGCCCTTGTGCCGCATTTCCTTTCTCGGAGCATCTCTTCTCGTTGTACTTTCTCATTTTCCTCACTCAAAGCCTGTAAACCTACTATGGGGAACTACTGTGGTCTCTTCTCATATCTCCCTGAATGCAATTGCCTGATCTCCTGCCTTCTCGTTCAAAAAAAAAAGTTTATCTACGCTTCTGCAGAATGTGCTTGAATCCAAGATATATCAGAGAATCTTAAACTAAACAGAACCGTTGCGTTTGCGCAACTTAATTATCATTTATGGGGATATAAAATACACGGTAATCACATAGCTTTAGGACCAAGTTTTGAACCGAGCAATGCTAATGCAACTCAGAAAATTAAAATGAAACCAGACCGTGGTTGATGAATGAAGAATCTTTCCCCTTTTCCTCCGACATCTTAGAATCCTCAATGACTGTAGGGAATCGATGAGATGTTCCCTCAAGAGAGACTGATATACTAATATTGTTCTGCATTGCTTCTGGACTTGATGACCATCGCCTTCTATTTCTAATGGATGAACTCAAGCAGATGGTTGTCCTGTTCACGCTTCATTTCTTCAATGAAGAGCCTGCTTCTTCCTTGAAAACAAGTGCAAAAATGTTTCAGGAGTTAACAGGTAAAAAAAAGAAAGGTATTTAGAAAATAAACACTTGGATAGTTTATTGGTTCAGACAGAAATATTTTTTTCCGCTACAAGATCAGAATGATATTTTTACTAACCATTACTATAATTTATGGGTGTTGACATCTTCCATTCCATGTATTGCTAAAGGTTCGTAAAAATGGCCACATTGTTCCGAATCATAAGCTTAATTTTCTTTGGTTCATACTTTGGACAAAGGGTATCACTGCCTCAGTGTGCAGGTGACAAGACGGCTTTTTTTTTTAAACAAACGGAAGAGGAAGGCTTGTTAGCAATCCAAGTCTAATCTTAATATACAACCAGAACTCCATACTAAGGATTGTGCAAATGTTGGAATGCTTTGGCTTGTGGAATAAATAATGGAACATAATTGGGGATTTAGAATTTGTAGTATCTGTTATACTGAAATGAAGTGTTTGTTTGGTGGGAACATTGCTAGTACTAAATGGGAGGTGTTTTGGAATCAGGCATGCAGAGCCTAGTACTATCACCAGAGGAGACTCCATAGGGGACGGGTTAAATCGTACCCCAAATACAAACAATGGAGAAATGCCCCCACAAGGAAGATAGATCTGTCCAATCCAAACAAGACAAGCTAGGGGAACAAAGGAAACAAACTATTGATTGATCCAAGAAGTTCTTTTTAGGTGGAGAATCTAGAATGGCCAATCCGGGCAATATAAAGGATTTAAGCTGCATGACGATCAATAAAAGCGAAAAGACTCCCTAGATAAAAAATTCGCCCAATCTAAGGCCAAGAATGCATGCAGAGAATTCAGTCAGATGCTAGCAAAGAAATGGATGAGCCGAAATATATACAACATACTAGTAATGTGCCCGCACATTGCAACGGAGTACTAAAGAGGGTGATACATAGCAGCAAAATGGGATTCTAAATCGTACCATAAACATCATTCTCTGTTACACACATAGGGAATCATTCTCTGTTACACACATAGGGAATTCTGTTGGCTGGGGATGCGGCACTATCTTTACCTTGCATTCTTTAAGTGCTGTTTGAATCACATGAATCCCATAGTGATCTAGTATGATATACTCTAACTTGGGATAGTTCATAAGTTCAACGATGTCATGCTCGAGCTGCGGTGCTAGATTCAGACAATTTTCGACTGGCTAGTCTCGAAGATGGAGGAAGGCGTGGGACACCGTGGTGGACGTGCTCAGGGTGTGCGCCAGCGTGGCGAGCTAGGTGATGCAGTGCTATTCCTCCTGTTGGCAGTACAGTGCAATGCAAGGAAAAAAAACTACACGTTGTAAGTTCTTGTGTGAGTTGTGTCTACAAGATAAATGTGTGCGGGTTTCTTTAGAGATGTCGTGTGCATCAGAAGAGATCATAATGCACGAGAAGATCAAAAGGAAGCTGCCGCGTGTGCCAAGATGAGTCTGGGACGTTGAAGAGATGTGTTCGCTGTCCAAAGTCAAGTCCGTCGAAGATGAGTCCGAGATGTTGAGGAGTTGTGATCGTCATTCTAGATGTGTGTGCGCATGAGAGTTCTTACAGGTGTGTCCAAGTTCTCTCGTAGGTAAGCTCTAATACGAGTCTGCGTCACCGTCAAGTTGCGTTACCGATGAAAAGACATTCGGAGCTAAGGCAAAAGGCCGTAATCGCCGGCGAGGTGCGTCACCGGTGGTATAGCCAACAAAACGAAAGAGGAACTTCTTGGAGATGTGTTCACCATCCTGTATCTAGTATGTGTTTGGCAAATCGTAGTTGAGACCGATTGCCTCAATGAGTAAGAGTCGGTGTGTCAAGATTATGGGGAAAAATGTTAGAGATAATCTTAACATGCATTAGTTAAAGAGATAAGATTGAGTTTCAGTTTTAAAAGGTTAAAACTCTGCAAGTTTTTTGTTTGAGTCTGTTAAGATTAGGAGTTCGGATTGCTATCAAGTTAGCATGTAATTTCTAGTATAAATAGCAATGAAAAATCAGAAAAAGCTAAACAGTTAAGTAGGCTAACAAAAAATTTCCTAACTATTCCAACAATTTTGATGCGGATGAATAGTGCAAGGACTCACCGGGGAGGTTGATTTGTGAGGCAGTCACCGTGGCCAGTTGCTAAGACGAAGCTATGGGTGTGATGGTGTTCTGGACGAGAGAGAGGGTGAGGAGGTTTGGCAATGGGAAAAATGGAACGAGCGAGAGACGGTGAACCTGGGGCTACCTTTCATAGGTCTGGGGAGGTAGCGGAGGCGGTGCGTGCCCGCGAGAAGGGTGGCAGCCAAGTCGGCGTTTTGGGGCAAAAATGCCCACAAACGTGGGGGAAAACGGTTGGCGTGAGTGCGGTGATAAATGCGGTCATCAATGATGTTGATTGTGCACGGAAAGGAGGAGAAACAACAGATTTTATGAGCTTTGGGCTGATGGCCATGGCAACAGCTGCTCGAGTGCATGGAGGAAGAAGAAAGGGAGGTAGGAGAAGATGCTGACGAGTGGGGCCTGGGTGGCAGTGAGAGAGAGGAGAGAAGTAGGCGGGCCAGGCTGGGCCAGCGTGGGAGCATGGCCTAGGCGGCATAGCCGGAGGAAAAGAGCAAACGGGCTGGGCTGGAAGATGATATGGACCAGGAGTAAATGGGCTTTGGCCAGAGAGAAACAAAGGAATTAAATTCCATTTTTAAATTAAAATAATACCAAAACTTCCAAAGGCTTTTAGAAAATATCAAATAGAGTTTAACAAATTTAGGAAAAATTCAGAAAAAATTCCCTAAGGCATTTTTAACTTAATAAAATTACTTAAAACTTAAATTTGTTTTTTATTTTTACATATAAATTACCTTTTAATTTATAAAAATAATAAAAGCCTTTTTAAAATCCATAAAATCAAAATAAATATTAGAAAAATCTAAAAAATTGGATTATTATCTATAAATTCATAAAATGCAATGAAATAACTATTTTAATTTTTAATAATTTTACCTTTATTTTTAAAGACATAAATTGTTGAATGTTACATACAGATAAACAAGTAATAATGATCTCCTGATACAAACAAGTTCCGTAAGTCTAATGATCTGTTAGGTGATTGGGTCTGGTTTAACCTATGTCATAAGATGGTTAAACGGCTCCTTCACTTCACAACCGCCCCAAATCTAAATTGTTAGGTGAATTTTTTTTAAATAATACTTTTAATGAAAAATTATATAAATAATATGCCAAAAATAGCAAAAATACCTACTAGTCGCCCTTTCAACTGGCGAGAGAGAGTCAGTCGCCGTTTCAACTCGCGACAGACTCTTTGTCGCCAGTTGAAACGGCGAGTAACCCTCTGTCGCCAGTTGGAATGGCGACAGAGAGCTGTCGCCAACGGTTCAGCTCTCTGTCGTCGTAGCTTAAAAGCACTGCACCCTGGCCTTTGGCCTCAGTTCAGCCAAGCGAACCAAAAAACAACCGAGTGCAGTGCAGTAGAAAAGAAGAGAGGAGAGGGGAGGAAAAGAAGGAGGAGGAGGAAGAAGAAAATTAGTCATCTATGTGCAGGTAAAATTTTTATGAGTAATTAAAATCTAATCTAAATGCAATTTAGTGACCAGATTAAATAGATTGGTACGTAATTAGGTTTGTAGAGTAATAAGTATTTAGATAGACGATATAGGGACCAAATTAATTAGGGTTGTAAGTAATTAGTCCTATAGAGTAGTAATAGTTATTTACGCATATGACTTAGAGACTAGATTAATTAGTTTTGTAAGTAATTAGCTGTGTAGACTGGCAATAGTTTTTTACATTAATGAGTTGGCTATCAGATTGTTTAGGTATGTAAGTTATTAGCTGTATAAAGTAACAATAGTTATGGATATAAAAAACTGCGAGAATTATGTGAGATACTATGTAGTTAAAAAAATTAATGTTAGTATGGTTGCAGTAGTTGTTTGAAGTAGTGTAGAGTACATCGTCGTGGTACGTAGGTGTAGAAGTATGGGTAGGTTGAGAATTTGAAAGGTATTAGCGTTATGTTGTTGTCATATTAAAAAATTCTTGAAATGGTTGACAGGTATGGATGAACGAGTACAATTTAAAATACACTACGAGAAGGGGTTTCGCACATGGGTGCACAAGGGGTGGAACTTAATCATTTTTCAAGTGTCGTGGCTGACCTATCACGTGCCGGGGAGCGTTCATGGGGCACGGTTATAAGATGGTTGTACCACATATTCTCGCTGGATCGTGAATTGTATGACCTCAAGCTGCACGGAGTAGGGTGTCGGAGACGGGATTGCATGTACTGGGAGTTGTGGAACTGAAGGGGCCGAAGTCCTGGAACTCGTATGTAAGATTGACGACTGAGAAAGGCTAGCCATTAGTGTTGTTGGCGCAAGCATTTCAGAAAATCAATGCCGGCCATGCGATGCAGGAGGAGGTTCTTGGTCATGAACTGGAGAAAGTTGAGGAGAGCAGCCGAACCGGAGAATGCTTAGTGAGGCAAGATGTTAGCTCGAGTCATGAGGGTGTGCAAGGTGAGAAGTTGATGTTCCAATGCTAGATGTGCAGAACCAATGGGTGTGGCAGACGAAGGAGAACATATTGAATCATTGGTTCAAGCGATGGAGGCAGAGAACTAGGAATACGAGGCTTTGAGTAAAGACGAAGATGATGAAGAGCATTTCTCTGCGGAGTGGGATAAGAGTCAGTTCGATAGATTGGTAGTCAACAAGGGTGAACACTTCGCATGGAAGTCTGATCGGAATGAGGTGATGCAAGGTATGATTCACAAGAATAAGTTTGAGGTTCAAAAAGCAGTGACAACATGGGCAGTGTCGCTTCGTAGAACCTTTAAGGTTGCGAAGTCATATCAGCAGGTGTATGATGTTAGAGGCCAGATAGAGGGGTGCCCATGGCTTGTGCATGCATACCAGCCTAAGTGGGATACCATTTGGAAGTGTTCTATAGTCGTCCCATACACATGTGTGCTGATGGAGTCTGCCCAATCGCATAGAAATATATCTTCAAGCTTTATTGTGAATGTAATATATGGGAAGATTGTGGGCAATCGAGATTTAGAAGCACGTGCTATCATACTTGTAATAGAGCAGAGGTTCAAGTACACCATAAGCTATGCCAAGGTATGGAGAGCGAAGCAGAAGGCACTGGAAATAAGGTTTGGTACGTACGAAGAATCATATCAGAACATACCAGGTATGCTTGAGGTGATTAAGGAAAGGAATGCTAGAACTTATGTCGATATATGTGAGCAGCCTTCGCAGCGCTTCCCTAGGAAGATGGTACTCGAGCGGGCATTCTATGCTTTCGGTGCTTGCATCAACGTGTTCAGACATTATCGTCCGTTGTTATGCGTGAACGGTACATTCTTAACTAGGAAGTATAAAGGCCAGATATTGATAGCCATAGGAGTAGATGGCAACAACAAGGTTCTTCCTGTAGCGCTCGCATTCATGTAGGGTGAGAACACAGAAAGCTGGCTCAAGTTTATAAGAAACATGAAAGCCGGCGTCGTGGATCAGCGACCTAGAGTGTGTGTTATACACGATCGGCATCTCAGACTGTTGAAGGCAGTCGTGCAATTGCAGGAAGGTACAAAAGAAACACATCTATGGTCTGATCTACGAAGTAGGTGGTGCAAGCGACACATGGGTGTAGGGGTGAAAATGGAAACGGAATTTCCGACCGTTCCGGAGAAAAGCGAAGCGAAGCCTTTTTCGGAAGCGAAGCGGAAAATGTCGATGCGAAACGGAAACGGAAATTTTTGTCTAAACGAAAGCGAAACGGAGAGCCATTTACGCCGGAAGCGGAAGCGAATCGGAAATTCCGTATAAGTGAAACCGGAAATTCTGTCGGAAACTTGGCCCATTTGGCCCAAAAAGGAGAATAGAGAATTTACATTTATTTTCGAATTAAAATAATTTCAGAAATACAAATGGTTTTATAGAAAATATCAAATATAGTTCAAAAATTCCAAAAAAATTCTCAAAAATACTTTGGAACATTTTGAACCTAGGAAAATTATTTCTAGCATATTTTTGGCTTTATTTTTCATGAATAAATTAATTATATAAATCTAAAAAATAGTAAAATGGCATTTATAAACTCCAAAAAAATCCAGGATAAATCTCAGAAAATCATAAATGAACATTGAATAATAATATGCAAATTTTAGGGCATTACATCTTTATAGTTGGAGGAGCAAGAGGATGTCGATGATAATGATATTTAGGAGGATATGATGGTTTGATCTGGGGTACAAGTAGCGAGCCTTCAACTGACAAACTTGAGAAAAAACTTTCTAGTGATACCGGTGAACATAACATTGTTCTTGTATCCACCTTTGTGATGGAATGAGTTACATTGTTTTTGTGGTCATGTATATTGTGATCATGTATTACGTTCTTGTGGAATTTTCCACTTTCGTTTCCGTATCCGCTCCGTTCCGTTCCGCATCCGTTTCGATCATTATTCGTTTTCGATTCCGTTTCCGGGGTTTCCGATTCTGTTTCCGTTACCGGTAAAAGATGTGAAAACGGAAATGGAACGACCATTTACCGACCGTTTCCGTTCCGTTTTCATCCCTACATGGGTGCCAACTTCTACAAGCAATTCAAGAATAAGGAGCTTACGAAGCTTTTTAAGAGGTTGTACGACTATAGCCAACAGAGAAAGTTTGATGCACTGTGGAAGAAGTCGAACGAGCTGACATCAAGGCATACAGTGGAGGCAGCGAAGAGGGCAATGCCTGGCACAGAGGAGGCCCCAGCAATGCTCGAAGTGTTACCCACGGAACCTTTGTACTTTGTCGGGAGGAAGGAAAGGTCCACTAAATGCTTCTCCGAATGGATAGAGCATGAGCCTAGAGAGAAATGGGCACTGCTTTATAACACCGATGGTGCTTAGTATGGGGTCATGATGAAAACCTGGCTGAGGTTTACAATTGGGTCATGCGAGGCTTGAGACCCTTTCCCCTGGTTGCTATAGTAGAGGGTGTTCTTCAAGGTATTGTGAAGTACTTTGTGGGTCGCCATGCTAGGGCGTTAGCCCGCATGAGTAATCCTGATTTGAAATACTCCGAGGTGATTTGTACATACATGGAGGAGAAAGGCAAGAAGGGGGAGATGTATAGAGCATTGAAGATGGGCACAAGGGAGCTTCATTTCGAGGTACTGTGTAAAGAGAAAGCCGGTCGTGGGACTAACCGGTGAAAAGTTGCTCACGAATGTATCCTACATAGGCAAACATGTGTCTGCAGCTGCAACAAGTCTCGTCTGTTACACAAGCCATGCTCACACGTCATGGCTGCCTGCTCAATAATCCGTATGAATCCGGGTATATTCTTGTCATAATTCTTCAATAAACAAGTGATGACGGTAACTTGGAGCGGAGAAATTTACGGTTTTCGAGTGGTGGGTTTGTTCATGGAGCATCAGAGATGGGAGGATACACGGTGGGTTCCTGATGTGAGTAGGCTGAAGAGCGTAGGGCAGTGACAGACATGGCGTATAAGGAACAACATGGACGCTGCGGAAAGTGGGCGTCGTGTGAAGAAATGTTTAGTTTGTAAGGAGATGGGGCACACTTTCAAATATTGCCCGACAGTTCAGAAGCCGTGAAATTATTTTATGGACATTGCATATGAAATTGTTGTACTTTAGTCGCATGTCAATGTAATATATCGAATTTGTATGTGTAATGCATATATGGACATAGTATGTGTAATGCATGTGTGGACATTACATGTGTAATTATTGCGTTCAATTTGTATCAAACTCATATGTGTAATGCAAGTATGGACATAGATGTACTAGTATGGTTAGTTTGTGTATTGGAATTTGTATGTCATGTTGTTGTACTCAAATTCCATTTGTAATTATTGTATTAAGTTTCTTTGTGTATTTGAATTCGTACTAACATTGTTTTTTTGAATTGCAGGTATGGCGGATATCCAAGAGTACGAGTTGCTCGACCCAGTGATAGACGCGACTCACCGGAGCCGCTTAGCCACCTTGCCAGCCCAGACGGGGAGCCGCCATTAGAGCTTTCCGCCCTACGCTTGCGGACCCTCATGAGAGCATGGCGGATCGACCCCACGATGGATTCCTAGGTTAGTACATTGTTCCCATAATTGCCTTACGATGTCTTGTACGTGTGGAACAATCATTCTTATAGTGTTTTCCTGCACAGGCTGAGAGTGGCAGGGTTACTGCATGTAGCACGCATAGTGGAGGTGACTGTCGTCGACGCGCAAGACAGGCGTGGTGCCTCGAGGAAGTTTTCGTACGACAGGAGCTTGCTTACCACTCTGGTAGATCGTTGACGACCGGAGACACACACGTTTCACCTCCCTGTGCGATGAGATGGCACCGACACGGGAGGATGTCAGCTACCTACTGGACCTACCTTGCACCGGGGACGTAGTGATGCCTGACAACGTCCACACGGAGTGGCAGACGGAGCTCCTCGCCCGGTTCGCCGACGTGCTACCCGCTGAGCGTGGGTACACACCTTTCACTTCTGCGCACGGTTCGATGCAGAAGTGGCTGGTACAGTTCTATATAAGTGTGATTTACTTTGTCTAAATTTTATTTCGCTTTCTCTTTTAGTTGTCAAACTGACCATTATTTTCTACAGCTCGAGAGGATGGTAGATAGAGCGGGGGAGTATGTCGTTAGTCTCCACTTCGAGGCGTACCTGCTATGGCTATTTGGATGGGTCTTGTTCTGCTCCTCCCACGAGGACACCATCGACAAGCACATGATCCAGAACGCAAGGTTGATCGTAGACGCCGACTTTGAGGAAATCCTGTAGCTGGCATGGGGACCGACTGTACTGGCTACCACCTATCGGGCCCATTGCAACGGTTGCCGTCGCGTGGCGGACTAGCCCATTCTCACCTGGTCTCCCCTACTCCTTCAGCTGTGGTCTTTTGAGAGGTTCCAGATCGGACAACCGCAAATGGATTTGGCACCTTATGGAACAGGCTTCTATGACGCCCCTGGGGATGACGTCGATCGTCCTACTATGGGGATGTTGTGGTGTCGTCGACAGGTTAATAAAATCACCTTTACCGTCAATTGTGCAATAATTTGCCATTTTTCGTTTAACTGGCACCTATTCTTGTTTTTTGCAGTCGACTTTCACGCCTGCCACGTCACATACTTCGTACCCCGAGTACATAGCAATGTTTGATCAGCTGACGGATGACCGCGTCTTCTAGCAGGCGTACCTTCCTGAGCTGGTAGGCGCGAGCACCTCAGGGCCTCTCGTTGCAGTGCACCCGTGACGCTGCCTTCTGGCTGACACGTCGTCACCTGGTGTTCGATGTCTACGTGGAGACCTACGCTGTCCACCGTGTCATGAGACAGTTCGATCTCCGCCTGGTGTTCTTGTAAGGACCAAGTTGGCCTAGAGGGGGGGTGAATAGGCAACTTTAAAACTTTTTAATTATTATAAAAAACTTTTCTCAATAAAAATAGAAAAGGAAGCAATTAGTATAAAAGTCTAGCACAACACTTGTTCAAGAAAACTTTGTAAGAAAGGGAATTTCGAATGACAAACTATAAGAGAATAATGAGCAATGATAAACAAGAACAGGAGAACTCAATGATTTTTACCGAGGTTCAGAGATCACTCCTACGTCCCCGTTAGAGCACTTCCTCAGAAGTATTGCTCCACCAAACAGCCAATCTCAATAGCTTTTGGTTTTTCACTATCTTGACTCTTTCACTACTCCAGTGAGGTGAGTCTCAACCTTTCACAGCAATGGTGGCCTTCCACAATCACTGTTGGATAGGTCGCACCAACAACTTCTCCAACCGTCTAGGAACAGCTAGTTCCAAGAGTAATAGACTATCCACAAGCCCTGTCTCTTGGTTCAATAGTTGGATGCAAACTAGACTTAGCTTGGAGCAAGCACTCTAAATATTCAGAATGAATGTTTGTGATTTTCTGAGTTGAAGCTCTAACTCTTGATGAGAATGAAGCTCAGGAATTCTAAAGATCAAGAGTTATATAGGATTTGAATGATGTCAAAGATGTTCAGGATATCAAAGATGTAAATGTGCAAAGCTCTGCATATCGTTTGAGAACCCAGGCATTCTATATATAGATCCTGAACAGAAATAACCGTTACATCTACCATTTGCCCGTTGGGAGTCGGTAGGTTAGATGGGGTAGGTCAACTGCTACCCTTTTGCAAGAATTCTATGGCGTATGACTCATAAGTCAAACTACACACACGTCGGACCGAAAATTTTGGTCCAGGGTACATAGGATAGAGAAGCTTTGTTGAACTCAGAGAGACGCATTTACGCTGGACCGAAAATATCGGTCCGTCGTACACATGCATTGTTTAGCTTTGATACCTGCAAGACAATGCTTGCGCCGGACCGAAAAAGTTGGTCCGACGTACACATATTTTTGTTTCTTTTGAGTACCAGCAAATAACGTTTGCGCCGAACCGAAAAAGTTGGTCCGGCGTATATGGGAAAACAGCTGGTTTAAATAGAGAGAAACAAGTTTGCGCCGGACTGAAAAAGTTGGTCCGACGTACACAAGGAATTCTGGTCTGCATCAGACTTTATATTTCTGGTTAAAATAGATTTTAACACAGACTAGAATTTTATTTCGAGTGAAAGTATAACTTATGCCAGACTAAATTAAAGAAGGAATTCAGATTGGTCCGACATATGATTGTTATACTTGGTTGAAAAAGAATCAATGAAGAGTTCTTAACGCCGGACTGAAAAAGTCGGTCCAGCGTACATGGAGTACGCTCGGTGAAGATAATTCTCAGCGTCGGACCGAAAATATCGGTCCGGCGTACATGCTGTAGGCTCGGTTGGAATTTTAACTAAAGGTCTTTGAGCGCCTGAACCAGAAAGAAGTTTTGGTCCAGAGAGAATTGTTTTGGCTAAGAAGATAGAGCTTTGGATTTTTGAGTGAGAAATATGAAAAGTCCTATGCTCCAAGTAATCTTAGTGATTTTGCATATGAACCAAGATCATTTCTTATGTATAATCCCTCTTAATAGTACGGTGATTTTAACTATATGACTTGAATCAACTCCCAAGACATAACTAGAAAAACACCTTAGCCTTAATCATCAAATCTGACTATTTTCAGTTTACACTGAGTATCCTTTTTAGTCATCAACACCAAAATCTATATAATAAGCATAATTTATACAAATAGGGAGCCTAGATGCTCTCAGTTCTCCATCCCCACTAGTGACGTCGTCCCACCGAGCGTGCACACGTGAGTACTCGTGTACATCACTTCCAATTGCATCATTCTTTGCGATGTTATTACTAATGACATTACCTTGCCAATCTTTTCATGCAGGCTCACACGCAAGGGCTTCGTTGGTTCTGCGAGCTGGGTGGCACGCATGTTGCCTCATGCTTAGCAGTGGGCGCAAGCTTTGGTAGACGTTTACGAGGAGGCTGCCCCTTACGACCACGGCACGTACGACGAGTACATTCGATGGTTCAGCCCGTGCACACGCATTCGCGTTGTGCGTGTCGTAGACTCACCTCCGAGGCATATTCCCTCGACAGTGGACACCTACCCCACGCAGCCGGACTTGACGTTCCATTGCTCGGTTAGTACTTTTTTCACATGCCATGTAATGTATCATTACTACAATTGTAACAACTAACTTGCCTTTCAATGTATGCGTATAGCGACCTTGCCAGGGAGGCTACGGAGGAGCTGGATGCACTGCTGGTCAGAGTTGGCCGAGGGGACAGACTGGAGGTCACGATGGACTTCCTGAGAGGGGCGTTGCAGCGTGTATGCTAGAGGACCGCTCGTATCGTCCAGCTTACGTCCCGCAAGAGACATAGGGAACTCTGAAAATAGGTGCAAATTTTTTTGCATGGCTTTTCATTCAGGATATAATCTTGACGGCTGATAAGTTAGCCATCAGAGGATGGCCCAATAGTATCATGTGTTCAATGTGCGGATCAAATCCAGAGTTAGGACACATTTGATACTACTATGCCCATTTGCAAGACAAATCTGGTCCAAGTTACTCACATGGATGAGCATTAGCCTAAACATGCCATAGCCTGGAACGTCAGCAGGTTGGTGGTGGGAATCTGTACGTTGATGATGCATCCCGAAGCAGCATCGAAAATAGTTTGACTGAGTACTGGTCTACACACCTTTTAGAATCTATGGAAGGAAAGAAACGGTAGGATCTTCGATGGTGTTTTTCACACGGTTCAGTCCGAATTCAGTCTCATTACTCAAGATGTTCGAAACCTGAGAATTGCGTTGTCCGTGCATTAGCGAGAATAGCGAACAGGTGGCTGTTACAGTTCATTCCTTAATCATTTCTGCAGGCTCCAGGAAGTTGGCAAATTCGTGAACAACATTTCAAGAAAACAACGCACGGGAGTACATCACAGATAACACGGGATCCTCATTTCTTCTACAGGTTCACTGATCTGATTGACAATTACATGATGAAACTACAAGGCCATGGGTTGCTGCAGACAAACCAGTATACATGCATGCTGCAGAACCTTATCAAGTACCTGATTACATGCTTGGGTCAAGCATGATATCGCTGATCACGACACCTCGTGATCAGTCTCTCGGGTCACCAAGATGTTGGGTGATGAATATGGAACTGCGCGCTTCGAACATCAAGAGCAGGTCAACAAGTAATCTGTCTCTTGTCTGCTATTACCTCTGCTCAACAAAGGCTGAAGCTGTACAATCGAGTTCCCCCCAATGGATTGGTGCTTTACACTGGAACCACTGTCACCGTGTTCTAGTCTGACGCATTAGATGAGCTGCTGAAGTCTGATGACAAGTTTGGCTTCATCATCATGGATGGCAATGGGACACTTTTTCGAACACTTGAGTGGCAACACAACAGAGGTTCTTCACAAGTTCTCTGTTGATCTCCCAA
Organism: Otatea glauca; assembly: GCA_036346275.1. Lineage (NCBI taxonomy): Eukaryota > Viridiplantae > Streptophyta > Magnoliopsida > Poales > Poaceae > Otatea > Otatea glauca. The sequence continues at coordinate 93,091,126 of CM070715.1, forward strand.
GAAACATGGACGAGGAGGGCAGACGTCAGTGCTTCGCTTGGCCTGCCTGCACGTGGGGAAACGCCACATCTATGTGCGCTAGACAGTTGAGCTCGCAACACGATTCTTCATCAATCCTGCCACTAGCCAGCCAGATGTTTCTGGACTTATTCTAGCTGGTTTCTGCTGACTTCAAGAATGAATTTAGCCAGCTTGATCAGAGCTTGCGAGCCAAGATACTCAAGGTGGAACAGGGGTTTTCGCTGTGTCGTCAAGGAAGGAAAGTTTTTGCCCGGCAAACATGCAGGGGTTTCCAAGCAGGTCTCCAGGAGGCGGCGTCCGGAGTCCGGACGCAGAGCCGCAAAAGAACTAGCTTGTCTCACTCATTTTATGAAGCCATGTTGGGGGCAGTACCGTTAACACGCTAGTTTCCTCTCTATTATGTTGTCATATTTTCTATAAATATTGCCGGTGTAACTGCTTCAAACCAAAAAAAACTAATATGATACGCTCTCTGCTCGTACATGTAAGGTGTTTTGAACATCGACACGGTTATTAGTATACCGCTTTGACCACTATTGACTTGATCAATCTAAATAGCCTCCATTTACCGACGGAGGGAGTATAAGCATTAGAGTACGTAGCGATCAAAGAATGTGTACATATACAGTACCAAGGGATTTAGCATTTAGGTAGACGTATTATTACATAGACATATACTGCATGTAATGGAACCAATGGGCTAGCTAGCTGCATTATATAATGGGTTGCAGCACAAATTTCCAACATGCCCTACATACTAGTATATATAAAGAGAAGGAAGATGTCTATATAGCAATGGGGTTATAGCGGGACGTAGAGTACCTCCTTGCCGAGTATGAGGAACACCACGACCGGAGTGCTGGCGCCGATCGCGATGACAACGTAGGCGGGCCACCGCGCGTTGGGCGCGACGGTGATGTAGACGGCGGTCATGAGTGAGACGAGCATGGCGAGGCAGGCGACGACGGTGAGCCTATGGCCCCACATGAGCTGGTCGAGCTTGAACTTTACGGGGTCCCTCCATGCCCAGATGAAGCAGAAGACGACGACGATGGAGCTGCACATGGCGACGGTGTTGGAGATGACGAAGATCTTAAAGGCAGCCCGGTGCCCGTGGATGGCGGTGCCCTCGCTCTGGCTGTAGCCGCCGGGCATGGTGAAGGTGGCGGCGAAGGTGACGGTGGCGATGAGGGTGGCGACGAGGGTATAGGTCTCGACGCTGAGCTCGAAGTACTCGTGGCTGGAGGCCCTGCGGCCGCGCAGCGACTGGTAGGTGGCGACGGGCGGCAGCGGCTGCTTCTTGCATTTGATGGACTCCTGCCGCTTGAGCTGCTTCCAGAGGTACATCTCGTAGGTGTCCATCTCGCCGCCGCCGGCCGTGGTACTCTCGATGAGGCTGCGCGCCGTGTTGCCGTCGCTGTTGAGGACGCAGGGGTTGACGCGGCGGTCCTTGAGCAGAAGCAGAGCAGACTGGATGCGGGTCATCTTGGCGGCGAGGTGCAGCGGCGTGTTGCCTTCCTTGTCGACGCGGTTGACCACCTCCTCCGGGTGAACGTGGCGGAGGAGGCACCGGAGCGCGTTCACCTTGCCGCTCACGATGGAGATGTGGAAGGCGTTGCGGCCGGCGCTGTCCACCATCTCGGAGACGTCGGGGCATTGCCAGAGCAGAGCCTTGATGGCGTCCGCCGAGCCGTAGTGGGCGGCGACGTGGAGCGGCGACTGCAGCTCGCGGTTTGGCTTGTAGGCAAGGTCAGGCTTGTTGTTGAGCAGCATGCCCACCAGGCGGGCGTGGTTCTTCTGCGCCGCGTAGTGGAGGGCGTTGTTGTCGTTGGAGTCAGTCAGCTCGATCAGCTCCGGGCGCTTGTCCAGGAGAATCTCGACGATCTCTGCGTGCGTTATTGCAATTTAGCAGTAGTTAGTATCGATCTCTGCGTGTCATTCATTCATCTGGATGCTATGCATGCGCGCGCCATTGCAGAAGGATCAAGGATTGAATTGAATTTCAGGGCTCACTGATGTGTCCTCCTAGCACGGCCTGGTGCAGCGCCGTGCCGCTGACGGAGACGGAGGGCACGAACAGCTCCTCCACCCAGGAGTAGCTGACGATCTTGGCAACGACGTCGGCGAGGCCCTCCCGGGCGGCCATGTGCAGCGGCGACTCCATCCTCTCGTTGAGCGCGTGGCTGCGGCTGGGCTCGGCCTCCAGCAGCCTGAGCGCCACGGCGCTGCGGCTGTGCTTGACCGCCTCGTGCAGCGGGGTGTTGCCGTCCCTGTTGGTCATGATCAGGGGGCTCTTGAGGTAGGAAGCGTCAGCAGCGAGGTCCTCCGGCCAGGACTGGGCGAGGCCAATGAGCAGGTTGGCCACGTCGAGCTTGCCCGCCCTGGCCGCCAGGTGCAGCGGCGTGTCGCCGTCGGCGTTCTTGCTGACGAGCAGCTCCTCGTTCATGGCGAGGACCTCGCGGGCGAAGTCGATGTGGCCGAGCCAGGTGGCGATGTGGAGTGCCGTGTTGCACTGGGGCGTCATGGAGTTGAGGATCTTGAGGTCGCCGGCCACCAGATGACGCAGGCTCGACACGTTCCCCTGCGACGCCGCCTTGTGCAACGACGGGTCCATGCTAGCTAGCTACCTGATCTACCAAATTAGCTAGTACGTGCAGATTCTGCTCTTCTCCGACTCTGCTGCTCTGCTCTGCGCAGCTATCAAATCAATCAATCTATCTTAAGATTATTACTGCACTGCATGGCCAAATTAACACGGGAAAGAGCACGAGGGAATTTAGAAACATGCAATTGCAATCCAAGGAAAGTACTAGCTAAGATAGGAGATTACGAGTACATATGAAAGAAAGGTTGCTGCTGGTTGACTGGTAGTATATTCCTCGCTTGCGTTGCGTTGTATTCCTCGCTCGCACAAGCCTGCAAATAATAATTATCTTCGCCTGCCTGCACCCTGGGCGCTGCTTTCCTTGCCAAATCAACGTTGGTATTATTCCAAGCCTCTCACCTCCACTGCCTACCGACCAACTCGATCAAGATATATAATGCCAAATGAACCAGGCTTCAAGCTTGGGATCGCCTGTCTCCTGCTATGCTACGAATCTATAGATATTATCAATATTCTTAGAGAGATCGGCCACACCACGCCACATTAAATTTAAGTTTTATCGACGATTGAGATCGCCTGACCGCAAGGAGGATGAGGGGATGATGAAGATGGAGCCTAAGTCGTGCTCGTTTGAAGGGAATGACTCTGATCACCACTTGGAGGGTTAGAGAAAGGGATGGTTTGACACGAGGAGTTATACTGGTTCGAGCCCCCGACGAGGGTAATAGCTTTACTCCAATTTTGCCCAGAGGCGAAAGGTAGTATGCAACTCTTAGTGTTCTGTAGGTGAATACAATGGGCACTCAAGCTCGGTTGTGCTCGAGAGTGCCTGGGGTGTTTTTTGTGTTGTCCTCTTCTTCTTCCCACGCAGGGGAATATTTTATACCTCTAATACAGACCGTTGTAAGGAACGGCTTTGTCTGGAGAAACCGAGGACGTGGTGTTAAACTCGGATCTGGGCGCAGTAAAGTTGGGTGGTAACTGCTCTGAAAATAGTCTCCACGTTTTCCTTGACTTCGTCTTTAAATCCCTTTATTTGACTTGGTAACCGTCGGCTTCTTTAGACCTGGCCCAGCCCGATTTTGCTAGGTTGAGCTGGGCCCTCATTCTTCTGCTCAGGCTCGAGCTCGTTGGTCTCGAGCTCGGGGAGTGCATGCTCGAGCTCGGGGAACAGCATACTCGAGCTCGGGAAGCGCATGCTCGAGCTCGGGAAGCACCTGCTCGAGCCCGGGAACTCATGCTTGAACGAGAGAGATACACCCCTTGAGTTTGAGGGGTATTTACTTGCATAGAGGTTACTGATCCCCGACAGCTAGTCCCTGAGGCTTAAGGAACGATCCTAAAGCCTGGGATGTTCTTGAGTCTGATGACCTTGAGGAGGGGTCAGCTTTCTGGTCGAGCCCAGAAGCACTTGAGCTCAGGTCCAGGATCGCCCGAAGGTCTTCAATGTAGATGTGCCTGGAAATGCTCGGTCTTGGACGCCTCGTCTAGCAATGCTTCGCGTCTCGGCGCGCCTTTTGAGGTGAAACCAGCGCCAGCTGCTGGCAATCGGGTTCCTTTAAATCTCGAACCGCCGCCTTCTTTAGAAAATTCCCCAATTTCTTCCTGCTCCGAATTCTAGCACTCTTTGCCCCCTTGTCTTCCTGATCTCCATCCGCCATCTTTCTTATTCGTGCAAACCCCTCCCCGGAGCCATGGCCAAGTTCGGGAAGAGCACCTTGACCCCGGAGAGGATGAAGGAGCTCGAGGTGCTAGGGATGCTGGACCCGACGACCTGGCGGCTACCGAGCGGAGAGACCGAGCCGCAGCGCCGGGAGGACGAGCTCGTCGACACCGAGCATTATATGCTCTTTGGGCTGCGAACGCCAGAGAGTGACTTCCTAGCGGCTGTTCTCTCGCAATGCGAGATCGAGCTAGTCAATCTGGTACCCAGTTCTATCCTTCTCATTTCCATCTTCTCTCATCTGTGCGAGGGGTTCTTGGGGATTCTTCCCACCCCTTCACTTTTCTTCCGATTCTACTCCCTATTCCGTACCGCGAAGGACCCCGTGGTCGGGTGTCTCTACTTCTGGTTGTGGACAGGGCTTCCTTGTTCCTTCCCCCAAATCCAAACTCGGGACTCCCTCGGTCCGTGAACGGAGAGGTGGTTCTACCTGAAGAAAGGAGAGGGGGCGCTCGCGTACAACGACGTCCCTGTCGACAACAAGCGCCAGACCCCCGAGTCTGAGGACTCAGTGGCCAACCAGGAGGCCCTCGCCATCATCCACATTTGCGCGACGTTTCGCCTCATTGGCCAAGCCATCATCCACGACTATCTGCGGAATCGGGTGTTCCCTCTGCGAAAGAGAATGCACCCGTTCTTCGAGATTCGAGGGGACGATGACCTCACCCGGGAAAGCCCCAGCGGTAAGCCTTCTGCGAATTTGACCTTCCTTGAGTTTGTCTAAACTTCTTTTTAATGGTCTTCTCTTTTCCCGTAGCCCCGATGGAGCCTTGGGTAGCGGCGAGAATGCAGGAGATGTTCGGGAAGACGACCTTCTCCTACACCACCGCTGATCCTATTCCCAATAACGTCTTGAGGCGGAGCAGCGAGGTAACACATCTCTTACCAACACTGAGCTCGTGCCAATTTAAGCTCGTACTGACTCTGCTCAATCACGCAGGAGAAACAGGAACTTTGGGAGACAGCAAGGCGCATGTTGCAGCCGCCCAAGGCAGGCCAGAGCAAGAAGGTGGGCAAGAGGTCCGCTCCAGATGCCCCGAGCAACATTAGCGCCCCCAAGAAGCCCCACGTTGAGTGGGCCGACCGCGTGGTGGTAAGTCAATCCCCGTCAAGCCCGGGAACACTCGAGCTCGAGCTTAATTTCTTTCACCATTTTTTGATCTTCTTCTCATCTTCTTGTAGCAACAAAGTGCAGCAGTCGCTGCGCGGCTCCTGAGCTCGCCACCGGGGCATCGACTCTCGACGGAGAGCACCGGGGCGGTTAGCGTGGGTAGCCCGGTACCCGCGCATGCTCTGAGGTCTCCGCGGAGTGCCCAGGGAGGGGGTGCTTCCCCTAGCGCAACGAGGACGAGGTGTCATGACACCCCTCCTCCTCCCAGGAGACGGAGGCTCGTCACACAGGTATGTGCGGACCTTGGTCGTAGTGTGTACTTCTTCCCCTCTTTTGCTTAGCGATTTCCCCCGCCGTAGACCTCAAGCGCCCGACAGGCAGTGATCATGGTTGTTGTTTAGGGCGAATCCGAGGACAAGGATGAGGACGCGGATGACTTCCTCCTGGTCCACCGGGCGCGCTCGCAGCAAGCTCAGGCCATTGTGGCGCCTTCGGGGGGAGCCTGGTCGGTGGCTCTGATTGAGGTCCCATCGGTACAGACGTCATTCCGAAAGAGGCTGCCGCGGGTGTTGAGGCCGAAGACGCCCCAGCCGCCGAAGTCGGGACCGTCGAGGACGGGCTTGAGGCCGAGCTTACCCCAACCGGCGAGGTGGAGGTTCTTTGGGTTGCGGTCGAGTCGGAGGTTCCTGCGAAAGTGCCAGGTACGTTGGAACTCCCAAACCTTCATTTGTTGCTCCTTGTTCTTGTATCTTAGTTTCTTTTTGGCCGCTTTCTTCAGGAGCCTCGGTCCCACCCGAGCTGCCACCTACCTCGGCCGGGACAGCCCAGGTCAAGGCTTCGACTGGCGGGACCAACTCTGCACCGGAGAGGGTCAACATGACCGCCACGCCTGGGATGGTGGTCGAACCGGGCGTACGACTCATCGGACCTAGCCACCAGAGGTTCGAGGAGCGGCTTGATTAGGTAAGTTGTGCCTGAACTTGTCCTCTTTCTTATCTATTATCGTAATCCCTTTGGCTTCCGCAGGGGCTGGGCCTGATTGCCCAGGGGCTCCAAAGCCTGCACGGGCACTCCACCGAGCTCCAAGTGGTCTCCGACCGGGTGGAGAAGCGCGACACGTACATCCTCCAGCTCGAGGACAACCTGATGATTGAGCGGGAGGAGGTGGGGCGGCTAACCGAGGCCCACTCCTCCGAGCTCTCACAGGCCGTCAACGCCGAGCGTGAGAGGTCGAACGAGGCCCTTGAAGCCCTTTGCGTGAAGGCGGCGAGGACCATTGAGTCCGAGCGTGCAGTGCTGGCGGGAGCCCTCGAGACCACGCGCGCGGAGGCAGAGACACTTTGTGAGCAGATTGCGGAGCTCTCTACTGCTCCAGCGAAGGCCCCCGTCGAGCTCGAAGCGAAGGTGGCCGAACTCAAGGAGAAACTGGGGCGAGCAACTCGGACGGGGAAGAACGCCCTGGCCCAGCTCCAAGATGAGCGCAACCGCGTCGCTAGTTTCGCAGCCAAGGTGCTTCGACTGCAGGCCGAACTCTCGGCGTCGAGGGTGAAGGTCGCCGAGCTCGAGCAGGAGAAGCTCGCCCGTGACATGGCAGACCTATAGGTAGAAAAACAGATAGGAAGAGGGACAAGAGCAACTTGTGCCCACTTGTAAGTAATTTTTGCAAAAAGAAATAAAGTTCTTTTTTGATGTTCGAAATTGATTGATGTTCGAAATTGGATGAAGATGAAAGAGACTTAGCTCATTTTTGACTTGTATTCTGGGGTAGTATCTTAGCCCCCGCTGTGGTCGAGTCCGAGCAACGCCGGTCTTGGGCACAGGAAGTTTTCCCTTTGTTTAATCATTAAGACTTGCAGGGTTAGTTAATACCTTCGTCCTAAAAAAGACTTAAGACGAAATTGCTTTAATAGTCATACCCTCCACGCGAGCGGGCTTGAGCTTGGGAACACTCGAGGGCGGACCCTGTGCGCGAAGCATATACACTCGCCGAACTCGAGCGTGGCTTCTGGTCCAAGTCCTGCTACAGGGGGAGCCGTGACGCGATGAGAATCGGCTTACTGCTGGCATGACCCCTGGAGGTGAACCTCGAGATTACAATGCTTGAGTCTCGATGTATATCAAGGCGCTCAGGTCGGGCTTGGTAGCCCTCAGGCCCGACCTGTGTGCAAAGCATGCTCGCACGCCGAACTCGAGCGCCGCCTCTGGTCCAAGTCCTGCTACAGGGGGGAGCTGTGATGCGATGAGAATCGGCTTACTGCTGGCGTGACCCCTGGAGGTGAACCTCAAGATCACAATGCTCGAGTCGAGGCATATGAGATGTAAAGAAGCGTAAGGAGTCATAATCATAGGCAAAAAGAAGTACCCTTGTCTAGATTGTAGTTGTCGAGGTCGAACAATCCCTCCGAATCGTTGCCTACAAAAGGAATAGATTTTAAAACGCTTAGGTCGGGTTCGGAAGCACTCAAGCCCGACCCTTGTTTGTAATATGCATGTTTGCTCGAAACCTGGTCCATGTCCTGCTACAGGGGAAACCGTGATGCGATAAGTAGCGGCTTACTGCTAGCGTGGCCCAGGGAGGTGAACTTGGAGACCACGACACTCAAGTTGAGGCACAAAAAATGCAAAGAAAATTGTAAAAGGGACACAATTATGGATAATAAAGAAGAAATTTTATTGCCGATCGAGGTAAAGGTGTTACACATAAAATTTTCGGAGCTGGTCGATGTTCCACGAGTTCAGGAGCTCTCTGCCATTGGGCATCGCCAGCTGGTAAGCTCCCGTGCGATCTATTGAAATGACACAGTAGGGGCCCTCCCACTTTGGCGATAACTTGTTGGTGTTGATCGAGCCCTGAATTCGTCTTAGGGTCAGATCCCCAACTCGAAGCTCCCTGGGTCGAACCGATTGAGACACATGCTTGCGAAGCGCCTGCAGATAATGCACCGATCATAGCAGTGCACAGCTCCTTACTTCTTCTGGTAGGGCAAGGTCGAGAGACCGCTCTTGCTCGAAGTCGACTTGGTCAACTGAGCTGACCCTAGCGTGCCTAGCGTGACCTTAGAAGGCAAGACTGTCTCAGCACCGAATACGAGCTGAAAGGGGGTTGCCCCTATTGCTCGGCTGGTCGTGGTGCGAACGGACCAAAGGACTGTGGGAAGCTCATCCACCCAAGCCCGCTTATGTTGTTCGAGCTTATCGAAGACTCGCCTCTTGACGCCCTGGACGATCTGTCCGTTGGAGCGCTCGATCTGTCCGTTGGAGCGCTCGACCGCTCCGTTGCTCTGCGGGTGAGCCACCGAGGCGTAGCAGACTTCTTCGCCCCAACCGCTTGAGGGAAAGGGCCGAGGATGTCGAGGCCCCAGGTCGAGAATGGCCACGCGAGCAGGATGGTCTAGAGGGCGTAAGCCGGCTGATGCGTCTTCCGAGCATGGAACTGGCAGGCTTGACAGGTGCGGATGATGTCCCGAGCATCCTGGAGCGCCGTCAGCTAATAAAATCCCATGCGAAACGCTTTTTCGACCATGGTCCTGAAAGAGGAATGTGCACCACAGAGGCCTGAATGAATATCATTGAGCAGGTACTTACCTTCCTCCGGGGTAATACACTTCGACAGAACACCCAGGGTGCCTTGACGATAGAGCCATCCATCAACGAGCTTGTACGAGGGGATGATGAGGATGGAGCCTAAGTCGTGCTCGTTTGAAGGGAAGGACTCTGATCGCCGCTTGGAGGGTTAGAGAAAGGGATGGTTTGACACGAGGAATTATACTGGTTCGAGCCCTCGACGAGGGTAATAGCTCCACTTCAGTCTTGCCTAGAGGCGAAAGGTATTATGCAACTCTTAGTGTTCTGTAGGTCAATAAAATGGGCGCTCAAGCTCGGTTGTGCTCGAGAGTGCCTGGGGTGTTTTCTGTGTTGTCATCTTCTTCTTCCCACGTAGGAGAATATTTTATACCTCTAATACAGACCGTTGTAAGGAACGGCTTTGTCCGGAGAAACCGAGGACGTGGTGTTAAACTCGGATCTGGGCGTAGTAAAGTTGGGTGGTAACTGCTCCGAAAATATAGTCTCCACATTTGCCTTGACTCTGTCTTTAAAGCCCTTTATTTGACTTGGTAACCGCCAGCTTCTTTAGACCTGGCCCAGCCCAATTTTGATAGGTTGAGCTGGACCCTCATTCTTCTGCTCGGGCTCGAGCTCGTTGGTCTCGAGCTCAGGGAGCGCATGCTCGAGCTCGGAGAACAACATGCTCGAGCTCGGGAAGCGCATGCTTGAGCTCGGGAGGTACCTGCTCGAGCCCGGTGAACTGGAGAGATACACCCCTTGAGTTTGAGGGGTATTTACTTGCACAGAGCTTACTAATCCCCGACAAGTTTTTTCTAAAAAAATTTATAGAATATTTTTTTAACAAAATGTTTTTTATTTATTTTTAATAAAATCACTACTTTTTTTTCATTTTTTATGATTTTTCCGAAAAAGATTTTCTATCACCGTTAAAATCCCTACCTGTCTCAGTGCTTCCTTTTACCCGCAGCAACGCGCGGGCCAGCGAAGCATCTAGTAACTTATGATTCTTGGTGAAGTCAACGTGGACCCGACACATGGCACTCAAGCACTATGGAAAATATAGGTCCTGAGCTACAGTATTTTTAAGAAAAAATCATTGTTTACTTTTTTTTATTTTCCCCCAAAAAGATTTCCGCAGTTTTTTGAAATAAAATAACTTTTCTTCTTATTTTTAAAATAATTTCCTCTTTGTGTTGAAATTAACAAACCACCTGCGGTAACGCGCAGGATTTTAACTAGTTCACTCGAATCTCACATGTAGTATATAATAATGCCATGTCGATACATACATGTTTTCTCTAGCCCATGGCATCCATGAAGCTAAATTGTTCATCCTGCATAACCAGTCACAGGCAACGAAAGTGAAAGAGAAATCGCATAAAATGGACCATTTTTGGCACCGAATTGCTAATTTGATGTTCTCTCATTGTGACATATGACGACACCTTTGCTCCCCCACCTTCTTTCTCCCTTAAAGGCTCTCTAGTCACGACACTCGGCGGTATCCCCTTCAACCCACATTCTTTCCCCATTCCCTTCCCCTCAAACTCAAAAAAGTTTTTGTTTTTAAATTTTTCCTAAGTTTTTGAATAAAAAGTAATTTTTATTCATTTACGAAGGTTTTTGAATCAAAATTTTTCGAACTGAATTTTTCCAAATTGAAAGCTTCGAACTGAATTTTTTTGAACTAAAAGATTTTGATCCAAAAAATTCTGAATCAAAACTTTTTGAAATTTTCTCACTTGAAAATTTTCTGATCCAAGTTGAAATTTTTCTAGTTGAAAGTTCTTGATTTGAATTTTCTTGAGTTGAAAGTTCCCAAATTGAAATTTCTTAAATTTGAAACTGTCCTGATTCAAACTTTTCTGAGCGATTCAAAAAATTTTGAGTTGAAAATTCCTGCCTAGTTAATTTTTTTCGAATTTAAATTTCCTAAGTTGAATTTTTTCTATTTTAATTTTTTTTCGAGTTAAAATTTTACAAGTTGAAAATTCCTGTTTAAAATTTTGTGCTGGAGAGGAAAAAAGGGTGGTTAGGGAAGAGACAAGGGAGAAAAGAGAAGGTGGATGGAAAAGATAACACATATCGTCTTAGGAGGATGTCCAAATTAACTAGTGGTACCCTTTTTGGCAATAGCTAGGATCATAATTTGTATTCGAAAGTTGACGTATGATGCTTTAAGCTTTGTTAGGAAGGGAGTAATTAATAGGCTTACTATCTCTATTGATTGCTTTATTGAGTCGCACATACATAGGAACAATGGTGTGTCTACCCATACCCCCCGATGTTTTTATTTTCAAAATACATCCAAATTGTGGGCTTTTGGATCTAACAGACCCACTATCCGATCAAAGCACGTCATCCCACCTCCCGTTCGCATGTAGCACCCGTCGTTTTGTACTCTGTTCCATTAACTGGCCCATCAAGTCTAAATGGGTCGGGATCCAATAACCATTTAGAGTGTGTTTGGTTAGTAGGATGAGGTTAAATGGGACGGGATAATTCTATACCATTTGGTTCCATTGTTTTGTATGAATGGAATGGTTCAGCATCTATAATGAATATTCTTTAAATTTGTATCCTACCATTCAGGACGGGATGATTCCATTCAAACAACCAAACATATGGATAACTTTTTTTTAAACCATATCATACATGTACCACTTGGTACAAACAACCAAACACACCCTTGGTCACAAGATCCCTGGTCATTATTAGTGTTTTGTTTCACTAATAGGCTGAAAAATAGAACAGGCTGAAAGTATACAAAAGATATCCATGGTCACAAGATCCCTTGGTGACCCAGCGTCCGCCTAGATCGAAGATCGAAACCGATATGTGAGACAAAATCGAAAAAGCAAAAAGATATCGGCAAATCACATAAGCAGGAAGGGTCAATCCAACCTAAAAATTTTAAAAATAAAAATTCAAATATAAGGTAAAACAAGAACCAATCTTGTAACAAAACAACACATTATTCACAATCAATCTTGTGAAACTGCATGTTATGAAGCTAGCAAACAACAGTGTTGTCTCAAATGGAATTAAGCTTCTTTGCTTTAGCTTGAAAACTTGTGATCAATTTAGCAGAAAATAGAAGAATCATTAAATAAAGCACAAAAGAGTACAAGGATAGCAAGTTATAAGTACCAGCTTAACTAGAAACTTTTGATGAATTGACTGAAAAAGCAAAAAGTCCTAGGAAACCTTGTTATTACTGTCAACAAAAAGTAGCAATCTTGCATTCATATTCACTATGCCTTTGGTTTGTTTGGTTGTATATCGAGAACTTGGACGATGCTTCAATGAGGACATCGGGTTTCAGAGAAGTTTGTGACAGTTCAAGGAAAAGGTGAACACATTATTTCATCACCATTCTTCTCCTGTCACTAGGGTTCAACTGCAAGTACCCCAAACAACAAAGTCAAGATACAGAAATTAAAGGACTGTTCATGAGGTAGTTACACATGCAACAAACAATTCTGGCCATGTTTCTCTATTGACAGATCAGCATGTAAAACCTTGGTTGGGGTCTCAAAATGTTCTACTGAAGATCAACAAGTAAACATTGTGATAGGATGTCTTGGTTAAAGAATGAACAATATGGACATATCTATTCCATAGTTCCATGTCAGATAAGGGAGCAGGGGGCTGGCAGGCTGCAACCCAATTTAGTAGTCCAAGTTATTAATTTAACAGTTTGATTAGCTCCATGTTCGAGATAAAAGTTAACAACCAGTTAACATGTACTGAAATGCTTAGGCCACACATGAACTGTTCTATTTTCTTGCTGAAAAAAATGCACATACTCTCACAAAAAAAAAAGACTCTCCTCACGTACACAAAGCTGATGTGAGTGATGAAACAATACAAGCCTAGCCTCTATATACAAAACATCTGACGAAACTACTGTTATCTGAATAAGAGGGAACACATTGCTGAATTTGAAAATAAAAAAGAACACTTCTCAAGAATGCAAAGCAATGGGGAATACGCTGCTCATTTGAATAAAAAGGAACACAGATTTCACAATCAAATCTAATCAAAAGATGATCATTCCAACCCCCATCCCACCCCTAATTCATTCTGGAGTTCCGGACAACCAAAAGAACAATATGCAAATTCAGACATGGCATATTTTGAAATAATTTCTATATTTTGTATGAGTTAGCTTTACCAGCCATCTTGTCAATTATTGGTTCCATACAAGTTATAACAAAAGAAAATTTATGCTTCAAAAAGTTCTAGGTTCATTGGATTAGACCAAAAAAAAAGTTGAAAAGCTCAACCACGCTAAACTGTTAATTCTGCACATTCTAAGCTGCACAATATCCATTTAGGGTCATGGATAGACAAACAAAACTGTTAGGGCTCGTGCAATCACTTGTAAAAAATTATGCGCTCTAATCCATTTAGGTTTGTAATATACCTCTTTCAGCTCACAAAACAATATAGAATTTCTTAACCATACCAAAACCCCCACGAATCCATTTAGGGAATGCATCAAATCTCATATTTGTAAGAACTACAGAACCCCCACGAATCCATTTAGGGAATGCATCAAAACTCATATTTGTAAGAACTACAGAAAATTTAGGCTGCAAGTGAAACAAAGCTACTTTACTGCAAAATTAAAATACAAAACTTTTCCAATCTCGCGTCAATAGATAAAACACTTACTTTTTCTACTTCCCTTCTAGGCATTCAAGCCTACTTGATCTGGCTACATCAGTTTTAAAACTGAATAGCTTATTGAAGCATTTATGTGCTGAAGCCTAAAACTACTTTAATGCTAAACTTAACAATAATTTCCTAATTAAACTATTCAAAAACTAGTAGGTTTAAAAGTAATTTTAAAATGCAGTCAAAAAACTAGTAGGTGTTAGTTAACCAATATAAAACCAGTCAAATTGGAACAAAGAGCAATCTAAAAAAAAATCAAGAAACAAAACAATTCTTAGGGGAGCCATTAAGCATTAGGAATAATAACCTTGGCTGACAAAACATTAGAATTAGCAAACACACAAAACAATCAGGTAAGTTAACAAAATATTTTGGGGCGCTAGCAAAACAAACAATGAAAGCAATTCCACAAAACTATTATTCTATGAGCACTTAAACATAACAATTGGTGTTGAGTAGATGTAGTTACTACCACGATCTCATAGTTAATTAGCTTGTGCTAACAACCAAAACTATCTTCTTATAAGTGCTCCCTAGACTCTTCTTGCAAATACTGGTGGAATTAACAAATTCACAACATTGGATAGTAGAAAAAGTAATATGACCAAATATTTAGACTTCTAGATATTCTAGTTACACCAAAATACCCAGCTTAACCAAAATTAGAACTACTCCAATGCTGCAAAAGTGAATTTTAATCCTCCATAAGCAACCATAAAAGAGCAGAGTATGAGACAAGCATACATTTGAGCAGGAGGGAAAACATTGCATACACCAATTAAAGGGTAAACATTGCACGCACCAATTAAATGTTACTCTGCTATCTAGACATAGCTTTGAGAAAGATGCAAACTTCTCATATTTAACTCATACAAAAATACTACAGGATATATAAAGGCTTGTGACTGAAACCTAACAAAACAATCGTGATTTAGAATGAACTCGTATTACAATCTAAAAAGGGACAGAGAATTCAGAATCCAATATCAGATTTGATGCATTCCCTTCTCACAAATCAAGGGGATGGCTAAATCACTCTAGATCTAAATACCATGGGGACCCCGGAAATCAGAAGAAAAACTATCATAGCACATTGATTTGACTACAAAAAAATATCTCTGTTGAGATGAGCCTCGTGAACTAACGCCCTTGTAAAGAAAATCAGAGCTTAACCTAAGAAAAAATGCAGATATAGGACATTGGATTTTCTCATCTCTATCTCTATGTCGCTTCCACCAACTCACCAAGACAAATTGCCCAACGAAGAGCAAATATCCGGTCACCCACCATCCTTTCCCTCCCCCAAAATCGCTCATTTCTCTCGCCCACAAAATCCAAATGAAGAAACAGGGTATCTGCAGCACCAAAAAACAAAAACAAAAAACAAAAAGACAGCATCCTCAAGCTCGACTGTTGCTGGAAACAATGAATGGAGCGAGTAGGCGGCTGCAAGAAGAAGCTCGAGGGCCGCTCCGAATCAAGACCCCCCACACAACAAATCCATAAAGAGAGAGGAATGAGGACTAGGGACAACATCCTCATTCGTCTCTGCCGCTCCTCCGGCGCGATTTCAACGATGAGCCATTGGGCTTGGCCAAACGGATCCGGTGAAAAACCGTTAACACGCGGCGCGGGCCCAATTCATCAACTCAGTGAGACATCGATATCAATGTAGATCCAACGGCTGGAAATTTGGATGTTTTTGGCTGAGAAAACATCGGGGTGAAAGCTATCAAAACCCTAAGGACAAATATATAACCTACCTTCTTTGCAAAGGAGGGAGGGACCGAGAATGAACAATATTACTGTTCCCGTCAAAGGACAGTTGTGGTTTAAAATCTCTCTTACCTCTGGGATTTGAGAGTGACTGCAGTCTACAGCTGATCTTGCTTCACCGTTCCACTAAAAAATATTCCTTGCCTTGGTCTTTTTTTCTTCTTTAACAAGGACAAGACTCAAGAATTAACAGTACGTACGTACGTCGGTGAATAACTAATCAAAATGAAATGGAGGATATCAATTATTGCTTACTTAATTTACAGCACACACATAATTAACTAATTGCTCAGACATGTACGTATGCAATGCAACGAACGCTACTTGTACTTTCCAGTTGTTATTTTTTTTTTAATAATCATCAGAAGTATCTGTCGCAGGCGACCCCGACCGACTCGGGCAGCAGGTTGCCGTCGGCGCCAACGAGCAGGTTGCAGTTGACGTACATCCTCTGGCGGCCGGAGTGGAAGACGTTGACCCGGAAACGGATGGCTGTCCTGAGCTGCAGGCGCAGGGGGAGGCGGCCGGCGTGGAGGGCTGCGGAGAAGGAGGACCAGGAGGCGTCGGTGGTCCTGGGGCCGACGACGTCGAGGAGGCCGCTGATGAAGGCGGTGGTCATGTTGGGCTGGTACCAGGTGGAGGAGAAGGCCGGGCCGGACGCGACGAGCGCGTCGTAGAAGTGGACGGAGGCCTGCGTGGCGTCGTAGTAGATGCCAATGTGGCGGTTGGGGTTGCGGTCGGAGACGTTGAAGGCGACCTGGCCCCCGGGGACGCCGGAGATGGAGAAGGAGGCGAGGCTGAAGCGAGGGCGGTGCGGGCGGAGGCTGAGCCAGACGACGAAGAGGACGACGCCGGCGACCAGGAGGAGGACGAGGAGGACGGAGCAGAGGGTGTTGGCGAAGACGGCGACGCAGCTCTCCCTGGTGCGGTGGGCAATCCGTCGGGCGCGGCTGCTCCCTGCAGCTTGTTGCCAGCTTTGCTGCTGCTGCTGCTGCTGCTGCATTATATATATATATATATATTTGATTCCCCCCTTGTATATCCAACTAAATGCCTAGCTAGCTTTGGTACGCGATTGACATGCAGGCATGCATCTCTTGGTGCGTGGTGATCAGACACGAACGGATAGATTGATGGAAGAAGAAGAAGAAGAAGAAGAAGAATGGAAGAAGACTTGCGTGTGGGGTTTCATTAATTAGCTAGTTCCTGTTCCATGCAGATTAGTTAAAATAATGCTTCGACTCGACTCCGATCCTGTCCTGCGGCTGCGTGCAAGGTCACTACATTGAAGCAACATACAAGATGCCACGCTTCATAATATCCCCTAGCTTGCCGTCTGACCGCCACTTCGGATCCATCTCGCTGCAGCTTTTGATCTGCCCACAGCCTCGCCTGGGATTCGTGACTTTGCTCCCAACAGAAAAGGTTGCCCGTAGTTCCCATCCACACCCTTCGTCTATGAATCAACGCTACATGGCTTGGCTACTCACTGGACCTAAGGTGAAAACGGGACATATATTTTTTGTTCGATTAAGAGCCAGATCAGGTTGAGACAGGATTCAGGAAGGCCGTCAGATCCAAAACGAAATCCAGATAGATGAATTCGGATTTGCGGTAAGTAATATCCGGCAAATCCAGAACGAGATCCGAATATCGGAATTTTTTTTAATCAGATATCCGACAACTATCTTGGCTCAACCCATTCTAATCCCCTTCCTCTCGTCACGCCACGACCCACAGTAACAGACTATCGGGCCATTCCACCCGCAGTTTGCAGTCGAGTAGAGCGTAGCAGCTTCTGTGATTGGTAAATGCAACCGACGCCTTTCGATCAATCGAATTCGAACGCATGTCTGTTGTAGGACTAGGACCAGTACTCTGACTTGTTCTATTCTACGTTATACGGAGTAGTAATACTACCGTATATAAAGCCTAAAGCTTTCCCGGGCTCTCGTGGTGTCCACGTCGCCTTCGGCATGATGTGGACGCGCGTCCGAGCGCCGCGTCATGCGCGCAAACAGCACCCCGATCTGCTGTGCGTACGGCTCGCAAATCATTGAGCTATGCCGTTTGTTCGGCTTATATATTTTAGCGTTGTTATTCACCAAAAACGTTCGCGCAGCACGGCGGTGAGCTGCCTCTCCCTCACGCCTTCGGTCGCGGGTTTGATTCCCCGCCCACGCACATTCGCGGCATTTTTGTCCACGTGACGCGTGGCTCAGGCGCACGGGGCAAGCGTGGGCGCGACGCGATGTGTGGCCGTGGCGTGAGCCGCCCGTTTTTTTGCGAAGAAGCCCTTAGAAGTTTCAAAAATTATATCTGGGTCATTTTTTTGCGGGATGGGTCCTAAAAAATATGGAATTTTGTTTGTTTTTGCGGGAAAACCCTGCAACTTCGATTTCTTTGCAAAAAGGGGCCCAAAAAATTCCTAAGATTGCAGAATAGTCCGTTAAAATTCTTTAATACCCTGGAACTTCCATAATTTATTTTTAAGGGCCCTAAAAAATCCCAAATTTCGTTTTTACCCGTGCGGCCCCTCCCAAAATTCCATAAATACGTTCGAGACCCCTTTTTCCCCAAAGGACCCCCTAAAAAATTCTGTAACTTTTTTTTAGATTAATCACACGCTTTTCACTCGCTGGCCGGACATGTATACCCGTTTTCTTGGCTGGCTTAGCCCTGCAAACTTCTATGATTTTTTTCCTAGATTCGTCTTTTTTGGGCACACGACCCGATTCCTCAGAAATACCATTTTAATAAGTTTTTTTAAGTGGGAAACCCTTAGATTCCCGAAGGTTTTACTTGTTTATCGCGAGCTAATTTTCTCGTTTTAGCGTGTCTCTCATCGTCACGCACCATCTTTTCATATCATCATACATCTGTGCGCTCATCGTCACGCACCATCTTTTCATATCATCATACATCTGTGCGGCGCGATGTACCGCCACGCTGACGCATCTAGTACTCCAATAAACCAATAGGACTAGTACGTTTAAGATTGAAGGGTACACTCACTAATCCAACACGTTTATTGATGACAAATGGAAGCTTACGGTTGATGTTATATTGTAATGTATGGTCAGTAGTCAGTGCTTAGTACTTGTGTGGTAACTATCCAACTGGTATGGTGATTAATACTTAATTACTTATACCAATGTATGGACACTCATGTTATGTTATAGTCAGTACTTATTCTATTATTGTGAACCATGGTTTGGTTGATAGATAATTAACTTGCTATTATGGTTATGTAGTCATGTAGTTTGATTCAACATATATATATATATTTTCATTATCTGTATATTTTTATCTATTTCTGATCAGAATTCATCACGTATCTGTCACGTGTCCATATCCCAAATAACTCGAATTCGTATCTGTATCCGATTTACCCGTAACTGGCTCCAAATTCAGAACAAAAAATACGGATCAAAATACAAAAAAAAAACAATATCCATCCGTATTCAACCCATTCTCACCCCTAACCCGACCCATATGCATGACTCGATTATAGTAACACATGTTTGTTTCCCGGTGTAACCAGTTCAGATGGTCACCGGTTGTATTCTGAAGGCTCCTTGCAGCTTCATATCACTACACTACACTGGAAAAGGTCATCAGTGGCGGTTCATAACTGACATCAGTGGTGGTTATTGAACCGCCACAGATATAGTGCCACTGATAATCGAGGATTATCAGTGGCTGTTTTCTAATCGCCACAGATAAGTGTTATCTGTGACGGTTCTACACACTAACCGCCACAGATAACAATACTATCTGTGGCGGTTATATCCACCAACCGCCACAGATAACTACACTATCTGTGACGGTTCTTTCCTACAACCGCCACAGATAACTATATTATCTGTGGCGGTTCTATACACCAACCGCCATAGATAACTATATTATCTGTGGCGGTTCTATCCACCAACCGCCACAGATAGTACCGATCAGAAAAAATAAAAATCGCATTTTGGGCTAGCCTCGGTCTTGCTAGCCATGCCCTCAAACATATAATACATCAATCACAGATTTTGCATATACACGATTACAATGTACAACAATCACAGATTTCGCATATACACAACTACAATATAATACATCAATCACAATTGCAATTTTGCATATACACAATTATAATGTACAACAATCACAGATTTTGCATATACACAACTACAATATAATACATCAATCACAATTACATATAATACATCAATCACAATTACAATCACAGATTTTGCATATACACAATTACAATGTACAATTAAAGTGTCTCATGCATGAGGCGCTCGATCATGGTGATGGTGTAGGGCATGCCTCCACTGGACTGCTCCCTTCTCCAGTTCAGTATCTTTGCATCAATATTTCTCAGAGTATGTAAATGAAGTCATTATATATCATATTATGGAAAGCTAAATAGATCACTTTAGTTGTATCACAAATCTAGCCGATCCATTGCCGTCTTATTCCACGTGAATGCCGTGGCATCCTCCAGATGTTGTACATGCATTAGCTAGTTTATACTCCCTCTATTTTTGAATATGTAACATTCTATTTTTCAATTTTTATTCCTAAATACATATCATTCTACAATTTTGATCCTACTTTTTACTATTTCTCCTTCTATAATCTCCATTTAGCTATTTTTAATGGCATTTACTATCATACATTAGAGTAAAACACACCATCTAAAAATATAAGGACCATGTAATCAAATCTCTTATGAATGGACGGTAAAGATGCAAAAGGAAACTTCGGCAACTAAATCAAGCAATCAAATGAACCTGCTGTAATGGTGCAGTTTTGGGGCTGAGCTCTTTCCGTATTCATCCATCACCCATGTCTATAAAAAGCTCTACTAGCCATCATGAAAGGGCACGGAGAAAAGCAATAGAGGGAGAGCTCCTCGTCTAGAGCGCACGCACACACACACACCACCCATCAACACACACACACGCACGGGAGAAGGGCAACAACACAAGCGCAGATCAATCACAACTTCTTAAATGAAATGACAGAAATTAGAAAATGTGCAAGTCATGCCATCCAATACTAAACTTGACATTCAATGAAACATCAATTTACACCACCGTAAGAAAAAAAATTAACTAGTTTTGTGAACTATAAGCCTACGAGTCTTCACTGTTGGTAGGGGCCTCAGGAGGTGGCAGATGAGTATGGAAGACTTCATCGTTATTATCTGGGTCATGAAACTCGCCGTTCTTGTTGAGTACTTCCTTCATGATGAAGTAGGCGAGCTGTCCCTGAATGCCTTGGATTTCATTTGGAACCAGTCCTCCCATAGGCAACTTCAAACGCTATAGATAGAAAAAGTTTATCTTAAGAGCTTATATAGAGAATGAGATGTGCAAATCAATGTGTGATGTTAGCGTGACAAACCTCTACGTCATTGTTTACTATTGTAGAGCCTAAGATTTCGCGCATGTATTGGCAATACGAAGTACCCACATAAATTTGTTCTGGCGGTTGCTTGTGGTAATCGCAAAAATTGAATAAACTTATACGACATTGAAGGAGTTATTGACTACGAGGTGCGATATAGGAAAATTGTTTTTGTGCGTACTGGAAATTTAGTACGGATTGTCAGTGATTTATGGAAAGGACGGTGTCTCGAGCACTTTTACAATATGCTTTGAAGGCCCTATTCACTAAACTTGTCATATCTTTGTAGTCTTTTGGATCTTTGTCCCATGGGTCCAAGATCAAGATCTTGCTTTTATCCGGAGTAATTACTACGAGAATCCGTGGAAACTACATACACATGTATGATGTCGTAGTCATTAGTCCTAACTCGAGCAAAGAACGAGATCAACAAGTAGTTGAACTAGCTAGTGAGCCACTTACTTGAAATTGTATGGTAAAAGTATGAACTCCTTGTCTTGGAGTTTGATGAGAGCGTTATATACGTAGTCCTCGACCTCCTTTGGTACTGCTTTTGATTTCCGGTGGCAAACCGTTCCGGATCGAGGAACGCCATCGCCCTTTGGTTCTTTTAGTTCGATCAACTCGTATCTACATAACAAATGATTTAGACATCACATTTATCGGTATTACATGAATGTAGACAATGATTTTTATATTGGACACTTACGGTGACCAAAGATCTCATAAGAGACACGTCGAGGGCATCTTGATAGTACATGTTGTGCAACTCATTGAATTCTATCATGAAGCACCAATCCCTCATGGTGGAAATGTTCCTCTCTGAAAATGGCGGTGATCACCTTGGGAGTACATGTTGGTTTGATCGCTCCATATACCATTCATGTAATCGCCTTTAGTCTGCCATTGTTAGACTATCAAGCTTTGAAGGGGTGACAAACGGCTTCCCAATTCGTATTTGATCTTTCTTGACTTGTCCTTTGGAGACCGCTTTACCCTTACTTTTCTCGCACACAACATCATACTGCTCGCTTCACCGACCTACCGATATGGCTTGTCTATTCGCCATGCCTTGAGAGGATGGTTTTAAGTCGGTCAACGAAGTTGTCGCACTAACTTTTGTCTGTTGATGTGTTGGTGACGATCGTGCGAGGTTTATCAGAGGACAGTGGCGGTGTTCATTGCAGAGAGGCGCGCAGTTCACCGCAGGAGAGGTGGCGAGGTCACCTCGGGAGGGTGGCGTGTTCACCTCAGGAGGAACAGGCACTTCATGATGGTCCAAGTTGATGTCACGTTTGCGCCACTGGATGAATGAGTGGACGACACTTCCTAGAGTTGTAACCTCGTCGTTCGGGGGTATTTCTAGCCCGAGGTTGGCAAACTCGGGATTAACCGTGTCCACCTGGACCTTTGCATATCCCGGCGCTATCGCAGAGTTGTACAATACACCTCCTTCTTGGCATGGGTACGCTATGCCCGTATCTGAATGAATATGTTCATGACGGGCAAAGTGAGCCGCACGGTGTGGGGTCATGTATGTCGTCCACGTGATAATGACCCATGTCCCGTTCTACAAGTGGGCGGATGCGCAAGCTCGCTGCGACGATTCGGAGGGCTGGTCGTAATAATGTTCTCGCCATGATCGCTCATGGCTTGTTGTACTTGTCGTTGTACTTGTTGTTCTATTGTGCCTTGTAATTCTCAAGCATCTTTTCCTTCATCATTTCTATTTGCAAACGCTTCTCTAGCTCTCTTCGACTCTTGTAAGTGTGAAGGTGCTCGGGAATCTGTCTTCCACGAAACCTTAACCACGACACCTCGTGTCCGCTCGGGATGCTCCTTGTTTCCCAGGCACGTGTTGTTCGTCGCTCTCCCTAAGCGGTTGGAATGTTCCTTGGGAAGACTCGACGTCTGACTCCCGGACCCTTTGCGACATTGCTTCGTCATCGCTATTTACGAAGGATAAGCCCCACCAGACGTGACACTTGCCCTCGCTAGCACGTAGTGCTTGACTCGGCCCGTAGTCCGCCAATTGACTTGTACGGTCGATCGTAATGATTACGCTTCCGCCTCTCCCATTGAGGATTTTACAGCGTACCCACCCATACCAAGTCCGTGTGGATGGATGTTCCTTCTTCCGATGTTTATGTGATCCTCATTGGACTTCTTTGTCGCTTCACTTTGCTTCATCGACACGAAATCATCCCAATATGGTTCTAAGTTTGGGTAGTCCCGATGGCCGATCGGTTTTCTTCACATAAGTAGTATTCACCGCCTTGAAGTTCCTCCATGCCGCATCCATGGTCATCAACGCATCCCGACGCACGCGGTGTTCATCTTCTTCGGGGAATTCGAAGGTTTGTTTGAGCTCCGTCCATAGATCCGTTTTGATGGTCTCGGGCACTTTGTGCCAATCCAAAAAGGTGATTGGCACTATCTCCCTTGCGATATACCCACAGGTTGTTCTGTACTTTGCTACGAACTTTGGCGGTGCAATAAGGGCCCCAGCTTCTGAGACCTCCAAGATGGTATACCGGCCTTCGGGCTTCTTATTTCTTCCTCGGCCACGAGGTCTTGTCACGGGTATGTCAGCATCGGCGGCAACAGCGGTGGTTGGGTGGAGGTTGAGGAACCTGCTAGGGCTAGGGCTCGGGCTCAGGGTGGATTGCTCCTCCATATCAGCCTTGGATGTGCGAACTGAAAGAAGTAAAGTATGGAACCATTAGAATTTGGCGGTCATTTGGGTTAAGTGCGGAAGTTTAACTCTGAAAACTGAAAGAGGTAAAGTATGGAAATCTGTTTTTTCATTTCATATTTCTGTAAATTCTTACATGCCATGTTTAGATACGCTGGGATGTGCGAACTATGTTGGTGGAAAAGTTGTGCACATGCACCTTTACGACGATGTTCTTCCTAGATAACGTTGGAAAAAAGCCTAGCACTGACCTTTTTCTATCTAACACAAGAATTTTCCCTTATACTGATAGCCAATTAGTATTTGTAAGTATGCAAAACCGTAATATATATGATGATCCTCCCTCCAGTCACAAATATATAATGATGATACTCCCTCCAATCACAAATATATAATGATACCAATTGATGATTGCTTTATTTGATGGGTACAAATAATTAAGTACTTGTGTTTGCCAGATCTGGATGGATGGATGCTTAACTTAATTTGGATTTCATAGCATTTTGTGTGTTTGTGTGTTGTGTTTGAGGTAATGAACTAAGAGAGAGAATAAAGATGGCTAACAAAAAGAGCCTCTACTAATAGCCAATTAGTATTGGTAAGTATGCAAAACCGTAAGCAAGTAATCCAGAATATAAATTACCACTTAACCAAAGTAGATTTATTCCTAAGCAGCACTAAGTCAAATTTGTTGCTAAGTATGCGAAATAGTAAGCAATTTATTCTTAAGCAACACAAAGTCAAATGTAGCACAAGCAACAAAGATAATCGCACAACTATCACACTACTATTTCTAATTTGATACTTGTTTATTGATGATTATGCGGATGAATATGATATGGTTTTCCAAGATTTTAATGGTCTAAAGAAGACACTAGTCAACATAAGCAAATTTAGGACCTTGATTATATTAAATTACACATCTGGATGTTTAACTACAACGAACCTGATGTTAAAAGGAAATCAAGGTAGTCAACTTAAAAGTCAGATGGAATTAATATCAAGGCAGTCAACTTAAAAGTAAATAGTGGCAATGAAAATGTTTTAACCTTGGAGCAATAAGCCAACAATCAGATTCCTAATCTCTCGCTACTAACACAAGCAGTGTTCTCACTACTCTTATAAATTTTCGTAATATTAAGCTTATCAAGAAAATGCATATGTATAATTACAACAAAAGATTAGAAAGTTGAGTAAACAATTACAGTTATACTTTCTGAATGAATGGATTTTGCTCATGTGCATACATGAGAAAATTAAAGACTGCACTGAATGCAGCAATACACAACATTTCCCTTTTCTTTCTAGCTAACCTATTTAAAAATAGCTAACCTATTTAAAAATTAAAGAATGCACTGAATGCAGCAATACACAAATATTTATTGCAGTGGAACAATAATTCAGATCAAGATAAGCATATAAGTCTCATAGTTAGCAGGACCTTGTAAAGTGCAATTCAAGTATCAGATCCATTTCATTGCCTCTCGAAAATAACAAGTAATGCAGTCAGTAGTTGTAACACCTAAAGGCAGCCTATAGGAATATTGCTATGAATATTGCCATTTCAGAGCCCTCTTTGTTTGGAACCTTGTATAGAACCTTACTATGTGCTCTGCTTTTGTAGTAAGCTGGGGCCTTTAATTTAATTCTATACAAAAATGGCAAAAGCAAAAGAATCATTCATGCACTCACTCGGCTGTCATGAATCATATGTCCGTAGTTCTATACAAAAATGGCAAAAGCAAAAGAAGTTAAACCGAGATTGACCACATTTTGTTGGCCCGCCACAAGCCTACAATAGCTATTGCAAGATGAGCACTAGCAAAACCCAATCAACATGGCCAAATATTGGCCAACATCTATAAGTTACTGCTACAAACCAAACAAGCGCGGGGTCGGGCGTGGCGGCGCCCCGGCGGCGTCGGGCGGCGTCCGGGCGGAGTAGGGGGCGTCGGGGTGGCGTCCGGGTGGAGTAGGGAACGGCGTCGCGGCGGCGCGTCGCGGCGTCGGGCTCGGTGAGAAGAGTGAAGCGGCGGAGTCTAAGGGTTTAGGCAGCGGTGCGGCGACATTTCATATGTGGGTTATCTGTGGCGGTTCTTAACAAGAACCGCCATTGATACTATCTGTGGCGGTTCTTTATACGAACCGCCACTGATACATTAATCTGTGGCGGTTCTTAATAAGAACCGCCACTGATACATATATTATCTGTGACGGTTCTTTATACGAACTGCCACTGATAAATGTATCTGTGGCAGTTCTTCACAAGAACCGCCACTGAAACATATATTATCTATGACGGTTCTTTGTACTAACCGCCACTGATAAGTATATCAGTGGCGGTTCTTTTGAAGAACCGCCACTGATAAAATTATCCTAACATAATTCTAATACAGTAATATACCCTACATAATCCTAATATATTAATAACCTTATATAATCCTAATAAATTTTATATACCCTATGTAATCCTGCTAAATATTACATACCCTATATAATCCTAATATAGTAATGACCCTACATAATCCTAATGTATTAATGACCTTATATAATCCTAATAAATATTATATACCCTATATAGTACTAATATATTAATAACCCTATATAATCCTAATATAGTAATATACCCTATATAATACTAATATATTAATGACCCTATATAATCCTAATATATTAATGACCCTATAATCCTAATACAGTAATGACAATATATAATTCGAATATAGTACTATACCCTATGTAATCCAAATATATTAATGACCCACATTTCCATTACTCCACACAAATGCATAACACCATATTTCCATTACTCCATACAAATGCATATTGTTTACATCACATTGCCATTACTCGTATATAGCTAATTATTTTCTTTCACAATTTGCCCTTCTTCATGATCGTCGCGATGATAGGTAGCTTCTCGAGTGGTTTCTTCCTCGAGCCCGATGTTGCCATCTACGAAAGGAGGCAACTCGTCAAACCGGTTGTACTCATCCTCATCCACGACATTCTCAACTCCGACGATCCTTCTTTTCCTCAAGAACTACATGCCGCTTCTTATCTGCCGGTCGATTACATAGAAGACTTGTGCTACTTGCTTCGCAAGTACGAATGGTTAAATCTCTCAGATCCGACATGTTCGATGTACAAAGTAGTGAAGTCGTACTTGTCCACCTTGACACCCTTTGGGAGTTGTACCCAACG
Source organism: Otatea glauca (assembly GCA_036346275.1). NCBI lineage: Eukaryota > Viridiplantae > Streptophyta > Magnoliopsida > Poales > Poaceae > Otatea > Otatea glauca. The sequence continues at coordinate 93,117,914 of CM070715.1, forward strand.
ACACCGAAACATCGGGATCTTAAAAATACAATAGTCGAGCTCCCAAATCTCTTCTATGAACCCATAGAAGCTAGTCTTCTCATTGCTGTGTTGTCATAGGCATCTATGCGACACCACTATTTTGGTAAGTGCTTTTGCTATCCCGAGATCTCGTAAAAGGTATATCCATTTATGTCGATCCTTGCCATGTCAAGATTGTACTTGATGGCCCTTTGCCAACCACCTCAACATAACACTCGTTTCTTTCCAGTCATATGCTCTTTGAACCAATGATTGAACAAACGGTTATGCTCTTTTGTTACCCAAGCCTCGATCGTCCACGATTTTCCTCTCGTAGCTTATCCTTGTGCATGTCCATATACGAGGACACCTCAACCGATCGTTGCAAGGCGTGAAATGAGCTTTTTGAACAATCCATGATCGTAAGAATTTGTTGATTTCCTTCCAATCGCCCTTTCCCAGCTAGCCTACCCTCATGGCGAGATACAGGCACTCCTACCGGTTCCACCCCCTCCATGTAATCCACGCAAAACTCGATAACCTCCTCAGTTGCATAACCTTCCACAATGCAGCCCTCCGGCCAAGATCGATTGCGTACATACTTCTTCAGGATAACCATGTACCTTTCGAACGGGTACATCTGATGCAGGAATACGGGGCCACATACATTTATCTCATTCACAAGGTGAACAATGAGATGAACCATTATATCAAAAATGATGGAGGGAAATACATCTCTAGCTGGCATAGTGTCTTCACCACATCATTCTGCAGTTCAGAAAGTCCTATGGGATCGATGACCTTCTGTGAAATCGTGTTGAAGAAGAAACACAACCTCATGATTGCCTCTCGGACCTTTTCAGGCAAAATACCTCTAATTGCAATAGGAAGCATTTGTGTCATCATCACATGACAATCATGAGACTTCATGCCAGTTAACTTCAAATCTTTCATCGACACTAGTTTCTTGATGCTTGCGGAGTAACCGGATGGAACTTTCACACCATGTAAGCATTTGCAGAGGTCTGTTCTCTCTTTCTTGGATAGAGTGTAGCAAGCTGGGGGAAGGTAAAGTCGGCTTTTCCCGTTGTCTCGAGGATGTAGCTCAGCTCTGATTTTCATATCTTCCAGGTCCCTTCGTGCCTTTAGTCCGTCCTTAGTTTTGCTAGAAATATTCAACAAAGTACCAATCAAGCTGTCACATACATTTTTCTCTACATGCATGACGTCTATGCAAAGGTCGAACTTCTAAGTCCTTCCAATAGGGCAAGTTCCAAAATATCGATCTCTTCTTCCACGTGATCTTCTCGAGACGAGACCTCGATTTATTATTACTCTCTCCTTTCCAAGTACAACATTAATATCCTTAACCATATCATATACCTCTTCCTCACGAGGAGGCCTTGGAGCTATACCATCCTCTTTTGTCCCGTCAATTGTTTCTTCATATTGCGGTAGGGGTGATTCTCGAAGGAACTGCGGTGATGCATGTACAGTTTTCCTCGAGTTATTGAGTCACACACTTGCGGTTTCATCCATGCAATGGGGCATGCTTTGGCCCCTTTACAATCTGACCGGATAGGTTACCAAGGCGGAAATCATTGATGGTGCAAAACAACAATGCGCGTTGGGTGAAGTACTCTCGCTTGTACTCATCCCATACCTGTACACCTTCATTCCACAGTATCACAAGATCTTCCACCAATGGTTGTAGGTATACATCAATATCATTGTCAGGTTGTCTCGGCCCTTGGATAAGCAGCGACATCATAATGTACTTTCGTTTCATACACAACCAAGGAGGAAGGTTATAGATACAGAGAGTCACGGGCCAAATGCTATGAATACTACTCATGTTACCGAAAGGATTCATTCCATCCGTACTCAACTCAAACCTTACATTCCTCGGTTCATTCCTGAAGTCCATCCTAAAGAGCCTATCGATGGTTCTCCACTGGGCAGAATCAGCAGGGTGTCTTAGCTTTCCATCCTTTTTACGCTCTTCTGAGTGCCATCGCATCAGTTGGGCATGCTTTTTGTTTCCAAATAAACGCTTCAACCGAGGTATTACCGGTAAATACCACACCACTTTAGCGGGAGCTCCTTTCTTCACCACGGTGCCCTCGCTGTCATGGCCTTTACGCTTGTATCGCGATGATTTGCACACGGACATACATGCATGTCAGTATACTCTTTGCGATAGAGTATACAATCGCTTGGACATGCATGTATTCTTTCTACTTCCAATCCCAATGGACATACAACCTTCTTAGCTAAATAAGTGGTTATCGGCAATACGTTTCCATCTGGAAGCATGTCCGCTAAGAGATGTAATAGCGCCGTGAAACTTTTATCGGACCAACCATTGCTTGCCTTCAATTTTAGAAGTGAAAGCACGGTGTGCAACTTTGTGTATTCCTCCTTGCAACCGGGAACAAAGGTGTGTCCGAGTCGTCCAACAAACCCTTGAATTGATTAAACTCTCTCGACTAGTGTAGTTCCCTTCGCATCGCGCAACATCGAGCAAGATTATTATCGTCATCAATGTCCAACCTATCCTCATCGGATCCATAAGCGATGTCACCGCCATAATGCCTTCTCCATCATCCAATACGTTATCACCTTCATGTATGTTTTCCTCTTCACCGTGACTTGCCCAACGGTATAGCCAACTACAAAACCTCTTGAATCAAGTGCAAGTGGATGTGCTCTTTGTCGAAAACATTTTCTCATTCTTGCAATCAATGCATGGACAATGTATGTACTCCGTCTTCTTGTGCAACTTGTTCTCTCAATGCTCTTAGAAAAGCAGATACCCCATCGATGTAATCTCGGCTGTAACGGTTCGCATTGTACATCCATCTCCGGTCCATCTAAAATTAATTAACATATAAAAATTGATTAAAAACTAATCTAATTACTTATCATCTAAATGAGCTAGATAATAAATTCATCATCTAAAAAAGATGAACATCCACCTACCAAATTAGCTAAAATTTCATGTATATTAATATCCAATAATCTTAATTAAATAAATTTAATATATGTCCATGGTGGAACCAAATTAATAGTAATTAAAAACTAATCAATACTTTTCTGTAAAGAAGCTAGATAATAAATTCATCATCTAAAAATGATGAGCACCCACCTACCAAATTAACTAAAATTTCATTTATATTAATACCCAATAATCTTAATTAAATAAATTTATTATATGCAAGATGTATATGTCCGTACACTAATGGAACCAAATTAATAGTAATTAAAAAACTAATCTAATTACTTATCATCTAAAGGAGCTAGATAATAAATTCATATATATGCAAGATGTATATGTCCGTACACCAATAGAACCCAATCAATAGTAATTAGAAAACCAATCTAATTACTTATCATCTAAAGGAGCTAGATAATAAATTCATCATGTATCAAATTAACTTAAAATGCAATTAATATTAAATATATGCTTAATCATAATTCATCATCTATAAAAGGAACACAACATCATCTAATGAACCTAGCTAGGAAATAAATTCATCAACTACAAAATGGTAGCTAAATAAAAATAAACAAAATCTAAACTTTTCATCTCATCTACATATAAACCCTAATTAAACTTGGTTTAAAAATTAAATTGCAACAAGATTAACACAAATCAAGAGAGGAGAAAAATAACTCACCAAGGAACAACTAGAGGAAGTACAAGCACAAGAATTGAGAAAACGAAATCAAATTTAGAAGTTTTCGTTTGTCTCGGGAGGAAGAAGACCAAGGTCTTTGCATCGACCACCTATTTATAGGCAATATTATCGATGGCGGTTTTTAACTAGAACCGCCATCGGTAACATTATCTCGTGGCGGTTCTATCCTCGAACCGCCATCGATAATCATTATCGATGGCGGTTCGAGGATAGAACCGCCACTGATATTCTTCCCGCCATTTTTGAAATAGAACCGCCACTGATAATTATCTTTGTGGCGGTTCGAAAAAAACCGCCACAAATAGACCGTCACCAATTGCAGGTTTTGGCGTAGTGCTAGCTTGTCCATGTTTTTATGGCACTGCTAGTACTATGGCAACGGTGGCTTTAATGGCACAAGATTTTTGTGTAGTTTTCGGATGATACTGGGGTATACTTATCTGGTACATATAGTACTAGTTTTTTTAGTATCTGGGAACCAGTTATACTTATCTTAATGTTTTCTCTCTTTCAATAAGCATGTCTAAAATCTGAAAAGACACTTCGCTCATTCCTACACTACTATAAAAGGACTTATATTAGACTCCTCATCCCTGACGGTTTTTTACGTAAACCGTCTGTGACGTGTTTCGGGCACATCGCAGATGGTTTGTGGATGAAACTGTCTGCGATTTCGGATTATCACAGACAGTTTCATCCACAAACCTCCTGTGAAGTTCTTGCTGTCATCACAGACGGTTTATGGATGAAACCGTTTGTGATAATGGTGATCATCACAGACGATTTTAGCCACAAACCGTCTGTGATGAAAACAAGAACTTCTCAGATGGTTTGTAAATGAAACCGTCTGTGATGATCACCATATCATAAACGTTTTTATCCACAAACCGTCTGTGAATCGCTCAGAGGAAACATTAATTCAAACATCATATAATTATGAGCATAAGCATCGGTATACAAAAGTTTCCCACCAAAAACCTACTGGGAAATACTACTTAGTCGATCTAGTGATCGTTGTTGTCGCCAGTGTCGTCGGAGTCAGTCGGAGTTGTCGCTACGACCGTCGGAGTCCTCGCTCTAACCGGCTCTGTCTGGGTCATCCTCCAGCTCCTAGCCGTCTCGATAGCCCTCCGACGAGTCGTAGCTATCGTCATCGTCGGAGGAGGAGGAGGATGTTGGCAGCGGACGCTTTTGGCCGACGCCGACGCTTGAGGCGGAGGGAGCAGAAGTGCCCGCTTGCCGCGGAGGGAGCGGACGATTCGTTGATATGGCGCCGGCGTGGCGCCGCAGCCATTCCCGCAAGGGTCTCAAAGGCTGGGACGGTGGCAGTGGCGGAGGGTTAGTCGGCGGTACTGGAGGTGTAGGCGGTGGCGGTGGAAGAGCTATCGTCGGAGGCCGGGCGGCGGAGCCGACAGAGGAGGTGCTATCTTTTTTGTTGCTCATGGCGGCGGCGGAGGCAATTGCAGTGTGGGAGTGGAATGCTATCGATCGATGCAGTATATATCATCGCCGAAGTGCAATTAACGATCTGCATTGGGGAAACGAAACGCTTGGAACATAGTCTTCGAAGTGGAATTTCAACAGATGGTTTAATTCTTCAGAACACGAAGTGATCAACTCGAAACACTGCGCGCGCCTATCTTGGGAATACAAAAGCATTGGGAATATCATAGACGGTTGGTGGATAAAACTATCTGTGATGACGTAATCGCAGACGGTTTTATCCAAAAACCGTCTGTGATGTAAAATCCATCACAAATGGTTTTATCCAAAAACCGTCTGTGATATAAAATCCATCACAGACGGTTTTATCCACAAACAGTATGAGATTTTACCATCAGAGACGATTTGTGGATAAAACCGTCTGTGATGAGGGAAATAACACAGACGGTTTTATCTACAAACCTTCTGTGATGATCTACCTTCATTAACACGAACAGAGAGCCTCGACCTCGATCCTCTGAATATTTAGTGTTTCGTAGATATTTTTGTGGTAGCCGTAATTGAGAGGCGATCTGGTGAAAGAGACACTAGATTTGGGGATGTAATTGTAGATCCTTGCTCTCTAGGTCATCTAAGATTAGTAATTGCTTCAAAATAGTATTTGTTCTACCTTGGTAAAAGATGGAAATGACGCTGGGTTCTACACGTAGGTGTAGATCCATTTGTTCTGTGTTATGTAAAGTAGTAAATACTTGAAATTTGCAATATATGTAAGATCTACCATGGTAAAGAGGGAAATGAAGCTGGTTAATTACTGGATCTAGCTTGGTTGTAGAGTTATATATCCATTCGTTATTTTTGGATGTTAGGAGCTATATAAGTTAATCGGGAAGTTGAAATGTAGCCTACATGTAGCATATGTGCGCATGTGCACTCCTAGCATACTTAATTCATCCTTTAACACCTATTGTTACATATGTAGCGTAGATGGACCGAAGCTGGATGTACACTGAGAGCCGTGCGAGCACCGAGTACATTAATGGTGTCTCTGCTTTTAGAAGAGCTGCAGAGGAAGATATATTGAACAAGGAGGTGGAATCTATGCCTTGTCCATGCATTGACAGCAAGAATCTTAGGATGTTTCCAAACTCAGCGCAGATCGAAGCACATTTGATTCTACGAGGTTTCAAAAGGGGGTATACCTGTTGGACCAATCACGATGAAGAGCAAAGTACTACCATCATCGATGAAGACAATGATACTCTGGATATCGTCAACGATGTTAACGATACTCCAAATGAAATAGATTGTGCTTTCGATGAGGATAGGTTCCATGATGACAATCTCGATCAAATGCTACGGGATGCTGAAGGGAGCCGTGAAGAGAGGGAGTACGTAAAATTCCGAGGCTTGATGGACGACTTGGAGAAACCTTTGTTCCCAGGTTGCAAGTCCAAATACACAAGGTTGTCATCTATGCTGGAACTGTTGAAATTAAAGGCAAGCAACGGTTGGTCCAACAAGAGTTTCACGACGCTGTTAGGTCTGTTAGCGGATATGCTTTCGGAGGGAAACAAGTTGCCGACAACCACCTACAAAGCCAAAAAGGTTCTCTGTCCCTTGGGAATGGAAGTAGAAAGAATACATGCCTGTCTGAATTACTGTATCCTCTACCGTAAAGAGTACGCAAGCTTGCATGTATGTCCGGTCTGCAACGCATCCCGGTACAAGCGTAAAGATAGATCGGATGATGATGATGAGTGCATGGAGTTGAACAAAGGACCTTCTGCTAAGGTGGTGTGGTATCTACCTATAATTCCCTATTTGAAGCGTTTGTTCGCGAACCTAAAAGAGGCAAAATTGCTTCGATGGCAGTCGGATGAGCGTAAGAATGATGGAATGATTAGGCAACCTGCTGATTCCACATAGTGGAGAAACATCGATAGGAGGTTTGAAGAATTCACAGCACATCCGAGGAACATCAGGTTCGGATTGAGCACGGATGGAATGAATCCTTTCGGCAACATGAGCAGCCGTCATAGCACTTGGCCAGTGAATCTTTGTGTGTACAACCTTCCTCCTTGGTTGTGTATGAAGTGAAAGTATATATTGATGTCTATACTCATCTAAGACCCGAAGCAACCTGAAAATGATATTGATGTGTACCTAGCACCATTGGTGGAAGATCTGAACAAGTTGTGGGCTCCTAGGGTGCAGGTATGGAATGCTCACAAACAAGAATACTTCACTTTGTGCTGCATGTTGTTCTGCATCATAAATGATTATCCTGCCCTTGCTAACCTATCGGGGCAGAGTACAAAAGGAGCCAAAGCATGTACTCACTGCATGGATGATACTGAGAGTGTGTGGCTGAATCACTCGCGCAAAACCGTGTACGTGCGTCACCGTAGGTTCCTTCGGAGGAATCACCCATACTGCAAGATGAAGAAATAATTCGACGGTATGACCGAAGATGGTTTAGCTCCAACGTCTTTAAGAGGGACATACATTCATGATATGGTTAAGAACTTGGATGTTGTGCTTGGAAAGGGACGTAAATCGAGGACCCATGATAAGAGCATGTGGAAGAAGCGATCAATATTTTAGGACCTACCTTATTGGGAGCACCTAGAAGTTCGGCACTGCATCGACGTGATGCACGTAGAGAAGAATGTCTGCGATAGCTTGATTAGTCTCTTACTGAATATTAAGGGCAAAACAAAGGACGGTATGAACGCACGGCTCGACTTGGTCGATATGGGCATCAGACCTGAGTTAGCACCGAAGGAGACCGATAAAGGGCGAACATACTGTGAACCTACTTGTTACACTCTGTCCAGGCCGAGAGAACCGAACTGTGCCAGTGCTTGCATGGTGTGAAAGTTCCGTCCAGTTACTCGTCCAACTTGAAGAGACTTGTTTCGATACAAGATTTAAGTTTAACTGGCATGAAGTCCCTTGATTGCCATGTGCTTATGACACAGATACTCCCTGTGGTAATTAGAAGTATTTTACTGATCAAAGTTCGGGAGACAATTACAAGGCTGTGTTATTTCTTAAACACAATTGCTCAGAAGGTCATCGATCTCGAAGGACTAGATGCTCTGCAGGCCGAGGTGGTAATGACTCTATGTAATCTTGAGATGTATTTCCCTCCGTCGTTTTTGATACATGGTCCATCTCATTGTTCACCTTGTGAGGGAGATGAAGATGTGAGGGCCTGTGTTCCTACATAGCATGTACCCGTTCGAGAGGTACATGGGAGTTCTCAAGTCGTACGTACGTAATCGATCTCGATCGGATGGTAGAATTATTGAAGGTTATGCAACCGAAGAGGTCGTCGAATTCTGCGTGGACTACATGGCTCAGGTCGAACCGATAGGTGTGCCATGATCCCGCCATGAGGAGAGGCTCAAGGGCATCGGGACCATAGGAAGGAAAGCAATCACGCCTGATCCAGTTGCGTGCGCTCAAGCCCATTTCACAGTTTTGCAACACATGGCGGTTGTGGCCTCATATATCGACGAGCACAAGAACTGGCTACGGCAAGAGAATCCGACGAGGCCAAAGTACTGGATCATCAGACAGCATAACCTTCAGTTCAACAGATGGTTCAAGGAGCAACAACCCATCACTGAAAGCTCATTAGGTGATACGTTGACATTGTTGGCAAAAGGGCCAGCATTTACGGTCATAACATGGAAAGGATACGACTTAAATGGGTACACATTTTACATGAGAGATCAAGACATGAAGAGCACAAACCAGAACAACGGTGTTCGCATTGATGCGCTGAATACCGTTGGATCAACGAGGAGCTCATACTATGGGTTCATTGAAGAAATTTGGGAGCTCGACTACGTACTTTTCAAGATCCCCTTATTTCGGTGCCACATTGTTCTTCAGGGAAAAAGGAGGATTGTCGGAGTCGACAATGTGGTAGATAAAGAAGAATACAATCAGTTTGACGAGTTACCTCCTATTGGTACCGGCGTCACAACCCAGGAAGACCAACCTGAGGAAGCCAGCTACAGACGTGTTGATCATCGCGAAGGGCTAATTTTTGCATAAAAGAATAAGCAAGTGGAGTTGTCATGAGTTGTATTGATTAAAATTAAACAGCTGTAGTATGTATTATATTAAATGAGATGTATGTATTATAATTAAATTAAGGAAAAAATGGCTCATCCCAGATGATTGTGGGATTGAATCGTCTAGGATTCATCTCCCAGATGGTTCAACGCCAGAACCGTCTGGGATGACCATTTTTTCCAGACGGTTGTGGGATCGAACCGTCTAGGATAAATTCATCCCAACCGGTTCAACGTCAGAACCGTCTGGAATGACCATTTTTCCCAGACGGTTCAATCCCAGAATCGTCTGGGATGGCCCTGCCGCACCCTACTAATATCCCTGACGCGCGCAGCGCTACGCCCCTTGCCACGCTAAGCCCCAAATTACCTCATTTTTCAAGTTGAAAACCTAGCCTTGGGTCTCGTTTCATGAAGGGACTGAATTCAGGACTCGTTTCATGAAGGGACTGAATTCAGGACTACAGGTGGGATTGATTACCCACAATTTTCCAGACTTTCAGGAGCTAGTGAATAAGGCTTTGATCCTAGAGGATAAGCGCAAAGAGCTGGGCGAGAATCGTAAGCGCTTAATGACTAATCAGGGTGGACGTCCAAACCATCTACGTTTGAGGATGTCACCACAGCAATTTGCTAGATGCCAACCACCAGCCGTGAACAAGACATCAACCCCTGCACCTCGCCCTGCCAATCAGAACTTCCAGATACCAGCACAGGGCAACAATGCGCCAGGAGGGAGTCAGCAGTCTGCAGTGAAAAGATGCTACACATGCAATGAGCCGTGGCACTTTTCCAATAGGTGTCCACGAAGGAGGCATCACACGATTCGTTTAACTTGGGAACAACACCGCCAAGGCACCGGCGAGGAGGAAATCGTGCGCGGGTCAAGCCGAGCAACACCGCAATCAACGGCGTGGGAGGATCAACCACATCACCGCAGATGGAGCTCGGGAAGCTACTGAGACGTCGTCTTGGGTAAGTTCTGGTTAACTCAAGACCGCTCACAGCTTTGTTTGATTCGGAGCTCGCGTTCGTTTGTTTCTCAAAGTTTTGCAACCAAGAATGGATTTAAAGTGGTGAATCTTAAGTGTGTACTCTTAGTCCAAGCCCGTGATCCGAGCTTAGATCTAGCCTTGGGTGTTTGGGAGCTAAGTTGCTTATGGATGGGATAGAGTTTCTAGCGAATCTTATCTTGATAGATGCGCAATCCTAGACGTCATCCTTGGAATGGATTGGTGTCTAAGCATAAGGTCGTTTTGGATTGTGGCGAAGGATTGTAACATTGGAAGGCCCTAAAGGCAAAAGGTAGAATTTCAGCGACCACGATTCGAGATGGGCGGTTAGTGGTCAACAGCGTGAAAGCCATCAACATGGAAGATGTGCGATGAGTCGAGAATACCGGACGTGTTTCGGAAGATTTACGGATCGCCGCCGCACCGCGACATCGAGTTCGTTATCGAAGTTAGCATCGCACAAGACCGATATCAAAAGACCATATCGGATGCCTACCGACGAGTTAGTGGAAATGAAAAAGCAGATTGAGGAACTGCAAGAGAAAAGTTTCATTAGACCTAGTTCATCACCTTGGGGAGCACCAGTTTTGTTTGTTCGTAAGAAGGATGGAAGTCTCAGAATGTGCATCGATTATCGTGCACTTAATGAAGTAACGATCAAGAATAAGTATCCATTGCCCAGGATCGATGACTTATTTGACCAGTTAAGAGGAGCTGGAGTTTTCTCCAAGATAGACCTTCGTTCGGGATACCATCAGTTGAAGATCCGAGCGGAGGATGTGCCTAAAACTACGTTTTCTACGCGATATGGACATTATGAGTTTACAGTCATGTCATTTGGATTGACAAATGCTCCTGCATATTTCATGAACATGATGAATAAGGTTTTCATGGAATATTTGGATAAGTTTGTTGTAGTCTTCATAGACGATATCTTGGTTTACTCGAAGACAGAGGAAGAACATGCAGAACATCTGAGGATGGTTTTGGAGAGGCTGCGAGAACATCAGCTGTATGCTAAGTTTAGCAAGTGCGAATTTTGGAAGGAGAAAGTGGAATTTCTTGGTCATGTAATGACTACTAAAGGAGTTGCAGTCGACCCAAGCAAAGTGGCCTTGATGTTGCACCGAGCAACCGAAGTCTCATTACCTGAACCGTAGTTTTCTGGGAATGGCGGGATATTACCGTCGGTTTATAGAAGGATTCTCAACGATTGCTAAACCCCTTACGCAGTTGTTGAAGAAAAAAAAGAAGTTTGCATGGACGCCAGAGTGCGAGGAAGGTTTTATGGAATTAAAGAAGCGTTTAACAACAGCCCCCCGTGTTAGTGCTGCCAGATGTGCAGAATGGATTTGATATTTATTGCGATGCTTCAAAGCAAGGCTTAGGGTGCGTGTTAATGCAAGAAGGCAAAGTCGTTGCTTATGCGTCGAGACAATTAAGACCGCCTGAAGTGAATTACCCAACGCATGATTTGGAGTTAGTCTGAGTAGTGCGCCTTGAAGATATGGCGTCATTATCTCATAGGAAATAGATGTGAGATATATCTGCACCATAAGAGCACGAAATACATATTCACTCAAGCAGATCTGAATATGACACAGCGAAGATGGCTAGAGCTAATTAAGGATTATAATGTGGGAATCCATTATCATCCCGGAAAAGCCAATGTGGTAGCAGATGCTCTGAGTCGAAAGAGCCATAGAGCGAATACATTGACAATGGAAGATCAACCAGAATTATGCAAGAAATTTCAGAAACTAAGGTTGGAAGTCGTACCGCAAGGAATGGTAGCTGCACTAGAGGTGAGGCCAACACTGGAGGATCAGATTAGAGAAGGTCAGAAAGATGACGATAAAATTTCTAAGATCAAGGCTAAAAAGGAGGAAGGCCTAGTGTGGATTTCACCTGGACGAGCAAGGAACCATGTTCTTCAAAGGCGGATTTGTGTCTTGGATAAAAGGAATTAAAACAAAGTGATTCTTGAGGAAGCTCACGATTCGAAGTACTCAATTCATCCAGGAAGTGCTAAGATGTATCAAGATTTGAAAGAGAGATTTTGGTGGCCTAATATGAAGCGTGAAGTAGCTGAGCATGTTGCTCTATGTGACGTATGTCAGAGAGTAAAGGCCATGCATCAAAGACCAGCTGGTTTGTTGCAGCCGTTGAAAATTCCGGAATGGAAGTGGGAGGGAATCGGAATGGACTTTATCACCGGTTTACCTAAAACTTAGAGAGGTTACGATTCCATCTGGGTTATTGTGGATCGTCTAACCAAGGTCGCTCATTTTATCCCAGTAAAGACCACTTACTCGGGAGATCGTCTAGCGGAATTGTACATGTCAAGGGTTGTATGTTTGCATGGAGTGCCCAAGAAGATTGTGTCGGACAGAGGTACCCAATTCACCTCAAGGTTTTGGAACAAGTTGCACGAAGCCATGGGAACTCATCTGAATTTCAGTATAGCATATCACCCGCAGACAGATGGTCAGACTGAAAGAGTAAATCAGATTTTAGAGGATATGTTGAGAGCTTGTGCTTTAGCTTATGCTACGTCTTGGGATAAATGTTTGCCGTATGCAGAGTTCAGTTACAACAATAGCTATCAAGCTAGCTTGCAGATGTCACCATTTGAGGCGTTGTATGGACGTGCCTGTCATACTCCGTTGAATTGGAACGAAACAGGAGAACGTTTGGTTTTTGGGCCAGATATTCTCGAAGAGGCAGAAAGTCAAGTCGCAATGATTAGAGAAAGGTTGAAGATAGCACAGTCAAGGCAAAAGAGCTATGCAGATAACCGTCGTCGAGACTTGAGCTTTGAGCCAGAAGATTATGTGTACCTCAGAGTTACCCCTCTTAAGGGCGTTAAAAGATTTCACGTTAAAGGGAAGCTTGCACCAAGATATATTGGTCCGTTCAAGATTCTGAGCCGTCGACGAGAAGTAGCTTATCAGTTAGAGTTGCCTCAGTCCCTGGCAGGAGTGCATGATGTATTCCATGTGTCGCAGCTTAAGAAGTGTCTCAGAGTGCCAACAGAGCAAACCCCGTTGGATGCAATAGAGCTGCAAGAAGATTTGACTTACAAAGAGCAACCAGTCAGAATTTTGGAGGCTATGGAGCGCAAGACCAGAAACAAGCCTATTCGCTTTTGCAGAGTTCAGTGGAGCAATCATTCTGAAAGTGAAGCAACTTGGGAGCGAGAAGAAGATTTGAAGTCAGAATTCCCGAACCTTTTCTTTAGTTAGCCCTGAATCTCGGGTCGAGATTATGTTAGGGGGGGAGGTTTGTAACATCCCAAAAATTGGCTTAAATATTATTTTATTGCTTAAATATGCATTTATGATTTTCTGGAATTTATTTGGATTTTTCTGGATTTATTTGAATTAATTTTAAAGTAAGAATTTTAAACCTTTTGTTCAAATCTAAGTAAATTTAAGCAAAGTTAAAATAAAGTTTTGCTAAAAATATTTTATTTAGGTCCATAATGTCTCAAATTATTTTCGAGAATTTTCCTGGATTTTTCCTGATTATTTATTTGCCCAAAGCTAATTAAAAGAATTTCTGGAATTATTTAAATTATAAAAACCGTGAAAATTCCATGAACAGTAGTGGGCTCGGCCGGGTTCTGCGCGTGCGGCCCAGTGTAACGCGGCCCGATTAGCCCATGTTCCAGAAAAATCGTGCTGGGCCGTTGGATCGCGATCGTATGGTTTGCGTCTTGCCACGTCGCCGAGTGCGCCTAAGCCGTAGGATCATGATCGCGTGGTCAGGGTGGATCGTGCCTCTTCGCAACCCTAGTCGATCGCAGCCGTTGATTCAAGAGACGGTCTGGATTAAATCTCGCCGAAGGAATCCTGGACGTTCTCTACGCCACGTGGACGGTCGCCGTGCGTCGTCTCCGTGCGGGACTCGGACGCCGTCGCCGTGTCCGAGCAGGACGCCGCCGCCGCGTCGGTTAGGATCCCAGGTGCTGTACGCTATCGTCGGGAGCTATAAATAGGGGGAAGCTGGTACCCGAGGTTCGTCGTGAGCGTGCGCACCTTTTCCCCTCTTGAGCCATCACCGAAGGAGTTTCCGTGGACGCTTGCGAGCTCATCGGACCTCGTGAACGACCGCCGCCGCGCAAATCGTCAAGAACCTCGCCATGGTCGTGCTTTTGCTGGAACCGAAGGTAACTCAGAGATCGCCGAAGCTTTCTCTCTCGAACTCGTCGAAATTCCGGTTGAGCCGTCGAGTTTCCGCCGCGTCGTAGTCATCTTCCCCAAGTCCGTTAATGGCGCCGTCGTGTAACACACGCCGCCGTTAGCCGCAGTTGTGCGCCGTTGGATCTGGTCAGACGGACGAGATGCTGCCACGAGGTGGGCACTCTAGGACGGTCCGATCTGTCTTTCGCGGTAAAGATTGAGCCGCGCGCTTCGGCCAATCCCGTCACGCCGCGTGTCATGCGCAGGGGTCGAAGCGTCGTGGACCGTGTCCTCCGTGAGCCAGCGTGGGATGGTGGACCAGGTCTATGCACCGGGGCCACGTGTCGCTGCTTGATTGGTCCAGGCCAGGGCTGATGTCATGCTGACGTCATGCTTGCGCAATAAATCTGTTTTCAATTTAAAAATAAATCTGTTAATTCTGATTTTCTGATTTTTACAATTTCAGTATTTATTTCAAACTTCAAAAGGCTATATCTTTTGCAATTTAACTCGGATTTGAGTGATTCCAATTTCTAAAAATTTGTAAAATTGAGATCTATTTAATGGTGAATTTTATTTGATTTTTGGAGTTCAATTGCTCTCTGTTTTGGCATTTATTTGCTTTTCTTCTTGATGCAGCGAGACGTTGAATTGTGCGACGCTTGGAGGAAGATCCAAAGCAACTCAAGAGCAAGTTCGAACCAGACCAGGACCTATTCCAAGGTAAGTTGTGCTTTGATCATGTTGAACCCATGTTTATAAAATTGCTATATTTGTTTACCCTATTGCATATATTTGAGTATACAATTGTTTCAAATTAGATTGGGCTTAGCTAATATACCAGATTGATCTATACCCTACCTTGTCATTTGTATGCCATGATCTATTGTCACCTAGATTGGTTCAATATAGTTGGTTAATAATTATAATCAACATTGGAGGATTAGTCCGTATTAGTTGCTTAGCCATGCCACGTCATCACATGTGTCGAATCATTGATAATTAATCTTGATTAATGGAATATGGAACAATGTTATGAACTTGTGTGTCATGTGGGATCACGATGAGATTGAGTTGTTGTGACGAGTCATGTCACGCAAGCGATGTTGAATTGTTGATGGCACGTGGTGCTTGGTAATCAAGCGGGTGATAATAACTTAGATTGGGGCAAGTGACAAGGCGAGGATGCCAAGGTGGGCCCGATGGGCGAGGGTATGTGGATGTCTTGCCTTGATCACACTAAGGACTTAACCTTGCAAGCCTTTGACTGAGTCAATCATGCAACCACATGTGCGGTATGGGCCGGCCTTAGTGAGTAATTTGCAATGTCTTAATTTTGGTACTATCGTGGTCGGTGTGAGTTCCCGAGTTATGGTGTAATTCACATGGCGCAAGAGGGGGGCCCTGGTTATGGTTTTCAGACCCACCAGTGTTGAAATCTTAGCGGGTAGTATCCGGTTAAGCCAGAGCATTGTAAGGGCTTTGTTATAATCACTCGCCTTGGTGGTGTTTGGTTGTATCACGTGGGTAAAGTGCATAACCTCAAACTATTCGGATAGCCGTGCTCGCGGTATTGAGCAAAGCTCGGGAATTACAGTTAAGGGTTAGTTTAATTAACTGGACAACTTGATTGGGATGGCGGAATGCCATATGGAAGATGGAATTTGACTTAGGATTGGAAACCTGGTTTACTTGAGAAATACTAAATTTATTTATTATTGCTATTTGTTTTACAGTCTTTACAATCTATTTATTATACTTGTTCATAAATGCTGCTTATTGCAAAATAGCCATGATAGCCTATCCATTGGAATAAGCCTTACATATGGATACATAGAATTGCATTCTGTGCACAACTTGTTGAGTGCTTAAGTACTCACCCTTGCCAACAACAATAATCAACAGTTGAAGAATCTACACCTGTGTTGGAAGAGGAGGTCCAAGAGGACACGAGTCATTAGGGTCCGAGCCTTGTCGGTTGCCTGTGGTGACCTGATGAGCTCTCTACGTTTTCTACTTTCCGCTGCATAATTATTAGTTTATATTTTCAGTCTTGCCCTGCGTGGCTTAATAATGTAAGTTGGTCATATGATCATACATTTAGGTATATCAATGAATGAACTATTATTCTATTATCGTTGAGTATGATGTGATATGTACCCATGTCAAGCTGTGTGCACTAGCGTTGATCCTGGGACTAGTGCGGTAAACACAGTAGGTTCGAATCAGTGGATTCGGGCCCTTACAACGCCCACCTAGGAGCACCGATGCTACAAGCACTACCGGAGCCACATGATGCGCCAGAGCTACCAGCACTACCGGAGCCACGTGATCAACCGAAGGAACCCGCCAAATTAGCTACCGTGCCCCGTCAGGCGCAGACCGTTACTGTAGTTCAGGCCCAGTCGTCTCTTGTGAAGAATATATTTGGTAGAAGGGGAGGCGGAGACAAGGGCAAATCGAAAGGTACCAGATCAGCCCATGGCTTTCAGTTTGCCCTGTTGGTACGACAATTTGAGATAGGGCAGCCGTTCGTAACGGATGAGCGCACGAAGACACTTACATTAGACTGCAAACGATTGCAAGATTGGTGCATGCAACAAGCCAACATGTCGGTGGCACAATGAACATCGAGTATCTCGGTAAGCTTCAAGGAGGAGCATTTGTTACACCGGTTTTTAGATGGCATCTTCGTGGTTGGCTTCTCCAACTTGTTCGATCTGTACAACCTCAGAGCGCTTGACGCCACACTCATAAGATGCTGGACGCTGTAAGTGTCTGCAATCACCGTCTACATTTCTACCTCAATGATAAATATCATATATATATGTAATCCTTGATTTTCTATATGTAGATATATGATCTTCCAAGTAATAGCAAGGAAAGAACCGATGGGTTTTGCCGACCCACACTTGGTGTCCAAGCAAACCATGGATGAAGATAAACGAGTCGTCCACGAGTACGTGGAAAAACTAATGCTAGCTCATTCCGACAAAAAATTCATACTTTTACCCCACAACCCGAGGTAAGTGCTTCGTCCAGATGCTATACTTGTTTATTTGTCTATATATCACATCTCGAAGTTAGGTTCAGTGACCATGACGACATACCTATGTAGGTATCACTGGGTTCTACTCGTAATTATACCAAGATAGAACCAGGTAATTTACATTGATTCCAAAAAGGACGGCACCCACAACTTGAAGCCTATCATAGAATTACTTGACACGTCGTTCGGTGTCTACAAATATCGCAGAGGGCCACAAAAGAAGAACCCAGCCATTCTAAAGCATACTTTTAACTTTCTGGTATCAGATAGTACGCATTAATCCTTCACACTCCATAATAATACCTTCAAAACTAATTAACCTATTATGTTCTGGCAGTGCCACCAGCAGCCAAAGGCCACTGACCAATGTGGATTCTACATTTGCCACAACATGGCATTCCTCGTTGGTTCACAGAAGACCAATGACATACAGGTCTGTCGATCTTACAACAATTGTCTCCACTTATGAATTTAAATTTATATATACGCAAGACTTTAGTCATCTCATCGACAGGCTTGGCAATGCGCTGAATCTGCGTTGGAACATGCTGACCTCCTGAGTATTCGAGGAAACCTCTATACCTTCTTCATGAGTGAGGTGTTAGATTCAAAGGGCAGATGCCACTCAGGGCTGAACCAATGAGTTGTGAATTTGTTACTTACCATGCATTCAGAATTAATTAATTTGTGAACCTTATGCTGTGAATTTATCATTTGTAGTTCTGAATCCAAATAGTTAGTATATATGTGAGTTGATTTCTAAAATGGATGCACTGTACATATGTTATAACGTGCAATCTGAGTTGATTTATGAAATGGATGTGCTGTATGTGGTGTAACATGTGGTTGGAGTTCATTTTTTAAATGTATATCGTAATAATATGCTGCTGATGCTGTGTATTGCCTTTTGTTTCAGAGGGCATGGCTAGCATTTCCTGAGGCTAGCCAATAAATTAAAATTTAGTAAAAAATAAAAAATTAACATCACAGACGGTTCAAAGGAAAAATCATCTGTGAAGCTCAACACAGACGGTTCCAATTAGGAACCGTCTGTGATGAGGTCACCATCTCAGACGGTTCCATATTGGAACCGTTTGTGATGATGGGATCTTCACAGACGGTTATTACTTACAACCGTCTAGGATAATAAACTCATCACAGACGGTTCCAAATTGGAACCGTTTGTGATGTAGAATGATCTCAGACGGTTTTAACATGGAACCGTCTGTGATGATGAGATCTTCATAGACGGTTATTCCTTAGAACCATTTGTGATAATCTACATCACAGACGGTTCCAATTTGAAACCGTCTGTGATGAGTTTTTGCACTGACGGTTGCAAAACCGTCTGTGATGACTATTTGTCATCACTAACACTTCGATACAGATGGCTCACAAAACCGTCTGTAATGTGGTTTGTGAACCGTATGTGATGACCTTTTCTGTAGTAATGCTATCATCTGGAGCAAGCAAGCAACAACCTGCAAATTTTATGGTTTTTGAGCCTTGCCCATGTCTCAACCTGGATATACATGGAGTACAGAGTACGAACCCAATCAAGCTCTATAACAAGGCTAACATAAAACACCGAAAATCTGACTTTACAACAAGTATTCACCCATTAAACTACACTGTTATAGACAGTTGCTTCAGCTTGTCGAGAAGATGCAGAGGCTGAAGAAGGGCCGTGGCTGGCCGGCTGCAAAATGATGGCCGACGGTGAGACGTGGAGGATGAGATAGGATTCGGTGGAAGGGGAGATGTTCAAATTTTTTGCTCTGATGTTTATTTCCTTGTGTTTACCTTAACAGTAACAACTGTTTCCTACCACAAACAAGCTGTTATATAGTCATGCATGTGGGTCCAGTGAGTAGTCAAGCCATGCAGCGTTGATTCATAGATGGAGGGTCTGGATGAGAGGTACGGCAACCTTTGTCGTTGGGAGCGAAGGTAGACGATAGGAATCCCTACTTAGAGGTGAAAACGATAAGGGGCTGGAATACGGATATGTGACGGATTCAAGTCAGAAACAGATAGAGATATATTGATAATGCACGTATATATAGAGTAATATATATTGAATTAAACCATACGAGTACATGACCATAGTGGCAAGTTATATATAAATCAAACCCAATAGACATCCTAGAAAGAATATGCTATTTTAGGATCAATAGAACCAACTAATTATCAATATAAATAGGTGACATGGAAAAAATGTGATGAAATGTGTTGGGTCTTGTTGATATCTGAATAGAAAAAATCCGTACATCTGATCCGAATATCCGAATAGGAAAAATCCAAATAGAAAAAAATCCGGATATCCACATCTCGTCCCGTATTTACCGGATATTGGCTGCTCTGTATCAGATCCCGGATCCAGATTTAAGTATTCGAATCCCGTCCCAGATCCGACCCGATAGTCAAATCCGATCCCTGATCAGACAAAAATATCTACCTTTTTCACCCCTATCCCTACTCTTCATATCCCCTTTTCAATACTAAACCCATAACTTTCGGTTCACAAATTTGAACACATATTTTGGTCTTCAAAAAAATGAACACATTCTAGAATTTTTGGCATATCTGGCTGCTTTGTGCACATTATTTTCAAATATAGTATCCTATAAAATTATTTATAAATTTGGCCCCATCCTCGACTTCGCAGATGCGACAGATGATACATGTACCCTATCGCGCCCGTAGAGCTTAGTAGATCGTCGGCGTCTCAGTAGACCATATGGCCGCCCTAGAACGCAAGCCACCAGGGCATTGCCGAGCCATGGCACAGCTCCTTCCGCCGCTACCGTGCCTGGACTGCTCGGCAGGTACTATCATCCGAAGCAGTTAATAGCGATGTAATTCAATAAAAACAATTATTTAGTGGTTTTAATTAAGCGATCAATAAAATAATGTGATTAAAATAGTGACTACTAACTCCTTTTTAATCACTGATTACTCACCTATTGCAGAATAGTACACCTATCGAGATACGGCTGCTCGGAAGGTGCAGCCTAGGCATGTAGCCAGCGGGCAGATTCCTATCGCTATGCCATGGCTCAACAATGCCTTTCTACCATGGTGGGCTGGCTCATGTCCTGCCATGGTTGTTAGATCTACTCAGGCGTCGGTGACCTACCGAGCTCTATGAATATAGCAAAAGACCCATGTCACCTTGAAAAGGGGGGCTAAATTTCAAAAGGGAGCTATATTTGGAAATAACGTGCGCAAAAAGACCAGATATGCCTTCGACCCACTGATTCGTTTTAACTTGCAAATACGAACACTTTGAACTTTCATATAGGTTCCGCCAGAAAACCATATTATGTATCCGTAAACTTGTTCATTTCTATTTAATCATAAGGTAAATTTATAAATTTATTATTTCGTTTGAATCTAACTTTTTTTTACGGTGCGTATGCAGTGGATAGATAAGTTTAGGCAAATTTGGCAACACTTCCACAGTTGAGGATGGAGTTATTTTTATAACTACGCTAACAAAAAAATTAGATTTATAAAAAAAAATTACTCGCAGAGCTAACAAAAATGATCATTTCTCATGTACTAGCGTTCACAATTCTCGAAGGTGGCCGTAGTATAGTGGTTTGTGGGCTCGAATCCCAGCAGCCATATTTGTCAACTTTTCTATCAATAACACGTTTTCTTCATTTCAACTTCTATTGAAATAACAATACTGAACATAAGAAGACACGCTAATGCACTGCCTTGTTTTGTTTGTACAATCTCAAGACAGGGAACATGGCATCAAGATTCACATATAAGATACAACAAGGCCCGTACTCGGGAATCTGGACTGAGATCAAATTTTACATTTAGTTGATAAGCACACATGACCGTCCGTTATCATCTCCAGAGGCCACATTGCCAGTCAAACATTGCAAGCATAACTAGACGTGCTCTTGAAAAATGATGTGGAAATATATATATCTCAATGTGAGCTGTTAGGGTTTCTTTCCCTGAATCTGCCAAGAGAACAAATATTGATCTTTGGTTTGGTAAACCTTAAAAAGTATTCTAATGCATAGCATTAGTAGTAAGCTATTAGTTCATATTTCCTGCTTACAGTTCTGAAATGAACAGTCAACATTCTGTGCAGAGAAGAAAAAGGCTAATGATATGCTGCTAAATTAATTCAGGTAACCAAAAGTAAAAGGAACGGGAAACAGCTAGTTACCTTTTTAAGGTACTTCCTGTGAAGTTTCAATGCAACAGCGCAAGCCTTTTTTGCATCCATGTTCCCATTGACATTGTTCAATATCTAAAATAAACAAACAAAAGAAAGAGTGCAAGAGTTACATAAAACTAAATCCGCAAACAAAACTTCAGAAGTAGTATATGGGCCATGCACTGTGAGGCTATGACAATCTTAATTCAATTTGAGTCCATCTTTAATGTTAAACAAACTTATAAAAAATTGCCACAAGTCTACGAAAAGCCGCAGACTAATAAAATCATTTGCATTCTCCGAAAACAATGGAGCAGCTATGTATGCTATATGTTTCAAATTGTGCCTTCAGCAATTTACTAGATCAGTGTACATGGCATCTGTTACATAACCACTACAAGAAACAGTCACCAAACCTTTGAGCAAACAGCCCACAAACCGAAGAGAAATAGTGCATACAGTTGAGGATGAGGATAAGAAGCCCTTGGCTAGTTGTTACGGTGCAGAGTTTTACCCTTTTTTTCCTCTCTATTCACCCCGATTACACTATTGTACATAGTTTGACCCATAAGTGCCCCTTAAGTGCAGGGCTCATATTCATGGTGTTCCCTTTTTTTCCTTGTCATATGGGTAGGTCTGTTCCCATGCAAAATTTACCTTTGTTTCCCTTCTACAGTATGGAATAGTGATCAAGCCTTATGCATTCCTTTTCAAAAGAAGAGAAAGAACAGAGTATTTTAAAAGGAAAGGAATGGCTTGACCCAGCTTACCCTAATAACATCATCAATACCTCCAGCTTCTTGCAGAAGTTTTGGACTGTTCTCCTTCAGAACACTCGCAACAAGGAAAACGGAAATAGGGACAGGGCCATCACCATCATTAGATCCATTTTTCATATTCTCCCTCTCGTACTTGCCAAACTGGCGTGTTGATTTTACTTTTGATTTATATCCTTGAGTTCTGTGACTTATGTCAGTTGCAGCCCCAGTTTCTTCATATGTGAAGAAAATGTCAGGATCATATTCTAGGGCCCACATCATCTGCAGATAGGTTTCAGAGGAAATATGATCATCATTCATCAACAATTACCCATTTCATTCGAAAATAAAATGCAAACCTGGTACTACATACTTCTCATTCAAGAAAAGACAGTACTGCTTCTTTAGACCTTACAATCAGGGTCACAAAACTGGTACTAAACAAATATGGTTGGCTGGCCTCTACTGGTCTCTGGGCAGTTACCAGCAGTAACCACTATGGAGCTACTGAGATCTTGTTAAAACCAAACAGCTGGCAACTACGCTCAGAACTGGCCAGCTCTTAGAGAAACATGGTGGGTCCATTTAATGAGTCCTCTTTTTCAGAATTTTTTGGAAAAAGTGTGTTGATGTGCAAAATAAAGCAAAAGCTTGAATCAGTGTATATCTTTAGTAACTCAAGTACAAAGTACATCTTTAGTGCCATTCTGTATGCAACAGTCCCTCTTGGCTGCATGATTATTTTTTTAAGCCAATGTACGATCCCTTGTTAGTGATAACCATCTTGACAGCTTTCCAAGCCCTGGATATACCAATACATTTTCTGTGTGAGCAAAAAAGCAATCTGACCACACAAGTAAAAGGAAATGTGCACTATGTTGGATGGCTTCAGTGACCAAACCTGGTTTTCGACACCTTTGAACATAGGCCTGACATTATAAAACAGAATGAAAGCATACTTGAATCATGTGACATCTAAAACAGAGTGAAAGCCCATTTGAAGAAAAGGATTCAGTCGTTTATAAGGGTATAATACAATCCTACTGTGTTGGACGTGATCCATATATCAGTCAGACCTCATTCGATGAATATATCAAATATTTTAGATTTAGAACGACATGTCAAAATGAACTATTTACCTCCCAAAGGTACAAGGAGTCTCCAAATGATAATTCACGCCGAAACAATACCATGAACATGCGGAATGCAAAGAGATAGTCACCCCCACCAAGTGTTTCTGTGTTCAGGAGTTAACAAGAACCAATTGCAGAGTGTAATAACAGCAAATGCAGATGCAGGATGGCTGTTTGACAGATATACGAGTCCTCATTACGTACCTAGGTGGTTATGTAACTTTGGGTCGAGCACCTGAATGATAGAAGCAAGGTGCTGAAGCTGATCCTCCACCCCAACAGATTGCTGTGTGCATCTGAAATTCCCTCGCTTTAAAATTACAAAAAGGAAAGTGATTAATGAAATTAGAAGAAACATGTCATGTCAAAGACTGATGGAGAAACAGTGTATACCAGTCTACGCATCAACCTCTCAAAGCACCAAAATGCATCTGCTTCATCATTGAGTAGTACTATCATTGGTGAGCATAAATCACTCATTCCTGTTTGAGATGTGAATAGTACATATGTAAGAATATTTCCAAACGATAGATAAGCCAATAAGCCTTTTGTGTGAGTAAGTAGCATCCACCTTGACAATAACCAACTTCTTTGTCGAACCACGCATACACAGCTAGAATATCCCATAACCTTGAAAGATTGTCTTTCTTCTCATAAAATACCATGGAGCGGTCAGTGCGTAGTACATCAAGGCCTATTATCACCCCCCCCCCCAAAAAAAATCATACGAAAGGGCACAATGGAATAACGGCAGGCAATAGGGACACATAATTGATGCTTAGACCTTACCGATTTGATGTAATGTAAGCTTCCACTCAATAATTTGTTTATCCATCACACGGTTTACGGACTGGTCCACCTCATTTCCATTCCGGCTGCTGGTTGAACTACCTATGCCCAATGTGTTCTGGTCTGAAGTAGCTTCGAGTAAAACCAAAGGATCCTTAATAGGCATGCCATACTCAGTTATAATTGGGGCTGTGATAATTTTATCACTACCAACATGAGAATCCATCTCTTTGCATTCTCCCTTCCATCTAGCATACTGTATTCTGCATAGGTCACGTGTTAAAATTTCGAGGCTAAATGGACAAAAAGTTCCAGAGGTACTTCTTAATTCTTGGCCATCAAAATCAATATAATATGAAGAACCTAGGAAAAAGGAACTGCAATTCTTATACATACTGGTAATAACCAATTTCCAGGTTGTAGTGGATGTGATAAAGAGATAGTCACTAGCAAGTAGCAAGGAGTAAAAGTGACAGACTTGACCTATGACATGAAATATTGCTACCCTTTTGTGATTGCAAGCACACTAGAAAGAGGCTTTCTTTGGCAAAGACCGAGGCAGATGGAGTGTATATGTCAAACAAGCTTGTTGAAGTTGCCTATCATAATATTACACATAATGGGTGAACACATACCACCTTTTAATTACAGACAGAAGTGTCAACAGAGACCTTGTCACCGCTCTTAAAGGTAGCATGTAGTATTCAATTGATGAAATTTGTACGAAAAGGAAAAAAATTACTCAACAAAATTATAGAAAGTTCAGTACCTTCTTCTCTGCCTAATCTGCTCCCGCTCATCAAAAGTGCTCCCAGGATCAAAACAGCCAAGTAAGAACTCCCAAACCTCTCCCCTAATTGTAGGATGTACACCCTAACAGAGATAGAGATATCATTATATTCATGAAGATAGTTACACATCAGGAGGAATGCGTTTCAAATGAGGGATCTTTTACCCCACTCTGTATCCGGTTTAGAACTGAAGCAATATCTAGACAGCCTTCACGTGTAAATGCTGCATGCCATTTTCGAACACTCAATGTTTTGCCAGCCTGAATGAAGAAATGGAGAGGATGAAATCACTCGGCGCGAGAAGAAAAGGATTTGGTTTTATTGCTCAGCAAGATGAGACCAGATCGCTCTGAGAACAACAGAATGGATAAATCCTTAAATCAGTTGGATAAAAAAAATACAGTTCTTTTGTTTGGACGTTGCAATGCCTGCAAACATCAGGATTTAGATCGGTTAGCAGCCACTGAAGTGTATAATCGGGCACTAATGTTTAGACCTTATTATGGCATTGTTATGACAAACAACGCACAACCCCACACATCAAATGGAGCCATGTTTATGTAGAGGATTTCTAGGACCGATACGAGGACTCCTAGCCACAATAGAGAAGGAATTATATTAGTTTTGACTATTGAGAGAAGAAGCAAAATCCATGTTAGGCCGGTAAAATGCTAGTGTGAGTCGTTAATTGGAATTGGCAGCAAGGGAGATCACATAATAACTAGCATTTTAGCAGGATTTTGGTGTTGGGGGGGGGGGGGGGGGGATGAGAGGAGAAGGAGAAATGGAGAATGGAAAGGGGAGACCTTGATCTTAAACTTGGTGTTGGGGACGTTGTGGGTACAATCGGGGCGGACCTGGTAGAAGGGATCCGCAGCCTCCCCGATGCTCCCCCTTCTCATCATTCTTGAGCTGTTCTTCTCCTTCCTAGTCTTACCAGCAGCAGCAGAAGATTGACCAGTCCAATCAAGAAACAAGAAATCAAGCACCCAACCCACCAAATATAATATTTCTTTCTTTCATTCTTTCAAGTACGAATGAACAAATGGATCAAGAGAAAAGACTGCCTTCCCTTCTTTCAATTGGATGGATCAGGGATGGGAAAGAAGACCAACCTGGTGAGTGGGTGGATCTTGGGTCAGGTCCAACCTGGTGCTGCGCTGTGCTGCCTAGTGTCTACCGCCTTTCCTTCCTTCCAAGACCCCTTCTTGGCTTCTTCGGCTTGGCTTTTCTTCTCCTCCTGATTCAGTTCTTCTCCGGCGTCCGGATCAGGGTAGAAACTAGAAACTTTGCGGTTGGGGGTGGGAGAAAAATTAAAAAAGGTTACAACTCTTGTTGCATGAGAGACGGTATCTTCCCAGAGAACAAGGGAGTAAACCATCTCCAACCGTTTTCGTCGGTCGTCCCGGTCCGTATGGAAAAGCGCCGGAGAGAGAGGGTTCCTAGCTCCTCCAACGGCTTTCCTTCCCCGGTCGACGCAGCCTGAGATAGGAGAGAGGATCCCTCCCCCGAGGGCTGCGCTCCCCATTCCCCTCACGCTACCCCGTTGATGTGGTCGTCAACTGCCGAGGTTTCGCGCGGTGGTAAGGACAGGGCGGCAGTCGGCAAGGGCGTCGCGGGCGAGGAGCTAAGGTGCTCCGCCTCACCGGCCGGAGAGGAGGACGAGCAGACGGAAATCGAGACCTTCAGGTACGCATCGAGGACCACCGTCTTTGCCGATTTGAAATGGATTTAGGTTGTGGGATCTTCGATTCAGTGGGGGGAAAACCTGGATGGGGTGAAATCGCCGTTAGGGACAAGTAATTTGGTCCTCACCGAAATGGCAGTCCAGAACATAGATGGGGAAAATTGGGGAAACTTGCGTTGGGTGATGATGACCAATTGGTGTAGAAGATTGATTGAATGAGCACTAGTTCGAATTAGTGAACCTGACAGTTCATATGTGTTGTCCTGCTGGGTTTAGGGAAATTTAGTTCATGGGTGCTCTCCTCATTGTTTTTTGCTGCAATGAAATTCTAGCACAAATTCATATAGTTGCAAGTTGTCAACTTGAAGCATTGGTTTCAATTTGCACAGATCAAATGGTCAGGTCCACTAGTAGTTATTCGGGAACCTGAGATGGTTGTATTGATCTGTGACAATGACACAAGTTCTTGCACAGATCAAATTCAGGTTGGGTCATTGACACATAGCAAATTCAGGTTGGATCATTCTCACAGACTGCAGTACCATGCGCATGAGATGGTTCCATTACATTTGTGCGGTGATGAAGTATGAAATGTAAATGCATAGAAACCATCGTGCTGTGCACTTTGGATGAGTTGATTCATTTTTGTGCTGATGCTGCAATGATTTGCAATGTCATGGTGTGACCTACAATTCAATAAAGCTAATCCTGAAACACACACCAATGTGGCAGCTTGTATTTAATTGGTTCGTACGTAGTATGATTCAATATTGCCATAACCTGTGCGAAGTATTGTCATTACGTGCTGTTTTAGATGGATTCGGAGACCCTTCGAGACGTCATCTCCAAGCTACGAGATATGTTGGAGGATAAGGCCGAGCACCTCAGGAAGCTCGCTCGGGACAACTTCAGTCCAAGTGATGAAATTTGGGCCATTGACATTAACAGCACACTTCTTCAGGTCGAGTCCATAGCCGAGAGCATGGAAAAGATGTCATTCAACACGATAGAATTTAGCACTGCACCTCCTCCGACTGTGATGGATGACATTGCATCTGTCGAGGGCGTTCATCCGGACGACATAGAGCCTGCGGACTACGAGAGCTCGAACGATTCCCTGTTGAACGACTACTCCACGGATTGTCTACTTAGCGATTGGTCCATCGAGTCCGATCATTCGGGCCACCTTGTTTAGATCTACATGTCTGTTCCATGCTTAGTCATATTGTTATTTTGGTCGTACTGATTGCCATTGATGATGTAGTTTACCTCCGAAGCTGTACCATCATTTTCTCTAGAAAATATGTTAGAACGGTGCAACACATTAATATCGTTCATGCTTCCTGGCATCCCGAAAAAAGCATGCCAAATCCACAGGTCATACGAAGCAACCGCCTCGAGGACTATGGAAGGCTTGCGAGTATGCCCTGTGAAAGCCCCTTGCCATGCTTTCGGGCAGTTTTTCCAGGTCCAATGCATGCAATCGATGCTACCAAGCATTCCAGGGAAACCCCTGTGCTCACCAACAACTAGGAGTCTACCAATGTCTTCTGCATTAGGAGATCGAAGATATTCCTCCCCGAAAACCTGGACCACCGCCTTCACGAACTTCTTGAGAGCTACAATGGCCGTACTTTCCCCAATACGGAGGTACTCGTCCACAGCGTCAGCAGGAACACCGTAAGCTAGTTGACGGAGAGCTGCT
The DNA here is from genome assembly GCA_036346275.1 of Otatea glauca. Classification (NCBI taxonomy): domain Eukaryota; kingdom Viridiplantae; phylum Streptophyta; class Magnoliopsida; order Poales; family Poaceae; genus Otatea; species Otatea glauca. The sequence goes on from CM070715.1 coordinate 93,146,444, forward strand.
GTTACTTTCTGAAGAGGTGCCAAACCAAGCTTCCCGGTTGCATCCCTACTTTGCTGGAACCAAACGTCGTGTCCTTCGACAGCATTCGTTATGCGCAAAAATAGGGAGCGGCTCATCCGAAACCTGCGTATGCGAAACGACTTATAGACATAATGAAACCTTACAAGTACATCATTCATATTTGTTAGGACTACTGGTTTGTTACCTCCGCCTGAAAAATACGTCGCCGTACACGGGGGAGGAAGCGAAGTAATCACCATAAAGCCGAGCCGCCCCTTCAACGTGACCTCGGTTGATCACCGCATGGCCTCGAACCAATCCCCGTTGACGGTTACCTTGCGCTTCTATCTCCTCCTCCTCTGCGATTGCTAAGAGAAGGGAGTCCTCATCATCAGTAAAGGATTGTTCATCACTTGAGGAAGAAATGAACTGACTCGTTGTGAGGTTGGCAATGGGTTGTGGGTGACTAACCTGATGAATGCAAACCCTCAATATATAGAATTGCTGGGTTGGATGAGAGGGGATGAGGAAAAGTTAGGTATTTCTGGGAAGGGAAGGGAATGGGGAAGGGAATCTGTTGGAGTGCATTGCTGGGAAGGGAATGGAATCTGGAAAGGGATTCCCTTCAGGGGCTAGGAAGGGAATGAAACCCTGGGAAACGGTTGGAGATGTCCTAACATCAACTAGGCAGACCTAGACTTGGCACGGTAGGTACGGTATGGCTGACCACTGTATGGTATGTATGAGCATTAACCGAGCCGGTACAGTACGAATAGAAGGGCATGTCGAGCCTCGCGGTCTGGTATGATGGGCAACACGGTACGTCTGTATGACTGTGCTTAAACCGGCACGGCACAAAACAGGTCTGATAAGCCAGAAGCAGGCACGGCACATGGCAGAGCGCTCTGCCATGGTATTGCGTCATGTTGTGGCTCACCCTACATCCGACGTCTTTTGCGGTCCTTGCATACGGAGAAAGCGAAGACAACGGAGATGCTAAAAGGTGAAGAATAGAGATTGTAGAGTATATACTCACTGACACCGTGCACACGCACCAAGTCGCTTCGCACTGGGTGTAAGGTTTTTAACGTACAGTAACTCTGTACATATTTAAGAATGAATAAAATTTAATTCTTTCTCTAATTTTTATGTCTAAGCTTTGTGCGTTTCCGACTCTTTTCTCTCATCATAATAGTGCAAATAGGGCCAGATCTAGACCGGCACGGTACGAAACCGACACAATATGACACGGTGAATCAACCCGAATATGACGGCACATCACAGTTTAAACATACTATCGACGACGCCCACCTGACTTGTAGAAGGGGTCCGCAGCCTCCCCACTGCTCCCCCTTCTCGTCATTCTTGAGCTGTTCTCCTTCCTAGTCTAAGCAGCAGCAGCAAACAGCAGAAGATTGATCCGTCCAATCAAGAAACAAGAAATCAAGCACCCAATCCACCAAATATAATATTTCTTTCTTTCATTCTTTCAAGTACGAATGAACAAATGGATTAAGTGAAAAGACTTTGCGGTCGGGGGTGGGATAAAAATTAAAAACTGTCTACAACACTGGTTGTATGAGACACGGTATCTTCCCGTAGAACAAAGGAGGTTAGCATCAATTAGCCAGAGCCTAGTGAATTTTGATCCAGGGCTATACATAATTTACTGGAACCATGAGGACTTTTTTTTGTAAAAGGGCATGGTCCAGGACTGGATGTAAATTTTCAGGACTGTAAAGTTTTTTTTATAAATGGGCTCGGTCCGAAACTAAACGCGAATTTATGAAAACACGAGATTTTGTTCACGGGGGACTTTTATGTAAAAACGCTCTCCCCACGGAGAGATTCTTTCAGCTTTAAGAGATTAGACATGTCGGAGAGCAAATTGTATCTTCCACATGCGGACAAGGAGTGGTTGTGAGGCTTCAAGCGTGATGGTTTCGATAACAATGACTCTCAATTGCACTCGCAAAGAAATTCATCTGGTCTGGAAAATAGGTACCACTAATCTAACGTGCCTCTGACTAAAAGATTAAGGACACATTCCTAAGATATCATGTGTCATCTTCTTCAGTCATCTCCATCCTTTTTCCTTCACTACTCACTTCCCCCCACCTCTCTTATTTCCTCTCTAACACAAAAAATTAAATTTGAAAAAAAAATAACTTTGAAAATTTTAAACAGGAAGCTTCAACTCGAAAAAATTCAACTTTCATAAATTTTAAATCAAAAAATTTCAAATATGAAAGTTTCAACTCGAAATTTATCAAATTAGAAAGTTTCAACTTGAAAAGTGTTTAATCAGAAAATTTCAATTTAGAAAATTTTAAATAAAAAAATCTCAAATTAGCAAGTTTCAACTCGAAAAATTTCAAATCCAAAAACTTTCAATTAAAAAAACTTTCAATTCAAAAACTTTTGAAAGTAGTTAAAAATACTTTTTATTCAAAAACTTGAGGGATAAATTGAGAAACATAAACTATTTTGAGTTTGAGGAGAAGAAAAGGGGACGATGTCAAGTGTCGCAGTGAGAGAGCCTCTGAGAAGAAGGAAAGCGGAGGAACCAAAGAGGTGCTACCACTTGTTAGAGCGAGAGAATGTCCTCACCAAAAATTTTGTCAAGGTACACTCAAATTAACAATCCCAAAAAAAATGTTGCTAATTCTTATGGAAACCTCAAAACAGTAGGGCCGTGAGGAGGAACAAACCCATCCAGAGTGGCAAGGCTGACGTTCTACAGTTCAATGCTTCCCTATATAATACTGAAAGCCATTTGCATATCAGGAAAACGACCAACTATGCAGATCTAGAAGTAATCAAGTCTTCTTTCTAAAAGAAAGTGTTGCCACTTCAGCGCAAGGTTAAGATCTGTTAGTTTTCTTGGAGACTGATTTATCAAATCACCCCGGAGAGGTTCCAGCTTCTAATAGTTCAAGTAAACAGTGGTGATGAATGATGATGTACATGATCTTACGGAGGAGTAGTTGCACAGAACAGCTATTACTGAGTTGAAAAGCGTAGCGAACCTTATTTACACACCAGTGACACCACCGCACATGCAATTTTTCAGTGGCTCTGCAGTTTCTACGACAGATTTGGCGTTGTAATTACATGAGCTATTGCTAATGCAGCCGTGCATATAGTTTACTTAGCCAATTGTGCATGGTGGGCTTGTTAAGACACTAGCAATCTTGACTTATTTCATTCAGGCCTATGTTGAGCATTGCAAATCAGCATTATGTGTGGCAATAGTTTCAAATGATCTGTGCCTTGTTCCTGTTGTTGTTTAACAGTCGATCGAAGATATTATACAGACATTTTTCATCTGCTTAAAGCTGATCCCGCTGATGCGGTCTGTCGTTGTTACCTGGTCCTCGAAGGGGATGTCTGTTTGTTCATGTCTACAGGGTGAAACTTGAATATCGATGGCAGATTGCAGAAGCTGTAGTGTGTAGACTGACTGAAAGCGAGCAACGCGAAATACTTGGGAATACTAGATAATGCACAGTTCGCAGAGTATTTTAGTATGCACACCCTCAAACCTCAACTTGGATTCTTTCATTTTTACAGTACAGATCAACATGTTCTCCCCACGGTTTGGCTACCACAGATCAACATAGCACAAACTCATTTTGTTTCTGAAGCAGTACTGGTCATATGCTCTTATCATACAAAACTCTATATTCTCGGGAGGTACGCCCCCCCCCCCCACCGCCACGCCGCTTTTTCTCCTATGGATTCTCCAGTAACCTTCTCCATATACTCAAAGTATTATTGCGCATCGTTCTTCACAAAGTCTGCATGGCTCGGCTGGCAAAAGCTTTCCCGCCCGTGTGTGAGAAGATAATAAACTTCGCTGATTTGATTGAGCTATTAAATTATGTTGTAAATTTTTAAAACTTTTCTAGAATGGTCCTCAAAGCATGCCTAACCTACTATAAAAAAATCGGATCATGATCAAACTTGTGCGATTTTTAAAAATTTTGTCAATGCTACTAATGCATTTAAAGCAACTTCGCTGATTTAATTGAGCTACTAGATTTGAAAATTCTTGAACATTTTTTTAGAAGAGTCCTAAGAGCATGCTTACACTATTGTAAAAATTTCAAATCATGATCAACTTTTGCGATTTTTAAAAATTCTGATAATGATACTAACACACTTAAAGCAAATTCACTGATTTAATTAAGCTACTAAATTTGTAAATTCTTTAAAATTTGTTAAAAGGGTCCTGAGAGCATGCCTAAGCTACCATAAAAAAATAATTATGATCAAGTTTTTACGATTTTTAAAATTTATGACAGTTTGGTTTCCTTTTTTTGGTGTCCCGAATAAGATTTCCTTTCTTTGTTGGAATTTTTGCCTATGTCGGTGATTCCTTCCGCCCGCAGCAACGCACGGACCCGTTACACATCTAGTTAGTAATATTACTCCACTTTGTTTCGGAAGCCTTGGGAACGTGCATATGTATGAAATACAGAATCCAGAAACCATCAAGGCTACTTTACCCATTTCATTGAATATATAAATTGTTTATTCCATCTGGTTTTGGTGGTTAATGACAAATCTAAATATGAGACTAACTCCTTTGTTAAGTATTACTAGTTAGGTGCCCGTGCGTTGCTACGAAAATTATCAAACACAACTTTATTAAGAAAGTTTTTCAAAGCAGCAGCCAAGTTGGTTGATGAGAAAGACATGCATGAAGCAAACTTGTTAGCTACTTAAGAGTGCTTCAAATTATGTTAGTTAATCATTCATACTAGTATAATTTTAACAAGCTTCAACATGAGGCAAGAACCTATCTATCTACAACCTCCATGGGAGTTTTATTTGCTATTATTACTTGTTGGATGGCTGTCTATACTCTGCGAAGAAAAAAACATCTCCGGTCAGCATCCCAAAAGTAGAACATACATGAAGAATGGCCATAAAACTTGATGAAGAATCGAACAAAGAAATTCTAGTTTCAATATTATTTTTAGCATTGGAGGCAACTCTTTCGGTATTGGACCTTGTCGCTCGATGGTGCTATAAAGTATAAAGTAGTCCACATCAAATAGATCGTGGTTAAAACCAAGGTAATAACTGAATTCTAGTAAGTTAAGAAAGAAAGGGTCGCCTAGGATCATATCCTAAAATGTTTTATTCAACTATGACATAATAAAAGTGACATTCAGTTAGCTTGCAATTGCCACCATATCATAAATCAGATTTACAAATATAAATTTTGGTATTATAACAAAAGTAGGGATCCAAGAATATAAATTTTCTGATAGATGTACTCACTCACACAGTACCTACAACTGCTTGCATCTGGTTAAGCCATCCGTTGCACAAGATCATCAGATAACCATTGTTCTTGGATATCACTGAACGAATAACTGACCAAATCAATTGGCTAGCATGTTACTGTGGGCATCTTGAAATGGTAGAGACTCCAACATGGTAATAATTTGTAGAAAACACACACCCAAACCTTCAATGGAATCATTGAACTGACTTAATCCGAGTATCCAAAATGAACTGATCGATAAAAGAAAAAATAAGAACAAAAACTAAAAAAAAATTGAGCTGGAGTGCAACCATCCCATCAGCTAATTTAGGGACCCAACAAATCAAATCCACTACAGCTAAAACAAGAAACTCTATAAACCAATCAAAATGCTAAAAAAACGGAACAAAACATTCGAATATTCATTAACAAAGAAAGAAAAGGAGAGCCCAGAACCAAGAAACCACCAGCTTACTCTTCGATGGGAGGGTGACCGCGACCGCTGCAGCCTTATTGCTGGCCAACTGTAGCCATCACCTTTGATGGCTACCGAACAACAAAGAGTGACCTTCTAAATAGGTTTGGTGCTCACTGGTCACCACTCATGGAGAACACAAGTGAAAATGATATAACGCAAAATACTTAAGGTTTGCTCCATCTTTTCAAACTGAATCATTGATTAAAACCAGTGCATCTTCTCAAAATCAGCAATGTTCCATGAATCCCACATCAAGCTGCTCCTTTGCATGGTTATCGTAGCATTCAGGCACCTGCAGCCCATGTTTAGCACTTCAATTTTGTACCTGATAGATATAGAAAACTATGTGAACCATCAGCTCGCCAATCATTTGATGAAGATGGAATAATATGACAGTATACAAATTAATGAAGAACACCATCCAAAACTCTATAAATTACTGACCAAGATCGGTCTAAAAATACCTACACTGGTTTTAACTAAATGAGAAGCAAAGATGTACTATGTAAATTACAGAGAAGAAGTTTTGAAAGAAAGACGGCAGGAACTCTGCCAAATGCATTAAGAAGAGAAGATAGCAGATACAGTCAACGTAGAGAGTACAACGATAGCGGGAAGCCCACCTTTAAGCGCTAGGGGGGCGGAGAGTTAAAGCCAAAAGCAAAGGCAAGGGAGTTTCTACAGCTGTTTATATCCTGAATAATATTATCAACAACCAACTGCACCGATCTGTACAGAGAAGAAGTTTAAGTTCTCAGTATCGAGACATTTGAGAAAACAAGTGGTGGGCAGGGAAAAAGGAAACAATCTGGCATGGAATTAGCCTAGTTTTGCTTCTAGGAAATTAAATCAGGAAGGTAAGGGCACACCAGGTGGTGGAGACATTTACTGGAGGACTTCCGCCGTGAAGGCGAATGAGGAGACCCACGGAAGTGCCCTGCAGCCGTCGTGCCACTACTGGATGTGGCTTATGCGGCCTTGGTGAAGCGCCCGACCGGTTGCTCATCCTCGAGTGACCACAGCATGGATCGGGGTTGTCGACCTCGCTGCAGTCCGGCCACCGTGAGCCGGCCAATCACGTTGGGGTGGGGAACCTCACTGATGGAGGCTCCTCGTGCATCCCGGTGTCGTCCATTGCGGCAGCAATCAGTGAAGATCGGAAGGCGAAGGCGTGACAGCGTGGGAGGCAGGTCTCAGGGGACCCCAGAAGGAAACATGAACTGGGAAAGGTGAGAGACGGAACAATTTTTTAGAAGCGGGAAAGAAATGCAACGACAACGGTTTCGGCATGTGTGTATGGGTGGGGGTGGTGGGCCGGTGGCGGTTTCGATGTGTGCGTGAGGAAGAAGCAGCAGGTGGGGCAATAATTGGTCGCTGGCAGATCGGGTCCATTTGTTGGCGCGAACCTGGTGAAGGATGACGAACAACTCCCCCTTCTTATATTTAGTAGAGATATTAATTAGTCTTATTTGGATGAAAAAAATGAAAACATCAAATGTATGCTTCGATTTCATATTATTATATCTTGTTACATTCTTTGGATTCAAAATATAGGATGAACTCCATAAAAGTTTCAACTTGGATATGTGCATATTATTTTCAATTCTCATATATATATATATATATATATATATATATATATATATATATATATATATATATATATATATATATATATATATATATACATATATATATATATACATACATATATATATACATACATATATATATATATACATACATATATATATATACATATATATATACATACATATATATATATACATATATATATATATATTATATATACATACATGCACACATTTAAAGGGAGTTTACTCTATGTTTGATGGTTTCACTAGTATTGATAATTTTCTTTTTTCCATACATATTGAGGATATTTACTTTGAAACACATCCCTTGGGTATATGAAGTTTTTATAGTTGTAATATACTCATTTTGATTAAAATTCAATCATTTGCAATTGGGTTGTCGTCAATCACCAAAGGAATAGATTAAAGGATCTAGGCCCTCCATTATATATTCATAATGTGCTTTGGTGATTAGTGACAGACGTATTTGTTGGACTAACATTTTCCATGAGTTGGTGAAATAGGTTAAGACAAATGATAATGAAGACTTTAGATGACATCATGTGTTGGTCATCATGTAAGGGTCTGGGATGAAGGATATTATCATGTGTTGATGAACATCAAGATGAGATCCTGAAGTGAAGGTAGTTCATCATGTGCTGATGAGTAAGACAATGACCCGAACTTGAAGCGAATATGATCAAGTGAACTCTCTAAGTGGATACGCAAGACAAAGGTATAACTAGCATAGGCTAAGGATGTGTTTCTAGTCTTTTACCAATCTCGATGTTTGGTTGGGAGACCGGATTGCTAGTATAGGTTGCTGTACTATTAAGAGGGGTCTTGTCTAGTAGTTTGAGTCTCATCATGTGTTGATACCTCAATCCTGCTTGCTCTAACTCTCCATTGCATGATGCAATTATTTACGAATGTGTATTAGAAATAGTTGAAGCTCATGCACATACTCTCCTTTCATATGACTAAAGTTTACAAATGTGCTTTGAAAATTGTTAAAGTTCACACAATGATTATTTTTAGACTCTTTCTAGCTTGTAGTTATGTTCTTGATCAAGTCTATATTAGAGATTTCGAGAAAATTGGATTTTAGACTTGTGTAGCTACATTAGAGTTTTAGTGTTTTATATAAATATATATAGTTTCTTAGATCTTAAAAATGGGTGAAAGTTGTAGCTCACTTGATAAGCTTTCCATAGAGTCCAAAATCACCTAAATTGAACTTCAAAGTAAAAAGGTTATGATCATTTTGAGGTTGAAACATTCGGTACTACCGCCCCAGCACGCACTGTAGTAAATCCGGTATTACTGTAAGTCGATAATACCGGTACTATAGGCCGGTAGTTATTTTTCAGAGCGGTATTTTGGAGTTGAAAATATCGGCATTACCGAGATTTGTTCACTGGTAGTACCGGATTTTGCTGATTTTTTTGTATTTCGCCCTCAACGGCTAGTTTTTGTTGGTGGGCTATATAAGGATGGTTTGTGTTGGCATTTGGGGTCCTTAACATTCTATTTTCATTCTCTTGAACTAGTGCAAGCCTCTCTACTTAATTGTGCATGTATTACACTTTATGAGCAAGGAGAGAGGTCTGTAGTTCCATGTGTTGCTTCTAGAGGTGGATTGAGTATCTACTTGGGTATGTGTTACACTTGGTGAGGGTCAAGCAAGAGGCTTGGCTTGTTACTCTTGGTGTTTGCCAACACCTAGACGATGTGGAGGCATCGTAGTCCGGTGATCTTCTTAAGAAGCTCGTGAGAAGGCCCAGTGTGTTGTGAAGGTTGGAGCTCGCCTACCCGGAGGGGGAAAGAGCTACCTCTAGTGGATTTGAGGTGTTTGGCTTAATTCGTAGAGCCGGTTCAATTCTTTTGGACTTACCTCAACATGGATTAGAGGAGATCGGCAAGTCTCCAAACACCACGGTAAAAAGATCATGTGTCATCTTTTGGTTTGCTTCCTATTCTTCATTTACATTCCTAGAATTGAATTGATTGCTTGTCACCTTAGGATTACAAACCTTGATATAGACTTATGTTGTTGGTGCGCATAGTTGAGACTAGACAATTTAGGCCTTAATTGGATAAAATCGTTTTGATTTGCGCTTCCACACATAAAACATGATTTTGGCTAAAGATAATTTTAAAACCGTCTATTCACCTCTCTCTCTAGTTAGCTTCCTCGACCTTACATCTAGTTAGCTAATTATTTTCCTTTTGATGGTAGGCCAAGTAAATATTCTACGTCGTCAATGCTTGGGACTTATGTCATAAGCTTGTGCAAACCACTTCCATGAAGAGTGATGACCGGAGAGCATACTTTTCCCTGTTACACATCATAGCATAAAACAACCATGAATATCAGCATGTATGTCATAACTGAGAAATTACTTATTTAGTGCATGTGTCCTGAGTCTGGAGTTTCCATGTCTTCTCTCATAGTAAACTACAAGATGTTGTTCACATGGTAGTAGCCAAACTTCATGCTATATCTATTATTTTGTTTTGGTCTGATTAAGAAAGAATATGGAAGATGCTTCTTTTATCTATGTACTAGTATAGTGCCCTGTCTTCCGGTTTCTTTTTCCTAGCACGTAATATATAGTCTTTTCCTTTTCTAGAACGTTTGTTTCCTTTTCCTTAATTGCAGGATATTTGTTTCCTTTTCCTTGAGATGATGCTGGAGGTGGGGGGAGATCTGTTGTGGGGCACAGGGATGAGTTAGACACATTAAACAATGGCCATCGGATGTGGGTGAGTAAAGCGGAGGAAAGATCTGAGAGGTTAATTTTGATGGAGGTAAGTTTCTGGGGACGTTTCGCTGGGTGCATGAAGGTTGGGCCATCTCTAGTGAGGTGCATTATTTAGGATGGACGTAGAAAAGAATACTTAGGTGCATTATAAAGGGGTATAGATATGTAATTCAGTTTAAGTATTTGGTAGGATCTATGTGCATGAATGCCTGCAGTGGTATTGACAACAGCAATTACACGAACAGAAAGAATGGAGAAAATTACAAAAGCTTTGGAAAGATTTTTTTTTAATCTTGTGAGTTTCTAGAACTTCCTAATTATTTTCTAAAAATCTGTTCTCATATGGCATTTTCTCCTAATTCTCAGTTAGTAATGTTGTACACCAAAAGAGTCAAACTAGTATATATGAAAATAAGGTTTAGTTTCAAAGGTAGCCGAGGACAGTATACCTATTGACATTAACAAGTTACTGTTTGCACCAAAATTTGACAGATAGGGTCAAAATCGGCTGTCCAAGATCAATAAGATACGACCAGGATACAGATTGAAGATATTTGGAAACGGAACATGTTGTTAAGGAAAGCACCATCCAAATAGAGGTCGATACGGATTCTACTCCTAACGTGTTGTACCAGGACTCTATCGGCCAATGGGTATAAAAGAGGTCTAGAGGTGATAAGAAAAGCTGCTCAGAGCCAATCAACCAATTCGCGTCTACTTTTCCGTCGACTAGGAGTAGTTTCTGTAATTTAGTCTTCTTGTAATTCGATCTTGATCAATAAAGTTGCGCATCGTCGATTGTTGATCTCCATCAATTACGCCCAGGTTCGATTTATTCAGATTTTGCTGCGCATCGCCTTCTTCAGAATCGATCTACCTTTATCCTCTGATTAGCCTTAATCGGCTAGTTAGACTTACCCTGTTACTTCGATCTCGATCGGCTTCAAGCTGATTGGGTCTAAGCCGATTGATCTTCACGATCGGCTTTTGAGTGAATTTTATATTTTTTACCTTGTCGGTTACAGGTCAAATCGACTGGCACGCTCTGAACCCGGTGTTCGTCTGGTGTGCTATTGTCAGAAACCCTACATCAAGTTTTTGACGCCAACACACTCTTGGCACGCCTGGTGGGACCGATGGCTTCATCAAGTAAAGAAATTCCGCCATCCGATCTCAACACAGAAGCTATAATCGTCCCCACACTGGACGATTTAACGCTAGAGCAGCGTAAAGAGATTGAAGATCGAAAAGCTGCATTGGAAGAGATGATGTTGGGTTGCTACTAAAAAACCCGACACGGAGTTACCCAGAAGTCCGCTTTGCCGACGCTAAAACCCCTCGGCGATGTAAGAGTCTCAACTGGCCCGGTAAGTCATTACGTGCCTGCGCAAGCCGAATTATCAGCTACGATTGAGCAATCAGTACATAGTGCGTTAATTAACTAATCATCGGCTTTGATCACTACCCTCAAGCCGATGATTGCAAATAGTGTTAAAACTATTACTCAAGAGTTGGCTTCGTCTGGAAGCCTGCTCGATGCGCCACAAGCGCTGCCAACATATCCTGTTTACTCGATAGCGCAGAACTCTAGTATGGCAGCTATTGCAAAACCGTCGGCTACAACACCTTTTGTGTTGACAACTCAGCCGACGGTTATATTACCGCGAGACCCTCGCCCTAGAGGTGTCACACATTATCAGGCGTATACTGATGCCGCTAAACTAAACGTGTCGGCTACTTTGCCGCCGTCAGCTCCGTTTAATATTTTCCCACAATTGGTCTCACAGCCGATTGAACAAATTAGGCATGTCCAGTACCAAGAGCCGATTCTGCCCAGGAATCCGGTCCCTCATAAGGTGATAACCTACGCAGAGCCCTTTGTCCCTATACCAGAACCACCATTTAGGAGGTACGATGGGTATGATCAAATCCCACAAAATCCATCGGCTCAGTCTAACCGACAGCCCGAGTTTGCACTCGGGGGGCAGAATACTAGTCATGATCATTGGCAGAGCCCTGATATCTCGTTGGCTAACAACATTAATTGGGCTGACCAGGTTTCTGTCGTGTTGATAGATCAATTCGGCTTACAGCTAAAGGGTAGAGTCATCGGCTATAGAAAGCCGTATCCAGATTATATAGATCGCATGCAATATCCACATAATTTTAAAGTTCCTGATTTTGCCAAATTTTTTGGGGATGATTCGGTCACGACCTTGGAGCACGTCGGACGCTTTATCGCTCAATGTGGCGAGGCAGCTTAGTCCGACGGGCTGAAAATTAGATTATTCCCCTTGTCTTTATCGGGAGCTGCTTTCACTTGGTTTACTAGTTTACCTCCAAATTCGGTTCATTTTTGGAACGATTTAGAAAGCCGATTCCATGAGTACTTTTTCTCGTGATCTGGAACTCGGATTTCGGATCTAAGTTACATCCAATGTAAGTGCGGGAATCGGTAAATGATTATGTTAAGAGATTCAGGGAAGTAAGAAATAGGTGTTTTAGTGTTGCCCTACCTGATAATCAGTTGGCCGATTTAGCTTTCCAGGGGTTGATACCCCCATTAAGAGAAAAATTCGGCGAGCAGGACAACGAGTATCAGCCCAAGAAAGCTGTTTCTCCAATAAAAAGGGCTTCAAAGATGAATTGAAGAATAACAAAGACAAGATACAATCGGCTATAGAGGATGACCAATTAAAATTTTTAGAAGAGCCGACGATGCAGCTGGACGCTGATCCTTTTCCAATTAACATGGTCAATTGCTCTAAAAAGAAGTCGAAGCCTACTTTTTCCCAACTACTAGCAAAATATGAAAGGAGGAATGAAAGGCTACGACGAAGTCATCCACATCGGCCAGTTAATGAATATCGGCCAAGCGGCCCTGAAAGAGCTCACCAGCGGTGCCCTTTTTGGCAATTTTGTTGGGAGAAAGGATTAGCTTTGCCATCACCAAACACATATCCGATGCAGTATTACACATGTCAAGGTGATAGGCAGCGATGGTCAGCTAAAGATAGAATTTCTAAGCCGACTATAAGTCGAAAACAAGGTCAAGATGAGTCTGATTTAAGATCAGTCCAACAAAAGATTTATAAGCCGATCATAAGTCAGAAACAAAACCAGGATGAAGGGTCTAGCTCTGCGGCTAGTTTGGATCTAGTAGGAAAAATATATAATTCATCGAACCAAAGTCGAGATGGTGTCCTCCGGGTTTAAGCCGATCACAAAGAAGAAGGCTTCAGCGGCTAAGGACCCAAGAGATGAGGGAAGCTGAACAAGAAAAACGAAGGGATAAAACTTTTAACGAGCTTTATCCGATTTAATTGAGCTATCAAATAATGTTAGAAATTTTTGAAATTTTTTGATAAAGGTTCTCAGAGCATGGCTAAGCTACCATAAAAAAAATCGGATCATGATCAAACTTGTATAATTTTTCAAGATTTCGACAATGCTACTAATGCATTTATAGCAACTCCACTGATTTAATTGAGATAATAAATCATATTTAAAATTTTTGAAACTTTTTTATAAGGGTCCTGAGAGCATGCATAAGCTACCATAAAAAAATTGGACTATGATTAAACTTGTACAATTTTTAGAAATTTTGAATGCATCTAAATTTTGCTATTTTTGGTTTTCCAGAGCCATCAAACGAATTTGATTTTTCAAAAATTTTGACGAGGGTCCTGGAAATATTCCTAAGCTACCATAAAAATTTCAGATTATGGTGAAAATTGTGCAATTTTTTAAAAATCTGACAATGTTGCTAATGCATTTAAAACAGCTTCACTGATTTAATTGAGCTGTTAAAGCAAGTTAGAAATTTTTGAAACTTTTTGAAGAGGGTCCTGAGAGCATTCTTAAGCTACCATAAAAATTTCAAAGCATGATCAAATTTGTGTGATTTTTAAGAATTCTGACAATGCTACTGATATATTTAAATTTCACTGATTATCTGAAAACTCACCCTCGTGTGGCGTCGTGGCGCAAGTGCGCGATGTGACGCTGCTCGTACGCATCTAGTAATTTTGATATCTTGGAGGTGTTTTTTTTGTCGGTTCAGTGAGGTTTGATGTATTTTCAAGCTGTTGTCCGCTTAGTATTCTGCCGCAAATATGTTTCGAAGACTTGAGTTTTCTGGTAAGTACAAGCTAGTGCTGACTCTTTGCACCCTTACAGATATTTATCTACATTTTAGTATCTATTCTTTATCCCCAAAATTATACTGCATGTACCAATTGGGCAAATCGGGTGTTGACTGGATTTTTTCTCCTGCCCTATGCTTGCGAAATTTTTACTGTTTTAACCCGGCTTCAAAAAAAAAATTCACGATTAGCCGCCGATCCGAAGAAATAGCAAAAATAGCCTCTTCACAGTTTAATCAAGCGGTTCCTGCGCGCGGGATTATTTTTTACTGATTTTCCAAAAGTCCAGATCCGCGGGAAATTTCGTCCGCTGGAAAAATAAAAATAAATTTTTAAAATTTTCTGGCCGGTTGCAGCGAATCCAACGGACTGGAACTGTTGGATTCCGCGAGTTCCAGCAGTTCCAGTCCGCTGGAACTCGGCGGGGGCGGGTGGGGGGCCAGGTGGGGCGGGGGGCACGTCCAGTTTTTTCGCGGGCTATTTTTTTCTGGCTTACAAATCTGAAAATAAATTAAAAAATATTGTGAGTTAAACTACGAATTTTTTAGTGTATTAGCCCTCTGCGTATAATTGTTATCGAAAATAGCTATGGTCGTGATAAAATTTCGATAGTTCAGTGGACTAAGGTTGGGGTCGACAAGATTGTTGTTTTGCGTAGTCGCGACGCACTGGTTTTTTTATGGGCGGTGGGAAATTTGCCCAGGTTATCTGTTTGCCCCGAAAATAGTTGTTGTCGTGACACACTGCAAATCTGTGTTGTATTACGACGTGTAGTGAATTTGTTGCCTGTAATAATGGAAAATTGCACCTTGCAAAATAAAATCATGCCAGTCGCGAGGGCGCAAAGCAAGTATCCCGCCGGTGCCAACCGCTGGCAATAATATTTTGTGCCGCTCCGAAATGATTGGAAAAAATTCTCGACCGAACAAAACAACATTGCCTTATTAGTTTGCTATTTATACAATTTTATCGCGAGATCGGCTAATTTACGGAAAAAATTACCATGACAAAACTAAAAAGGGCAAAAATAAAATAGATTTCCAAACTCCCTGCATAATTTCGAAAGCAAAAATGAATGCATAAATTATCAAGCGCTGGAAATGGCATAAAAAAATTCCACCGAAGCAGCGTGGACTAGTTAAAATTAATTTCTCAGGCGACGACAAGATTAAATTATGGGGCGCAGGGCTAAGTCACAAACTGGGATACAATGTAGGTACATACCTTAAGAATTCATAAAACTGGGATACAACATATGTACATACATGCCTTGGAGAATTCATAAAACTGGGATACAACATAAGTCACAAAACTATACATTCTATGGCCATGGTTGTCGGGATAGTCGGGATAGAGAAGGGTCAAAAAAGAGTAAAGTTATATATTGGTGGCTGACGGGGTATTACGCTTGCATCGCTGATAGGACTGAATGTAATATCATCGTCAGAATTGGGAGGACTCCGAGGACGCAAGTTTCCTGGCCTAGATGGCATGAAATCATCATCATCATCGTCATTTGTATGGTTAGAGCTAGCCCGCCTCTAATGCTGGTTGAACGTCCTCTTGCATTGTTCTAGCCCGCCTCTAATGCTGGTTGAACGTCCTCTTGCATTGTTTCTTGAATGGCCTGCTGTAGTAGTACTTGAACGACCTGTTGTGGTAGTGCTTGAACGTCGAGGTCTAGGTGATACGAAATTGTCATCATCATCGTCATCGTCAGTTGCATAGTTAGGAGCAAGCCCCCTCAGGTGGTAGTTGAACGTCCTCTTGAACTTGCTGCTACAACAGTACTATGTCGACCTCTACCCCTCCAGTTAGATCCTGTTCTGTGTCTTCTACGCGAACCAAGCATCACACCCCTGCCGAAGAGCATAGGCATCGCTAAGAATTTCGGGATATCTTTTTTTAGCAACTCTTCATCCTTGAGGAATGACTAACACATAAGACGAGCATACGAAGTAGTGAACTTATGCATAATGGTAAAAAGACTAGTAGGGTGAACAAATATAAAATAACTAACCTTAATATGCTCTGCATACCGATCAGGCAGCATCAGTACCATGTAAGATCTTCTAGAGAAACCTGTAGAAGAAGGGTGGTCGGCTAATTCGCATACCCTGAAATACCTTTGATGCCACCATTGCAAGTGCGCCTTGAGGTCGTCGGAGGTCACAAGGTTCAGGCAAGAGGTTGTCACGTTATGCCTCCGTAATGTCGGACGCCACTCTTGCAATTTGGACACCACTTTACTTAGGTTCTCCTCCTTAAATGGATCATCGTTCCCACCACGCGTAACCTTCAACATATAATTAAGGGCAACGGTGCTCATATCTGGTGTCCATGAGAATGCTCTACTAGAGGATGCAGCCATGATTAAGTGTGTGGGAGCTGTAGATGTGTGCCTGCGGTTTGGCCTTTTATAGACTCAAAGGGGTGGTGTATGGACTAAGTGTTGTAAGGTAAGATTGAAACATACAGATGGATAGCAAAACGCCGAAGTGTGTAGTCAAGTCGGGCTGAAAAGGTAGGCATGCATGCAAGGTGTCAGTACTGACAAATTTAGTGTACAATAAGTGGTAAATTCGGAGTTCAAAGTAGGCAGTGAGTGGTCATTTCGGCCTATGCAGTGTGCAATTGGTGTGTACTGAGTGTGCGGTGTGAGTGAAATGTTAACTGTTGATTATTAAAAGAAGATAATATCCAATAATGATAACGTGATCATCAAACTGGTGATGTCTTTGAAGTGCTTGTTGGTTTGATGTTCAAGGATGGTTTCCTGTATAAAAGGGTTGCTTCTGAAGTTCTCTTCTAGTCCAAGCAATAGAAGTTCTGCCGATGACTTGGACTTGGATCGGCCTAATAAAGTTCATGGTAGAGTATTGTCAAATCGGCCTGATGGTAGATTGTTGCCAAACCATGGTTCAATAAATTCAGAAAAAAGTGATGGATGCTTTCTTTTTTGACAACCCAGACTGACAAAGCTGCTACCTGTGACTAGTCTAATCGGCCTGACAAAGCTACACGCGAGAAGCGTACAGTCCCATAGCCTTTTTTAGGCCGATGTGAGACTTGCCGGCAACAGAGCTACTCCTCGTGAGTTGTCTAATCGACCTTACGAATCTACTCCTCGTGAGTTGTGTAATCATGATGGACCATTGCCTTTATTAGGCCAACATGAGTAAACAGAAGATCATATGTTATGAAAGCAACATACCATATCGACATAGTATTAAGGATTATCATTCTTAAACCAGTACAAAGGGGCTGAAGGCACACATCAATTACACGTATGCACTGAAGTACGTCACTATAACCGGTCGCTGCCTCGTAGCGTCAACTCTAATCTTCTCGCCGCTTCCGCTGATGGCGGAGTTGGTCTTCTGGGAATATGAACCGGTCGGGCTTGTGTGTCGTGCTCCGCAGCTAATAACGTGTGTCTTCTGTCTCGCGAGGGGAGACGTACAGCTGGCTGGGACCCAGGTCTTGCAAAGTCAACATGTCTGTCACCCACGCGGGAGCTTGCATTAGAATGCACTGTTAGTGTCGTGCGTAAAAGTGAGTGCGCTTGAATTACACGAGACACTTACCGATGAGTCTTGCGGGGTCGTAGGCTGCGCTGCCCACTGGAAGCACTCGTCCCATGAAACCTGCGCACACGTATTGTTAGCACAACGTTGTATTGGGAATAACTTGAGCTGTACAAACATACCAGCCCTGGCTCCAACCAAGTCCGCTGAGGTGGGTGCTGTGGTAAGCATGGGGTCGCAAAAGTACCCCAACCATAGTATGCTGGTGGCAAGTACTGATCGGGGATATCCACGTCAGTGGTTGTATGTACCTCAGCAGCTCTCGACGGTGGAAGGAGAGTTTGACCTCTGTGCACGTTCTGCAAAAAATGTGATACGAACGAAAATGTTAGGAACCTCCGACAAATTTATGTTCAATAGTAGGTAATAACTTCAATGAAAGGTATTGTACCTCATGTGACGCCTGCGTTGATGACATGCCTGCACCGAAACTGTGGAAGGCGTGTGGGGTATAGGCTTGGCCGAAACCGAAATCTTGCGATAAATGTACTCGCGAGGACTCAGGCAAGTCTCGAATGGGCCTACACGACGAAGGCAGAGAGATTGATCTCTACGCTTGGGCTATAAAAGGATATGGCATTAGCAAATAGGTTAGTTTGGGTGAGTAGTTCAAAGTATGATAGCTAAATGTACATGTCGTACCTGTGATTCTTGATGGCCATGCTGAGAGGAAGACGATTGTGCAAAGCTCGATCGTCTTGCGTCCATGGTCGGGCGTGACGGTCTGGGAGATGAAGGACGAGCGCCTCGCTCACCACCCCGTACGGCAACACCACTGTGACAGCCGCATGTCAACGCCTTCATGATGCCCTTGGACTCGTCCATGATAGAACGTAGAACGCCAACTAGGCTGAACCTAGAGCTTTGGGCCGCATGCCGTACTGCATTAGAACTTTCTTCGTAGATACGGCTCGCACAGTCGTACTGCAAGAAAACATGACTAGTAAAAGAAATGTGAATTGAAATATAATGTATATTCGTACCGCGTCATCTTGGCGTGTTGCGCGGTGTACAGGGTTGCCGAGGGCCAGCAGCTCGACGTCGGTGACCTCCTCAGGCCTTGAGGGAGGTGTCGCAGTAAGTCGTGCTCGGGTATGAGACACGTACCACTCCAAGTACACGACGTATGACTCAAGGTCGTATGGTCGACCCTCCGCTACTACCTGCTCCGTGGCGGACTCCTCCTAGGCTATCGTCCATGGTAGCTGCGTGTTGCGTCATTCGTCGCTCCTTTGGCCCCTCCGAGTTTGCCTGTGGGAATGAAAGTTGTAAGTTACAAATTATAATTACAAATTACAATTCATATTTATGAATTAAACGTACATATGCACTTTTCGTAGCAAAGGCCGGCCAACTAGAGGGGAGATTTGCTGATACAGTCTAAATTAGCGCATCACTCGAGCTGGGCAGTATGCCTCTACCATATGATAGAACACGAGGTGGTACGTCGTCAACCAGTAAGCACCATCCTGCCCACACTGCTGCGACAATCAATGCGGCGCCATAATGACCAACAAATCAGGAGTCCAGGGTTGCCATATTATTTCATCCTCGCGGAGGGTCTCAAAGTAGTTATGAAACTCGGAGTAAACTCCCCGAGGTCTGTCCCTTACCCATCCCAAGTAGGAAGCCGTCCACCGAAACTCCATTGTGGGAGCATCATTCGTGTGTCTACAGTAGAAGTCAGCGTCCAACGAGTACGGGTGAACGTGCTCCAGGAAGTACAGGCGCCCAACAGAAAATTGCTCTCAAGACCAGATCTGCAACAACAAGTAGCATACTGCAAGAATGGGCGCCTCCCCCGTTGTCCTCATGCACGCCGCACACAATCCCCTGTACGTGGAGCAATGCACCGCCGAGCCAAAACTGAACTGAGGGACTTCGTCATCGTGGGTGTCAGCCAAAGCCTCTGCGATGTTGTCCTGAGGCGCATTAGTGGGGCATTGGATGTAGCGACAAAGCCATGATAGTTGAACCCCCGGACTCTACTCAGGGACTGCATGGCCAAATCTTTCAGTCTGGCCTCCTCGGTGGCGAAACTATCGGGCTGCCTCTGATAGGCAAGCCGGTAATATATGGAACGTCCTGGAGGGTGACGGTCATCTCTCCCAGCGGAAGTGAAATGGTCTCCGGCCTCCAACGATCCACTAGCGCGGAGAAGAGAGCCCCATTGAAAGTGAATGATTGCCCAATGTCCGTCATCCGGGCTAGCGACAGCAGCCCTGACTCCCGTAGAGTGGGCACGTACCGCTCGTCCAAGGGCCAGTGCTCCTTAGGGCCCCTGAGAACGAAAGACGGTGGTCCAATACCTGTAAGCCAGACCATGCTACGATGCTTGGCATCGTAGTATGGGTCAAGCAAAGTCTCCGGGTGTCCAGTCATGTCCTGCGAGAAGAAAAAAGAAACAAAATTTAATATGGGTAAGATAACATGATGTGACATAACAAAAAATATAATGTGACGACTGGACAGTACGTAACATAATATACATAGCACAATACATGGTATTACATAGCAAAATAATAAAATTACAGGAAGGTACTAACCGCACACAAACATAAAATTATAGGTAGCACGGTACATGATACTATATAACAAAAAAGAAAATTACATGAAGGTACTACTCACAAAGGAAATAATTATACAGCGGTACATTCACATGGTTGCTACGGATGGGTCGACGAGCCGACCCTATTGGGGCAGTTCTTTATTGTATGCCCCACTGTCCTGCATATACGGCACTTTCGTATGGCTCATCCGTCTCCCCGCTGACATGCATCCATATCGTTACGGATTCGCCGTGATTGCCACCGTCCGCGACCGCTCCGCTTCAAAGCGTCATTCTGAGACCAAGTCACTTGCCCCGGCCACAGCTCCCTGTAATGCATGTTCAAGCCGTAGGAGTTGAACTCCGAACTCCATGTCCCGAACAGATGGTCGGCACTGAAGTACTCAGAGATATACGCCACTGAAGACCGACGAAGAACCGTGCACGCCGCATATACATGCGAGCATGGCTTGTGCAACAGTTGTGGCTTATTGCATATGCATGTCGTCACATCACGTACTGTGCACACTTGCTTACGGTAGCCTCTGCAATGTCCATCGACGAACTTCTCCCGTAAGCGCACTTCAAACTTCCGCCTGACTCCATCCATGGTGCGAACGTCGTGGGAGCAAGCCTTATCTATTTTCTTCTCTATGTATGCGTGCATACGTTCGGATAACTGCTTTTCCTCGTCTAGATGCCTCCTTGCATTCATTCCCCTGTTCATGAAGTATCCAACGGTCTTGTTCCAGATCTCCTCCACGATGGCACTTATTGGGAGGGACCGAACACCGTTGTAAACCTCGTACATGTTAGTTGTCATTATACCGTACCTTGCACCGTCGGTGTCATGCAACAGGGACCACTTCTCTGGTTCTAGAGCGTGCAACTGCACCCACTGAGAGAAGTTGTTCACCTGGCCCTCTACGGATTACGGCGTATATTTCGCGGTCTCCTCATCGAGCACTCTCCATATGGCCTCGAACTTCCGTCTCTGGTTTTGCATGCAGAGCCTCTTAAATGTCTTCATCACTTCCTTGTTGCGGAACATTCTGTGCAGGTTCGCGGCAAGATGCTTCATGCATCAGCGATTGACGACGTCATTCCATTTGTATGGTGGCTGTGTCCCTCCTTGCATAGTGCTGATGGCGGACATTAACCCAGCATGCCTGTCGGTGATGAGGCATACATTCGGGCGGTCTTGGACAACAGCTTGCTTCACATTTGCTAGGAACCACGATCAGCTCTCTGTGTTCTCGCTTTCCACGAGTGCATAGGCCACCGGGATTAGCTGGTCGTTGGCGTCCGTCGCGACTGCCATCAGTATGGTGCCCCTGTACTTGCCGGATAGGAAAGTGTCATCCATGCTAAGCACAGGGCGACAGTACTTGAAGCCCTGAATGCCTGGTCCGAATGCCCAAAACACACGGTCGATGATGAAACAGTTGGGACCCTTCGTAGGGTGCGGCCTATCCATCTTGTTCATGTAGGTCTCATGATTGGTTTCAGCAATCTGGTGAAGTATGCAAGGAACAAGGTTGTACCCCTCTTCGTACGTGCCGTACATCATCTCTATAACTTTCTTCTTCCCTCGCCACACCTTGCTGTAGCTAACAGGATATCTCACCATGTTAGCTACGCCGACCATCAGTATCTTCGGTGAAACGGTCACGTCTGCTGTGACCAAGTGAGAAATGAGGCTGGCCACATATGAGGACGTGACATTTCTGTGCTTCTACAGTGGCTCAGCAAGCACACACGTGTGGTCCGTCAGGACTGTTATCCTGAAGCCCGAACTCCCGCCCTTGAATTTGTGGGCACGGATCTTGCCGAGACACTCAACATCCATGCACTTCACAATGTAGGTCTCCTGGTTCGACCTGTAGACCCGGTATGTACGGCTGATGTTTACCGCATATCTAGCAATTGCTTGCTGGGTGGCACTCTTCGTAGGGAAGCGTTGCCCTACCAGCAAAGTGTCCTGATCGAAGGTCCACTCAGTGCTGGCTTCGTCTGGTAGCACGAGATACGTCATCAAAAGATCGTCCAGCCGTGAAGACACGTACTACACATCAGTGGATACAATGCCATCAACTGGAGCTGCTCCGTCGTCTCCGCTGCTATCCGTGTCGACATCATCGTCTTCATCGGATATTGCTTCATCCGACATACCTTCCAGGTGCTCTTGGCAGTCAATGCGAGCGGACCACCACCGCTCGATATCTTCATTCGACTGAAAGTCATCCGCACCAATGTCCTCACCGATGGTCCCAGAGGATGCTGCAATGCCACCGCCACCGCCACCGCCACCGCCACCGAGGGGACTAGAAGTTTGGCCTCTGTCCAGGAAGCGGACACAGACCATTAGCCGACAGTGTATCAGCGCTTTAGGGTTCATCACAATTTGCATGTATTCCCCCCACATTGTACTTCCCACGATCTTGCATAGGTCCCACACGTAGTTGGTGGAACCTTCCACGACTCTGGCATGCACCGCCTCGATGACGAGCTTATTTCGGGCAGTCTCCCGATCGAATGTGCTTCTCACGCATGTACGGAGGTCGTCCAGACTCATCTCCATAAGACCCGGAGCCTGGATCGCCTTCCTTTCGCAGTTCGAAAGGTCTGCCTTATAATGGACCCTCTCGAACAACGCCGTCACCATAAAACACGGACAAATCTAGAATATCTGTCATTTAGTACCTACCATAGCGAAAGACACAAGCATGCTCATTAAGTACCAATATACGGTTCGCCACATCCATAATCAGTAATAATCATGCACCGTTATTTATTCCATTAATGGTACTAACTTTTTTACTATTAACAGTGCTGTTATTGTGATATTTCTTCGGATACTACAGAAATATCGTTCCAACAAACTAATATTCCATTAATATCATACAAATGCTACACTAAATATTAAACTGTTCATACCGCAATTTTATTAATTGATCAACAAATTTTACGTCTAACACCATAATTTTACGTAGCACAGATGTTACTCGTTCCAACAAATTTTGTACTGCTAATGGTACAAACTTTTTTACTATCAACAGTGCTGTCATTGTTACTACCAACTAATATTCCATTAATATCATACAAATATTACACTACATATACTCGTAATGTTCTAACACCGTACTAGTTAAATTCATATTGTAGTAACATTATACTGAAAGAGCGCTAACATTACCTTGCTATTTACATACTGTTATTTACGTCTTGCATTATCGATTTATGTACTACTCATCTAACAAAAACCTATTATTAGTACTTTTCAGCAGTCATTTATGTTATTTTACCGGATCAACGGCTAATTTTTAAAAAAAAACAAACTGGGCTATATCAGTACTACTCAACTACTGGTGTCATTTCATGTACAGCTCGTTGCATTGAATTTATCATTTCTTTTCTACTACTCCAACTAGTAATGCCGCCATTTCGTGTACTACTAGTTATTCTAATATTGTACTAATCCCACAAATATTATCATGATATTATACTGACATTGTCCAAGTTATACATGCATCGCAACAATATTACAGTAATATTGAAATAATTGTAATAATCTCACAAATGTTGTCGTAATATTACACTAACATTAATAAAGTTATTCATATATCGCAATAATGTTAAACCAATTTTAAACTAATGAAAGAACCACCACATTACTGTCATTCTAATTAATTCATAATTGTATGACGCTAATATGGCTATAGCGTTATTTTACAGGCTAATGTATTGTTATCGTTATACTACCAATGCATTATTATACTACCAATTCCTTCAACTAAACCCATCCATCTTATTATAGTAATAACATCATTTCGTACACTGCAAATGACACTAATGTCGTACTAATTATACTACTACTATAATAACAAAATACTAATCTTCAGGAAGATTCCGAACTAACCTTCCTAAAGCTCTCCTGAAAATTAAATATCCCGACGGATGTACAAACTAACCGTTTTGGATAATACCTACAAAATACAAATCTCTCGTCAAATAATCGAAAATATAAACTCTAACCAAACCTCTACAAAATATTAATGTCATAAAAAATTCTTCGAAAATACACTTCTAAATTTCCTTTTTCCACCTCGTTTTCCTCTCTTTTTTCCCTCCTCTAGTCTCTTCTACCTCTCGGTTACCAGCGCTCGAACTGCCTCGCTCTTACTCTGCTTTCTTCCTCACATCGAATGCTCAACGCAGATCATCGCAATAGAGCTACGATTTATAGCACTTCCCTGCACGAATGCACCGAAGAAGCGACCGTTTGTCATTGCTTTCGGCGCACAGACAAGACAGAACGATTAAAGTTTTCACTGCGCGTCGATCGCACATGGATCCGGCCCCCTTCAGATTCCAATACGGCATCCTTTTGCGCGAAGCTCGATAAATTTTTAGACTCGTTGGCGCCCCCGCTTTTTTTCTCCGTGGCGTCGTGCGTCGTCCATTCTCGGCCCGCTTGCGCGCCCGCTCAGCCGCCGCCACATCGCCTTGCCCTGCCCCCTGCGCCCGGCCCCCCGCGGCCTTGCCCCCTCCCGAGTTCCAGCGGTTCCAAACCGCTGGAACTCGGCTGCTGTACCGTCAGTTTTTTAAAAAAGTTCCAGCGGACTCCCTCCGTTGGATTCCGTGGTAAAAAAATAAAAAAAATTCCCGCGAATCCGGTCCGCTGGATTCTGTGGTAAAAAAAATTTCCTCGCGGATCCGAACCGCTTGATTGTACTGTGTAGAGGTTATTTTTACTATTTCTTCGGATCGATGGCTAATCGCAAAAAAAAAAATTTAAAGTCAGGCTAGAACAGTAAAAATTTCCATGCTTGCTGTGGTTGGTGACGTGCTGGGGTTTTGTTTCGATGTTTCGTCTTTGTCCTTTTCGCCTGCGGTTCGTAGTTTGGCTCCATGCACCCTGTCTTGATGAGAGTAGATGCAATCTTGATGTGCTAAAGTCGATGCTTCGTGTAGATGTGTTTTTGCTGAAACTTTGATGCTCCTTTTGTATTCTCGTGGATCTAACAGTTAACTCGGTTGTAGTATTTGTAGTCTTGTGTCGGACCTGCTTGTGTGGCTATGTTCTATACTCAATGCCACGGCTGTTGTTACGAAACACGGCAAAACTATACCATCGAAGGAGCATGAGACATGAATTTTACGTGAAAAACCTTTTAAAAAAACTATAAACGCACTATAGCTATATCACTATACAAGAAGATGTTTATAATAAAACTCTTATTTTTTTCTATGGACTAAAGGGACATATTTAAGTGGTACATAATAGACTACGTGTAGGAGTAGATTTGAGATGAAGTAGGAAACAAATTTGTATCATCCTCAAACTCAACAATCACTACCTTCAGACGAATTCCTCTTGTAGTAAAAAATATAATACAACTCTCATTGACACAAATCATCATGAATATTTTGCGCCCCAAAAATCCAAAAAACTAATCTGAATAAGAAAGATTGGAACAATCTTATCCAGACACTTTTTGTAAGTCAAAACAACACTTGTGGCGCTTAATAGACAACGAAGAACTCATATAATGTATATTTCATATGCTCTATTTTGAACACAAAATTCAACAAACAATGCTCACGGGATTAAACTGCTGACTTCGAAGGTAATTAAACTCCATGACATGATTGAAACTGCTTCTGCAAAATTGTCAGGATGAAAAGAACTCGCGTGACGTCAATAGAGTATAAATTGCAATAGACATCTTATATCGAGCTATGACAACTAGACAACGTTGTAGTATCTACGTAGAAGCAAACTTTTTGCACTTCAATCCTTCATCTCAAGCTAATATTGAAACAACTTTTAAATAGTAAAACTCCGGAGAGTATAATACTAGCTACCATCAGAGTGTCATCAAATTCTTAAGAATTAATGCTACCAAAGCCTTCATAATAGTTGCGCAATTGATCCAAAATACGCAACATATCGAAATGATGATTGAACACTAAATTCAGTTATTTCGTCAACTAATTTTTTTTTCAAAATCTCCTCAATTAAGCATAGCCCAAATTAATTCATTGCGTTGAAATACCTGCAATTCTACCTTAGACTCTATATGTGCAGATCTTGCAGTAGTGACCTATAATAGACGACGGATCGTCGAAGAAATTGCTAATGATTAATCCCACATGTATGCCGCCAATAATAGATAAAATGGCCTAAATTACAATAAAATCCACCTCCAACAGAAGTAATACGATGATCGACTGTGGCAGATGATTGTCGACTGAGTTGGCGTGGATTGACTTCTAGGCGTGGCGCCGAATGGCATAGGCGATAGTGTTGACAAAATTTTAGCGATGGAACAATCGCTGGGTTGAGCATGGGTCAACGCTCAGTATGAAGTCGAGTTGTGGAATGGAGTTGAGACGAGTTGAAATGGACAAATTGGTCGAGTTGTGGAATGGAGTTGAGACGAGTTGAAATGGACAAATTGAGACCGATGAATCTCCCAGTATATTCATGTTGCACTTAACTGTAATCTGCAACCACCTTGGTACACCTTGACATGTGCACTTAGCAATTTTTCTACTAAAAATTAGCAGAAGACTGTTTACCCAACAACTTCTCCTACTTGGTTTGATGCAACTTGCCTCAGGTTCGCTGCTCCCCTGGTTCTCGACAAGGTTCGAAAAACCAGTGAGATTTTAGAAATCTCGGATTTCGGTTAGAGACGGGATCTAAAATCCCGGTCGAATATTTAAAAAAAAAATAAATTACTATAGTAATCACGAAATCTCGGTGAGATTTTGTCAAATCTCATTGAAATCTCGGGTAATTTGATCAAAATTTGGCCCAATAATCCTTAAGAAAGTCATCTACCATGAAAATTTGTTGAAAAACCTAATTTTTGAGACATTTTAAAATTTTGGCACAAACACTGTCAGATTTTATAAAATTATACAAGCTTGATTATAATCTAAAAAATTTATGGTACTATCTTTAGAAGTGTAGGATCATACAAATTTTTTTTAAAAATAATTGAACTTCATTTGTTATCTTTAAAAAATTAAAAACAGAATGAACATAACCGAGCTAGTAACCTTGTCATAATTGTATCAATTTGCTCGAGTGTGATTATGATCCAAAATTTTTAGGAGAGTTTAAGCATTGCCTAAGAACCCTTCTCTAAAATTTTCAAAATTTTTAAACTTTTTTGTTTGCTCAATCAAACCTATGAATGCATTGAACTTCATTTGTTATCTTTCAAAAATAAAAAACACAAGGAACACAAATGGTGAAGTATCATTGTAAGAATTTTATAAATTCATTGGTGTGTGATCTTGATGCAAAAATTTTATAAGAGCTTAATAATTGCCTTAGCACCCTTCTCTAAAAGTTTCAAAAATTCTAGCCCTTTTTTGGTTACTCAAGCAAATCTATGTATTGATCATGAGGCTTTTATTAGGACGTAGCACTGTCAAAAATTTTAAAAATTCTTAAAGCTTGATAATTATTTGAAAATGTTATGAAAATCTTGATCATACATAAGGACCGTACGCAAAAAATTTCAAAAATTTTTAATATGGTTTAGACCATTTTTCATTTGGTTGAAGTTTTCTGGTACAACTTTTATTAGGACAGTAGCATTTTCTGAATTTTCATAAATTCTTTAAACTTAATAATCATCTAAAGATTTTATAAAAATATTAGTGATGCATCATAACCATGCACAAAAACTTTAAAAAATTTCTAACATGGTTTGTTCTATTTTTCATTCAGTTCAAATTTACCGTCAGTGTTTTATGAGGATAGTAGCACCTTTCGAATTTTTAAAAATTTCTTAGACTTGATAATCATCTAAAATTTCTATGGGAATATTAATGATGTGTCAGAATCCTACACAAAAAAATTTAAAATATTTTGACATTGTTTGAATTATTTTTTCTCGGTTCAATTTTATCGAAATCTCGGCAAATCTAGCCGAGATTTTGGCAATTCTGAACGAAATCTCAGAAATTTCGATGCAAAAAAAATCTAAATTTAAACTTTTATTTTTGTATTTCATCCGAAACAACCGAAAACGAGATTTGAATCCTGTTCTCGATGCGGTTACGACAGGCTGTGGTTGCCGCCGTAGTAGCCCACTGGCTGCGGGGCGTAGTGATGATGCGGATATGGCGTCGTCGTCCCCCAGGTGTAGTACATCGGGTACACCGCCGGCTGCGGGGCGTACTGTAGCGTCGCCAGATGCCTCATCCCATAGTAGTGATGGTCCGGCTCCAGCGGTAGATCCATCATGCCGTTTCTCATGATAGTGACGGGCCTCCTCATCTTGTGCTCGATCCGCCTCCTGAGCACCATCGCGTCGGCCGTCCCGTCGACCACCACGGCACCACCAGCCCCTTGTCCGGGCCCTCCGGGGACGCCGACACCCTCTCCACACCAAGCATGTTCTTGACGGTGTTCCGGATCTTCCTCGTGCAGAAGTAGCAGTGCTCGTTGGTCCTAACAACGACAGGCGCCATTGTTGCTGCTGATTAACCTTGCGGCTATTGCTTCACGTACGTGTGCTCTCTCTCTCTGATAGGTTGCTGCCTAATCTGATGGCTCTCGATTGGTTCTTTTTTTTTATCTTCAGTCCAGTTATGGAAGCTGATGAGATTTCCTCGGTCAGTACTGTCACTGACTTGATGCCGAGTGAAAGTTTTTTTGATGTTGCTCATTGTACATCGTGCCATATTTACCGATAGGGGTGGTGCCAGGCTTTAGGCTACTCGGGCCAGGCCCGAGGCCGACAACAAAACCCTGTTAATGCGCAATGGCCTGGTCCATTGTAAATCGTGAGATTTGTGGCCTGCAGTGGTCTGGGCCCGAGATTTCGGGCTCGGCTGGCTCCGCCCCTGTTTGTCGTAAGATGCTATTTTTCAGATCTTGAACCCTAAGCTTTGATACTATTTATTACAAAACGCACGGCAAAAATATATGATCAAAGAAATAAGAGACATGGATTTTACGTGGAAAATTCTTCTAGGAAAAACCACGGGTGCACTATAACTATATCACTATACGAGGAGATGTTTACAATGAAATTCTTTTTTTTCGATGGACTACAGAAACATATTTATAGTGGTACATAATAAACCTAGTGTAGAAGTAGATTTTAAATAAAGTAGAAAATGAATTCGTATCCCCTTAAACTCAATAACTATTAACTTAGCAAGTTACCCATAAGGACATGCATGCATAGCGAAGGCCTGATACTAAGTGTTCAGGCACATGATCGAAAGGGAGAAGGGGCTCCGTTTGTTCGAGCTCTTATCCGAAATCTGTTTGTAGGTCGGGAACTCGGGATCCTCTATGTAATTACTCAGACATGCATGTGTGAAAATGAGTTCTGATTGTTGAGCTGCCTATGCGCATCCACCATGGAGCAAGGCATTATATGCATTGCCAACCACAAGGTCGAGGGGCGCCATCCGCATATCATCTCTATATTAAAGCCGGTGGGAATGGCGTGAGCTCAGCCGTGCCACGCCGACCCCCTCGCGAAAATGTCCTCCGCAAAATTGAAAATTACATTCAGATCCTTTGTCGGTTTTTTAATAAAATAGACCCGAAAAAAAGTAAAATTACATTCGGGTCCCTCCGGGGTTTGCATTCAGGTCCTCACGCCGGTTTTTAGCGGAATCGACCCGAGAAAAAACAAAATTACGTTTAGATCCTGAAAAACGTTTTTTTTGCTGGATTGACCCGAAAAAACGAAATTACGTTTGTATCCCTCCGCGGTTTTTTTCAAACAAGTCCCCGTGTTCGCCGACGGCTCATAGCAATCCGTGGATTCGACGACGGAAAAAACGAAATTACGTTTATGTCCTAAAAGATGTTTTTTTGTTGTATTGATCCAAAAATGAAATTACGTTTATATCCGTCCGCGTTTTTTTTAAATCCGCGGATTCACCGACGGCTCATACATTTATGTTCTCAGACCCATTTTTCCAAAAATAATCATCAAACCAAATTTCGCGTGTCGCAACGTCGTGCAACAGAATTTCGCACGGCGCAGCGTAGCGCGCGACCCTTTCTAGTTCTATTTACACATCAGCATCATGTCCAAGTGTTCATGAGAGAAAGGCCACTTGATCATACATGTTGGAGAATACCTGAAGTGTTGAAAAACTAGGTATTATTTGTGTTTTAGATTTGAAAAATAAGCTAATTCTCAAAATGATTAGATACAACAGGCAAGATAGAAGACACCACATATTTCTGTAAAGAGATCGATCCACCGAGGAAAAAATAGGAGAATTCTTACGATGGGCTTGATGACAAAAAATGAAGCAGCGCAGTAGCGACCTGGCCGTAGAGGAAGTAGTCGACGTCGTGGATCGCAGGATGAAGAGCTCGGCGGTTCTTGCGATTCTTGTTGCCGAAACCTTATTGCCGCCCGTGCGAGGTTCTCTCGCAGAAGCGGTTCGGAGATCCCGCTCTCCTTGCCTCGCGGTGCACGCCGAGAGGAAGGTCGGTGAAGAACGAGCACAACACGAAAACACAACACAGATCACCGTGGATGAACACAGTATCGAGTCCAAAATCAAAAGGCTTACATCCATGCGGGCGTCTGCATTTTATAGCCTCGCACGAGAACGGTCACCATTAAATGCTAGTAAGCTGCAGTCATTCAAATGGCAGTTTCTATTAGAAAGCGACGCCATTATCATGGCTGTTTCAATTCTCGATAAATGACCCCATTAATTCACTAATAACTGAGAGAAACCGAAAATTAAAAAGGGTTTAAACGTACCAGGAATTTAATCCATGGCACGGCGACTCGCGACGTCACAAGTCACGCGGGAAAAACACGCGGAAATACGCGGTAATTCGCGAAATCTGCAGCAGCAGCGTGCGTGTGACTTTAGCCAGCTCCTCACCCTCCATATGCCTCATTACAAGATATGGTGGGAGCTCTCCCTTTTAAATTGGTATTCTCCCCTCTCAACTAGCAATATGGTACTATTATTTGTAGCTTTGGCATTAGAGATAAGTGGGCCACTTGGGCCTCATTTCTAACAATCCCCCACCAATGCCGAAGTTGACAAAGACTCAAAATTTGATCATCTGTCTTTGAATCTTCGTTTAATATATCGGTGTTTGATTGTAAGTCCCATACGGGTTGAACTTTCACCTAGAGTAACGTGATCCATCCTCCCACGACTAATGAATGGACTAAGCCTTGAATTCATAGCTTTGTGTGGTTTGATTTCACCCAAATCTTAAGCGATACTAAGTCGCCAAAGAACTTCACCTCAACGGGCGTTAAATGGTCATGCTCCCTAATCTACTCATGAGCTTTCTAGAGAATGCCCCTTTCTCGTGAACTGCGACCTCACAGTTAGGCTCAAGTAGGTGTATTCATTTTAGGTATCCTGTAGGCCAATACCTTTTTCCTTTGACACTAGAATACATTAAGGCTTTAAGCCAACCTTCCATACAGTCGAGAGTACTTTGTCTATTAGGACATAGGTACAAATTTAATAATATGTACTCTCTTATTACAACATCAACTTGTTTTTTCCATTACCTAATTCACGGGATCTCCGATCAGGAAGATATGGGTTACCGTTGTGGTGTAACTCAAACGGGCCTCATGCCCATGTCCATAGACGCAATGGAAATCGCTTTCCTTGCAAGTCCTTTTGTAAAAGGATCTGCCAGATTTTTCTCAGTACGAATATAATTCACAGCAATAACTCAGGAGTTTCTCAATTTTTCGACAGCTTTAAGCCTACGCTTCACATGTCCGGAGGACTTCATGTTATCCTTAGTACTCATAACCTTAGTCAACTTTGTTTGGTTATCGCAGTACATTAAGATCGCGGTATTGGTTTCTCAACCAATGGCAAGTCCAACAAGATAGCTCTCTAAGCCATTCGGTCTCAACGATGGTCGTGTCTAGTGCTACGAGTTCAGCTTCCATGGTTGACCTCGTCAATATGGTCTGTTTGCAAGACCTCCATGAAACTGCAGCACTAGCTAAAGTAAAAACATAACCACTTGTAGCTTTGATCTCATCCGCATCAGAGATCCAATTGGGATCACTATATCCTTCTAAAACAGATGGATACCCAGTATAGTGTATTCCATAAGATGTTGTTCCTCTCAAGTAGCGCAACACCCTTTCAAGTGCCTCCCAATGATCATCTCCTGGGTTAGATGTAAACCGACTTAATTTGCTCACAGCAAATGAGATATCAGGTCTTGTGGCAACAGCTAGATGTTAGTGTTATGCCCTTGAGGCAATCATTTTGATGATTGTAACATGACTATGTTTATGAATAATAATATGATTATTGGTCCAATGAATGTATATCATTGTATTGATCAACAAGTATGTGACTTGATTATGAAGCTCTTTACTTAATGATGTAATTCGATAAATATCTCTGATCGGATATCATCGTATAGGACTACGATGAATAGATCAGCACATGTAGTGATCGATGATCATGCTTCATAGATCATGGGATATGGAGATATCATCTCTACATTGTGGACCATGTTGAAGAACATGGGTTAGATAGACCCGCTATGGGACACTGCGAGAATGTTTCATTCTTATGTGTCATCGTGTATCTCATACCTAGAAGATGTATGATCCTTAGACACGAGATTGTCATATTCCCTACATGTGTAATAGTTTTCCTTGGGGCTATCAAACACTACTTCCTAACCGGATAGTTATAAAGGTAGCTTTCATGTTTACTATGAAGCGTGCAGAGGAAGTGAGCGATCAAGATGGAATTTGCCACTCCAATGAAACGGAGATATATGACAAGGCCACTCGTGTGATATGATTAAGAAAGTGCATGGCCATGCCGTGATTGAGAGTCAATCACAACTTATTAATATATCACGGATACGAGAGATGGATTGAATCATCAAAGGATGACATGCTTCTCGCCTTGAGATCAATCTTCATATACTTGGCAAAGGGATTATTACATGAGTTCTTTTGATAGGTTACATTCGATTTGATCACAAGTATGTTTGGGAGTTGGCATACTTTGCAAGAAGCCGCTACCAACTATTGGATTGAAAAGGAGTTTTCGAATCCATGTCCAAACGTATGTGAACCTGCGCAGGTCACACACTTAATGGTGGGACGCATTAATTTGGATTGGATCCGTAATTAATGAACCTCGTGGGCTTAGCATCTTTGGTGGGCCTGGTTTAGGGTTTCATCTCGTGGCTATATAAGGAGGGGAGGAGGAGGCGCAGAGTGTGCTTTCCACGGTTTAGGTTTGATTCACTTGAAACCCTAGCCTCCTCCTCTCGCCGCCCGCCGAGCGACTAGGTGCTTGCACACGACGCGCGGCGTTCCATCTCTCGGACGTGTGATCTGCTGCGGTGACGCTGCTGCTGCGGCTAGCGGCGTGGGAGGACGATCCACTACATCGACGCAACGATCGCGGCGAGGACAAACCACTACATCGGCCGCGAAGGATTCCGCAAGCGCGCGTCTAGTGGTAATCTTATCTATGATCCCCTTCTTGCAGTAGCTTTACGGCGCTTGTAGTAGTTTTTTTGTGCTAGCGTAGCATACCGCGTTTCCCTTCACTAGATACATAAGGGACCCAATAATTTGTGAATATCTTAATTGATCTTTTCCTAACCCTTGATTTTTCCGAAGCTTAACACTTGGATCATAAGGTGTTGGGGAGATTTTGCAATTCTCAAACCCGAATTGACTCAAAATTTTCTCAGCATAATGGGATTGGTGCAAAATGATCCCTTCCCCATTCTTGATCAATTTAATATTCAGAATAACATCTGCCTCTCCCAAGTCTTTCATATCAAAGCATCGAGATAAGAAAGTTTTGACCTCGTCAATTACAGCAGTGTTTGTCCCAAATATAAGTATGTCATCAACATACAAACACAAAATAACACATTGACCCCCACCATAACGATAGTATACACACTTAGTCGCCTCATTAACAAAGCAAAACCAGCAGATGTCAAAGTTTTATCAAACTTTTCGTGCCATTGCTTAGGAGCCTGCTTTAGGCCATACAAGGATTTTAATAATTTGCACACTTTATTTTCCTGTCCAGTAATCACATAACCATCTGGTTGCTCCATATAGATTTCTTCCTCCAACTCTCCATTAAGGAAAGCTGTCTTTACATCCATTTGATGGACGTGTAGACCATGGGAAGCGACTAATGCTATGAGCACTCTAATGGTGGTTAATCCGCTCAGGAGAATAAGTATCAAAATAATCCTCTCCTTTTTTAGGTATAACCCTTGGCCACAAGTCTTGCCTTGTACTTATCAACAGTACCATCAGCCTCATTTTCTTTTTGAAGATCCACTTGCATCCAACAGTTTGCACCCACTAGGAAGATCAGTGATCTCCCAAGTCCCGTTAGCCATGATGGAATCCATCTCGCTACGGACCGCCTCTTTCCAATACTCAGCATCAGGTAGTGCATAAGCCTCTAAAAGAGATTTTGGCACATCATCCACGAGGTATACAATAAAGTCGTCGCCAAAGGTTTTCTCAACCATTTGTCTCTTGCTCCTACGAGGAGCCTCTGCGACTAAATTGTTATCCTCCTCGAAATTATCTTCTACTGGTAGTGTATCATTTATTGGTTCAGAAACAGTGGTAGGTTCAGCATTATAATTATTATTAGTTTGAGTATTCTCGGTTAGTGAAGAACTACCATTGGTCTCATAGGATAAATATCCTCAAAAATGAAGCATCTCTGGACTCCATTATTGTGTTAACAATAATCTCTGGAGTTTCTGATTTTACTACTAAAAATCTATAGGCTGTGCTGTTATGTGTATATCCTAGAAAAATACAATCGACTGTTTTAGGTTCAAGCTTTCTCTTTTTCTGCAATGGTATATTGACTTTTGCCAAACACCCCCAAGTTCGCAGAAAATTGACATTGGGTTTTCTCCCCTTCCATCCCTCATACAGAGTAATCTCACACTTTTTAGTGATTACTCTGTTTAGGACAAAATTTTTGTTAATATAGCTTCCCCACCACATTTTAGGCATCTGGCACTCTCCAACATGGCATTCACCAAGTCTGTTAGTGTTCGGTTTTTCCTCTCAGCTACCCCATTTGATTGGGGAGAATATGGTGGTGTAACTTCATGGATTATACCATGCTCGTAAGCAGGCTGGAAGAATTCATCGAGATATACTCTCCCTACGATCGGACCTTAGTCGTTTAATTTTCTTTTCTAGTTGGTTCTCAACCTCGACCTTATAAATTTTGAAGTAGTTTAAAGCTTCATCCTTTGTTTTCAAACAAATACACATAACAATAACGTGTTGCATCATCTATAAAAGTTAGAAAATATCTTTTGCCTCCTTTTGTCAACAATCTATTCATCTCACACAGTCGAATGGACAAGATCTAGTGGTGCCAAGTTCTTTTCTTCCTCTAATCCCTTAAAGGGTTTTCTAGGTTGCTTTGCTTGCACACAAGAATGGCACTTTGATCCTTTGACAATATCACATTTTGGAATTAATCATAATCTGGACATTCGAGCAATGGTATCATAACCAATATGACATAAACGAGAATGCCAAACATTGGATTCACAATTATTAACTTGAGTAGCAACATTTAAATTTAAACAAGACTCTAGTACACTTAAGCGGACCAGGCCTCCGCTTTCATAACCTTTTCAATAAAGTTTCCAAACTTGGACATTACAACTTTATTAGACTCGAATACTAGCTTATAGCCATCTCGACATAATAGGGAACCACGGACAAGGTTCTTATTTATTGTTGGCGCATGTCGCACGTTCTTTAAGTGGACAATCTTCCCAAGTAAGCCTCGGATCCACCGTGCCAACACCAAGAACAAAAGCATGCGACCCGTTCCCCATTAGGACGGAGAAGCCCCTCATTTGCTGGTAAGAAGAAAATAAGGATATGTCGAACATACGTGAACATTTGCACCGTATCAACCCACCAATCGGTGGATTGACATTTGAAAAAACAACGGAGAATTACCATACCCTCTCAAGTAGTTCCCTCACTTATGGTCACGTTGGCGCTTTTCTTGCCTGTTCATTTGGCCTGTTCTTGCGGAAACGAGTCTTTAGCCATGTGACCATTTTTCCGCATTACGTAAATGTAATGTTCTTCATATCTTTCTTCTCAAACTTCTTCTTCTTGAAGCTAGTATTTTTATTTGGTTTCAAGCCTTTGTTGTTGTTGCCACCCTTCTTCTCAATCACATTTGCGTTGTTTGGTTCTGAGAAGAAGTTTTTGGCGCATCTTTGGCTCGCTTTTTCTTCCACGTCGAGGCAAAGCAATGAGATCTTCAATAGAAATCTCTTCCTCTTGTGTTTTAGACCATGGCAAAATTCCTCCAAGATGGGGAAGTTTAGCCACAATGCCCATGACCACAAATTTTGCGAGTAAAGCATATCCCAAATGTGCAATCTCGCCCACTAGTAGTTGAAACTCATGCGCTTGAGCAACAATCGATTTAGACTCATCAATGGTAAATCGAACAATTGCTCGTGACGTATACAACCAAATGACCGACCTCACTTACGCATATTTTTGTTCAAGAGCCAACCACAACTCGATGGCGGATGTGTAACTCATATACACATCATATAAGCGATCTGCCAAGATGGTCGAATGCAGCCCAATGCGGTGTTATTCGCATTCTCATCTGCGCATTCTCCTCATCCGTAGCGAGTATTGAGGAAAATCACCCACCACATACCCGAGACATGAGCCAAAACTTGGCTCTAGTCTGCCACCTACGGAAGTTCTGACCATTGAACCTCTCAGGTTTCATGGCATCACTTGCACCAGCCATTGCTGAATCACAATCACACAAATAATACCATTAAGGTTTCTGGAATGTTGAAAAACTAGGTATTATTTGTGTTTTAGATTTGAAAAATAAGCTAATTCCCAAAATGATTAGATACAACAGGCAAGATAGAAGACACCACATATTTCTGTAAAGAGATCGATCCACCGAGGAAAAAATAGGAGAATTCTTACTATGGGCTTGATGACGAAAAATG
Organism: Otatea glauca; assembly: GCA_036346275.1. NCBI lineage: Eukaryota > Viridiplantae > Streptophyta > Magnoliopsida > Poales > Poaceae > Otatea > Otatea glauca. Next base: position 93,183,890 of record CM070715.1, read on the forward strand.
AAGCAGCGCAGTAGCGACCTGGCCGTAGAGGAAGTAGTCGACGTCGTGGATCGCAGGATGAAGAGCTCGGCGGTTCTTGTGATTCTTGCTGCCGTAAACCTTATTGCCGCCCGTGCGAGTTCTCTCGGCGGCAACGGTTCGGAGATCCGCTCTCCTTGCCTCGCGGTGCACGCCGAGAGGAAGGTCGGTGAAGAACGAGCACAAAGACGAAAACACAACACGATCACCGTGGATGAACACAGTATCGAGTCCAAAATCAAAAGGCTTACATCATGCGGGCGTCTCCGCATTTTATAGCCTCGCACGAAGAACGGTCACCATTAAATGCTAGTAATGCTGCAGGTCATTCAAATGACAGTTTTATTAGAAATCGACGCCATTATCATGGCTGTTTCAATTCTCAGTAAATGACCCCATTAATTCACTAATAACAGAGAGAAACCGAAAATTAAAAAGGGTTTAAACATACCAGGAATTTAATCCATGGCACGGCGACTCGCGACGTCACAAGTCACGCGGGAAAAACACGCGAAAATACGCGCGCGCGCGTACGTGTGACTTTAGCCAGCTCCTCACCCTCCATATGCCTCATTACAAGATATGGTGGGAGCTCTCCCTTTTAAATTGGTATTCTCCCCTCTCAACTAGCAATATGATACTATTATTTGTAGCTTTGGCATTAGAGATAAATGGGCCACTTGGGCCTCATTTCTAACATGAAGAGCCACCGGCAGTGCAGCCTACAGATTAAAGGATTGCAACCATACCGGCAATAGACAATATTGCCTCACACTTGTACTAATAGACTAGTTATTCTCATAAGGGGTATTTCGGTCATTTGTACATGCCAAGAGCCTATAAATACCCCATCTCCCTCTCTCATTTGTAACTAGAGTTCTCTTGATCAATATAAAGGAAGGTTCAAACTGATGAGCCCTCGGGGCCCTGCTCTCCGGAGGCTAATCCCTGTAGGCTCGTCGACAAGAGTAGGGTGGTCCTCTCGGATCCCCGAACCTGTATAAATCCCCTGCGTCATTTTCACTCTCGTGGACGACGGCCTGTTACAGGCCGACGTCCACCCCCTCTTTTGTGTTCGATTTTTACACCTACGACAATGCATATTATCATACACATTATCGTACGTTTATGACTAATGAGTGTTAGTTCAAGCACCATTAAATTGGTTTTAGTGGTTAATGATAAATTTAAATGTGAGACTAACTAATTTATTGAGTATGATATTGATTAGTCGCATTTGGATGGAAAAATAGAAATCTTGAAGTTATGCATCCAATGTCATATTATGATATCTTGTTGTATTATTTGGATTCAAAATACAAGGTGAACTCCACAAAAGTTTAAACTTGGATATGTGCATATTGTTTCTAATTCATATTTATGTATGCACACATTAAGAGGAGTTCATTCTATATCCTGAGGTTTCACTAGTTTTGATTCCTTTCTTTTCTCCACATATATCGAGAATCTTTACTTTGAAATACGTCCTTTGAGTATATGACGCTTTTGTAATTGTAATATACTTATGTTGATTTAAGTTCAATTACATGCAATTGGGTTGTCGTTAGTCACCAAAGAAGTAGATGGAAGGATCTAGACTCTCCATTATGTGTTAATGGTGTGCTTTGGTGATTAGCGACAACCAGATGTGTTGGACTAATATTTTCTATGAGTTGGTGAATAGGTTAAATCCAATGATGATGAAGGAGTTGTTTTTGATCCGAGTAAAGTGGAAGCAGTGTTGCATTGGGACCAACCGAAGTCAGTTACCCAGATCCGTAGTTTTATGAGGATGACAGAATATTACCGTCGATTCGTTGAGGGATTTTCGATGAATGCTAGACTGCTTAAGAAGTTATTGAAAAAGAAGTTTGCATGTACACCAGAGTGTGATAAAGGTTTTCAGGAGTTGAAGAAGCGTCTAACGACATCACCGGTGTTAGTATTGCCAGATGTTCAAAATAGCTTTGATATTTACTGTGACACTTCCAAACAAGGACTTGGATGCGTATTGATGCGGAATGGTAAGGTTGTTGCGTATGCATTAAGGCAGTTGAGGCCGCATGAGGAGAATTATCCTATGCATGATCTGGAGTTAGCTGCCGTAGTGCATGCTTTGAAGTTGTGGCGTCATTATCTTATCGGTAATAGATGTGAGATATATATGGACCACAAGAGTTTAAAATATATCTTTACTCAATCGGATCTCAATATGAGACAGAGAACAAGGTTAGAGTTGATAAAAGATTATAATGTTGGAATCCACTGTCATCCCGAAAAAGCTAATGTGGTAGCTGATACTTTGAGTCGTAAGAGCCACTGTGCTAGCATGCTAGTTCAGGAGGATCAGTCCGAGTTATGCAAGGAACTTCAGAAATTGAAATTGGAAGTTGTTCCAAAAGAATTCTTAGCAACTTTGGAAGTGAAGCCGACTTTAGAAGTAAGATTAGATAAGGTCAGAAGGACGATGAAAAGATCAACAGAATCAAATCCAAGAAGGATGAAGATTTAGCCAAGGATTTCACATTGGATGAACAAGGAACTATGTGGTTCAAAGGTCGAATTTGTGTACCCAATAAGAAGGAGCATAAGCAGTTGATTCTTGAGGAAGCCCATGATTCGAAGTATTCGATTCATCTAGGAAGTGCCAAGATGTATCAAGATCTCAAGGAGAGGTTTTGGTAGCCTAATATGAAGCGTGAAGTTGCTGAACATGTTGCTTTATGTGATGTATGTCAGAGAGTGAAGGCAATGCATCAAAGACCAGCTGGTTTATTACAGCCATTAAAGATTCCTGCATGGAAGTGGGAGGAAATCAGTATGGATTTTATTACTGGTTTACCTAGGACCCAGAGTGGTTATGATTCCATATGGGTCATTGTTGATTGTTTGACCAAAGTTGCTCATTTCATACCAGTTAAGACTACTTATTCAGGAGATCGTTTGGCAGAGCTATATATGTCAAGGATTGTATGTTTGCATGGAGTGCCCAAGAAGCTAGTGTCAGATAGATGTACCCAATTTACCTCGAGATTATGGAGTAAGTTGCATGAAGAAATGGGAACTCGTTTGAATTTTAGTACAACATATCATCCGCAAACAAATGGTCAGACTGAGAGAGTTAATCAGATTTTAGAGGATATGCTGAGAGCTTGTGCATTAGCTTATGCTACCTCGTGGGACAAATGTTTGTCGTATGCTGAGTTCAGTTATAACAATAGTTATTAGGCAAGTTTGCAAATGTTACTATTTAAAGCTTTGTATGATCATCCCTGTCGTACTATATTGAATTGGAATGAGACAAGAAAACGTCTTGTGTTCGGGCCTGATATTCTTCAGAAAGCCGAAGAGCAGATTGCCATGATCAGAGAAAGGTTGAAAGTGGCTCAGTCGAGATAGAGGAGTTATGCTGATAATTGTCACCGAGAGTTGAGCTTTGAGCAGGTGATTTTGTGTATCTTAGAGTTACCCCTCTTAAAGGAGTTAAAAGTTTTCACGCTAAAGGAAAGCTTGCACCAAGATATGATGGTCCGTTCAAAATCTTGAGCTATCGAGGAGAGGTTGCTTATCAGTTAGAGTTGCCTCAGTCGTTGGTAGGTGTGCATGATGTGTTCCATGTGTCACAACTTAAGAAGTGTCTCAGAGCGCCAGCGGAGCACACACCGTTAGAAGCAATTGAGCTGCAAAAAGATTTGACTTACAAAGAGCAGCCGATTAAGATTTTGGATGTTTTGGAGTGTAAGACCAGAAATAAGTCAGTTCACTTTTTCAGAGTTTAGTGGAGCAATCATTCTGGGAGTGAAGCCACCTGGGAGCATGAGGAAGACCTGAAGTCAGAGTTTCCAAACCATTTCTTAGTTAGCCTAGAATCTTGGGGTTAAGATTCTGTTAAGGGAAGAGGTTTGTAACATCCCAATTGTTAGCTTAAAAAAATATTTTAATATCATTTATTGAATTTTTAGATTTTTTTATTTTTTGGAATTTTCTGAAATTTATTTGGATTTTATTTTGTATTTTTGAATTATGTTCAACATGGATATTATTTAATTATGTAAATAGTTTAATTAAATTTTGGTAAAAATATTTTATTTGGGTTCCAAGTGTCTCAAAATATTTTTAATAATTTTTATGGAATTGTTCTGATATTTTTACTATTTTATTTGGCCTAAACTATTTTCGGGAATTATTTTAAATGGAAAACTTTGAGAAATGATTAGAATAGTGTCGGGCCATAAACCCAAGTGGGCCCGACCCATTTCTTCCTGGTTGGCCCAGTTCTGCGCATGTTGGCCCAATCTGCCGTGATCCTAGTGCGTGACCGTTGGATGAGAATCAAGCGATCCGGATCGGTTTGGAACCCTAATGCTGCTTGGCCGTTGGATTCGAGAGTGCGGCTGAGATCAATCGGAGTGTAGAAAGTCTAACAGGCATGTGAGCTGTTATATCAAGTTAGATCGTGTGGCTGCGGATGAGTGGACACCAAAGTAGTATTCACCATTGGATGGGACGCGTGTCACGCACTGGGTCGTCATGCTCGATCGAAACCTGTCTTCGAGCCGCTGCCGTAGAGGAACAGGAGTCTGTCACCTTAGAGAGCTAGGTCTCCAGTTTGCACAAGGTTTCTAAGGCTATAAAGTCGTCGAGAACTCGTTCGAGTATCCTCAGAGCTCTCAGCACGTTTCGCCCAAGATTTCAAGGTTTAGGTCATCATCTTGCGTAAGATCTTGCTCGCCGGAGAAGGAGGGAGAAGCTGCCGAGGTATTCTGCGTTTTTCGCCATTGTCAGTCGGTTTCTGTCATCACAAAGGGTATCAGGGAGTTGTTGGCATTGAAAGCTCTCGGATCCGCAAGACAACGCTGCTAGGAAGTCGCTGAAACGCCGCGGAGAGAGTTGTCATCTTCAAGTCCGGTGAGTGTGCCACTGTGTTCCATTGTCGGAGCTTTGGTCGGCCGGGTATGATGTGGCAGTTGGGTCACCGCTGAGTCATCACCAGGTGTTAGCCACGTCGATTACCTCTACTTGCGTGTCAGCTTGGTTAGTGCTGCCTCAGCAATGCCACGTCAGCAGAAGCCGGACCCACATGTCAGTGGGAGTTATTCCCAAAGACCAAGTTCACTGTGAACCTGAGCCTGTTCGTGGACTAGGTCCATAGACCCGGGGAACACGTGTCGACCGTAGGATTTTTTTCATGTTTATTTAATTAGTTGATGCCGTGAGCGATGACACAATAATTAGGTTTTTATGTATACAATTAATTTGGGAAATTATCTATTTAATCTTTTTCTTTATTTGAAATCTCTCGAGAGCCCGTTCTCACTCATATGAGCTTCGATTGAGGCGATTCAAATTTCTAAAGATTTGTAAAATTGAAATCTATTTAAAGATGAATTTTATTTGATTTTTGGTGTTTTTTTCTCTCTATTTTGGTGTTTTCTCTCGATACATGTAGACGTTGAAGTGCTCGGAGCGTCCGAGGAGGAATTGTTGAACCAAGAGCAAGGTCCAGAGCAAGAACAAGACCTTTCTAAGGTAATTTGTACTTTGATTATGTCGAACCCAGTTTTATAAAATCTATATTAATTTAAATTATTGCATGTTATTTTATGTGTACAATTGCTTTTAAATAGTTTGGGATCTAGTTAATCTGCCTAATTGAATTATACCCTACCTTGTCATTTTTATACCATGATTTTTTTGTTACCCTATGATGGTTTGTTACCAGTTAGTTAATATTAGAAATCAACATGGGTTGGTTAGACTGTGTTTAGTATGCTTAGCCGTACCACATATAATTCATATCTTTGGAATATCAAATTAATCTTGATTAATGGAATATGGAATATATTTATGGAATTGGTGTGTCAAGTGTTGTCACACAATAACGTTGAGTTGTAGTGACGGGGTTATCACACAACGATGTTGACTTGTTGATAGCAAGTGTGCATGGTAATCAACTAGGGTGGTAAATAATTTAGATTGGGACAAGTAGCAAAGGGCAGTACGGCAAGGTGGACAGGGTGGCAGAGGGTTGTGTAAGTCTTGCCTCGGTCAATTAAGGACTTAACTATCATATGTTCGAGAACGTGACACAAGAGTGAGAGCGGATGCCGGCTGTCTTACGGGCCTACGTCCGAAAGAAAAAGAGAGTAGACACAAGGGTTTATACAGGTTCGAGCGCCTAAGCAAGCGCCCTATTCCCGTCGGTGTGTTCCCAGGGAGAGTAGGGAGGGGTCTCCTAGTCCTGGCTCCCGAGGGACACACCAGTTGTGTTGTTTTTGTATTCAATGAGAGCTCAGATTACAAGCGTGGGTTACAATGGAGTTTTATAGGCGCCCAGCCTGTTACACAAAGTACCACCCTACCCCTACTACAGTACCTCAAGCAGGGGCATCCTGATCATTCTCGTGTAGAGGTAGCGGATCCCACGTCACTGTCCCGTAGGGGTAGGCCTCTGACCCCGGGGCCCCACAGGGTGCCTACTGTAGATGCCTGCGGAGTAGGAGGGAGCCCGTCGACGCCCGCGGAGTAGGAGGGTACCTCCCGATGCCCATGGAGTAGGAGGGTGCTGTCGGGACCCGAATATGCAAATCCGAACCCTCTATGTATATCGCACTAGTCCAGGATCACGCTAGTGCACACAGGCTCAACATAGATGTTATCACAATCATATACAACGGAAAATAACATAACTTCAATAATTAATAATAACTGTTGTCTTACATGATTATTTCCGAACAGGGCTTAACTGAGAAATAGCAAATAAGCAGCAGCGAAAATAAAATAAACGTAGTAGCTCCCCAGTTCACCACAGGCAACTGACGAGGCTCGTGCCCTTAAGCATTTGCACCGTGGTAATCCTCCTCTAAGAATGGCGTAGACTCTTCCTCTTCTGAAGTGGTTGTTGTGGGGTGAGTACATAGAGCACTCAACAAGTTGTGCACAGAAATGCAAATCTAATATTCTAAATGCTTGGCTTATTCCAAAGGAACGGCTAAATGGCTATTTTGCAATAAGCAGCATTTATAAAAGAATACAGTAAATAGATTGAAAGGCAGTAAAACAATTAATAGTAAATAATAGATTCAACTTTCCAAGTAAAATAAGGTATTCCATCCTAAGTCAAGTTTGAATTTTCCATGGCAACCTACCATCCCCAACAAGTCTTTATTTAATAAAAAGTCTAACCCTTGACTATAATTTCCGAGCATTGCCCAATACCGTGAGCACGGCTATTCGAACATGTTTTACACTCTGCAGAGGTTATGCACTTTACCCACACGATATAATCAAACACCACATGGGTGAGTGACCATAACAAAGCCTTTACAATGCTCTACATAGACCCGATACCACTCGCTAAGGTTTCAACACTGAAGGGTTAAACCACCACAACAGGGCCCCCCTCTTGCGCCATGTGAGTTGCCCTGTGAACCCGGGACTCACTATACACCATAGTAGTACCGAAATCTAGACATTACAAATTAGTCAGCTAGGCTGTCCCATTCCAGACGTGTGGTTGCATGAAAGACTCAGGTCAAAGGCTTGCAAGGTTAAGTCCTTAGAATCACCGAGGTAAGACTTCCACATACACCTGCCTAACAGGCCCACCTTGGCATACTGCCCCTTGCCACCTGCCCCGATCTAAAATGATTACCACCCCGGTTGATTACCATTCACCATATGCCATCAACAATTCAACTCAGTTGTGTGACCTCCTCGCCACGGCAACTCAATATCACTGTGTGACAACACATGACACACCAAATTCATAAACATTGTTTCATAATCCATTAGTCAAGATTAAGTATCAATAATTCGAGTACATGTGATGACGTGGCGTGGTTAAGCATCTAACACGATCTAACCAATCCCATGTTGATTACTAATATTAACCAACTATTAATTCCATATCCTAGGTTGACAATTAGATCATAGCATACAATTGGCAAGGTAGGGTTTAACTCAACTTGGTATATTATCTAGATCCCAAATTAATCAAGTCCTTTATACACATAAAATATCATGCATAAATTTTAAAGACAACATAGCAATTTGTGAGAATTAGGTGCAACATGATCAAGCACAACTTGCCTTGGAATGGGTTCTGCTCTTGCTCTGAACTTGGGTCTTGAAGCGACGAATCCTCCTCCGGAACACCGAGCAATTCAACGTCTACGCCAATCGAGACAAAATAGCAATAAACACCCAAAACAGAGAGCAACTAGACTCCAAAAATCAATTAAAATCCACCATAAAATAGATCTTGATTTTACAAATGTTTAGAAATTTGAATCACTCAAATCCAAGTTCAAATGCAAAAGATGCAGCTATTCAAATTTTATTAAATTCTAAAATTAGAAAATTCGAATTAACCGAATTATTTTTCTACTGGAAAAATATCGATTATTGCGCTGGCGACATGTGGACCAGTCACAGGGCGACACATCGCCCTGGTGCATGGAGTCGGTCCACGAAACCCGCTGGTCCATCGTGCACCCGGCGCATGACTCTCCGGAACACCCGCCCGACACGCGAAACTCATCCGCGCCACAATCCGACGGTGACTGCACAATGCACACGCGGCTCAATCCTGAGCGACCAAACCGATCTAACGGTCCACGCTTACCAGAGCAGATCACTGCTGACGGAGCGACGTGGCACGATCCGAGGCGTCGATTGGCGATCCAACGGCTGACCGAGGCTCCGAGACACGGCGATGTCGCGGCGGCGCTGAGTTCCCGGAGACGAAGACAACGACGAGTTCGACGGCGAACTAGGTCCTTCCGGCGATGAAGAGATAGCGGCTCCGGTGCGGCTTGACACGGTGAATCCGAAACTAGAACCCATACGACGGATGGAGGCTCGACAGCGGCGAGACGACGAGAAAACAAGCGCCGGCGCTTGGAAAACTACAGCGAGCTCTCAAGCACAAACGGCGAATGCACTGGCGAAGCGACTAGGGCTGCTGGATGCACACTGGGATGGCGATCATCGGGGTGCGGGCTGCGCCTTTTATAGCCTTAGCATGCGCGCTAGGAAGGAAACCATAAATTACGCAGCGGAGACGGCGGCGCGGCGATGATCTCGGTGACCGAATCGGAGACGACGACTGGCGACCGTCCGATCGCGAGGAACGACCGAGATTACCTCCCAGGCGATTTGATCTGATCCGTACTTTCCAAAACCAATGGGTGCGATCCAACCTTTCCAAAATAACGCAATGCAAACTCTACCGCGAGATCTTGATCCGACGGCTTGAGCGTGCTAGGGTTTTCGCTTGATGGAAACCGCCCGATGGAGATCCAATGGTCGAGCGCAACGGCAGCGGCGGAGTGGGCCGAACGGGCTGCATGGACCCGGGCCGCACGCGCACAGTGCTGGGCTTCGGCCTAGCACTGTTCCTCCCGATTTTCTCGGGTTTTTGAATTAAATTAATTACAGAACTTAGTTTAATTAGTTTTAGGCAATAAAAATATCAGGAAAAATCCAAGAAAATTCTCAAAAATACTGTGAGACATTTTGAACTCAAATAAAATATTTTTGGCAAAACTTTATATTAGTGTTATCTATATATATTATTAATTTTCACAAAAGGTTCCAAATACTTGATAAAAATAAATTCAAAAAATCCAATAAATTCAGAAAATCACCAAATGCACAAAACAATAACAGGAATAAGATTTTAGGCATATTTTGGGATGCCTCCCGACGCCCACGGAGTAGGAGGGTGCCTCCCGTAGACGCCCGCGGAGTAGGAGGATTCCTCCCGTAGACGTCCGCGGAGTAGGAGGGTGCCTCTCGACGCCCGCGGAGTAGGAGGGTGCCTCTCGACGCCCGCGGAGTAAGAGGGTGCCTCTCGTAGACGCCCACGGAGTTGGAGGGTGCCTCCCGTAGCACGCCCGTGGGCATGCCCTAGAGATATGATCCCTCCATACACAAGCGTAGTGCAGGAAGATCGTTCGAAAAGGAGGACATGAGAGGTCCTACAACATTAACCTTGCAAGTCTTTGAATTGAGTCAAACATGCAACCACATGTCTGGTATAGGACAGACTTAACTAAGTAAGATTACCAATGTCTTGACATGTGATACCTCAGGTGGATAATCACGTGGAAGTGTGGTTACATGAAAGTGTGGTTCTGGCGAAGGATGCAGTGTACTTCGGTCTCACGTCGGTCCAATGGTATGTTGGTCCTAACCTTCACCTCTGCTGAGGGAAGGGATAGTGTATGGATTACCGGGAGGATCAGTGTTGGGATAACATATTTCTGAAAGGTTTTGTTATGATCGCTCTGCCAACACACCAAAGGAAGTGTGTTAATTGCATGGCAATAAAAGATGATCATGTTATGTGGGTAAAGTGCATAACCTCTGCAAAGTGTAAATCTATTCGGATAGCCGTGTCTGCGATTATGGACAATGCTCAGGAAATACAGTTAAGGATTAGATTTTGGTAAAATGAAACTTGAATGGGAAGGATGGATACCAGTGAAAAGTTTAGAATATGATTTAGGGTTGTGAGCCAGTTTACTCTTGAGAAAATACTTGAAAAATATTATTACTGTTATTTGTTTCACTATCATTTCAATATATTTATTGTATTCTTTATAAATGATGTTTTATTGCAAAATAGCCATATCAGCCATTCATTTGGAACAATCCTTGCATATAGTTATGACAAAATTGCATTTTGTGTACAACTTGTTAAGTGCTTTAAGTACTCACCCTTGCTAACAAAAAAATCACTAGTTGAGAAAGAGTCTATACCAGCATTGGAGGAGTACCAGTCAGAGACGAACATCTAGGGTGCGAGCCTTGTCAATTGTGTGTGGTATACTAAGGGGTTTATCTACGTCTTCATTACGCTACAGTTTAATTTGTTATTCACAGTTTTACCTTGCGAGACATATTCACGTAAGGTCGACTATAAAGTCAGTCAACAGGTTATAATTAATATATGAAGTATTTTACTATGTTTCTACTGTGTATGATTGCGATATTCATCTATGTTGAGCATGTGTGTACTAGCATGATCTTAGACTAGTGCGATATGCACAGATGGTCCGAATTTATATATTCGAGTCCTAACTCATAGGTAGAAAAATGCCATCGCGAATCCCAAGGATATAAAATAACCATTCTACTCTTGGCCCCACTCGAATCCCAAGGCTGGTCCCGCTTGTCACTCAATCTTATAATCTCATCTGTCCATATCAAAAAAGGGGTTAAATCTCCTCCACACTTTCTCCTCTCTTCCACCTCTCTTCCTTTTCCACTTCTCCCATTCTTTCTCTGCTGATTGCTAAACCTAGGAGGAAGGTAATATTGGATGGGGCGGGTGGCATAGGACGGAAGCGAGGAACTGTAATGGGTGTTTGGTACAGCTCCAGCTTCACCAAAATCTATGGAGTTGGTGGAGCAGGGTATTCCTAGCTCCAGAAATTTATGGAGCTGTAGCTGTGGGTATATTAAGAGTGTTTAGGTGGGTTATCTTATTTACATTTTAGACTAAAACTATAAGTTTAATTTACTTTATTTTAACCTACAAACTCCAGATCTGAGGTGAAGCTGGGATCTGAAGCTCTGTCAAATAGAGCCTTAAGTGAGGCTCTACGAAGGACTAAAATGGAGAAAGAAAGACAAGGCAAATATATTTATGGTGGTCTACGAAGAGATACACTGTAGATGTGCCTGTGGCAACGGGTGACACCGTGGGAGGCGATGCTCGTGCTGGCAACAACTCGGTGGCCGGGAGGGAAAAATGAGAGCGTCAAAACGATGAAGGTAACAAGGGGGTGCTCCTGTGCAAAGAAATTGGACTAATGCTGACCTACGATGATGAACGGAGGCGGAGAAGACGACTGGATTTGCACAAAAAAAAATGGTTGATTCACTGCACTAGGTGAATTGAAAACCAAATTAATTTGGAGTACGGGTCTACAGAGGACTATAACAAGATATGGCGCGAGCAAACATCGATACGGCTCATCGGATTGAGATCACCTGGCTGAGTCGTGGTTCGTCTGCAGCTTCTTCTCTGTTGGCTCTTGGGTGAAGTAGGAAGGGAAGAAGAGTGGCTTGTGCACGAAATAGGGGAGCTTGGCTCTGTCTTTACGAACAAGACCGAGTTCGATTGTGGCCCATGTGAAATGAGCAGGCAAGCAGAAGAGCCTCTGCTCTATCTATCCTTGCGGCTGACGGGCGGAGTCTGTCTGCAGAGAAAAAAAGAGAAGAAAAACACCGAACAAATCATCCCTCTATTAAAGATGGAAGAAATCCTGGCCTCCGACGTTTGAGCCGGCTCGTGACTTAGGTCGGCTTGAGCCGAGCCGGGAAAAAATAATTACGCCTAGGTCTTTTTTCGGAAAAAAATTACATTTAGGTCCTTTTTCGGGGGAAAAATACGAATAGGTTCTTTTTTTAAAAAAAATATCATGTTCAGGTCCTTTTTGTCTTTTTAAATGTTACATTTAGGTCTTTTTTGGGGGGAAAAATTACGTTTAGACCCTTTTTTGGACAAAAAAATATATATTACATTTAGGTCCATTTTGCCATTTTTAACATTACGTTTAGGTCCTTTTTCGGTAAAAAATCCGTTTATATATTTTTTTAGATCTTTTTCATTATTTTTTTCGTGTGGAACCATGATCGCGACGTCTGACTCATCATTTACTCAATATCCAAGTTTGTAGAGAAGATAAGCAGCGGGGTTGTTAGCAGAGAGGGACAGGGAGCGTGCTCTAGTATTATCTTTGTCTCCGTCCAAATCCCAACGAACCAATCTCTGCTTCTGCTTCCACCCAAACAGCAAAAGGGAGAAGAGGGAGGGATGGCGATGGGAGCGGCTGTGCGAGCGGCGGCGGTGGATGCGGTGGTGACGTTCCTGTGGGTGCTTTGCGTCTCCACGCTCGGCGCCTCCACGGCGGCCGTGACGTCCTACCTGAGCCTGCAGGAGGGGATCCACTACGTCCTCCTCGTCACCGTCTCCCTCCTCTCCGTCCTCCTCTTCGCCTTCAACCTCCTCTGCGATGCTCTCGGCGGCGCCAGCTTCAACCCCACCGACATCGCCGCCTTCTACGCCGCCGGCCTCAGCAACCCTCGCGACTCCTCCTCCCTCTTCTCCATCGCCCTCCGATTCCCAGCGCAGGTACACGCGCGATCTCTCTTTCCTTCTTTCTTTCTATTTCTTGATTGGGTAAGAGCAGCAAACAAAGCAAATATTTGTTGTATCTGTTAGGCCGCCGGCGCAGTGGGCGGAGCTCTGGCCATCTCGGAGCTGACGCCGGTGCAGTACAGGCACATGCTTGGGGTCCCCTCTCTCAAGGTGGATCCTCACACCGGCGCCGTCGCCGAAGGGGTGCTCACCTTCGTCATCACCTTTGCCGTCCTCTGGATCATCGTCAAGGGCCCCCGCAACCCCATCGTAAAGACCTTGATGCTCTCCATCTCCACAGTCTGCCTCGTCCTTCCCGGCGCCGCCTACACTGGACCGTCCATGAACCCTGCCAATGTCAGTCCCTGTTTCGCTTCCTCTTTTTCTTTCTCCCACTGTTTGCCAAGCTTATATTGATCAAATTTCCTCTCTTACTGCACGAGGATACTGTGTCGAGACGCAATTGGTTTGTCAAAATAGCAACCTTGAATAAGAATAACTCATAGGCACCAACGGCGGTCTAATAGTTTACTGAACTGAACGGTTGAGACTTGGAGGCCAACTGATTTTGGCCAAAAGCGTCAGTGCTACACATGCTGCCTATTCATTCTTCACTTTGACTTGTTCATCTGCATTTGAGCAGTCAAAGTAATTTGGTGTGTATGGTTATGAAACATGTCATCAAGCTAATTATTTTTTATCTCTTTTGCCAAAGCATAACATGATCACGCAGACGCAGGCCATAATGCCATATAAGGCAACCAAATTCAATGCTTTGTTGATGTATGATAATCTTGTCTAGATGATTACAATATTTACTAAGTATCATTCCTCAAATGTGGCACAGCTGAGCCATAAATAACTGGACGAGGGTTGGAAACGATAGTACAGTTGTATACTGTTGGAAATATATAAAAGGGGGAATAGCCATGGGGATTTTCGTTATTTAAAACCACCCAACAAAGCTTGCTGTTTAGGGGAAAAAATGCTATCTAGAAATATTGTGTTTAGTTATATATGCTTCTTCAAAGTTACTCTGTTATTTCTTTTGCCACTGCTGTCCCACTTCAGTTAGTTCTTATTTTGGGAAAATTCCTTATATACCTACAAAATTGGGTGCAAGGTCAGATCTTAGCAGAGTTGAGGATGCTACTCTTAAGAATTACTGAAATTTGAATTCGATGCTGATCTAGTAAGAACTAATTTTGAATAGCATGGAATTAGTCTTCTATTGTTGACCTTTTTGGTTTCATGCACTGGTTCTTTATAGGATAATAAGCATTTTAGCCATAGTTTCCTTGTTTTCTGGTAACTAATTTTTGTCAGATATCATCTACAGGCGTTTGGTTGGGCATATGTTAACAATTGCCACAACACTTGGGAGCAGTTCTATGTCTATTGGATATGCCCCTTTGTTGGATCCATTCTTGCAGCATGGATCTTCAGGGCTGTGTTCCCACCACCGGCACCTAAGCCCAAGGCCAAGAAAGCATGATGAGCTCAAGCACAAACTTTGCCTCATCAATAGGTTAAATGCTAAGATTTGAAGAGCCCAACATTATTAGCTAGAAGAACACAAGGAATAAGTTCTTGTCTGTATTTAATTGCCTCAACTTTCCACCATACTTAATTTAAGTAATTGATCTGGTAGTTTATTACTCATCCCTATCTTTTGTTAATTTTCATTAGAATAGCTTGTTTCCCTTTATTTTGTTTTTCACAGCAGAGATTGCCTTTTGAGAATTCAGAAAATCAGAGTTATATAGACTGCAGATATTTATACCAAGCTAGATATAAAGATGATCCTACGCTGTTGGCTTCTGGCTATTATTCTTGGTAGGCAGTAAAGAGGTAATGTTCATGAGTTGGCAGATGTTAGGAGCTTTGTTTATTCTGAAGACCTTTTCCCTCGAGGGACTCGACTCCAGAGGATCCATCCGGTGCAGCCTATTCTGCCGCACTCGTGCCTGTTCTTTTTGCTTGTTGCTTGAATGGTAACAAATGTTAAAATTTGAGGAAGCAGGGCAAACCTAACGGAAATTTCATTGAAGTCCAACCAAAATTTGGAAACTTAGATATATAATTGATCAACCTCCCTTTAAGTTATAACTAGTAAGTTGCATGTGTGTTGCAACCAAAACTTAATCTTTGCATCACATATCTTATTCTCTATTTGCAAACTTAATCTTTGCATCACATATCTTATTCTCTATATTACAACACGGCTCATCTCGCTACAGGAAATTACATACAACTAGGAACTTAAATTTGTCTTCCTCTAAAGAAGGTAACTTTAATTTACCTCCTTTACCATGCATAAGCTACATTTCAGTATTTAACTTTCAGAAACTGTAGTCAATTCTGGACCCATGGTTAAATGCATTGGATATAAATTGAACAAGTTGAAATAAGACTACTCAGGTGAAGTAACCTGTTTTGAAATAAGACTACACAGCAAGGTTTTAAATCACGATTTGCGGCTTCGCAGCAAGGCCCTAAAAAAGTTATAATAGCTATCGTGGAAGCTATCTTCATCGCGTTTTTAGTATTAAAAAATTTAAATATATATATAATATAAGTCATGTCCAAACAAATCATAAAAAAATGTACTTTAGAAGGTACTTATAATTTTATAATAAAAATATAAGTCAAGTCCAGAATCAACAAATATACTAATACATGTCCAAAAGATCATAAATAAATATACTAATACATGTCCAAAAGATCATAAATGATAACTATATCATCATGTTATTAACAAGAAGCACTTAGTTATGAACTTGGTTTATTGAAAAAGGGCGAGATGAGTTCTTTTTCTAGGTTTTCTCGTAGTTCAGGCTTATAAAATATGCATTTAGGCCTTTTAGTAATATTGGATTGCAAAATGGGCCCAATGTTTTGGCCCATGGGTAGCGATGTAGGATAGCGGAGCTATCACTAGCTACAAGCTACATCAAATAGCGGAGCTATTGCTAGCTATAACGCTTGTAGCCAATATAACCGAACATTGGCCGATAGCTTTGCGTTTAGAGGTAAAAAATAGCTATAGCGCAGGTATAATGTAGCTATAGTTAGCTATTTAAAACACTGCTACACAAGCAGACAAATTGTTCCCTTGTTACTAACTATTCTCTTGAGGGACATGACCATCTATTGCAAGGACCCCTTTGACCCACCGATTGCCTAGAGCGTTAGTGCCTCTATTGTCATTTTGTATCTTCGAGGATATAGCTTTCCAATACAAATGGTATTACACTGTTTTATTTTCTGAAATCTGAACTGTTTACTAAATGCAAAATAATTAACAATCAATTTCTAAATTCTTTGTATGTAGCAATGTTCATGCCATAACATAAATATCTGGTAGTAATCTCATCTGACAATCCATGGACCTTAAGTAACTACTGATTCCTGGACATTTTCCAGGGTTTTTTAAGGGTCTAATCATATTCTTTCCGGTTTTTGTCGAATCTGTATCTTTCCTCTATGCCTTTTTCCCACTTCAAGTTCCTGTTATGCATGAGCTCATGTGTTTTGATTGGTGAACCATGTTTTGCAAGCCAATTGTGTATGGTTAGACAAAGATAATGTTTATTGACTAGGTTTAATCAGTGTTACTGAGGCGCAGACACGGAAGTTGGAATCTGACTTAGAATCGAACATGGGTGTCGAAATCCAACTTGGATTCAAGAATTTTTTTTAAATAATATATGTTTAATGAAAACATACAGAAATAATATGCCGGAAAAAAACAGTTTTACCCACTTGTCGCACGTCACAATTGCGACAAACATTTTGTCGCAATGAGGAGGTAGGTGGTCTCTCATTGGAAGACTGAGTAGCAGAACCTGATGGTGCAGAGGCAGCCATGCGACGTAGCAGCGTAAGAATCTTGTGAGTAGAGTCAGAACTAACAAAGGTCCGCTGAGGGGAGGCACCTAGGAGTCTAGTGCCCTTAGAAGGGCGTCCACCTCGATGAGCAATATCCTTTTCTTCTGGTAGCAAAACTGCTCCACATGCCCGATCTTGTTGCTGCAGGTGCAGTGAAGCCTTCCACCTCCAGTAGCCGACACTGGAGTAGGCGCCATTGGTGGAGGAGTAGCACGAGCCTGTACCACGAAGATGAGTCTCCTCAGTACGAATAGTTGCAAGGGCCTCTAATAAATTCACACGAGGATGGCGAGCAAGCAGCTGGGCACGAATCTGCTCAAATTCAGCCCGAAGACATGTTAGGAAGTCGTAGATGCGACGAAGCTCCAAATGAGTGTGCTGACGGTGGCAGCACTGACAAGTGCGGCACACCTCCAGTCCAAGAGAATCAAGATGACGCCACGCCGAGGACAGCTGTGCATCGAACTCATCCATGATAGAATCACCCTGCTTTAGCGACTGCTCCTGTCGCACAACACCAAGGTACACAGAATCGCCAACAGGCTCATAGTTGAAAGTTCAAAGCTCCATTAAGTTGATTTTGGTGTTAATGACAAATCTAGTATTGAGACTAACTCTTTTGATAATCATAATATTGATTAGTCTCAAATGTTAATCAATAACAAATCTTTTATAAGACTAACTCTTTTGTTGAGCTTAACTCTCGTTAGTCTCTTTTGGATAAAAAGATGGAAATATCAAAGGTATGCATTCGAGTTCATATTATCATATCTTGTTGCATTCTTTGGATATAATATTCATAATCATATTGATAAATTCAAATATGAGACTAACTCTTTTATTGAGTATATCTTTGATTAGTCTCATCTCATTGAAAAATGGAAAACCCAATGTATGCACTCATATTCATTTTATGATATCTTAATGCATATTTTGGAGGTTAAAGGATGAATTCTACCATTATTTAGATCTCAAGATATGCATTAATGTTTAACTCCATATATACATGAATGCACACATTTAGGGGGGAGTTCATGCTTAATCTTGAAGTTTCAAAGTATTGATCTAATCCATCTTTCTATATTAAGGATCATTACATTGAAACAACCATTTGAGTATATTTAACTTGTGTAATTGTAGTATACTCATGGCAATATAGGATAAACTCTAAAGCAATCAAAAATTGAATATGTGCATATTGATTCAAGTTCAATTATTTGTACTCACACATCTAATGGAGTTTATTCTGTAATTAATGGTCTTAAGAGTATTGATCCCTTTCCACCACTCCATATAAATTGGATCATTACTTTTAGATTCCATCGAAATGAGTATATGAAACTTGTGTAGTTAATATATACTCATGACAATTTAAATACAATTTAAATTGTGTTCGGTTGCCATTCAATCAACAAAGAACTAGTCATGTGTTGATGGTTCACTTTGTTGATCCTAACGCAATCAAAAGTTCTTGATTATATGAAGCATTAGTTGCATTAATATACTCAAGAAACAATTAATCTTTCAATCATTTGTCTCTGGGTTGTGGTCAGTCATCAAAGGAAAAGATCAAAGGATCTTGGGAGCATCCATTATGTGTTAATGGAGTGTAATGATGATTGAGACAACCATGTATTTTGGACTAACACTTTCAATGAGTTTGAAATAGGTTAAGTCCAAGGTTGAGATGGATAAACGGGACAAGTACATCATCATGTGTTGATGAGCTTCAAAAGAGGATCCCGAAGCTAAGACAAGGGGAGTTCATCATGTGTTGATGAACAAGATGAAGATCCCTACTTGAAGAGAAGATGATCGGTCATCATGAAACCTCCAAGTGGCTGCGAGAGATGAAGGTAAAATTAGCTAGGGCTAAGGATGTGTTCCTAGTCTTTTACCGGTCTCAGTGTTTGGATGGGAGACCGGGTTGCTAGTTAGGTGCCATACTATTAAGAGGGGTTAAGTATTTTAGCTTGAGCTTCATCATGTGTTGATGAACTCAATCCGATTCACTCTAGCTCACTCTCTATTTGGTTTTTGCATGAGCTAAGCATTTGCATGTATTGCAAATAAGAGAGCTCATGCTCGCTTCTTATTGAATCTTAATCGATTTGGTTTTTGCATAGAGCTATGGATTTGCATGTGTTGCAAAAGGGAGATCGCTCATGTAATTTGGTTTATGTGGTTTTTGTATGGAGCTAAGTTTTGCATGTGTTGCAAAAGGTGAGAGCTCATGCATCGGTGTTTTAGCTTGTGATTTGATCATGTGTTGATCATCACAAGGCTTAGTAAAGTTTATGATTTTTCTATTTGCAAATGTGTTTTGAAAATAATCTAGAGGTTATGGTTTTGATCCTAGAGCATGTGTTGGCATTTGCAAATGTGTTTTGCAAAGTGTCGGGATCATGTGTTGATCCTTACATGGCTAGAGGTTTGATCTCATGGGTTCTCAGTTTATTTGCAAATGTATTTTGCAAATTATTTTGATCATGAGTTGATCACCAAATGGCATAAGATTTGATCTTATTGACTCTCTTTAGCTTGTAGTCACACTCTTGATCAAGTCTATGTGAGGGATTTCGAGAAATCAGGTTTTAGACTTGAATGACTACATTAGAGTCTTTATTTTTGTGATATTTAAAAATATCTATGGTTGCTTAAATCTTGAAAATAGTTGGATATTGTAGCCCTCGTAATAAGCTTCGCATAGAATCAAAAATCACCTAAATCGGAGTCCGGAGTAAAAAGTTATAAGCGTTTTAGTGACAGTAACAGTGGGAGCGGTGCTACCGGCCCTGGATAAGCGGTAGCACCGCCCGGGGTGGTACTACCAGCCCAGAGGCAGTGTAAAAACTGCAGAGAAGTGTTTTTTGGTGGAAATGGCCGGTGCTACCGGTCCTAGATGGGCGGTAGAACCGGGGTACTGTAGCAACGGCTAATTTTTGGTGTTTTTAATGCACGAAAGTGACCGTTGGCCTAGAGGCCGGTGCTACCGGCCCTAGTAGAGCGGTAGCACCGGGTTTGTGGCACTTTTTGCCCATTTTGCCCCCCCAACGGCTAGTTTTCTTTGGGGAGGCTATAAAAGGAGGTTTGGGGCTAGCATTTGGGTGTGGTTAACCTTGGGGAAGGTTTGTGGGAGTTGTGTGCATGTGTTGCTCTCTTCCATTTGGTTTTTGAGCTAAGAGTGAGCCCTAATCCACGTTAAGGCAAGTCCAAACCACTTTAGGCCGGCTCCACGAATTGAGCACCCGCCTCGATTCCACTAGTGGTAGCTCTTTCCCCATCCGGATAGGTGAGCTCCGATCTTTACAACTTTGCTGGGCCTTCTCACAATCTCCTTAAGAATGTCACCACGCACGACGCCTCCACACGCCGTCTAAGTGTCGGCAAACACCAAGAGTAACAAGTCAAACCCTCTAGCTTGAGCTCCACCAAATACAACAGATGTACAATGATGATCATCGAGTGCAAGACATGCACAAGGTTCCCCTTAAGTGCAACACATACACAAGAGGCTCTCAATCCTCTCCTAAATGCAACATATGCAAATAGGGCTCAATCTTAGCTCAAAAATCAAATGGAAGAGAGCAACACATGCACACAACTCCCACATACCTTCCCCAAAGTCAGCAAGCACAAATGCTAGCCCCCAAGGCTCCTTTTATAGTCTCTCCAAGGAAAACTAGCCGTTGGAGCGAATTTGGCAAAGTGCCCAGCAAACCCGATGCTACCGTCCAACTGGGACCGGTAGCACCGGTCTCCTCGCCAACGGCTAGAAAACTAACTGTTACAGGAAATCCGGTAGCACCGACCAACTAGGAGCGGTGCTACCGCTCGAGCGGTAGCACCGACCTTGGACCCTGGTAGCACCTGTCAGCAAAGCCGAGAAAACACCCCTCTCTAAAATTTTCACACCGGCCGGAGGGGTCCGGTGCTACTTGAAAGGATCAAGTTGGCCTAAAGGGGGTGAATAGGCAACTTTTAAAAACTTTTAATTATTAAGAAAAACTTTTCTCAATAAAAACTTAGCAATAGAAAATAATTAGAGTAGGGAATCAGTACAACTTAGTTGCGGTAAAAACTTGAATGAAAACTGACAATAAGGTGAACACGCAAAGATAAATCAATATCAAAACGACTCAAGGATTTTTCACCGAGGTTCAGAGACCAATCTCCTACGTCCCCGTTAGAGCACTTCTTCAAAAGTATTGCTCCACCAAATAGCCAATTTCAATGGCTTTTGGTCTTTCACTATCTTGACTCTTCCACCACTCCGGTGAGGTGAGTATCAACCTTTCACAGCAATGATGGCCTTCCACAATCCCTTTTGGATAGGTCGCACCAACAACTTCTCCAACCGTCTAGGAACAGCTAGTTTCAAGAGTAATAGACTATCCACAAGTCCTGTCTCTTGGTTCAGTAGCTAGATGCAAACTAGACTCAGCTTGGAGTAAGAGCTCTAAATGTTCAGAATGAATATTTGTGGTTTCTGAGTTGAAGCTCAAACTCTTTGATCGAATGAAAGCTCAGGAATGCTAAAGATCAAAGAGTTGTAAATGATTTTTAAGGATGTCAACGGTGTTCAGAATGTCAAAGATATGTATGTGCAAAGTTCTTAGTCTTTTGTGAACTCAAGCACTGTATATATAGGGCTTGAACAGAGATAACTATTGTACCTGCCATTTGCCCATTGGGGGTGGCAGGATGGATGAGATAAGTCAACTATGGAGTCACGAGTTGCCTCTTTTATAAGTATTTTAAGGTGTATGAGGCATACTAGACTGATATGGTGAAATATATTCACGCGCCGGACTGAAAATGTTAGTCCGGGGTACACAAGATTGGAGAAGTATTATTGTACCCAGTGTAACGCATTTGCGCCGGACCGACAAAACCGGTCCGTCGTATACATATACTGATAAAAGTAAGTTTGTGTCGGACCGACAAAATTGGTTTGGCGTATACATGCTTTGTTCCATTTTGATACCAGCAAAATAATGTTAGCGCCGAAATGAAAAAATTGATCCGGCGTAGAAGAGAAAAACTGTTGGTTTTATCAGAGAGAATCATATTTGCGCCGGACCGAAAAAGTTGGTCCGACGTACACTTAGAATTTGGTCCGCAGCAAACGGCATATTCTCGGTTAAGATTTGAGTAAAGGAATTCTTAACGCCGGACTATAGATGATGGTCCGGAGTGAAAAACAACATACGCCGGACTTTAAAAATAAGGATGAAATTAGATCGGTCCGGCGCGAACGGTATACGCTCGGTTAAAATAAATCAGGAGAGAGCTTTTAGCGCCGGACTGAAAAAATCGGTCCGGCGTACATGGAGTGCGCTCGGTTAGAACTTGCAACTTGATTTTTCAGCGCCGGACTAAATGTAATTGGTCCAAACAAGAACTCTTTTTGACTAAGGAAGGGATATCTAGATTTTTGAATGAGAGTTATGAAATGTCCTAAGCTCCAAGTAATCTTAGTGATTTTTGCATATGAACCAAGATTATTACTTGTGTATAATCCCTCTTAATAGTACGGTTATTCTAGCTATATGGCTTGAATCAACTCCCAAGCCAAAACTAAAAATAAACACCTTAACCTTATTCTTCAAAAATAGCTGTTGTCAGCTTATACTAAGAATGCTTCTTGATCATCAACACCAAAACCTACATAATAAGCATAACTGACAAAACTAGGGGGCCTAGATGCTCTCACTACTAGCCAAACTTGCGGTAGCACCGGCCGAGCGATGTTACCGGCCCAACGTGTGGTAGCACCGGCCATAGCTGTGAGCAAAAACACACCCTCTGGAATTTTCACACCGACCAGAGGGGCAGTAGTACGGACCTCTGGTACTACCGGCCAACTGAGAGTGGTAGTACCAGACCTTCGGTGCTACCGGCCTCAGGGTCGGTACGATCGACTTTCCAATACAAGTTTTGATTTCACACAGAAATCAATCCAACTACACAAGTTAAATATACTCAAAGAGATTGTTTCAATTATACTACAACTACACAAGTTAAATATACTCAAGAGATTGTTTCAAAGTAATGATCCTTGATATAGAAAGATGAATTAGATCAATACTATTGAAACATCAAGGTAAAGCATGAACTCCCCTAAATGTGTGCATTCATGTATATATATAGTCGAAAACAAAATACACATCTTAAGGCTAAAACAAATAGTGGAGTTCACCCTTTATCTTGAATCCAAAATATGCATTAAGATATCATAAGATAAATATGAGTGCATACCTTGAGTTTTTCATTTTTCAATGAGATGAGACTAATCAAAGATATACTCAATAAAAGAGTTAGTCCTATATTTGGATATATCAATATGATCATGAATATTATATCCAAGGAATGCGACAAGATATGATAATATGAATTCGAATGCATATCTTTGATATTTCTATCTTTTTCATCCAAAAGAGACTAATAAGATTTAAGCTCAACAAAAGAGTTAGTCTCATTTTTTGCAGCTATTTTTTTGTAGCTTTTCACTACAGCGAGGAACAGAGACGGTGCCCGAAGAAGAACTTGAAGATGACGATATTTTTTTGCGGTCGAAAACTTTAATGCTGGATTAAATTCGGCCAAGACATCCGCCAAAAGCAACCACGGGCGACTCGGTCAAAAGCAGACCAGGATTCGATGAAAGCTGGTGCGACCAGGAGCGATCGACGTGTAGGCGGCAACGGAGCCGAGGCCCGAGAGATGAGATGCGTGGGGCGGACAGCGGGTAGGTGGCGAGGAGGCCAAGCTCGGGGGTGACAGCCGAGGCCCAGGTTCGATTGTCAGGCAGCGCCGGAGGCATCACGGCCCACGTTGATAGCTGGAGGCGATGGGAGAAGGCCGATTGGGCTCGGGTCTCGTAGAGGGCGGGGCCGATCGGAACAATGTCGGGCCCGACTGAAGAAGACAAACGGTCGGAGCTGCGCGTGTCCGCCGCGGTTGAGGAAGACGGCGAACAAGCCTGCTTAGAGGCTAGAACAGTCGAAGACGGGGTCAGTCACGTGGAGGGTGCTTCGATGACATGCGTCGAAGGAAGGAGCAGCCGAAGCATCGGACGGGAGGAATAACCACCAGAGCCAACAGAGGAGCGGTAACGACAAGGTGACGAGAAGAGTCGCCAAAAAAATTTGGCGTAAGTGCAACACCGGTTTGGAATCTAACCCTAAAACTTTAGTTCTGATATCATATTATGAATAGCACTTGTATTCAACATGAGGCCAACGGGCCAGTCTATATACATATACATAAGAGTATAGAAGGAAAACCTATATAAGGCAATACCTATACATGGTTAGCAATCTCTATACAAGGCAACTAACAATTTCTTATATAAGGCAACTAGGATACTGCCTAACAATTG
Organism: Otatea glauca; assembly: GCA_036346275.1. Taxonomy (NCBI): domain Eukaryota; kingdom Viridiplantae; phylum Streptophyta; class Magnoliopsida; order Poales; family Poaceae; genus Otatea; species Otatea glauca. Next base: position 93,208,336 of record CM070715.1, read on the forward strand.
CTTGCATGTATTAGAGTACTACAAATCTACTGAAAGGAACCATTCTCCCCTTAAGCAACAAACATACCCAAGTGCTAATATTCCTGCTTATAAAGCCTACTTCTTGTGTTCTAGTGAGTAGTTTCATGATGTCTTTTCTTGTACTGTATTGATATCTTCTTCACCGATCCATGCTCTAAGTTATATAATTTTCATTTGTAGCTCCTTAGCAAGTATCCTTGAGCGGAAATAGCCGTAATTAAAGCTGATGTTTAGATATGGGCAATTATGATGGTGACACTTCCAAAGATATTGAGTGTTGTTTGTGTGGGAGGGTGTTATTCACTTTGTGGAGCTGATAAAAATACTGATTCTGGTAGACCTTCATGTTCTTGTCACCGAAGCTGGTATGGTGGCACAACAACAATAGAAGACAATTCATGAGATGAATGGTATGTTTTCTATCCTTGGATGTTTTGAGCATTGAAGGCTTGAAAATGTTTAAGGTGTGTTCCCCTTCTCCTACTGTCCATTTTTCTATGCGATTGTATGTACTCAAATTTATGAATGGAAGTTTTGTATAAAGAAAATTCCTTCCAAAGCATTGATGAGCACTCGAATTCATTATTTGGTATTGACAGACACCATACTCCTCCAATGGCATTGGTTTACAAAAGTGATCCCTTCTATGCCATTGGTTTGTGAAAGTGATCCTCTAAATAATCTATAAATGCACACGCTTAGCTCAATGTAGACCTGTTGAACCTTTTAATGGGCACATAAAGAGAAGGTAACGAAGCAAGAAGATAGCTAATAATATTAGCTATACCTTTTACAGCTTCTATAAGTTTTCTTTTTGAGATTAAAGATTATAATGTAACAACATACCTAAAATATATCATGTCAATGAAAATATATTATGATGAATCAACTTACCTAAAGTATAGCCAGTAAGTGAAAGAGTGAATAGACTACAGACACATTATATGGCAATACTCTATGGATGTGAAATGAGACCAACAAGCATGAAATGTATACTATGATTACATTGGAAACCCTTGGCATTGGTGCTTTGGGTGGTAAGAGCACAAACAAACTCCTCAGTGGGATTGTTGCAGAAAAAATAACAGTAAGAATTCAGCATGCATGTGTTTCTCATGTCTCCTCCGTAATTCTATTTAACCACTAAATACATGCATCGTCCCTATCAACAGCCTGGGTGTAAAATAAACATTTAGTGTCTAGCAACATGAAAGAATCATTTAAGGTCCAAGAAAATTCATATATCAATATTTGAACAAAGATAATCATTTTCTGGTAAAAACAAGGTGATCGGGAAAACGAAGGAATTTCCAAGTATACAATAGCTATCCACATCCGAATATATGAAAATGTAATGTAATATTTTTTTGCCAACTCCATTGATTTCCCATGCATCTCCTAGCATAAAAACAAGTAGGTCGTTGACCATTGGTGGAAAGTGCTACCCAAGATCTAACAATCACATATTGGGAATCATACCAAGAACAGTAACTTCCGAGCTTATGTCCGTAACAAATTGGGTTATCTTGGTTAATTACTCATAACTGAGAAAAATAAAATGCAAGAACTATCACATCTGTTAGACAGTATCCTAGTTGCCTTGTATAGAGTTTGCTAGCCTTGTATAGATATTGTCTTATATAGACTTTCCTTTTATACCCTCATATATATGTATATATACTGGCCAATTGGCCTCATGTTCAATACAAGTGCAATTTCTAACATGGTTTCAGAGCATTAGGTTCTAGGGTTAGGGTTTACCGGCGTTTGCACTTGCACCTTTTTTCGGCGGCCCTTCTCGTCTCCTTTGCTTGCTCTACTGTCAGCAGTCGGTTTTTCCTCTGGCTGCTTTTTCTGCCGTCGTCCTCCGTCTGCGATGAGACTTCTCCTAGCCAGCTATCTTGCCGTCTCTGCCTCTGGCTCCACCTCTGCGTTGCCTTTGGCAGATGCCCGTTCATGACTCGACGCCAGTCGATGTTTGTTGATACCGATTTGACGCCGTCCGCCTGAGCTCGACCGACACTCGCCCATCGTCGATGCTCCCGCCCGAGCCCGGTCGATGCTCGCTCGATGCCCACCGTCACTGTGCCCTCCTGGGTTCGGCCGACGATCACCCGACGCTGGCTGTCATTCGTCTAACTCCGGTTGACGCTCGCTCAAATCACCTAGCCGATGCCTCTCTAGGACGTGCCTGTGAACTGATCGGATTTCAATTCGATCGGTCTTCTCTAATTAACTCCGGCTTCAAGTCCGGCTCTAGCTCCAGCTTTTGAGGCTCTGGCTTCGGCTTCTGCTTGCTAAGCTTCCAAATCCGGCTCTTCGTTTCGGCTCTAGCTTCTGCTTAGTAAAAAAAATAAAAAAAATCATGTCATCATCTTTAGGTTCTTCTTCGGGCATCGTCTATGTTCCTCGCTGTCCGATTACCTTCGATGGTCTCAATTATCGAGATTGAGTTCTTCATATACGCCTTCACATACGTGGTCAATGTCTTTGGGAGTTTCTCACCGACGAGCTATCTTGTTCGCCTCATCTTGCTCTCCGTACCGCGCCTGTTATTCCCAAGGAGGTCGATGGTGCTGCTCGACAGAAGACGTCTAATGATTATGCTGATGCTGTGGAGTCTTTTCAGACTTAGTTCACTGCATACAATATGTGGATTGATGAGGATGCTCGTGCCTATGCCATTTTGGTTGCTAGCATGGAGGTGCATCTCACTGGAGATGTGGTTGCTTTGTCTTCGGCACAGTTGATGTGGGCGCATCTTTACGACCGCTATGAGCCTACTGGTGATTCTTTGTACCTTGCTGTTGTGCGATAGGAGCAGTCGCTACAGCGGGGTGATTTTATCGTGGATGAGTTCTATGCGCAGTTGTCCTTAGTGTGGCGTCAGCTTGACCATTTGGATTGGAAGTTTGCCACACTTGCCAGAGCTATCAACATCAGCACTCTCATTTGGAGCTTCATCGTATCTACGACTTCTTGACACGTCTTCGGGTTGAGTTTGAGCAGATTCATGCCTAGCTGCTTGCTCGCCATCCTCATACGATCTTGTTGGAGGCTCTTGCAGCTATTCGTACTGAGGAGACTCGTCTTCGTGGTGCGGGTTTGCTGTTGCCTCCTTCAGTCTTGGCGGTGCCTCATACTACTCCGTCAGTAGCATCTACTCCAGTGGCAGCCGGTGGGGGTGGAGGTCTTCATTGTAATTACTGTGATAAGAATGGACATGTGGAGCAGTTCTGTTACAAGAAGAATGATCTTGCTCATCGAAGTGGATGCCCCTCCAAGGGCACTAGAGGCTCGGGGGTCACTTTGATAATCGATCATTTTTTGTTTATTGTTTTTTCTTGGTGGTTCTTTCATTACTTGGAAGACTAAGAGCAAATAGCAGTTTCTCGTTCGAGTGCTGAGGCTGAGTTGCGAGCTATGGCTCTTTTGACAGGAGAGGTTACTTGGCTATTGTGGCTACTTGAGGTTTTGGTGTTTCTGTTTCTACATTGACTCCTCTTTTATCTGATAGTATATGTGCTATTAGCATTGCTCAATGTCTAGTGAAGTATGAGCTCACCAAGCATATTAGTGTTGATGATTCCTACATGCGGTCACATGTACATGATCAGGTTGTGGCTCTTCAGTATGTAGAGGTACCTTCCGCCATGCGAATTGTGTGTAGACGTTCTTTGAGGCGCAACTTGTTGGCAAGACTTTTCTTCATGTACAAGTCTTCCAATTTGTGCCACAATTTTGTGATGATAGTCTCATGAATAACTTCAGGCAGTATGGCGAAGAAGGTTTTCTGTTCAAGTTCTTCCCATTATTCATCTGTTATTGTCGTCGATTTAACTGACATATTGAAAAATTGATTTTACCATCGAACTGCTCAATGTCAAATTTGGTGGATGTCATGGTGGAGAATAAAATTACAGATAAAAAATAAGATAGATTCTGAAAAAGAAACTTTCTGTGCGCTCTGGGTGCGTGTAGCAATTTTCTTAGTGATTCTGTTACATGTAGGGTGCACTTAGCAATTTCTGAACAAAAATTCAGGAGCTGAGTCCTCGGAGCTGAAGCACCGTGTTCTGAAGCCGGAGCCGCGGGCTAAAGATGAAAGCCGGAGCCGCCGACTGCTCTGGAGCCGAAGCAAATGGACTCAAAAAAACGGAATCAAAACCGGTACTGAGATTAGATTGGAGTCCGGTCACAGACAAAAAACGGCAGACTTCCTGGACCTAGTGCTTCTTGTTCTTCACTAGTGGAGGTTTTCCACGGGCGCTTGGGCGGTCGGCGGTTGGTGGGCAGGAGGCGGCCGGACGGTCGGCTGTGGCGGCCGCGACGAGCGGGCCGAGCAGCGTCAGGGGCACGCCGAAGGAGGCCACGGATGGCCGGGCGATCAACGCCGGCGGTTCGAATGCACCGGCTGAAGGCGACTGCGCGTCGGTGTCGGGCCGGAGGCGGCCGCCTCGGGCGTGGGCCGGCGGAGGCCGACGGTCCGGAGGGGCTTCGGCACCGGGGAACGGCGCGGATCGCGCGCGGGCTGGAAAGGTTCTCGCTATCCTTATCCTTTTGGCTTATTTTGTAACATATCCTTTCTTTTTTGTCAGGCAAATGGCTTGCAAGCATATGCAGTGACCTTGGTAACTTACCTGAGTCTGGTGGTAGGGCTATCCTCTTTTCTTGGGTGGACCTGCTGATTAATCATATAGTTCAAAACTTCAAATTACATCACTCTGCAATCAACATTTGGGTGGGTTCGTCGCTAAACCATGGAATGACTTGTCTATTTGTCCTTACCTGCATGCTCATTTCATGTTTCTGTCAGTGCTATGCTGATTGTGGAAAGTAGGCATAAATGTACAACCATTATGTTTTCCTATTGCTCATATGTAAGTCTGATTTAAACGATTAAAATGATGCTTAATGAATGTGACTCTTTCTCTACTAGCAATCTAGCATGTTAACTGCTGAACTACAGCTTGCCATATTACCATGACAGCTCAGAACACTGATGCACAGACACTTGTTTTATTGCTTGTAGTGTGTGTTTAGGTCTCCAGGCACCCTAGGGACATCTCAATTTGCCTCATATTACCATGAATTGAAAAATTGCATGTTTGGGAATTTAATTGTAATGCCCTAGGCCCAAACAAACTACAGCCACCTCCATGCATAGCAGCTCTCATGGACTTTCGCCCTCACTTTACCCAAAAGGGTTAATCCAAAGTCACTAGCCTCGACTGCATTTGGTTTATATGCTGTCCATACTCATTGAAAGTACCAACATGGGAGTTGGGATTAAACTCTCACACAAGCACGTATGGGCCACTCAGGCCACGTAAACTTAAGCCAGGTGTTACGCTAGTATTTTTTTTTGTGTCTTCAACATTTAAGCCCTTACATAGCTGTCTTGGATTGATGCACACCTTGCACGAGGCAAAACAGATGAGGCAGAAGCCTGAAGTGTGTTAATGGTTTGACAAAAGGCTTCTTAGTTAGCGTACGATAACCACATCTTGGAGCACTATGACATTGCCACCAGGAGTTTGGGAAATGAGTTAGTTTTTGTGTTTTTGAGGAGAAATTTTAGAACTCACTTGTTCTGCATGCATTTTCAACTTGTCTTGCATATATCTTGGTATGCCCTGTGAAATCATTTGTTCTAAGTTATGCAACGGTCTCTGAATTTCTGTAGCCTTTGTCTTGCTGACCCTTAATCGTAATAATTTTATTATTCTCACTGTTTTTTTTCCAGATTCTGTCAGATGCTCGTACATTTCGAACTTCAGTAATTTGTGAATGTAGCCTCTTGTACCTTTTTATGCTTTATCCGGCAACCTCACTACTGCGAAGTTCATCGTAAGTACCTTACTTAATTGAGTTTGCTTTTTCTCTATAATTTTTTTGTAGCTATTTTTTTAATATTGGTGTTTGTGTTCTGCATTTTCCTGTACATCGAGGTAAGCTTATTTCAAAGATTTTTGGTTTCCTCATATTGTTATTTACCAAGCTAATTTCCTTTCCTTTTTAGGGTCATACAGCACCATCTTCATCGGATTCTGGATCCTTAGGGAATGTGATAATTGATTTCTATTGGGTAAGTGTTGTTCAAATCCATGGAATTGATTTTCACAATGCCTTTAGGAGCTACCTACTCTCAATTGGACTCCTCTGGACCACTTGCATGATAATATCGCTGTGGTTCTTAACATCTGCATAACTTAGTGACAGTTTTTGTTACTCCAAACTAAATGGTTATTTGCTGATTCATTTCCAGGGAATGGAATTGTACCCTCGGATTGGTAAGCAATTCGATATCAAAGTCTTCACAAACTGCCTTCTTTGGGATGATGTCCTGGCCTGTCCTTGCTGTAACATACTGCATAAACCAGTTTAGAATATTATAATTTTCTTCTGATATAGTAGTCTCACACTCTCATTCACACAATTAAGTGGCCCGTGTTTGCATTGGTTGCCATCCAAATTATGGCATTGTTGTGCATGTACTCACTTTCTTACTACCATGCCAATGCAGAAGATAGAAAGCATTTGTTACCATTATATGATGCATTTATCTGTTAAAGTCTTCAGTTGATTTCTTTGAACTTTGATATGCAGCATGAAATGAACGGCCGAATTGCAGATTCTATGCTTGTGAATACCGCATTGATATTCATGTATGTCACCAATTTATTTTGGTGGGAATCTAGATATTGGTGTACTATGGACATTGCTCGTGATAGAGGCAGGTAGCTCTTTTATGTGTTTAATGGTAACATGTCTAAGTTCAATCACCTCTTGAGGTACAATTGTGAAATCAACCTCCGGTTTTGGCACCTAATAAGCATGAAAAAAATCCCGAAAAAAATAGATGACATATGTACACAGTATTTTAGCACTCTTTAAAATGTCAACTTCAATTTCAAAATGTGTTACAAGGAACAGAAAATATAAGCTTTCTGTGAACAGTAGCATAACATTTTTTTTATTTTCTCCCTGGTTTTTTGATTTATCATTTGTCCGGTTTCTCTCATTTTTTTCCTCTTTAACATAGAATGAATCTGTAGTTGAAAATTAATTCTTATGTAGAGTAAATGAGAAGTATGTTGTACATATAGAATTTTGTTGGGCAATTTTCATGTTAATTTGGTGCCCAAAACCAAAATGATTGCACGATTGCAACCCAAAGGATGATTGCA